>JAJJWX010002464.1:0-1424265 GCA_023529315.1 Papaver bracteatum
TTCAAGATTGGCCTCTTTAGAAGTCCCGGCTTTCTAAGCTTATATATTACATTTGTTTAACATTTAGTTAGCCATATTATGTTTGTAACTAACATTAAACTTGATGTCATCTTCTGAGTGAACTTTATGTGATTTGGTCGAAAATAGTTGCTTTCTTTCATTCGTATCAAGTAATCAGATTGTATATTTTAACAATTCTTCTACAACAATTCTTTCTTTTGCAGTTTAGGACCATCAGGTAACCATTATTGACAAGCGCAATGTATCTAATTTTTGTTGATGTTATGTATTTGCAATGTTCATTTTCTTAAATAAATAGATTGTGGAAAAACTAAAAAAAAACAAACATAAGTATTACATGGATCTATTTACTATATCCAAAATACTCCAAACTGCTTCGGTGCCTTGTTTCTCAAATTCATCGTTGCATTCTAGAAGACATGCAACACCAATCATTTTGAAGAGAGCTATTTTCATAAGTGTGGTCAATGTATCCGCCAGTAATAATAATAATAATAATAACACGTCAATTTTTTTCAAGGCATCCAGTTGTAAATGGTATGAATCTAATAGATTTGAATTATACCTCAAACTTAGATCACCTTCTTCTCACATAACATATCAATTGAGGAAGGACAAATCTTGACCACTCTTTACATAGGCAGAGTTAGCCAAACTATATTTTGCAATTGTCTTCGTGAAATTATTATTAATCCATATTTTAGTGGCTCCTATCGAAGGCGATCTAATTAGTCCTATAGAAAGTTAATCTTAAATTTTTGACCTTATCTCTTGACCAAATTATTGAAGTATTCTCTGTCATGTTCGCTTTGTGTGATCTACCCATATGTGTCTACTATACCTTCTAACCATTGAATGAAACCTATACATATTGATCCGTAATTTGATATTGTTGATTTGTCATCAAGAGGTCGCATGATTTGAGAATGTAAAATATAAAAAATATTATATAAACATCGGAGGTGAAATTTAGATTTATGATTTAGAGTTTTTTATGATGATTTTGATGAACAAACATAATTTTCAAACAAATATTTTAGAATGCAAATACATTTTCCTGGTGAATAAGGTTTTATATCGGGAATTGAGTGAAAGTTGTTGTCTTTGTAGGTAGTTTCAAAACAACTCGAAATTGATGGTTTTTCAGGAAAAGAATGTAATAGTACTTGAGAGAGTGATAATGTTCTCTTACGAGGGTACACCAATTGCGTTTATATAATAATATCGTTTGGTGATCAACAGATCATGATCATATTGTCTTATACATTCCAGGTATCATCCTCAAAATATTTGATTTTTGTCCTTATCAATCATGTTAAAAACAACCAATTACATCTTTCACAATATAATGTTGCATGTTTTGTGAAGATTTTTTTTACTTGGTCAATAAAACTCACTAAAAGAAAAAACTATTATTATCCACTACTATTACCAACACCCACCACCATAAAAACCATCCACCGCCACTATTTCTTCCACCAATAGTAATGTTACCACATCCACCATTCACAAACACCGCCACCGTTTATACTAACCCTACTTCCACCACCACCATTAGAATTAATATAGTTTTTAGTAAAATTATTTATTAATAAAATTATGTATTTATGTTAGATTATTAAAGGGACATTTATAATAGAAATTTAATTAATCATTGTGAACAATCAATGAGACACTAATTAATAAAATATTTAAAAGTGGTTAAGTTGAACAAACCCCGGCGGTAAATTTATCTTTTCCAAGGACAAATCTTGGCCACTTTTTACATGGATAAATCGATAATAAATAATTTCATATATTCAGATCTTGATTCGTGTCGTTCGTTTAGTTATTACATAACATGGCAATTGATTGCACCAATTTTTTAAAATGGACATGTGTTTTATCAAGTTTATTTTAACATTAGAATGATCAACCACGTTTTTATACTTTATAATATAACGTTACATATTTTGTGGTGTTACAAAATTAGCATAATATGTTTTGTTCACCAATACCCGCCACCACCATAAAACCATATGAATCCATTTTTTTATCCACCACCACCTAGCGGCGAGCCAAGGGTTGACTAACTGGCTCTAACCCATTAAATTTTTAATAACTACATACATTTTTAGTTTATTTTATAAATAGTACTTTGTCCATATATATTTATGGTTTAGTCCACCAAAGTTTACATGTTTCTTTTTTAAAAAAGTAGGCATCCTCAATGTCAATTTTTGACTCCACCATCAACGCCACCTACCCCATGTAGGTTGTTGGACGCAAATTCTAATTTTCAATCACAAATGCCATGTATGAGGTTTAGATTGAACAAAATGTCGTCAATTGATTAGTTTCATTATTATTTTTCTGTGTATATATTCGTTTTTGTATTGCAATCAATTTTATTTTAACATTAAAAAATCATGATTTATACGATATACTACCAAAGATAACAAAGGTACCATTTGGGTGATCCAACTACGATCATGAAAATATTGTCTTGTATGATATCATCCCTGAAATATATGGTACCTTCATTTATCAAAAGTGTTAAAAACAACCAACCACATCTTCCACACTACGATGTTATCGATGTTGTAACGACAACATAAAATTAATAATGTCCATCACTACTCACCAGCACTCACCGTCACTACTTCTTCCACCACAAAGGGAGCGAGCCAGATTTTGAGAAGAGGACAAAAATTCTTGGCAAGTTGGATACATGTGAAAAATGGACTTTGTATCCCATTTTACGATAAAAGAACAAAAATAAGTATAATTGTGCTTGGCTCCGCCCTGAACCACCACTAATCTTTCGTCCTCCACCTCTTCTACTACTCATTGTCGCCAAAAATGTCTATTGATATTATTTATAAAATTACTTATTAATAGAAATAAATATTATAATTAATTAAGAAAAAATTTATAATTAAAAAATAATTAGTCATTTATTATGAGCAATTAGTGAAACACTAACTAAAGAACACTTTATAATGAATAGATTATTTATTATGTGCAATTAGTGAAACACTAATTAATAAAACAATTGTGATGTTTAAGTTGAACAAATCACCATAGTTGAACACTGGTTAGAGGCCACTCTTCTAACACAATAAGTCATGAGTTGAACCTCCCCGTTATAATTTTTGAAAATCCATATCTTGACTTGAGTATTCATTTTTCATTCATAGTATTGGAATTAACGCATACACATGAGTTGTAGGGTGTGGAACCTGCATGACCTCGATTTATCCTTGTATGGACAAATCTAACCACCACTAACAAAGGCAGACTTATCCTAATGAAAGTTTAAAACAAATCGAGAGAGATGCTTTTGTCTATCACATGAGTTAATTTATTTGGGTGAAAAGGACAAACATTTATTACTTTAAGGGAGGTGTAGATGCATTTTATTACAAACTACATCCAAAGGATAAAGAACTTCTACTAATGCAAGTGATCATAAGAACCAAACATTAGACACAAGGATATCGTGGTTCTGCATGATTACCTACGTCCCACAGGGGTGAAAGGGTGTATCTTATTACTTCAAGGTGTTACAATGGTGTTGCTCTTCCAAATGAACTCACTTGTAAGATGATCTCGCTCTCCTCTTCCTTATTTTCCATTGATTACAAGCCTCTCTCTCTTCAAATACAACCTACCTATCTTGGATATAAGTTCCTCTATTTATAGGAAGGGTTACATACAACCATACTAGGGTGTTGGTCACATTACATCTAATCGAAGTTACGTGGGTAATTGGCCAGCTTTATGTCGTCCCTTCTTCTGTACATGTGGCCGATGTGTTTTGATTCCTTCGCATGTCTCTCGCCCGAGCCGATCCCTTCGGGTGTTCTCATGGTACGATGTCTCCCTTCTTGTCTGTCGCCCTTGCAATTGGCCGATGTGACACGTATCTTCTTATCCATTTGACTATTACTCCTCATTTGACCCACCGTGTCTTGTCTTATCATCTTTGTTAGAAGGCTGGATTCGAGTCTTGTACGACAGTGTAGAGCAATCATGCCTGATCCACGTGGCTTCTTAAATCTCGCGCCACGGCAATCTTTATCTATGCTTCTGCGTCTCTTCATTCTTGGGTGCATCATAGCTTAAGATGTTGCCACCTAGCCCTGTGGATAATTTACACAACATTTATGCCCCTTCTTTCGCTCGTGTGGCAGACACGAGTGGAAAGAAAGTCGTCCTGGTTGCCACGTCTCGTCCATGCCGCAAATTCAAATCACGATGCCCATTAACTCCACTTTATTACCTGTAACCGTCGGCGTCGGTTACAACTTCTCCTTTAAATTGCTAGCTTACTTTTCTCTTTATTCTTTTTTACCATTTCTTTTCAGTTCCTTGCGCTTGCAACCTTCTCTTGAGATTTCTTAGCCACTTTCTTCTTCTAAAAGTCTCGTTTTCTTAATTTTCTTCTTTCATCTTTTCCTCATCGATTGTCACATAGTTGTGGTTACATTATCGTCGTCGACCTTCTTCAACGATTTCTCGGTTCTACTGTGTTTCGTCCATGGCTTCTTCTCCTCCATTTGAAAAAAGGTATGTCGATGATGTTTTTAGAGTTTGATGCTTTTTCCCTTGCTTCCCTATTTTCGTTTGATAGTCCCTCTAGGAAATGCGATGATTCGCCATGAGATATATCTTTTCTGATGATTCTCCTTCTATTTTGATGCGGTGCGAGAAAAGGGTGAAAGATCTCTCGACGAAGAGTTCATTGAGCAGCTAAAGAGAAGTACGATCTTGAATTACAGAAGTTACCTCGATCTAGGCCAAACAACATTTTGAAGAAGTCCGACGTGGGAAGCGAGCAATCGGCTAGCTGCGTGGTTATTACTCAAGGCCATTTGGAGCTAGGGTCTTCGTCTTCCTTTGTATCACCCGATAACCCTTTCTACTATGAGGTTCTTTCTCGGCTCAAGCCTTGCTCGCTCTTGTTCAATGGACCTGGCAACACTTTTCGAATTATGGATGAATGGAGAGCTCTCCAGGGATGGTCCGCGGCTCCACCGCGAGTGGTCAACCTACAATCCGAGGATGCTCGGGGGTATATTGTTGCCAATTTCCTTGCCAACTCCGAGATGGTACTTCAACCTTGGGTGATCTTGCCGGTTTTTGCTGCGCTAGTCCCATCGTCTGAGGACTATGCCCAAAAATGTTGAAAGGATGATGTTGGATGCCGATCCCCTCGACGCCAAGGCTCTAACAAGGCGGCCCCGTCATACCAATGACCCGTTATCCCCCAAGTTCCACTCCTTGTCCGAGGTCCCATTTTACATGGTAGCTTTCCGTAGCCTCCTTTTCCCGCGATCTATCCTTTCTGGGTTGTTAATGATGATAAAGTTTGATAAGGTATGTGTATCCTTCCTCTTTTCTCGATTTATATTCTGTTAGCTTTGACGCCAATTGGATGTTTGTTGTTATTAAACCTCAGGGCGATTCTACCAAGACTTCCGGATCGTCGAGGAAAGAGGTGCTAGCACAAGGAGGTTGAGGAAGACCATGGGAAGGTAACAAACATAGTGATTTTATTATAAGTACATGTACACTGTTTTTTGCCTTCACATGTTCCTCGACGAGGATCCTTGTGCGAAGTTTCTAGGTGCGATGATGATGAGGCCGATGTAGAGGAGGTTGATCCTCAACCCCTTAGGCGTAATCCTCTTAAGGGGCAAGCAGGTTGATAAGCCACAGCAAAGGCCGAAACCAATCCCGATATCTGATGAAGATGACCTATTCGGCGATGATCTCGGGTGACAAGGGCGGGGGAAGGATATGGGCGAAAACGTTGGTCTGAGGTGGTCGTTAATCCTGAGTTGGCCGACAAACAAGAACCCTGAAGGCGCCGAGCTAAGAGATACTGTTAATGTTGAATCAAGTACTTCATCGTCTCTTGGATTCTGGTGGGTCCGTCCAGTGTTGAAACCTCCTTTCTTGTCCGGGTCCTATCATGAATTCTCTTAGAGCGCGGCTTCTGACTGACTTTGGTGCGTATACTTATAAGAAAATGCTTGTTCTGTGCCCTGTACGGAGATATAGCTCAGACTCTTGATACAGTGGTGAGTGACTCTGCCTGTTTAGGGGACGCCTTGCCCTTGGCTTATTCCTTGTGGTCGCTTACCATTCTAACGTGTTTACTTGTATCATATTCTTAATCAGGTACGGTTGGATGCCGCCAATCGTCTTAAGGAAAGGCATATGGTGGAATCTCTCCAGCTTCAATTGCAGAACGAAAAATTCGCGTGCGTGAGCTGGAAATCAAACTTGCCGATGCCCAAGGTATGTTATAATTCTATAGATCTTATGTTGATTGAGTTTATCGTGCCAGTATCCTGAGTCGGGTATCCTTCTGTTAGCCGAGATAGCTAGTATAGGTTTAGACGCTTCGTCGGAGTTTAGGATCATGAAGAATAAGTGGGATATCGAAAAGATTTGATGAGAATCTTTATCGGCGAATTGCAAACTAGGACGGAAAATAAATCGCCAAGCTGGTGAGATCGAAGAGCTTCAAGGCGAATTAGACCGGTATCGACATTTTGAGTATGCCCTGAAGAAATAGACAATTTGCGAGCTCATTTGGGTGCTTCTCAATACCACTCTTTGAGAAAACGCGTTGGCCATACTTGTGGCATCGGGCAGACGCTTTACAGTTGCGAATCGAGACCTCCACGAGGATCGCCGGCCAATTTTGAGGGACAAAGATGTATTAGAGCAAACAAACATGAGGATTTGTTGGGCAAAGTGGGTGAATTTTAAAAAGTGGTGGGAGAACTTGAATGGAGTAGGTCGTAGCTTTCAGTGCTTCGGGTGTGTATAATCGCTTAATGGCCGAGTGGGGTGAACATAATAAATACGCCTAGCAATGAATTCAACGAGCGACACTATAACGAGATTAACCATGAAGTTGTCCAAGACCGAGGATGAGTTGTCCAAGTCGATAGAGAGCTTCATCAGTGTTACCCGCCTTCAAGGTCTCTTAGACGATGTGTTGAGGTCGTTCCTTAGATTTAGATTACGTCATATTCTTTCAAAATTGTTAAGTCATGTTAAATGAATAATGCTCTGTCTTTGTGATCCTGTAACCGAGAAGAAACGTTCTCAGGAGCTGGATCTAGAGGTTTGACGATTGAAGCAGGTCAAGGCCGATTTGGGTTCCAAGATGGTCAATGCCGAGGAAGCCACTTCTCATCTTACCCAGCAGCTCGAGGAGGAACGCGTTGCTCATGCAGAGGAGGTGGACGAGAAGGTTCGAACGGGCATTGAGGAGTGGGTCGAGAATAAAGCGGCACGAGGTCGAGAAAAGGGTGGTAGCGATTCCTCCAAGGCTTGATTTCTCTTTTTGTAGTGTTCGTCACTAATTCTCCCTTTGTTCGGGTTGTAAATCGCTTTGAACACCTCTCCCCTTTTTTACTTCTAATATCTTGCTTGTTTGTTTATGTGGGTCTTGCGTCGTAGGTGTTGTTCGCTTTACTTTCGTTACACTTTCGTTTCGTATGGTCGCTTGACACTTTTCGCGCTTTGTTAATGGACGTATGACACTATCGAATTAGCTCTGTTCCTTATGTTATTCCTGCGATTGTTGATTGACGATGACGCCATCGATTTAGCTTTTGTTCCTGTTATTCCTGCAATTGTTGATTGGCGCATGTTAGTGATTTAACCTTTTCTATCGAACACACCCAACAAGGAGGGTCATCGGGCCCAATGTCGTGTCCTGATTGGGGTATCTCATCACTATCTCTTGGATTCGGTGGAAGGGTACCAGTCAACCTAGTTCTAGGCTCGATTTAGCGGTTATCGATCAACCAATCTGGGAAGTGGTCACAGCCACCTGCGATGGGGGCGGCCTTTCAAATGTTAGTAGGCCACTTATCTGAGTAGACCTCGCGTCTCAACAACCTTTGGAACTGTTTTCCAACCACCAGAACCCTTAGGCTACCCGAACTTGCACCTTTGCCACTGCCCCGAGTACGAATAGCGGTATTTGTAAGGCACCTCGGCACTTCCACACTGGCATTGCCCCGAGTACGAATGCCCATTCGAGTGTAAGTCACCTCGGCACTTCCACATTGGCTTTGACCCGAGTATGAATGACCATTCGAGTGTAAGTCACCTCGGCACTTCCACTGCATTGGCTTTGCAAAGTACGAATGACCATTAGTCGCTCATGCCTTATCTCATACCTCTCACGGTTTCAAAGAGATAGAAGGCAAGTATGCTTACCTTTTCTTCGTATTGCCCTTCAGGGGTGGTAGAGTTTCAGATACTTGACGTTCCAAGGTTTGAACTCTTTTGTTCCATCGAGCCTCAATAACCGATACGATCCCTCGCCCGCTTTAGACGCAATTATATATGGCCCACCCCACTTTGGTGCTAGTTTTATGCCTTTTTTGTCTCGCTCCCATTCGGCCAGAAATTTCAACACTTGCTATCCCGTCTGAAATTCCTTGGGCGAACGTTTTGTTTGTTGTATTCTCGTTGTAGTCTCCTTTGATAGTTTTTCATCTTTTGTAACGCTATCTCCTTGTTTCTTCAAATCGTTGAGTTTTCCAAAATTAGATCGGACGAAATGTTTCGCCTCCATGCTTCTGTTCTATTTGTAGGGATCATTCCTTCCGTTGGTAGAATCGCCTCCGTTCCGTAAGCAAGCATAAATGGCGAGAACCCTGTAGCTTCCCTCTGCGTGGTTCTGTATGCCCACAACACGTTGTATGACTCCTACGCACCAATCACCATATGCTCCATCTAATTTTTTCTTCATGTTGTCGCGATTGTCTTGTTAGTGATCTCGGCTTTCCCATTACTCGGGGTAAATGGGGGTAGCTTTACTTTTCCTAATGTTGTCGTGTTAAACAAAAGATCGATGTTTTCCCCTTTGAGTTGTTTTCCATTATCGAGACGATAAGCTGTAGGGACCCCAAATTGGCAAATGATATGTTCCCAAATAAACTTGAAGACATCTTTGTCTCGGATGTGCCTTAGCGGTGCGGCCTCTACCCATTTGGTAAAGTAATCTGTGGACACGATCAAGTACTTCCTCTATCCCGTTCCTACATGTAATGGTCCGACAATGTCTATCCCCCATTTGGAAAAGGGCCATGGGATTAAAATAGAGTTTAAAGGTACTCGGCGCCTGGATTTTCTTCCGTGCCGATTTGACATTCTTCATAAGCCTTCGCCATTGCTTTTGCATCTTCGTTAATATATATCCAAAAGTAGCCATTGTCTTTTCCTTGGCCGATAAACTTCTCCCGAGGTTGTGGTTACCCGCGGCTCCATAGTGTAATTCATGCAGATTATGTGGCCTTCTTCCTACTTAGGCACCGTAAAGCGGCCCTAAGTAGGATTTTCTGTATAAAATCCCTTCCCCTTAGTTCGTAGGTGCCCGACTTACTTTTGACTTTATTTATTTCATCTCGAGAGCCCTGGGTAGTTCGCCCGATTCCAAGTACTGGTGTATCGGCTTTCTCCAATCGCCCTCCTTGTATCGTTGGCCGTGTTAATAGCCACATCGACCCGTACGTCCGGTGTTTTACGGGATTGATGGGTGAGGAGCCTCATCATAATACGAATACCCTCTATGCTCGGGTCCACCAGTGTGTGAGGCGATGTAGGATAGGGCATCCGAGTGCCTCGTTGTCTTTTCTACAAATGTGACAAAATTTAATGCTTGGTATTTGGCTGATGTAATGTTGGGCGAGCTCCCAATACTTTTGCAAAAGCAGGGTCGTGTGTTGCGTATTTGCCCATAATCTGCGAATCACCAACTGTGAATCACTAGTTAAATGAACCTCCTGTAGTCCCATTTCTACAATTATCCGTAGGCGTGGATTATCGCTTCATACTTGGTGACATTGTTTGTTGATTTGAATTCCAATCGAATGAGTGCACCATCTTTCTTCCTTTCGGTGTGGTGAAGACCAACCCAAGACTTGGATCTTCTCTATTCGATGCCCCATCGACGAAAACTTCCCATTGTGTAGGACTACTAGATGCTAATAGGACAACATGTTCTTCTCTTTCTTCCATCATCCCAGGTACATCTTCAACCTCGTCTTCATCGCTTAGTGGGAAATCTGCTGGGAAGTCGGCCACTACTTGTCCTTTGATCGCCGTCCTTGTCTCGTACACCACATCATATTGTTTGATTAAGGCTCCCCATTTAGAGATTCGTCCTGATCACCCTGCATTATCCAAGACTGCTTCAATGGGCGATTTGGTGAGCACCCGTATGCGATGAGCTTGAAAATACGTTCGGAGTTTAGAAGCGGCAAAGTCTAGTGCCAGAACCATCTGCTCCATCCTGGTATAGTTTTTCTCGGCCGGGCCTAGTGTTTTGCTAGTGAAATATACCGGCATCTCCGCATTTCCCTTTGTCCTAACCAACACTGCACTAATGGAATATGGTGTCGCCCCTAAATATAGGGTGAGGATTTCAGTCGGCTCGGGCCTTTGCAAAACCGGGAGGCTAGCTAAGTATAACTTGATGTTTTGAAAAGCCTCTTCACTTGCATCCGTCCATTGAAACTGTTTTCCCTTCTTCAAGATGTCATAAAAGGCTTTACATTTGTCCGACGACCGTGACACGAATCGCCCCAACGCTTCTATGCAGCCATTTAGCTTTTGCACGTCTTTTACCGTTGCGGGGGAAGGCATTTCTAAGACAGCCCTAACCTTCTCGGGGTCTGTTTCTATTCCTCTGGAGGTGATGATATATCCCAAGAATTTTCCTGATGTGACCCAGAAGTCGCACTTAGCGGGGTTAATTTTCATCTTATGCTTCCTCATCGTCTGAAAAATCTCTCGAAGATCTCGGACATGATACTTAGCTCGGCGGCTCTTGACTAACATATCGTCTACGTAAACTTCTATGGTGTCGTGGATCTTGTTTTCGAACATGTCTCCCACTAATCTCTGGTAAGTAGCACCAGCGTTCTTAAGTCCGAAGGGCATCTTAGTATAACAATACAACCCTCTTGGTGTGAAAAAAGAGGTATGCTCCCGATCCTCGGGCGCTAATGGTATTTGGTTGTAGCCCATGTAAGCGTCCATCGGTGTCATCGCCTCACCCGACTATGGATTCTACCGAGTTGGTCTATGCTTGGGAGAGGGATTCTACTAGTTGGTCTAAATCAAGATATCTCCCTTTTTCTTTGGTCACGACCATGTTAGATATCCACTACGGGTAATGGGATTTCCAGATTATCCCAGACTCTTGTAGCTTTTTTAGCTCGGCCTCGACCGCCGCCTGTAACTCTGGTGCGATTCGCCTCATTTTCTCGCCTAACCGGCTCGACACTAGGATCAATCTTCAAGTGATGGCAAAGATACCTCCGGGTTAATGCCTCTAAATCGAGCACCTCCCATGCGAACGCGTCTATGTTTTCTTTTAGCACCGTCATGAGTTGTCATGCTTGCTCGTCCGAGTAAAGTCCCAATCTTACTAACCTTGGTTCCTCAATCGTCCCCAAATTCACTTCCCGCGTCGGCTCAACTATCGAGAAATTGGACTTAGGTTCCCCGAGTGGAGCTGTTACCTTTAATTGCTATAAGGGGTCTTGCTCATGAGCCTCGTACGCCATGACCGCTTATGAAATAGTTTTCTCTGATTCTTCTACTGCCTTAGCTTCCTTGGCTTTGTTCTTCTCTTGCCTTTGTCTAGCTCGCCGATTTTCATTTATTTCGAGATCAACCTGCATGCATTTCCGTGCTGCTTGGGAGTTGCCTACAATTTCAACTATTCCTTTATATGTCGAGAACCTTAACCTTTGATGATATGATCATGCCACTCCTTTAATCCCTGCGATCCATGGGCGCACGATAATTGCTTCATAAGGTGAGGCGACTTCGACCACACAGAAAGTTGTTAATGTATCAAGGTAGCCTCCGTCGTCTGAGACCCTCAACGTTACCTCGCCCTTTGGGATGGTCATTGTGCTATTAAATCCATAGATGCGATATGTCGAAGGGACGAGGATATCGTCTGACAGCTCCATTCTCTTAAATGTGTCGTAAAACAGTACTTCGACTGAGCTGCCTCTATCTATAAGGATCCTTCTTACTCCCCATTTCTTAATTAGTAACGTAATGACCAAGGGATCACTGTGTGCCTGACCATTCGCCGGGACGTCCTTGGCCGAGAACGAACATTTTTGCATCATCCAAGATTCCATAGGTAAGGTCTTGGCCATGCTAAATATTTCTTTGCCGTTACGGTCCCTCTTGTGAATCCTTGAGGTGATTTCCGGACCGAGAGTGTAGTCTTGAACAGCTGAGTGTGAAGTGGTAATTCACAAAATGAGTCGATCTGGCAATGCGAACTTGATGAACCGGCGCGTCGGGTGTTACCGTCGGCTGAGCTGGGTGTCGGACGAATTTCCTTAGGTATCCATCTCAGACGAGGTGTTGGACGATGTCCTTAACTTCTAGGCAATTGTTGGTGGAGTGGCCCCTATATTGATGGTAATGACAGTACTCGGGGTGATTATTGGTCTCGTAGAACTGGACTCCCCTTGACGCTGGGTAATTGATATCGTTTCTATTTTCGACTTCCTTGAATACTTCCTCCAATGGAGCGTTCAAACGAGTATACGATCGGGCTTCATGCCTCGGCTTCTTCCCTTTAACCACCCACTACTTTTTCTCGCTTCTCCTCGGTGGATGGTCCGATCTCTTCTCGGGATGCCTAGCGGGATCGTCCACGGCTGTCTTGTCCTCGGTTGCCTCTGCGCTAGCTTCTTGTACCCCTCTATCTCTTGATTCGGCCTGAATTTCTTCTAGGGCGATAAAATGTTCTTGCATTCTTCGCATTTCCTTTAAGGTCTTTGTTTTTTCAGAGAACATAGCTATCCATATAGGGTCCGATCTTCCCAATGCGTTCTCAAATCCGAAGATGGTCTGATCTACTGGCACTTTTCCAATTTCAGTACATAGTTTCCTCCACCTATCGGTCAAGGTTCTCAAGGGTTCCCTGAATCTCCTGGCGAGGGTGAATAGTTTGTTCATTCTTGGCCGAGGTCGACTATTGTGCATGTAAGTTTCAAGAAAGGCCTCGACTAGTGCATCATATCCGTCAATAGATCCAGTTGGGAGTGAATAAAACCAATCTCTCGCCTCTCCTTCCAAACTGTCCGGAAAGAATTTACACATGACTATCGTACTACTTTTCCATTGTATCAATGACATGGTATACATTTTCAGATGCTCGACCGCATCTCCTGTTCCGTCGAATCTATATGGAAACGTCGGTAAGGTACACTTTGGGGGAATGGAATTTGTTCAAGTTCTTGGGAAAAAGGTGTCTTCTCCGCCTCGCTCATAATCTCTGCCAGTTTGTTCTCTTCGTTATTTCCCGATAGATCCTTGATTTTTGCTTCCAACTCTTTGAGTTTAACTTCCGTCGCCCGTCCCCGACGCTCGCTTGTCCTTGCCTCTCTTCATCAAAGTGGACGAGTCCTCGGGTGGTCCGTATGTCCCTTGGGGAAGGTATGGGAGATCGCCTAGACCGATTAAGGTAGCTCGGCGCCGTCGGGGGCGGTGGTTGCTCTGATCGGCCACGATTGATCGATGTTCCTTGGCTAGACGATCCTCTTGACCTGGTTCGTTGGTTCCTTAATTGGTAATTCTCGAACTCCAAGGCGAGGTTCCGCTGCTGGAGTTCTCTTAGTGACGCTTCTTGTCTTCTTTGACTTTCTAAGATGGCCAACAATGTCGGGTCTCTGCTCTCATGGATAGAATGTCCATTAGGATGGGATGACCGAGACTGTAGTGGTGCCGACGTCGGTGGTGGAGGTAGTATCGGACTAGTTGTATGTCCGGTTGCATGAGCAGGTACATGTCCGATGTTACTGGCTGCTCCTCCCCCCAACTGAATCTGCCGAAGACGTTCTTGTTCTCTTCCCAAGGCTTCCTGGTACTCGGTTTTTTACCTTGCTCTTTGTCTCTGAGCTTGTGCTGCAAGCGCTTCTTCGTCGTCCTCTATGTCTGAAGATGTAAGCCCGTCGACTTGGTCAACTCTCCTTTGGGTCAAGATGACCTGGTCCAAGGGTAGGGTGTCATCATCTCGCCCAAGATCCACTCCTTCATTTACAGTTGGCATGCCTCGCGCAGCTGCGCGAGACTCCTCGAGTGGTGGTTGTCGGCTCCCTTCTTGTCTTGGCCCCGTTACCCCTGTATGCATGTTGCTGCTAGTAACTGTGTGATTCCTTAATGTCCTTCCCGCCCCTGAGGTGCTAGCCATCGGATGTGGTGAGCCGAGTATCGTCCGTCCCTACGTCAGCAAATACAAAGAACACCTTACTTTGACCTAGTATTGGAAATAAACGCTTAAAAAGGGTGAGATATAACCAACTGACGCAAAAAATATGACGATATCGAAGCTTGCAGACACAAGGCCGACTCGCTTTATCGGATGGGTTCTGCCTATCCACCCTATTTTGACTCTAGCTGACTTTGTGGCAGATTTTTCGCTACGTCACTATCACTCCGTACGACGTCGCCTTCAGTACTTGACTTCCGCATTTAAGCTAGTTTGTCCTTCATTCTATATGCTCCAAATCATTAAACTCATGCACATGGTGACTAAAAAGTATGACGCACAAATCCAAAAGTTAAATTAAGTTTCTACTGTCATTTTTTCCTCAAAATCTTATCATGGCCGTTCTCCCTAGATATTCTCCAAGGACTCTCCGGCGATTGGCTAACATCGTCTGGTTATGACACCTCGAGATCGGCAGTTTGTTATGTAAAAAGACACCTTAGCTTTGACCTTTTGTTACTCTCCAACACACGAACTCTTAAACCATTGTAAGAAAACAGCTTTTCTACCGTTAAAACTAGACCATCCACTGAAAATAAACAGTCATCATATCAGCAGATTTTCAACCTAGCTCCGAACCTGTGTTGTTAATCGCCGGTGAGCTTATAAGGAATCTCTGCTGATCAAACTGTTGGTGGGCGAAGAACGGAAACTTTACCACACCTCGTGAAGACGCTGCTACTGCTGTAACTATGCATGTAAACTAAACGACTCAAAATGGCAGTGATTCGGCCATCAGAGTTCATCCTAGCTTCAACTAAAACACTTGGACGTGTATACATGAGCTTTGGATCGTCTCTGAATGTCTCCTAGGAAAGGTATCCGGAGATCTTAGTCGGATCCCCTTAGTCGGCGCCAGAATGTAGATGCATTTTATTGCAAACTACATCCAAAGGATAGAGAACTTCTACTAATGCAAGTGATCATAAGAACCAAACATTAAACACAAGGATATACGTGGTTCGGTATGATTACCTACGTCCACGGGGGTGAAAGGGTGTATCTTATTACTTCAAGGTGTTACAATAGTGTTGCTCTTCCAAATGAACACACTTGAAAGATGATCTCGCTCTCATCTTCCGTCTTTTTCGTTATTACAAGCCTCTCTCTCTTCAAATACAACCTACCTCTCTTGGATATAAGTTCCTCTATTTATAGGAAGGGTTACATACAACCATACTAGGGTGTTGGTCACATTACATCTAATCTGAAGTTCTGTGGTCGGGCCAGCTTATGTCGTCCCTTCTTCTGTGCATGTGGCCGATGTATTTTGATTCCTTCGCATGTCTCTCGTCCAAGCCGATTCCTTCAGATGTTCTCATGGCACGATGTCGCCCTTCTCGTCTATTTCCCTTGCAGTTGGCCGATATGACACATATCTTCTTATCCATTTGACTATTACTCCTCGTTTGACCCACCGTGTCTTGTCTTATCAGCTCTGTTAGAATCATGGAGTCAAGTCTTGTCCGACAGCTGCAGAGAAATCATGCCCAATCCACGTGGCTTCTTAAATCTCGCGCCTGGCAATCTTTATCTTATGCTTCTGGTCTCTTCATTCTTGGGTGCATCATAGCTTAAGATGTTGCCACCTAGCCCTGTGGATAATTTACACTTACAGGAGGCATGCATGATAAAATAAAATATGCCACTTTCAAGAGGACAAGCATGCATGCATTAAAAGAAAGACATTTTCTCTCTTCTTTTTTTTTTTTTTGAAACAAGGACAAATAAAATTATTTTCTCAATAACACATAATTAAAATATCTAGATAAATAAAGGAGATGAACATGCATCATGGATTATTACATTTCCTATCACATGCATTAACAAAAGAAATTTATAACTATCAAGAGAGTATACAAGCAAGTGATAATAAGAAAATAGAGTAAAGTATTATTATCAATAATTATTCAAAAGCATCTAATAAATAAGGGAGACAAACGTGCATCATTTATTTAGAAGGTGACAAGCATGTTTAAAAATTTTCATGTTATCAGGAGAGAAAAAAAATGGTTAAGATAAATACCTCTTTGGGAAAGAAGTACTTGATGAAGAACCAATAAAGATGAAGAATTAAATTTCCTTATTTTGAAAAAAAAAATTCTACTTGATTTGAGAATGAAGCCAACAACTTTATTTTGTTTTGTGTTTGTGTTTGAAGGATTGAAACTCAAATGGTTAGGCAAAGTGATGATAACGTGTTTAGAGTGGTAGACAAAATAAGAGACAAAACATAAAGGAGACAAAGCATGAAAGAGAGGAAGAGAAATCAGGTGTGTATTCTCATTAACATTTACTCTTTAAATACAAGAGAAGAAGGCAAGGTAGGAGCACATGTGTTGATTGAGTTAGAGGAAATGCTACATGTGTCTAACATGGAGAGAGTTGCTCATCCACAGTGACACATGGGGGTGGTCAACCACACCACCAATAATATTCCTACAACACATTTCTTAATTTCATTAACCCTAAAATTAAAAAACTAAACAACTCTTAATCTTCTCTTCTTCTTATTCTTCATCTTCATCTTCCATCAACCAAAGCCATATAAAAATCTTGAACTTTGATTTTCCAAAAAAAATGTTGACTCTACCAGCGAAAACAAGACTATAAATGATGTTTAAACTCAAACCCATCATTGTGTTGTGTGATTTGATTGTTATATTAGCTTAGAAATCGAAAATTATGATTTCTGTGTTTTTGGTCGGCAAGGTCGTAACATGCATATCTTGCCGACTTTTCAAAAATGACCATGGCAAGGATCGTAAATTTTTTCAACAAATTTTACAGGTATTTTCAACAAATTAGTGTGGTATTTTTTAATAGCCATCTCCTGTGTGTATTTTTTCAACAGCCGGCATGGTATTTTTTGAAGACCTTGCCGGCCAAATATAGCCGGCAGGGTATTTTCAACGGTCGGCGTGGTATTTTTCAATAGCCATCTCCTGTGTAAAATTTTTCAACAGCCGGCAGGGTATTTTTTGAAGACCTTGCCGGCCAAATACATCGGGCAGGGTATTTTCAACAGCCGGCGTGGTATTTTTCAACATCCGGCGGGTTTTTTTTTTTCTGACCTTGCCGACTAATATTTTTCAACAGCCATCTCCTATGTGTCAAAAAAAATAAAGTCAGCATGTTCTTTATTTAAATACCTTGCCGGCCAAATACAGTCGGCATGTTCTTCATTCGTCGACCTTGCCGACTTTTCATACTGTCAGAACTGAAAGTGTTGATTTCTTCTTTGATTTTGAGCATTTGATTTCATACAACAGATTTGCAATCCCCTTTTTAGAAGTGTTTTCGGTTGTGTGCTTCATTTTCGTTTCAAGAGATATCCTCAAAAAAAAAAAAAAAAAAAATTCATCAAAAATCATCCCACAAAAGTTCAATCAAAAACAAAATTTCATAACTTTTAATCTATTCAATCAATTTAAACTTAATTAATTAATCTAATCAAAATTTTAATGTTAATTAAACGAGGGCAATTTTGCCATTTTGAAAATATTTGGTTAAGGGGTGACCTTTTTTTACTTCAAAATGACCCTATTTTGTCGCATTTGGTATACCACAATTAATCTGGGTATACCCCAATCAATCCAGGATTATAATGGATTCTATATGCGTTTGGTAACTATTATAATAATTGCTTATTTTAATCATAATTGAAAAAAATACATTATCAATTGTTTTTTCTTAGAAACTCAAATTGAATTGTTTCTTCTTATTTTCTCTAAACTATCAAAAGAGAGATAAAAAAAAACAACAACATATAACTAAAAAAATATCATAGATCATTGTTCTTTCTTCTCCTTTTCGATATCATCATTCTAAGATAATCAATTATTTGAAAAAAAATATTTGGAAAAATTCATTTTGAAAATGATTATATCAAAATCATTTATCAATTTATGATTATTTATAATCATAAATTTACCAAACAAGGCCATAAGTCCTCTTAACGAAAGTGATTGTTTATGGGTAAAGTCGAGACAATACTACAAATCGGTATTCACACTTTGTGTGATTTTCCATGGATACGAGATCGAAACAATACGACTACCAAAGTGTGATTACTTGAAAATAGGTTCGGACTTAACCAAACTCTATAGGATCACTATCAAGTAAAGCGGAGTTAACGTTTGTGTATTTTACTTATAATTATAATAAACAATTATAATTGCAGAAATAAAAAAAGTAAAAGACACAACAAGATTTTGTTAACGAGGAAACCGCAAATACAGAAAAACCTCGGGACCAAGTCCATAATTGAATACTTTCAGAATTAAGCCGCTATACAAAATCTAAACCAACTTCGTATAGTTGATTCCAAGCAACTAACCCTAATTCACTTAGTTTCTTCAGTATCCCTGCGCTTTCGATATTCAATAAGTGCACGCACTGGAACAATTCCTTTGGATCGTATTCCAAATAGTAAAGGAACAACAAATTTGTTTGGTAACAACTCTCTTGATTCTTTATCAAGTCAGATGCAAAAGCTCTTCTGTTTAAACTAATAATTCCTTTGCTTGGTTAGATCAATCCAATATCTATTACCTAAGTAATAAGATTCGGATTTGTAACAATCAAAATAGATCTCAAGAGAACTATTATGCGTTACCGATCTCCCGCAACTAATCAATTGAATAAATCTGATTCTATTTGGATCTCAGACGATCAAGGTTTGTGCAACACACAAAGATATGAGAAACAATAAGAAATCTTCTTCGTCTTCAAATCTTCTTTAATCTTCAATTAAACCTGCACAACTCCACTTGAATCTCTTGTGATCAATCACGCACAAAACATAGTATGTTAACAATGGATTATCACAAGATGTCTTTAGATCTACAAACAGTTCTAAATATCATGTCGATACTTCGATCTAGTTTGAGTGAATCTTATATCAGAAGAGAAGATTCTCAGGAATAAATAAACTAGGTGCAATCAAAGTTTCAACAACCGTTAGTCAATCAAATCAATCGAAAACTAATAAACTACAATTATCTAGATTCCCACCAACGGTACTCGTAGAGCTTATTGATCCCACAAAAGTATTTAAACGAGCGGTCATAAGAGATTTCTCCTAATTAGGGTATTTTCCTCTCCGAATAGACGACTCCACCAGAAACAACAAAGAGATGAAGTTTGACTGGATCTTAGGATAGTTTGCTAGAAATGTAAACTTAGGTATTTATAGACCAGGGATGTTTGGACACCATGGAATTTCCAAAACCGAAAGTATTCTCAAGATATGCAATAAATGCCCATTCGGTTTTCATAATTCCAGTAAATGCTTTGTCCAATATTTTCTGAAATCTCTCAGTAGAAAATCTCCAATTAGTAAATGCACATTACTATTTTTTATTCTCTAGAGATATGCATTTAATTGCTGGTAATTAAAGCATATAAAACTAATAACCTTAATTAAAAGATTCTTAATTTATTTTGGAATGGGATCTCCTTGAGTAATTAAGAAATATCTTTGAACAATAAAAGATAAGAGTTATTGTTCGTGTTCAAAGTATGTTGACATCTTTTCTTTGTAAATCATCTTTCATATTTACAATCTTGGAATCGATTATACCATACTTCCAAACAAGTTTAGAATTGGTTAATCTGAATTCCAAGACAACTATGTGATTGATCAAATATCAAAACTCCTTCGTTCGAGAAAAACTCCTAGTTTCTCCATATTTCCTCACATGATTAAAATAATAATGTAGAATAAGGAAGAGTGTCACGGGGCCTAACCCACCAGTCTTCCGTTCGTGCCCTAGTCGTGGCCGGTCCCAGTTGCTCAAACAAGCAATATCGATTCAACTTCAAACGAGTAATATTTACTCAGATGAGCAATATTTTCTCAGATCATAAATATTGATTCAACTATCAATACTCAGTAATCCATCAAATGAGCAATATTTGCTCAGACGAGATTAATAATATTGGTTCAACTATCAATATTTAATAATCCATCAAATGAGCAATATTTGCTCAGACTATCAATATTCATCATATTGATATCAGCATTCTTTCGAGAACTATACATATGTCTCAACATACATGTTCAATCCATAAATACTAGAGCATTTGTCAATCATGCTCAACTCAACTCAACAATACTAAGATTTATCATCTAATCAAGTTAACAACTGACTAATTAAATACATGTATGCCTTGCAGACTCCACAATCATGAGACATCAATCACGTCACATGGGGGATATTTACTAGGGTTTTGGTCTGGCGGCCTTTACACGGTGTTCATCCATGATGAGAAATGTGAGTAAGTCGTGCAAGAGGTTAAGGAAGTTATCAAAGTAGTGGGTTGACAATCAACCAAGTCTTTGTACGATGTGGAACTGGTTTAACCACGATTTCCCACTCTTTTATTCGAACAACTGTCACACTTGTTGGAGATCAATGTGTCTACATTCTTGCAATATAAATAAGTCTTTGAAATCATAATTGAGGACAATCACAGATATACGAGAATTCTCATCTGAACAATCACTCTCAACATAGCAAAATTCAAACTTATTTGAACCCAGCGGTTTATCAATTTGCAGAAACCTACAACATATTCACAATCCTTTGTTAATCATTGATCTCACACATACTTATCAGCTTCCATCATACATACATACCCATCCTATCTTGTGACCGAATTGACTCTGAAATAACCATTTTCTTGGTACAGTCTGGAGTCCTACATATTGATCTCTCGAACTCAAAGCACTCACGTGCAGTGCATTTATTTGCAAAAGGTTAAAGGAATTTTCTCATTTGAGGAATCGACCTTCGTATCATCACTTTTCCTCAAAAACCAGTAAATTATTTTCTCCCATCAACACTCTCGTATGGGAAAGTTAAATATCTTTGATCATGAGGTCAAGCTAAAAGACAAGAGAGTCTCATTTAAAGCATAAAACAATACTAACAAATCTTTGGAAAAAGTTAGTATGAATTTGGCTAAGAAATGTTATGAAAAAGCGGAGAGATAAACAAGTGCTTAACAAATCACCATATATACAACCTTTTTCTTCAACCAATAAAGAATTTATGTCCGAAGATGATGAGGAAATCCAATGCTTCAAATGTCGTAGTTCTGGACATATGTCTAGAAATTGTCCCAACAAAATAGCTTATAAAGGAAACACAACATATCACACTACTCTCAATAATATACATGAGGATAAACCCTATGAAGGATCGTCATATTTTGATACATTGTTTCCTAAGCTAGCAATAAATACATGGAGGAGTCCGAATGATTACTCAAATACTGTATAGATAATCTCGAAATATTCAGCGACAAAAATCTTAAATTGAAAATAGAACTTAATAATTTTAAGAAGATCATTGCTTGATAAGACTCAAGAAGCAAAAAATGAACAGGATAAACTCTCAAACATAATTGTTCTAAAAGATAGAGAGATTGACATCTTAAAAGTGACTTGCAACGTCTCTCAGGAAGTTCTACCAAAGTTTCAGATATGTTATTTTGACAATTTTTTTTTGGAAACATGTGTGGTATTGCGTAAAATGGAAACTCTTATACCAGAAACAATGTGTTTATCCCTGCAACGTCTACTATATCATAAAGCATTAAAAATAAAGATGAAACGTTGGTTGTTGCAAATGCTCAGAAAGATTCAGATCGCATGTTGTGTTTCTTTTGTGGAAGAAATGGCCACACTGTCAATTCATGTTGGGATTCCGAATGGAACAAAAAATCATAAAGAAACTCCAAAAGAGCTTGAATAGACCGGAGTCAGATCTTAATGAATTTACCAAATCAAGAATAGATTGTTGAATCACGTAAGTTCAAAGGAAAGGAACAAGATAAGCTGAAAACACAAGCTTTTGTATTTATTGATCATCCTCAGATTATTTTGGTCGCTTACAGTGAGACTAACTCTCATCCCAACACAACCTGATTGTGTTGGATAAATGCATCCTCACTCGTTGCCCAATTCATTTTTGTGAGGATGCATAAATATGGGGAATTTTCGGAAATCTGTTCATAAATAAGGAGAAAATATTCGTGATCGATTCTCTTTTATTTTATGTCATTTTGTATTGCAATGTACTTTCATATTTTTTTAGGGAATAAAAATCTTTTTAGGGAGATTCGTATATATTTTATTTTCACAGACAAGATGTATTATTCTTTATTTTTCTCCAAATTTGATATATCTGAAAAAGCGGGGGTCTAACAACCACACCCAATATTTCGTTTGGCAATCTAAATAGACAAACTCCAATTTACTTTCAAGAGAATCAACTAGATAGTCAGACTCAATCTAGAGAAAAGTATATCAAAGAGTTTTATATCTCTATCTCTCAATTTAATCCGCAATCAACAAATAGGAATTTGCGAGCCCTATTGAATATAAGAGAAATAATTTGAACGGTACCAAAGACCAATGTTCAAGGATCAATCAATTCCAGTCAACAACCAAAGGTTGGATTTCCCAATTGATCGATTCAACGCACAACTTGTGATATTTCAATTATATAACAAAATATAATGCGGAAAGGAAATAACACAGATCACAGACACCAAAAGTTTTGTTAACGAGGAAACCGCAAATGCAGAAAAGCCCCAGGACCTAGTCCAGATTTGAACACCACATTGTATTAAGCCGGTACAGACACTAGCCTACTACCAATGAACTTCGGACTGGAATGTAGTTGAACCTTAATCAATCTCAAACTGATTCAAGGTACGGTCGTGCTCCTTACGTCTCTGATCCCAGCATGATACTACACACTTGATTCCCCTAGTTGATCTCACCCACAACCAAGAGTTGCTTCGACCCAAAGTCGAAGACTTGATAAACAAATTTGTCTCACACAGAAAAGTCTATTGGAATAGATAAATCTGTCTCCCACATAAATACCTACAAGTTTAGTTCCGTCTTTTGATAAATCAAGGTGAACATGAACCAATTGATATACCATACTTATATTCCCAAAGAACAGCCTAGAAATATCAATTACCTCACAATAATCCCAATCGATTAACAAAACAAGATATTGTGGAATCATAAATGATGAGACGAAGATGTTTGTGACTACTTTTCAATCTTACCTATCAGAGATAAATCTCAAGAAAATCTTATCAAAGAGAGTACTCAATCCATTTATAGTAAAAGTAAGATCAGTAACACCACGACTAGGAGAAAATAGTTGGCTTCACAATCCCAATGAAGTCTTTAAGTCGTTAACCTAAAGGGTTTCGTGGAAAACCTAAGGTTAAAGGAGAATCGACTCTAGCTTATGCAATTAGTAACACGGGAGTATTGGGAATTAGGGTTTACCAGTTGCTAGAGTTTTTTTATATATTTTTCAAATCAGGGTTTGTAATCTAAGTTAGCTTGGTAACAAAGCATTCAATATTCATTGTTAGATGAAATCTTGATTAGATTCAAGCTAATATATTTCAACCGTTATTTTGAACTTAGCTTGTTATCACAAATGAAATGTACCCTCACTTAGGTTTATGTAATCGTACCTAAACGTGTACACCATGTTGTCTCAATAGTAGTTAACCAAGGTTAGCTATATAAACACTCTCATATCAACCTTATTCATTTTAACCATAACTAGTTCAAATGACTCAAATGAAATTAGTTAAAGAGTTGTTCCAATTTCTATATTATCATAGAAGTATATAAGAACACAATTGAAGAAAAATCGGTTTGATTCCTCAATCAATCATAAATATTATAGCCACGGTTTGAAAAGAATGCATTCCTTATTATATATAAATGTATTTGTTCATAACAAAACCGATTTTAAATCTTTAACCATTCAAGTATGCAAAACCGGCACTATAGTTGAAATAAATGGGACCAAGATTCGTTTTAAAGCGTTATCACGAATCGGGTACGCATACCTCCAAACCCAACTATAAAAATTCCGGACATAAGCCTCCAAAGATGTGTACATTACACGCACTTAGGTTCCCAGACTTTTCAAACTGAACAGGTACGACAATGGTATGCATACTATAGTTGACAGACATGGATCACATATATGCAAGAGTGCACAACATGTTTATAATCCAATATTGCTTTGTTCTAAACTTTTATTTCAATCATTAAAACTTTCTTAAAGGATGACAATAGCCGTTTTCACAAACTATTAGCATCAAAGCAATTTTCAAGTTATTGAAATAATCATAACGAAACATTCCAAGTCTACACCAAATGATTGTATCACACAAACCATGTAAGATGTTACTCGGTAATTTTCACATGATCATATTTTGACTTTCGTCAAGAATATAAGATGAACTTGGTTCAAGCGTAAAGCTTACCAACATATATTTAGAAATATGTAAACGAGTTAAACTCAGCTTGAAATCTCAAATGTGTATAATTAAAAACCATATAGTAATATGACTTATGTCTCAATATAAGAGATAGAGTAGAAATAGACTTTCCAAGTGATAGATGAGTTTTAGTTTCCACATACATTTTGTTGATGAAGTTCCCAAGCTTGTCTTTGTAGTTCTTCGTCTTCATTTGATTAACGTCATGAAGTCTAATGCTCAACTACACATCTATCCTAGTCCGAGACATCACTATAAGTAGACTATAAATCAAAGACTTATAGTTTTGATCACTAACATTGATAAAATAAGCTTGAGATAACAACGCTTGAGAGTTCGATCGAGCAAAGGTCTAACTCCCACAATATCGATACACATCTTGTCGGAAAAGTCATACTTGATATCGAATGGAGAAACTAGTGAAGGATGTTTTATCGTCATCTGATGAATCAATATTATTTTCATGTGTAGACTATGAATCGCTCAAAATTGAGACAAAATATAATCATCAACTCGAAGTTTAGTAAAGATTCCTTAAGAAAACATATTATGGTTGTTAAGGAGCATGATTTCATAAATCCTCCTCCATTAACTCACATTAAGCTAAACTATTTTTTTAGGTCATTCAGCATCCTTATCCGAATAAAATACTACAAAGAGATAAAAGCATTTATCCACGGTAAACTCGCGCGGTTAACCTCTCACGAATTTGAAAGTCATTGCTCAATTATGGGTCACAAAAGGTGAAAAAAGTGTGATTTTGTAATTGAAAATAGTTGAATTTATACATGATGCGATTATAGTCGTTGGATAAACTATTCGTAATCGACTGAAGATATACCGATCGTCTCAACCAGATATGATCATCGTCCAAAATTGAGCTGAGTCTTAGCCTATACTTTGCCAACCGTCTAAGGTAGAGACTTTCGACTCAACTTGAGACATGATGGGCAAATGCTCAAACTTATGCCTTTTCTCGTCCAGTCCTTTTATCCTGTCCAGTGTGGGGTAAAATGAACAAACTTTCCCTTATGTCCACCTTACTGGATTTTCTATTAGGGAAATTTTAATGGGACTAAGGATTTTAATATATGGTATAACAACCACATCCAATAATTCGTTCGAAAATCTGTATGGACTAAACCCCCAATATAATTTTGAGAGCACCAACTTAAAAGTGAGACACAATCAAGAAATATATCAAAGAGATTTATCTCTTTATCAATATAATCAACAAATCGAATGCATGTAAATCATGAGCCTGATTGATATGAGAACTAACTTGGATGGTACCAAAGACCAATGCCCAAGTGTCAATCAAGTTATATCCAACAAACAAGGTCGGATTTATCAACTTTGATTGAACTACACACAACTCATGATATTTCAATTATATAAACAAATATAATTCGGAAAAGAAACAATACATATACCATAAATTTTGTTAACGAGGAAACCGCAAATGCGGAAAAAAAACCCGGAACCTTGTCCAACTTTGAACACCACATTGCATTAAGCCGCTACAGACACTAGCTAACTACAAGTTAACTTTGGGATGGAATGTAGTTGAGCCTTAACCAAGTCTCACACCGATGAAGGCACAGTCCCGTTCCTTACGCCTCTAAAACCACACTAAATTATGTGCACTTGATTCCCCTAGCTGATCTCACCCACAACTAAGAGTTGCTATGACCCAAAATCAAAGATTTCTATTTCCCACATATATGTCTATCCTTTCAAATAGAGTTGTTCAATTGTTCACTATCTCATAGAAATATCCATAAACAAATTAAAACTAAATCAGATTGATTCGTAATCATACAAAGTACATATACAATAATCAATTTATGAACATTAAGCCACGGTTTGCAAAGTTAATTTGCATTCCTTAAATCATAAATGTTTTAGTTCATGAGTATGAGAATCATATATAACCAATTTCAGAAATCAACCACTATGTTCGCAAACTAGGTATGCGAACAGAAACTCCGTACCTTGGCCTAGTCAAGCCGTTCTCAAACCCGGTTCGCAAACAATTGTTCCGAACCCATCTCAGGTAAACTTGTTCACATACTAGGTACGCAAACAATAGTTCCGGACCTTCACAGATAAATCTGTTCGCATACTAGGTACGCAAACAAGAGTTCCAGAACTGAATCATAATAATACAGTTCGCATGATGGGTATGCATACCGTGTTGTATCTAGACATGGGTAATTGTTCTAAGCTCTCATTTCAATCATTGAAACATCCTTAAGGAAACTACTATGGAAAGTAAAAACATCCATAACTCTTGGATAATCCACAAGATATGGACCAAAAACACTACTATAGTGTTTTAAAGAGTCCAGTAAAACCACCAAGTCCATTAAGAAATCCACATATTTGAGGGGTTGTTGTTGAGGGTCCATCCGGTCATTTTGAATGTCGGGATGGATTATTTATTTTTAATATTTTTTCTCCCATCCGGTCACTTAATGACCGGATGTAACAAATATTATTTTTTTCTATCCTACCATTCAATGGCCAGTTGAGAGTTCTATCATTTCGAATGATGTAAATAGGAACTGATATATGTGTTCCTAAACCATAGCAATGATTTATGTGTGATTTGTAATGTTTTTAATTACACATTTTCAAAATTTTGAGAAATCGATCAGATAGTTCTTTCTTTTTTGTTTTGTTTGAGAATCGAAATAAATTAATGGGATGGATTATTTTTCTTTTATGCGGTGGGTTTTGTCTCCACTAATCTTGAGGATCACATATATATGGATACTCTTTAACTTATGGATGTTTTATCCATACCATAGGATTCGCCCTTATAAGATGACAATTGTAATCTTACACTACCATTAGCTTTAAGTAATTTTCAAGTGATCGAATGATCAATACGAAACTTCCAAGCTAATATCAAATAATCGTCTCATACAAATCATATAAGATGTTCAAGGTAATATTCACATGATCATATTTTGATTTAATGTTTGATTCCATAAATAAATTGTTTCAGCTAAACTCGTCGAGATATGATGACATAGCAAGCAGCTTCAATACGTATTTAGAAATAGATAAGAGAGATAAACTATCTCGAAATATAAATGTGTAGAATGTAAAGATCTATATATCGACTTAGTCTCATTGGAAGATAAATAGAATGAATTCGAGTGATAGATAAGTTTTAGTCTCCACATATCTTTTGTTGATAAAGCTCCTCTAAGCTCCTCGGTAGATCTTCTTCTTGATTGGCTTAATAGTGAGTATAAATATCAACTACACATTTATCTAATCCAAGACATAGCTATAAGTAGACTAGAAATCAAGTATATAGTTTCGATCCACTAAACTTGACAAACAAGCTTGAGATAACAACACGAGTTCGAGATCAGTGATCTAATATTTGCTATGCCATGTGTATGGGAAAAATCATTTTCTTGCAGGTGGTAAAAGGGTTTATGTCCCATCTTGGTAGACACGTTGCATCTTGGGGCGGTCGTTCTAACTGAATGAGACACGGTGCAGAATAAACCATAACTGTCTGGAGGTTGGAGCGACCATCTAGCTTCTATGACAACTGTTAATTCTTAGTCACACCCTACTTTGTATAAACACACTTAATCGACCAATTTCAAATACACTCAACTATATATTCTCCATTTTTACAAAAAAATCTACCAATTTCTTAAATATATTTATTGTTTTTGATCGTTTCATTTATTATGGATCCTAATTTGGAAAATGAAGAAGCAAAATTATTAACGAGCTCCAATGCGGCAAGGGTTTCAGAAATTTCTAGCGGGAGTATTTTCCAACAACAACAAGGGTTTATGCTTGGTGTTGGATGAAATAATGCAGATTCACATGATGCGTGAATAATCAAAAACACCATGTTATAATTATACACATGGCAAATAAACCTTTGTGCCACATGATGCGTGAATAATCAAAAACACCAGGTTGTGCGTGATTCACATGGAGCTCCAAAACCAAGAGTTGAATTGAGAAGAAGATATACGTGGAGATTTTGAGAAGAGGACATGAACAAATGATGTGTGGTTAATTACTTTATTAATAAAAGTGTGTTTTGATCAAGATTTTCAATGTCGCTCTCTTAAAAATAAAAGCCTAAATTAGACCGCATGCCACAACACTTGGTCATGCGGGTTATTGAGGCGTTTTTAGATAAACCATAAATTCAACTATCAATTTGATGCACAAAACATACGAGGACATAGTCCTAAATAAAAAGTCGAGTGCAACCTTAAGTCTAGGTTATGATATGCACTCTTTGGTGCATGTGATGAGTACATTCGAATGTAAAAAACAACGACATACCAAAATCTCACAATGTTTTGCAAGCTGTAGTCAACCATTTTGTTTAGCATTTTTTAATACAACCGGCGAGATAATGTCGATCGACTACTAGATGAAAATATGAAAAAAGGATTTCAGGAATGCTAGGTAGCCTTGATTACATGCATGGGTATGGCGTGGATATTCGTATGATTGGCAAGGTCGATATAAAGGCCAGCGATTAAAACCAACTATGGTTCAGAGTAGCGGCTTTTATGATTGTTGGATATGGCATGCTTTATTTAGTCTCTAGGTTGCAACAGCGACATCAATATCTTGCATAAATCAATATTGTTTGAAGAATTGAAGTATGGAAATACTCAATGCTAATTTCACCATTAACAATAATAACTATAACATCGAGTATTTTCTAAAGCGGAAGGGATTTATCCAACATGGTCAACTTTAGTTGAGGCTTACGTGAGGTACTGACACAGGGAGAACCGTGAAAAAAATTATTTAACAAAAAGCAGATGTCGTATAGGAAGGATGTTGGACGAGCATTTGGAACTTTGAAGAGGAAGTTCCATATAATCCGTGGACAATATCGTTATTTTAAACCAATGGGAATGTATAGGATTATACTCACATGCATCATTTTGCATAATATGGTAATCGAAAACTTCGATGGGATGCCGATTAGACAAGTTATCGAGATAAATATTTGAGGAAAAAGTTCAACCGCTTGGGGTGTACCATAAGAGAGTATAAAATGGTTAAAGAGATTTCAAAACGAGTTTTATATTTAAGACTAAGGGAGGATCTCATTTCACACTTGTGAGCCGATATTGGAATAAAAAACCACTGAAAAAGATTTTGTTTTTATTTTATTTAATGTAATATAATTTGTGTAATTTGATTTAAACAAATTTTGAAATTGAAATTAAGGATCAAATTGGAAAAAAATAACACTGAAATTGAAAATAAGGGTTGTATTTAAAACAAAGGACTACATCGAAATTAAACTAACTACTACATCAAGAGTTTAAAACTAATTACTAAGGACCACTCTAATGATAATAAAATCATCCATAAGTCTTGGTTGATCCACAAGATGTGGACCAAAAAATGCCACTATGGTGTTTTAAAGAGTCCATAAGTTCTTCAAGTCCATCAGGAACCCCTCAAATTTGAGGATGGTGTTGTGGAGAGTCCATCCAGTCATTGGATGACTGGATTATATGTTGTTTTTTTATTTACTTTCCATCTGGTTTCTCCATGGCCATATGTAGGAATGTTTAGTTTTTAGAATATAATAATAATAAAATAGGGATATATGTGGGTCCACTAATATATTTGTAGATGTTAATTTACTATCCAGTAGTGACAAGAGTCTCCGTATGTATCTAATTATCCATGTAAATAGGGATTATCTCTAAGATATGAATGTTTAAACATCCAGACAATAGGAGTTTCCCTTAGCCAGTGTAATGGAATTATTGTTATCCTTGTTAGAGCACTGCTCGATCGAACTCGGAAGCGTTGCCATCTCAAGCTTGTTTGTCAAGTTTAGTTGCCAAAACTATAAGTCTTGATTTTTAGTCTACTTATGCTATGTCTCGGATTAGGATAGAATGTGTAGTTGAACTTTAGAATTCACGACGTTCATCGATTGAAGACGAAGAACTACTAAGGGGAGCTTGTGGAACTTCATCAATAAAAGTTATGTGGAGACTTGAACTCATCTATCACTCAGAAATCTATTTCTATTTTTATCTCCTATTGAGACAAAAGTCGTATAGCCATATAGACTTTATATTATACACATTTGATATTTTGAGCTGAGTTTAACTCACTTACATATTTCTCGAAAAATTTGTTTGTAAGCTTTCGCTTTAACCAAGTTCATCTTTTATTCTTGACGAAAGACAAAAGATGATCATGTGAAAATGCACTAGTAACATCTTACATGATTTGTGTGAGACAATCATTTGATGTAGACTCGAATATTTTGTATTGATCTATTAATCACTTGAAAATTGCTTTGAAGCTAATAGTTTGTGTGAGATAGCTATTATCGTCTTCTAAGAATATTTCAATGATTAAAATGGGAGTTTAGAACAATTAACCATTGATTGGATATAGCACAGTATGCTATTTGTATGCTAAATGTTGCACGTTTATTCCAAGTCAGGGAACCATAGCATGCATACCCGTATGCGTATTGGTTTGATAGTTGAAGTCCGAGAACATAGTATGCATACCCGTATTATGCAGGTATAACAGTTCAAGTCAGGAATTCAAGCGAGTTTGGTTGTACGATAATATGCGTACCCGTTCGCATACTAGTGAAGCTATACGAAGTCCGACTACTTAGGTATGTGTACCTATTTGCATAATTGAGTGGGTTAAGTTCTAAAATCGGTTTGTTCATGAACAAATACATTTATATAATAAGGAATGCAATCTTTTGCAAACGTATGCTATAATGTTCATGAATTGATTCAAGTGAATCAAAATAGATTTTGCTTCAATTGTGTCTTGTATACTTCTATCTATGAATATATAAACAATTGAACAACTCTACAACTAGTTTCATTTGAGTCATTTGAACTAGTTGTGATTAAGATGAACAAGGTTGATATGAAAGTATTCTTATGGCTAACTTCGGTTAACTATTGTTGAGCCAATTAAGTGTACACGTTTAGGTATGGTTAGCCATATCTAAATGAAGTCACATCTCGTTTGTGTGTAGCAAGCTAAGTTCGATCTAACGGTTGAAAGATATTAGCTTGATATAACGATGAATATTGATTGCTTTGTTACCAAGGTAGCATTGATTGCAAACCACGATTTGAAGACTATATAAGGAGAACTATAGCAATTGGGAAACCTAAAGCCCACACCTCTGTGTGATACTAGTTGCAACTAGAGTCAATTCTCCTTTAACCTTGGTTTTTCTAAAACCATTATAGGTTAACGACTTAAAGACTTCGTTGGGATTCTGAAGCCAGACCCAACTATTTTCCCTGTAGTTGTGTGTTATGATCTTGCTTTGTTCTATTGTATTGAGTACTATCTTCTCTAAAATTTGCTCGAGATTTAATCTCCGGTAGGCAAGATAAAAAGTAGTCACAAACATCTTCGTATCATCGTTTGTGATTCCATAATATCTTGTTTCGCCACTGTTTGTGGGTGAAAACTGATTCTACTGATTTTGGTAAATTTGTGTGTGTGGATGAGAAACGAATCTAAACCATAAACAATACACTGCACGAGAATAATTTTGATTCAAGAGATCAATCTGTACAATCCTGGCCTAAACCAAGAAATGGCCATTCCATGCTTGCTTCGGTTACAAAGTGAAGGAGAAGGGTTGGTCTCAGGGAGGGAAGAGAAGAAAGTGTTGAGACCAGAATGGTTAATTATGAAGGTATGGTTGTTTTATGACTTGTATCAGAAAAAGGAATTGGCTTGCAGGATGAAAAGCTATCAGTTCATTGGTGATTTCTGGATACTATGTTGTTGCTCTGACCAAAACATGTTATCTGGTAGAAAATATGTGAGACCTATTTATACAAGTCATAATAAAATGTACCCTGGTCTCGTAGAAAGTGGGAACAATTGAGTGATGAAAGAGTGTGTAACCGTCAGAAACCGTGCTTCCATGATGAAGGAAGTGGATCCGTTTACACCGTTACTTCTTGCCACCATTAAGCTGTCTTGCTTCATGACACTTTCTTATAACGGGCATATTGCACGCGCATCTTGTAAACCTCCGGACCAATATCTGATGAGTATCCCCCAGTTTGTGACATATTTTATATCTCGAGTGTTTTCGTGGAAAATATGTAGCAGTTTGCTACGTGTGGCAAGTCAAGGTCAAGAGACTTGCCGCAGGAAAAATAGCATGTGGTGCCATTAGGCTTATCTTGGCTAGTCGCCTAAAACTTGCCACAAGCCTGTCAGTTCGGTGGCGAACTTGGACGACTGAGATTACATCTCATGAGGAAGGGTAGCCATTGATTATGGCCACATCTGTTGGCGCTGATAATGGCATAGTGGCGCCATTGGCATATGCCAGTGGTATAGTGGCGCCTTTAGCGCATGTCAGTGGCACTGCGGCATGGCTGGCATAGTTCGTGCATGTCAGTGGCACAGTGGAATGGCTGGCATAGCCTGTGCATTCCAGCGGCACGATGGTGCAAGTAGCGCCTGGCGTAGCCAAGGTTACTAGATTTTGGATTATTGGTGTTCGACTCCAATGCGGTGTGGACACATCAATCCCAATGCTCTGTGGAACATTATCTGTTTTAGTTGTCGTAGTGACTTTGCCTAAATTAGGGTTTGGCATGCCGAATCCCTAATTAGTGCATATGGCATGTGGCACGTGGTAGGCGGCCGTGGCATGGAATTTTATACAAACGGTGCCAGAGTCATGCCAGAGGAGCCGTAGGTAGGCCACCATGTAGAAACGGTCACATGAGCAAATATTTCCATGAGTGGCTGTGGCGTGACGCCTTTTTTAGGGTTTCCTAAGTCTGTATGGCTTGTGGCATGTTGTGGGCGAGCGGCATAATTTTGTGTCACGATTAAAAGTTAGGGTTTCATCCACCGCTACTAGATCATGGCGCGCTTATGGTTAGGCTAGCAAAATTGAAGCCTATTGTGATGCTGGTCACGAACATAGAAAGGGTTGGTACGCTTTGTCATCTGCTAGTGGTAAGTAGTACGTTTGACATGTATACTTGGCATGCCCATTTGGCATGTGCGTTGACATGCTCGTTTTTGCATGTTTAGCATGCCGTTAGTATGTTGGCACGGTTTTTGGGAAGCCAACTTAGTATAGCGACCTCTTGACATAATTTCCACCTCTTTTAAAGCCATGGCAGGTTTGGAGGAACATGATTGGTCAATAAAAGTAGGGGTCCGTCCAAGCACGGTGTGGATACCCTTTTGGTGTGCGTGGCGAGGTTTAATGCGACTTGGTTGGTCGATGGGGAATAGGGCCAGCAAGTATGGGCCCATCCACAACTCATGGGAGTGTGGCAGGTTTAAAGCGACCTGATTGGTTGACAAAGGAGTAAGGGTCGGTCGGGTTACATGGGGAGTGACCAAGTGGCGCTGGCTAGCCTATGGCATGGCCACGCTTCAATTGTTGTTGCTCTACTACATGACTTTGTTTATTCTTTGCTTTATGATTGGGTTGCAAGGGTCTTAACCTTGGTACTTTGAGGTCCGTGCTACTCTGCTGCGAGTGAACACAAATCTGTCATGCCATACCAATATTAAGGGTTCTGACGGGGAACATAAGCACAAGAAAAGTACTCAGCGGGCTCCGGCATCTTTGAGTAATGCATCTAGGAGATTATACACTCATTAACCTCTATACTAGTGGGCAATTTATCTGGGATCTTGAGTTTCAATATAGTATGCAGAGAGACATAGGCACTCATCATATTTTGATATATTCACCAAATTCCCTGCGGAATATAGACATATCAATGTCTACTACATCTGATGCCGGGTCAGGTAGATAGACTTTTATGAATTTAGCCCTGAACTAAAAACCACCATCAACATTAAGTCTCATGCTTAGCTCATGATAGTGGCATTGTTGCGGGGTAAGAATAAGATGGTGACAGACGAGGATAAAAATCAAAAGGGAAAGTCATGAAGAGATTGCCAGGAAGAATTTGGCTAACCTTTGGAAGGAGGCATGAAGAATCTGTGATCCTTGCATTGCCGGCTTTGCATAATTCTGGCTTGTCCATAGAGTGTTGGCGTTGGCGCTGGAACTTTGGCTACTGATCGGCAGAGATGGCGCTGTAACTTGGTCCGCGACACGGTAGATGGCGCTTGCTATCCAGGTCACGGAACATGTGGAGATGACGCTTGGCTTGGCTTGGTGGAACGGCCGGTCCAGTAGGATGATGGAAACGGCTTTAGTGCATAGAATGGTGGAAATTGGCTTGATCCATAGAATGGTGGAAACAGGCTTCAGTCCGCGGAATGGTGGAAATTGGTTTCAGGCTGGCTAGGTCAAGGAGTGGCATGGACGGTGCTACCGGCTGGCTAGGTCATGGAGCGACATGGATGGTGCTTCTGGATGGCTAGGTCATGGAGCGGCATGGACGACGCTTCATGCAGGATGCGAAACGGGCAAAAGCGGTCTTTGGATGTCTTTGGCCGTGGGGATATGGTACGTCCGTGTCCCGGTCGCCTTCTTCTATGCATGGCCCAAAAAAGAAACCTTATTCTATTCAAACTCCAAAAGTAATGTGTATATAAAAGGAGTCATCCATCCTCTTTATTTTTGTCCGTTGGCTTTGTTTCGCGTCTCCATGTTAGCAGCAAAGCAGAAAGGTTAGCGAGCACATTCCAGGTATGTGTTCCAATGTTTCTCCCCCCCACCTTTTTTTTTGTCTGCTCTCTGTTGATGTAAACCCTAGCCATAGGAATACCTTCCATAAGCTCGTAGTAGTATTGTAATAATATTATCCACCACATCAATAGCAATGGAGTCAGTTATTATGCAAAGTAGACATGCACGGGCGAGTGGCCGCCATTGATCCCTTTTCCACGAAAGCCTAGCTTTAGGGTTTTCTTTTCCTTTTGTAGCCGTTAGCAAAAATTTTGTGGAACACATTCTTTCTTTTGGCCGAGAGCATACTTCCTTCGGAGAGACACAGTGGCCAGGGGCATGCTTCCCGCGGCAAATATGTCTTGTTGAAGCGAGCATCAGTCCCCACTCCTTATGCGTGCTCCCTTTGGCTATGCGTACTATGACTTGTGGACAAAATAAGATCTCCCATAGAAAACTTGCCGTTGATTCCTGATCGTCGCGCTATATTTTGACAAAATCTTCACGTTTTTTCTTCAAGGTAGTAACTTTTCTTCGTTTTGCTCCGTTGTAGTTACTTCGAAAGTAAAAGCAACATAAGTAAAGTTTGTTAAGATGTCGCTTGAAAGCAGTCATGACGTCGCGTCGAAAAACGTTAGCAAATCCAAACCAAACATGGATGATGAGTTCTTTACAAATTCTTCCACAGTTAAGAAAACCCATCCCAAATATGTGGCAATCCTTCTGACCGGTTCGGATAATGAAGGAGATGTTCAATCGGTTCGTCCAGGGCGTGTAATGCGGTTTTGCCTCCAAAAGAAAGAGTATCCCGCTTCTCCCATTGATTTCAAGATCTGTCAGAGTCCGTTGCGCTCTTTTGATAAATGGATGAAATTCATGATAACCTAAGAATGCGTAAGGGCCAATCTGACTGGGGCTCAAATCATAGACGATGTCATGTCTTATGCAACACTTCAAATTAGGAAGGACGTCGCAGGCTTGGTCACTTTTATTTCCAGATGATACCCGGAAACTCACACGTCTATATGTAGGTGGGGTTAAATGACCATTTCTTTGGAGAGTGTAGCCATCCTGCTGAACCTTCCAATAATAGCGAATCTTAACATCACCTTGTCTAATGAAGAAGAAAAGATGCATGCCATTCTTGTCTCAAAGTCAGCATGATTTGTTCAGAAAGATTACGAGACGAAGTGCTTCTATAACTGGTGGGTGCCTGAATGGTTCCCGGATGAATCAGAGCCGGATAATGTGAACGGTACGCTCTATGTTGCGACATTTTTGGCTCTGTGGCTATCCAGAGATATTTTTAATGATGGCTCTGGCAAGAAAGAGACATGATCTCATCAAATTGGCAAAAGGTGTTGTTCTCCCCATTGGTGGCTTGTTTCTTGGATCTTTGTACACCCATCTAGATCACCTGGATATAGACATGTATGCTTCTAATGGTTATATGAAATTCGAATCATACGTCCATGTCACCTTTCTCCAAACGTTGTTGTGGGAGCATTTCAAAAATTATGCTCCCAAGTCGCTGGCCTCATTTCCTGACTCCTATGGTGGCTCCAGGATACTCCGTTGGTTGAACAAGCGTCCAAAACCTGGATCAAAGATTATAGATTTCCTCGACAATGTGTATGCACTTAACTTTCATCCTTGGGATCCGGTCCATGCGTCCATAGTTCAGTCGAACACTTTTGCCTCTGCCCCGAACATGACTTTGCTTTCTGCTGGAAAGAATATGAGAATTGGAGAAATTGTATTCGTGCGAATCAATATACTCGGACATGTGCCATCTTTTTTCAGAGGGTCTTATGAGGCAGTTCCTTATAACATTGACAGGGCTGCTCGGCATATGGGTTTTGACCAAAGAGTCCAATTTCTTTGTCAGTCGCGTGGCTCCGAAAGAACTATTATCAGCTGTTCTCGATGCTAGTGTTCTTGCGCCGGGTAAAAGTCTCCCTTTCCTTCTCTCAGAACGAAGCCCAGCAACGACCTCCAAATACAATGTGTTCTGGTAGGATGAGTTTCTTGCCATCCATAGATTTGTGAATGACGTGGTGAAAGATCCTTGTGGAAAGCATTCTCCTGCGGTTTTAGCGAAACATCCATCGTTGAGGGAGCTTCCTCAGATTAAATGAAAGTCCCCTAGCCCGGATGTAGACAGTCCCAAGAGATGGAGCAAAGGTCAAAAATCGTCTTTGGTGGTTTTCGATCGGATTCGATGGATCTTTTCTTCCAACACACGGGTATACATGAATTCCTTATTAACTTGACTTGTTTTACACAAATCTTCTGTTTTGTTGCTGAACATTTTTTTTTCTTTCAAAACTCAGGGTCTTGATGGCACCAACGCCTTTGCCAGACTTGCTCGTAGACAAAAACCGGCACCCAAGTCTACCGAAGATGAAGAAGAATCCGGAGGAAATGAAAGCTCGGGATCTAGTGGTGATGATGGAGGCACTTCTGAAAGTAGTTTCGAGTTTTCCTACAGTGAGTCCACGAATGAGTCGGTGAGTTTCCACACGTTTTCCTCTTCTTCTTTTTTGCTGAAATAAATACCTAATCCGTGATATTATAGGGAGAAACCGTTTCTGAAGATGGCCCCGAGATGGAGACTCGTGAAGATACAACTTTGTCTCCAACTATGGAATCTGCACCCGCTGGCGATCTGGAAATGGAGGTTTATCAAGATGAAGATGTTGTTGCGTCTCAAATGGCGAAAACCACTTCCACAACTGCTGGCGCGATTGTTGTCAAGGAGCCTTTGTCGGTCGTGGGCTCTGTTGCAGGCGTCGTTTTCGCTCCTCCATTCCTGGTTCCTTTCCAAGATCACGTGTTGGTCGGAGGCTTCAGTGTGCCAGCCAAGTATGTGGCACTGTATACCAAAATATGGGAAAGGTATGGACATATTGCCACAAAAAAATAATCACTAGATGATTTGTGCTAGTCAAGCGTGTGGAAGAAGCTTTATCTTCGATTAGTTAGTCTTGAGCTGGAAGTTTCATCGGGATATGTGCTTAGACTTCGAGTTTAATGACTCCTAGTTCGTCAAGGTTTTCCAAGATCCGAGTTGCGAGTGAAATGATCGAAGGTCCCTCCGCGGATGTGATCAATTAACAGGAAGCAGAGATCGAAAAGTTGTCTCAGGAGTTGAAGCTGAAACATGCGGATCTTCAAAGCGCGAAGGATGCTTTCTCCACAAGCTGTTGTTGAATGATTTCCCTTGAATATCTTCTGTCTTCGAACTTCCTTTGCTTAGGTTTTTTTTTTTTGAAAGGCAAAAGAACGCCTAGTTTATGACTTGATTTTATGGTTTTTGGATTGATAGATGATTTCTTCCTATGAGGGTTTTGGATTATTTTTTGGAATGAATTATTACTTTTAAAATAATGGCACTTTGATTATGACCGTGAGCAGCACAATTATTCAAGAAAATCGTGAAACCATGAATGTTGTATGAAAAGGGAAAAATATGGGATAATATGAAATTTTGGGATAACATGGTGTTTGGTTTCTATTATCAATGTGGAAACTCAAAGAAATAGGTTATGTAAGCATTGTCTAACAAAACTTACTCGCTTTTAGGGTCTTTTAACAGAACGAGATCCTCAAGGCATAAATATGGGTTCCATGGGTGACGCCGTCCTAGATGCGAGAAGTCCCCAGTCGTTCTTCATTGTCTGTAGAACATCGTTATGTCGATCCATGGTAAGGCGGAGAATCTCTAATATTTTTGTCATGGTTTTCGTATTAATTGGATTTCGGATATCCCTTGCGCTCGAAAGGTTTAAATGACCGAGGACTTCTATGAAATTGGGTTTTTGATTGAAAATGTGTTTAAGTTAAATGATTGAATTAGGCCTAAGATCAATTGGGATGGAAAGAAATCGAGGATTGAATTTGCAACCGAGAGATTTAATATCCACTGTGGTCTCCAATTTTTTGTGGGTGAAAACTATTTCGCTGATTTTGGCATGCGACATGCGGTAGGCGGCAGTGGCATGGCATTTTATACAAACGGTGCCAGAGTCATTCCAGAGGAGCCGTATGCAAGCCACCATGTAGAAACGGTCACATGAGCAAATATTTCCATGAGTGGTTGTGGCGTGGCGCTTTTTAGGGTTTCTAAGTCCGCACGGCTTGTGGCATGTTGTGGTACCTAGGCGGCATAGTTTTGTGTCACAATTAGAAGTTAGGGTTTCATCCACCGCCACTAGAGCATGACCGCGCTTACGGTTAGGCTAGATAAAATTAAAGTCTGTTGTGATGCTTGGTCATGAGCAGAGAGTGGGTTGGTACTTTTTGGCATGCTCCGTGATAAATGGTACGTTTGGCATGTATACATGGTATGCATGTTTGGCATGCACTGGCATGCTCATTTTGGCATGTTTATCATGCCGTTAGTATGTTGGCGCGGTTTTTTGGAAGCCAACTTAGTTAGCGACCTCTTGACCTAATTTCCACCTCTTTAAAAGCTATGGCAGGTTTGGAGCAACCTGATTGGTCAATAAAAGTAGGGGGCCGGCCAAGCACGGGTGTGGCCACCCTTTTGGTGCGTGTGGCAGGTTTAATGTGACCTGATTGGTCGATGGGAAATAGAGCCAGCAAGTACGGGCCCATCCACAACTCAAGGGAGTGTGACAGGTTTAAAGCGACCTGATTGGTCGACAAAGGAGTAAGGGTCGGTCGGGTTGCATGGGGAGTGGCCAAGTAGTGTTGGATAGCCTATGGCATGGCCACGCTTCCCTTGTTGTTGCTTCTACACCATGGCTCTGTTTATTCTTTGCTTTCTGATTGAGTTGAAAGGGTCTTAACCTTGGTACTTGGAGGTCCGTGCTACTCTGCTGCGAGTGAACACAAATCCGTCATGCCATACCAATATTAAGGGTTCTGTCGGGGAACATAAGAACAATAAAAATACTCAGCATGCTCCATCATCTGTGAGTAATGCAGCTAGGAGCTTATACACTCATTAGGCTCTATACTAGTGGATAATTCATCTAGGAGCTTGAGTTTCAATATAGTATGCAGAGAGACATATGCACTCATCAAATTTTGATATGTTCACCAAATTCCCTACATAATATAGACATATCAATGTCTACTACATATGATGCTTAGGTCAGGTAGATAGACTTTTATGAATTTAGCCCAGAACTAAAAACCACCATCAACAACTACCATATGATTAAGATTATTGTGAGGTGATTGATATTACTAGGCTGTTCTTCGGGAATATAAGTCAATTGGTTCTTGTTCATCTTGATTTATCAAAATACGGAACAAAAACTTGTAGGTATTTCCGTGGGAGACAAATTTATCTATTCAATAGAATTTTCTGTGTGATACTGATTTGTTTAACAAGTCTTCGATTTTGGGTCGTAACAACTCTTAGTTTTGGGTGACACCGGCTAAGGGAATCAAATGCGTAGAGTCATCTTTGGGATTCAGAGGCGTAAGGAACGTGACTGTACCTTAATTAGTGTGAGATTGGTTAGGGATCAACTTTATTCAAGTCAGAAGTTAACTTGTAGTAGGCTAGAGTCTGTAGCGGCTTAATACAGTGTGGTGTTCAAATATGGACTAGGTCCCAGGGTTTTTCTGCATTTGCGATTTCCTCGTTGATAATTTTTTTGATGTCTGTGTTATTTATTTTCCGCATTATATTTTATATATAACTGAAATATCACAGGTTGTGCGTAGTTCAATCAATTAGATAATCCAACCTTTGGTTGTTGATATAAATTGATTGGCACTTGAACATTGGTCTTTGGTACTGTTCAAGTTGTTTTTCATAATAATTACGCTCGCGGATTTCTATCTGTTTGATTTGCTGATTACATTGAGAAACACAGATATAACTCTTGGATGTATTTTCCTTGATTGAGTCTGACTGTCTAGTTGATTCTCTTGGAAGTATATTGGAGTTAGTCCATACAGATTGCGAAACAAAATATTGGGTGTGGTTGTTAGAACCCCCACTTTTTTAATTGGTATTAGAAGCAGGCAAACACGTTTAAGACCTCATAAGTCTGTGCTTGTAGCAATCTGACTTTATGGACAGAAACACTATTTCTATAAATGTACCACAAGTCTTCGATGGCTCGAATTATCTATGGTGAAAAATTGCTATGCGTTCCTTTCTTCAAGCGCGTGATTTTCAATCATGGGTTAGTGTAGTTAATTGTTGTGATCCTCCGATTATTGCAGAAGCGATGTTAACTGTTCGAAGGATATTGATGCTTATGATCTGCCGAGATTCTTGCTTGCAAAGCAAAATTGAGATGGATTAAATGTTATCATACATGCCATTACCCCAGATCTTCAACACCATGTTTCTACGTGCACTAAGTCTAAAGAAGCACGAGATATCTTAAAAATTGTATTCGAAGAAAATTCCTCGAGAAAGAAGCTAGGCTTCAAAACCTAAATTCGATTTGGAAAACCTTCGTATGGCTGATGAAGATTCATTTGATGAGTTTAATCACAAAGTATCTGAAATTGTTAATGCATCTTCGTGTTGGGTAAGAATATTCCTGAGAAGGACATTGTGATGAAAATTCCCAGATCGTTACCAGCCAAATACGATTCTAAGAAACATGCCATCTGATGAGTGCCAAATATTTCATATTTCTACATCTTTTTACTGGCATTTAACTCATCTTTTGTGCTCTAACTCTCTATTTTATCCCAAATTTGGAGTTTTCCTTGTTTTCGAGAATAAATATTTTTTCTAATTAACTTTGTGCTTTTAGGTAAAAAGAGGGGTCTAACAACCACACCCAATATTTCGATTAGCAATTTGTATGGACAAACTCCGAGTTACTTTACTAGAGAATCAACTAGACAGTCAGACTCAATCTAGATAAAAATATCTCAAGGAGTTATCATCTCAATCTCTCAATTTGATCTTTACTCAAGCAAACAAAATCTGCGAGTCTTTATCAAAGAGAGATAACATGGATGGTACCAAAGACTAATATCCAAGTCTCAATCAATTTAAATCAACAACCAAAATTGTCGGATATTCTAATTGATTGAATAATGCACAACCTGTATTATTTAAATTATATAACAAAATATAATGCGGAAAAGAAATAACACAGACACCAGAATTTTGTTAAAGAGGAAACCGCAAATGCAGAAAAACCCCGGGACCTAGTCCAGATTAAATATACATTGTATTAAGCCGTTACATACACTAGATTACTCCAAGCTAACTTCGGTCTGGACTGTAGTTGAACCCCAATCAATCTCACACTGATCCAAGGTACAGTTATGCTCATACGCCTCTGATCCCAGCATAATACTGCGCACTTGATTCACTTAGCTGATCTCACCCACAACCAAGAGTTGCTACGACCCAAAGTCGAAGACTTTAATAAACAAATATGTATCACACAGAAAAGTCTACAGTAATAGATAAATTCGTCTCCCACGAATAAACCTATGAGTTTTGTTCTGTCTTTTGATAAATCAAGGTGAACATGAACCAATTGATAAAACCATATTTATATTCCCGAAGAACAGCTCAGCTTTATCAATCACCTCAAAATAGTCTTAATCGACGCAGCGAAAAAATATATTGTGGAATCACAAACGATGAGACGAATTGTTTGTGACTACTTTTATATCTTGCCTATCGGAGATAGAAATCTCAAGCCAATTATTACAATTGTACTCTTACGATAGAAACAACAAGATCAGATCACACAACTTCAAGAAAAGTAGTATCGGTCTGGCTTCACAATCTCAATGAAGTCTTTAAGTCGTTAACCTGGTTTTAGAAGAAGAAAACCAAAGGTTAAAGGAGAATCGACTCTAGCTTAGAAAACTAGTAACACACAGAATGTGTGGGGATTAGGTTTCCCAGTTTCTAGAGTTCTCCCTTATATAGTCTCTCAAATCAGGGTTTGCAATCAATGTTAGCTTACTAACAAAGCATTCAATATTCACCGTTAGATGAAAACCTGATTAGATTCAAGCTAATATTTATCAACCGTTAGATCGAAAACATAGCTTGTTACACACACATGAAATGCACGTTTGTAGGCTTGTGAAAACTGTACCCAAACTTGTACATTAGTTGGTTCAACAATAGTTAACCAAATGGTTAGCCATATGATAACTTTCATATCAACCATATTCTTTTTCACCATAACTAGTCCAAATGACTCAAATGAACTAGTTAGAGAGTTGTTCAATTTCAATAAAATCTCATGTACTACACAAGACATAATCGAAGCAAAAATGATGTGATTCACTCGAATCGATTCATGAAATATAAAGCCACGGTTTGCAATAGCATTCCTTAGTTTATTAAGATAAGTTCACAAACATCGTTTTTAGACATAACCTACTCAAGCTCGCGGACTGGGTTCGCGGACTTAAGTTCCCGGACGGAGTTCACAAACTCCATCAGAAATTCTCGGGTTCGAGAACTACGCCAATTCATAGACTGAGTTCACGGATTGAGCTATCGCACTATTCCGGTTTCACTTGATCAACAAAGTTTGTAAACTTTGGTTCAAGCAATAAGGACATATACATATATGTGTTACCACAACAATGCTTATATCTTATAATGGTTATATTGTCTAAACTCTCATTTCAATCATTGAAACATTCTCAGAGGGCGCTATATAGTTGTTACTCACAAACTATTTTTCGTCAGAGCGATTTCCAAAATGATTGAAACATAACATGACTTTCGTCACTAGGTAAAGATGAACTTGGCTAAAACGAAAGCTTTACCAACACACATTTCGAGAAATAGATAAGCGATATATACTCCGCTCGAAATATCACATGTGTATAATCTTAGCCTATATAGTAATATGACTTCTGTATCAAGATATGAGATAGAGTAGATAGAATTTTGAGTGATAGATAAGTTCAAGTCTCCACATAACTTTTAGTCGATGAAGATCCACTGGTTTATTGAGTAGTTATTCGTCTTGTATGATGATTTCGATGGAGTTCTTGAGCTCAACTACACTTTCTATCCTAGTCCGAGACCTTAGCTAGTAGACTAGAAATCAAGACTTTATAGTTTTGATCACTAACATTAAAAAACATGCTTGAGATAGCATTGCATGCGAGTTCGACCGAGCAGTGCTCTAACAATCTCCCCCTTTGTCAATTTTAGTAGCAAAACTATTAATACATATGGAATACAAAAAATATATAAATAAACTTTGTAGCTCCTATTCCACATGTCTTCTAATCTTCAACATTACTCGAAATCTTCGTCACTTCCAATTACTCCAATGATCCCAAAGGTTGTAAGTTTATCATCATTGTTGTTAAAAATCCATAGCTATAACAATGAGAAAACAAGAGTTCTCAATCATTGTTATACAGTGTCATAGTATCATTACACAACGTCAAAGTCCAATTGCATCACAACTTTAACAACAATACTATGGTGATACTTCACTCCCCCTTAGTCAATACTCCATCTCATATGGAAACCACTCCCCCTTACATAATGATCCGAAAACCATATGTATTTGTAGTGTGAACTACATATTAATTCTCCCCCTTTTTGTCAATAAAATTGGCAAAGGTACAAGAACGGGATCCTAATGAAATTTCCGTAAGAGACATTTCATGACTAAAGGTAAATGTATATCATCTTGTTTAGATGCAATCATGAAGCCGAAGCTAAATGCATTCATCAAGGAGTTCATAAAGATACAAGATAACCCCTATAATATTCCACAGCCGCACTCCACACAAAGATTTGGCAATTAAGCACAAGTTCAAAAAGAACTCTCCCCCATAAAATGTCATTCCCGAAAGAACAATAAGAGCGACCTTAATTTCAAAAGAAAAGAAGGATTTCTTTGGACTCAACAAATCACATACAAGTATGAATTTGGAATCCAAAAATAATATTCAATCAAACTAACCGTAAGCGAACCTAAGATTAACTTGACTAAATATGCTCTACACAAGTAAACTTATGGAGACTTAAGAAGTCAAATAGATTAATCACAAGAGAACTCGCAAATAATCTAATTGCCATACTCAACCAAACTAATTACAAAAGTAATCAATTTAATTAGTCACACTCGACATAAGAAGAATCTATGGATCAATGACTAAGTTAATCATGAATAACCAACTCAGTTAAATAAATGCTCAAACATAAGAAAACTTATGGAGTGCTAACTAAATAACCACACAAGATGATTAATTTAGTTTATCATGTTCAACATAAAGTACCTTACGGAACAAAAATTAAGCTAATCACAAAATTAATCAACTTTTGTTGTTTAAGTGCTCAACATAAGACACTTCATGGAACAACACAGTATTTACACAAAAAATGTGGATCGGAGATCGACCTTATATCGTGGAATAAGCAACGATTCGTTCTATTTTCCATCAACATTTGCACAATGAAATACAATAGACATAATCCTTTAATCACAAAAGATTTTAACCTATCTTCCATCAAACTTGACAATATAGGCTTAACTTTTGTGTTTGTCAAAAGTCTATTCATTCTTTTCTCAATACACGAACGACTTTACTTTTGACAAAGTATGGGACAATCAAGTTCACGGACGTAAACATACATATCCCATAACAATATTGCAATATATAAAACCATAAAGATTAATACTGTAAAAATCATCTTCCGAACAAGTATAGAAATCAAACCAATAAATCTAAAAACAAGAAGATGAAAAATTTGGACATAGCTATGTGTAATCACAATAATGGATATTCCAAACACTAGTTATTCTTATTCTAATAAAAACACAAAAAATAGAAGATATACTAGGAAATAAGACCTTTGAAGAATTATTTATCGTCCCCGAACTCCTTGTCTTCAATAGCCATTGGAACATAAGGTTCATTAAGGTAGGAGTTTATATCAATAAACCTTCTTGGTTGCTGTCGTCGAACCAGGTCCTTCTGAATCTCATGAGTCTTATACACAAAAGCCTTTATTAATTTTTTGAATCTCCTTTCGCATCTCCTTCAACACTTCAAGAACATCATAAAACTTATGAGAATTTGAAGGAACGGCTCTTGGCTTCCTCACATTCCTTCTCTTCCTTTTTAATGTTAGAGGCAACGAATATTTTTCTTTTTCCTTCGTGATTGAAGACTTAACAATCATATTACCATCTTTTCCATCAGAATACATCATTCTTGGAGTTTCCATGAATGTATGGGTTCGTGAGAGGAAATCACAATTAACTTAACAAGTAGTCTTGAGATAAAAAGAGGTTTTATAGAAGGAAAAAGGATGTAGGGTTCGAAACCTTTAAGCAGGTTCGTAAACGACCAACTCTCTACCTTATGAAGAGTGGAATTGTCGATAGTTCCCCCACTTTTTTTTGTTTGTTTGATAGACAAAAGAAAATCTAAGTAAAGAAGAAAATAAACTTTTCCTAAATCCTGAGAGGTTAAAATCATTGTCTCTTTTGAACAGGCACATGAGACAAGATTTCAAAAACAACACAATCAAGTTACGTTGTGGTGAAAAATAATTTGTCCACCATTTTCCTATAGAGAATAATCCATAGACCTTTGCCTATCAAGACCATTTGATGATATTTTCTTTTCTAATGGTCGTAGGTTATCTTTGGAAACTAACTTCTTAGACGAAGATAAAATCTTACATACCTCAGCGGTCTTCTGAGCAAGTTTAAGCTTTCTTGCTAAATGATTTTCTCTTCGTTGAAGTTTGTTGACGTGCCTTTGTTGGTGTTTGAACTTATAACACTTTGAAAGTTCATGACCCTTTAATGAACAATATGAACACGTCAAGCTTGGATAAAAAACAGACTTCTGAGATGTGCAAGCAGCTAGGCACATAGTTGAACCTGAAACATTATAAGCCGAGTTTCCGAAGAATGGGTCAACTTTATCTTCTAGAGTAGTTGGATTATCTTCTGAAAGAATATCAAGATTTATATATTTATTGCTACAATTACCAAAATCAACATTTTCACCAAAAAGTGCAACACTTGATTTCTCGTCTTCATTAGAGTCATAATTGTCAGGCATTTCATCAAGATTTGCAGAAAGACCTTTGTTCCCAGTGTATTTTCTCCGGTTTGGACACTCATTTGCAAAATGACCAAATCCCTTACACTTAAAGCACTGAGGCATATACTCATCATCAGTTTCATCAATATCCCTGTTTTTAGGAGGAACACGATTATGAGGTTTGACTGATGCCTTAGCCTTATCTCTGGAGAACCGTTTACTTCTCTTCAGCAGAAGGTCCCTAAACTGTTTTGTGATCATATAGACTGATTTGTCAAGATCTCCATCTGATGAATCTATCTCAGAGTGATCATCTTCAGAGATATACACTTTTTTACTTTTATCAAGTAATTTAGTGTCCTTTAGTGCCTTGAACGCAACATCCTTAGATTTGGATGAATTTTCATGATCAAAGATCTTAATCTTTCCAACTAGTGTGTTTCTGGAGAGAGTATCAAGGTTATTTCCCTCAACGATGGCATGATTCTTAGAATCGTATCTAGATGGCAGCGATATGAGAATTTTCATCACAATGTCCTTTTCAGGAATAGTCTTACCCAATGCAAAAGATGCATTATAATAATTTCAGACACTTTGTGATTAAACTCATCAAATGTTTCTTCATCTGCCATACGGAGGTTTTCCCAATCGGAATTAAGATTTTGAAGTATATCTTCCTTTTCACTGGAATTACCTTCGAATACGGTTGTTAAGATATCCCAAGCTTCTTGCGACTTAGTGTAATTAGACACATGGTACTGAAGATTTAGGGTAATGGCATGTATGATAGCATTCACACCGTCGGAGTTTTGATTTACAGCAGGAGTGTATTCACCAATATTCTTTGGAATGTTTACACCTCCAATTGCCTCAACAAGAGCATCATAGCCATTAACAACATACACCCATGATTGGAAATCACGCGCTCGAAGAAAATATCACATAGAAGTTTTCCACCATAAGTAATTAGAGCCATCGAAGACTGGTGTTACGTTTATTGAGATACTACTCTTTTCCATAGAGCCAGATCGCTACAAACACAGACTTTTAAGGTCTTGAACGTGTTTGTCTGCTCTGATACCAATTGAAAAATATGGGGTCTAACAACCACACCCAATATTTCGATTAGCAATATGTATGGACAAACTCCGAGTTACTTTACTAGAGAATCAACTAGACAGTCAGACTCAATCTAGATAAAAATATCTCAAGGAGTTATTATCTCAATCTCTCAATTTGATCTTTACTCAAGCAAACAAAATCTGCGAGTCTTTATCAAAGAGAGATAACTTGGATGGTACCAAAGACCAATATCCAAGTCTCAATCACTTTAAATCAACAACCAAAATGGTCGGATATTCTAATTGATTGAATAATGCACAACCTGTGTTATTTAAATTATATAACAAAATATAATGCGGAAAAGAAATAACACAGACACCATAATTTTGTTAACGAGGAAACCACAAATGCAGAAAAACCACGGGACCTAGTCCAGATTAAATATACGATGTATTAAGCCTCTACAGACACTAGCCTACTCCAAGCTAACTTCGGTCTGGACTGTAGTTGAACCCCAATCAATATCACACTGATCCAAGGTACAGGTTATGCTCCTATGCTTCTGATCCCAGCAGGATACTGCGCACTTGATTCCCTTAGCTAATCTCACCCACAACCAAGAGTTGCTACGACCCAAATTCGAAGACTTTAATAAACAAATCTGTATCACACAGAAAAGTCTACAGTAATAGATAAATTCATATCCCACGAATAAACCTATGAGTTTTGTTCCGTATTTTGATAAATCAAGGTGAACAGGAACCAATTGATAAAACCAGACTTATATTCCCGAAGAATATCTCAGCTTTATCAATCACCTCATAATAGTCTTAATCGACGCAGCGAAAAAATATATTGTGGAATCACAAACGATGAGACGATGTGTTTGTGACTACTTTTATATCTTGCCTATCGGAGATAGAAATCTCAAGCCAATTATTACAATTGTACTCATATGATAGAAATATCAAGATCAGATCACACAACTACAAGAAAAGTAGTATCGGTCTGGCTTCATAATCCCAATGAAGTCTTTAAGTCGTTAACTTGGTTTTAGCAGAAGAAAACCAAAGGTTAAAGGAGAATCGACTCTAGCTTAGCAAACTAGCATCACATAGAATGTGTGGGGATTAGGTTTCCCAGTTGCTAGAGTTCTCCCTTATATAGTCTCTCAAATAATGGTTTGCAATCAATGTTAGCTTACTAACAAAGCATTCAATATTCACCGTTAGATGAAAACATGATTAGATTCAAGCTAATATTTATCAATTGTTAGATCAAAAACATAGCTTGTTACACACACATGAAATGCACATTTGTAGGCTTGTGAAAACCATACCCAAACTTGTACATTAGTTGGTTCAAAAATAGTTAACCAAATGGTTAGCATATGATAACTTTCATATCAACCATATTCTTTTTCACCATAATGACTCAAATGAACTAGTTAGAGAGTTGTTCAATTGCAAGGAAATCTCATGTACTACACAAGACACAATCGAAGAAAAAACGATGTGATTCACTCGAATCGATTCATGAACTATAAATCCACGGTTTTCAATAGAATTCTTTAATTTATTAAGATAAGTTCACAAACATCGTTTTTAGACATAACATACTCAAGTTCGCGGCCTGGGTTCGCGGACTTAAGTTCCCGGATAGAGTTCAGAAACTCCAGCATAAATTATCGGGTTCGAGAACTACGCCATTTCGTGGACTGAACTTATATGTTGAGTTCATGGAATGAGATCACGCACTTCTCCGGTTTCACTTGATCAACAAAGTTCGCAAACTTCGGTTCAAGCAATGAGGACTTATACATATATGTGTTACCACAACAATGCTTATATCCTCCAATGGTTATATTGTCTAAACTCACATCTCAATCATTGAAACATTCTCAAAGGGTGTTATATAGTTGTTATTCACAAACTATTTTTAGTCTAAGCAATTTCCAAAATGATTGAAACATAACATGACTTTCGTCACTAGGTAAAGATGAACTTGGCTAAAACGAAAGATTTACTAACACATATTTCGAGAAATAGATAAGCGAGATATACTCATCTCAAAATATCACATGTGTATAATCTTAGTCTATATAGTAATACGACTTTTGTCTCAAGATAGGAGATAGAGTAGATAGACTTTTGAGTGATAAATAAGTTCAAGTCTCCACATACCTTTTAGTCGATGAAGATCCACTGGTTCCTTGAGTAGTCATTCGTCTTGTATGATGATTTCCATGGAGTTCTTGAGCTCAAATACACTTTATATCCTAGTCCGAGACCTTAGCTATAGTAGACTAGAAATCAAGACTTTATAGTTTTGATCACTAACATTGGAAAACATGCTTGAGATAGCAACGCATGCGAGTTCGACCGAGCAGTGCTCTAACAGTATTTAAAAAATCAGCTGGACACCTACATGTGATACCTTAAGGGATATGATAAAGGTTTTGCTGGCTGTAGGGACTTGTTTTTCAAAAAAATTGAACATATTTACCTAGTATGATCGGTCAAGCTAGTGAACGGCTAAGATGGCGCGTTACATCATAGCCGGCCTAGTCCGTGAACGGTCGAGATGGCGGTACACTGAATAGTCTATCACGCACTACTATAGCGGGACCCTACAAGGCCAGTGAAGTGCAAAGATTGTGCTACACTGTAAGGACATTGGCCAAGTAATGAAGCTTATTAGTCGACATAATGAAGCTTTATTGAGGAAAAGGCAAGACAAGACCAAAGTGACAAAATGGAACATGCAATGTTGGCATTGATGCATACCCATGGAATTGATCAAGAGGTGGCCTATGCATTAGTCCAAGGATGGACAAACCTTGGACAGTGCAAACAAGCTAGGTAGTGGCAGGAAATCCTACACTACACCCTTGATAAGAATTTACTGTAATTAAGACATATTTGAAGATTAAAAACAACACTTTATTATTTGGTTCTCAGAAATGTTTACAAGAAATGGAAGAAATCAAGAATACAACCGCTCTCTTGAATTTTCTCTCTCCTCAAGACTTTCTCAATACTAAAAAATATATCATCCCCTCTCTGAATCTACTGGGTCTCTTTATATAGGATAGTTACATAGTGGATGACATCTAATCTGTCCTTTAATTTGGATCGACTCGCGATATTATCGCAGATAGTTATAATGTCCATTATCGCAAGCGTTGAAACCATCGGGAGGATAATCACGCTCTTTCCCGTTTTTCTTCATTCGTCATCTATTACGTCATTCTTCAAATCATTCTGTGATACTCGCGAAGTGTTGTTGAAGAACTCGCGGTGATGTTCGCAGAAGTGTTGTTAATCTCGCAAGAGTAATATCATGGAGATATTCTGGTCCTACATCTTGCCTCTTCTCATGTCTTTTCTGCGAGGGGGGAAAGATCATGAGAATCAAAATGTCGCAGTTGTTCATTTCTTCACTTTTTACTGTTCTGACACATTTCGCATCTATTGCGGTTATTACACGTGTATTTTCTTCCATTCAACTTCTGACACGTCCCTTTCAACCGATATATTCCAACCATTCACGTCTTCTCCTCACATTAAATACATTCATCTTCTCGAGAACTTTCTTTTTCTATAAATACTTCTTTCATTCTTTTCTTTCACTCTTTTTACTTTCTTCTTTCTCCTCTCTGCAATTTTATTGTTCTTCCGTAAATTCCGGATCTTCTACTGTTATAATTATTCTTTCGATTTTTACTCTTTCAGTTCTTCATTCCCATACTAAAATGGTTGCAGCTGGTCACAAATATGTGGTTGCTTTCGAGGGTATTCAAAAAGAACTTCAAGGCAGAAGTTTTACTTTATCCACCATCACAATCAAAACCCTAAGTCTGAACTTTCTGTTGCATTATTTTCTAATTTTCCATGTAACCGTGAGAAAATCATAATCTCGCTAGGTCAACTTGAGGCTGGCCTTCCCATTCCTCTCTATGACCCTGAAATTCCTTTATTCTATAAGATTCTCTCTCACGCGAAGTTCTCGCGGGCGGTATATCAGTTGAGTGGGGATTGTATTCGCTTAATGATTGAGTATGCTACTCGCGGTGCTGGTAAAAAATCTCGCTACCCTGATGCTGCGAAGAACCCTAAATTTAAAGATGTTCCAATTATTTCCGCGAAGTATACTGTGGAGAACTTCTTCGCAAATTACGATATAATCCCTTGTAAAAAGGATAGCACTTGCTGGGGTGTCCACTGACAAAAGAAATATAACATCGCTGAAGATGAAGTTATTATGTTAGATATCGATCGGCATATGGGTAATAATCAAGGCCCTCGCCATTCCAATGATGACAAATGGTTCATTTTTCCATTATGTCTAGAGGGTCCATATATCTCTGTACCCATGCTTTACTGCGAATCTCGAATACCGACCATGGGTATTCAAGCGGCTGAGAGAAATAAAGAAGTATGTTTTCTTAATTTTTTGCATAATAAATTACCATTATTATTTTCTTCATGTGTTTAGATTCTCGCTGACTATTTCCTTTTTATCAGATTGAAAGGTTGAAATCCATCTACGATAGGCTAGGGAAACCTGCTACTTACTTAGCTCTCAAATCTCTCACATATGAAGTAAGAAATATTTATTTATAACTTTTAACAATATATTGTTGCCTCTATTTCTTATCTTTATCTGTGTTCGCAGGAAATTGAAAAAAGAGAGCCTGTGAAGCCTGCGAGAACTAAAGAGAAATCCACAGTTGTTCGCAAGGGGAAATCTACTGTCCCTCTCAAAGAGAAGTCTGTTGCTCCTCGCAGAGAGAAATCTGGTGCTCCTCCCATAAAGAAAAGAAAAACCCAATTCTCTTCTTCTTCAACTCCTCACAACCTATTCCTGAAAATTCAAGTGATGATTCTGATAATGACAACAATGATGATGATTTTGATGCTGATATCCCTTCTGGAATGGAGTCTTCTCAATATGATAAAGGTTTTGCTGGCTGTAGGGACTTGTTTTTCAGAAAAATTGAACATATTTACCTAGTATGATCGGTCAAGCTAGTGAACGGCTAAGATGGCGCGTTACATCATAGCCGGCCTAGTCCGTGAACGGTCGAGATGGCGGTACACTGAATAGTCTATCACGCACTAATATAGCGGGACCCTACAAGGCCAGTGAAGTGCAAAGATTGTGCTACACTGTAAGGACATTGGCCAAGTAATGAAGCTTATTAGCTGACATAATGAAGCTTTATTGAGGAAAAGGCAAGACAAGACCAAAGTGACAAACCTTGGACAGTGCAAACAAGCTATGTAGTGGCAGGAAATCCTACACTACACCCTTGATAAGAATTTACTGTAATTAAGACATATTTGAAGATTAAAAACAACACTTTATTATTTGGTTCTCAGAAATGTTTACAAGAAATGGAAGAAATCAAGAATACAACCGCTCTCTTGAATTTTCTCTCTCCTCAAGACTTTCTCAATACTAAAAAATATATCATCCCCTCTCTGAATCTACTGGGTCTCTTTATATAGGATAGTTACATAGTGGATGACATCTAATCTGTCCTTTAATTTCGGATCTGACTCGCGATATTATCGCAGTAGTTATAATGTCCATTATCGCAAGCGTTGAAACCATCGCAGGATAATCACGCTCTTCCCGTTTTTCTTCATTCGTCATCTATTACGTCATTCTTCAAATCATTCTGTGATACTCGCGAAGTGTTGTTGAAGAACTCGCGGTGATGTTCGCAGAAGTGTTGTTAATCTCGCAAGAGTAATATCATGGAGATATTCTGGTCCTACATCTTGCCTCTTCTCATGTATTTTCTGCGAGGGGGGAAAGATCATGAGAATCAAAATGTCGCAGTTGTTCATTTCTTCACTTTTTACTGTTCTGACACATTTCTGCATCTATTGCCAGATTTATTACACGTGTCTTTTCTTCCATTCAACTTCTGACACGTCCCTTTCAACCGATATATTCCAACCGTTCACGTCTTCTCCTCACATTAAATACATTCATCTTCTCGAGAACTTTCTTTTTCTATAAATACTTCTTTCATTCTTTTCTTTCACTCTTTTTACTTTCTTCTTTCTCCTCTCTGCAATTTTATTGTTCTTCCGTAAATTCCGGATCTTCTACTGTTATAATTATTCTTTCGATTTTTACTCTTTCAGTTCTTCATTCCCATACTAAAATGGTTGCAGCTGGTCGCAAATATGTGGTTGCTTTCGAGGGTATTCAAAAAGAACTTCAAGGCAGAAGTTTTACTTTATCCACCATCACAATCAAAACCCTAAGTCTGAACTTTCTGTTGCATTATTTTCTAATTTTCCATGTAACCGTGAGAAAATCATAATCTCGCTAGGTCAACTTGAGGCTGGCCTTCCCATTCCTCTCTATGACCCTGAAATTCCTTTATTCTATAAGATTCTCTCTCACGCGAAGTTCTCGCGGGCGGTATATCAGTTGAGTGGGGATTGTATTCGCTTAATGATTGAGTATGCTACTCGCGGTGCTGGTAAAAAATCTCGCTACCCGATCTTTGCGAAGAACCCTAAATTTAAAGATGTTCCAATTATTTCCGCGAAGTATACTGTGGAGAACTTCTTCTCAAATTACGATATAATCCCTTGTAAAAAGGATAGCACTTGCTGGGGTGTCCACTGACAAAAGAAATATAACATCGCTGAAGATGAAGTTATTATGTTAGATATCGATCGGCATACGGGTAATAATCAAGGCCCTCGCCATTCCAATGATGACAAATGGTTCATTTTTCCATTATGTCTAGAGGGTCCATATATCTCTGGTACCCATGCTTTACCTGCGAATCTCACAGAATACCAGCCATGGGTATTCAACTGGCCTGAGAGAAATAAAGAAGTATGTTTTCTTAATTTTTTGCATAATAAATTACCATTATTATTTTCTTCATGTGTTTAGATTCTCGCTGACTATTTCCTTTTTATCAGATTGAAAGGTTGAAATCCATCTACGATAGGCTAGGGAAACCTGCTACTTACTTAGCTCTCAAATCTCTCACATATGAAGTAAGAAATATTTATTTATAACTTTTAACAATATATTGTTTCCTCTATTTCTTATCTTTATCTGTGTTCGCAGGAAATTGAAAAAAGAGAGCCTGTGAAGCCTGCGAGAACTAAAGAGAAATCCACAGTTGGTCGCAAGGGGAAATCTACTGCCCCTCTCAAAGAGAAGTCTGCTGCTCCTCGCAGAGAAATCTAGTGCTCCTCCCATAAAGAAAAGAAAAACCCAATTCTCTTCTTCTTCAACTCCTCACAACCTATTCCTGGAAATTCAAGTGATGATTCTGATAATGACAACAATGATGATGATTTTGATGCTGATATCCCTTCTGGAATGGAGTCTTCTCAATATGATTCTTCCATGGCCCAACTATCTAATATTTTTGGCGATATTACTCATGGTATCGCAAATGATTATGGAGATGAAGCTCTTAATGGGGCATCCCAGGCTCTTGCCAAGATCTACAATGCTCCCATATTGGTTGATAACGATTCCCTCCAAGGAATCTCTAGATCAATATCTCCCAGTCTCTTAAATTCTCTTGGTATTCTAGTACGTTCTCATTTCTTTACTATATTTATGTATTCATTTCCTCGCCAAGCCTTAATTTACATTGTTCCCTCGCAGACTGGAAGAGCTTCCTTTGTTGTTGCCTCAGACTTGGAGAGGATATGCGCATCTTTTCACAAGAAGAATATCGTTCTTCGTAAAAAGAATGTGGAGTTGGAATCTGAGTCCGCTAGTCTTCGCGGGCAATTTGAATCTGGGTCTGTTGACCTTCAAGAAAAGATCAAGTAGTTGGAAACTGAACTTTCTTTCTCGCAAAACAAGGTCGCAAGCCTCCAAGCCGCGAACAATCAACTTTTTGGTAATAAATCTCTCTTTTTTCGTTAATCTTGTATCCCTTTGCATTTTTTCTTATTTTTCTTCTTCGCAGATGTTTACGGCCTTTCTGACGAAGATGTATTCCTTCGTTCTTTTCCAAATCCAATAGACGATGATACTATTTTAGAGCTTCTCAATAATTCTTTGAATAATCCCTCCAATGATAGAATCAATTCTCTTTCCATAGATGAACTCAGGTCTAAGCTACGCCTCTTAAAAACTGACCATAGATCTTGTTTAAACATGGCTAACAAATTCAAACACTTTTACCACAATTCTAAGGAAGAAATTAGAACGTTAAGGGCCAAGAACAGTGATCTCTCAGACGATAAAGATCGTATATCTAGACAAGGAGCTCAAACTTTAGCGGATTTTCATAAAACCCTTCTTAAAGTTCAAATTGAAAGAGATAGACTTATCTGCGATAAAGAGATTCTTGTTGAAAGAGAAAACCAAATCCGTTCTCGTCTTCTTATTAATTATGATGATGAATTTTCTTGGGCTGCAAAGATTCTTGACAACGCCATAGCTAACTTAGGTGTAGATGTTAGTCTTCATGTTGAATAAGCGTCCTTAATTAAAGACATGATTTCCGAAAGAGAAGGTTGCTAATTGTTCTTCCTCATTAATTTCTTGTTATTAATCTTCTTATCTTTGCAAAATTTTCAATTTGTTGTTATATACTCGCAGGAGTTGAGAAGAGATATACTGAAAGAATTGGAGAAATTGAAGCTGATAATAATCAACTCGCAAAGACTCTTGCTGCTCGCAATGAAAAATATTCAAGATTGAAGGAACAATTAAAGATCACTACTTCAAATTTTAGTAATATCCTTGTTGGTGTTCGCAATGACTCCGTCAAGGGTGTTTGTGATGATAATAACATTTCTCACTCTTTGTATCCTTGCCTCACTGAGGAGGTTCCAACAAATACTCCAAACCTTGTTATCTCTGACAATGAGGCTGAAGAATCTGGCGGAGATGATGGTGAAGATAAAGAAGAAAAATCTGGAGAGGATGATAATGGATCTAACTAGTTTTGTTTCCTCTTTTTAATCTCCTTGTAATATTTGTACATTCATCTCCTTCTTCTTGTGATATTATTGCAAGGTTCCTTGATGTATAAATTTCTTTTGCTTCTATCTGTATGAATTAGAAAACAATTCTTTTCTGCAATATAGTTAATCAATATGATTATTAATCTTTAACTATCTGTGTAGATGTATCATATAATAATGTTCTATGTAAATTTATCATATGATAATGAATAACAATTTTATCATTCTGTTCATTCCCATACTTGCCTCTTGTTATTCATCTGCAATATGAAAAAATTAAGTAGAACTTAGATATTAGTTGTGAATAAAATCTATTTAAGTATTCTTGCCTCTATCTTTGCGATAATATCGCAAGTCTCATTATCTCTGCGCCAATATCGTAGTCATTCAATTTTGATTTCTCGTGGTCTTATCATGCCTTCCTAGTTAAAGGTCTTATTTTGCCACATTTTTATCTGCGATAAAATCGCAGGACATCTTTACACTTGCATGTAAAAACCCATTGATCTTGCCTTATCCTTATTTTGTCAATTTCTCTGCGACAATATGACAAGTCTAAGCTCTCTTTGCGAGAACAAAGCTTTATTACATTGTCGTCTTGCGATGAAATCGCAGGACGTTTCTACACTTTCATGTAAAAACCCATTGATCTCATCTTAACTTTTTCTCTTGGCTTGTTGCCTCTGTAGAATATTTGTCACACGACAATATGACAGGCCTAAATGTTCTTGCGAACGTAAATCCCCATGACATTGCCGTCTTGAGACACTTATCAGCTCCCTAATGGAGGGTGCCGCCCTTATCTTCCCCCTGGTTGCCCCTTCAAGGAGGGCACATTGGCCATACAAGACTAGCTCCTCCCATTCGGTCTTAACAACAACCAGTTGTTTTCGCAGCCTCTTGTCCTTTATGCCTATATGGCTTATAGTTACAAGATTGCACCCTAAGTGGGCTTTTCTTCGGGCCGAGTGTATCATATCCAAGACTTTCCAAAGATGGCCAGGGTAGTTTCGTACGCCCCGGTCACCCTTGGCTCAACCGTGTACCTCGGCGCCTTGGTCATACTCTGCACTCCTTAGAAGAGACCCTCAGTCTTCCAACCAGGGTATAACCTTATATAGTTGGAAATCCAAAGTACCTCTCCCGGATAGGTTTTCTCTAACCCCAACATCTTCATGACTCAGGTTCCAGCAGTGGTATAACCTTATCCCCGAGTCACGTAAAGAGATACCCCCTTATATGACGCACTTTAGGTCTTACATTTGCCTCTTGCGAAATTGTATCCGCGAACTAGGGTGTACGCCATATAGGTTCGTCCCATTCTTATGTCTCTGCGAAATTTTATTCGCATTTCTTGCGAGTATTGCAATTTTGATGAAATTTATTTTCTTTGATCTTCTCTTTATTTGCATTTAACTCTTGTATAACTTCTTAATTTCATTTTTTTTATTCAAATGAAATATTCTTTTGAAATATTTTCTTCACAAATCATTCATAAATTTCTTAAATTTCATTATTTTACCTTTCTACTTACTACTTTCTGCTTCTGCCCTTTTGTTGCGTTTTGCTATTTTCTTTCCATCTGCGAGACGCTCGCCATCTACTGTTTGCGTCTCATGTTGATTTCGCGGTGTTCCTTCCTCTCGCCATTCTATTGTATCAATCAACAACTTATCACCTCTTTGTTTTTGCTTGATGTTATGTTTCCAATTTTTATTCCTCGCTGCCCTTTCTTCACAAGATTCCATGTAAATTTCATAGCATTTCTTCCCATCAACCCAGCCTCCTTTTATTACTCCAACACCATTAGGATGAGGAAATTTAATACATTGGTGGAAGGTTGACGCCACACCTAGCCAAGGTCGGCCAATCAGTGCATTATAAGGTGATTCAATATCCACAACGCATAATATAATATTAGAAGATCCTTTAATGGAATTCGCATTGTAATTTCCCCTTTGGGCTTGTTGGCAATGCCGTTGAAACCATAGATTTTATAGGTTGATGGTATCAGATCCTCGTCTTTTCCACCCATGGTTCGGTAAGTATGATAAAATAAGATATCAACTGAACTTCCAGTATCTATTAAAACTCTGTTAATGGCCCAGGAATCCTCAGTTTCACCATCATCATTTTCTTCATCTTCTTCTTCTATTTGTTTTGGATTTATTTTTAACCTTACCACTAGTGGGTTGTCATGCATCTCTCCAGGCTATGGTACTTCTTGCGCAGTGAAAGAAATAGTTTGCTTTTTCCACTCCTCAAATGGCGAGACTCTCGCAATATTCATTATCTCTCTTCTATCTACGTCTCTCGCGAAGACTCTTCTCAGAGCATTGTCGTGGAAATCCTCAATAGTCTTGTATGAATGTATGATGGAATTACAAAACAAATTCTTCGCCTTGGATCCAACCTCTATCACAAATGTTTCTTCTCCTTTTACAGCATTCACTCTGCGAATATCTGGTGCTGGTGGTAACTGCTGAGATTTCGGATGTCCTATTAGAAAATGATTTAACTTTCCTTGATAAATCATCCTCAAAATTATTCTTTTTACATTCCTTCAATCGTTTATTGAATGTCCATGAAAATGATGATAAGAACAAAATTCTTGATTTCGATTATTTTGATGTGGCTCTTTTCCCATATTCCAGGGTGATGGTATATATTCCATCAGAATGATAGCTTCCCAAATTTTTCTATGCTAGCATTCAGGGGTGGCATCTTAATTTCTTCCCATATTATTCTTTGATTCCCTTGCCCTCTAAAATTATTTTGCCTCTGACCGCCATAAGTCTCTTGCGGCTGATCAAGTCTTTGAATTTTGTTATTTCCACCACGATTGTAATAATTCCTTTCTCTTTCATACTCCTCTAGATCTTGATTTCTCATGGCTACTAACTTCTGCTGGTTTTCAATAACCACTTTCTCTTGCTGTGGCTGCGAGGTGCTCGCTACATTGTTAATCATTTTAGGAAGTAAACTCCCGTTTGCCGCTATTGAGATGGTGTTTGCGACTGGATATGATTCCATCTCATTTTGTTTTTCCTCCAAAGAAATGTATTCTTCTTATAGTTCTCGTAGCTCAGTCATTGTGATGGTATTTTTGATTCTGAAAATTTGTATGTACAGCAGATTGGTTGCGAACATTGCATTAATGAAAGATAAAATGAGGTATCTCTCATCCACTCTTCCTGCCATTTCACTGCACATTGTCTTCCATCTTATGGTTAGGTGTTTCAGACTCTCACCAATCCTATGTTTTAACCCAAACACATCTTCAATACCGGGCTGCGAAAAATTGTTGCTTATATATGCTCCCAGAAATGTAGCTTGCAAATGGTCGAAATAAGTTATTGTATTTTTAGGTAAGCCTTCGAACCATTTCAACGCCTCGCCAGTTAAACTAGATGCAAAGTATTTGCATAACACAACATCATGGTTTTCCCATTGTAGCATACACCTAACATAAGCCTTGACATGTTGAACAACACAGGTAGTCCCATCGAAGATACTGGTTAATGCTGGTAAATTGCATTTTGGAGGGATTCCTCCTAATTATACTTCTTGAGTGAATGGAGTTCTCGCAGCTTCTCCAATGGCTTCATCAAGTTGCCTTCTGCCTCATTCTCTTATGTTATTCAACATTCCCCTCATTTCTGCTAACTCTCTTAAAATTTGTTCATTCCCAGCTGAATTTTGCTCAATTGGTCTTTTCAGTGCAGCTTCTCTTCTTCCGCGTTCATGTCTTTCTTGTCTTGCGAGATTTTGTGTATCTTCATCTACATCTTCATTTTGCCTTCTTCTGTGATTTTCCTCTTCACCACCTTCTTGAATTCACAACTGATCATGCCTTCCAATTTCTTCTCTGCGAGTTTCTTCATTTCTCATCGTTTCTCTTCGCTGTCTTTCTATTCTCCTTTGTATTCTATCATATTTCTCATTGATATTATTGGTATGGTGATTTTGTGTGCGTCTCCTTTCTCGATTGTCATGATTGTTCTACCGTATTGCTTCTTGAAACTCTTGTTTTTCCACTTCTGCTCTTAATATTTCCCTCTCGCAAGCTAGACGTGCTTGTTCAGCATAATGCCTCTCAATTTCGTCCCCAATAATTCTTTGATTTCTTTGGATTTCTCGCCCATGTAATATTCTTCTACCTTCTTCTCGATTTTCTTCACCATCTTGGTTATTCCCACGCTCTTGATTTCTATTATCATGTCTATCATTCACAGTTTCACCGTGTGGAACGTAGCGATCATCAATCATCTCTTCTTCTCCATGATGTTGCTCATCATTTGGATTTTGCATCCCCTCTTGGATATTTACTCCAACATTTCTCATAGGGGAATTTCGTCTTGGTTCTTCTCTAAATGATCTTGAACTTGATCTAGCAGTACTTCTTGATCTCCTACTTTGTAATCTCAAATTCTCCATTCTTAACTCGTGATTTTGTCTTGTTAGATTCACACATTCTTCCGTCTCTATCCTCCTTTACTCTTGTATTCTTTGTCTTAAAACTTCTACTGTTTCATTTTCATCATCTCCATATATTAATCCTCCATTTACTTCTTGGTTTCTTTCTTCTCTTCTTTCATTTCTTAATTGTCGATCTTTTGCTTCTTCCATCGAATCCGATCGCCAAGTATGCACACTCACTCTGTCATAATCCATAGCTCTATCTTGTATTGATGTTTGTTGATTTGGTTGTCGAATTTGATTTTCTCCTTCATTCCTTGTTCTATTTCTTCTTGTTCTTATCCTTGAAGATTCTCCCATTTCATTTGTTTCTCCACCTGCAAGTCTTTTACTCCTCCTTACGGTTGTTAGTGGTTATGATATATTTATTCTTCTTCTAGCCATTAATCTTAGTAATCTGTTGGATGTTGCGTAAGATCTTTCACTAATTGTTCCAAATTCTTTTAATCACAATGTCAATTTTTATCTTTTTCTTCAAATAATCATCAATTCATCCCTGTTTCGGGAGCCAAAATGTAGTTACAATAAATCCTACACTACACCCTTGATAAGAATTTACTGTAATTAAGACATATTTGAAGATTAAAAACAACACCTTATTATTTGATTCTCATAAATGTTTACAAGAAATGGAAGAAATCAAGAATACAACCGCTCTCTTGAATTTTCTCTCTCCTCAAGACTTTCTCAACACTCAAAAATACATCATCCCCTCTCTGAATCTACTGGGTCTCTTTATATAGGATAGTGGATGACAGTTAATCTATCCTTTAACTTCGGATCTGACTCGCGATATTATCGCAGTAGTTATAATGTCCATTCTCGCAAGCGTTGTAACCATCGCAGGATAATCACGCTCTTCCCGTGTTTCTTCATTCGTTAGATATTAATTCATTCTTCAAATCATTCCGTGACACTAGCGAAGTGTTGTTGAAGAACTCCTGGTGATGTTCGCAGAAGTGTTGTTAATCTCTCAAGAGTAATATCATAGCGATATTCTGGTCCTACAAGCTAGTAATGTAAGAGTTGGCATTGCTATTGTCAAGCAAATTGGCTAAGTGAAGCATATGACGCATGAATAACCAAAATGAGCTAAGGAAAAGGCCGATAGGATTGTAGCGTAATGTTAGCTATGCATTAGTTTATACCAAGATAACTATAGTGTCATGTTGGATGAGTATTGATTCAAGTCCAAGTTCAATAATGCGCAAAGTTTGCACATTATCGCTCAAGTGACGGTTAAGAGTTGGTTATTGGATTTACAAACGTGCCAAGGTGTGAGACAAGGGTGAAAAGTTACAGAGGAAGTTTATAGCCTAAAATGTGTGTCTATAACTATCTTGGAACATGTGTAGAAGGCTGAATCGAGTTAGAGAAGAAACTGGTCAGTTGACACAATTATTCGCGGTTATGGGATTTCCCTATGGGACAGATGGTTGTCCCATGCGTGTGCAAGTGTTGCACGGTTTTTAGCCATTGTAGTTGTTGTATAAATAGTGCAAAGGCATGAGAAATAAACATGCTTACATAGGATACTATGAGACTCAAATTGAGAGAGTTTTGGTGAGGAAAATGCTTGGTTTAAGAGGAACAAGTCTGTGTAAGTCCCTAATTGGGAAATTTTGTATATCTTCCCTTTGATGCAATAAATTGGGTTTATTGTGTCATGATTTAAGTGTTATTGGCTGGCTGATTGTATTAATGAATCTATGACATTGTTTGAATGCTTTATGGTAAGAATTTGAGATTGAAAAGAGAAGTCCGAAAGAATTCCGTTGCAGAACTGTGTAGGTGTTGTTTTCATTGGTACAAAATAAGGCTAAAGTAATCATAGATGAAGCTTGATTCACTGGACTACGTTGTTTCCGGGTACATATGTGCCAGAAATTTGCAAGGTGCATTTACGGGTGTGACAATAACGGGTATCAGAGTCGTGTACCAAACACGGTTCAAGTGTATTTGTTGGATACCAAACAGATACTTCTTTCTCTCTTACATTGTTTTCCTGTGAGCAAGTGATTGATGCATTGTATTCAGGATTTTTTTTATTAGAAATGGGTTCTAATGGCACTATGGTCGACGGAGAATTACCGGGTACGTTTGATCGTTTGGAGAAGTACGGTGATCTTGGAAATTAAGACTATATAAATGAGTTGTGATGGCCTTGATATTACTCTTGTTTCTGAAGAAAATGGCAGGCCAGAAAGGAAGAACATCAGATTGGTTCAAAGAATTTGACGAAAGAGTAGGTGCAGTTGAAGACAAGGTGTCTGATGCAGCCTTGTTGAATTGTGAAACCAATGCTGAATTGACTGAATTAAAGGGTTAATTCAGTGACATAAATATCGTACTAACATGCCATATGAAGCAAATGTCCGAGGAGATGACAAGCCTTCGTGGGTTAATCACTGATAACATGTTTGCAGGGGAAAACGTGAATGGAGAAATCTCTAATCGAGTCTCCGAGCCAAGAATTTATGCAAGTTCCAGAAATGCTAGAGAAATTGAGAATTTCTTGTACGACGTTGAGGCATACTTTGATGCGAACGAAACTGGGGAAGGAAAAATGGTAACTCTTGCAAGCAATCAGGTAATTTTCAAGGTTTGGTGGAGAACTATGCTGCAAGAAGATGAAGCTTCTGGTTATGCCAATCATATGTCTTGGAATGACTTGAAAGAAGGATTGAGAGGTCAGTTCTGGCCGAGCAATGGCGCTTGATACGCAAGGGAAAACTTACGTAGGCTAAAAATGACGGGTACATCACATGCCTTTGCTAAAAACTTCCTTGCATTGGTGCAAGATGTGCATGGAATGAGTGAAAAAGATCAGATGTTACAATATCTGTCTGGTGTGAGTTATTGGGTTACTTCTGAACTCAAGAAGTGTAAAATTCAGAGCGTTTAGATAGCCATTCAAGTAGTATGAGGGCTTAAGGATTGCACACAGACTGAAGATATACAAAACTGTGAAGGAAAGGCCATATGAAAGGAAAAACATGTTGGTATCAAGCGTAAGCATGAGCCAAAGGAAGATGAACTATTCCCTACAGCCTAGAAGTATAAGGGATGCTTCATTTGCAAAGGATTACAATTCGCTAGAAGATGTCCACTCACGGCGCAATTCAATGTATCAGTTTGGGATGACTATGAGAGTCATTCTAGCAAGACTTATGAAGGTCTAAGTGAAGGTACATGGAAGAGACCTCATAGCGAAGTTGTCTCTCACTTCAACAAAGGAAGAAACTAAGCTAGAACAAGAAGGAGTGTTGTTGTTTCCATTGGAAACACTTGGTGCAGTGAACAAGAGTGTTTTCTGAACTTGTTTTATGTAGCTTTAGTTGTTGGTTGTTTCAAACTCCGTATGTAGATCTTGGTTGTATAGACTTCTATTTGAGTTTTCAAGTTTGTATATACTTTTCTTTAGTGTAAACAAGATTAGAAATTATTCCATCAACAAGCATGAGTTGGGTAGAACTCATGGCCTAGAGAAAGACACACATTTTCTAGTCAACAAGCAATGCAGTTCAAACAAATATTTGGAGACATATTAGATTTGAAGGCAATGCATATGGACAGCTAAAGGGTTAGTTATGTTATGTCCAAAGATAGTCAGTCACAATTGCGTAGATGGGATGTACGACTCAATAGTTTTTCTTTAGAGAATTAGGAAAAAAATTTGCAAGTTTATGTCGGGTATGCAACATGGCATAAGTTTAAAAGATTTATACTTGGTAGCCAAACATTCAGAGAAATGAGTTCTTTGGTTGTTTTTTGCATAATCAGAATTTGTGAGGCACGAAGTGTGGGATTTAGGAACCTTATACGAATAGAAACCCTATTCACTTTGTGATGTGCTTAACGGAGGGCATGGTGGACAATAGTCCAAGGCATGTGCCAGCAAAACTGATTGAAATTGAAGGCCAAGTCGTTTATAAGTCCCTGTCATGATGAGTTAGATTCAAAAGGTAAAGTCGGGAGGAAAAATACTATGACAATGATCAAGTGATCAGTTTGGGAAGAATTATTATGTGCGTACACTTAGTTGTAAATGATTCAAAAGGAATTAAGGCCTAATTTGGATGATTTGGCTAAGAAGAATTTCAAGTTTTCAATTGGGTATTGATATATGATTTAAGTAGTTGTTGAAGAGTAGTGCACGATGCCAAAATGGGGCTCAAGTATATGAGATCAATAATAAGGAAGTAAAGCTAAGTGGAGGTGATGCCAAGGCATGATATTTGGCTAAACACGTTTTGATAAATCCAGCAAAGATTGTTGAATTTTAGAGTGGTTTCTGAGAATGAAAGCAGCGAAGATTCAAGACAAGTATAGTGTTTATACTGGGTTGTATTCAATTAGGACATTGAATAAATTAGGCGGGTGAGGTATATGATTGGTCAAACTAGTGAACGGACAAGATGGCGCGTTACAACATAGTCGGCCTAGTCAGTGAACGACCAAGATAACGCTACACTGAATAGACTGTTAAGCGCTAAGATAGCGGGACCTTGAAGGGCCAATGAAGCGCAAAGATGGCATTACACTATAAGTACATTGGCCAAGTAATAAAACTTATTGGCTGATAAAAAGAATATTCATTGAGGAAAGGGAAAGACAAGGCCAAAATGACAAAGTGCCACATGCGATGTTGGCATTGATGCATACCCATGGAATTGAGTTGTCCCAAACTCAAGGATGATGAAAGAGTGTACAATAGGCCAACACTTGGCCTATACATTAGTACAAGGCTGGTCAAAGCTTGGAAAGTGCAAACAAGATAGTAATGCAAGAGTAGGCATTGCTATCGTCGAGAAAATTGACTAAGTGAAGCATATGCCGCATGAATAACCAAAATGAGTTCAGGAAATGGCCAAGAGGATTGTAGTGCAATGTTAACTGTGTATTGGTTTGGTCCAATACAAATACAGTTCCATGTTGGTTGTGTATTGATTCAAGGCCAAGTTCAATAATGCGCAAAGTTTGCACATTATGGCTCAAGTGACGATTAAGAATTGGTTATTGGATGTACAAGTGTGTCAAAGGTGTGAGACAATGGAGAATGGTTATAGAGGAGGTTTATAGCCTAAAAGGTGTTTCTATAATTGTCTTAGAACAGGTGTAGAAAGCTGGCTCGAGTTAGAAAAGAAACTGGCCAGTTGGCACAGTTCTTGGCGGTTATGGAACCGCCCTATGGGACAGATGGTTTTTCCATGTGTGTGCAAGAGTTGTGCATGGTTTTTGTCCATTGTAGCTGCTGCTTAAATAGTGCAAAGGCATGAGAAAATTAGAAGGCTTACATAGGATATCGTGAGACTCAAATTGAGAGAGTTTTGGTGAGGAAAAGACCTGGTTTAAGAGGAACAAGTCTGTGTAAGTCCCTAAGTGGGAAATTTTTGTATATCTTCCCTTTAATAAAATAAAATGATTTAATTGTGGCATGTTATAAGTGTTCTCGGTTGGCTGATTGTGTTAGTGAATGTATCACATTGTTTGAATGCTTTATGGTAAGCAGTTGAAAAGAAAAGATAATGAAAAAATGGTCGAAAGATTTTCATTGCAGACCTGTGTAGGTGATGTTTGCACTGGTGCAAACTTATAAGGCTGAAGTAATAGTATTTGAAGTTGGATTCACTGAATTACGTTGCTACCTGGTACATCTGTGCCAGAAATTTGCGGGTGTGACAATATGATTTTGTTATGTAGGTCTTATTACGCTCGTTTTAGACAAGAGAACTTTTATATATTGTAACGCTGGTGCTTGTTGTAAGGACTTGTTTTTTCGGGATATTATTCCTGGAATTTGTCATACATATATTGTTCTTGTGTGAGATTTATTAGAATTCAAGTCATTTTTATTTTTATTTTATCTCAATCTCTATTACTAATTATTGGACAAAATGAGTTTTAATAAAAGATTTTTTGGTCTTGGTGTGGTTTGATCTAATGACCTAAGGGTCTAAAGATACTTACTCAATACAACTCAAATTCTCCTATCAATATAACTCGAAATTCAATTTTCAACTTACACCAGAAGCGACTACTTTATAGTCTTCTTTTCATCATCTTCTTGCTTTGTTTTGCGCGACGTTGTTCACTTACAATCCCTGTTGCTAAGTTCAAGAGTGGATAACTTGCGTTGTCTAACTCAACTTATATCGGGAAGTCTTATCCTGGATATATCTTCACATGTTAGGGTTTAGTATTGCTCATCTTGAGTATACCAGCGAACTAATGTGTTCAAGTTGTCCTGTGATTCTATCCTCGTCAAGTTATTAGTGGTAGAATTGTTCAATTCAGTTCTTTATATATTATTTTTATATAAAAGATTACATTAGATCATCTGATTCCCACTCATATATCCGCGCATTGGATACCGATGCCGGACATGAACCTCGCCACGTATTGGATTGGAATGGATAAAGCTAAAACCGGTCCAATTTAGCCCACATCCTTAAAAATAAATAAATGAGAATTAAGTGTTTGGCCCTCCCATCACTCTCTCTTACTCAAATTGCCTTTGGCTTAAAACTCAATTTTAAAAGAATCAACTCATTTTATTGAAATGACCCTTAAAAAAAAGGAGGGCCATTTGGATAAAGATGTTTCATGATGTTATCAAATGATAAACTATATCCTTTAAGGGTATAATCGTCATGCCAACTTATACATAACATGTCTCACAAATCATACGTAAGAATTCGATAAATTTTATAGATTTGGAAGGCTTTTTGAAAGACCTACACGACGAGCGTAAATACAACTATCAAATTTTCATTTCATGAAATTTTTTATTCTCTAAATAATTTTTAATTTTTTTTTTCATATTTTATAGTGTGCAAGATATATGCACACTGATTTTTGTAATTTTTTTAAAAAATTTTCTTCATATTTTATAGTGTGCAGGCAATATGCACACTGATTTTATGTGCAGGCAATATGCATACGGGTTATTTTGTTAATCCTACTTTCTATAATATTCCAGGGCCACTGGAATAATTTGCAAACTTATTAAATATAACCCTGAGGCCAAAAATGTAAGACCCATAATTTCCAGGGTCATAAGAATAATTTCTCTAAATCATGGGAACATTATTTAAATGCCCTTACTATAGGGTCCCTTCCAAAATACCCTTACCATTTTTTACAAATACCCTTAGGCTTAAAAAAGCCCAAACCCGAATTGGAAGATTACTAAAACACCCTTCAATAAATACAAATAACCAGCGGATTAAAAGCACCGGCTATTTCATTTCATTCCATTTCTTTCTCCCTCTCCCTATATCTCTCTCTCTCTCTCAGTTTCAGACGAAGAAACGAAGAAAAAAAACGAAAAAAAACTGAAATCTCCACCGAAAACTTTCAAAATCAACTCAAATCCGATAGAAACGTAGTAGATTTGAAGTGTTCTTTGATTTAGAAGAAGAAATGCAACTGAAAACAGAAGAAAAAATCGATTTCATTAGGTTTCAGAGATGTTGTGAGCAACAACAGCAAAAAAATTGAAGGTAATACATATATTTGTGTTTCGATTCAGTTTAATCATCATATGAATTAGTTTTTTTAGGGTTTCGGAAACGAAATTGTTCAACAAAATTATTGAAAAAATAGATTTATATTTTCTCAATTACTGATTCATACTAATTTTCTTCGGTTTCATGTTGCATGTGATGAAAAATCAACTAAACGACTGATTCTGTTACTGATAAAGATGTAGAAGTCTTCCAGTTTGAATTCAGAAAGGTAAAACAACTTTATCATCGATTTTGATTGTTTGTTTCTGATTAGTAGTCTATTTTGTTTCTGATTTTAGGTTGTTGAAGTTATTTTGATTCAGAAGTTATTTCTAATCAGTTACGGTTTTGAATTAGCAGTTGTTGATTAAGTTATTGTTTCAATTATTGAAGCATAACTATTTCATATATGATTTCTGCCTCTTGTATAAGGGTTTGATGGTTTGTGTGAGTGTTCGGTTTTAATCTGTAATTTTTTGGACTTCAACTGCACAATAAGTGTCACAGAACATGTTATTTGTCAATTCTCTGGCTCCAGACATCGATACAATTTGTGCCTTTCTACCAGATTCGGAAGCAACTAGAGTTAGTTGACTATAACTTTTGCTAGTTTCTCTCAACTTTTACTTTGTTCTATTTCATAGTTACTTTGTTCCATTATGTTGAATTAGAACTGTAGTTTATTTTGAATCTCTGCATAATGGTTCTAATGGAGTGTATGTAAACATCATCATATCTCTTGCAAAACATTGTATATGAAAAGGTATTTTACTACAGATTTTGGAGAAACAACCTGTGCTAGTTTCCTTCATATTTGGAGGCAACTTATGCTAGTTGTTCCCATATTTTAAAGCAACCTGTACTAGTTGCCTTCATATTTGGAGGCAACTTATGCTAGTTGTTCCCATATTTGAAAGCAACCTGTACTAGTTGCCTTCATATTTAAAGACAAAAATTGTGATAGTTGTTCCAAGTTTTGCAGACAACTTGTACTACTTGACTCTATATCTGTATAAAACTGGGCTAGTTCGATAAATTATCTCTAATAGTGTGTGTTTGTGTTATTTTGAGCAAAAATATTATTTAAAGCATTTGGTAGTAGTCCATTTTTGCTAGTGAATTAGTTTACTTTGAGACAACTTGTGCCATTTTCTCTCAGATTCAGAAGCAACTAGCAGAAATATTATATCCAGATTTTTTGTTTCAAAATTGACGAATATGTTGCAGATCTATATGATAGTTTGTTGATTTACTGATATTTGTTAAATTTCACAGTGATTCGGTTTCATATATTGTTGCGTGCAATTGAGAAAAAACACATTTGGTACTGCTTAATATTTTACGGGTGTTGTTGGAATTAAGAAGGGAGCAAACTAATGAAGGTAAAATACAATTTTTGCTTGTTTTGATATGTGAAGAAGTTTATCTTTAGCTTGAATGAAATATATAAATGTTGATATGGTTTGTATAGATGTGAATTTTACATACTTGAGTTGGATTAATTAGGTAGTGTTAATCTAGTATAGCTTATCTTATATTGCATGCTTCACATATTAAGTTTGATTGTTATAAGATAAATGTTTGGATGGATGGATGGAGGAATAGTAGTATTCGTGTAACTATTAAGTGAATATACATATTAGAGATATGAGAGCAGGCAAACCAGGGAAGTCGTACTTTGTTCATCAGTTTATAGACATAAGAAGTGTAAGAGAACCCTGGTTCTGGATATTCAAAGGAAATATGATAGCTCGTTCAGTTTGATGGTTTTTTGACTTGTGTAGATCTAGGGAATACCATCACAATTTCAACCCGCTAGCATTTTAACCACAATTCTGCTTCAACTTTTCTTGTTGTCTTAAAAGTAGATGCAAATGAATGTTATCTCACATTTTTATTTCGGGAAGCAACTTTTTAAAGTTGTTTTCAGATGTAGTTGCAACTGGCATAAGTTGTTCCAGTAGTGGAAGCAACTTGGATAAGTTCTTCCCAAATATGGAACCCAGGAAACTGTAATATTCTCATTTGGGAAGCAACTTGTATAAGTTGGTTTCAAATCTAAGATCAACTAGCATTAGTTGTTTCCAAAATCTTGGATCAACTAGCATAAGTAGTTTCCATTACTTGCTAGAAGAATATTTTCTAGGGTTTTAATGAATTTTCTCCATCAATAATGTTACTTTTTATCCACAGGTTTAGATTGTGTCTCAGTTTCACTTCCAAGTTAGAAACAACTTGCTTAAAGTTGGCTCCAAAGTTGAAAACAACTTTCCCAAGTTGGTTCCAAAACTGGATGCAACTTGCTCAAGTTGGCTCCATTACTTGCTTTAAATTTTTTTTGCTGAATCTTTATGCTTTCTTAAAATGCAGTGGATGACAATGAGTTGCATATTATGAAAACTTTGGTGTAATATCAGGATGCAACCAGTCTAATGAAAGTGAGCAGAAAAGAAATGTCGTTCCACATCTTAAATTCAAGTGAAGAATGAAAGCTTTAGAAACAAACATATGCGGTATTTGTGTGGAGGCTAGATTGTACATTCTTGGTGTCGAACCCGATACTTTTCTAACAGCATTGGCAGAATGGAAGTGATGAGTATTGAAGCAAGGGTCCCATTAACTGACGAGTACTAGAATGCAATGAAGGATGTGGCAGATAAAGATTTTAGAGCTTTGGTGGCTCATCTCATGCAAGTTGAAATCTACTAACAGGTGAGGAAGATGGGAAAAGAAAAGTTAAATGGAATATGTACTTCTTTCACATAGGAGGATGGCACATGCATTAAAGCAAATATAAGTGAGGGTGGAGGAATGAACCCTGGTGGATGATATGTTAAGATTTAAGTGTTTCTTTTCTCATCTTTGTCATGGTAGGAGTCACTAGTCATTATTTCTAATGAATTTTCTTGGAAACTTATTACGTATTTTGGTGTTAACAACTTTTTACCTGCTTATTATATTTCCATATTAATTCGAAATAGTGGTGTTGTTGATGTCTGCAGAGTTTTCATTTGAATGTTTTTGGTCATGCTTATCATCTAATATTGTTTCTACAAATGGACTCAACTTACTCAAGTTGTCTCCGTAAGTGGAATCAACTAGTAGAAGTTGTCTCCAGAAATGGAGTGAACTTGCTCAAGTTGTTGCCAAAATGTGGAGTAAACTTTCTCAAGTTCTCCAAAATCTAGTGTACATGAACCTAGTTAGCTCCAAATGCTGGGTCAATATGGAAGTTTTACTCCCACAAGTATAGCATCCAAAAGTGGAAGTTTTGCTCAAGTTTCCTTTATAAGTGTAACCAATTCTCCAGAAAAGTTGCTGCGAGGCAAAAACAATTCACAAACCATATAGCTTAACACACATATTAAGAGATAATTAATAATAGCATTTATCACTTAAAATGATATTTACAAATACAAAGTCTTAGACTTAAAATACATTGAGACAATAATTATTTGGAACCACGGGGGTGCGAAAGGAGACGTATTACAATATTTACAGACGTATGACAATATTTACATTTATCTTCATGTATAGACTCGAAGCATCAAAGAAGGTTGATTAGACTCGAAGAAAAATAGCGTGTCCATAAAAAGCTTAAACATGCTCCATAGTCTTCAGACAGCTTGTGCAAGTCTTCTGTACAATTCATCAGTACTTATCATCTTATTGATGCTACCACATAATCGCATAAAAAGGAATAGATAGTCAAACATTTGACCAAATTTTCATTCTAATGCAAACACTCAAAATAGACCCACTAATTATCAGGATTTTAAATGGCTTTATATGTGACGGTAGTCATGTGCCAAAACTTACTGTAAAAAAATACCGAAAGCAATTCGCCCAAGTTGTTTCCAACAAATTATTGTACATGATGAAGTTGCATAAAATAATTGGATCCACCTAGATCAAGTTGTCTCCAAGAATGGAAGCAACTAGCCCAAGTTGACTCCAAACGTGAAGGCAACTTGTTCAAGTTATCTCCAATTTAGAGGCAACTAGAAGAAGTTGTCTCCAATAAAAGTACATAAATAATCTGCCCAACAAATAAGAAATCAAAAAGAGTAATTTTGGCCACCAAATGCAGACTATATAGACTCAAGAATCAATATATGCATTAAGAGAGAATATACCTGAAAATATATGGAAGAGAATCCAAATATAAACTGGTTAGCCATCCTTATCAACTCCATGATGCTCTTGGGAATAATGTTTGAGCTATTCATTCAGTTCACTAAAATCAAAGTCTTGAGCAAGAAAGTATCACAGTAGAGATAACAAGAATAAGCCCCCAGATTGGCAACAAGGTAAATGAGTAATTTCTATGAAGAAAGAAATGTTATATCAACATGCATACATAATTAGCTAACCACCAATTCCAGAACTACCACTAATCAGCACTTTGCATCTCCCTAACCGGTAGTTGAATCATAAAAGGCATGAGAGATTCTTAAGATGCAAAAAATAATCTCCGCAACAACAATTTTTACCTGACAAAACAAACTCAAACAAACCAAAAACAAAACCGAAACTCAATATGAGAACAAAAGATACAAGTTGTCTCCAAAAAAAAGGAAGCAACTAGCACAAGTTGTCTCCAATAGTGGAAGCAACTTGGTCAAGTTGTCTCCAGAAAAAGGAAGCAACTGGCACAAGTTGTCTCCAATAGTGGAAGCAACTTGGTCAAGTTTTCCCCAAAGTTGGAAGCAACTTGATGAGGTTGTCCAGGGTCACAATTACTATCCCTTCCCAACGGAGCAGTTGTGATCGGTCAACCATCTAACCACCAATTCCAACACCACCAACACACATAAACCCACAACACTTTCTTGGTAACACCACTCACAGGTTCATCTAATATAGTTTTTTCAATGTTTTTGCAGTTTATTTTCACACTATTGAAGAATGAAATTACCGAATAGATCAATGCATCATGTGTAAGCAGCAAAGAATCCACAACAAGTGAAATGGCCGCTTCTACATAAATGAGGAGCAATATTCAACAAAATGAGCTACTTTAGTTACACAATGTAGCACAATGGACAGAGCGACATAAAAAAATACTAAATCCATGATTATATACAAATATACTCAGAAGGGACATGTTATTATATGTGAAGGCATGTAGAACTTTTTAAAAGGCTTAAAGTTAAGATATGTCTGCCAATATTCAAGTTACTACTGAAAAGTAAAACATAAGTGGATGAACAGTTGGATCTAATGTTTATTCCCTATAAACTGAGCTAAAAGAACCTCGTGAGAAGAATGGAAAATTAGTCTCCTCAGTTAGCATTTTCTATCGATCTGTTTCCCAATCCCCAAGCATCGTAGAACAGAAAAACTTGCTTACTAACTGAAGATAGCATATAGAAGAAATAAGATCGATATTGGGAATAATCAATATGAAGTATGAATTATAATGGTAAGTACCTATTGGGTGTGACATTAGGATTTCAATCGTGTCATTGGTCGTGGGAAGCCTTGCAACAGAGAATTCTCATATTATGTTAACCTAAAATAAAAAAATTTACGATGCTGAGAATTTACTCAATTGAACCTTGCAGTTGAATGTGAAAAATGAAACAAAACCCATAACTCATTTAACTATAACATTGCAAAGGCAAATTAAACATTTTCAATACACTTCCAACCTCATGCATTCATTAGACAAAATATATTAATTTGGAATTATAAATGACACCAAGTTGGTCAAAAAAATATAAATAAGATCCAAAATTCAAAAACTTAAATGAGACACACAATTTCTCCACAACAGTTGTGTAACTGAGTTGTCCGTGCACTCAAGACAAAGTCATGGGACTTCAAGCTAATCTTATAATTCAGTTCCATGGTTTACTGCCAAGACCAACAGAACTAAACCACAACTGGAACTCGAATGGGTGAATAGTAAAGTATAAGAGAAACTACACAAGATCTTACTACCATATTATTACTTATGATTTCAGCAATTTTAAGTAACTTTTCAGAAATTTGAAGTATTCATTGAATTACAATTTCAGATCCTCAAGTTATAACTTAATTTTTCTAAGAGAAAGAGATTTACTTACTGAGTTATGGAGGAGAAACCTTGCTGAAATTGATATATCGGTATAATTAAGATTCCTTTTATGGAAATTCTTCTCTTCTTCGTTGAGATTTTGAGTGGAAAATATAAATCTGATATCTTTCTCCACCACCACCACCATCTATAAATAACAGAGGTTTGACATCGTCCTCCACCGCCGCCATGACCAACTTTAGGTTTTGGTTGAAGAACAATTATTCTAAACAATCGTTTTCTGATTCGATGAAGAACAAAATCAATTTCAAATCATGAATTTATAATCAGATTCAGCTTATAAATCTGATGAAGAAGAAGCAACAGATTCAGAAAAAAAATGATTCCGGTGAGATAGGAACAAATAATCTTCAACGAATTCAAAATTGCATGTTAAATTGAGATTCAAATCTGCTCTGCTCATCTCTGATTCACAAATTCTCTCTCTAAAAAATTCAATCGAAAAAACAAAAGAAACCAACCTATATCGTTCGGACATAATAAAAGTTGTGATGGTTAAAAACGGACTTTAACTTGTTAAGGGATATTCAGCCCGTTGGAAAGATACCCCTGAAGGGTGTTCGTGTAAAGCCCATGGATACTAGGGGCATAAATAACATTCTTCTCCCCTATAATATATTAGGGACGGAGGGAGTAATTGCCAATCGAACATTAGGCACGTGATTTCACTGACTCATCACCGATCACATGTCCGAATCTAGAAAAAGCGCAAGTTAGAAAAATATCTAAATCCATACGTGTGAGTAGTTCGTGTAAGAACAAGATCGAAAGAACACTAAAGAAAAGAGAGAGAGAGAATGAAAAGAGATGAGTGATGATAAATAAAACTCTTCACAAACAACACAAATCCCAATTTGAAATCTCATTTCACCGCCTAGCGCTTCACCATCAAACAAACAAACCTCATCAATCATCATCTCTCTCGACGATTCTCCTAACAATTCTCAGGTTTCTTTCTTTTTCTTTCTTTTTCTTTCCTTTTAATTTTTTTTTCATGTATTTTTCTTTGAATTTGTTCATGAAAAATAAATTTAGGGCTGTTTCTTTATATGTTCTTGAATTATTATTATTATATAACTTAATTTGATTATGTGTTTTTTTTTTTTTTTGTTGTTACGTTGAAAATGCATAAACCCTTTGGATGATATAACTTTATATTGCTTTGGATTTATGTCTTTAAGAATTTGGGGAATGTCGATGTTTCTTATTGCGTTAGAAAAGATGAAGCTCTTTTAAATTCTTATCTTGTGATTATTTAGAGCCGTTATTGGTATTTAGGTTCATGGAAGGTTTTATGATCTGAGGAGGAATTGTTATTTGGGAATTTGTTATTAAACCCGTACGGACAATGCTTATTAATTATAAATATGTTCAGGGTTTAGCGATTTTTTCAAGTATAACTTGCATAATTTCTATACTTGGACATTTTGAATGGAAAGCGGAGAAATCTTGATGTATGTCACCTTGTGTCGTTTTAGGCTATCCATATGTATATGCACATGTTCGAAAGTGATCCTGGTGATCGATTGTAGGATTTAAACTGGGTTTTTACGGGTCGCTTTTAGTTCAGTTCTTAAACAGTTAGTTTATATTATGCATCTACTCCAATAAGAAATCTAATCAAATACCAAAGCTCTTGATTTTTGCTGTTTTCGGTTTGCTTTTGATTTCTCAAGTAGCAAAGCAGGTAGAACCGAAACCATTTAAACATAAGTGGGTTCTTACCTGTAGACATTACCCAGGAATGTGGAATTACGACCTCGAATCTGGTTCCTGTTACTGTTGATTTATAGGTAACTGATTGCCCAGATTTTTAGTTCCAGATGTCGGTGGCCCGTGGCTATACTTCTAAAACTGCATCTAGTGCGTAATATAATTAGCTTGATGGTTGTTTGATATGAATCTTGCTTTGATTTGCATTTTGGAATTATAGTGACATATTTTCTTTTTCTTTATCCTTGGCACCATAGCAGCAGGTTTATTTTTACAGCATTCGGTGGGACTTCTTCTTGAGATTTTCTTGAGATGGATGTCGTTCACCCAGGAGCAGTGTTGCAGCAACTTGACCACAAACCAAGTTTGATAGGCAGTAGTTTGGATTCAAAATGCTCTTCTCAGTGGTCTGCAGTTGATTACATTTCTGCTCCAAGAGTTGTTAGAAAGACAGCATACAAATCTTCACCAAGTGCCAAATCTAAAGAGAGTGTAAAATGTAACGGATTCCCGAAGCAGCCTTGTGACGATGTTACTGATGTTTCCAGATATATAACATTGGATGCTTCTGTAGCAAAGGTTGCACCAGAATCAAGTCATGATCTTGTAGTTATAGATAATTCGGCTCAAAAGTTAAAAAAGAAGAAGAACAAAAAGAAGGGAAAAAATTCAAAGATGTCAGAAACTGGTTCTGCTGAGACTCGGCCAACTGAATGTGCTGAAGACGTTACTAGAGCATCTTCTCGATCACCTAAAGAAGGGGGTAGCGAAAAGGATGATATCACCACGACAGATGACGGGTGCCCCTCTGATCTTACTGGGAGTAGTGTACTGTCCGAGTTTGATGGTTGGAATTGTAACAGTGACGATGCCCTTTTCTCTGGAAGGTATTTAAATGGAGTCAAGCAAGGGGAGGAAGGGCCGAAGCCTATTGATAAGAAAATCTTTACACAATGCGACGATCATTGCAGCAAGGACATCAAAGAGAATATATCTGTCGCGTGCATGTCTCAAAACAAGTCATATAGAAATGGCCCCAACAAATGTAACCGCCAGTTCACTAGTTATAGAAATAGCCATTCAGTTGCCCCACATAAACGTGTTAATATGATGTCCCAACCTGCTGTAGCAGATAAATCTGGGTGGGACCACAATATCCGAATTGAGAAGGAAATTCGCCACCCCAATTGGCAGGACAACAGGAAAAGTTTCAGGGATGCACCCACCCGCTGGGTGAAGGTCTTTTCTGCTGGGCATGATATTGCTGGTAAAGGAGTTGAGACGGTAAATAATAAGCAGAAAATCTCTGGTTGCACGCATTTGAATGAGTCTCCGAGAGGGAGTTCTCAGAGGATCCATGGTAATCTCTGTCAGTTCGACTCTGGATCAGCGCAAGATGACTGTGGGAGGAACCTGGACTGGAGGAAGTTCAAAGCAACGCAGAATCATTCTTTGAAGCGCAAGATCATCAACAATAGAAAGCTGAATATTGGTGGATATAACTCTGCTGTTCCAAGTCAATCATCGTCCCATGCCATCCATTCATATAACTCGATGAAGATCTCAAAGAGTGGACAAGTATCAGAGGGAACTTCACCCATTTCCTTAGAAGATGGTAAGAGAGAACCTGCTCGCTTAGATATCAACCTATCTGCCGAAGATATCACAAGGAATTGCTTGCCTCAGGCGAGTTCGCAGCAGTGGATTCCAATCTGCACGAAGAATTCAACTACAATGAGAAACTCTGATTCCTTTGGTGCTTGTGATGATATAACGACTATTTCAAGTTCAGGGGAGGAGAAAATTGAAGTCCAAGTGGAAGAGAATAAAGTTAATGGCAGTGAATCTGTTGCTACAGTTGATCCAGAAACGATATGCTTGGTAACTAATCAAGAAATACCCACTGTGATGCCCATCAAAAACGATATGGCGGTTTTTCATGATAAATTCAATAGAACTGCAGAGAGTCACTGTAATGGATATGTTAGAGATTATGTCAAACCAGTTATTCAAGCAACAAAAGCTCCCTTGTTGACCATTGGTTCACAATTCAGAATGAAAGCACTAGATGCTGCTTACAGATTACAAATGGCATCTGAAAGTGTTCAACATGAAACTGGAAGTCCCCTTGCGGAGTTTGAGAGACTTGTCTATTCTGCCGCTCCTGTCATTTCCTCTGCATTTTCTCTGCAAGATTGTAGTTTTTGCGTGAGAAATCAGCTCTCTCCTAGTTCCCTTTGCAAGCATCAGATTCCTAATATTCCATTGAGCGCTATTTGGAATTGGTATGAGAAACCAGGTAGTTATGGCCTGGAAGTGATGGCATATGATCATAGGAATTCGAAGGGAATTGACATTAATTCAGTTTCATTCACTGCTCATTTTGTTCCATTTCTTTCATCGGTTCAGTTGTTTGGCCATTCTCATATGTGTCAATGTAGCCATATACAACATGATTTTGAGATGCAAGTAGAAGGAGATGGTAAAGGATGTTCATCATCTTTGAAGAGTTCTATGAATAAACCTTGTCCAGGAACCGTTGGGCCTAGTCATTCTAAAGGGGATGAATCCTTTTTAGTCGGATCAGGAGCGGAGCCAGTGAGATCACCGGACGTCTATCCTGCATCTGTAACTGACTCTGCTAATTTATCATCTACACCTACATGCTCAGATAATATGGAACTCTTATTTGAATTTTTTGAAACTGATGGGCCACAACTGCGAAAGCCACTCTATGATAAGTAAGTAGTTGCCAAATACGGTCAGAGTTAATTAGACTAATTTTATTCCTGTTTTTGACCTAAGAAAAAGTATTCTAATAATCTTCAGTGGATAAAATGCAGAGTAATGGAGCTAGTAAAAGGTGGCACTTCCAATCATAAAGTGTGTGGTGATCCATCCAATCTTGAATGTATGAACTTGCATGATCTCCATCCAGCATCTTGGTAAGAGACAAGGCATATTGTAATTGGTAATAAGCGCTTATGCTGCAATGAGTTGGATAATCTTTTTTTTCCTTATATCTGGGTTCTTTGATTGGTTAGGTATTCAGTGGCTTGGTATCCAATATATAGAATTCCAGAAGGTAAATTCCGTGCATCATTCCTGACATACCATTCATTAGGATATCTAGTTCAAAGATGCTCGATAGACCCTGAATGGAATGAGCAGTCCTCAATCGTCTCTCCTGTGCTGGGATTGGAAAGCTACAACACACACGTAAGAAACACCTTTACTTCTTAATCAACATAATGTATCGTCTCTTTCACAATATTGCATTTCCTAGATAAGCTTGGTTGCTTATTACTATTTATGCGAAAGTGGTGATTGAGATAGTCTGAAGCACCCCTTTCTGTCTCAATTCACTTCTATCATCCAAGCTAGTAGGTTTACATAGTAGTGCTCCAGTGAATTGTGATGTCTCTTCCAACACAATTAAGTTCTGTTTTCCAATATATCATATCATGTGACTTGTATTTGCAGGGTGAATGCTGGTTCTGTCCTAGTAAGCCTATTGAAAATTCCCAAGCAAATACGATTTACAACAGTTCAGATATTCTGAAAGAGAGATTGAAAACACTGGAGGAAACTGCATTACTGTTTGCTCGAGGTTCCATTTACAAGGATCACGTTATATCCACCAACCGGCAGCTGGATTATGAGTTCTTCAGGGCACGTAAACGGTGAGGTTCTCTGTTGAGCTCTCTCACCAACGATACATTTCCTTCCCAGATAAAAGCTTGCTTTGCAAGTGCTGCTTCATACGCTGTAAACATTGATGCATATTGTGCTTGCTTGTGAATTGATTACGTGGTATAATGTAGTGTAAATTCCAGTTACAGACGAGTTACATGCAGAATTAGGATCAAGTTCTCCCAGTTTAATAGACGGGTGGAAAGAAATGAACATAGTTAATAGATAGCTTGCAAGCTGACAGAGTTGCTTATATCTTTATATATGTAGATGTTGTGCGGAAAACATATTCCTGTAAAACTTTTGAAGTAGATCTGCAATGTAAATTTGTAGTTATATAATAGAATGGAATATTTGGATGTAAACCTAGATTTTTGAGATATAATCCGTGAGATCCTTTAAATGTTTGTACTTAGAATCTATATGTATTGCAGTTATCTCTTATATTAATTCTGTTTCATTTTGTTGGAAAGAATGATGAAAAAAGAAGTTAAAGACAAGGATAACTATTAGACTTCACTGCATCTTTTGTACAAAATGATAGGCTGATCGGCCGAACATATTCGAAAGCTGAAGCATTGATATGATAGACAAGCATGCATTTGGTAGCCAAATGAAGTCTTGCAGTTGCTTATTGAGTTTTTCTGAAAGAAAAGAAATTACAGTTTTTAAGCTTCTAAGTAAACACCCTAATATATACTTCATTTTACTGAACTCTTCATTTCAAGACTTTGAACTCGTTGATGAAATGGTGCTCTTGGCCTGAGAATACGTTGATGATGTCGTGTTGCTTCGTGCATGTGAATTTTCATTTGAGGACTCTGAGAAGAAAAACACATTATCCTGGTTATCCACAAGAACATGGAGAGACCTTGGGATTGGAGGTGCATTCACCTCCGAAACCCCTTCAAGTATCTGAACTACCTGACCCATGGAAGGCCTATGAGCTTCGTCATCTTGAATGCACCAACAAGCAACTCTACAAGCCCTAGTGAGCTCTTGAATGTCTGCATTACCTTCCAACCTGTTGTCCAGTAGGCTAATGATATCTTGGCCTTCATGCATTTTGGTCGCTGCCCAGTTGGGGAAAAATCTAATTTTCTCGTCATTATTGCCATGCTCTGCATTTCTCTTTCCAGAGATAATCTCAAACAGCATCATACCATAGCTGTAGACGTCAGCTTTTGGAGTGATGGCCACTCCTGAAATCCATTCCGGTGCAAGATACCCTCTAGTTCCTCTCATGGTGGTTAGGACTCGGCTAAAATCTCGACCCACAAGCTTGGCCAGACCAAAATCTGCTACTCTAGGACAGCATTCAGCATCCAAGAGGATATTTTCAGGCTTTATATCACAGTGAATGATGCAATCTCTGCATTTTTCATGGAGATAGGCCAATCCTCTTGCAATTCCGAGTGATATTTGATATCTAGTCTTCCAGTCTAAAACCACAGGGTCATTTTGATGAAACAGATTAGCATCCAAAGATCCCTTCGGCATGAAATCATAGACCAGTAACCTTTTAGCTCCTTCTGAGCAAAACCCACGTAAGCGAACGAGATTTACATGCTGAATTGTTCCGATAGTGCTCACCTCTGACCTGAATTGCTTCTCTCCTTGAGTTATACCTTCAAGTTTCTTCACGGCTATAGCAGTAGAGTCGGATAATGTCCCTTTGAAGACAGAGCCGAAGCCACCACCTCCCAACTTCTGTGAGAAGTTCTTTGTTGCACTCTGTAATTCTCTGTATGCAAATGCCACCAATGTACCATCGACTGCCTTTGATTTTCCAACTGATCTTCTCGATCTACATATTAATACCAGTACAAGACCAAGTACCAAAAATGCTATGACCCCCGCAATTGCACCCACAACAGCAACTTTAAATGATTTCTTCTTTCTCTTATCTTCAGCCACAGAACTTTGAATTTCAGATGCTGCACGTTTGAGATAGAGGCTTCCTGCTCTTCCATCCGATTGTTGTTTGACATTCAACATAACTCCATCCCATAATTTACACTCTGAATCCTTGTAAGCATAACCATTGCAAGAACATGTTCCCTCACAAGCTGATTTGCATCCTTCCTGGCTATCGACTTGTCGAGACTGAGAACTATCAGGCAAATTCGAGGTTGGCATTGGCGAAAAACGATCTTTATTTCCACACTGCAAAGAAGTATTCCTAACACATCCACCAGTTGAATCCTGGAGATTCCAATCAGCAGGATATCGTTCAACAAAACCTGGCAAACATTCACACTTCAAAGTATCCTGGTTACAGCTGCCAAAAGCTCCACAGATACCATAAACATCACATAATTGTTTCGGTTGAGACCAAAACAAATTCCACCTTTCCGTTGTATTTGACCATGTAAATTGCTTGATCTGGCCAGAAAGATCCATAACAAATCTAGAAATAATAGAATGGCTGTAAAGTGAATAAGTAAAATAACTCTCATTTTCATTTGAAATGTAACTAAAATTGTAAATATAGTTTAATCTCATCTCAGGAACTAAACTAAAAGTCTTCAACTGTTCATTCCATTCCCCACTGGTCCAAACTTGTTTAGACATATTCCATTTTATAAGATACTGACTTGTCCCATTTGGATCTAATTCTAGGTTGAACATTCCTGGAGCTGGATCTTCTTGATTTCTCCATGAAGCAAGTAACTGAGTTTCCTTGGTCCGTTTATTCAATCGAAGTTTTCCACCAGGTAACCAAGTGTCAGTTGGATAATCAAAACTTTGCCAAATGACAACAGATGGATTAGACCCATCTTTTAAAACAATATTACCATCGTCACCAAGAACTGCTTCAGTTGCATTCAGAGTATTTGAAGCTGACTTAGTAGACCAAATTGGCGTTTTATCAGTTTGATTCATAATAACCAAATCGCCATTTCCTAAAAGTGTTAACTTTGAAGTAAAGGGATCACGCACAGGTTTATCTCTATTAGCAACCCAAACAACAGTCTGAAGTGAGACTTTTTTGTACCATATACCAATGTAATGATTCTGAGACTTGCCTGGACTGAAGAAACCCAATACAAAATTTTGACCTTTAGATGTAATAGTTTCATCTCCGGTTAGAGAATCACCTAAAGAGATTGTATCAACTGCAAAAACTGTAACATGGGGTTTGAACGATAAGAAGAGAAAGCAGAGAAGAAACAATGGATTTTTTCTTTGATTATTCATTTCTCTAGAATAATAGATAGATGAACAAAGTTGAGCAAAACACAGCCAGATATTTAAACTTCCGGGGCATCAGGGGAAGAAGAAGAAGTCATAAATGAATTCAACTATAAAGAAAAGTGGGTCTTTTATTTGTGGTGACTGGTGGGGATGAGTAACAAGAACAACTAGTGTTTTAGAGTTACTGCTAGTTTTTCTTCGAGACTGCTAATGGGATACCGCTTTGCTTGGGGTGTACCAAAATGGTACACCAGCCTTGTTTTTCTTGACTTGTTTGAATTGGTAATCAAATAGAACATTGACCGCTGAATTCTATCTTATCTTTTCTGTCTGCCGGTCTTGTTTAAACCACACCTCCAACAAGGGCCTGTTTTTAGTAAGGAAGGAGACAAGACTAATACGACTTCACTTGGATAATACAATCGGTGATTTTGTTTTTTCTAGAAGCAGAAATCAATCTGCAAAGTTCGAGGTAAAAAGATTTTACTTCGCAAAAAATTAGAATCATGTAGTCAAACTATTTCGACCTCAGTAACTACACGATATATCCACATTGAGATTTTTCTTTTCCTTTTTTTTTTCTAAAGAAAAAATGGTTGAGACAGTTAATGCCGGGGAAAGCAAGAAAAAGTTTATTATTCAAATCGGATGAAAATGAATGAACCACACCACCGTATATGATTTAAGCAGTTGAGATATGGTAGTACTTATTATTAGAGCAGCCTCAAGTACTATATATAAATGCACTGATGTGTATTCTTAACAAGAAAAACAATTAACAGCCCAATATCGTATACTGTGTGATGGATGGCATTTGATTTATCGTAAATATGGAAATTTATTTGAAGCTTGAGAAACAAAAGGACATGCATAGAAAGCTATTACACGTTGGTATCTTGTACCCATAAAGTCATTTGATAGAATTTGGTTGAGAAAATGCGGGATTGCCTAGTCCCATATTGTTGTTGAAAGGTTTTTTGCTTGGCTTTTGTTTGCTGCAAAGTTTGCCAGGCCATCGGCTACTTGATTCCCCTCTCTATAATTATGTTGTACAACACAAAGAGGAATTTATTCTTTGTTTTATTTTAGTAATCATTTCTCCCATATACCACGGAGTTTTAGCCTCCGTTTTTATGAAGCGCATCAGATTTTCCGAATCCATCTCAAAGATCACTATTGGTTGTCTCTCCGTTGCTCTCCTTGATGCCGGCAGAGTTTCCCACGTTTTTGCTATTAGCAAGTTATTCTTAGAGGTTGCGCGAGAGCCATTACAGTTTGAGCACTCGAATCCCTGTAAATAAAACATGCACCTGCCATTCCTGGATGTCCCCTAGCATCCCTATCCGTATTGATCTTTATCCAATCCAGTTCCGGTCTGGTCCAAACTGCTAATATTGTTGTTGTTGCTCTGATATTTGTTGGAGTGGCCCTGGTTGGTGGTCCCCGGGTAGAACCGATGGCATAACTTTTTTTTCCCATTCAAATTTCGGTTGTTGCTTCAAGGTCTGTGCCAGGATGTTGTTCAGGGGAGTATGGTGTTGTTTGAAAACTAATTCATATCTAGACACCCGGATGTTCCAGAAAAGAAAACACAATGTTTTTTGGGAAAAATACGGTTTGGTCCAAAATCCCATCAAAATATACTAGTTAGTCCACACCTATTCAACTAGGTACAAATTAGTCCTTTATTAATTTGAAATATGGAAAGTACATTAATAATACTTAATATTTACAATTTAGTCCAAATATTTTCAGCCTAGTCCATGATGACTTATGATGATGTCATCAATTTTAAATAATATAAATATAATTTTAAAATGATTTATCTTTCGAACCGCTCATCCAAAATTCACAAACTTTATATATTCGGAAAGCTCTTTCCGAGAGCTATAAAAAGAGTACCCATATGACTATATAATTTTCATTTTAAAAGAAATCTTAGTTTACATTGATGTACAAACACAAACACTACAAAAATACAAAAACAAGACAAGGTGTACCAGTTTCTACACCACATACATTTTTCCACCTACGCATCACTAAGGAACATGTTGTATGATATTCAAATCCAGAAAAGCGTCCATCTACAGAACCTGTCCATTGTTCTTCTCTACTTTCTTAAGCTCCCTCGCAAAGTACCTACACACATAGCAAGCATGCTATTAAAATCACCTCATGATATCGAAAAACAATAACTTAGGGTGTCATCAAGAATTAATTTTTTTATTTTTTATTTTTGAGAGAGCACATTGATGTACGATTATGTACAAACCTACAAAAATCTAACATTCATACCCACAAAACAGACTATATATTACAATGATGTGTAGCTATGTACGCACATAAAAAAAATCTAACTAATCCAACATCCATACACACAAAACTGGTCATATATAATATTGAGATTGTACAATGGTGTACACACCTACAAAAAATCAACAAATCCAACATGCATACCCACAAAAAACGGCCATAAAATCATGAGAGAGCATAATGGTGTACAACAATATACATGCTTACAAAAATACATTATCTATACTCACAAAACATGCATATAGTGTTGAGGTATCACAGTGGTGTACAATTATGTGCACACCTATAAAAAAATTAAAACAAACAAACATCCATACCCATAAACAACTCATATATATTGCTGAGATTGTACATGGTGTACAACTATGTACACACCTACAAAAACCAAAAAAAATTAGCATACATACCAAAAAAATCCATAAAATAATGAGAGAGTATAATGGTGTACAACTATGAACACACCTATAAAAATTCCAGCACCTGTTCACATTAGTGATTTCCCTAATATTTGGTTTGTATACATAAAATATAAGTGCACTTTATGTATACACCACTAAGCCCTTTGATGCTTATAAGTCACTAAATTTTACTACCTAACTAAGACTTGGTGTGATGATACCCGACATTGGAATAATTCTATGTTTGTTGTGTATAGAAAAGTCTAAATGAAAGTACTAGTTTATTAGATTTCAGGTTCATAATCAATGCAGAAATGAAGTGCACGACTTACAAGTACGTCTGATAAAACTAGTGCACTAAAAAGTACACTGCGCATAACTAGTGTACAAACAAGACAAGTGCACCTTGTACAGCGGGTATAATAAAAAAAAATGCACATAAAGATTCTATCAGTCTTTAACCTTTCAAAAAAATATCTTCACAGATTTCACAAGGAATAAATGGTTAGATGTGGACCTCAAGGATATAATATCCTCATTTTTTAATATCATGTAATTCACATTCACAGTAAGAAAATCAAATGATACAAATATCAAAAGCATGAGACCTACCATCAAATAGCATGTATTATCCCATCATACATAATGCTAGCGTTTTCAGTCATATTTGTATCATGTGAACTTGACGCCTGTCCACCTCCTTTTTCTTCTGCAGCCCTTGCAACAGCGTCCTGTCTTGCCCTCTCTTCCTCCATCGAAGCCGTAAGAGCAATAGCAAGGTGTACAAGAATATACACCTGGTATAACAAGCACAAAAAGAAGAAGTGCACTTTTATATGTACCCATCTAACTAGTGTACAAGAAAATACAACGGTTAATTCTTACGTACAATTATGTACACTATTATATGCTCATTCATGTTGTGCCTTATAATGGGAACTTAAGATTCAATAATTCTTAGCTAAAAAGTGAAAGAAGAAAATTTGTTTCAAACTGTACACATGTAATTTCTATCATAAAATGGGATACTATGTACACATGTAATTTCTATCATATTACAGGTGTACAAATATGTACACATGGTGGTGTACCACCATGTACACATCTATAAAAATCATGAAAATCCAACATCCACACCCATAAAACATGCCACATATCAATGAGACAGGACAATAGTGTACACCATAAGCATATTTACAAAATCTAGAAAATATAACATCCACATACACAAAACATGTCATATATTCATGAGACGGAAAAAAAAATGTTGAAGTTTATACACATAAACAACTTGAATCGTCTACGTATAAAAAGTCTACAACAAAAAAAAAACACACAAAATTGGGCATATCCTAAACAAGCAGTTAATCTAAGTAATTTCACATGAAACTTCTCAACGGGAGTTTCAAGTAGAGAGTTTAGTGGAAAAATGTTTTTTCCCACAACGAGTATAACTAAAACCAGTCCAAGTGGGTTCATGCCAATAAAATTTGACGCCTATGAATCATAAATATATAATTTAAATCTTCAAATATATCCAAGAGGAAGAAAAGAATAAATTATCAATTTATAGTTTTCTCCCCACAATGACAGGACTGACAAGTTTACCTAGTTGCAAGCAAATATTTTCTTATGTCGTAGTTATATTGCTGAGGGTTTAAATAATAGGGTCAAGTGTATAGACGCAACCAACACTACTAAGAATTTAGGTATCATGGAACACAATCAACTCAAATAATGCTAAATTTAATATATAAAACCCAAAAAGTTAATGTCAAATGTACATCAAGGCAATAAAGTTCATGTACCATTAGTTATAAGCATGTGTACAGTTATGTACACATTAACTTTCAGCAGGTGTACAACTATGTACACATTAACAATCAACAACGGTAGAGTAGATTCTTCGTTCATAACACACAAAAGCAACCAAGAATCAATATTTTCAAATGAACAAATGAAAAGCAATACTTAATTACTCTTTTTTTTTCACATGTGCAAGTATGAATTTTTAACTAAAAATTAAAAGGTGACAAATTTGATTATTGTTGAAACAAACACCTTTCAATACCAGACACATTCCATATCTCCAATTATTTTTTAAACAACAAGAGTGGGAAGGAGTTGCTTAACCAATAATATCACAACACATAACACACCAAATAATATATAAACATCACCTGCAGTCGGTAGGAAACCTCAACAATAGCAGGCACAAGTTTGGGTTCCATGGAGTGCATTATATACTCAACTAGGACAAAAAAAAACCCAACCCCTAGCATTTTTGAGTTGACTCAAGGCTACAAGTCCAGATAACAAAGGCATTAAGTTCAAAACAAGAAGAGGTAAAGATTAACACCTAGTTCTCGGTCAAAACTTTCTAACATGGGTCCAAGAAACAGCAGTGCAGTACAGGAATAAGCCTTAAGAACATGGTGTAGCATATGATTATGCCACCAATGCCGAAGATTGTACCTGAACCTACCTGTTTTTATTAGATGGATGGATAGTTGATTTTCAATTGCTTCATATCTAGGACAGTATACAAATCAGCGATCAGAATCTGACACATATTCCACCTTTGACCAAATGCATCAAAAAACAGAGTAAAAGACATTGTTACTACTCATGCCAAAATTACAAATATTACCTTAAGGATAATGATCATCCCCATGTTTCCATCCATTGTGGTCCTTCAGCACCATCTAGCGCATATCCAGTAATAGTGCCATCAATCAAATATTTCTTCGGAACACAACCGTCCAACTATTGACCACTACAAATATTTGCTTGAAACACCCCTAAAAATGAAAACGACATATTTTATATGCGAAGAAATATAAGGTCACTTTCATCAAAAAATAAGAAATAAGGTAACTTGTTGCAAACAAGTCATTTAATGTATCTATTCGTCTTGCAACAGGAGGAAAACTGACAAGTGCCCTTCCTTTTCCCTACACAAAAGGTATACACTATACAGTAGTATAGCTCGTTAAAGGAAGAGTCATACGCTCTTAACTAAATGTAAACAAAACCGAACACAAGAAACTGATGTGACTAAAACAAATTCGATAAGGACACCATAACATATAATTGGCGTACAAGCATATACACCTCATACAACAAACACAAATAAAAATGTGCACTTTTATGTGCACCCATATAACGGGTGTAAAATCCCATGTACACCAAACACCGGTTAATTCTAACTTTTAAGTTAAGCATAAAATCCCATGTCCACTCAAACCGTTGGTTATTGACAACTTAATCTACACGATCATGGTGATATGTAAAAATTTTAATTACGACATATAATCAGTAATTTAATAACACCTCTTTTTCATAAAATCGCGACACAGTTGTGAGTGATGCGCGGATGCATTTTAAAGACTTAGTAAGTTAGTTTCTCATACATGATGCATATAAAATAAACAAGGGGCAAGAGCTTTTTTATGTAAAAGTTTAGACGTTCCTATCTGCGACTTGGGCGCCCTTCGTTCTCCATAAACATTTTCAAGCTATTATAGCGGTCACCTGTAAGCAATCCTTTTTTGTAGTTCATTTCTAATTTCACTCTCATAGTACACCATTTAGTTAGTTACTTACAACCAACCTAGTACATACCCGGATGCAACACTCAAAGCAGTCTACCTTGGTTACCCTAACTAAACCAGTCAGACACTATAATCTCCCAACATTTGAACACTTGATTGAGACTTAAACTATAGTTCCACCAAGAAAACATATGTATTAATACGGATGGAGTCCACTGTTGGATCCCAATCTCAAGACTCAATTTGTCAAAATGAAATGTTTTCTAATGATACATATATTATTTTAAACCTAAAGAAAATATCGTTCCCAATTAACTAATCATTTCTTAACTTATCATATCTAGATCCAGACAAGACGGTTAGTTGCAAACCGATCCACGTTAACTCTCCACAAGAAAACCATCAATTAACTTCTCAGCCTCAAAGGATCTCCAATAAAAAATAGAATAAACTAGCTACATACACCGATCTAATTCGAACTAACATTAATAATATAATACTATCCTTGAAACTCAACTCATAATGGAAATCATAACTATTGTGTAGGAATCATATAATAACACAAAAATGTGACTTACCAGTGGTTTGGATTGGGTTTAAAATCTCTCCAATAACCAACCATCAAAATACGCATCTATCTCTTAACAAATAACCGAAAGCTATGTGAATGATGACACCGCGCTTCTTGTTTTATGTAAGAGAATTATGACTCAATGCACAAATTATATATGGTCAACAATCAAAACCAAATGATTCTCCACAAAAATTCAATAAACCTCAAATAGATCTCATAAAAATCAAAAATTTCCAAGAACATGTTATTACCTAAACACAAAACGAACCACAAATACAAAATCTATTGACTGGAACATGATCTGATAATCAATCAAAATAAAAATGAATACCTAAAAGCAAATAAACTGCTGATGTGAAATTTAATTGAATTTGAATAAGATTTAAATGAAAATTTACCATATCTAGTTTTTTCCAGATCATCTTTGAGAGGTTCTTGGGGGTCGAGACTCTAGAGAGGGGGGAAATGTAGAGAAGCTTAAATAAAATGATCTAACCCGGATCATGAATCGAATTCGAGCTGAGATTGTACCAAAAATTCTATGACTGTCATCTTCAACAGGAGCAGAAGGAGAGTTTTTCGAGTTTGAAACCAAGACATTTAAAATGATTATGACGATCAAATATCAGATTTTGTTTTATGGGTATTTTTGTCATCAAGAAAAAATATATTGGACTGAATCGTTCGTAAATGGACTGACTCGTCTGAAATAACGTGAATTTGGATTTCATAGTACTAGGCCTGAAAGAGCAGGACAAGTGTGTCAAAAGCCCAAAATATTTGGGACTAAACATCAATTTCAACATGTTTTTTTTTTCTTTTTTCTGAAGCATAAAACAGAAGGGAGCGGATCCCTTAACTTAAATTGTTGACTTAATTGTATGACCATAGGATAATCCATCTCCAGCCGTTCAAATTACAAGATCTAAAATGGTTAAAAGTTGGTTTAGCTCGGCTTAAGCCAAGCCGATAAATGTCTTTTTACCATTAATATTTCACAAGATATATTCTGTTACGAAAATCAAGGAACGTCATCTTCCTCTTTCACTATTTCAGCATTAGTTGAGCCTACATATTTTGAATCATCACTTCCCCATTTTTTGTGATTTGGACTAGTTACATGAGTTATTTTTTATCTTAAACGCACAATTATTTACTCTATAACATTGTTTTGTTGATTTTGTGAACAAAACTAAGAAGTGACATATTGTTTTGTTGATTTTGTGAACATTGAGTAATAAACCCTTGCCAAAAAATGTCAGTGATGTACAATTAATTGGATTGAAAAACTGAATATCTTCGGGTGAAATGATTTACCTTTGGATTCAAAAAATATAGAAGAGCAATAGTTGCCGACCAAGATGATCATCTCTAGTTTTTATCGTTCGTTGTGCTGAATTTTCATAGTTGTTAGTAATCCAGATAATGGATTTCTAGTTTTTAGTGAGATGATCTATCTTTAAATAAAATGTATCTTGAATACTTAACTATGTAGGGAGATCAGATTGCTCTTGCCCAATACTAGAAAGAAAAAAAGTTTGGCAAAGAAGTCTGCAGTATACAGTTCCAGGGTATTCTACAGCCAATTCCTTCTCCAGGGTTCAAGCACCGTACATGACACCATACATATTCGCACGGAATTGGGGTCCTAGCACTGTGCAAGGCTTTGTTGCACTATTATTATTATTTTTTCTTATTGCTAATATGTCTTTGTCCTTCAAGAGAAAACATACTAAAATAGACTCCTTACGGATCTTTCTATGCAAATATGCAATCCCATCGAGTTGAATACTTCAGAACTGAAACCACAAATCTGAAGAAAATAAAGTCAAGTATTAAGTTGTGTATAACGAGAGTGTATGAGTTAAAATGAGAGATTATGAGTTAGTTATTTTGGTTGCCTAAGCTGGTCCTATGTTACGAAAATTTGCTTGCACTGGGGTTGCCTCCGGTAGATGTCTGTCAAGTGCTAGCATGTGATTCGAAAGTAGAGTAGTTGACTGCAATAAGTCTCAATAATATCCACTGCTTATAATATCAAAAAAGGTTCCTCAATACATCAAAATTAGCTTTTCCCAGACAATCTGCAGCCGAATTTGAATATGCAAAACCAAGTTTCCTGGAAAATAAATACAACCTTATCAAACATATATAATTGTTGTAAACTTGTTTCTTCTGGATGGGTTTCCCACTACGGCAGTGCCATTTGATTTATTTCCAAATTCTCACCTTCGGATTTCAGTGGCCTGTCATTTAAAAATATAATATTATGAGGATCTGATTAGTTAGCAGTGCCATTATTAACAGAGAGTATTAGCAAAAAAATTAGGAGGGAATAGAAAATACTAACCTGTATAACCATTACTTAGATAGATTCTGGTTTCCTGGTCATTTTATTTTATCATATCCAGGCTCTTTGCAAATACCACATTTTCGCTTATTTTGTACTGGCACTTCGATTGAGCTCATTATTCGACCAGTGTTACTGACATTACCTTTTGGCGGCCTGCCTTTGGTTTTTGATACGTGTGGATCCTGAATTTGAACTTTCTCGGTTTGTTCTGCAATATTTGAAGTTTCGACTTGATCAACAACATCGTCAATATTTTGTTCTCTTTTACGTAATTCTTGTGCCAGTTGTGTAGCAATTGTTTTTATCCCTTCAAGTGCCATTTTGTACAGATTATCACATTTCGAAGTATCAGACCACACTTTTGTTGATAGTCGACATAAATGTGTGAGCCTAAGTGCTTCAACACACCCATATTTATCCCATGTGGTAGTTTCATCCATCACTCTGAACAAATTTGCACCTTTCAACCAATGTTTTACAATGAAATGTGATGGAATCTCATCAATTTCAAGTCTATTAAACACTCGCAAAATGTGTTTGCAAGGTAATCCCATAAACTCAAAATACTGACAAGTAAAGCATGCTTTCAACGGATCTAGCAACAACTTCACAGTAAATTTTGCAGGTCCTTCATTAGCTTTAACTAAATACATTTTGAAATTCCCCTCGCCTTCTATCTCTTCAGACCTAAATCAAATCGAATTCACAAATTGTGCACGAAATCTATCGAAAATTTTACGAGTATAAATGGTTGCAGCATGCTTCAAAATCAGATTATTCTCATTGATAAGACGATCCTTGTGCTCCGATATATAATCTTCCGCAATTTCAGTTTCCACTATCTTAGTTAATGCTTGATCGTACCTGATAACAAATTCTCTTAGGTTGGTTTTTGGTGAGAGAAAATCATTAAAGAAAGCATTCGCTCCTTCACTACGACCTGTAGTATTCATTCCAGCATAAAAAGTATTACGGTGGTATACGGGTATCCAATCCTCGCGTATTTCATACAAATATTTAAGCCACTCATTATCTTCGAGATGAAATTCTTTGATTAAAGAGGTCCACATTTGTTCAAACTCAACTATGATGTATGTCCAATGGATGCATATTTTCATAGCACGCTTGAACTTTGACTTCGAGAAATATATGTGTGAGAGCTTTTCCCCGAATTTTTTCTTTATGTGCCAAAGGCACAAACGGTGACGCGTGTCGGGAAAAACTTTTCTTACAGCAGAACACATAGCAGCATCTTGATCTGTAATTATTGATACAGGATGGCGTCCACCCATTGCCTCAAGCTATTTTTCAAACAACCAAACGAAAGTAGGTTCAGTTTCATCTTGCAGAAGTGCACATCCAAATTGTATCGATCCATAATGGTGATTAACCCCAGTAAAAGGTGCAAAAGGCATATGATACTTGTTTGTCCTATAGGTTGTGTCAAATGTAACAACGTCACCGAAATTCTCATAAGCCATACGCTATCTTGCATCAACCCAAAAAAAGTTGACTGCTATTCCATCGTCATCAACTTGTAGCGCATAGATAAACTGAGGATTTTCCCTCTGCTTTTTTTGAAAATAGTCAAGAATAGATTGTGCGTCGCCATTTTCCAACTCATGTCTCCTTACTGAACGCAGATGATTGTAGCAATCTCTTTTTTCGAAACCTACAGTCGAACCGCCAAATACCGAAGGTACTTTTGCTATTCGGAGATTGTCTCTATTGAATGCCTCCGTTAAATCCTTTGATGATTATGGCATGTAACGATTAGTCCGTAATCGGATCCTTTTCAGTGGACTCACAATTTTATGGTTATGTTCTTCTAAAAATTTTGTCACTGTCCATTGGTTTATACTTTTCTTAAGAAGAACTCGCATCTCTGCCTTACACCCACACTGAATTGTGTTGTAACTTTTAAAGTTTTCATCTACTCCCTCAACTTTATCTTTCATGAGTTGTCCTTCACGTGAACAGACAAAATGAGCAGATGTAACTTGGTCAACTCCGACACGAGTTTTGTTTTTCGATCGAATTCGTACACTAAAACCACTTTGTCTTCCATATTCAGTATAATAATCATATGCTTCTTCGTAAGAATTAAAAACCATTGAAATATATGGTTTTTTCACAACCGCAGTATTACCTTCTTTGATTGGAGTAGATATCTCTTCCAAAAATTCTCTTGCATCTGGGGATTGATTAACACCCACATTCGTCATAACACCATGATCATCTTCCTTTTGCTCATCGGTGTATGCGTTAGCCATGAAATCCATATTTTTGTATATTCTTAGGTTTTGATAAAACAATTTTTGATGTTTCCTAGCAAAGTCGATAAGGATATATTACGTGATATTTTTGATTAACGGAATATATATTCTGAAATCGATAAGGATAATATACCAATATATTACGTGATATTTTTAACTAACGGAATATATCTTCTGAAATATTTATGGTAAGGAGGCATTCCTCGGCTTGGCTTAAGCCGAGCTAAACCAACTTTTAACCATTTTAGATCTTGTAATTTGAACGGCTAGAGATGGATTATCCTATGGTCATAAAATTAAGTCAACAATTTAAGTTAAGGGATCCGCTCCCAAAACAGAATGTTATTAATATTGATAAGTTAATGTTTGATAATTTTAATCTTATTTAGGATTTTATGTTTTTGTCTTCGTGAACCCAAACTTAAACTTGTTTCATTAGAGATGGAATCAATTTCAGTAAAAAATTCAGACAAGTGCTGGTGAAAGATCTCAGTAGGTATTATCTTAACATTACTAATAATTTAAAAATCAACACACAAAACATGGTCTATCGAAAATTTGAACATTGGGTTAATTTGCGTTACCTCCCCTGGCCAAGATCATAATTAGCGTTACCCCCTACAGAAATTAAATTAATGAAACCTCCCCTCGTTATATTTTCCGTCCAAAGCTGGATATCTGAGTCAGTAGCTGAATGTAACGAGGGGAGGTTTCACTAATTATGATCTTGGCTAGGGGAGGTAATGCAAATTAACCCAAATTAAAAAGTAATGTACTGGTCCATGTGTACAAAACTGTTGACTTAGATAACCAGTTTTGGACGGAAAATGTAACAATGAGAGGTTTCACTAATTTAATTTCTATATATAGGGGAGGTAACGCTAATTATGATCTTAGCCTTGGGAGGTAACACAAATTAACCCTTGAACATTTCAAACAAACTTTTGTCATATTATCGAAGGGAAAGTCAAAAGATAGACCCAGGTCAATACTCATTAGATACGTGGACTTGTGTGGAGAAAAATATACAGTAGTAGAAAGCATATTTCCCACCCCCACCCACACGTAACAATTGCAGTCCAGAATCCAGATATGTGGACGTGACTTCCGGGAAAACAAGAATCTGGACGAAAACCGTAAGAATGAATGCCAACGTATAATTCACCAAGTCATCATTCACAAAGATTTGTACAAGTTTAACTAGATACGCAATGATCATCGTTCTAGAAGTACATGAATAAGGTTGACGCGGTCGCATTTACCGAGTGAATAAAGGATAGATGGAATGGACAGTATGTTACTCTCTTTTACCTTGCGTACGTATGTTATTCAACCGAATTCAACAGAGTCTGACGTCAATGCAGATGTTATCGTCTTCGTCTTTATTTAACAATGAGAGACATGTAGGGAGAGAATGGGGACAAAATTGATATCGTAATGGATGGTCAATCTTCTGTTAAATAGGGATAACATAGGCAAGATAGGCATGAAAATGAAAATTGAAACAGACTTGCACCACCCAGACTCGATCTAGGATGCACTAATTATAGCCGGGTGCTATAGTCCAACAGGCAACAGTAATCTACACTCAACAAGACAGACTGACGAGTTGGTATTTACAGATACGAACATTAAGAAATTAACATTACACAACTAGGAAAGATATGAAAATTTTGAAAAATGAATCGCCAATGACAATGCCTAGAATCCCTGCACTTCCCTTTAATCGGACTCCTCAGTCCTGGATATTAAGACTTTGAACTCATGGATGAGGAGGTGGTGCTCTTGGCCTGAGAAGAGGTGCACGATGTTGTGTTGCTTCGTCCATTTGAACTGCGGCTCGAAGACTCTGAGAAGAAGAACATATTATCTTGGTTTTCCACAAGAACGTGGAGAGACCTTGGAATTGGAGGTGGGTTCACCTCTAAAACCCCTTCAAGTATCTGAACTACCTGACCCATGGAGGGCCTATGAGCTTCGTCATCTTGAATGCACCAACAAGCAACTTTACAAGCTCTGGTGACCTCTTCAATATCAGCATTACCTTCCAACCTGTTATCAACTAGGCTAATGATATCTTCGCCTTCATGCATTTTGGTAGCTGCCCAAGTAGGGAAAAATCTAATTTTCTCATCATTACTATAATGCTCTGCGTTTCTCTTCCCAGAGATAATTTCAAACAGCATCATACCGTAACTGTAGACGTCAGCTTTTGGAGTGATGGCTACACCTGAAATCCATTCCGGTGCAAGGTACCCTCTTGTTCCTCTCATGGTAGTCAAGACTCGACTGAACTCTCGGCCAACAAGCTTGGCTAGACCAAAATCTGCTACTTTAGGACAGCATTCTCCATCCAACAGAATATTTTCAGGCTTGATATCACAATGAATAATGCAATCTCTGCATTTATCATGGAGATAAGCCAATCCTCTTGCAGTTCCCAGTGCTATCTGGTATCTAGTCTTCCAATCCAAAACTTCAGTATCCTTTTGATGAAAAAGATTAGCATCCAAAGATCCCTTTAGCATCAAATCATACACCAGTAACCTTTTATCTCCTTCTGAACAAAATCCACGTAAGCGAACGAGATTAACATGCTGAATTGTACCAATAGTGCTCACCTCTGACCTAAATTGCTTCTCTCCTTGACTGAGACCTTCAAGCTTCTTCACGGCTATGGCAGTAGAGTCAGATAATGCCCCCTTGAAGACAGAGCCGAAGCCGCCGCCACCCAACTTCTGTGAGAAGTTCTTCGTTGCACTCCGTAATTCTGAGTATGTATATGCCACCAATGTACCATCGACTGTCTTTGATTTTCCGACTGATCTTCTTGATCTACATATCATCACCAGTACAAGAGCAAGTACCAAAATTGCTATGACACTCACAACTGCACCCACAAGAGCAGCATTAAATGGTTTCTTCTTTTTCTTACCTTCAGCTACTTGACTGGGAATTTCGGAAGCTGCAAGTCTGAGATAGAGGTTTCCTCCTTCGGCATCTGATTGTTGTACATTCAACAAATGTCCATCCCATAATTGACAACCTGAGCTCCCATAAGCATAAGCGCTGCAGGAACATGTACTCTCGCAAGCTAATTTGCATTCTCCAGCGCTATTTGCTGGTGGAGACTGGGAATTATCAGGCAAGTGCGAGGTTGAAATCTTCAAAAAGCCATCTTTACTCCCACACTGCAAAGATGTGTTCCTAACACACCCACCAGTTGAATCCTGGAGATTCCAATCTGCAGGAGATCGTTCAATGAAACCCGGCAAACACTCACACTTTGAAGTATCCTGGTTACAATTGCCAAAAGGTCCACAAATACCATAAACTTCACAAAATTGTTTGGGTTGGGACCAAAACAAGTTCCACTCTTTATTTTTCTCTGACCAAGTAAATTGCTTAATTTGTCCTGAGATATCCATAACAAGTCTAGAAATAATAGAATCGTTGTAAAGTGAATAAGTAAAATAACTCTCATTTTCATTTGAAATGTAACTAAAATTGTAAATATAGTTTAATCTCATCTCAGGAACTAAATTAAAAGTCCTCAACTGTTCATTCCATTCCCCACTGGTCCAAACTTGTTTAGACATATTCCATTTTATAAGATACTGACTGGTTAATCCAGTTGGGTCTAATTCTAGAGAGAAGATTCCTAGAGCTGGATTCTCTTCATTTCTCCATGAAGTGAGTAACTGAGATTGATTAGTTTTCTTATTCAATCCAAGTTTTCCACCAGGTAACCAAGTATTAGTTGGATTATCAATACTCTGCCAGATCACAACATTCGGATTAGACCCATCTCTTAAAACAAGATTTCCATCATCACGGAGAACTACTACAGTTGTATTCAGAGTATTTGAAGCTAAATTAGTAGACCACACTGGAGTTTTATTAGTTTGACTAAGTAAAACTAAGTTCCCATCTAAAAGGGTTAACTCTGGAGAAGAGGGATCAAGAACAGGTGTATCTCTATTAGCAACCCAAACAACAGTTTGAACTGAGACTTTCTTGTACCAGATACCTATATAGTAATTCTGAGACATACCTGGTGAGAAAAACCCCAATTCAAAGTTTCCACCTTTTGATATGATTGTTTGACTTCCAGTTAGAGATTCGCCTAAAGAGATTGTATCAGCTGCAAAAACTTTAACAAGGGATTTGAATGATAAGAAAAGAAAACAGAGAAGATAGACATGAAAACATGGGTTATTCATTTGTGCACATGAACAAAGGTGAGCAAAACACACCAATATTTAAATTTTCCAAAACCAGAAGACAAAAGAAAAATATAGAATGATCCTAGACGTAGAAGTTGTAAATGTTCAAAAGTGCTATTTGTGTTGACTGTTGTTGACTGGGTACGTGAACTGTAGAGTCTCGACCTTAAAGCTGGTGCTTGCACAGACGGGCAGATACATGTTCTAAATTAGCTTCTAAATGAAAATTTGAAAAGTGTATGTGCTTATAATTTGCCGGTCTTGCCTGGTCAGTTTTAAGCTCATTAATCTATAAATCCATGAATACATCACGTTGACGCAGCCGAATCGCAAGCATTTGTAGGGGGGAAAGCGGATTGATTAGTATATTACTCTCTTTAATCTTTACCCGCTGTCTGCTACTTAAGTTTGTCGTCAATATTGACTTTCTCCTCTTAATCGACACGTTCATTCGTTAAGACTTTGAGAGAGAGAAAAAGGCAGAGAAAGGAGACAAATTGAGCGGTGTAATCTTCAGCTTTCTGTCATATAGTGTTAGTGACATAGAATAGGCATAGCCAAAGAGTGGTCTTTGGGCCTGAAAGTTGACATACACTTGCACCCAAACCCAACTCGCCAATGCCCAATCCAGGCACCAGGATTCGGTCCAGGCTAATACAGTAGTACTGTAGTCTAGTCCCAAACTCAAGACATGCCAGACTGATCAAGCTACTTCAAGGTAGACAAAGTCGTGTATAGATAATATACCAAATCAATCAATGATGTCGATTTCCAGAATTTTTGCACCACGTTTTCGTCTTCGTAAAATACTTACCCTGCTCATAATCAAACCCAAGTAACCAGATTTCCTCCTCAAGGATCTTTCAGTTCTTATCTGTGTATGGATAGTATGCCTTCCCTTGGAACATTTGGTTACAAAATTCTCAGCACTGGTATCGGGAGTTTCTTGCTGAAGTTTCTTAAAATGTTGTTGAAACTTGTTGCTCGAAGGCTCGTTGCATTCATCTTGTCCATGCAGATCACGGAAGTAGTAACGAGGATCGATGTAGCAAGATGATGAAGAAACTATTCCTTTGATGTTTAAAGGCTGGACGAGCTTAACAAACTCCTGGATTTCGTTGAAGCACGAGTGATCAGAGTATGGCAAAGTATATATGTATTTATGGAACTTTCTAACACAGCTCAAATCTTCATTCTGCTGATGATTTCCATTTGTGTTGCAGTTGCTTAAATCATCGCTAACTGAAAGGGAAGAGCTAGGAGAGGGGTCATCACGCGGTCTTACCACCCATGGAAGACCGGAAGGCATGATTCCAATGGTAGGGCGCATGCTATTTAATCCCTCAAGAGTGTCGATGCTGAAACTGTAGAAAGGAACTGCTCTTATTCTAGTGAGAGAAGTATTTGTTGTAAAAACGTCAAAGAAACCTAAGACATGCATGATCTGCAACCGTTCAGGCCACACCCATATCTACAATGAACAGGCAAAAGAGGTAAAAGAAACTATGTAAGAAAGTGAGTATATTGCCGCCAAAAAAACAACGAGCAAACTGATATCCATACCAACTTTCAATGAATTCAATCTTCCGGGGGAGAATGAGAAATAAAAGTGGCACAGTGGATAAGCTCACTTCTCAGGCATAAAACAAAACATCTTAAACAAAATGCCCTCAATCCACTTTTCTGAGTGAATGTCATGTTCGAACCAAGATGTAACATTCAATATTTCTAAACCAGAGAAAGTATTAGATAATAGAGCCGTACCTTTGTATTTAAAGCACTTGCAATGTGAAGTAAAAGATCTTCCTTCCCAAGTGTGTTGATGGCAATGATAACATCATGTTGAGGATGTGAAGCAATAATTTTCACAATCTGTTATAGGCAACCATCAAGGAGTATATGAGTAAGGTAAAAGCCAACCGTCAAACACTTTACTCTTGCAGTAGGATAAACCCTTGGAACCAAAATTGTTCTTCTTGGGCATCGGATAACAGATTTCTATCAGATTAACATAGTGAGGTGGGAAAATGAGATATCTGAGTTTTCAAGTAGTCCTTTAGTAAAATGTGTCAAACAATTTCAATTTCTAGGTTCTCAATCCACTTATGCATCAGCTGCAAAAGCTTATTCAGTGGATACTATCTGATCTGAAGTTAACCCTTATATCCCCAGGATATTTATATACATCACTAAGGAAAGTAAGATAAGCTAATTTGTAGTTAAGAGCAAAATTAGAAAACTATTTAAACTGTGAGACAAGAGGAACAAAACCTGGCGAGCAACAACTTCTCGAGGAGGAAAACAATAAGAAGGATTGCAATAGGTATTATCCAAGTGAAGAAAATCCACTTTTTCACCACCAAGAGCATTAAGCAGCATACTCTTCCCCATCAAGGCCCTCTCACTACTACTTTCCCAGCGAAAATCCCCTGTAAAAAGTAGACATCCAAATTCCCCACGAAACAAGTACATTACAGCACCTGAAAAACAAGATATAAATTCAATAGTCGTTTTCTCATAGTTAGGGATTTCACATCGTTCTCGGTTTTTTCCGAATCTAGCATTTCACACCAAATTAAAAACGAAATCCATGTCTCAACATACCAGGGCAGTGGTGAGCGTCGATGGTGGTAACTTGAATAATAGTTCGAGATCCAGTAGAGGGAGAAACCAAAGGAATTGAGTGTAATGAACCAACTTCCAAAACCCTAATTAATGAAACCCTGAAACCAGGAAATTTTACTGGAAAAAGCTTAGCGGTAATTGGAGAACAATAAATCAATCCTTTATTCCATTTTGAAGATAATCCTTTTGTATGATCAGCATGAAAATGACTCAAAAAATACACCTGACTTGTTTCACTCCATTGATCCAGTGATATCATCCCTTTCTCCATTTTCTTTTACCCTAGAAGTTTTCACCCACGATTAATTATTTTATATACTAATCCAGTTTGGGTTTTCGATTTTCAGAGGAAGAGAGGTTTCTCCTTTTTGGGTTTTGGCGGGTTTTAATTTATAAATTTGGGAAAATGTTGTTTCATTTCCTACTTTTAAGTTTTAAGCCATCATGTATTTTGTACGGTAGTTCTAGACCATATGGAGCTCTTCTCTCTCTCTTATTTTTTGATCGGTTTAAGAAATGTTAACCTGAGTACTACTTTTATTACCGTTATTTGCCCGTTATTAGTCCGTTATCCTAGTTCCCGGTGAGGTTTTGTGGGAATTCTATCGGGATTTTTGGATTCTTGTTTGGCTTGATTCTTGATACTGTGATTCTCGTTGGGTGATTCTTGCAACTGTGATTCTGGTTACTGTGATTCTCGTTGGGTGTTTCTTGCTGAGTGATTTTTGTTTCAGTGATTTCTTGCTCACTGATTCTTGGCTGTGTGTTCTTAGTTTTTGGTTTGTTTACTCTTCTGTTTGCATCCCTTCATTGGTCATCTAATTTATTAGCCCTCTTTTCAGTTGTGATTTTAATTTTATTTTTGATAGTTGATTATCTTGGTTTTCCCATTTAAATCTTCTCTTCAATTTTCGTTCTTTCTTTTGGTAGTCTTACTGTTTGTTAAAATGCCTAAAAGCATTAATTCGAATTTGAGGGCATTTTCTGCCAATGTAGGGCACTGGAATGGTATTACATATGTAACGGTTGCTGATAACAATTATAGATTGGGGATCAGTATAAGATATGATAGAATCAGACAGAGAGGAAAAAAAAAATGGAGATTAAAAGGAGTTGTTTTTTGGAAAAATGCATTAATAACAACAATAAAAACCAATCTTATAATCTTATTACCACCATCTAGACAATACCCTGAAATCATCCAAAGCTGCAAACTATCTTCCTATCCTTCAATTCAGAGTTATGGTTTGATGCAAGAGAAGAAAGCGGTAGGAAACGACGAGATCAATCAGAATAGAGCATATCTGTTTGCTATAATGACGAAATGGAGATCAACCGGGTTTCTTTTTTGGATATCAACTACTCAAATGTTAAAGATTTCTGAACAAGTTCAAAAAAAGGAAGCAACAGTAATCTGCAAAATCAAGATTAAGAGCGGGACAACTAAAGTTTGGGTGATTCTCAGTAAAGGGATCCAAGGAGATCTTTTGGTTTACACTGCGGGCATTGAAAAGGTAACAAAGAATGAAATCACAAATGCTTTTCGAATAGTGGTTGTGACGGGTAAAAAGCAACACCAAAAGAAAATGATAGAAGAGGAATATGAGCTGGTGGATGGGGAAAATGATAGGATGATTACAACAGGGGGAGGGGGAAAGTTGGAGACTAAAATGTGTGTTCAACCAAGAAGAAGTCCAAAAACGTCCTCCTTCAAATATGCTGGTGTAACACTACTTACAAACTGGTATCTAAAATCATGGCTCAGAGGATGAAACCCCTGTTAAGTAAAATCATCTCCCCTTACCAGTCGGCTTTCATACCGGGTAGGCAAATAAACGACAATACCATGATTGCTCATGAAGTTATTCACAATATGAGAACTAGAAGAGATAAACAAGAATGGATGGGGGTCAAAATTGATATGTCTAAAGCCTTCGATAGGGTGGAATGGCCGTTACTCCTGGCTGTCTTAGATAAAATGGGTTTCTCTATGGACTGGAGAAATAGAATCAATCAATGTATATCCACAACAAGCCTAGCGATTCTTCTAAATGGTGTCCCCTGTGATTTTTTCAAACCGTCGAGGGGACTAAGGCAAGGGGACCCCCTCTCCCCTTACCTATTCATACTATGTATGGAAGTCTTCTCTAGAACTCTAATGAAAGCTGAAAACGAGGGGCATATTCACGGAATAAAAATTGTGAAAAAAGCGCCTCCCATAAGCCATTTGTTATTTGCGGATGATTGCATCATCTTCTGTAAAGCTAATTCTACTGAGGCAAACAAGCTATTGCATATTTTAGAAAATTTTAGTGAATGCTCAGGACAAATGATAAATCTCACTAAGTCTGGCATTTTCTTCAGTAATAACACATCCCCTGAGTTGAAAAGGGATATCACTGAAGTCATGAAAGTCAGTCCTATCTCCCTAAAAGACAAGTACTTAGGGTCCCCCCTATTTACCAACAAATCCAAAGTGAAAGCTTTCAATCCGGTGATTGATAGCATTAAACATAAGATACAAGGATGGAACAACAAAACTATTAATCCGGCTGGAAAAAGAGTTCTAATAAAACACGTCACTTCCTCTTTGGCTAACTACCAAATGGCCACTTTCAAAATCCCAAAAACAACCACTAGTGAGATGAATAAAATCCAAAGGGATTTTTTCTTGGGAAAGGATAAAGAAAAACAAAAAGGAATATACCCGAAAGCCTGGGTAGGGGTTTGTAAACCACTGGAAGAGGGGGGTTTGGGTTTTGTCAACCTGGAAAAATTTAACAGTGCAATCATATCTAAAATGGGTTGGCGTATGATGCAACAACCAAACATTATGGGGGCTCAGGTCATGAAGGCTAAGTACTTTGAGAAGGAAGACATAATGCACATGTCTCCCATTCCAAAACCAACAGATTCTTGGGTTTGGAAAGGGATCCTATCAGGTATAACAAACATCCAAAAGTATGGAGAATGGGAAATTGGTTCGGGAATCAATATAAAAATTTGGCAGGATAATTGGGTAACAGGTTTACATACTCCACTGGTTAAACCAAACAATTGCCCTGAAGGAGTGGAAAAGGTGGCTGATCTTCTAACTGATCACCAGTGGAATCAGCACCTAATCCACAGCATTTTCCCCAATAATATTGCGGAAAAAGTTTTAAACACAACAATATGGGTTGGTCAGGAAGATAGAGTAAAATGGCCTCTTAGTAAGGATGGAGCCTTCTCTGTCAAGTCACTATACAATAAACTGACACACAGAGGACAATCCATAAACCAAAATAAAAATTGGATGGCCATATGGAACCTTGGGGTTTCGCCTTCCATCAAAATCTTTTTATGGAAAGCAGCTCACAACATTTTACCTACTAGGGAAAGGATGGGAAGGCATCTCCTTTACATAGATGCCATCTGCAAAATTTGTAATTGTCAAAATGAATGTTTAACACATCTGTTCATAAACTGTTCTCTAGTTCAAAATGTGTGGCGTGAACTACAATTTGACCCATATGGAGTTTTCAATCAACGATTGGACTTCCATGAATGGCTCAGCCACCTACTGCTATACAATAATCATGGTAAAAATCATTATAGTTGGGTTGAACTATGTGCTACTGTAATCTGGAATGTCTGGAAGGCAAGATGTGATCTTGTTTTTCAGAACCGTGTTCTGAGCCCAAAATGCATAGCAAAGGAAATTATGATCTTTATGAATAACCAGAGAGCAGCTAAAGACAAAGAAATAAAAAATCTGATGTCTGTTGACTTCACTAAAGAAGAAGTAGAAAAACAAATCATTGAATACAGAAATGCGTGGATGGCCCCAAAGCTGTTCACCAGGAAAATCAATGTTGATATCTATTTCAACCATGAGACTAACACCGCTAGTCTAGGAATGCTTCTTTTTGATCACACAGGTAGTTGCAGAGGAGCGAGGAGTTCAAATTTGGGCCAAAGCTACACAGAAGCTATGAAAACGAAAGCTGCAATTGAAGCCTACAACTGGGCAGTGGAATTAGGAAGCAAAATGGACTTCGAATCTAACTCCTGCCGTCTGATAAAGCTGATCATAAGTAGGTATGCAGAGAAGATAGGAGCAAGATTCAATTTATCGCATGATGGGAAGGACCTTTTTGAGATCGACACCTGGAGCACGATAAATGACGGACAAAATCATATGGCGGTAAATCTGGCAAAACTCAGCACTCACTGCAACGTTCAAAAACAATGGAACCATACCTCTGTTTGTAACCTGATTCCAATTATCTGCGGCAATATTAATCTTACAAATCTTAATTATCAGAACAATAGTCTGATTAGTTCAAACAATAGAAATGTATTAATGAACCAACCTACTACTGGCAGTCTGCTCAGCAGCTCCAGTACTCACATGTGGTAGTCTCTTGAGGTTTTTTCCCTCTTTTCTTATTAAAAAAAAAAAAAAAAAGTTTTAAGCCATCCTGGGTTTTTCTTGCACAAAGAAATTCTTGAACACACCAAAAAGGACTTTTTAGGCCAATTTTTTTTAGTAACACACCAAAACGGACTTTTTAGGCCAATTTTTTTTAGTGGTCATGTGACTTAGGACAGTTCCTATGAGAATGACCTAATAAAATTATTTGGTAAGTCGCATAGATGGACAAAGTGGATTTTTATGACATACCTCGACAGTGGCGCATAATCATTGCGCGTGACTGAAGTTATAGCCTGGCAGATGGAGCTGCACAGTCCGGCGATGTAGCGCCAATATGGCTGAGACAAAAAAGGCTACTTAGCACATGCAATACGACGCGGACATGCAGTACGACGCGATAGTGTTGTATATCCTTATTCAGAGTTAGCCCAGCTCAAGGAAGGAATAAAGGATAAAATGCATGGAATGACTTTGGCATCGTCACAAGCATTGGACAAGGCTTGGACAATGCATATGCAATGGTGTTGACAAATGCGTCATTGGTGATTATTACTCGGCAAAAAGAATGCAAGTGATGCATTTGAAGTATGAAGTTGAACTAAACAACTCAAGACTCAATTGGCGTGATATTTGGGTGTTGGCATCCAAATGAGCTAAGTACATGACCGGGATGAATGTAGCGCAACCATTGCCGAATACATGGTAGAAGTGCAAGTTGAATGAAGCGCAACCATTGTCGAAGACTTGGTAGAGGCCAAAGTTGAGTGTTGCACAATCATTACCGAATATTGGCATGGGCCAAATAGTGCAGTGCAATGATTGTCGGATTTGTGTTCAAGCTGTCAGTTACGAGTGTGTGTGCATCACACGCATGCCAAAGTGAAAGAGCAAGTTAGAGACAGTTATAAAGTGGCTTTATAACCGAGTTTGGAATAGCCTAACCGTTTTGGACAAGTGTGGCGTCATTGTGCAAGCCAGCACTAAAGTTAGCAGTTAAAAAGGAGCTGTGGCGGTTAGGGAACTGCCTATGGACAAATGGTTGTTCATAGGGCGTGCAACTGTGTTGCATACGGATTGGCCCTGGTTCTTGGAATTATAATTAGCCAGAGAACTTTTGTTAGAGCACTGCTCGGTCAAACTCGCAAATGTTGATATCTCAAGCTTGTTTGTCAAGTTTAGTTGTCAAAACTATAAGTCTTGATTTTTAGTTTACTTATAGCTATGTCTTGGATTAGGATAGAATGTGTAGTTGAGCTTTAGAATTCACGGTGTTCATCGATTGAAGATGAAGAACTACTAAGGGGAGCTTGTGGAACTTCATCAACAAAAGGTATGTGGAGACTTGAACTCATCTATCACTCAGAAGTCTATTTCTATTCTATCTCATATTGAGACAAAAGTATTATAGCTATATAGACTTTACTTTATACACATTTTATATTATATTTAGAGCTGAGTTTAACTCGTTTACATATTTCTCGAAATATGTGTTGGTAAGCTTTCGCTTTAATCAAGTTCATCTTTTATTCTTGACGAAAGTCAAAAGATGATCATGTGAAAATCACCTGGTAACATCTTACATGATTTGTGTGAGACAGTCATTTGACGTAGACTCAGAATGTTTCATATTGATCGTTTGATCACTTGAAAATTGCTTTGAAACTAAGAGTTTGTGTGAGACAACTATTCTCGTCTTCTTTAAATGTTTCAATGATTAAAATGGGAGTTATAAATAATTAACCTTTGATTGGATATAACACAGTATGTGTACTTGTATGCTAACTTTTACAAGTGTATTCCAAGTCCGGGAATTTAGTATGCATACCCATATGCGTACTGATTCAACAGTTGAAGTTCGGGAACTATAGTATCTGTACCCGTATGCGTACTGATTTCAACTGAGTTCGGTCATGAACGACAGTATGCGTACCCGTTTGCATACTGGCGAACAAGACCAAGTCCGGGAACTTAAGTATGGGTACATGTTTGCATACTTGAGTGGGTTAAGTTCTAAAATCGGTTATGTATGTTTACATACTCATGAACAAATACATCTATAAAATAAGGAATTCAATATTTGCAAACCGTGGCTATAATGTTCATGAATTGATTCGAGTGAATCAAAACCTATTTTGCTTCAATTGTGTCTTGTATATTTCTATGAGAATATAAACAATTGAACAACTCTATAACTAGTTTCACTAGTTTCTCACCCATACGATGCACGGGACTTGTTCTTGCTTTATGTAATATTGGATGCTTGTTATAAAAAATATCATAAAAAGGGGCATATGTGTTTGATATCATCCTTTACAAATATCGTCTATGATTAAATGCAATAAGCTCAACACTGCAAGCATTTATAATTGACGGAAGTTACATAGACAATTTAGGCCAAAATATTATATATGTTCCATGATATAAAAATTAAAAGTGTCAATAATAATCTTACCTCGTTCATTGATTCAAAATACTTAAAAAAAACAAACTTTACAAAATAAATTCCTTGCTAATTGAAAAATAAAAAATATGGGTTTGGATGCGGATGCGGATGCGGAATTTCAAGGATGAAATTCACATGTTTAGGGTATTTGGTAGAATTACGATTTCGTTCGCACGTTTGATTGTACAAATCCATAGAATTCATGAACCAACTTTATAAGGACCAATTTTGTTTTAACCTTAAAAACCATATTTTCTCCCATACTTTCTCCAATGTTTGGTATTCTATTAACTTTTGGAGCTCATACTCTTGTTGTCTTATATACTTTGCATCTCTTGTTCATCGAAATCGGGATACATCATATCTTGGAAAAATCTCGTTTAACACCTTGATTCCTTATAAATTATATCATTTCAATGATGTCATTATTATTTAATTTTTAATTAATTGTTGCGATAGATCTTGAAATTGTAAGTTGTTGAAGTAGATTTAGGATGATTTGGATGCTTTGATTGATTAAACAATAGTAACAAAATTCGATATGGAGGGTCGAGTTAAAGGATTGATTCTTCATCCTAAAAGACCATGATATTTCCTTTACATAATAGAAACCTTGTTTGACCATGTCATCATTCCTCGAAGTATTTTTTGCTTTCTCTAAAACAAAAATCTAAATTTTATATATTGTCAATTGTATACATAATTATAGAAAAACTTCCTCTAAAAAAGTAATTATAGGTAAGCATCACCGGTAGGTAAATTTAGCATAAATTTTGAGGCGTTTATACACAATTATTTCTTTCTATAAATATTTGGAACGCGTAATTGGGGGATATGGAAACTAATTGGAGGATATAGCTAAATGACAAAATAGGGATCCAAATATCCTAGCTGGGTTACCCCTTATATAATTAAATTATTAATTCCTAATCTAACCCTCACTAATCATAATTAGTTACTAATCCTGATTAGTAAAATATTAATGATTTGGGGGATATAATTTGTGTATTTATGTTTATTTGAATTTGTGTGGGTTAGTTGAGAGTAGAAGGAGGGAAAAAAAATTGAGTAGAATTTTTTTTTTTGAAAATGGAAGATGATTGTGATGAGAGACTTGCAATTCTTTGAATCTTTAGCTCAATTACAACAACAATCTTCGGTTAATGATAACAACTCACAATTGTTGTATGATGAACCAACACCTTTGAATCATGATTTTCGTGACTATGAAGGGTTTTATGAAGAACCAACTCAAGAAAGTAAACATGTTCAGCATACAAGCAACCCCAACACAGGTAATGCTTCAAAGAGGTCGAAATTTTTTTTTGTTTTTTTTTTGAAACCGCCATTTCTGTCTGAAAAACCTTAGTACCGGCATGATCGTTTTATGAATACTACACCGGAACCTTTATAACCGGCATTGTATTCATACAAATTTATATGCCGTGACAAAATTCCCCAACTGTTCAAGAACAAACCGGCGCGGTATTCAAACCAAGATTGCATGCCGGTACACATTTATACTTTTTACCCACCACCGAATATTCTATGGAATATTCAAACCGGCAGTGTGATTACATGACATATAATGCCGGTTTATGATACCAGCATGGAAACTTAAATGTCGAGGATGCCGGTTTTACATGAAAAACATACAGAAGTTAATGATATTTTGAACTTAAATACCGGTATGGAAACTTAAATGTTTAGGATGCCGGTTTTACATGAAAAACATACAAAAGTTAGTGATATGTTGAACTTAACTACCGGCATGCATATCTTTGAACTTACTATGCCAGAACTTTATCCCGGAATAGGAACTAAAATTATCTGAATGCCGGTTTTAATACTGGCATGGAAAGTCAATTACCATGTATGCCGGTCATTAATCCCGGCAATTTACTTTACTTATCGACAATGCCGGTTTTGAACTAATCCAATTTTGTTTTCATTCATTCCTTAGATTGTGACATACAACGATCAACCAATCTCCAAACCGCTCCATCGGGATACGTCGGAATACTATAAAATGCCTCAGGTATGTTACCAAATAATACTTTCACCTAGTTTTTACAATTTTATGTTGGGATTTGCTTGTAATCTCCCATTGTTGTCCTTATGTAGGGAATAAAATATGAAAATAAAGCAATTGCTTGGGCAAAAGCGACATCTCTTAAGAACATGTATGTCTTAGTGAGGAATAACCAACGTTCAAATGTTCGTTTTGAGATGGTTTGCGAGAGAAGTGGAAAATACAATGAGAAAAATAGCCATAAGAGAAAGGGTTATGTATATGAAAATAAGAATAAGAGGGTATACAATACAGTTACGAGGAAGGATGAGTGCCCCTTTAAGCTTGTATTCTATCTAAGAGGAGAAAAAGAAAAAGAAAAAGAATGGGAATGTAAGGTGTGGTTTGGCCGTCACAACCACCCCGATTCGAAAGATTTTGAAGGTCACTCCCTAGTTGCGAAGCTAAAACCTGTTCAATTCAAGGATGTCAAGATGATGACAAAAGCATGTATCAAACCAAAAGTGATTCTCAGAACCTTCAAGGAAAAGGATAAGACGAACGTTTCTTCACTCACTACAATTTATAACGCACAAGCAACCATTAAAAGGTTGGAATGGGAAGGGAGGAGTGTTATGCAAGAATTTGAGAAGATAGTTTGGGATCACAACTACACGCGTATCATTAAAAGAGGTCCGGACGAGAAGCCGCTTCAAATATTCATTTCGCATCCTTTGATTTCACAATTGTCTCATACGTGTTGTGATGTTCTTATGATGGACTGCACCTACAAGACAAACAAATACAACATGCCGTTGTTCAACATCGTGGGGCAAACTTCAGACAAGGTAACATTCACATTGTCTCGGTGTTTAATGGAAAATGGGAGGGATTTCAATTATCATTGGGAATTGCGACAATTGAAATTATTGTTCACGGAAAATCGTTTTTCGAAGGTCATCATAACCGATCAATTCGACGCACTAATAAATGCCATATCCGACGTATATCCGGATGCACAAAATTTCCTATGTACATATCATATAGGTGAAAATGTGAAAAAAACATTGTCATGCTTTGTTTGAACCCTCTAAGGCTGATATTAAGAAGAGAATGGTCGCTCAACTAGAGGAAGATGTTCGCAAAGAGAAACTATCACCCGAAGAAGAAGAAAATGAAAGAGGAAAGATTAAAGAGCGAGTCGACAAAGAACACGATGAAAATCATAAAAGGTGGTTGGAATTTCTAAAGGATTTGGAGAAATTTTATTGGTCTCTTACCGAAGACATGTATGAAAAGAGATTGAACATGTTTATTTCCAAATATAATGAAGTGTATCCAAGTGCCATCTCATATTGTCGGGATAATTTGTTGGATAAGTTCAAGGAAAAATTTGTATGTGCGTGGAAAAATCGTTATAGACATTACGGGAATGAAGCAACTAGTATAGCGGATTCCTCACATGGGAGATTTAAAGATCTCATCCAGTCCGGCCAGGAAAACGTGGTTATGGTCACCGAGGCAATGAAGCAACACTTTAAGGCCGATATCGATAGGATCAAGAAGGCTTTTGAGAAAATCTCAATGGAAAGGATGACTCAATTTCTTCCACATACTAAGTTGCTCCAAGGAATAGAGTTTAACGTCTCCCGTCGGGCAATAAAACATATGATGAGACAAATGCAATATGAGAAAAATTACGGAAAACCGGGTGATGTGTGTATTTGTCCCGACATGTCTTCATTGGGGCTTCCGTGTCGTCATATGCTTGTGAAGTATGAAGAAGTGATACCTATTAATGTTATTGATCCGTTTTGGAAGCAATTATCTTTCGACCTTCCCCCTACCGAAGCTCCCGGACAATCACCATGGGATACAAAGGAGGCCCAAGAATTTTATGAAGCTTACTCACGTGGCAACTCGGCTAGCCGACAAGTATTGTTGAGCCAACTAAGACTAATTACACGATCATGGATAACACAAAGTGAAGAGCCAACAAAGGGAGATCCGCCGGGTATACCACAAAATAAAATTGCAAGGAAGAAACAAAGAAAAGAATTAAAACAAATGAGTCGACGTGAAGAGGAACTCACGGCAACTAAAAAACGAGATCTATGTGCAAGTGAGATTTCGGAAGCAAGATTCGCGGAAGCGCCCATTCCAAAAAAAAAGGGGTAGGCCGAGGAAGGAACCTATATCAAGTCAACAACAATCGATGAGTTCCGAACCTACACCAATAGTCGATGTATCGGAGATTCATAGGAAAAGGGGAAGGCCGCCAAATGTACCAACATTAAGCTACCAAGGACAACAAGGTGATAATTCTGAAGGTACACCCATGGTTGATGTATCCGAGGTTCAAAGGAAAAGGGGAAGGCTGCCGAAGGTACCCACATTAAGCTACCAAGGACAACAAGGTGAACATTCCGAAGGTACACCAATAGTTGATGTATCCGAGGTTCAAAGGAAAAGGGGAAGGCCTCCGAAGGTACCCACATTAAGATACCAAGGACAACAAGGTGAACATTCCGAAGGTACACCAATAGTTGATGTATCTGATGTTCAAAGGAAAAGGGGAAGGCCGCCGAAGGTACCAACATTAAGCAACCAAGGGCAACAAGGTGATCATTACGAACCTACACCAATAGTCGATGTATCGGAGGTTCAAAGGAAAAGGGGAAGGCCGCCGAAGGTACCCACATTAAGCTACCAAGGATAACAAGGTGAGCATTCCGAAGGTACACCAATAGTTGATGTATCCGAGGTTCAAAGGAAAAGGGGAAGGCCGCCGAAGGTACCAACATTAAGCAACCAAGGGCAACAAGGTGAGCATTACGAACCTACACCAATAGTCGATGTATCGGAGGTTCAAAGGAAAATGGGAAGGCCGCCGAAGGTACCAACATTAAGCTACCAAGTACAACAAGGTGAACATTCCGAAGGTACACCAATAGTTGATGTTTTCTAGGTTCAAAGGAAAAGGGGTAGGGGTAGGCCAAGGAAGAATATTCTCCCGTCTAATACCAAAGACATTTGGAGTGTAGGGATTGCATAGGATGGTTTGGATATAATTAAGCTAAAAGTTGGTAATATGGCGATGTATAAGGATTCACAAACGGGTAGGACTTATAGACACTACCATACGAAGATAAAGTCTTACATAGACCAACTTCCTGAGGTTAGTCGCGAGTTTATTGTGTACACGGATGATGTCGATGGAGATGGAAATTGTGGCTATCATGCCGTGACCTAACAATTAGGAATCTCCGAGACGGCTGTATGTAAAGGAATGACACCATGTCGATATTCTAGAATGAGGATGGCCGATCAAATTGTGAAGAAGAAGAGCTTTTATGAGCAATTGGTTGGTCACGATGGGGTGTTTGATGATATGTGTGCTCAAGTGTTAGGACCCGAGCAAGAGATGGCATTTCTTCCTACTCAATATTGGATGAGGATGCCGCTTTGTGGGCATCTAGTAGCGGATACATTTAATTGTGTTTTTAATTATTTTACCCCCACAGTAGTCACAATATTTACACCAAAGTGGCAAAAATGCGAGGGATCCCTTAAGACGAGAAGAGTTGTTTTGGCGTACGTGAACGACAATCATTTCGTTATTCTAAAACTCAAGGACAATTGTCCATTGCCACCTGTTTGTGGGATGGTTAAAAACAAGGAACTAGATCCAAATAAATGGAAGGGATGGATGGCATTGAATGAGGAGAATCACCTTTTTTTTTTTTTGTTAAAACTACCCATGGCGAGAGCACACTGGGAGCACTTTATTAGAAACAAAAAAGAGCAGAATGAGGGGGGCTAGGCCTTACCTCCAACAAGATAAGAAAAGGAAAATAACAAAACAATACAAAACCACACTCTTACATATTGATAAAGTGATATAACGGGAGCGCCGAGCTATCAATGTTAAGGGCACGCCTAATAAAGTTCGGAGGATCATTCCACCATTAAGAGGCCATCGTAGCTCCATGCTTTTCCAGGGCATCCTCCACAGAGTTTCATTTACGGTACATATGCGAGCAAAAAAATTGAATAGTTGAGATGAACTTCATACAATTGCACCATTGAGTGTAAAGAGACCAAGGTACTAAGTCGTGATTTTTAATCGCTAGAAGAACATAAGTCGAGTCGCATTCTAGCCATAATTTTGTGATGCCTCTTGACTGCGCCAATCTAAGAGCATAAATAGCACCCCAAAGTTCTGCTAAAACTGAGTTGGTGATGCCCAGACCTTGAGATAAACAGCCTCTCGTAAAATTATTTGAATCACGAAAGACAACCCCGCAACCGGAGGGGCATGGATTTCCCATCGAGCAACCATCAGTATTGGCCTTCATCCAACCATTAGGAGGCGAATTCCATTTCACTGGAATCGCTTTAGGACACTTTGGAGGGTTTCACTTTACACCCAGGAAATCAAGTATCGCCTTGTCAGGAGCTGTGTAGAATGAGCATCCCCCCGTATTCTTGCTAGACTCAAAGATCATCATTTTCAGATGCAACACGACCTGATTAGAATTGGTGATGCAGTGCTCAAACCTTAGCTTTTTTATGCAGAACCAAATTAGCCAGATGCAGTTGATTACAACTCCCCATAGCAGCTTTTTTGTTTGAGTAGAGCCTGCAAAATCTCTAACTGAGTTGAACATTTCTCTAGTATCAGTGCAGACAAGCCGGTGATTGAACACCTGCATGATCCAGCTCCACAGAATATTAGCGAAATCACATGAGAAAAAAAGATGGTTTTGAGTTTCTTCACAGTTCGGAACTGCACAGAGATTACAACAGTTTGCTGCATGAATGCCCTGAAATTTCACGTTGTCGTCCGTGGCGATTTTGTTGTGAAGTAGCTTCCAAACAGTGCATGCCTGTCTCGGAGGAAGTTTTACATTCCATAGATCCCTAAAATCCATCTTCTCAGAAGTTGTTAGTCTATGGAAATCATAGGCTTCACCCATGGAGATGCTCCCAGTTATACTGACCCGCCAAGTTTGTTTATCCCTATTCTGAGGAGCATTAGGTGTTTCCATTATCAGCTGCTGAGTTGTGTTATCCAGATCAGGCATGTAGGAGGGAAATCTCCACTTCCCATCTATAATGAAATCTGCGACACAGTTATGAAGGTTAGAGTTATCTAACTCCAAATGATCAGCAATGGAATACTCTAATTTACTGCACCAAGTGTCATTCCAGAAGTCGATGTTGCTTCCATCCCCAACCAGCCAGGCCCGACTTTGAAGGATGATACACTAATGCGAATTGAAGCCATGCCAAACCGAATATTTCTTGTAAGTAGACCCTTTGAAACGACTGCGAATGAAAGTACAAAAAGGAGAATGCACCGTCATTATTTTCCAAGTCATCTTCATGAGAGCCGCCTTGTTGAGACTTATCAAACATTTGATCCCTAGACCTCCCTCGTTCACTGGAATACAAATTTTATCCTAAGCAATTGAGTTATGATGGATCACGTTAATGTCTCCAGACCACACAGAGTTGCGCATCCAGTTCTCCAGAGTCTTAATGCAGGCAGTTGGCCATTTATAAATATGGAAGTTGTGAAGAGCCGAACTGGTTATAACTGAATTTACCAGCTCTACTCTACCCATCAGAGATAGAGATTTACCCTTCCAGTTTGCAAACTTTAGTTTAATCATGTCCAAAATCTCCTTGAGGTGGGAATGTTTAGGCTTACCCTGAAAAATTGGGACTCCCAGATAACGAAAAGGCAGCGAACCCATTGGTATGTGGTGATTAGCAGCGATATGAGAAGCTCTCGAAAGTATATGCTTACTAGCATAAATTTTAGACTTCTCAGCACTAATAACCTGACCTGAATTTCTGCCATACTCCTCGAATATGTCTATTAGCCCTTGAACATCCTTCTTTGTACCTCTGCAAAAAACCATGATGTCGTCTGCATATAGCACGTGGGATGGAGCATTCACCCCTCTAGGAGAGGCCATATGATGAACCAGGCCTTCATTAAAATCATTTGAAATTGCGTAGCTCAAAACTTCTTCAGCCAAGCAGAACAAGATTGGAGACAAGGGGTCTCCTTGACGAGCTCCTCTACTGCAGCTAAAATATCCCATAGCTTTGCCATTAACTACAACTGAGAGCTTAGCTGAGTTTAGGATAACCCTAATCCAGTCTACAAACTTGTCACAGAAACCAAAACCAGCTAAAGAATGCAGGATGAAATCCCAGTTTAGAGTATCAAAGGCTTTTTTAATATCAAACTTTAGAGCCAAGTTACCGCCAAAAGACTTGTAATCAAGCATGTTTATAGCCTCAGAGGTAATACCGATGCAGTCGAAGATGCTTCTATCTTTAGGGAAAGCATGCTATTCAGGGGATATAATTTTCGATGTTATAGGGCTGAGACGGTTCGCAATGATCTTACCAATGATTTTGAAGTGAAAGTTTCCCAGGGATATAGGACGAAACTTCTCGATTGCATATGCTCCCGTCTCCTTAGGAATTAAAATAATATAGTTGGGATTAGCGTTCGGCATGAGCCACCCCGTTTGAAAGAAAGACTGGACAAATTTAATGACATCTAATCCCACAATATCCCAAAAGGAAGTAAAGAACAAAACACTAAAACCATCAGGGCCAGGAGATCCATTGGCATTCATGCTAACCACCGCATCTTTAACCTCTAACTCATTAGGCAGAGTAGTTAGGAGATTATTATCAGTTTGACTGACAGTACGACTAATATTTCTTGAAATGAAATCAGAAGAAGAGTTTACCGTGCTGCCAGCATATAGATTCTGAAAGTAGGAGAGCACATGGGCAGATATTTCCTGATGAGATATCAATATGTCTCCATTCGCTTTAAGGTGAGTAAGCTTATTTGTAGCAGATCTTATTTTCGCATATGTGTGAAAAAAAAATTGTGCACGCATCACCATCTTTGACCCAATTGAGTCTAGACTTGTCTCTCCAGAAATCTTTCTGCATTTTTAGTGCGTCGACCAGCATATTAGAAGCTACTAATTCCTGACTGTGAAGGTCATCAGAGAAACCATCCTCTCTAATTCTTTGTTGAATCTGATCAAGAGCCTGCGTAGCTGTGTTCACATTAATCTAAATGTCATCAAAGACCTCTTTGTTCCAGATTTTTAGAAAACTTTTTAGGTGCTTCAACTTTTGAATGAGAATAAACATAGGGAAGCCAGCGAAATCCTTATGCCAAGCATTGTAAATGACATCTCTCAATCCCGGACTGTTCAACCAGGCACTCTGAAATTTGAAAGAAGAAGAAAAAGTCGTATCCCCTTTCCTAGCCTCAAATAGCAGAGGAAAATGATCCGATTTAAGCCTAGTGATTGTGCTACAAACCGAGGAATCCCAGGAGAGAAGCCATTGTTCGTTACACAGAACTCTATCAAGACGAATCTCAGTATGATGCTTACCTTTCCTACTATTAGTCCATGTAAATTCGGCACCTCTAGTATCCAGATGATGAAGATCATTAGGTTCAGAGAAAGCCAAAAAATCATCACACGAAGCTTTTAACGGCGGCGGGCCACTCGACTTTTCATGAGCGCCTAACACTGCATTAAAGTCCCCAATGATGCACCAGGAGCCTTGTTTGCTAGCCATTAAGATAGACAGCTCCATCTACATGTATCTACGAACTAAGTAGTTTGTTGAAGCATAAACCCCGGTGATGTAAAACTTCGAGACCCCTATGCTTGCTTCACAGACCATAAACTGCCTCGAATTGGAGATAACATTGATCCTAGTCTGACTGGTACAAAGGCACCATAGATTCGACCGATGTCTACCTCTATCATTGACTTTCACTAAGTTAAGATTTAGATTAGCCCAAAAGTTGTTAGGAACCGAACGGTGGTCAATCCATGGTTCAGCGATAAAAACCACATCAGGAGAATATTTACGGCAATGATTAGCAAAGACTAATTGCGTGTATGCGTTTCCGAAACCACGCAAGTTCCATTAGAGAACTCTCATTGAGAAGAATTTGCAGCATTCCTTGGTCGCATTAACCGAGGATTAGTTTGAGACTGATCTACAACATTCTTTTTAGCTTTTTTTTCCTGAGATTTTGACACAAATTCTTCAAATGGAGGCTGCAATTCATTTTCAGCTGTCTCCACACTTGCATTATCCTTCTCATCTATAATTGTCTCCACGTTTGCATTTACTCCCGCATCATTCATCTGATGGGATATTAAGTTTCCATTTTCAGTAGGAGTAACCACATTTTCAGTAGGAGTAACCACAATTTCTTTAGGAGTAACCACATTTTCAGTAGGCTTATCCATAATCACAACCTCATTGGCAGGAGATTGGTATGGTACAGTTCCATGGATTGTCGTTGAATCATTACCAGCTGATTGAGTGTTTCCAACCAAATCAGTTTTTTTCTCTGAGACTAGAGGAGTGTTCGCTGTAGTAGCTCTTGTACCCCCCCCTCAGTTTGGATCTTGGGATGTTCTCTTTTACCTCCTTCCTTGGCATACTCCTTGTTTACAGCTTCCTGTTGATCCTTCTTTTTATTGCAAGCAGTTTCCACATGACCAATTGTTTTGCAGAAATCACAGAATGATGGAGTTGTTTCATATTTTACTTTGGCAATAAAGGAAAAACCTTGTCTCTCTACTAGTATCTCATAAATCGGTTTCTTTGATAAATCAACTTCTACCAAAACTCTAGCATATAAACCAAAGGTCCTATTTAGAGTGGATTTATCTATATATAAAGGATCTCCTAGAGCACTAGAAATCTCGAGTAGAGTTTTAGATCTCCAGTATTCATAGCTTAAATTAGATATACGCACCCAAACTTGTGCTAAGGTTTGATTATGTTTATAAGGATTAAAATCAGGTATCCATTTACGAAAGTGAAAAAAAATACCTGGTTTCATATTACATACACCAGCTGAGCGAACATATGATACATCTTCTTCACAAGTAAAATTGAAGCAGAAGAATCCTTTACCTAGTGGAGAAATATGCCAAGGCCTTAGGTCCCATAGCTGTTTCATCTTGGAGTGAATCTCTGGTATTTTCATTGGAGCCGTACCCTTTGGTAGCACCATTCTTCCAATTAAGCAGTTTCTACAATCTTGCACACCCAAATGATACTCATCTTCAGAAATCCGAATGGATACATGATGGCCTTTAAAACATGGCTTAGCTAGCGTTGTGTAATCAAATTTTTGCGATTGCAAGGATGAGACTATACTCGCATAAGTTTTTTGCTTCTCAGGTTGAATAGAAGAATCATCCGCACCCGAGTTGCCAAAGCTTTTATCAGTTTCTGGATGAAGACACGACCAGGAACGTAGTGTAGACGGTTCAGTAACAGGATTCTCCATTTGAATCATCGATTTGAAGCTTATACCAATCTCCGATCTGTGTGAATCATCGATTTTGAGCTTAAGAATCAGATATCCAATTTGAAATTGTTGAATCGGTGTTAACTGAGTTGAACGGTTTTCCGCCCGATCTATCGCCTATAGAGAAAGAGAGAGAGAGATAAAGACTTCGACTTAATGAGGAGAATCACCAATTATGGGATGCTTTGGCCTTATCAAAGAAACCTCTTGAAGAGGAGGAGTTGAAACTTCATACGTGTGGAAGCGATGATGAGTAATTTGGATATATGTGGTTTACTAATATGCCACCTTTTGTTGTTTTGGAAGTTTGAATTGTAATCATTAAACCATATGCCATGTACATGCCAATGTGATTTGATTCAAACTTTACTATGCCGGTAATCGTGCCGGCGTTGCAATATATGTTCTCTTTTGTGCCGGAATAACACCATAAGTACACAAATATAATTTTTCCATTTCCGGCATTGTAAAAAAATGCATAACACTGCCGGAACTTTGTAAAAAAAGTACACAAGGGAGAGTTTTAGTACCGGCATAATTGTGGCGCTATCCACCATGCCGGGACTCTATTTTTTTATATATTTTGGAACTAAACAGAGATCCGGCGTAGAACTCACGATATCGACTATGCCGGTTTTGGAAAATAAAAACTTAGAAAAAGCATATTTCAAGACGCATAAAATAACATAAGCAAAGACCTAATACCATAAAATAACATAAGCAAAGTTTAAACAAACCAAATGTGAAGTTAAGATGTTCCAAACCGAAAACAAATGAAACATGGATGTTCAAAGTTTACCAAGCCACACAAACAAACATAAACCAAACTAATACTATAAAAGAAACAAACAATCACTCAGTTCTTGGCTTCTTGTGTGCCCTCTTATTCTTTTAGCCCCACAAGTCTTTTGCCTCTGGATCTTCGATTTTGTCTATCTTTTCATTCAGTTTCTCCATTTCTTTCAGGGTCAGCACCACTCCTTTCTTGGTCTTCTTCTTAATGAATTTTGATAGATTTCCAAGCCGCTGACGCTGTGAAGGAATTTTTAAACATGTATTTAGTATGCACAATTTCATAAGTTTATAGATATAGATTAAGAGAATAGTAATGAACACACCAATAACGTAACGAGATGTAGAAGTCCGGGTACACTATCTGGAGTTATGGAGGGACGTGCTGGTGGTGGAGGGACCTCTACCGTATCCGGGCGTACAACATAAGGATGCGAGTACTTTAGATGCCCGCTTAGGAATGTTGGTTCACTATCAAAACCGTTCTCAGCCAATTCCCAATCATCCCTATCCAGCACAAGTTCTTCTTCTTCCCTTTTGATCCAATGTGCAAGAATAGGTTCTGGGTCGTAGCATACTAGAGTATGGCTCTCATATGATTGGCATTTAGTAAAGTCATGAGAATATTTATGATAAGATGTATCCGTGAGATCTTTTTGCTTGTAACCGAGTTGGTGCATCACGCGGAGAGGGTTATGCATAACAAATCCTTTTGGATGAAATAACGGTCCGTTGTAAAATGAAACATTTTCATGTCTCTGAAGGTGAACTCCTCTGACATTCCTATAAGGGTCAAACACAACATCTTCCACAGAAAAAGAGTCCAAATCCAATCTCATTTCTAAAAACCGTTTCTTGTTAGGTGAAGGGGTATTGCGGAAGAAGTATTTCTGAGCTAGAGCCATATTCGGTTCATAATCACGCCAAATCTCCAATCCTTTATACCCTATGAACAAATCTCGGAAGTGTTCATAAGCCCGCACATGTGCCCATAAAATGTATAAGAAAATAAATAGTTGGAAACTAACAAATGTAATGATAACAATCACAAAATAAGTATTTCACTATACCTGAATCACAGTGAAATTCCCATTAAATTGACGGCCTTTCGCTTTAGAAGCTCGACGCATTTATGCCAAAAAATGTGCCAAGAAAGCAGTGCCCCATGAATACTTATGAACGTCTTCCAACGGATCCAAGTACTGCAGGTTGTTTATATGCACCCTATTACCATTAGAGTCAGGTAATATAGCGGTTCCCAAAATGAACAACATATATGCAGCGGCAGTTTGTTGAGCTTGTGCGGGATTCAATTCCTTGTTCTTCGTATTCCCAAATAGTTGATTGAGTTTGACGAATGTTATAGTCTTTGTCTGAGCAGTTTATTTCTTGTACAAATTTGCCAACGTGGTTTCCTTGTTCCATCCAAACAACTTTTCAGTAAGCTCATAGATCTTTTCCCACCCTAGGTCCTTCGAGTTGTCTCCAACCTTTACCGGTTTCCCAAGAACCTCTAGTCCTATTATCCTTTGGACATCTTTAGGGATAATGGTCATCTCGCCAAAATTAAAATGCATGGTGTCAGTTTCACCATAAAACCTCTCCAAAAAGCAGTTTGTCGTGACGGTATCAGTGTCCACATAATTTTCTATCGCAGGATACAACCCAGATGCTCTGACTATTTCTTGAACAGCCGGACACTCATCCTCCAAAAGCCACACATCCGATTGTTGATGGCGGCTAACACGCCAGGCTTTCCTGTGGTCCTATAAAAACACAACCAACTTAATTAAATTGATCACAAATAAATAATATAATAACAAGATACAAACGTCTTACATAAGTTTGATAGATCCAACGAGCCCAAGAGTCTTTATACGAAAATAAAAGTTGCGGGTTTATCGGTTGACCCCAATGTTTGCCATCATAGCTGTCAGGAATCAAGTCGTACTTATCAGGGAAGTGAGGTGGGGGTGCCTTTTCATCATAAGTTTGTCCTAAGCCACCTGCTTGTGAGGATGAGCCACTTTCTAGTTCCGGTTCTAGTAGAGTTTCCCTCTCATCATCATCATCATCAGTGCTGGTTGAGTCGCTTATAGGATGATCCCGAATTGTCACCTTAGCAGTAGCCGGATTTTGACGTTTACGTCGAGAATACTTATGTTTTGATTCTTCAACATCTTTTCCTTTTCCTTTGTCCTTTGATGGGGTGAGAGACCTATGTTCCAACACGTTAAAATGAGTTATATATTGGATGCCCGCATACAATAGGAACACACAGAAAACCGTCATACTCCATAGACATATAAACTACGCCGCAATACATACCGGCATTATCGGTAATAAATCTGTCTATGCCGATTATATTGAATTCTATATAGAAAATTCTAAGCTGTATGAAACACAAACCGGTATAATTTGTTACCATACCTATAGTGCCGGAACATATACCGGCATAGAAAAGAATAATAAGTTGCATGCCGGTTTTTGTTGAATTCAATCCGGGGATTTAAAAAAATTAGGGATCGAAAACCGGCATAGTATGTTACCAAGCAGTGAATGCCGGAACATTAACCGGCATTTCCAACGAAAATCCGACAGTGCCGGTATTGAATCCGGCATCCCAAAATTATAATTTTATGCCAGTTTTCTGGATTTTTTTACAGAATTCTTAACAATCTTAGTTCAGCAAAACAAGCATAGTTTGTAAACCCTAAACAGAGGCATGGTATTGATCAATAATGATTTTCAAATTGACTAGAATGCAATTTCAAAACCCTAAGCAGAATTTTCAATCCGTCATGAACCCTAGAAAGTTTGACTTTGTGTTATATATTATGGGATAAACCCTAAAAGTACTTCAATTCAACAGGAGACTTTGTGTTATACATCACTTACCGAATCAAATCTGTTACGTCCGCTTTACCAGGAGACTCTTCAGAACTTTGTTGCGCATCATCAACAGGTATTTCTGGATTGGGTTTATCACGAGATTTGCGACGAGCCATTGCTTTGGTATAGAAGATGAAAAAAAATAGGGAGAGATTGAATAGATCGAATATTTTTCTTTCCAAAACCATCACTTATATAGCATGAGTAGTTTGAAACCGACGAGCCATTAAAGAAACCAACGATTTTGTAACCTTCCAATGACTCATTAAAGATTTTGTAACCGTCAAATTAGTGGAATAAAATTGTAACCGTCAAACAAGTTGAATGAAATTGTAACCGTCAGAATTCCGGCATAGACAATTACATACCTATTATGCCGGTATTAAAAGTTAATGATTTTTTTAACTTCTTAGTGTGGGAAACCGGCATAGAGTGTAAACATATCCAGTATGCCGGATTTAGTAGACCGGCATGGTATGTAACTCATCGGGAGTTCCAGTTTGTGAAAGAAACTTGACGAAATAAACATCATTAAGCACAAACATAAGATCTCAAGCAAATTCCAACTAACATCATTTAAGGGAATAAAGTTTAAACACATAAACAACGTTACACATAGAATGAAAGCTATCAAGCCAAATACACCGAACATCATTTATTGGAACGAGATTCAACAAGCAAAGCAACTTCGAAATGCCTAAAAGGCTCTTTTATCCACTTCGTATATGCATCCTGAGCTTCATACCTATCACCATTGTATCTTGCAAGAAATTCATTGTATTTGAGACATGATTTGATGAGTGCAGTTGTTCGAATATGTACTATTTGATCAGCGTATTCAATTTTGCATTTCTTACCGTCAAACATGTTATGCTTGTAAGAACCAGTCCTTACAAGACCCCAAAAAAAATTCTGAAGGGCGTTGATCCTCTGGAAAATCCGATACTATGTAGTAATTTCTAATCCACTCTGTTTCCTCCTCAACATCCGCTTCTATCTTAGCTTCTTTTTGACGTTTAACCGCTCCCTCGGCTTCCGCTTTTATCTTATCTAATTTTTGACGATAACGTTCAAGCTTTGCTTCCTCTTTTTCTTCTCTTTTCCTCTTAATTATCTCTTCTTCCATTGCGGCAATTGAATTCGTGGTTTCTTCCTTCCTTCTTAGTTTTTCTAGTATTGTGGCAACGGAATTAGTCGTGGTTGATGATTGATTTCCTGTCGGAGTGGACAATATGTTCCTCATACGTTTTTATTTTTCGAGGGAATTGATGAACTTGGCAGCTGGTGATTGATAATCCATTGGAGATATATCTTTGAGGTATCAAGTGCAATGGGTGTATCCATTCCTTTAAATAGATGTGTACATGACGGATCTTGTCCACTTTAGTGACGGCACTCTAAGTAACTTAGATCCCACGCCGGAACTAATGTTTTCTAGTGTATGGTTTAAAAAACTAGTCGTTAGGCATTCAATTTCTGGTACCGGCATACGTATGAGGAAGTACGCCTATGCCGGTAGTATGTTCCGGCACTAAATGTTATAAAACGAAGATACCGATAATGCGGAATTTCTTTACAGGAAACGACCCAAATATGCCAACAATACCTGCATTCAATGCATAAGAACCTCTATGCCGGAATGGGTTAAATTCGAGAAAAAAACGGCTAGGTTTTTGAAAAATATGACCGTTGGAGCTTCATTTCTATATAACATCCCCCATTCCTTTGGAAAAAACTACACAAACCAAGCACCAAATAATAAAAATCATTCTCTCAAGAAAGCAAGCACGGTTCAAAGAATGGGGGATTCATCATCTACCTCTATTTTCAAAGTAAGTATAGTTACTAACAACATACTCTTCAATACTATGACGGATAACTAATATAATTTTCTCTTACAGAGTCATCATTGCAAGTGTCAAATTTGCAAGTCACCTTCTCACCTAGCCATGGACTGTCCATTTATTTATTCAAAGTGTAGAAACTGTGATGGGACACGCCGGTTTTGGTGTCAATTTTATGTCGGGCTATGTTGATAATTATCATCTTTCATTTTCTCGGTGCAATTCAACTCCCAACAAGTTGCATGTAGTGTATGATCCAGAACCGAAACCATCGCATTGGAGTGAAATAGAGCCACATCTTTTGGTTGATATTAGTAAGTTGGTGATTTCGGAAAATAGTTATGAAGTTGATGACATCTACATGAGGGATTACCTGGAATGGTCACATCCTTATGTCGTGCGCCCTCCCTCCGTCGAAGCTCCACACCAAGAAAACCCTCCTGTTGAAATTCCTCCACCTCCACAACCTACGATGGCCCAACTTCTTAAGACTTTCGGAATGGTGGTAAGTTTTATTAATTGATTATAGTCATTAAATGTAAACATAATCATATATTAACATATATACTGATTATGTGTTTGATGTATTAAACTAGCGACGTCAATTCGTATGCCGGTATGCATTAGTTCAATTAGGAAATGTCGGTAGTACACTTAAAACATTGAGGAACATCACTGAAATTGTGCTCGATACCGTCAATTTTATAGTCACTAAAATTGTTCCTGTGTGTTTTTAGTTGGCTACCGGAATAGTCTTCAACCCAATTCGTATGCCGGTACAAGAAATTAATTTTCAGGAATTCAAACCGGTATGGTATTCAACTCTAATTCTATGCCGGTATAAAAAATTCAGTTTCAGGAATTCAAACCGGTATGGTATTCAACCAAAATGCTATGCCGGTACCTAAACCGGCTTGGTATTCAAACACAGATCATATGCCGGTACTCTCTGTAACTCGACAGTTTCAGCTATTATTGGCGATTCTAACCTAAACCCATGGCTACAAATCGATTAAAACAATCATAAATGAATTCAAAAATCACTTACCTTCTCAGAGAAGCCATGAGTGGTTGATCATCCGAGCTCGCTGCTGCGTCCTCTTCTATTTGGTGAGCAATGTTCTCGATTTTTTGTTCATGTGTTTGTTGAGCAATCGATTTAGTGTTCCGTTTTGCTTTTGATTTCTTTCGTGGAGGCATGGTTATGGTAGGTCAGTCAACGAAGAAATTTTTGATTCAACGATTAATCGTCGATGAAGAATGAACGAGGATGAAGAAGATGAAGGATTTTTTTTTTCAAAACCTAACTGTGTTGTGCCGGTACAAATGGAATTGCGGGATATATGAATTTGGTTATTTAAATTTTATGTTTTAGGGGAAAGGGCATAACAATCATTTCATAAAGTTTTTAATTAATCTAAGGGTGTTTTAGTATTTTCGCACCCAAAAAACACCCCTTAACAACCACATTTGGTTGGGGGAAGTAATTCATATCCCCCAATTAGTTTCTATATCTCCCAATTACGCGTTCAATATTTGCTACCTATTTTAATTTTCAAATGGGTTACTTAGTTTTTGTTACTCATAAACCAATGTTTGCAAATCTGGTATTTATCCTGATAAAACTAATCTTACCTTGCTTAAAAGAAAAAAAGAAGAAAAAAAATCTGTCCTTTTATTATTTCCCCCATGTTTTTCATTTACTTTCTCTCTATAAATATTTGTCAATAGTCATTACTTAATTTGAAAATTAAAAATATTTAAATATGTTTTAGATTTTCTCGTTGGTTTTCTAGATCTTTTTTATCTTTCTTTTCCATTAAAATTGACATATTTAAAAATTCATAATCTCAATATGTATTCTCCGTCAAATTGGTGTCATATACAGACATTGGCTTGCTAAGAGCATGTAATAGTCAACCTATGCAGGATGACCTATGCGAGAAATTTTCTTCCCCGTGAGAAACATTTTAATTGTTCAACAACACTAAATGGAGATTTAAGCCTTCACAAATAGGTACCAGAACAATCAATAATGACTTTTTATAATATAAAATCAGAAGAAAACATCCATTGATAAAAAAAGTGAACCAAAAATGCATCGCTTCATCAATTGCTAGGAGGATGGAATGGCAGAAGCCATAGGTTAAAAAATTAAAAACAAATTAAACATAAAAAATGGTCAAAAAATTAATGCATCACCCCCAATACCCCATCCATGTATTGAGCTTGCTATTTTCTGATCTGGAAGATCAGACAACAACAACGAAAATAAGAAACACAGATAAATAGAGAATAAAAAAAAAACGGAACTCACCACCTCATACCTGTATAACAAATACAAAAGTAAACCGTAAGATTCTTATTCAACCGGATAAGGTGATGGTTACTTAAACGCTCAAAATCTATATGTGCTAAGAGAAATACAATGGATATCAAAAAAAAAACATTTCAAGTAGTGATATTTGAAGCTTCAGAGCGTCCATTGACGACTAAAATTATTAAGTTAAGATGGTCACTGCAAAAATTAAAATGAGACCTAATATTATTACCGAGGTGCGCAAGTTATAAAATGACAAAAATTAAGGGACACACAAAAACAAAATGTTAGTACCAAAAATTCAAATGTATTGAATAGCATCAATTTAAATCAACTAGACAGATCCCTTCTCAGCTACATCCTTTCAAAAGAAACAAAACAGAGGAATATCAGTGCTAATAAATCTAACAATTAAATACATCTGACGTAATATTGTTCATGGACTGATGTTGACAAAGCATTCAATAAGTCCATGAATCTACAATATTAGTAAAGATGTATTTAATTGTCCATGAATCTACAATATTTGTCCATGAATCTATGAATCTACAATATTGATACCAAGGTAACATTGGTTGCAAACCCTGATTTGAAGACTATATAAGGGAGAACTCTAGAAACTGGGAAACCTAATCCCCACACCTCCTGTGTGATACTAGTTGCGACTAGAGTCGATTCTCCTTTAACCTATGTTAAATAATACCATTATAGGTTATCGAATTAAAGTCTTCATTGGGATTCTGAAGCCAGACCCAAATATTTTCTCTGTAGTTGGGTGTTCTGATCTTACTTTTTTCTATCATATTGAGTACTATCTTCTCTAAGATTTGCTCGAGATTTAATCTCTGATAGGTAAGATAAAAAGTAATCACAAAGCTCTTCATCTCATTCTTTGTGATTGCACAATATCTTGTTCTGCTACCATACAGTTAAATTGTAAGGAACCTCAAGCTCGTCAACAATATTAGACCAGTCAAGATACGAATTAGATGATAATAACTCGATTAGTTTAACACGAACGCTAATTAATAGAAATTAATCTAACAACGATCTAGATACGAAACTAGTGTCATTGAATAGGTCTCGAAAAGTTATGCGCAATGGTCTACGCGAATGTGTCGTTTGGACACCAGACGAAGAAGAATTTATATCAGATAGTGAGAAGGGAAAATTATTCTTTTAACATTCTAACCGACCTGGTCTCCCCATATCATTTGGGTGATTCCCTTTATAAATTGCCTTTGGCCTTATCTAACCAAATTGAGAAGGCAAAACTTATCTTTCTTTTCTTCTTCTTATTCTTCCCGTTTCTTGTTTCTTCTTCGGTTTCTCTTTTGTTCTTCCTCTATTGAATTCGAATGATGGTTTTGAGAGCGATTTAGGAAGAGTTTGATTCATGAAACTATTCTTATATTGAATGAGGTGATGTCGTTGTGCTTTAGGAAGGAGAAAGGTTAGAAATTGTTTGGGTGTTGAAGTGAATTAGAGAAAATGGAATTATGACTTCTGATTTAGAAATTGGGGATAAATGAAGGTGATTTCGTGTTGCTAATGGATGAAGAGAAACTGGGTCGTTGTTTAATTGATGTTGTGGGATAGTTTTGAGAAGAAATTGAATAGCTAGGGTTTATCAGAAGATTTTTTTTTGAGGTTCGATTAATGATGATAAGATGGAATTGGAGTTGGGTATTGAGTAATTGAATGGATTAGGGTAGAGTTGCAGATGAAATCAAGCCTCATGTGATGAAATTGTAATTCCGGAAGAAGTCAGGGTTTCCAATTGAACTTTGGATAATTGCTGAGCCTGTGATGAGCTGTTGAACTAAATCAAGGGGAAGAGGAGTTTGAGTTCAATCGTCTCAATAAGACTAATTTGAGAATTGAGCAGAGTTGAAGGTTGTTGTCATGTGGTTGAGTTGTAGGATTGGGAGTTTATTTGTGGTTGTGTTGGTGATGACAGTACATGAAGGAGGCCTGAGATGCTTTTGAATGAGTAATGGGATTCTAGTACAAATGAAATAAATAAGCTGAACTCGTGATTAAAGCTGTTGAAGAACTGGAATTAATTCTCTTTTAATGAAGATTGTTGGATGTTGGCTGTGGTGAACTGATAGATAATGGTGGAGATTGTAATGTTTTGTTTGAGTGGAATCTTCTTGAGGTAATTGTTCTTTTGATTTGCTTAATGAAGTTCTTTAGTGTTATTGATTGAGTTGATAATTAAACTAAGAACTGAGTTGGATGTGTGTGTTTGTGAATGGTATTTACTGAATTGTTGTTGGTTTGATAAGTACAGGGTCATGGAGTAGTTAAGGGAGTTGAATTGCAAAGTTTAACAGAAGAAAATGAGATTGTTATGTTGTTGGTTAATCAGGTGAAAGATTAATGATAATGTTTGTGTCATGGATTGACTTGTGGGTGAATTTGTGATTGTGATAATCTGAATTGAAGTAGAAACATAATGTTTTGGTCGCAGTGGTTGAAGTTTGTTTGGGCAGGTGGAATGAAAATGGAATTAGAATCCTAGTGGTGGTATGTCGAGCTGTAATTGTAATATGTGGTGATGGTTATGAATGTAAGAAATGTTACATGAATGGATGAATCTTCAGCAGATACATTTTTGGTGTTGTGCATGTGTATTGGTAAGAGTCGGAAAAGCGAGGAAATGTTTATTTCAGTAAGTATTGGAGATGGTGGTGGTTGCAGATGAGAACTGTTGTTTGAGTTGATTCAATAGTAATGAATTATACTAGTATTGCTATCTCAAGATAGATATATTCTGGAATGGGGATTCTAATGAGTTTGTTGTGAATGTAGAGGTATGGATGTAGAAAGGTGAAAGCTTGCTGTTATTGCAATTGCAGGTAACCAGTGTTTGCAATTGTATTTGATTATAAAGTTTGTTCTAAGATTCAATGAATTGATGTAATAAATAGTTTGGAGTTGATCATGAGTTAGAATTGTAAGTGTTAGAATTCAAGTGAAGTTGTATTTGATTTTAGGCCTATTAGTAATCCAAGTCAGTTTAGCTGACTCAGTCTTAATGACTGAGTTGAATCGGTTTGACTCAGAACTTGTTTAGTGAGTCAAGACCTGACCTGACCTTGACCACTTGACCCGGTTGACTTATTTGACCTTTGACCCTTGACTTGGACGTTGACTGTTAGTTGACTCTTGACTGTTAGTTCAACCGTTAGTGACCGTTAGATTGACCCAGTTGGGCCATGCCCTTATTAATGGGTTTGTTTAAGTGGACTTGGGCTTTAGACTAGTTATCTTATATTGATGTTTTGGACCACTTATGGTCCGAATTGACCTTTGACTTCTTCTACAAAGTTGTAGACATTTATAAGACTTAGCTAATAGATTATAGAACCAACCTAATTGAATTAGTAAACCTTAGATTTGCTAATAGTAGATAATAAAAAGGTGTAGAATCATAAATGGACATATAATTGTGAGATGGAACTATATGATTCTTGTACGAGCCATTTTGGCTAGACTCTTAGAATACTTCTTTGATTAACAATTAGTTATTAACAACGATCGATTGAAAGGATGAACCAGTGGATCTCGAGGTAGGCGTGGCTTATCTTCCAAAAAGGTGTGGGAATGCATTTGACTCTTTGTATTCATTATTGTTGCTTTCACAAAAGTTTATGCTTAACAAACGCATGCATTGTTTGTCCGTGCATTCCATGCTTTGTTTAAAATGCATTATGATAATCCTGTTATTTATGTGAATCTTTCCACGATGTGGAAAGGACTTGTATTGTTTTGTTTTCAATATGAATTGTTACGGGAAATGAGAATTTCCACTTGTGGTATTTAGGATACGCTCCTTCACATTTATATCTACTTTAATTCAGCTTTTATTGTTTAGAGTACTGGTCACCATGGTCTTGGTGGCGTCCATAGCTATTAGGTGTGAATTGCCGGGTAGGGATTTACAACCATATTATACATTGTTTGACGAAGGAGTTTGTCCATATACATGTATGATTATTTCAGTGACTTAGTCACTGTTTAATGTTTTCGGAAAAACATGTATTGTTTTCCAAATCTTGCCTATGATTACTTAGAAGGTTAAATGTTAATGATTCCCACTTCAGTTTCTGTGACAGATCAGGGTTGCACAACAAAAGCCACACGGGTTGACTTCGTTAGTTGATTAACTTTTGTTATATTTATTATGTTGTATATTTTATTTGTAAACCAAATGACTAATTTATATGTATCATTATAGAGGATTTCTTGTATATATATTTCTGAGCGGGTTAGTTTTGGGTTAATTTTTTGTAGCAGATTTCTTAATTGAATGCTTAAGTGTATGTTTTAGATTTTAGTGCCTCTTTATTTAGTTAATTAATTGGATTAGTCAGCTGCTAGCTTAGGGGGCGCTACAAAAGTTGGTATCAGAGCTCACTATTAGATCTTATATGGTAGACAATAGGAATAGCCAGTGCCAGTTAGAGAACTAGAATAGTTTAGAACTGGGTTGGGTTGTGAGATAAATCTTAATTACTAAAAGCTATTAATAAGTAAAAGATTTATTTGGTTGCTTGTTTTGTTTGTTTGTGTAATGAAGTAAAATTTATAGGGTACACCAGTACTTTAGTTAATAGGAATTTGAGAATAATTAATTTAAAAAGTATGAAAACGTAAACAATCTAATACTATAAAATAGTGAGTTTAGAATCATTGATAGATCTTGTAAATCACATAGAAAATTATTGAACACATTGACTTATATGATATAAAGAGTAAACAAATTATAATTACACAAATGTTAATAATATTTTTGGAACTTAATAATATTTCTAAGAGTAGTTAGAATAATAGTTCACCGTCAATCTTAATAATAAAATATTATAATAGTAATTATGTATGATAATTAAAGTAGTAATAATTTTAATTAAATAATGTTAACATTTATCAATTAGTATTATGTATAAATTAACTTAACTAATATTTCGTTAAAGCTATATAATGACAAAAATAATAATTATGGTTAGATAATTATGGGAAATTGATAACACTTATTTACGATTAAGTTTTATAATTTAAACTAATTATAAATAAGAAATATATGTTTTGCGCCTAAATTAGATAGTTAATATAGTACATTAGGCATTAGATGTAAGAAGATAAGGATATAATAATGTATAAAATAAAAAGACTCAACTTGTTAGTAATTTTGTACCGAAATTATCTTTAATCTAATAAATGATTCAATAAACCTGTAAAATGGAACAAATATACTTGAATTAGTAATAATAGTATTCAGCTGCTTAGTGTAATACTAGGACTAAAAGAAAATAAATTCATATATTGATGATCCTTCTTCGCAAATAAATTCAACCATCTTTTGAAATGGAAAATTAGTACGACAAACTTAAACTGTTAGAATTTATGTTAGTATTATATTGGGCAAAAATTAAATTAATATTTCATTTATAAATATATAGATATAAAATAATGACTAGGATTAAATAGCTATGGAAAATTATTAGTGCTTATCTATGGTTAAGTTTTGCAAAGTTAATTAATAATAAATTAGAATTATATGTTTTATATTTAAACCAAATAGTTAAAATAATATATTAGGTAAGTTTAAAAACGTGAGGTCATATAATGCATAAAATAAAGACTAAATTTGTTAACAATATCTTATAACAAATTATCTTTTGTCTAATAAATGATTCACTAAATCACGAAATTATACACATGAAGTGATATTTATATTACTTGAATGCTTAATACAAAATTAGTTTTAAAGGAGAATAAAATTGCATGCGAAATAGATACTTATTATTAATACCCAAAATCTAAAGACTATCAAGACATATTAAATTTTTTTTTTATGCAGACTCAAAAATTCAAAACATATAAAATTACTAACGTCAATATGTAACAAGATATACTATATTACCAATTCAATCTGAATAAATAAAATCTGTTATATCAATCTTTTCGTGAAAGTAAAATTATATTTACAAGATTAGGTTTTAATAAAAATTAAACTAAGTAACATTACTAAATAATTATTTTGATTGTATGTTAGTTATGTTAGTTACGCTAGTAATCAAATAAGAAAATTTGATAAAACAATAATGAAAATGATAATATAATTAACACAATAATTTTCGATTAAATAAGCAAATTATAATAATAAAAATTAAACTAAGTCTAATATTAATAAGTAATCAAATAAGAAAAATTATGAAAATACGATAAATAAGCAAATTATAATACTGTCTAATATTAATTATTGTAAAAATTTAGAGTTATTGTAAATATCGTTTGGATAATAATTTTATGTTAGTACTGTATTAGAAAAAATATAATTTTTATTAATAATACAACTTAGGGATTACTTGGCACTAGAATAAATTTAAAGAAATAAAGTTAAATCAAATAAATTTAGTGTTAATAAAGACTTGACATTATGATTAACTACGATTAACTTTTATCGGTCTAAGCAATAAGAAATAAATGTTATAATGATAAAATATTAATCCCAAACAACTATGAAAAAAATTGTTAGCAGTTAATTATTCATATCAAGTCACATAATGAAATAAACAATAGATATATTGGAAATAATATGTTAAAAATAAAATAAAATAATAACGTAACATTTGGATAATGGTTATAACATTAAGTTATTCGTAAATAGTTCATGAATCTAAAAATTATACATGATATCACAGCAAAGTTAAAAATATCAGATATTATAAATTAATGTAAAATCGAAATTGGATTGCTATATATAGATAAAATAAATAAATAAATCAATTCAAATCAAATAAATGCTGATGATTAAATTGCTAAAAATGATGTAACCTATTTATATAATTTATGAAGTAGAAATTTTAAGCTAAATTAGTTACAATGAATTGAGAGATTGATTAGTCATAATAAGTTAGTATTTAATTAACCAAATTTTGATGAATAAATTACTTAAAATGATGTAAATTATTTATATATATTTTATGAAGTAAATTTATCAGAGTTACACAAGTTAAGATAAAAAAAAGTTAAGGATTAATTAGAATTAATACATAGTTAATCCAACACTGGGGAATAGTGAGGATGGTAATTCTGATGTGTTCGGGTGATACTTGTTAGGTAGTAGGCATTGTCAGGTGTCGCGAACCTAGACAGGGAAACTGCATTCTTGTATCACTAGGCATTGAAGGGAGACTTGCTTCTGTTAGTGGACTAATAGATCCCAAAATTTAATTAGAAACTTTATTATTGAATATCTTCCAAAAGTACTTAGAACCAGTAAGTTATTGACATAGAAATTATTGACATAAATTTAAAGAGATAGATAGTTTCCATTATAGAGATTCATGTAAGAAACTTAGACTTCCCTCTTGGATAGAACTTAAATTAGCATAATTAAACCTAGAGCTACAAATTTTAGATGTTAGTTGTAGAGCCATATAGGGTTGTGCATTGTTTTTATGTCTGCGCTTAGACTAGAAATAGGATTATTCTATAAGGTGGGGAGTTTGTGAAGACCAGAAGGATGGTTCGATTTTCGAGGACGAAAATGTTATAAGGTGGGGAGAATGTAAGGAACCTCAAGCTCGTCAACAATATTAGACCAGTCAAGATACGAATTAGACGATAATAACTCGATTAGTTTAACACGAACGTTAATTAATAGAAATTAATCTAACAACGATCTAGATACGAAACTAGTGTCATTGAATAGGTCTCGAAAAGTTATGCGCAATGGTCTACGCGAATGTGTCGTTTGGACACCGGACGAAGAAGAATTTATATCAGATAGTGAGAAGGGAAAATTATTATTTTAACATTCTAACCGAACTGGTCTCCCCATATCATTTGGGTGATTCCCTTTATAAATTGCCTTTGGCCTTATCTAACCAAATCGAGAAGGAAAAACTTATCTTTCTTTTCTTCTTCTTATTCTTCTCGTTTCTTGTTTCTTCTTCGGTTTCTCTTTTGTTCTTCCTCTGTTGAATTCGAATGATGGTTTTGAGAGCGATTTAGGAAGAGTTTGATTCATGAAACTATTCTTATATTGAAGGAGGTGATGTCGTTGTGCTTTATGAAGGAGAAAGGTTAGAAATTGTTTGGGTGTTGAAGTGAATTAGAGAAAATGGAATTATGACTTCTGATTTCGAAATTGGGGATAACTGAAGGTGATTTCGTATTGCTAATGGATGAAGAGAAACTGGGTCGTTGTTTAATTGATGTTGTGGGATAGTTTTGAGAAGAAATTGAAGAGCTAGGGTTTATCAGAAGATTTTTTTTGAGGTTCGATTAATGATGATAAGATGGAATTGGAGTTGGGTATTGAGTAATTGAATGGATTAGGGTAGAGTTGCAGATGAAATCAAGCCTCATGTGATGAAATTGTAATTCGGAAGAAGTCGTGGTTTCCAATTGAACTTTGGATAATTCTTGAGCTTTGTGATGAGCTGTTGAACTAAATCAAGGGGAAGAGGAGTTTGAGTTCAATCGTCTCAATAAGACTAATTTGAGAATTGAGCAGAGTTGAAGGTTGTTGTCCTGTGGTTGAGTTGTAGGATTGGGAGTTTATTTGTGGTTGTGTTGGTGATGACAAAGACATGAAGGAGGCCCGAGATGCTTTTGAATGAGTAATGGGATTTTAGTACAAATGAAATAAATAAGTTTTTGAACTCGTGATTAAAGTCATTGAAGAACTGGAATTAATTCTCTTTTAATGAAGGTTGTTGGATGTTGGTTGTGGTGAACTGATAGATAATGGTGGAGATTGTAATGTTTTGTTTGAGTGGAATCTTCTTGAGGTAATTGTTCTTTTGATTTGCTTAATGAAGTTCTTTAGTGTTATTGATTGAGTTGATAATTAAACTAAGAACTGAGTTGGATGTGTGTGTTTGTGAATGGTATTTACTGAATTGTTGTTGGTTTGATAAGTACAGGGTCATGGAGTAGTTAAGGGAGTTGAATTGCAAAGTTTAAATGGAGAAGAAAATGAGATTGTTATGTTGTTGGTTAATCAGGTGAAAGATTAATGATAATGTTTGTGTCATGGATTGACTTGTGGGTGAATTGTGATTGTGATAATCTGAATTGAAGTAGAAACATAATGTTTTGGTCGCAGTGGTTGAAGTTTGTTTGGGCAGGTGGAATGAAAATGGAATTAGAATCCTAGTGGTGGTATGTCGAGCTGTAATTGTAATCTGTGGTGATGGTTATGAATGTAAGAAATGTTACATGAATGGATGAATCTTCAGCATATACATTTTTGGTGTTGTGCATGTGTATTGGTAAGAGTCGGAAAAGCGAGGAAATGTTTATTTCAGTAAGTATTGGAGATGGTGGTGGTTACAAATTGAGAACTGTTGTTTGAGTTGATTCAATAGTAATGAATTATACTAGTATTGCTATCTCAAGATAGATATATTCTGGAATGGGGATTCTAATGAGTTTGTTGTGAATGTAGAGGTATGGATGTAGAAAGGTGAAAGCTTGTTGTTACTGCAATTGCAGGTAACCAGTGTTTGCAATTGTATTTGATTATAAAGTTTGTTCTAAGATTCAATGAATTGATGTAATAAATAGTTTGGAGTTGATCATGAGTTAGAATTAAAATTTAATGCTTGATTTATCCTTTTTGTCCCTATTTTATTTTGTAAATGACAAAAATTACCCTTATATACAATCAATCAATCAATTTTTTATTTACCATATTTTATTCTTTAAAGTTTTTTTATTATTTAATATTATTACATGAAACTAGTTGGAAGCCTAACAAGCTAGGCTCCAACGACATACTACTACATTAATTGAATAGGTTGCTGTGCTAGCCTACCAGCGAGCCTCATGGGTAACCTTGCCAAGGGGAGCCGAAGCGGGAGGGGGGGCGAGATTGTGTCACAAGGGGGCAAACTAACACTACCTTCCATGTTAATTCCTGCAATATTACGCCATTGGGGACTTGAACCTGGGACCTCCTGGAACGCATGAAACTTCTGGGAACGGGGATGACCAGCTGAGCTAGGGCTCGTTCTTTAAATATTATTATATTTTATTTTCAAACTATTTTATGATACCATTTAATTTAATTTGTAAAAAAAATAAAAATAAAATAAAAATAATTACTTAATTTTAATTTGATTTTTTGTTTGAAACTTATATATATTAAAAAGTGGTTAACTAAAATATTTTTTAACAATCATAATAGCAGTAACAATTAATATATTTAATATTTAATATATTTATATTTAATAATAAAAAAGTTAATTATTTTAAACTCAATAAAATTAAATAAAACTATTTTCAGAAATATGTCTGTTTTTGTCATTTGTCACAACAACAATGGTTGAATATAATATTTTACCAAACACACTTTGATTGTCTTTTTAATCAGCTTTAGTTTTAATTAATATTTTACCAAACGTCTAACTATTTTTTTTCTCATAGCACAACAACGCACATCAGAAAAATGCTTTTATAAAAGCTGTAGCACTAAGCCTAAGTAAATGTAGTGGATATGTTTGTCATTTACAACAAACAACATAATAGAGGTGTCTTTCTCAAAATCGATCTAAGTTACTTGCATTTATATATTCCGTTTCTCTCGAACGATCGCAAAGAACAAATAATCAGAAAAAATCTTTGTTAATTTGCAGCACAAATCCAAACAATCCAGAGATTCAAATCGAAAAACCAGAAAATGATTCCACAACACATCAAGCCAGTATCAACAAGACCATCATCATCAGCAACAGTTATTCAACCATCCTCACCCCGATTCCCATTCTCATCAAACACACCAACCTCCACAGCAAACCGTCGTATTGCAATTGCTGTAGATCTAAGTGATGAAAGTGCTTATGCTGTAAAATGGGCAGTTCAAAATTACTTACGTCCTGGTGATGCTGTAATACTTTTACACGTACGACCAACAAGTGTTCTTTATGGTGCTGATTGGGGTTCAACAGATGTATCAATTACTGACACAGATGAAGAATCACAGCAGAAATTAGAATCTGATTTTGATGCTTTTACTAATACTAAAGCAACTGATTTAGCACAACCATTAGTTGAAGCGTCAATCCCATTTAAGCTGCATATTGTGAAAGATCATGATATGAAAGAAAGACTTTGTTTAGAAGTTGAGAGATTAGGGTTAAGCACTGTGATTATGGGTAGTCGGGGATTTGGTGCTTCTAGAAGGAGTAGTAAAGGAAGACTTGGCAGTGTTAGTGATTATTGTGTTCATCATTGTGTTTGTCCTGTTGTTGTTGTTAGGTTTCCAGATGACAAAGAATCTGGGGATGGGGATGATGAAACTACAAAGGTGTCTCCTTTGGAAAAGGAGGTTGAGCTCCATCCTGTACCTGAGGAAGATCAGGAGTATCATGATGCCCCTGAGGAACAGAAAGCTTGAAGCTTTTTCCTGCTTAGGTATCTGTTTCTATCTCTATTATCTCCTTTAAAGTTATGGGTCTAATTTTTTGAGGTTTCTTGGATCAAATGAACATTAGGAATCGGATTTTGAGTTGATTCTGCAAACTAATTTATATTTAATACATTGGAATTTGGTGGGTGTTGCTTTGGTTTGTGAATGGTTCTCTCTTGACATATAGAATTTCAGTGAAATTTCTAATTCAGAGTTGATTTTGTTGTGAGGATGAATTCTTTGGGTTCTCATTGTTGCTTTGCTTTGGATTGTGACTGAATTGTTAATGTAGTGGTCCAGGATTTAGATGTTTTAATTAGTCAAAAACACCAAATAGATACGAAACTGCTATCTCTTAAGCAGATACGCGAAGAAGGAAGGGAAGGAGGAATCATGAGAGTGGTTTTTGAATGCATCATCTGCTAGAGCATGAACTGCACCATGAACTTCTTTCTCAGTATAAATGAATTGCACCAAATCAACTCTTATCTTCTTTAGTCTGATTAGTCTGATTCGGGAGATAAGAGGTCTTAGTCTCCAAGGAATTGGATAACCTTTAAGGCATCACTTTCAGTTATAGTATAGACCATATCTTGCACCTCTGCCATCTCACGGGCAAGAATAGTGGCCCATGTTTCAGCTTCAATTGGAGATTGAAGTGAAAACATGCACAACACCCATTAAAATCTGCACTAGGATCTCTGGCCACCGTTGCACAAGTTTGTAAGAAAAAGCTGCATGCACATTTATCTCTTAGCAGCCTTCGAACAATTATTCTGGTGGTCTTAGCAGCAACTTCATCTATACTGATAAACATTAATCAGTAGTTGGCATTTGTTATTACAGTTTTACCTGGTCTCCCCATCCATTTTGCCTACAAAAACGGCTCCTCGTTATAAATACAGAATAGTCATCTCCCTCTTGAAGCCATCTTGATAAGATTCTTTTATCTACATCCCATAGAAGAATGAAAAAACACAACTTTTGCAGTAGCGCACATAACAAATAATTGCTCCATTGTTTCAACTCCAGTTCCACAGACTACAATCCTTACTATGATCTGAAACAAACTTGCTCATATAAGATCAGATTGCAATCCTCGCATGCAGGATCCTCCAGATGATTATACGAACTTTAGGAACTAGATTCTGGACTTCCAAAAACTTTTTCCAAGGAAAGTTTCCAGTATATATATATATACTGCAGAGTGACAGGGCCTATTGAGTTTTAAAGTTTTCATGAAGGCCATTGGCTATGTAGATGTGGTTTCTCACGTTAGGTTGTTATCGTGTGATTGTTATTTCATGGTTAAAAATACGATTTTTGCCAAAGGTTGTACACGCTACTGCTTGACTTGTTTTATGTTATGTTCTCCAAAGTTTGTTCTTGAGATATATAATGCTTATTGTCGCTTTTCTTAAGCGGGGTTTGTGGTTTTTTGCCTAGTTCACAAATAGGCATTGCTCAGAGATTTGAGATAGTGTTGCCACTGTTAATTCCATAGCTTGTGTTGTTATTGATTTCTACGCAGTTATAATTTCATTTTTTTTTTTGTAGTTTTGTTTTGACTTTTGATATCTAAAATTTTTGTTTTCACCAATGTGCCTCATGAAGAAGAAGAAGAATAATAGGATATATTCTCTTAGTTCAACATGTTGATACTCTATATGCATGGCATTTTTGATGATATGGTTTATAGGAATTTAGATTACATTACTAATGATTGTCTGGATGCTCCTCTGTCGGTTGATCGAGGGAGGAATAAATCAAAAACATCGGGATGTGTTGGGACTTGGGAAATGATCTGGTGAATCTTGTTAGAATTCTTTTTATAAACAGAACTCTTCTGGTTGGTTTTTGAGTAATCCATATACATCTTAATACCTAAGATTGATGTCCCAATGCCTACAGAATTCTAGCCACTCAGCTTAAGGAATGCTACTTTTAAGCCAAGTATAAAGGTAATGGCAAATAGACAAATTAAATAACATCATTGTTGTGCATGAGTTGTTTCATTGCTTAATACTAGACCTGTCAAAAGATTTGACTTGCTAGAGTGGTTTTTATAACAAAGATGTTTAAATTGTTTGAATTTTTTGATTGCTGGGGTGATTTATTACATGCACGCCTCTTTGTTGTAAACTGTGAATGGTAGTCCAGGTCATTATTCAGACCCACATGGGGAGTGAGACAAGGTTACTCCTCGTCTCCTAGGTGTTTTCATCATTCCACGGAGAGTTTTTGTCTGTTATTGAACCACTATGAGATTAACGACCCCACACGAGGTATTAAAATCAGCAGAAGTTGTCCAAATGTCTCAGACCTCGTAACTGCAGATGATTGCTTGTTTTCATCTGCAAATTTTAATGGGATGAATGCCTTGCAAGATGTTATGTCCATTTTTCATAATTCTTCTGGACTAGTTGTAAACTTTCCAAAGTCGGCCATATATGTTAGCTATAATGTTCATAATATATACACTGTAAACTTCTTGCTGGTTCTTAAAGTCAAAATCATTCTAAAATATTTTGGGACATCTCTGTTTTTCCATAGAGCTAAGTCTTACTTTTAATACTCTACTATATAAGGTTTATAGTGAGGTCAGGGGGTGGAAATCCAAATTGCTCCCACAAGCAGGGACCACATTGATATAATTAGTTACTTAAGGCTTACCCAAGATTATAATGAGTGATGCTTGATAGGTTTAATTGCCTACAAAGAAAATTCTGCTGGAACAAACAGGGACAGAGTAGAGGTTTATATCTTTATTCATGATCTTACATTGTTCCCTCTAAACAAAGTGGTGGTTTGGGAGACCACACCATTACGAATTCACGATACTGCATTGTTTACTGAACTGGCTTGGCATTTTGTTTTGGCCCAAAATCCTGAACGATGAGCATTTCCAGAACTCTCATCCTTTTAAATATACTAAAAAAGCATATAAATCCTGGATCTCGTATAGTATTACCTTACTAAAGGCTTATATGTAACAAGAAGTAACCATGTTTGGGAATTCATGATTGTTCTACTGTAGATATGTGGAGTAATATATGGACTTTGGACAGGAATTTGGTGGCAAGTAACAACTCTAGTTCCCCGTAAACAGGCCCCAAACTGTGAACCGCCTTCTTCATGGTAATAAAAAATGGAACAGTTCAGTTCTTTCAGGATGGTTTGATACTGATACTATATCGAGGATTAATTCTGGTTATGCTTTTAAGTAGATAACTCCCCAGACTGAATTAGGTAGTTTGGGACTGAAAATGGACAACTTGCAGTCAATTTATCTCCAACGATTGTAGGAAATGTAATGATCTTATGTGGAAGGAGCCTCTTGTTTGGAATTTTGATTGTTATTGTTGCCTTATTTTTTGTGAACGATTCTTTTGTTGCCATTTGGGGTTTCAGCGAAGTCTTTGAGTCTAACCTGATTTTGTTACAGAGGATGAGATTTGTCAAAACGGATGAATTTGTGGGTTCTTGTTGCTGCTTTGCTTTGGATTGTGAGTGAAGTGTTAATGTAGTGGTTTAGGTGTTTTAATTCGTGAAAATTTTGGCTCTCTTAACCTTAGGTGTGTGTGATGGAAAAAAGGTGTTTGCTTATTGTTTTGCTGCGTTAAGTTGTTTGTGATTTTTTTCTTTCTCACCATTAGTTAGATATATGCATTTTGGTTATATCATGTGATCCATGTTTCATGGTTGACAAAATAAATATCTGTCGAAGGTTGTACTGCATTACCCGAACTTTTCGTTAGCTTGTTTTCTTTTATGATATTTACGGATGTCCGTGAGATATATGATGTTATTGCTTGATGACACTTTGCTTACATGGGTTAGGGGTTTTCTGAATGAGGCCTTGCTTAGAGACCTCAGACACCAGTGCCACTGTTCATTCCCGCGTTATAGCTTGTATCTTCTTGTTTTTATGTACTCCTATTTTGATATCTGAACTTTGTCAAGCGGGGATGAATCTTCCTATTGGGAATGGTATTGTTAATTTGTTTTATCGTAATGTGCGGATGCTCAAATTTTTGACTTGTATTTTCTGATAATAATTTGTGGTTTGTATGTGCTCTTAAATATCATTACTGAGATAGTGCCACTCACTTTGGGCAGCACATGACTTTCTTTTTATATGGATATGGGTGTTCATATTCCAATTTAATGCATAGCAAGTCCTTCTGAAATGATGTTGTAAAGTAACCGTTACCGAGATGCAATAAAATGGGGTTAGCAGCAATTCATACAGTTGACACCTGGTACAGAACATGTCATTATCGGATGTTTTCGTTGATGTTAAGGTTAGGAACTGGGTATAATCTATTTACAAAAAAGCTGTTGATTAATTGTCTGTGTCTCGGACTCATAGGTGACTCGTGGTTGAGATACTGGTGCTCTGTGTGTTCTGTGTCCTTGCCCTCCTTTTGACTGTTTTGTACATGATATGCGATCTGATCTTAAGGCGATTATCTTTGAATACATTAGCAAAGGCTTGATCATTTTTGTGGGGCTGTGTCTTTGTCGGAGGAACAAAGTATAATCCATTCAAGTGATACATGTATCTCTAAGAGCTAGATTAAGTGAACAAAGTGGTCTGTAGTTTTTCCTGGTCTCTTCATTAGGTGTGATTGTTGTACTGCTTAAAATCTTTTGGAAAATAGTCTCCAGTAAGTTGTACGTCCTTGAAAGATATTTGAGACCCAAGGAACTACGTATCTGCCATGAAAGCAAACTGCGCAATAATTGAAGTTTCATATTTTGTTAAGTATCTCTACTCGCTCCTACTTACCTGATCAATTTTTGTGTTTGTTATTCTTGTTGAAAGAGTCTACTTGAATTTCATGTGACAAATATGCTGTTTGAGCCTATTAACTTTCTTGCCTTCTGTTTTGCAGAAGCCTAGATGTTGTGATTGAGTCAAATCTGAGGCCAAGGAAGTTGAGGTGTTTCTGACAAATGATGGAGAAGTTTCTGCAGTGGGTTTATGCAATGTAATTGAACACTTGGTAGTTTTTATTGCTTTCTATTTCTGTCTCTACCTCTCTACTGTCCATCTACTTCCATGTAACTGTCCTACTTGTGCTGTTGTTGGATGATTTATTATCAAATCTGTAATTCTGGAGTTATTTTATACTATTGTCTTCGAGTTAAATGCTGGTATCAACTTTGTTTACGGAACCACCAGCAGCAACTTACTGAAAGATAAATGTATCAAAAAAAAAAAAAACTTACTGAAAGATAAGGATGTATACTGGCTTCTATGGATGGGCTGCATGGGAAGTGGGAACAAGGTGGGTTAAGAATAGAACCGTAATTTGGGGACCCTTGTTTATTTGGGGGACCGTTGTTTTTTTTTTTACGGTAGGACACCCCTTATAAATGTAGGTCACCCCTTATGAATATATTTTAATTAATAACTAAACCACCCTTTTAATTATTTTTGGGCTATGATTAGTGAAATCATTAGTGAAATGATTAAGTAAAAAATAACATTAACCTACCACCGCCAATTACCACCACCACCACCGATTATCACCACCGCCAACCACCGATTACCACCACCACCACCACCACCTATATATATATATATATATAGCTTAATTTAAATCATTAACAAAGATATTCTCACAAACTCATTGCTTGTCATTCGTTTTTGGTTGAAAAAAATGAGAAGTAATCATCAAAATTAGTTGAAAATGGAAGTTGTAGAGAGGCTTAATGGAGGTTTTTTTTTCTTCAGAGACAGGTTCGGTTATGTCGCAAAAAAAACTCAACCGAACTAAGAGTTCGGTTCATTCGCAAAAAATACTTTTAACCGAACTATGGGCTAATTCCATATATGCATTTGCAAGTGCAGTTCGGTTGGATCGCAAAAATTGTCAAGTTTTTACTTTAACCGAACGTTTGCCTAATTGCATATATGCATATATAAGCTCAGTTCGGTTGGTTCGCAAAATATGTTGAAGTTTGCGAACCAACCGAACTTCTAACACTAGGTTACTTTTAACCTGCAGTTCGGTTGGGAACTTGGTTGCGTTGAAGTTTGCGAAACAACCGAACATACCTTTGTAAATGAGTTCGGTTAACTCGCAAAAATAATTTTAAAACCGAACTCTTCTCTATATAGCCAAATGTTGAGTTCGGTTTAATCGCAAAGAACAAAATTCTGCGAACTTACCAAACTTTGTTGTTTAAAGTTCGGTTACAACGTGGTCTAGTCGATCGAACAAGAACAAAACTCGTAAACTCAAGCATAGTAGTTCGGTTACATTTTATTTTTCATCACTAGCAAGAACAAACAAAAACTCCATTAAAGCTCGGTTCGGTTGCTGTGATGTTGGATTTATTAACCGAATCGCATTTGCGAAAGTTCGGTTACATGTTCTTCATATAATAAAACCGAACTTTGTTGACCTGGTTGAAATTTTTTTGTTACAATTTTGATTTTCAAGATATTTTAGGCCGTTTATAACAGCATTCACTAAGTTACAAGCATACTTCGGTACCCAGATGATGTTTTTTCTCCATATTCACCCATCTCAATTTCTTTTTTCCATCTTCTTCTTCTATCACTTTAGTCACTCAATAATCAGAGGTGGTGGTGGTAATAATCGGCGATGGTGGTGGGCGGTGGTGGTGCTAATCGGTGGTTGGATGTTGTGATTATCGGAGGTGGTGGTGGTGTTAATTGGGGTAAGGGGCAAATTGGTAATCTCATGATTTTTAGGACACCCCTTAACATTGTAGGGTTGGGGGCCTTATAAAACAATGGTCCCACAAAAAAGATGGTCCCTAAAAAACGGTTCTAAAAATAGGTCTCTGCAAATTGAACTCCTCTAGATGAATTCTCACCCGACAATGTGAGGGATTATCAAACGATACGGAGTAAGCACAATATAGCACGAGTTTTGTATTACCTGTAAATACCACGGTTAAAATGATTCAAATGGGTTGCACGGACACTGCATTTTTGGAGCCGTGTCCGGGTCCGACGTGCGTCGGACAAAGGACGTACGTAAGACGCTGACGCGACGCGTGTCCGACGCACAAATGTGAGCGTCCTGCGCGTGTCTAGTTCGGACGCACCGATGACTAGGATTTGACGCGTTTTTTTCTTTCTTTTTTTTCATTTTCATTTTCATTTATTGTTTTTTGCTATTATTAACTAAATGAAAAAAGACAAACATTTAGATCAATCATTAAACCAATTCATCCGATTAAAATACAAAATAATGAGCTTAAGGAAATGTAATTGAAACATTAATTAATTACATTACATATCCATGTGTTCAATGGTGATTGATTGCTTGACCTTTGGCGTGTATAAACAAACAAATAATCTCTTCTCTTCTTTTGAAATTTATACAAAAAAAAAAAACATATTGTAGCATCATTTTCTAATTTTCAGGATCGAAGCACTTGACTTTGCCGTATAAATACATTATTGTATATATAAATAAAATATGTATATATGTGTCCGTGTCATACCTTTTTGTGAATTTACTAGTGTACGGGCCCGCATCGTGTCGCGTCGGCGTCAGTGTAACCCAGAATCAATGAACTCCAGGAAAGCCTGACGCCACAACCTTATTATTGTGTTGTCAATCGATTCAAACCACTAAAAGTAAGAAGGACGGAGGGAGTGGTGCATGTATAGGCCCCACTACATTTCGAAAAACACCAAAAATAGGCTTGATGAAACTATTAATAAATAACCTGCCATTTTTAGGGGCGACCCCGAAAAAATTAGGGGCGACTTTTTTATTCCCAACCCATAGACAAGGTAGAGAGTTAAAAAAAGGTGGACACTCACTATTAACCTAAACAAGATTCAAGTAGATATACACCAGTCATTCATAACTGTAAAGAAATTCACAGATTCAGTCTTTCGATACATCAGTTTTTCATAAATGTAGAGAAATTCACATATTCAAAGTCGATACAAGTCCTTGGTGCGTGCATTCCATCCAACTTGGTTAACTCTAGTTTCCTTCTTTTCGCAATCTTCAACATTTTCTCTGTAAAATTCCCGACGATACCAAATTTATAAACAGAATTTGGGTGTATATCAAACAGTTGAGAAATCTCTCTCTATGTACGATATCATCAATTTCTTCCATTTGCTTAGAACAATCATTGAAATAATCATCTCATTCATCAAGAACATCTTCCATCCTAGCAAGTACTCAAAATATTTCAATAAAATTCAAACCAGAAGCAACAATAAAAACTTAAAAGCAATCACGAGTTATTACATAGCAGGCAAACGAGCAACAAGCTGCGCCGCAAGCCCTTTTTGAATAGCAAACCCTATCCTCTTAAACACAAACTCTCTCGAATCTTTGAACTCTCGCTAGGAGTCCAACCGCCTCTGGCGCTAAATACCCAAAAGTGTCAAAGGCAAAGGGAATAAAAGCATGTCCATTATCAATACATTCCTTTTCATGCTTCGTTATCTTACCCGAGGCATCTTTCAAAGCTGCCTGTCCAACTGTGAAAGAGCCTTGCCCGATGCCTACTAATGGAGAAACCCCAGTAAGATCAACACACGTATGTTTTCCGTTGGCCCACCCAAAAATAAGAACATCTGCTGGCCTGAGTGTTGATCTCCCTTCAAGAGGATCCGTCAAAAAGTTGACCGGCGCCTCTTTCTTAGCTGAAATACCATCCCTCCATAATACATCATATAAGATATCTCTCACATGATCATGTCTATATTTAAAACCAGGATCTACCTTACAATGAACAACATGTTCCCCATATGCGTCTAAGCAGCCTGTAATACAAGCAGGGCAATGAGAATCAGAAGGGTATAGGGGAATCATTAACCTGTATTTAAGGATGGACCGGTACTCCAAGGGGGACATCTTCTGTCCAAGGCCCTCAATCGAGATAGCAAGAAGAAAATCCTGCACATGCGATGCTTGTAGGCAACCAAAAACTGCTTTCTGCCTGTCCGAAAACCCATAAACCCTACCCATATCTTTAACAACCCATAAATCCTGCGCATGCGATGCTTGAAGCAACAAGCATATTCATCATTATACACAAAGTATCCAAACCAGTACTTGTCATCCAACATCAAATATTCATTCAAACCTTTACATATCCAGTGCTTCTAAACAAAACACTACCAATCTTAGTTCACAAAACCTGAGCACCACTTGTTACCAACATAAATATCTTGTTCATAAACACAAATCCAGGGACTTTAAAACAAAAAACTACCTAAATAAAACCTTGAAGACCATTTCATATTCACATCAACATCACCTACAGAAAAAAGCAGATACCGGCCGAAATGGCATCGTGAAAACCATTTTGTTAAAAACTTGTTGATCATTTTCAAGGTTTTTTCAAAAACCTGAAAATCTGGTTAATTCCAATACCTGTAAAGAGACCTCTAAAAGTCATCCTCATTATAGCTCCAGTCCTCTTCCTCGTTATACCAATCACTATACTCACTGTCAAATGAAGCAGGCGAAGTGTTGTCAGAAGAAGAAGAATCCTCAGCACTACCAGCAGTTCCTTCAATCTCATCTTCATCAGTCTCCTCTCCCAGCATCTCCTCATCCCCATCATGTTCTTCCCTTTCCTGGATGGTCCTTGCAAATATCTTCGGATTTTCTCTCTCATAATCAAACCTTCTCCTCAATTTTCTATCATGATATCGTTCCATCTTCTCGTCCTCCTCCGCTGTGTCCGAATCTAGATCACTGGTATCAACCTCTTCTACCGGGTACTTAAACACATCATCTGACGTATCAGAATCACTCTCAGATGCACTTCCATAACCTTTGCACTTGGATTGCTTCTCTTCCCTCTCCTCTTCTTTCCCATAACATATTTCAAAAAAGTTTGGCTTCCAAGCAGCAAAAAGATTATCAAGCTTTTCCTTCACCCTTTGACAGATCAATTCATGTTCTTCCCTTTGGCGAATCAACTCATGTGCATGCATGTCAATCTCTGTCTGTATATCATTTCGCAACGTCTGAAGTTCTTGATTGTTTAGTGAAAGAGCAAGAATCTTGGCTTGTTCATACTCTGCAGAAGATGGTCGAACAACCAGAATTTCTAGTCCGATATCGCCTGGAAGATTCTGATCACCTGAGTTGGCCATCTCCTAAACCCTTCACTTTCTCTTAATTCTTTCATTTTCTGATCACAACTCTAGAGAACACTATAATGGTCGTGTTAATCTCATGACTAAATGTCATTTTAAAGACGTTCTTGTGTCTATTAACTACCATTTATGTCGTTTGGTTAAGCGTCAAGTCGATTTGTTTCCCACACCCATGCAAGACCATGCGTATTACCTTCATCTTCAAGACAATAATTACCCTATCAAACCTTATTTTCAACACCTTAATACCTCTTTATCCATTACTCCTTTTGGAACTGCTATTAAGGGAGGTATTGGTAAGTCATCTAACTTTGATAAGTTTTTATGTGGACTAATTAAAATCTTGTATTTTATATTGATTAGGAGAATGCATCATCTGTTGATAGGCACCATTGAGGTTTGGGGTATGTCTGCCAGATGGATTATCTCTAGAACCAACTTAGCCATCACACCTAACCATATTGCCAAGAGTTACATTGCCATACAAAACCATAAACCACCAAAAATAATCTCCCACCACCTCTATCGCTTTAACCCTTACCATACATTCTTTCAAATTAATACCACTATTACTCTTGGCAGCTTATACCATCAGTCCTACGTCTATCTAAAAAAACACAAACCCATTTATGATTCACCAACCCTTAACTTCATCATGCTTACGTACCATATATACGTATCCTAGGAAAGGTTACCATGGATTATTGGATTTACTCATGCTTTGTATTGGTGTCATCCTACTCACGTGAAATCAAATCCCCCATCTCTATCGTTACATAAAAAAAATGGAAAAGATAGGGACAACTCGTATGTTAAGCTTTACCTCCAAAAAAGAAACAACGGAACAACAACTACCTTACACCAATTTCCACCTGAGAATTTGTCAAACCTTATTCAACAGACTTCTCTTTCCTTTTTTAAGGTTCAATACCATAATAAAAGAAATACCTATTGTCATTTCTTTATCCTCATAGTCTGCAAACTCTATCAAGATAGTACTTAATAGATTCTTTTCTCTCCACCTTCATATTATATTCCTTAACTTGGATTCTCTCCCCAATATATCTATCTACATACATATCCAGCTTATATATCATATGGATCCCCCTGATTTTCTAAATATGTCTCATACGACAAACCAAGAAATTCAAAACCTTTCTGCTCAAATGGCTGAGAAATTAACTCTACCATCTTCACTATCTAAACCATTCTTCATTAATAAAACTGTCATTCTAGATGATTCTGATAACAATTGGAAATGGTGTATGGTGGGTTATTTATGCTGTGAAACCCTTGTTCTTACTTCTTCAATTCACTTCTACATCTGTAACCAATGGCCTCTTGCTCAATCCCCTATTGTCACAACCTTTAGTGGATTATGTAATAAAGTTTTCATCCGGTTCTTAGCTGAAGATGATTTCAAAAGAATCAATTCGCAGAGACCTTGGTTTGTCTGTGGGTATCTAATGGTGCTGAAAGTTGTTCCTCCAACAGGTTGGCCAGCAAATCATCAACTTTCATTTTATTATGAACTCATGTGGTTTATCCTATGCAATATCCCAAAAGAATGTACTGAATTTGAGGATCTTCAAAAACTTACTTTCAAGATGGGATAACTCATTGAAGCCCAAGATCCTTAAGGAAATCATCCTTTAAAGAAGAATGTTAAAGTCTGTGTCAGAATTCTAGTTCAGAAAGCTCTACCAGTAGGCATTCCCCTGTTTACTATTGGAAGGACTCATCCTTTCCTCATCGAATGCAGATACCTCAAAGTTCCAAGATACTTCTGCTCTTCATGTCGTGTTCTTGATCATAAAGATGTTAACTGTCCTGCTTGGAAATTGAAACAAAAGTCTAGTAAGGAAGATTCTTCTTCCAATAACAAATACACTCTTCCTGTTACCTCAAGTCTCATGATGCCACCAGTGGCATTAAACAAACAACCAGTTCCTACTTCTAATGCAATAAATGATATTATCATGCAACAAAATGATACCGTGCTGGATACACAAATTGAATCTACTATTGATGCTATATGCGACAAAGGAAAAGCTACGGAGAAGATTCAGAACATTGAGAATACTGCTCAAAAGGGTTTATCAAATATGTTTCAGATGGGTCATTTTTTTAATAGATCCATAGCCTTGAAGATCTTTGATGTTGGTTTGATTCAGCAAAACTCGACTCAGCAGAACAATGAGTTACCAATTATTTTCAAACAAGTTACCACTCAGAATGTTCATGTTGAAGCTTCTATCCCTGGTCCCGAATCGGCTATTAATTGTCTGATTCGAACTTCTAACTCCTCAAGAAGGTTCAAAATTGCTGCTATCCCGAGTCAAACACCAATTATCACTAGAGGAACTGTAATTTCTGCTGAGCATGATGCCCTATCAAGCCTCAAAAGGAAGATCAACCCTAGAGCTTATATGATAAAACATACAAGAGAAAGTTCTTCTACTTTAGCTAGCATTTTTGTTATCCCGGAAGAACGGGATACTACCGAACCTGATTATGCCCAACTTTTCCCTCCAATCACCAAATTAAGGGGATTTACCTGCTATCAGTCTCTTCAATTGCTCTCTCAACACCCATCCTTTGATTGATTCTTATGAAAGTTATAATGTATCTGCTGATTACCCAAACAACAATGGTGTCTGCGATAATTCTCATCACAATGCTGCTACTTCTAATCTCAATTCTTCCAAAGATACTTCTGAAAGTGGTGATACTACCAGTGCTCCTCTTGGTGGTGGGTATGACTCTACCACTCAGGTAAATGTTACTCTCTTCCCCCCTTTAAATGATCCCATCAATTCTGTTATCCCTATAAACCATTTTCATGTCAATAATGTCAATATGCTATGTTGGAATATTAGAGGATTGGGTAAGAAAACAGCTAATAAGGAACTTAGTTTGCTATGTAGAAATGTTAGCCCTGATATCATCTTCCTATCAGAAACCAGAATGAATAAAGATCCGGCGGCTAGAAAACTAAAAAATATGGGCTTTCCCTATACCTTTAATATTTCTTGAAAATACGAGGGTACCTAAATATACCTCAATCTAAAACTTTTCCACCTATAAGTCCTCTTACCGAAAGTGATTGTCTATGGACTAAGTCGAGACAATACAACGAATCGGTATTCACACTTTGTGTGATATTCTATGGATACGAGATCGAGACAAGACAACAATCAAAGTGTGACTACTTGATAATAGGTTCGGACTTAACCAAACTCTATAGGATCACTATCAAATAATACGGAGTTAACGTTTGTGTAATTTACTTTAATTATAATAACAACAATCATAATTGTGAAAAACAAAAGTAAAAGACACATCAAGATTTTGTTAACGAGGAAACCGCAAATGCAGAAAAACCCCGGGGCCTAGTCCAGAATTGAATACTCTCAGAATTAAGCCGCTATACAAAATCAAACTAACTTTGTATAGTTGAAACCAAGCAACTAAACCTATAGTTCACCTAGTTTCTTCAGTATCCCTGCACTTTTGACATTCAATAAGTGCACGCACTAGAAAAATTCCTTTGGTTCATATTCCAAACTGTAAAGGAACAACAAATCTGTTCGGCATCAACTCTATTCAATCCAGTGATATGAGTTAGACAAAGGCTCTTCTGTTTAATCTAATAAACTCCTTTGTCGGGTTTAGATCTATCTAACAAACAACTAACAAGTAGTCGATTTTAGATTTTGCAATCAATAATATGATCTATCAAGATGCTAAATACTGATACCGATCTACGCAACTAATCAATCAAATCTACCCAAAAGATAAACCGATTATAGTTGGATCCCAGCCGATCAAGTTTTATGCACACCCAAGATTATGAACCCAAATCAGAAATCTTCTTCGTCTTCAAATCTTCTTAAATCTTCAATAAACAATTGCACACAATAACTTGAATCTCTTGTGGTCAATCATGCACAGAATGGAGTATGTTAACAATGGATTATCACAAGATGTCTTTAGATCTACAAGCAGTTCTAAAGATCACGCCTACACTTCGATCTAGTTCGAGTGAATCTTATATCAGAAGAGAAGATTCTCAAGAATAAACAAACTAGGTGCAATCAAAGTTCAACAACCGTTAGTCAATCAAATCAAATCGAAAACTAATAATACTCCAATTATCTAGTTTTCCACCAACGGTACCCGTAGAGCTTCTTGATCCCAAAGAAGTCTTTAAACGAGCGGTCGTAAGACATTTCGCCTACTTAGGGTACTTTCCTCTCCGAATAGACGACTCCACCAGTAACAACACAATAAGGTATTTTTGCTGGCTCTTACGATAGTTTACATGAAATGAAAACTTGGGTATTTATAGACCAAGGAAGTTTGGACACCAAGGAATTTCCAATACCGAAATATTCTTAAGATATGCAATATTTCCAAAATCGGTTTTCATAATTCCTAGAAATGCTCTGTCCAAAAATAATCGAAATCCTACTAGAAAATATCCAATTAGTATACGCACATTACTAATTTTTTATTTTCCAAAGATATGCATTTTAATTGCTGAAAAGCGGGGGTCTAACAACCTCACCCAATATTTCGATTAGCAATCTGTATGGACAAACTCTAATATACTTTTAACATAATCAACTAGACAGTCAGACTCAATCTTAATAAAAAGTATATCAAAGAGTTGATATCTCTATCTCTCGATTTGATCTATATTCAAATAAATAAAAATCTGTGAGTCTTTATCAAATACAAGAGATATAAACTTGGATGGTACCAAAGACCAATATGCAAGGATCAATCAATTTCCAATCAACAACCAAAGGTTGGATTTCACAATTGATCGATACAACGTACAACCTGTGATATTTCAATTATATAAAAAAATATAATGCGAAATAGAAATAACACAGACACCAGAAGTTTTCTTAACGAGGAAACCGAAAATGCAGAAAAACCCCGGGACCTAGTCCAGATTGAACACCATATTGTATTAAGCCGCTACAGACACTAGCCTACTACAAACTAACTTCAGTATGGACTGTAGTTGAACCCTAATCAATATCATACTGATTCAAGGTACAGTTGTGCTCCTTACATCTCTGATCCCAGCGGGATACTACACACTTGATTCCCTTAGCTGATCTCACCCACAACCAAGAGTTGTTACGACCCAAAGTTGAAGACTTTAATAAACAAATCTGTATCATACAGAAAAGTCTATGATAATAGATAAATCCGAATCCCAAAGTTAAACCTATGAGTTTGTTCCGTCTTTTGCTAAAAATCAATGTGAACAGGAACTAATCGATAACGCGGACTTATATTCCCGAAGAACAACCTAGAATTATCAATCACCTCACAATAATCTTAATCATATGGTAGCGAAACAAGATATTTCATAATCACAAACGATGAGACGAAGATGTTTGTGATTTTTTTTATCTTTACCTATCGGAGATATAATCTCAAGCCAATTATTCAATTAAAATCATACGATAGAAAATGGCAAGATCAGATCGCTCAACTACAAGAGAAGTAGTTTCTTATGGCTTCACAATCCCGATGAAGTCTTTAAGTCGTTAACCTACAGGGTCTCGAGAAGAAACCTAAGGTTAAAGGAGAATCGACTCTATAAAAACCAACTAGTATCACACAAGAGATGTGGGGATTAGTTTTTCCAGTTGCTAGAGTTCCCCTTATATAGTTTTCAAATCAAGGTTTGCAATCTAAGTTACCTTGGTAACAAAGCATTCAATATTCACCGTTAGATGAAAAACCTGATTCAACCAAGCTAACATCTTTCAATTGTTAGATCAAAACTTAGCTTGTCAGACACAAATGAAATGTATTTCATTTAGGTTTGAGTAACCGTACCTAAACGTGTACACTTAGTTGGTTCATAAATTGTTAACCAATGGTTAGGTATATGAGCACTTTCATATTAACCATATTCATCTTTCTCATAACTAGTTCAAATGACTTAGAACTAATTGAAGAGTTGTTCAATTGCTTAGGTCTTTATGCATGGTTTGATTCGTTTAAATCAATTGATGAACAATATAGCCACGATTTGCAAAGATTGTATTCCTTATAATTTATTGTTTTAAGTCCATGAACTACCGATTTGAGAAATAACCAGCTTGGGTACGCGTACCTTTGCTACCAGATTTTGGGTTGGATTTAGTTTCCAAATTCAGCATATTTTTCAGGTAGAAAAGTTCCTCCAGTACGCATACCTAAGGTGACTGGTTTATGAGTTCGTAAACTCCAAACTCAGTAGAATTTTCTTGGGAGGAAAGTTCCGCCAGTACGCGTACCCAACCTGTCTCCTTCACCATTACCGCATGCACACATATGCACGCACTTGGTTTCCGGTACATGGATTTATACACTAATGTGAGAACAAACTATATATGCTTATATCCATATATGGTAATCTCAACTCTACATTTCAATCATTGAAACATTCTTCTATAATGTTATAACAATCGTTATTCACGACTATCGTCATTAAACCTATTTTCAAGATTGAAATGTCATCATGACTTTCATCACGGGTAAAGATGAAAATGGTTAAAGCGAAAGCTTATCAACACATATTTCGAGAAAAAGATAGGTGAGTAAACTGGGCTCGAAATAGCAAATGTGTATGTATGAAAACTATCATACTTATACGAATTTTGTCTCAAGAGTAGGATATCGAATAAACTTTTGAGTGGTAGATGAGTTCAAGTCTCCACATACCTTTTAGTTGGATGAAGTTTCACTGGTTCCTTGAGTAGTTCTTCGTCTTTGTAAGATAATCGCCATGGAGTCTGGAGCTCAACTATACTTAACTATCCTAGACCGAGACTAAGCTATAAGTAGACTAGAAATCAAGACATTAGTTTTGATCACTAACATTGACAAACATGTTTGAGATAACAACGCATGCGAGTTCGACCGAGAAATGCTCTAACAATTGCTGGTAACTAAAAGCATATAAAAATTAACAACCTTAATTAAAATATTCTCAACTTATTTCGGTCTGGGATCTCCTTTAGCTATTAAGGAATATCTTTGAACAATAAAAGATAAGAGTTATTAAACATATTCAAAGTATGTCGACATCTTATTTCTTTGTTAATCCTTTTTCATATTTGCAATCTTGGAATCGATTATACAACACTTCCAAGCAAGTTTAGAACTGGTTCATCTGATTTCCAAGAATGATGTGATTGTTCAAATTAACACACTAATCATGGGTTTATGGTTCTACCAAACACAAGGATCAGTTCTATCATAATATGGTTAATGGGACCGGTTACATCAGTTACCAAATTGTTCACATCAATTACCAAGACCGGTTACCATATTCTCATGGTATTACTTCTGATCGGTCACACCAGTTATCAGGATCGGTTACACCAATTACCAGGACCTGTTACACCAATTACAAGGATCGATTACTACTCTTTTGTGATCGGTCACACCAATTACAACTATCGATCATACCATCTTAGGTGATTACTTAGGATCGGTTACACTAATAAAAGTCATAGCAATACATAAGTTAGGCATTGTGACTAGTTTTACCAAGATACATAACAAGTTATGATCGGTTCTACGAACTCACACATATTGGTAATCCAAAGATATGGAATGAATTACAATACCAATAATCCTAGCGATTTTCCTTTCGATTCATAAAACAAGTTCATGAATGTACTTCCTTTAAACGAATGTAAACCTTGTTTCCTAGGATGAAATCTTCACCCATACACATAATCACAATAACATTCATACAATTATGTTGATGTCTTATATACGAAGTTCAAAATATAAGCGTTATACTTCGTATTCTAATTCCTTAACACTATGTCTACTAGAGTATAATCATTCACAGCTTCACATTTATGTTTTCAGTATAGCACGAATTAAAAGATACGTTGGGAATGAAACAGTTCAAGTTAAAATTGAAAAAGAGGGGGGTCTAACAACCTCACCCAATATTTCGATTAGCAATCTTTATGGACAACTCCGAGTTGTTTTCTAGAGAATCAACAAGACTCAATCAATAGAAAATACTCAAGGAGTTATTATCTCAATCTCTTAATTTGATTTACTCAAGCAAATAAGATTCGCGAGTCTAATCAAAGAGAGATAACTTGGATGGTGCCAAATACCAATATCCAAGTGTCAATCGATTTAAATCAACAACCAATAAGGTCGGATATTCTAATCGATTGAACAACGCACAACCTGTATAATTTCAATTATATAACAAAATATAATGCGGAATAGAAATAACACAGACACCATAATTTTGTTAACGAGGAAACCACAAATGTAGAAAACCCCGAGACCTAGTCCATATTAAACATACAATGTATTAAGCCGCTACAAACACTAGCCTACTCCAAATTAACTTCGGTCTGGACTGTACTTGAACCCCAACCAATCTCACACTGATCCAAGGTATAGTTATGCTCCTACGCCTCTGATCCCAGCAGGATATTGCTCACTTGATTCCCTTAGATGATCTCACCCATAACCAAGAGTTGCTACGACCCAAAGTCGAAGACTTTAGCAAACAAATTTGTCTCGCACAGAAAAGTCTACATGTAATAGAAAAATTCATCTCCCACGAATAAACCTACGAGTTTTGTTGCGTCTTTTGATAAATCAAGGTGAACAGGAACCAATCGATAAAACCATACTTATATTCCCGAAAAACAACTCAGTTTCATCAATCACCTCACAATAAACTTAATCGACGCAGCAGTTGATGGTGGTTTTTAGACAAAGGGTAAAATTGTAAAACCCCGAATAACCTAATGTCACCGATGACATATTTATTAGAACAACGAGCAAAACCCTAATTACCCTCCGTGCCAATGGCAAGTCATGCCAGCCACACCTAGCCCAAGCTAGTCGCGCCATGCCAAACACACTCAGCCTTGGCCCTAGCTATGCTAGCCACACCAAACGCGCCAAAGAATGCCAACCATCCTAGCCGCACCCCTGTGCCAACGGAAAATCATGCCAGCCACACCAAAACACGCCAAAGCATGCCAACCATGCTAGCCGCACCTCGCTGCCAATGGAAAATCATGCCAGACACACCAAACGAGCCAAAGCATGCTAGCCGCACCCCTGTGCTAATGGAAAATCATGCCAACCACACCAAACGCGCCAAAGCATGCCAACCATACTAGCCGCACCCCTATGCCAATGGCAAATCATTCCAGCCACACCAAATACGCCAAAGCATGCCAACCATGCTAGCCGCACCTCTGTGCCAATGGAAAATCATTCCAGCCACACCTAGCCCAAGCTAGCCGCGCCATGCCAAACACACTCTGCCTTGGCCCTATCTATGCTAGTCACACCAACCACGCCAAATCATGCCAACCATGCTATCCATAGCTTTGTGCCAATGGAAAATCATGCCAGCCACACCTAGCCCAAGATAGCCGCGCCATGCCAAATGCACTCTGCTTTGGCCCTAGCTATGCCAGCCTCACCAAACTCTCCAAAGCATGCCAACCATGCTAGCCGCACCACTGTGCCAATGGAAAATCATGCTAGCCACACCTAGCCCAAGCTAGCCGCGCCATGCCAAACACACTTTGCCTTGGCCTTAGCTATGCTAGTCATACCACGCCAAGACAAACACCCTTACCTTGGCCCTAACCTTGCAACCTAGGCCAAATTGGACACGCATGCCATTGGCACATGCCAACACGCTCACTGGCAGCCTTTCTTACCAAGCCGTGGCCCTAATGGTTGAGCGTGCCATTGGAAAATGCCAACACGCTCACGGGCAGCTTTTCTTACCAAGCCGTGGCCCTAATGGCTGAGCGTGCCATTGGCACATGCCAACACGCTCACTGGAAGCTTTTCTTACCAAGCCTTGGACCTAATGGCCGAGCGTGCCATTGGCACATGCCAACGCGCTCACTGGTAGCTTTCATTACCTAGTCGTGGCCCTAATGGCCGTGCGTGCCATTGGCACATGACAAAACCCTCGCTGGTAGCCTAACTTACAAACCATGCAACCTACCACCAAGGCATTCCGAACATGCCATTGTCACATGCCACACGAGCCACTGGCAGCTTTGGCATAGCCACTTGCACTCAACGTGCAACCTACCACCAAGGCATTCTGCACATGCCTTTGGCAGAAGACCCTCTGTCTCCATTATTATTTGTGTTAGCAGAAGATGCTCTCAGTAGAAACATCACCATGAAGATTCAGGAAGGAAGTATTAAGGAAATGGTGAACAGAAATGGTGTGAAACCATCTCACATATTATTTGCAGATGATGTTTTTCTGTTTTGTAATGGAGATATAAGGAATGTTAAAAAACTCATGGAGGTCCTGAAAGAATATCAAAGTGCTTCTGGACAGCAAATAAGTATGGAAAAAAGTAAATGCTTTATAGGGGGTACAACTGAAAATAGGAGAATTCAAATATCTGAAGTCTGTGGAATCCCTCTAGCTGTCTTTCCAGATAAATACTTAGGTGTTCAGCTATTTTCAGGAAGTGTTAAATCTTACCATGTTTGGCAGGGGGTTGAACATATGCAGGATATTCTTGCTGGTTGGAAGGGGAAAATTCTCTCTTTTCAGGAAAGACTCACACTAGTCAAATTTGTTCTAAGTAGCTTACATGTATACACTATGTCAGTGTACAGATGGCCAAAGAGAGTTGTGAATGAATGTGAAAGAATTATCAGGAACTTCTTATGGACTGGAGATCATTCTCAAAGGAAACAGGTTACCCTAAAATGGAATAAGGTCTGTTCTCCATTAACAGAAGGTGGATTGGGAATAAAGAGACTGGAAGTGGTGAATAAAGCCTTATTAATGAAGCTATGTTGGAGGATCCAGTTTGGGTCAGATGAAATGGAAAAATTCTTTCAAGAAAAATTCAAGAATAAAAATGGAGTATGGATTTCATATTATAAAAAATCTTCCATATTGCAAGGCTTAAAATGGGTGATGCATGATGTACAGGAAGGTACAAGGTGTCTAGTTGGAAATGGTGGAACTATCTCTGTGTGGAATGATAAGTGGATTCATGAAAATACTTTGGCAGAGTCTTTTCCAGATAATTCTTTTATGCACCAATATCCAGACTTGAAAGTGGTAGATATTATCCTGGAAGGTGAATGGGTGATTCCTGAGGAAATGTTGGATATGATTGAAGTTACTGAGCTACCTGTAATAACTAGAGGAGAAGATAAAAGAGTTTGGTCTTATACTATTACAGGGGTTTTTACAGTGGCATCTGCTGCAGAAGCTATAAGAGAGAAGTTTCCCAAAATGCAATGGACAAATCAGGTATGGCATTCTTCTATTCATCCTAATTTGTCTAGTAATATTTAGAAACTAGCAAGAAACATTTGTGCAACTGATGAAAATCTAAGAAAAAGAAAAGTCAACTTAGCTTCAAGGTGTTGCTTCTGCAAGAAAGATGAAGAAAATAAAGAGCACTTACTGTGGTTTTGTGACTTCAGTGAGATCATGTGGAATTGGCTAGGTAATATATTCCAATTTATAAATCCTAGCTCTTTTGAAGATTTGTTGAAACTAGCAAATGGTAAAAGCCCTGCAGTGAAAGAAATTTGGAGAATAGCTTCTTTCTGTCTGATGAGAGAACTTTGGTTTACCAGAAATAAAATTATATATGAAGAAGAAAGTTTCTCTATGGAAGTGATTAAGAAGAAGATTATGAAGTTTACAAAGGAGAGTGAAATTAGAATGACATCAACAATGTGGAATACTCCTTATGATCTTCAGGTTCTAAAAACATTTGAGCTTAAGTGTAGATCAGTTAAAGGCACTACTGTTAAAGAAGTTTATTTCCAATTGCCCCCTCCAAATAAAGTTCTTCTTTGCTGTGATGGTGCTTCAAAAGGCAATCCAGGCCTACCAGGATATGGTTTTATTAGCAGATCAAGTTCAGGTGAGCTCTTGTGTGCTGTTTCAGGTGGTTTGGGAATTTCAACTAATTTTTATCTTTGAAATTTTAGCTATTTTGAATGCTGGTGAATGGGCAGTTAGTAAGGGGCATAGAGATATATGGATCAGATCTGACTCTTGTGCAGCAATTCTTGCTTTTCAACAAGGAAAGGTCCCTTGGTTTGCCATTCAGAGATGGGAGAAAATCTGCTCTAATCTTTCATCATGGTTTTTCATTCATAGTTACAAGGAAGTAAATGTCTCTGCAGATGGTCTAGCAAAAAAGGGAACTAATCTTGCAAGAGGAGAGAAGAGGATTTACCTTACTAAACCTGACTTCCTTAACAACATGGAATGGCCAAATAAGGCTTATTATAGATTTTGTTAAGGTTCTGATAAAGCTTTTGGGCTAGTGGGCTTTTGTAAATCTTTTTTTATTTTATTTTATTTTTCTTTAGGCTTTGTTCTGGGGCTCATTGAGCTGAATTTTTTGTAATCCTCTTTGGTATCAATATATTTCTTTATTTAGCAAAAAAAAAATGCACATGCCTTTGGCACATTCCACACGCGCCACTGGAAGCTTTGGCATAGCCACTTGAACTCAACGTGCAACCTACCACTAAGGCATTCTGCACATGCCACATGCACCACTGGAAGCTTTCGCATAGCCACTTGCACTCAACGTGCATCCTACTACTAAGGCATTCCGCACATGCCACACGCGCCACTGGAAGATTTGGCATAGCCACTTGCACTCAACGTGCAACCTACCACCAAGGCATTCCGTACATGCCATTGTCACATGCTACATGCGCCACTAGAAGCTCTGGCATTACCACTTGCACTCAAGGTGAAACCCGCAACAAAGGCATTCCGCACATGCCACATGCGCCACTTGCAGCCTGGCATTTCCACTTGCACTCAAAGTGCAACCAACACTCGAGACATCAACACAAACTGGGGGATACTTTCCAGGGTCTTGGTTTGGCGGTCACATCATGCAGCATACACTATGCTCACTTTAAGAAAGCGTGAATATGAATAAAGCGGTCAAATAAATGAGGAAATAATGGTGAAAACGTTTTTACCCATAAACACCAATGCGGTTACCACCTCCTCCCATTATTTCACCCTTTACTCTATTTCTTCATGAGGCCAGGGTACGTTTCAATCTCGACTTGTATAAATAGGTCTTACCTATTTACACCAGACAACAAGTCTCGGTCAGGAGAAAAACACAACACTCTTAGAAAAGGAAACTTTGCAATCTCTCCAAAAAGCTTTCATATCTTGCAAGCTTCCGAAGCTTTCACTTTCTGATACAAGTCGAGACACTACTCTTCCAAAATTATTCTGGTCTCAACACCTTTTTTTGCTTCCCTCCCCAAATCAACCCTTCTCCTCCACTTTGTGACCGAAGCAAGTCTGGAACGACCATTTCTTGGTTTAGGCCGGACTTGTACAGATTGATCTCTCGAATCTAGAAAGTGCTCACGTGCAACACATTTGTTTAGGGTTTAAACCAGTTTCTCACTCACCTACCGAATTTACCAAAATCGGCAGAAACGATTTTTACCCATAAATAATTGGCGACCACAGCGGGAGGATTGATCTTTCGGTTACATATCATCTTTCAGGAATCGACCTCACACATCGATCTAGGCGTCAGGGCGATAGAAACAAGCGGATTATTTATTCGACTATCAGGCAACCTGTCGTTAAACTTCATGAAACGACAGGGGACTTGGGTACTCGCCGACAAAGCTGCTAGCGGATTGTTTGGGGATCTACGATTCAACTACTAGGTAATCTGGTTGCCAGTCACAAACCGTAAGAGACGATTTAGGGCTTCACAGAAACCGAAATCAAACAGTCCAGTCATCAAGTAACTTAAAACGAACGGGGACTTTCCATAATCACAGTGGTGCTTTCCGCGAAATCCGATCTTACGCACGAGAATCCATTTTCATCAGGAGATCCTGGAAACCGAGTAAGTCTTGCCTAGACATAATATACATGGTTTACCATTTCAAGTTTTCATGGGAATGATAAAACCAATAGCCATGTTATGTCCTGTCCCATGTCATCCACCAACACACAATGTTCACGGTTCCATATCTTCCCTGGGATGTTCGTATCACTTATAGTCATAACAAAAAAAAAACAGCATCATCCCTAAAAAAAAAAACATATATTCATCTTTTTTCCATATCCTAAAACGTTTCATCCCAAATAATAACCCAAAACCCTCATAGGTAACACTTGACTATCAACCCAGAAATTCAAAAAAACAAAAACTTTTCTATCAACCCATAAATCCAGAAAACCAAAACCATAAGCCACGTTTTTCATTTGCCTTTCAAAAAAAGAAACACAGAGGAATTTCAGAAGACAAAAGTGCAAAGGAATCCATTCAACAATGGTTTACTTTTCTCGAATGAGACATCATTCGTCATTTGGAGGACAGCCTGTTCAGCTCCAACTCTTTGTTACATCACCATGTGTATCGACTTTGCATCATTACCAATTACTATTCATGAGGTAGCTGACGCTACTACGATAATATTCGAAGAGAGGAACTATATCCCTACAGACTTATGGAAGGAATACCTATGGCTAGGGTTTGCCCAAAAAAAAAAGGGAGAACAAACTGAAGGAGAAACGCTTGAGTGCATAGCTGGAATATGCTTGCCCACTTTGTTTCTACCACGCTACCGCTAACACCAGCATTCCATGATCCAACCTGCACGCCTTCCAAATATCGTTTCCACCGTCCCACGGAAAGAAGCCTCACGCGTTATCATCACAGCTTGATATTCAAAGTTCCAGCACCAACAATCCGCGTCCAAGACAATACCAGACGCGCTTACCGGACACACATTCCAGATGCACATGTCAGGCATACATGCAGCACGCATATGCCGGCCACGATACCACACCCTGCACAACAACCTGCATCCTCTCCCAAAAGCTTCCATATCTTGCAAGCTTCCTAAGCTTCCAATTTTCTGATCTGCACAACAGCCTGCATCCTTTCCAGCGCTGCCAACATGCATCTTTTCCAACACTGACAACTTGCATCCTCCTGACGTCACGCTTGCGTTTCCAGCTTGCATCTTAACAGCAACTTTCATCTACCCAGCGCTGGAAACTTATGTCCTTCTAGCGTAGCACTTGAACGCCCTGTAGGGAATAATCAGTATGATTTCATCACACGTAAAGATCAGGAACGACTTCTCCAAAATCGAAGCAAATCATCGAGCCCCCTGGGTTCACGAAGACTCTCTTCCTGTCAAGAGACGCATGATTTCTGGGGACTTCGCCCACAAAACTGTGCGGTCCATGATGAAACATTTACGTGAGATTATATGTTTCCCGAAGGCACAACGTCGAGACATATCTGCAGCCCTCAACCGCACTGCATTAAGGAAACATTTGTTTCCAACCAGAGAAGCCAATCCCAAACCAAAATACGGTTGATAAAAGGAACCCGGGATTCCTAACCATTGTTCGCTTGAAGGGTGTCCGGTTTGACAACACACTGATTAACGCAGCCGCTCCGCTTCAGCTTTCTCTCCATAAGCTGCTTCAGGATCAGAAGCCTAAACTTTAGCGTTTAGCTTCCTAAGTTTCAACATCCTCTCCAAGAGCCGAAGCTACTTCAACGCCGCTTCTTCCTGCAAAGAGCCGTATCACCACGATCCCGTGTCAAGGATCATGGATCCATCCAATTATTTTACTTCTATGGAAGCCCATACAATCCCAGACAACCTGCTTTGTTACCACAACAGTGTAGTCTCTTATGATTACATCCCCTACCAAGAACTGTTGCCGCTCATTCGTCGATACCAACCAGAGCTTTACCACATTAGCAATTACTACAAAGAAGGAAACATGTAAACCATACTGGAGGACTGAGGATATGCACGGAATCCCTTCGCCGCCAAAGATCAGAAGACACAGTCAACCAAAGTCCGTACTCACAAGAAGGTTATCTACTCTTCAAGGGTGCAGTGCAAGAATATTATCACCTCTCTGTCTAGAAGGCGCCTTCAACACTTTACGGTGACGTGGAGGGTCCCAAGCCTGCACTATCAAAATATTTCATCAAGTAATTTCTGAGCATCCAACTATCATATCTAGAAGAGTACGATAGGATCAGGCCGAATCTCGTGGATGAGGATTCAATGAGATGTAATTATAGTAGGTTGCGCATGGGGGCAACTTCAGACGAAGCAGTTTTTACTATTCTCGACTCGGGTTCCGCCATCTGAAGCTCAATTGGGATTTCCGCCACTGCCACTGAATTGGCAATCAATACTTCATAACCTAGAGGAGAAAGTGTTTCATCGGCAACAACCCCATGGTTTATTATACTAGTGGATCCATGATTCCCAACTTCGTTGTTAAGCACCTAATACGAAGATTACATGGGATTAGGATGGAACAAGCGTGGAAAATCAGTACTATCATAAGATTAAGAAAGTAAGTGAACTAACATCATTTAAGTTCCTTATTATGCTTCTACGACATGTGCAAGAAGTACCAAAGTCATGAAACACGTTTTCCAAACAAACTCGGCTGAGGGAAATTTACACTTCCCTGTGTTCAATTATGAAATGGGAGCAATTGGTATGGAATATAGTATTGGGTTATGTACCATTATTTTTGTATGGAAGTTACCTACAATATATCAAAATTTCATGGTAATCGGATGAACGAACAAGGAGAGGTGACCAAAACATCAGACAACACGCGAACTGGAAAAGTTCTGAAAACCTCATGGGAGTTTACTGTTTCGCGTTTTTCATCCCTTAAACATGCTCAAAATTCAAAAAGCTTCTTTGCGAAAGCTTGGAAATTTCCTGGGATTGAAGATACATATGCGGACCGTCAAGATCCGAGTTCGTATGAGAATTCTACAACAATTTTAGTGAAGGACGCCCAGCTTCCCAACTTGCAAGGACTCCCAGCTTCTCAGCTTCCCAATCCTGGTCAGTCTTCCCAGTCCTGCCCAGCTTCCCAATCGTGCTAGATTCCAATCCGCGCCAGCTCCCCTTCCCAGTGCCAATCCGTGTCAGCTATACCTCCTTTGCCAAATCCATACCATCCAGACGGCCCACACCCACTCCAAACTACTTGATGCTGACAAGTCCCTCTCACACCAAGTCTATGCTGGCAGCTCCGCCTCGCGTTTCAGAGCTTGGCCCCAAAGACACCTGGTCACACTGGGATTTATGCAAAGCTACCAGACGCAAGGATCGTGAATTCTACTCACATCTCCAAAAAGGTTAGACAAGCCACCTCAACTTTCTTTTATGGCTTACCGTCACTCGTCTGTCACCATCTTATGCTTACCTCGCAACAAGGCTCCTGTTCCGAGCTAAGCAGGGGACTTAATGTTGATGGTGGTTTTTAGATAAAGAGTAAAATTGTAAAACCCCGAATAACCTAATGTCACCGGTGACATATTTATTATAACATTTAATGCATGTAGTCAGTAATTAATGGGGGTATTTTTTCAAATTAGGGTTACAACGAGCAAAACCCTAATTCCCCTCCATGCCAATGGAAAGTCATGCCAGCCACACCTAGCCCAAGCTAGCCGTGCCATGCCAAACACACTCTGCCTTGGCCCTATCTATGCTAGCCACACCAAAAGCGCCAAAGCATGCCAACCATGCTAGCCGCACCCCTGTGCCAACGGCAAATCATGTCAGCCACACCAAAACGCGCCAAAGCATGCCAACCATGCTAGCCGCACCCATGTGCCAATGGCAAATCATGCCAGCCACACCAAACGCGCCAAAGCATTCCAACCATGCTAGACGCACCTCTGTGCCAATGGAAAATCATGCCAGCCACACCTAGCCCAAGCTATCCGCGCCATGCCAAACGCACTCTGCCTTGGCCCTAGCTATGCAAGTCACACCAACCGCGCCAAAGCATGCCAACCATGCTAGCCGCAACTTTGTGCTAATGGAAAATCATGCCAGCCACACCAAATGCGCCAAGGCATGCCAACCATGCTAGCCGCACCTCTGTTCCAATGGAAAATCATGCCAGCCACACCTGGCCCAAGCTAGCCGCGCCATGCCAAACGTACTCTGCCTTGTCCCTAGCTATGCCAGCCATACCAAACGCGCCAAAGCATGCCAACCATGCTAGCCACACCTCTATGCCAATGGTAAATCATGCCAGCCATACCTAGCCCAAGCTAGCCGTGCCATGCCAAACACACTTTGCCTTGGACCTAGCTATGCTAGTCACACCACGCCAAGACAAACACCCTTAACTTGGCCCTAACCGTGCAACCTAGGCCAAATTGGCCACGCATGCCATTGGCACATGCCTACACGCTCACTGGCATCTTTTCTTACCAAGCCGTGGACCTAATGGCCGAGCGTGCCATTGGCACATGCCAACACGCTCATTGTCAGCTTTTCTTACCAAGTTGTGTCCCTAATGGCCGAGCGTGCCATTGGCACATGCCAACACGCTCACTGGAAGCTTTACTTACCAAGTTGTGGCCCTAATGGCAGAGCGTGTCATTGGCACATGCCAACACGCTCACTGGCATTTTTTCTTACCAAGCGTGGCCCTAATGGCTGAGCGTTCCATTGGCACATGCCAACACGCTCACTGGCAGCTTTTCTTACCAAGCCGTGGCCCTAATGGCCGAGCGTGCCATTGTCATATTCCAACGCGCTCACTGGTAGCTTTCATTACCTAGTCGTGGCCCTAATGGCCATGCGTGCCATTGGCACATGCCAAAACCCTCGCTGGTAGCCTAACTTACAAACCTTGCAACCTACCACCAAGGCATTCCGCACATGCCACAGGCACCACTAGCAGCTTTGGCATAACCACTTTCACTCAATGTGCAAACTACCACCAAGGCATTCCGCACATGCCATTGGCACATGCCACATGCTCCACTGGCAGCTTTGGTATAGCCACTTGCACTCAACGTGCAACCTACCACTAAGGCATTCCGCACATGCCACACGCGCCACTGGCATCTTTGGCATAGCCACTTGCACTCAATGTGCAACCTACCACTAAAGCATTCTGCACATGACATTGGCACATGCCACATGCGCCACTGGCAGCTTTGGTATAACCACTTGCACTCAACGTGAAACCTACCACCAAGACATTCCGCACATGCCATTAGCAAATGCCAAACGCGCCACTAGCATCTATGGCATTGCCACTTGCACTCAAGGTGCAACCCGCAACAAAAGCATTCCGCACATGCCACACGCGCCACTTGCATCCTGGCATTTCCACTTGCACTCAAAGTGCAACCAACACTTGAGACATCAACACAAACTGGGGGATGCTTTCCAGGGTCTTGGTTTGGCGGTCACAACATACAGCGTACACTACGCTCACTTTAAGAAAGCGTGAATAGGAATAAAGCGGTCAAATAAATGAGGAAATAATGGTGAAAACGTTTTCACCCATAAACACCAATGCGGTTACCACCTCCTACCATTATTTCACCATTTACTCTCTTCCTTCATGAGGCCAGGGTACGTTTCAATCTCGACTTGTATAAATAGGTCTTACCTATTTACACCAGACAACAAGTCTCGGTCAGGAGAAAAACACAACACTCTCAGAAAAGGAAACTTTTCAAGCTCTCCAAAAAGATTTCATCTCTTGCAAGCTTCCGAAGCTTTCACTTTCTGATACAAGTTGAGACACTACTCTTCCAGAATTATTCTGGTCTCAATACCTTTTTTTGCTTCCCTCCCCAAATCAACCCTTCTCCTCCACTTTGTGACCGAAGCAAGTCTGGAACGACCATTTCTTGGTTTAGGACGGACTTGTACAGATTGATCTCTCGAATCTAGAAAGTTCTCACGTGCAGCACATTTGTTTAGGGTTTAAACCAGTTTCTCACTCACCTACCGAATTTACCAAAATCGGCAGAAACGATTTTTACCCATAAACAGCAGCGAAGAAGATTATTGAGGAATCACAAAAAATGAGACGAAGATGTTTTTGATTACTTTTATCTTGCCTATCAGAGATAAAAATCTCAAGCCAATTATTACAATTGTACTCGTATAATAGAAACAGCAAGATCGGATCACACAACTATAATAAAAGTAGTATCGGTCTGGCTTCACAATCCCAATGAAGTCTTTAAGTCGTTAACCCGAATTTAGAGATAAAACTCAAGGATTAATGGAGATCGCCTCTAGCTTAGAGAAAACTAGTATCACACAAGAAAGGTGTGTGGGGATTAGTTTTTCCAATAGATAGGGTTCTCCTTATATAGTCTTTCAAATCAGGGTTTGCAATCAATGTTAGCTTGCTAATAAAGCATTCAATATTCACCGTTAGATGAAAACCTGATTAGATACAAGCTAATATCTTTCAACCGTTAGATCGAAAAATTAGCTTTCCATACACACATGTACTTGACGTTTTAGGTTTGTGTAACCGTACCCAAACGTGTACAATGGTTGGTTCAATATTAGTCAACCAAATGGTTAGCAAAATGATAACTTTCATATCAACCATATTCTTCTTCACCGTAACTAGTCCAAATGACTCAAATGAACTAGTTAGAGAGTTATTCAATTGCTATGATATCTCAAGTACTACAAGTGACACAATTGAATCAAAAACGATGTGATTGACTCGAATCATTAATCATGAACTATAAAGCCACAGTTTTCAAAAGCATTCCTTAGTAATTTAGAATAAGTTCACGAATCAACATTTTCAGACATAACCTCTTGAGTTCGCGGACTCAAGCTAACCGGTTGAAGTTAATAAACTCCAGCAGAATTTATCGGGATGAGAACTTCTGTCAGTTCGCGGGCTGCACCTGAGCTTCAACTTCAACAAATATTCTCGAGTTCGAGAACTACGCCAGTTCACGGACTGGGTTCGTGGACTGAGTTCGCGGACTGAGTTGCTTCTCACGCTCCAGTTCCACTTGATCAACAAAGTTCGCAAACTTCGGTTCAAGTGTTAAGGACTTATACATATATGTGTTGCCACAACAATGTTTATATCCCACAATGGTTATATAGTCTAAACTTTCATTTCAATCATTGAAATATTCTCTTAGGGCGTTATATAGTTGTTATTCACAAACTATTTTTCGTCAGAGCGATTTCCAAAGTGATTGAAACATAACATGACTTTCGTCACTAGGCAAAGATGAACTTGGCTAAATGGAAAGCTTTACCAACACCCATTTCGAGAAATAAATAAGCGAGATATACTCAACTCGAAATGTCACATGTGCATATTCTTAGTTTATATAGTAAAACGACTTTTATCTCAAGATAGGAGATAGAGTAGATAGACTTTTGAGTGATAGATAAGTTCAAGTCTCCACATACCTTTTAGTTGATGAAGATCCACTGGTTCCTTGAGTAGTCCTTCGTCTTGTATGATGATCACCATGGAGTTCTTGAGCTCAACTACACTTTCTATCCTAGTCTGAGACCTTAGATATAGTAGACTAGAAATCAAGACTGTATAGTTTTGATCACTAATATTGACAAACAAGCTTGAGATAGCAACGCATGCGAGTTTGAGCGAGCAGTGCTCTAACAAAAATATTACTAACCTCAAGAGGAAGCATGATGTCGTCGATGTAGCTCTTTACTTTTTCACATTCTTCAAGTCTTCAAGTAATAATTGTATGTCTCATTATCCTAATCTTTCTAGCGCAACCTATACGAAGTTGTCTCTAGTATATAATCAAGCGAATCTAAAATTGAGTTTTGATTCACTAAAATATGACAACCAAACTTGACATACCAATGCTTGGTGGGTTCAACCGAGCTATGTCTAAAAATCTCCCCCTTTATCAGTTTTAGTGACAAAACTCTTAAAATCATATGGATAAACAAATTACAAAAATTCATTATACATACGCTTGATTACAAGTTTTAACAACACAATACCATGCATATATTCAATCCATAAATTCCGCTGAAGACATTATAATAACAAAGCTAATACCCCCCTTAAAGGTAAGATAGGTAGATTTTCAATCCGCACATCTTTGTTATTTCTCTTTTGTAGTCCAAATAACTACAATTAACATATGATATGTTTCTCTTCCTTAGTCAATGTTGTTAGAGCACTGCTCGGTCGAACTCGCATGCGTTTCTATCTCATGCATGTTTGTCAATGTTAGTAATCAAAACTATAAAGTCTTGATTTTTAATTTACTATAGCTAAGGTCTCGGACTAGGATAGAAATTGTAGTTGATCTCAAGAACTCCATGGCGATCATCATACAAGACGAAGGACTACTCAAGGAACCAGTGGATCTTCATTGACTAAAAGGTATGTGGAGACTTGAACATATCTATCACTCAAAAGTCTATCTACTTTATCTCTTATCTTAAGACAAAAGTCGTATTACTATATAGACTAAGATTATACACATGTGGTATTTCGAGATGAGTATATCTCGCTTATCTATTTCTCGAAATATATGTTGGTAAAGCTTTTCCTTTATCCAAGTTCATATTTACCTAGTGACGAAAGTTATGTTATGTTTTAATCACTTTGAAAATCGCTGTGACGAAAAATAGTTTGTGAATAACAACTATATAATGCCCTCTGAGAATGTTTCAATTATTGAAATGAGAGTTTAGACAATATAACCATTGGAGGATATAAGCATTATTGTGGAAACACATATATGTATGAGTCCGTATTGCTTGAACCAAAGTTTACGAACTTTGTTGATCAAGTGTAACCGGAGAATTACGTGAGCTTCAGTCCGCAAACTCAGTCTGTGAACCCAGTCCGTGAACTGGTGGAAGTTCTCGACCCGAGAATTTCTGTTGGAGTTTGTGAACTCCATCCGCGAACTTAAGTCCGCGAACCTAGTCCGCGAAATTGAGTAGGTTATGTCTAAAAATGATGTTTGTGAACTTATCTTAATAAACTAAGGAATGTTATTGCAAACCGTGGCTTAATAGCTCATGAATCGATTCGAGTGAATCACATCTTCTTTGCTTCAATTTTTTCTTGTGTAGTACATAAAGATCTAAGCAATTGAAAAACTCTCTAACTAGTTCATTTGAGTCATTGGACTAGTTATGGTGAAGAAGAATATGGTTGATATGAAAGTTATCATATGGCTAACCATTTGGTTAACTATTGTTGAACCAACTAATGTACAAGTTTGGGTACGGTTTTTGCAAGCCTACAAACGTGCATTTCATGTGTGTGTAACAAGCTATGTTTTCGACCTAACGGTTGATAAATATTAGCTTGAATCTAATCAGGTTTTCCTCTAACGGTGAATATTGAATGCTTTGTTACTAAGCTAACATTGATTGCAAACCCTGATTTGAGAGACTATATAAGGGAGAACTCTAGCGACTGGGAAACCTAATCCCCGCACATTCTGTGTGATACTATTTATGCTAAGCTAGAGTTGATTCTCCTTTAACCTTTGGTTTTCCTCTTCTATAACTAGGTTAACGACTTAAAGACTTCATTGGGATTGTGAAGCCATATCGATACTACTTTTCTTGTAGTTATGTGATCTGATCTTGCTGTTTCTATCATACGATTATAATTGTATTAATTGGCTTGAGATTTATATCTTCAATAGGCAAGATATAAAAGTAGTCACAAACACCTCGTCTCATCGTTTGTGATTTCACAATATCTTTTTTCGCTGCGTCAATTAAGACTATTATGAGGTGATTGATAAAGCTAAGCTATTCTTCGGGAATATAGGTCTGGTTTTATCAATTGGTTCTTGTTCACCTTGATTTATCAAAAGATGGAACAAAAAATCGTAGGTATATTCGTGGGAGATGGATTTATCTATTACTGTAGACTTTTCTGTGTGATACATATTTGTTAATTAAAGTCTTTGACTTTGGGTCGTAGCAACTCTTGGTTGTGGGTGAGATCAGCTAAGGGAATCAAGTACGTAGTATCCTGCTGGGATCAGAGACGTAGGAGCATAACTGTACCTTGGATCCGTGTGAGATTTATTGGGGTTCAACTACAGTTCAAACTGAAGTTAGCTCGGAGTAGGCTAGTGTCTGTAGCGTCTTAATACAATGTATGTTTAATCTGGACTAGGTCCCGGGGTTTTTCTGCATTTGCGGTTTCCTCGTTAACAAAATTCTGGTGTCTGTGTTATTTCTTTTCTGCATTATATTTTGTTATATAATTGAAATAATACAGGTTGTGCGTTGTTCAATCAATTAGAAAATACTGAAGATCATTTTTCATGTATGACTCTTGAGGCAAGCCTTAAAAAGGATGCTTTGGAAATAGAACAACACTTGAGTAAGCTCTCTATTCATGGATGCTCTCAGCAGTCCAATATACCAACTACTTCTGCTATATATGAAAATGCTCCAGCATCAGAAGTAAAAACGGAGTCCCTTACAATCAAGAAAGATGTGTTAGTCTCCTCTAATCAAGGAAATTCCACACCACATGGAAGGATGAAATCTCATGACGAGAATGTTAAGACTAAATTGCCTAATCACTATTGTGATCAGAAAGTATGTCTCTTTTGTGAGGCAAAAGTTTCTGTTACTCAAAAGGGAAACTCTAGGTTGAATAAAAATTCTCTTGTTCAACTTCAACACACCTTAGACTTAATCCTCAAAGGTGTAACTAACATTCATATGTCGAAACCCATTGGTTTTCATACTTACCATGTGTATGTTGTCAGGAAGGTCAGTTCAATGAGTTCCTCAAATGCTCGAAAGCAAAACAGAATTCTTAATAAGAATCGTCTAAGGAAAGATCAAGTCGTTTTCTCTGAAAACAACGCTTCCATTGATATGAAAGAAATTCCAGGAGAAAGAAGAAAAATTGATGACATGAGAAATAACATGTAGATATAATTAAGCGGTACAAATAAATTTTCAACATGTTGTCATCCTCCTCAAGTAAAGACTCCTATGGTAAGAACTCAAGCTATGTCTCATATTTTGATGACAATAAGTTTTATGATAATTTTTCAAATCAAAAGGGATCTCTCTCAAAATTCAGAAGGAAAAAGAGACTTGATCATAAACACAATTCTTTTAATGAGCTCAAAGCTCATACTTGTGCTAATTAATCACAAGGTTTGAGAACTTGCTCATAAAAATCCTGTTGAGCAAGATGTGTAAAAGTCAGGTATAGCTTGGAAATTTGCGTTTCGCCTAGTTGAGCTATCCTCTTATCGTTTATATCTAAACTAGTGCCAGTATACAATATTGATCAAAAGTATTTATTGTATCTTTTATCGTTTCTTTGTTTAATTGTGTTTGTGTCTGCTACATTTGCGTTCTGAATTACTATGTAGCCAAAGTATTTTTGTTTTATTCCTTGTGGGATGTACTGTATTCGAATGTGTACATGTGTTACCATCTCGAGATGAAAGTTGGAAAACCCTAAAAATATTCCTTCCTAAGAAACCTTTAAGTAGCCAAACTATTGAGTTATATAAGTCACGTACGCATACTCTTGGTTATCAAGAATGTCCTCTTCTTCATCTCTTGGTGGTGATTTTGAAAAGGGATTTCTTGAAAAAGGTTTTGGTTTTTTGAATCAAAAGAAAGGAAGAAAAGAACTCTTGTGGAAGATGGTGCACCTAATGCCTCGTGCTACTATGCCTACTCACATCAAGATGTTGAGAATGAGGACATGGTTTCTGGTGAAGTGGTTCATGACTTTCTTAAATACTTTGAGAAAGCAAAATTGCAACTTGTTGATACAATGAAGGATCTTGATGTGGTTAGAAGTGAGTTAAAAAAGGTTACTACTGACCTTGGTCTCATGAAGTAAATCTTCTATTTTTCATGTTTTGTTAAGAAGAATAACTAGAGGTTGGAATAGCCATTATTGTGATTACACATAGCTATGTCCAACGTTTTCATCTTCATGTTTTTAGATTTATTGGTTTAAATTCTAAACTTGTTTGGAAGATGATTTTTGCAGTATTAATTGTAGTTGCAGGAAATCCTACACTACACCCTTGATAAGATCTTACAGTAATTAACACATATTTGATGATTAAAACGACACTTTATTATTTGATTTTTAGAAATGTTTACAAGTAAAGGAAGAAGATCAAGAATACAACCGCTCTATTGAATTTTCTCTCTCCTCAAGACTTTCTCAACACTAAAAAAATACCTCATCCTCTCTTTGGACATACTGGGTCTCTATATATAGGGTAGTTACATAATGGATGACAGCTAAGCTCCCCTTTAATTTCGGATTTGATTTGCGATCTTATCGAAATATTTATAATATGAAATCTCACAAGTATTGTAACCATCGCAGATCAATCATGCTCTTCTCGTGTTTCTTCAATCGTCAGCTATTATGACGCTCGCAAAGTGTTATTGAAGAACTCGCGGTGACGCCCGCAGAAGTGTTGTTAATCTCGCAAGAATAATGCCATGGAGATATTCTAGTCCTACATCTTGCATATTCTCATGTATTCTTCGCGAAGTGGAGGGGATATGAGAATCTCCAACTCTTCATAATGCTCGCAGCCTCCTATCTTTCCATATTTTCTTCTCGACAAAACTCCGTGAATTTAGCTTAACCGCCTATACGTGTTATAAATTCCTCTTTTTACCGGCATGTCACTCCTCAACAGGTCATCTCCTTTTGCTTATAAAAGGTAGAATTTGGTTACAGAACTAATTTTCTTCTTTTACTCTTCTATCTTCTTCGTTTCTTCATCCTCTGCAAATTTTTCCGATCTGTAATTTTTCTTCTTCTTCATATCTACCTGCTACTGCTTTAATGGAATCTTCAAGGTATGTGTTTTTATGATGTTACTAAATTCCGTTTTGCTTACTTGAATCATGTTTACTCATATTTTATTAATCTTTTTTATTTGATTCTTCATAATTCCCCTATTATATCTTCTCTTTAGAGGAACTCCCCCTAACACCCAGTCTGCAACCCAAAACCCTAATCTTCTCAAAAAATTAGTTCATAAGAGAAGGAATCATGCGAGTCATAAGGTAGTAAGAAACATTTACTTCTTCTTAATAACAATATTGTTGCCTCTGTTTCTTATCTAAGTTATTATTCACAGGATGACGAAAGTATTGCTAATCATCATAAAAGATCTCTCCAAGTTAAAACTCTTGAGGCTAACATTACTATTCCCAAGATGACATCTTCGAGAGTTATTCCCACAACCTTGCAAATAGAACCTCCTTCTTCTTTTTGCGAGACTATCGCCACTAATATTCCCAAAGTTGCTGTCAATGAAACTCCTTCCAGCCCTTTATTACCTTCAACTGTTACTTTTCCAAACACTCCTCCTTATGACGATGCAATCATTGCGAACAATCAAAACCTCCAGCTTTCTACTGTCATTATTTCACCATCTGCACCTTCTTTTTCTTCTAAGGAAACTTTGATAGGAGTGGATGTTGCTTTTAAACTCTTGTCTGATGTTTTGGATGAGGATAAGAGGTCTTCTACTGACCCTGTCAAGCAGGACGTCTGCGAGGTTTTATATAAGTATCTTTGTTCTAACCAGATGGATTCACAAGCAGCTTTAGAAAGTGAAGTTGAATCGCTTAAAATAAATCTCCAAGCTAAAACTTCAGAATGTGACATTCTCTATCAAAAGCTTCGCAATTCTTCACTTGACTGCGAGAATCTGCGCAACAAAAATAATGAGTTAAAAGGTATAATTTTGTTGCCTCTGTCTCTGGTTTTTCTGTTCTAACAAATTTTAATTTTCTCTGTACTCAAACTTCCTTCTTAAATTCTTGGTTCGTATATTTAGTTGTAAATCAGAATCGATTCATGGAGAGACTTAAATTTGAGTCTATCACTGAAGAAGCTCATGTTGAAAAAGATTCTTGGATGGACCAGTATAATAGATTAGATAATCTCTACACATATTCGATAGATCAAATAGATAATCTTACTAATGAGAATAATCAATTATCGCAAAGCCAAAATTTATTAAGTAGCGAGGTTACTCGCCTCTCATATTTGTTAATCAAGGCTAATTTGGCGACGGAATCTTTATCAGATGAAAATAGAACTTTATCTCAAGAAAAACATAGTTTTTCAAGCTTGATGGCGATTTCGTCGCAACAATTGAGTAATCTTCAAAGAATATGTGATAATCAAGAGCAATCTCTTCGTTCTCTTAAGGATGAGCTCAAGGAAGTAACTGAATCATCTGCCGCTGAGAAGGATAAACTTATCAAGGGTAGGTTAACTCTTAGTTTAAAGGCCAGCAAGCTTCAGGATCAATACTCCCAATTAGAAGAATCTTATTCTCTATTAGCAAAGGAAAACTCGTATCTCCTCTCCAAAGGAAAAAATATAAAATCTCGCCTGAAGGGTATAGTTGGGGACAAATTTGACGATGCCATGAATCAATGGGAGAATTGTTGCTTATCTTTAATTCAAAACCTAACTTCTCAAAAAGAAGGTAGTCATTTTGACTATCTTGACTGTTAATTTTTCTATTTAATTTCTCCACTATACTTCTTGCGAGATTTTCATCTGAATATTTTCTTGTCATTTTTGTTTCTCGCGGAATCTAAAAGAAGCCTTCACTCTACCATTTATGATCTGACTGATAAATTGGCTAAAGTTTGCAAATAAAATGGATCTCTCCTTTCTCTTTATGCTAGATCTCGCGATCGAGCAGAGAGAAGATATGACTATCTTGAGTATTTTAAGAACTTGGAGATTAGAAATCGTGATAAAGGTTTCCTTCACAAAGTTCATCTTAGTGCTGAAGTCCTTGTGAATGATATTCTAATATCTCAGTCTCTTCCCCCTGTATCTATTCCTCCTCTAGAAGTAGATGATGATGAAGTTCATCCTCCTATGGATAAGGATCTAGAATATGCAAGTGAGGAAGAAAATATTTCTCAAGAAGACCAAACAGAAGAAGAAAAAAGTCCTCCTAGAGAAATAACCACTGGTGGTAAAGCAACTGTTGGCGAAGAAGAAGAATCTTGAATCAATCGCAATGAGAAGAATGTTGGTGAAGCTAATAATACTAACAAAGATGATGAATCTGGCGATATCAATACTAAAGCCTGAGTTTTATTTTTGTTTTCTCTTTTTTTCTCTTTCTTGCGAGTAATGTAACTTTATGCAACTTTTGAATTCAACTTTTACTTATGTTATTTCGAATATTCCCAAGGAATATAATGAGATTTTATTTATCCACTCCCCTACTTGCCCTTCATTATCTTACTTGTAATGGTCAATTATTTCTTGTATCTTCTTTTTGCGAGTTGTGTTGCTATATTTCTTGCGAAATTAGAAATAGGTCTACGGTGTGATGAATACTACTGTGATATGTTCTTCTAATAATCCCGCTCTGCGATGTTGAATAATGTTTCTGAAGAACTCTGAAGGATTTTTGTTTCTCATCATTTATCCTGCGATGAACAAATCTTTCCTGCACTCTTAAGAGAAAATAGTTAATGTTTGTGATTATTTTGTTGGTCTTATTTTGCCTTCCTAGTTAAAGGTCTTATTTTGCCTACTTTTCTGTCTGCGACAAAATCGCAGGACGTCTTTACATTTGTTTGCAAAAACCCATTGATCTTGCCTTATCTGTATTTTTTCAATTTCTATGCGATAATATGACAAGTCTAAGTTCATCTTGTGAGAACAGATCCTCATGACATTGCCGTCTTGCGATTTGATCTCATCTTAACTTTCTCTTATGGCTTATTGCCTCTGTATAATATTTGTCACGCGATAATATGACAGGCCTAAATGCTCTTGCGAGCATAAAGCCCCATGACATTGCCGTCTTTAGACACTTATCAGCTCCCTAATGGAGGGTGCCGCCCTTATCTTCCCCCTAGTTGCCCCTTCAAGGAGGGAACATCGTCCATACAAGACTAGCTCCTCCCATCCGGATTTACCAACAACTAGTTATTTTCGCAGCCTCTTGTCCTTTATGCCTATATGGCTTATAGTTACAAGACTGCACCCTAATTGGGGTTTTCTTCGGGCCGAGCGCATCATAGCCAAGACTTACCAAGAATGTCCAAGGTAGGTTCGTCCGTCCCGGGCATCCTTGGCTCAAACGTGTACCTCGGCGCCTTGGTCATACTATGCACTCCTTAGAAGAGACCCTCGGTCGTCCAACCAGGGTATAACCTTATATAGTTGGAAATCCAAGGTACCTCACCCGGATAGGTTTTCTTTAACCCCAACATCTTCATGACTCAGGTTCCAGCAGCGGTATAACCTTATCCCTGAGTCACGCAAAGAGATACCCCCTAATATGATGTACTTTAGGTCTTACATTTGCCTCTTGCGAAATTGTGTTCGCGAACTAGGGTGTACGCCATAAAGTTTCATCCCGTTCTTTGTTTCTTTTGCGTATATCGCAATCTTTTATTCTTTATGTAATCTTGAATAATCTTGCGAACAAACTCGCAGCTGTAAAAATTTGTTTTGCTCAATTTTTATTAAAAATTTGTTACTAATAATATCTTTTTAAAAATAATATGTTCCATGGCCTACCAAGTCTTTGACCAACATCTCTTCCCTCTGGGTCTACCAGCCTATACGCCCCTGTTTCTACTATCTCCTTAGTGATATATGGTCCATCCCATTTTCTCGCCAACTTTCCACCACGTTCTCGCTGGTACTCCGGTGTTTCTCGCAAAACTAAATCGCCTGGTTGAAACTCACGTTTCTTAATTCGTTTGTTATATTTGCGAGCCAACCTTCTCTTCTCTTCTAATTCATCAAGTTCTCATAGAATCATACTAGCATTAAGATTCTTCTCCCAAACCTCTATTTTTGTTGTAGGAATAGCAACTTCTGTTGGTAGTACTACTTCAACACCATATACTAAACAAAAAGGTGACATTCCAGTTGCCTCTCTCCTGGTTGTGTTGTAAGCCCAGACTGCATTATGTATCTGTTCACACCATGCTCTATGGTACCCTTCTAATTTCTTTTTTAAGATGTATGTGATTGTCTTATTAGTTGCTTCAGCCTGACCATTAGCTTGTGGGTATAAAGGAGTAGATTTTCCACATCTTATCTTAAATGCATTGAGTATCAATTCTATATTTTGTCCTTCAAATTGTTTTCCATTATTAGAAACCAATTGTGCTGGAATTCCAAATCTGCAGATGATATTTTCAAAGATGAATGTAAATATATCCTTATCGCAAATGTGTTGTACTACTTTTACCTATGCCCATTTTGTGAAGTAATCTGTCGCGACGATTAAGTATCTCTTATTCCCTGAACCTGGCACAAAGGGTCCCACAATATCTATACCCCATTTTCCAAAAGGCCACACACTTTTTGAAGATGATAATGGTTCCCCTGGTGCATGTATCCTCTTTCCATATCGCTGGCAATCTTCACAACGTTTTGATAATTGTTTTACATCTTCATGCATATATGGCCAATAATAGCCTTGCATTTTTGTTCTATAATACAAAGATCTTCCTCCGCTATGATTACCAGCATCACCGCTATGCAACATTTTTAATATTTTTTATCCTTCTTCACGTGTCAAACATCTAAGTAATGGCCCATTAAAAGATTTTCGATACAATACCCCATCCCTTAATTCATAATTTGTTGCATGGATTTTTAATTTGTGCGCCTCCAATCTATTTCTTGGTGTTTCTCCTGTCGCCAAGTATGCGTGAATTTTTTCTCTCCAATCAGCGATAATGTCGCTGGCTGATTCATCTGTGTCATTTTCTATTATCATTACATCCGCCTTTTCTTCTTCTTCTTTATTAATTAAAAGTGATACAAGTGTATGAATTCTTATGCATCTCGCAGCTGGGTTTGTCATCATACTTGATATGAACGCAAAAGCATCTACGAGTCTATTATCTTTTCTTGATATATGTCTCCATTTTATTTTTGGAATTCTCGCAGACAATTCTTCAACAAGTTTCTTGTATTTCTTCAGAGATGGTTCATTCGTTGTGTATTCTCCTTGTATCTGGCGAATAACCAATTGCGAGTCACTGGTAATCCCTGCGTTCTCCAACTTCATCTCTTCGGAGAACTTTAGAGCATGCACCATAGCTTCAAATTTTGTCTCATTATTAGTGGATGTGAAATCTAAACGAAATGAGAAAGCCATTTTTTCTCCTTTTGGCGAGATAAAGACCACTCCAATTCCATTTTCTTCCCCATTTGATGATCCATCCACCAATATTTACCACATGTTCGGTTCCTTTAATAGATATTTTGGATCTCCATGTTCTTCTTCTATGTCCATCATTTCTTCCACAACTTCATCATCTTCTAGAGGGAATTCTGCTTAAAAATATGCCACAACTTGTGATTTTGGTGAGGATAGGACTTCATATTTGATTTCAAAGTGCCCTACTTGTGCATTCCATCTCTCAACTATGGCTGATCTTTTTGAGTTCTTTATTACTGATTCAATGGGCACCTTTGTTAACACCTTTATTTTATGTGCTTGAAAATATATGCGAAGTTTAAAGGTTGCATAAACCAATGCCAGAATTAGCTTCTCAATTTTTGAATAATTTTTCTCTGCAAAATTAAACGTTTTGATGATGTAGTAAATTGGTTTTTGTACCCCCTGCATCTATTTGCAATAACACTGCACTTAAGGCGTGCGATGTTGTCGTAAGATAAATCAATAATTCTTCTCCCGGTTCCGCTTTCTGTAAAATAGATATGTTCACTAGATATTCTTTAACTCCTTGAAAAGCCTTCTCACATTCATATGTCCACTTGAATTTTGTACCCTTCCTGAGTCTATTGAAAAAATTCTTGCATTTATCTGAAGATCGCGAGATAAATCTTCCTAGCGATGCTAAGAGCCCATTCAACTTCTGTACATCTTTCACTGTTGCTGGCGTTGGCATATCGCGAATCCTGTACTTTCTATGGATCAACTTGAATTCCTTCTTTTGATACGATATAACCTAAAAATTTCCCCGATGCTACTCCAAAAATGCATTACTCAGGATTCACCTTGATGTTAAAGAGTCGCATTTGATCAAAAATCTCCTTCAAATCATGTACATGGTTCTTAGCTTCTTTACTCTTTATTAGCATGTCATCTACATACACCTCTAATGTTTTGTGTATCCATTTTGCGAACACCTTCTCCACCATTATTTGATACATTGCACCAGCATTTCGTAATCCAAATGGAATTTTTGTGTAACAATATAATCCTCTTGGAGCAAAGAATGCGGTGTGCTCTTGATCTTCTTCAGCAAGAGGGATCTGATTATATCCTTTATACCCATCCAATGAAGATATTCTATCATTTCCTGCTGCTGATTCAACCATTTGATGAATATCTGGTAATGGAAAGCTATCTTTAGGACAAGATTTGTTTAAGTCAGTAAAATCTATGCAAATTCTTATCCCTTTATTCTTCTTTGGAACCACTACCATATTTGCAATCCATTCCGGGTATTTTGCTTGCCTTATAATTCCCGCATCAAGTATCTTCTGTAATTCTTCTTCTATTTTTGAGTGATAAGTTGTCGCGATTTTCCTTATCTTTTGCTTGAATGGTCTCATATCTTTGTTAATATCTAACTTATGACATGCAACTGATGGATCCATTCCAGGCATTTCATCCATACTCCACGCGAAAATATTCTTATATTCTCGTAAGAGATTTATGGTTTGTTCTTCTTCATCTGCACCCATCTTAGTTCCAATTTTTAGTATTTTAGGTTCTTCTTCACTTCCAACATTTACTTCCTTTGTTGGTTCTGCTGCGGTGTAGCTGGCCTCAGGTTCTCCCATTTGCGTTGGTGTTTCCATGATTCTCGCGGGTTCATCATCTTCTTGCGAGATTTTGCTGGGTATTCCTTTTCCTTCTCTTGCTCTTATCATGTAAACTTTAAATTCTTCTTCCTTCTTTGCCTCTTTTGCCAATTTTCAGCGAGTTTTTCGCAATTTTGGATGCTCTTCATAGTTTCTCACTTCAATTCGATAACACAGTTTCGCAAGATCAGTATCTCCTCTAATTTATCCAATTCCACTAGGCATAGGAAATTTAATGCATTAATGTAATGTTGATGCTACAACTTTGATTGCGTGTATCCATGGTCTCCCAAATATCATGTTGTATGGTGCTTCCATATCCACCACACATAATGTTACTTGTGTTTCAATCTCTCATAGCGGAATGCGTACCATTATTCCGCCTTTAGGTTTTGTTATAGATTTTCCAAAACCATGAATGTGATAATTTGAACAAGATATCTCTTCATCCTTATATCCCATCTTCTTAAATGTATGATAGAATATAATATCCACAGAACTTCTTGTGTCCACCAAAGTTCTATTCACAGCCCATTCTTCTGCAGATCTTGTTGATTTCTTCTTCTTCACTCGCATAGTAGGTACCATGATTACCAATGGAAATGTATGATCCAAATTTTCTTTTGGTATTTCTGCTGATGTGAATGTGATTTTTTGCTTTTCCCAATCTTTCAGAGGTGATATTTTCTCCACTGTCATAATTCTTTTTCCTTCAAAATCTCGTTTATGAATCTTTCCTCTAATATCTTCATGGAATTGGTTAATCATTGTTTTTGTTATCGTATTACACTCCAACTTCCTGTAATCTTCCTTTGCTTCAATTTTTTCTTCAACTACTTTACCAATTTGTTCAATCATCTTCTTAATTCGAATATTGATCTTTTTATCTTGCTTTTTCCTATAATTTTCAACTTTCAATCCCTGTTTCGGGCGCCAAAATGTAGTTGCAAGAAATCTTACACTACACCCTTGATAAGATCTTACAGTAATTAACACATATTTGATGATTAAAACGACACTTTATTATTTGATTTTTAGAAATGTTTACAAGTAAAGGAAGAAGATCAAGAATACAACCGCTCTCTTGAATTTTCTCTCTCCTCAAGACTTTCTCAACACTCAAAAAATACCTCATCCTCTCTCTGGACATACTGGGTCTCTATATATATGGTAGTTACATAATGGATGACATCTAAGCTCCCCTTTAATTTCGGATTTGATTTGCGATCTTATCGCAATAGTTATAATATGAAATCTCGCAAGTATTGTAACCATCGCAGATCAATCACGCTCTTCTCGTGTTTCTTCAATCGTCAGCTATTACGCCATTCTTTGGATCACCCTTTAAGTTATTTTATGACGCTCGCAAAGTGTTATTGAAGAACTCGCGGTGATGCCCGCAGAAGTGTTGTTAATTTCGCAAGAATAATGCCATGGCGACATTCTAGTCCTACATTAATCTTTATGATTTTATATATTGCAATATTTTTATGGGATATGTGTGTTTACGTCCGTGAACTTGATTGTCCCATATGTTGTCAAAAGTAAAGTCGTTCGTAAATTGATATGCAAGTATTGATAAAAGAATGAATAGAATTTTGACAAACACAAAAGTTAAGCCTATATTGTCAACTATTGATGTAAGATAGTTTAAAATATTTTGTGATTCAAGGATTATGTCTATTGTATGTCATTATGCAAATGATGATGGAAAATAGAATGAATCCTTGATTATTCCACGGTATAAGGTCGATCTCCGATCCACAATTTTTTGTGTAAATACTATGTTGTTCCATAAAGTGTCTTATATTGAGCACATGAATAACCAAAGTTGATTATTTTATGATTAGCTTAGTTGTTGTTCCGTAAGGTACTTTATGTTGAGCATGGCCAATTAAATTGATTACTTTTGTGATTAGTTTAATTTTGTACTTCGATTAGATTAATTTTGGGTTATCTTGTGATTAATCTAATTGATTTCTTAAGTCTCCATAAGTTTACTTGAGTTGAGCATATTTGGTTAAATTAATCTTAGGTTCGCTTACGGTTAATTTGATTAAATATTCTTTTTGGATTCCAAATTCATACTCGTATGTGATTTGTTGAGTCCAAATAAATCATTCTTTTCTTTCGAAATTATAAGGTTGCTCTTGTTGTTCCCTTCAGAATGACATTTTATGGGGGAGAGTTCTTTTTGAACTTGTGCTTAATTGCCAAATCTTTGTGGGGAGTGCGGCTGGGGAATATTATAGGGGTTATCTTGTATCTTTATAAACTCCTTGATGAATGCATTTAGCTTCGGCTTTATGATTGCATCTAAACAAGATGATATACATTTACCTTTGGTCATAAATCGTCTTTTACGGAAATTTTATTAGGATCCCGTTCTTGTACCTTTGCCAATTTTATTGACAAAAGGGGGAGAATTAATATGTAGTTCACACTACAAATACATATGGTTTTCAGATCATTATGTAAGGGGGAGTGGTTTCCATGAGAGATGGAGTATTGACAAAGGGGGAGTGACATATCACCATAGTATTGTTGTTAAAGTTGTGATGCAATTGGAATTTGACGCTGTGTAATGACACTATGACACTGTATAACAATGATTGAGAACTCTTGTTTTCTCATTGTTATAGCTATGGATTTTCAACAACGATGATGCTAAACTTACAACCTTTGGGATCATTGGAGTACTTGGAAGTGACGAAGATTTCGAGTAATGTTGAAGATTAGACGACATGTGGAATAGGAGCTACAAGGCTTATTTATATATTTTTTGTATTCCATATATTGTAGGACCAGAATATCGCTACATCTATTCTCTGTGAGATTAACAACACTTCCCAGCGAGCATCACCGCAAGATCTTCGACTACACTTCACGAGTGTCACAAAAGCCTTCAAAAGAGTGACGTAATAACTGACGATTGAAGAAAACTTGAGAAAAGCATGTTTGTTCTGCGATGGTTACAAAACTTGCGAGATTTAACATTGTAACTATCGCGGTACAATCGCAGAATCAACCCGAAATAAGAGGAAAACTTAGTTGTCATCCACTATGTAACTACCCTATAAATATAGACCCAATGTGTCCAGAAAAGGATGATGTATTTTTGAGAGTTAAGAAAGTCTTGAGGAGAGAGAAACTTGAAGAGAATAGTTGTAATCTTGAATTTTTCCATTTCTGTAAACATTTCTGAAAACAAAATAATAAAGTGTCGTTTTAAACCTTCAATTATGAGTTGATTATAGAAAAATCTTAACAAGGGTGTAGTGTGGGAAATCCTGCAACTACATTTTGGCGCCCAAAACAGGGAGAATCAAGCTAAAAAATCTCTAATTACAATTTGAAGAAATTGTTAGAGTTGAATAAATGACTAGAAGAAGAAGAAATACATCAGAACCACCAACAACTGTCAGGAGGAGTAAAAGACTTACAGAAGAAGAAACAAATGAATTAGGGGAATCTTCAAGGATAAGAACAAGAAGAAATAGAACAAGGATTGAAGGAGAAGATCAAATTCCACAACCTAATCAACAAAAACCGATACAAAATAGAAATGTGGATTATGATAGAGTGAGTGTGCATACTTGGAGATCGGATTCGATGGAAGGTGTAGAAGATCAACAATTAAGAGACGAAAGAAGAGAAGAAAGAAATCAAGGAGTGATTGAAGGATTAATTCATGGAGAAGGTGAAAATGAAACAGCAGGTGATCCAAGACGAATAATACAAGAGGAAAGAAGATTAGATGTGGAAGAACGTGCAAATTTAACAAGACAAAATCACGAATTAAGAATGGAGAATTTGAGGTTACAAAATAGAAGATCAAGAAGTATTGTTAGATCGAATTCAAGATCATTAAGATAAGAATTAAGGAAAAATTCTCCAATAAGAAATGCTAGAGGAAATATCCAAGAGGAAATGAAAAATCCAAATGAAGAACAACGTCATAGAGAAGAAGAGGTAATAGAAGATCGTCATGATCCGCGTGGCGAAAATTTGGATAATAGATTTAATACTTGTAAATCAAGAGGGAAGAGACAACCAAAATGATGAAGATAATCTAGAAGAAGGTAGGAGGATATTACATGGGCGAGAGATCCAAAGAAATCGAAGAATAATTGAGGAAGAAATTGAGAGACATTATGCTGAACAAGCACGACTAGCTTGAGAGAGAGAAAGATTAAGGGCAGAAGTAGAAGAACAAGAATTCCAAGAGGAAGTACGACAGAATAACCATGAAAATCGAGAAAGGAGACGTACACAAAATTGTTATAATAATAATATTCAGGAAGAGTATGATAGAATACAAAAGAGAATAGAAAGACAGCGAAGAGAAATGATGAGAAATGAAGAAATTCGCAGAGAAGTACAGATGCGATTGCAAGAAGAAGGTGAAGCAGAAGATCGTAGAAGAAGGAATGTGGGTGTAGATGAAGACACACAAAATCTCGCAAGACAAGAGGTACATGAACGCAGGAGAAGGGAAGCTGCATTAAAAAGACCGATGGAACCAAATTCGTCGGCGAATGAGCAAATTTTAAGAGAATTAGCAGAGATGAGGGGAATAATAAATAACAGAAGAGAAGGAGGTAGAAGGAAACTTGATGAAGCTATTGAAGAAGCTACGAGAACTCCATTCACTCAAGAAGTACAATTTATAGGAATACCTCCAAAGTGAAACTTACCAGCATTAACCAGCATTTTTGATGGAACTACCTGTGATGTACAACATGTTAAGGATTATGTTAGGTGTATGCTGCAATGGGAGAATCATGATGCTGTATTGTGCAAGTATTTTTCATCTAGCTTAACTAGCGAGGCGCTAAAATGGTTTTAGGGATTGCCAAAAAATACTATAACTTCTTTTGATCATTTACAAGCTACATTTCCGGGAGCATATATAAGCAATAATTCATCGCGACCAAGTATTGAAGATGTGTTTGGGTTAAAACATAGGGTTGGCGAGAGTCTGAAACATTTAACCATAAGATGGAAGACAATGTGCAGTGAGATGGCAGGAAGAGTAGATGAGATATATCTTATCTTGTCTTATATCAATGAAATTTTCGCGACCAATCTGCTGTACATACAAAATTTCAGAGTCAAGAATACAATCACTATGACTGAACTACGAGAACTACAAGAAGAGTACATTGCTTTGGAGGAGAAACAAAATGAGATGGAATCATATCCAATCGCGAATACCAATTCAGTAGTAGCAAATGGGAGTTTACTTCCTAAAATGATTAACAATGTGGCGAGCAGCTCGCAAGCACAACAAGAGAAAGTGGAGACTGATAACCAGCAGAAGTTGGTAGCTATGGGAAGTTGAGATCAAGAAGAATATGAAAGTGAAAAGAATTATTACAATCGCGGTGGGAATAATAAAGGCTTGATCAGCCCCAAGAAACTTATGGTGGACAGAGGCAAAACAATTTCAGAAACCAAGGAAATCAGAAGATCATATGGGAAGAAATTAAGATGCCTCCTTTAAATGCTAGTATAGAAAAAATATGGGAAGCTATCATTTTGATGGAAAATATACCATCACCATGGAATATGGGAAAAGAACCACATCCTAATAATCGTAGTCAAGAATTTTGTCCTTACCATCACTTTCATGGTCACACAGTAAATGATTGCAGGAATGTCAAGAGAATAATTTTAAGGATGATCGACCAATGAAAGCTAAACCACTTTTTAGTAGGACATCCACAATCTCAGCGATTGCCTCCGCACCAGAAATTTGCAGGGTAAATACTGTAAAAGGAGCAGAATCATTCGTAATAGAAGTTGGGGCTAAAGCAAAGAATTTGTTTTGTAATTCCATTGTACATTCACACAGAACTATAGAGGATTTCCATGATAATGTTCTAAGCAGAGTCTTCACGAGAGACACGGATGGAAGAGAGATAATGAATATCGCGAGAGCCTCGCCATTAGAAGAATGGCAAAAACAAATTATATCTTTCACTGCACAAGAAGTACCATAACCTGGCGAGCAACATGATAACCCATTGGTGGTAAGATTAAAGATAAATCCAAAGCAAATAGAAGAAGAAGATGAAGAAAATGATGATGAAAATAAAGATTCTTGGGCTATCAATAGAGTTCTAATAGACACAGGAAGCTCAGTTGACATACTATTTTATCATACCTATAAGACCATGGGTGGAAGAGACGAAGATCTAATTCCATCAACATATAAAATATATGGTTTTAATGGTACTGCCAATAAACCCAAAGAGGAAATTGAAATGCGGATTCCATTGAAAGGGATAACTTCCAAGATCTTGTTCTATGTTGTTGACATTGAATCACCTTACAATGCCATGATTGGTCGACCTTGGCTACATGGGATATTAGGTGTAGCATCTACTTTCCACCAGTGTGTTAAATTTCCTCATCCTAATGGTGTTGGAGTTATTAAGGGAGATTGGGGAGAAAGCAAGAAATGTTATGAGATTGATATAAAATCTTGCGAGGAAAGAGATGAGAAGAAGAGCAATTGGAAGTACAATATCAAGCAACGACAGAAATGTGAAAGATTGATGATTGATTCAATAGAGAAGTGAGAGGAAGATGATGACTAGCAGCTCGCAGATAAAGAAAAAATAGCAAAACGTAACAGAAAAGCAGAACCAGAAGATAGTAAGTAGAAAGGTAAAATGATGAAATTTAAAGAAGCTTACGCAGAATTTGTTTGAAGAAAATGCAATTGAAAAGAGTACTCTGTTTGAAAGAATTGCAAAATTTTACAAGAAAATCAAAGAAATGAAATTTTATCAGAGTTACAATACTCGCGAGAAACGCGAATAAAATTTCGCAGAGATTAATAGAATGGGACGAACCTTTATGGCGTGCACCTTAGTTCGCGGATACAATTTCGCAAGAGGAAAATGTAAGACCTAATAGTGCGTCATATAAGGGGGTATCTCTTTACATGACTCAGTGATAAGGTTATACTGCTTCTGGAACCTGAGTCATGAAGATTTTGAGGTTAAAGAAAACCTATCCATGAGAGAGATCTTGGATTTCCAACTATATAAGGTTATACCCTGGTTGGACGACTGAGAATCTCTTCTAAGAAGTGCAAAGTATGACCAAGGCGCCGAGGTACACGGTTGAGCCAAGGGTGCCCGGGGCGTACAAAACTACCCTGGCCATTCTTGGTAAGTCTTGGCTATGATGCACTTGGACTGAAGAAAACCCCACTTAGGGTGTAGTCTTGTAACTATAATCCATATAGGCATAAAGGACAAGAGGCTGCGAAAATAGCTGGTTGTTGGTAAATCTGGATGGGAGGAGCTAGTCTTGTATGGCCGATGTGCCCTCCTTGAAGGGGAAACCAGGGGGAAGATAAGGGAGGCACCCTCCATTAGGGAGCTGATAAGTGTCTAAAGACGAAAATGTCATTGGGGCTTTATGATCGCAAGAACATTTAGGCCTATCATATTATCGCGTGACGAAAATTATACGAAGGCAGCAAGCTAAAAGAGAAAAGTTAAGATGAGATCAATGGGTTTTTACATGAAAGTGTAAAGACGTCCTGCGATTTCATTGCAAGACGGCAATGTCATAATGTTTAATTCTTGCAAGAGAGTTTATACTTATCATATTGTCGCAGAGATGTTGAAAAAATATTGATAAGACAAGATCAATGGGTCAATACAAGCCAATGTAAAGACATCATGCGATTTTGTCGCAGAAAGAAAAAATGTGGCAAAATAAGACCTTTAATTAGGAAGGCATAATAAGACCATAAGATTATTGCGATAATGCTCGCATAATTTATGAGATTTGCGATTCTACGCATAAATCATAAAGTTATGCAATTATTACTAGCGATAACATCGCCGATATTGAGGCAAATTTAATTTGATTCACAACTAATATCTAATCTCTACTCAATTTTTTCATATTGCAGATGAATAATAGAGGCAAGTATGGGAATGCATAGAATGATGAAATTATTATTCATCCATCATATGATAAAATTGCATAGATGATACATTTATACAAATAATTAAAGGATAATAATTATGATTGATTGATTATGTTGCAGAAAAAGAATTGTTTTCTAATTCATACAGATAAAAGCAAAAGAAGTTTACACATCAAGTTGGAGAAGCTCGCAGCGATGTTACGAGAATAAAAAAATAAATGTACAAAATTTACAACGAAGAAAAAGAGAAGAAACAAGACTAAGTAGATCCATCACCACCTTCATCAGAGCTCTTTTCTTTTTCAGATTTCTCTTCATTACCAGATTTCTCTTCTTCATCATTATCATTATTATCTCTATCTACGTCAGATTTCTCTTCCTCGCCAGATAATTCTTCATCATTATCATCTTCGCTAGACTCCTCAGCTTCTCTATCAGAGATAACTAAATTTGGGGAATCAGCTGGAATTTCCTTTGCAAGATCGGGGTATTTAGAATGAGGAATACCATGATCATCATAGACTAGTTTAACAGCGTCATTACGAACACGGAGAAGGGCATTACTAAAATTTGAAGATGATATTTTCAATTTTTCCTTCAATATAGAATACTTTTCATTGCGAGAAGATAGATTTCCAGCGAGTTGGCTTTTCTCTTCTTCTAACTCATCAAATCTTTTACGATAGTTCTTTTCGGATGCTGCGAGCAAATGATAACAAAGTTAATACATATAAGGATGATTCAATTAGGAAATAATTCAGTGAAATTATAAGAGTGATAACCTTATCTTTCAGAAATCATGTCTTTAATTAAAGCCGCTTGATCAGCATGCAGACTAACACTTACACCTAAATCATTTCTGGAATTATCAAGAATCTTCGCAGCCCAAGCAAACTCATCATCGCTATTAATAAGGAGACGAGTTCGAACTTGAGTTTCCCTTGCAAGAAGATCTTCATTCTCGCGGATAAGTTTATCTCTTTCCGTTTGAACATTAAGAAGAGTTTTATGAAAGTTTGCTAGGGCCTTGGAGCCGTTTTTAACAACAAGATCCTTCTCATCAATAAGATCACTATTTCTTTTTCTTAATCTATTCACTTCTTCCTTGAACTAATAAAAATGTTCTTAAACTTGTTGGTTAAATTTAAATTGAACCTATGTTCAATTTTTAAGAGATTAAGTTTGGATTTAAGTTCATCAATAGAGAGAGATCTAATCCTATCATCTGAGAAGTTACTTAAAGAACTATTAAGGCAAGCAAGAAGGGTATTATCATCTACAGGTTCAGGAAAGGATTGGAAGAATGTAGCCTCGTCAGTAAGACCATAAATATCTGCAAAAATGGTTTCTTGAATAAGCTGCGATAGGGTGAGAAGAATTAAAAGAGAAAAGAAATAAATCATACCATAGAGTTGTTGATTAGCTTTATCAAGATCAGAGATTTTTTGCTTGTCAACTGAAGCTTCAGTCTCCAGCTGCTTATTTTTCATGCGAAGCTCAATAACTTCAACTTCTAGTTTTTCTTTATCTTGGCGAAGATTAGCAGCTTTCTTTTCATAAATGATACGCCTATTGTCTAAATCAGAAGCAACAACAAAAGCGGCTCTTCCAACTTGCGATAGAACTATATAAATCAATGTCTTACAAAAATATCAATAGATACATAAAAATGATGAACAAGTAGAAACATACCAGGCTGCCAAGTGAATTTAAGAGACTTGGAGTCAGCGATCTTGAAACCCCATGAAGGGAATCACTGTCAGCTAGTATGGGAGCATCGCATACTTTGGCGAGGGACTGGGATATTTCATTAATAGCTTCATCTCCATACTCATTTTGGATACCAAACATATTCTTGCCAAAAAAAATTGGATAAATGAGCCATTGAAGAATCAGAATCAGAAGAATTCTTTATAGAAGGGAAGATGTTATCATTGAAATCCTCATCATTATTGTCCTTATCCAAATCAACACTTGGATTTTCTGGAATGGGTTGAGGAGTTGAAGAAGAAGAGGGTTGGGTTTTCCTTCTCTTCAAGGGAGGATCGCCATATTCTATTCTTCACCGCGAGGGGCAGAAGACTTCCCTTTGGGAGGAACAATAGATTTTTCCTTTGAAGATTTCTCCTTAGTTCTCACGGGTTTTATTGGTTCTAGTTCTTCGATTTCCTGCGAGCACAGATGAAAATAAGAAATAGTGGAAACAATATATTGTTAGAATTTATGAGGAGATATTTCTTACTTCATCCGTGAAAAATTTAAGATCTAAGAAAGTGATGGGTTTCATAAAGGCCTGGTAGTTGAGTTTCATCCTGTCAATCTGGAAAAAATTGAAGTAATTAGCGAAAATATAAAAACCTGAGGAAGATAATGAATAATAATTATACAAAAGATCAGAGAGATTATACCTCTTTATTTCTTTCAGGCCAGTTGAAGACCCAAGGTTGATATTCTGAAAGATTCGCGGGTAATTCGCGAGAACCAGAAATATAAGGACCCTCAAGACATAATAGAAAAATGAACAACTTGTCATCACTGAAATGGAGAGGTCCTTGATTAGTAGATGTATGCCAATCAATATCTAGCATAAGAGCTTTATCATCAGCGATCTTTTCTTTCTTCAAGCGAACACCCCAGCAAGTGCAATCCCTCTTCATATGGACTATTTTGTAATTTTCAAAGAAGTTGTCCACAGTATAATTTGCAGAAACAATGGGAACATCTTTAAATTGAGGATTCTTCACAGCTTCAGGGTAGCGAGATCCTTTGTTAGCATCGCAAGAAGCATATTTAAGCAGCAATCGAATACAATCTCCACCCAATTGATATATCGCTCGCGAGAATATCTCGTCAGAAATTATTTCATAGAATAGTGGAAGTTCTGGATCATAGAGAGGAATGGGAAGACCAGTTTCAAGTTCACCTAGCGATACTATAATTTTCTCGCGAGAGCATTGATAATCACTGAATAATCTGAGAGAAAGTTCGGATTTAGGGCTCTGATTTGGAATTGTAGACAAAGTGAAACCTTTGTTTTTGAGTTTTTCTTGCATCTCACCAAAAGCAATCAAATTTTTAGCACCAGCGGCAACCATTTTTAAGTATGGGAATGAAAGAGAAGGTTGAAAAATAAGAAAAGAATCACAGCGATAACAGACGCGCAATTTACGGAAGAACAGTAAACTTGCAGAGAAGTTACGAAGAGAAAGAAGAAGAAAGTAAAAGAGGAAAAGAAAAGAATGAAAGAAGTATTTATAAAAGAAGAAATTTCTCGAAGAAGGTGAATGCAATAAATGCTAAGAAAAGACATGAACGGTCAGATCGCAGCGGTTAGAGATGACGTGTCGCAAATTCATTATAAAAGAGAATATGTGAAAAACAGCTGGCGAAGGATACAGAGACGTGTCAGAAGAAAGATTAATGAAGAGATAAGTAGTTGCGGCATTTTAAAGCTCTCATGATCTTCTCTTCTTCGCAGAAAATACATGAGAAGAGGCAAGATGTAGGACCAGAATATCGCTACATCTATTCTCTGCGAGATTAGCATCACCGCAAGATCTTCGACTACACTTCACGAGTGTCACAAAAGCCTTCAAAAGAGTGACGTAATAACTGACGATTGAAGAAAACTTGAGAAAAGCATGTTTGTTCTGCGATGGTTACAAAACTTGCGAGATTTAACATTGTAACTATCGCGGTATAATCGCAGAATCAACCCAAAATAAGAGGAAAACTTAGCTGTCATTAGGGGTGCCAACGGGTCCCATCGGGTCCGGGTAGTGTGCTACCCGGAACCGGAACCAGTATTTTTAATCGGTTTTGGGTCCTAACGGTTCCGGGTCCGGTTCCTAAATTGATGGACCCGGAACCGGACCCGATAAAAACACTAATTACCCGTCGGGTCCGGGTATTTATCGGGTCCTTAAAAATCAACTAAACTTTTTGATATTTTACTTTTATATTTGCTATATTAGCTTGAATCTAATAAATTTTCATATAAAATTATTATTATATCTATGTAAATTTTTTAATTAGGATTAAACATAAGAATATGAAGGATAAATGAAAAAATTTGAACGAAATTATACTAAATCTTTCTATTTTATGTAAAATTAACAAGTAAAACATAGATAGTCAGGTACCCGATACCTGACGGGTACCCGTCGGGTAATACCCGTTAGGACCCGAAACTTATCAATTTCTAACGGGTCCTACCTGTCGGGTAGTGATTTTGATAACGGTTCCAATCTTGAGACCCGGAACCGAACCCGACACACCCGGGTCCGGGTCGGTTCCGGGTAATCGGGTACCCGTTGGCATCCCTAGCTATCATCCACTATGTAACTACCCTATAAATATAGACCCAATGTGTCCAGAAAAGGATGATGTATTTTTCGAGAGTTAAGAAAGTCTTGAGGAGAGAGAAACTTGAAGAGAATAGTTGTAATCTTGAATTCTTCCATTTCTGAAAAAATTTCTGAAAACAAAATAATAAAGTGTCGTTTTAAACCTTCAATTATGAGTTGATTATAGCAAAATATTAACAAGGGTGTAGTGTGGGAAATCCTGCAACTACATATATATTAATAATTTTTCCATTAAAATTGACAAAGGGGGAGATTGTTAGAGAACTGCTCGGTCGAACTCGCATGCGTTGCTATCTCAAGCATGTTTGTCAATGTTAGTGATCAAAACTATAAGTCTTGATTTCTAGTCTACTATAGCTAAGGTCTCGGACTAGGATAAAAAGTGTAGTTGAGCTCAAGAACTCCATGGCAATCATCATACAAGACGAAGGACTACTCAAGGAACCAGTGGATCTTCATCGACTAAAAGTTATGTGGAGACTTGAACTTATTTATCACTTAAAAGTCTATCTACTCTATCTCCTATCTTGAGACAAAAGTCGTATTACTATATAGACTAAGATTATACACATGTGGTATTTCGAGCTGAGTATATCTCGCTTATCTATTTCTCAAAATATGTGTTGGTAAAGCTTTCAATTTATCCAAATTCATCTTTACCTAGTGACGAAAGTCATGTTATGTTTCAATCACTTTGAAAATCTCTCTGACGAAAAATAGTTTGTGAATAACAACTATATAACTGCCCTCAATGATTGAAATGAGAGTTTAGACAATATAACCATTAGAGGATATAAGCATTGTTGTGGAAACACATATATGTATGAGTCCTTATTGCTTGAACCAAAGTTTGCAAATTTTGTTGATCAAGTGAAACCGGAGAAGTACGTGAGCTTCAGTCCGTGAACCCAGTCTGTGAACTGGCGGAAGTTCTCAACCCGAGAATTTCTGCTGGAGTTTGTGAACTCCATCCGGGAACTTAAGTCCGTGAACCCAGTCCGCGAACTTGAGTAGGTTATGTCTAACAACGATGTTTGTGAACTTATCTTAATAAACTAAGGAATGCTATGGAAAACCCTGGCTTTATAGTTCATGAATTGATTCGAGTGAATCATATCATTTTTGCTTTAGTTGTCTTTTGTGTAGTACATAAAGATCTAAGCAATTGAACAACTCTCTAACTAGTTCATTTGAGTCATTTGTACTAGTTACGGTGAAGAAGAATATAGTTGATATGAAAGTTATCATATGGCTAACCATTTGGTTAACTATTGTTGAACCAACTAATGTACAAGTTTGGGTACGGTTTTCACAAGCCTACAAACGTGCATTTCATGTGTGTGTAACAAGCCATGTTTTTGATCTAACGGTTGATAAATATTAGCTTGAATCTAATCAGGTTTTCATCTAACGATGAATATTGAATGCTTTGTTACTAAGCTAACATTGATTGCAAACCCTGATTTGAGAGATTATATAAGAGAGAACTCTAGCAACTGGTAAACCTAATCCCCACACATTTTGTGTGATACTAGTTGTGCTAAGCTAGAGTTGATTCTCCTTTAACCTTTGGTTTTCTTCTTCTAAATCCAGGTTAACGACTTAAAGACTTCATTGGGATTGTGAAGCCAAACCGATACTACTTTTCTTGTAGTTGTGTGATCTGATCTTGTTGTTTCTATCGTACGAGTACAATTGTAATAATTGGCTTGAGATTTCTATCTCCAATAGGCAAGATATAAAAGTAGTCACAAACACTTTATCTTATCGTTTATGATTCCACAATATCTTTTTTCACTGCGTCGATTAAGACTATTGTGAGGTGATTGATAAAGCTGAGCTATTATACGGGAATTTAAGTCTGGTTTTATCAATTGGTTCATGTTCACCTTGATTTATCAAAATATGGAACAAAAACCCGTAGGTATATTCTTGGGAGACAGATTTATCTATTACTGTAGACTTTTATGTGTGATACAGATTTGTTTATTAAAGTCTTTGACTTATGGTCGCAGCAACTCTTGGTTATGGTGATCATCTAAGGGAATCAAGTACATAGTATCCTGTTGGGATCAGAGACGTATGAGCATAATTGTACCTTGGATCAGTATGAGATTAATTGGGGTTCAACTACAGTCCAGACCGAAGTTAGCTTGGAGTAGGCTAGTGTCTGTAGCGGCTTAATACAATGTATGTTTAATCTGGACTAGGTTTTCTGCATTTGCGGTTTCCTCGTTAACAAAATTCTGGTGTCTGTATTATTTCTTTTCTACATTATATTTTGTTATATAATTGAAATAATACATGTTGTGCGTTGTTCAATCAATTAGAATATCCGACCTTTTGGTTATACTTGGTCTTTGGTACCATCCAAGTTATCTCCTTGAATTTGATAAAGACTCGCAGATTTCTTTTTTCTTGAGTAAAGATCAAATCAAGTGAGACGGATATAAACTCTTTGATATGTTTTCTATTGATTAAGTCTGACTGTCTAGTTGATTTTCTAGATAGTATATTGGAGTTTTTCCATATAGATTGCTAATCGAAATATTGGGTGTGGTTGTTAGACTCCCGCTTTTTCAAATGCTTTACTCTTTCGTTAGATATAACATTTAAGCACAATTGTCCTTTCCTAAGTGATTACAAATCACTTTGTTTACTCCATATATTTGTCCCCTTTTTTATCACAAAATGACAAAGGCACGAGCAAATACCAAAAACTGAAAGGATCTTACAATCTAAAAGAATTGTATAACCTATAAGAATTAAGCACGAAGGTTTCACATACCATTTTAGATAACCAATATCAAAACCGAAACTACAAGTAATTTGGTTTTAATATGTTATCAAGGAAACAATTGCCCGAAGCAATTTTCCCTAATAGTTTAACTGATTTACTAAGAAAATTAGTTCCCTTGCTAAACCGATTGCACAGTACAATCGCTTATTTCGATAAGACCAAAATAAAGATCAGAATTAACTTTATTTTTCTCATTTGGCACTAATTATTCAGACAGTAACTTAGACCTTCCACTTTAGACAAGACAAATACTAGGTTAGTTAACTAATATTTCTTGTCAAGGCATTCGATTAGACTTGAATAACCGAATCCTTTACATTTGATAAGTCTAACTAAGATCAGAATTAACTTAGTTTCTCTTATCCGGAATTGAATTGGACTAAACAAATGATCCTGTGTATTGTTAAGCCATAAATAATTCATACAAACCAAATAAATTAACTTGCACAATTATTTTTCTTAATTGGAAGCAATTGAAATCAACATAAACATTAATGCACCGCAATTGCACCGAAATTTCGTTAAGTCTAAAACAATTGATACCAACAAATAAAGAAAGATAACAATGGTTTTTCTTAACCGGAAACAATTGAATCACATACACATACATCCACACACACATAATGGAATAAACATCAATTGTACCGAATTTTGTTAAGCAAAACCAAAATACATGCAATAAACTCATGCTTTTCTTAAACAGGAAAACGACTAACTAACAAATTTGTTACCTCAAATACCGGATCCTCTTCACCCCGAAACATATATCATTAAGCGCAAGTTCAAGTTAGAACTCTCCCCCATAATGTTTTCATCCTCTCGCAAGAACAAAATAACAACAACAACATCAACCTTTACCAGAGAAAGGTTGAATCAGTTTTTAATTAATGTATAACAAAAGTCGAAAACCCCGAAACACATATGCTTTTATGTTAAACAAAAATTCAACATATTGTGACTTTTTCACATATGAGTTTCAATCAGAACACCTTATGATCCTTTTATAAAGCCAACCAACATGGGCTAGAACTTAATCCCACTAAATCAAAAATCCACACAAATCATATGGGTTCTCATCATATGAGATCGAATATTATGATTAATGAAAACCGAAATCAGACATCCCATAAAATCAAATGCAATACATCATAAATAATCAACATAGAAATTACCTCAATTTTGTAGTAAATTGAATTACAAAAACAACGCAAAAAGAATGAGGTCATTCCGAGTTCGGACTAAGAAGTTATGGGCAAAATAGTTTTACACTCCTTCGTATGGACCAATCACACCAATAACTAGGACCGGTTATGGTGATTACTTGTGACCGGTCATACCAATCATCAGGACCGTTTACAACATGAATCCATACACAAAACTATTTTAGACATAACTTTTTTCATACAATGTCTGAATTCAGTGATTTTTGGCTCGTTTTAACCATAAAAGCAAGAGATACACATATATGATCAGTAGATATCAACATCATAAACTCAAAATTACCGTTTCTATCTAAAGCTCAAAAATAGATAGAGAAGGCATGAGTATAGAAGAAAAGAAATCTCCCAAAAGATGTTAATTAGTAATATAATAACCGAGAGGTCATGTGCTTCCTCACCCTTCATAATATTGAGCACAAAGGTGAGCATGCACATTCCAACACAACTAGGTTGTGTTTATTTGAACCTTGTCTTCTTCGTCACAAGGGACTAAGACATTATCATCATTCTTGACCTCTTGTTAGGTTTTTTTTCTCTTGTTCCATCTCTTGTTTTTCTTCTTTAAATTGTGATGAAGAGTGTCATTATCACAATGTTCACTAGTACAAGAGATTTCAAACATGATGTCTCTTTTTAGTCTTTCAAGAAAACTCTTGTAATTATTGTCACCAATAATTAATAGCTGATAGTTATTCTTGTGACTAACTTTTGGTCCCTTCTTGGCTATGGAGGACTTCGGGACCCATTTAGAGTTAGGTTTCGCATGAGCATCTTTCCCCTTCATCATACCATAAGGACGATTGTCCTTTTGAATATTTTGCGAAACAACTTTTCTCCAATTTGGAACATCAGATCTTGTCTTAGCATTTACAAAGTCATCTTTATTTCAATATTCGGGTATTTTATGATATGACCTTGTCGACCAATAGGAAAAATTTGAACTATCATTATAATAATTCTTTTGCTTAAACTTAGGACAATAACGATCTGAGTTCTTTCGGGGAGAAAATTTAGCCAATTCATTTGATACAAAAGAAAGTGCATCTTGCATCTTACGAACTTTGCACCCCCATTGCAATTGTCCCTTATTACCACAATAATAACAATGCTTAGTAACATACGAAGTCTGAGTTTGAATGTTACCTTTTTATGGTCCGCTTGCATTGGAGCTCGACGAGTTTTCTTCTTCTTATCTTTGTTCAACATTGTTGGTTTGTTGACATTAGCAGAAATGATCTCTTTGATTACTGCTGGTTGAACACAATCCTTAGGATTAACATGCTTTACTTCTTTACACAAAATAACATCATTTTTGACATCAGTGGAAGCCTCTGGTTGAGAAGAATTTGTAGCTTTAATAAATTTTATCTCATTGTTATAGTTGGAAGCACTTGATTCCTTATATCCTAATCCACTTATATCACCATGATATCTTCTTGCTTTTAACAATGAGGATAAATTGTTTGTGCTATCATTGGACTTTTTAAAGTACAAATTTTCTTCTTCCAACGTCTTAATTTTATCAAGAGCACCAGCTAGATCAGCCTCAAGGGGTTTTTCTCGTGAGCGATATACACCTTTTTTCTCTTTAAAACTCTTTTGTTGAGAGTTAATCCTTGCTTTTTTTCAGCAAGTTTCTTTTTCGACAAAAAGAGATCTCTTCGAAGATTTTCACATTCTAATTTTTTAGAATTTAGCTCGTCTATACGATCTTTAAGAAGATAGTCACTGGTGCGATAACCACTATAATATCCTTGAAAAACCCTCTTCAGTTTCTTATTCTCACGATAAAGAGGAGTCATAAAACCAAGAAAATCTGAGGTTCTCAATTTTTTATTTTTCAAAGGATCCGATAGTTTAGAGTATTCTGAGATATCCTCTTCTACTTCTCGTTCAAAATCTGAGTCATCATCATCGAAAATTTCATCCAACCCCTTTTGTAGAAAAACTTTCCAGTTGTCATCAGTTTCTACATCATTAACAAGATTAACTTGTCTAGTAGAATCTCTCGAGTTGATTTCATGAAGGTCTTCAGATATTGATTCGTAGATGCCATCATCAAGTGTTAATTCAAAACTCTTGATACCTTGCTTTACGTTAACTGAATCATTATCAGGTTCTATAAAAAATATTTTTAGATTCCAGTCTTATAGGTTGGATCGCACCAAACACAGATTGTTAGATCTTTTCGTGTTTTCCTGCTCTGATACCAATTGAAAAGACGAGGGTACCCAAATATACCTCAATCTAAAAAATTTCCACCTATAAGTCCTCTTACTGAAAGTGATTGTCTATGGACTGAGTTGAGACAATACAAAGAATCGGTATTCATACTTTGTGTGATCGTGTATGGATACGAGACCGAGACAATACAACAATCAAAGTGTAATTACTTGATGATAGGTTCGGACTTAACCAAACTCTATAGGATCACTATCAAGTAATACAAAGTTAACGTTTGTGTAATTTACTTTAAATTATAATAATAACAATTATAATTACGGAAAACAAAAGTAAAAGACACAACAAGATTTTGTTAACGAGGAAACCGCAAATACATAAAAACCCGGGGCCTAGTCCAGAATTGAATACTCTCAGAATTAAGCCGCTATACAAAATAAAACTAATTTTGTATAGTTGAGACCAAGCAACTAAACCTATAGTTCATCTAGTTTATTCAGTATCCATGCGCTTCCGACATTCAATAAGTGAACAATTCCTTTGGTTCGTATTCCAAATAGTAAAGGAACAACAAATCTGTTCGGCATCAACTCTATTCAATCCAATGATATGAGTTAGACAAAGGCTCTTATGTTTAATCCAATAAACTCCTTTGTCGGGTTTAGATCTATCCAACAAACAACTAACAAGTAATCGAGTTTAGATTTTGCAATCAATAATAGGATCTATCAAGATGCTAAATACTGATTCCGATCTACGCAACTAATCAATCAAATCTACCCAAACGATAAACCGATTATAGTTGATGGTGGTTTTTAGTTCAGGGCTAAATTTGTAAAAGTATATCTACCTGACCCGGTATCAGATGTAGTAGACATTGATATGTCTATATTCCGTAGGGAATTTGGAGAATATATCCAAATCTGATGAGTGCTTATGTCTCTCTTCATATTATATTGAAACTCAAGCTCCTAGATGAATTGTCCACTAGTATAGAGCCTAATGAGTGTATAAGCTCCTAGATGCATTACTCACAAATGCCAAAGCCTTCTAAGTACTTTTCTTGTGCTTATGTTCCCCGGCAGAACCCTTAATATTGGTATGGCATGAAGGATTTGTGTTCACTCGCAACAGAGTAGCACATACCACCAAGTACCAAGGTTAAGGCCCTTGCACAAAATACTCAGTCAGAAAGCAAAGAATAAATAGAGTCGCGGAGTAGGAGCAACAACGAGGGAAGTGTGGCCATGCCATAGGATAGCCGATGCCACTTGGCCACGCCCCATTCTACCCAATCGGACCTTATTCCTTTGTCGACCAATCAGGTCGCTTTAAACCTGCCACACTCCCATTGAGTTGTGGCTGGGCCCATATTTTCCGGCCTATTCTCCATCGACAAATCGGGCCGCATTAAACCTACCACGTGCAAAAAAAGTGTGGCCACACCCGTGCTTGGCCGGCCCCCTCTTTTTTGACCAATCAGGTTGCTCTAAACCTGCCACAATATTAAAAGAGGTGGAATTGCGTCAAGTGGTCACCATGCCAAATTGGCTTCCCAAAGATTGTACAAATAACTGGGAACGTTTGGTGAACAATTTTAGTATGAAATACATGCCAAAATTTTCGTATGGATGTCTAGCATAACATACTAAAAATTCAAATCAATCGGAGTAACAAGCTAAAAGATACAGCATAAAAGACGAGCTAGGTCATGGCTGAAAACTGACAGAATCCCTCCTGAATTCTTCCAGAGTTTTACTAGCGGGATGTTTTCACCTCCTAAATGAGCTCAAAACCTAAATATTCATGCGTTCAGGAGATAGGAAAAAAAATTGATTAGAATGGAGGGGCGTACCGTCAAAATCCGAGTTCATACGAGAATTCTACAATGATTTTAGTGAGGGTCCCACATCTAAATTTTTATGATTACAAAATTTAATGAGCTAACACAAATTTATGTGAATCATCTTAGCCATCCAACTTAGATAGCCAACTTAAATGGTTTATATTTAATTTGGGCCAATAATCTTATCCATCCACGGTCACATGTCGCATGCCTTATGCGCTAATTAGGGTTTCGGCATGCCACACCCTAATTTAGGCAAAGTTGCTACACCAACCAGGCCAAATAATGTTCCACAGAGCATTGGGATCAATATGGCTACCAGAATTGATGTTGCCACATCACATTTGAGTTTAACATCAATGTGCTAAAATCCAGCGGCCATGGCTACACCAGGCGCCACTCGCACTATCATGTCACTAGCATGCACGAACTATTCCAGCCATTCCACCGTGCCACTGGCATGCACAAACTATGCCAGCCATGCCGCAGTTCCAATGGCATGTGCTAAAAGTGCCACTGTGCCATTATCTGGCGCTAACAGGATGTGGCCATAATCAATGGCTATCCTTCCTCATGAGATGCAATCTCAGTCGTCCAAGTTCGCCACCGAACTGATAGGCTTCTGGCAAGCTTTAGGCGATCAGGCGAGATAAGCCTAATAGCACCACATGTTATTGTCCTGCGGCAAGTCTCTTGACCTTGACTTACCACACGTAGCAAACTGCTACATGTTTTCCACGAAAACAGTCGAGACATCAAATATGTCACAAATCTGGGGGATACTCATCAGGGTATTGGTTTGGCGGTTTACAGCGTGCGACGTGCAATACGCCCGTTATAAAAAAGTGTTAGGAAACGAAACATTTAGTGGTGGCAAGAAGTAACGGGTGTAAACGGATCCACTTCCTTCATCATGGAAGCATGGTTTCCGACGGTTATACGTTACTCCACTCTTCCATCACTCAATCGTTCCCACTTCCTACGAGACCAAGGTACGTTTTATTATGACTTGTATAAATAGGTTTCACATATTTCCACCAAACAACAAGTTTTGGTTAGCAACAACATAGTATCCAGAAATCACCAAAGAACTGATAGCTTTTCATTCTGCAAGCCAGATCCACTTTCTGATACAAGTCATAAAACAGCTACACCTTCAGAATTAACCATTCTGGTTTCAACACTTTATTCGCTTCCCTCCCTAAGACCAACCCTTCTCCTTCACTTTGTGACCGAAGCAAGCCTGAAACAGCCATTTCATGGTTTAGTCCAGGATTGTACAAATTGATCTCTCGAATCAAAAGTACTCCCGTATAGTGCATTGTTTAGGGTCTAGACTTATTTCTCATCCACACGCCCAAATTTACCAAAAATAGCAGAAACAGTTTTCACCCACAAACAAGTTGGATCCCAGCCTGTGCATACCAAAGATTATGAACCCAAATCAGAAATATTCTTCATCTTCAAATCTTCTTAAATCTTCAATAAACACCTGCACACAACAACTTGAATCTCTTGTGATCAATCACGCACATAACGGAGTCTGTTAACAATGGGTTATCACAAGATGTCTTTAGATCTACAAACAGTTCTAAAGATCCTATCGACACTTTGATCTAGTTTGAGTGAATCTTATATCAGAAGAGAAGATTCTCAAGAATAAACAAACTAGATGCAATCAAAGTTCAACAAGCGTTAGTCAATCAAATCATATCGAAAACTAATAATACTGCAATTATCTAGTTTCCCACCAACGGTACTCGTAGAGATTCTTGATCCCAAAGAAGTATTTAAACTAGCGGTCGTAAAAGATTTCGCCTAATTAGGGTACTTTCCTCTCCGAATAGACGGCTCCACCAGTAACAACACAACAAGGTAGTTTTGCTGGCTCTTAGGATAGCTTACATGAAATGGAAACTTCGGTATTTATATACCAAGGAAGTTTGGACACCAAGGAATTTCCAAAACCGAAATATTCTTAAGATATGCAATATTTCCAAAATCGGTTTTCATAATTCCTATAAATGCTCTGTCCAAAAATAACCGAAATCCTACTAGAAAATCTCCAATTAGTAAATACACATTACCAATTTTTTTATTTTCCAGAAATATGCATTTTAATTGCTGGTAATTAAAAGCATATAAAACTTAACAACCTTAATTAAAAGATTCTCAACTTATTTCGGTCCGTGATCTCCTTTAACTATTAAGGAATATCTTTGAACAATAAAAGATAAGAGTTACTGAACATGTTCAAAGTATGTCGACATCTTATTTCTTTGTAAATCCTCTTTCATATTTACAATCTTGGAACCGATTATACCACACTTCCAAACAAGTTTAGAACTGGTGCATCTGATTCCAAGAACTATGTGAGATCAAATCAACACACTAATCATGGGTTTACAGTTCTACCAAACATAAGGATCGGTTCTACCTTAATATGGTTACTGGGACCGGTTACATCAGTTACCAAATTGGTCACATCAATTACCAAGACAGGTTACCATATTCTTATGGTATTACTTGTGATCGGTCACACCAGTTACCAGGATCGGTTACACCAATTACCAGGACTAGTTACACCAATTACAAGGATCGATTACTACTCTTTTGTGATCAGTCACACCAATTACTAGGATCGGTTACACCAATTACTAGTATCGGTCACACCAATTACAAATATCGATCATACCGTCTTAGGTGATTACTTAGGATCGGTTACACTAATAAAGGAATATCAATACATAAGTCAGGCATTGTGACTAGTTTTACCAATATACATAACAAGTTATGATCGGTTCTACCAACTCACACATATTAGTAATCCAAAGATATGCAATGAATAAAAATACCAATAAGCCTAGCGATTTCCCTTTCGATTCATAAAAAAAATTCATGAATGTACTTCCTTTAAACTAATGTAAACATTGTTTCCTAGGACGAAATCTTCACCCATACTCATACACATAAACACAATAGCATTCATACGATTATGTCGATGGCTTATATACGAAGTTCAAAAGATAAGCATTATACTTCGTATTATAATTCCTTAACACTATGTCTACTAGAGTATAATCATTCACAGCTTCGCAGTTATGTTTTCAATATAACGCGACTTGAAAGATACGTTGGGAATGAAATAGTTCAAGTCAAAATATTACTAACCTCAAGAGGAAGGATGATGTCGTCGATGTAGCTCTTTACTTCTTCACATTCTTCAAGTCTTCAAGTAATACTTGTATGTCTCATTATCCTAATCTTTCTAGCCTATCATATACGAAGTTGTCTCTAGTACATAATCAAGTGACTCTAAAATTGAGTTTTGACTCACTAAAATATGATAACCAAACTTGACATACCAACACTTGGTGGGTTCAACCGAGCTATGCTCTAATATTTCTAGTATTGAAAGAAGTGGTAGTCTAGTCTTGGCTTGGAAGAAGGAATAGTTTATGAAATCGTAAGGTAATTGTGTAACTTAATATTCTTATTATAAATTATCCATGTAAGCATTGTGTACGTAATATCTGTACACTCTTATTACAGTACGCAATAACGACTATATTTTCAAACAAAAGAGACGTTGGGACTCTTATCTATATAAGGAGGGTAACCTCTTCTCATTTATGCACCAGACTACACACATATAGCGTCGTGTATTCTACAAATAGATTTTCCATTGTATACTCTTTTTAATTTATTATGTATCTCAACTTACAACCATGACAACGTTTGACGCAGCTGAAGATTTGGTCATTGTTAAAACCTGGTATCACGAAACAACACGTGAATATGTTATAGCCGGAATATTTTGGGGGAGGGTGTATAGCCAATTTGTGCGAGATAATGGAAATCTAATGCAAACATTTCTCCAACAAGTTTAAAATCGGTACCAATTTATCCAAAAAGGAGTAAATGATTACATAACGATACAAAAGTGGATCTTTAACACTAGCCACTTAAGCTTGTCGATCCAACAATTTGTAAGTATTTGTATACTTATTTTACATAACACCAAGTCGTTATATCTCCTTACTAAACTATACGAACTTAGCATTATTTTGTATTGGTTGGTTTATCTAGGAGACACTCGCAAAAAGACACTACTTAGAGGAGAAAGGAGAAGAATTCCTATATGATGGAAGTTATGAATCCCTGAAGTCCGTGGTCACAATATAGGGAAAAATGCTTACAATTGGAAGTTATTATCTTACATTATCTAGCGATTCATGGAAAATCTCAAAAAAATTATTGTCAGAGTTTGGGTATAATCGGTAGTTAGTATGTAATGTTATCTACCGATTCTGGGAAAATCTTAAAAAAATTGTCAGAGTTTGGTTATAATCGGTAGTTAGTATCTTATATTATCTACCAATTCTGGGAATATCTCAAAAAAATTGTTGTCAGAGTTTGGTTATAATCGGTAGTTAGTATGTTATGTTATCTACCGATTTTGGGAAAATCTAAAACAAATTGTCAGAGTTTGTAACAATCTGAAGTTAAATGTGCAAAAATTATTAACCGATTAAGAGATTCTTTGAATTTCTTTACAATAGATTATATAATCGATTGATATATCATATGATATAACTAGCGATTATATCATATATATTCACAGGATTTTAAAAAAACAAATGTACAAAAAAGGCGGTTCAAACTACATCTTTCAAACATAATGATCAAACATCATCCGAGGCGATCAATTCGAGTAGGCCAATGGAAAATTTGTTCATAACACGATTCCAATCCATCAGGTTGGACTCATATTATTTCACCCAATCTTTATAATGATTTGTTGGGAAGTATTCCACCCAACTAGCCAATAGAGGCAAAGAACAATCTTTCTTTAACCTTAAACCGATAAAATGTATGTCGTTCACAAATGCTATGATGATTCTTCTATCTTTGACCGATTCATCACAAACTGTCCTATTCAGTGTAAACATAACACTAAATCCACACTTTAGAGGACAAAAAAATGTGCTTGGTCGAACTCGCATGCGTTGTTATCTCAAGCATGTTTGTCAATGTTAGTGATCAAAACTATAAGCCTTGATTTCTAGTCTACTATAGCTAAGGTCTGGGACTAGGATAGAAAGTGTAGTTGATCTCAAGAACTCAATGGAAATCATCATACAAGATGAAGGACTACTCAAGGAACTGGTGGATCTTCATCGACTAAAAGGTATGCGGAGACTTGAATTTATCTATCACTCAAAAGTCTATTTATCTCATATCTTGAGACAAAATTCATTTTTCTGTATAGACTAAGATTATACACACTCGGTATTTAGAGCCAAGTTTACCTCCCCTATCTATTTATCGAAATATGTTGGTAAAGCTTTCGCTTTAGCCAAGTTCATCTTTATCTAGTGACAAAAGTCATGTTAAGTTTCAATCACTTTGAAAATTGCTCTGACGAAAAATGGTTTGTGAATATCAACTATATAACGTCCTCTGAGAATGTTTCAATGATTGAAATGAGAGTTTAGACTATATAACCATTGGAGGATATAAGCATTGTTGTGGAAACACATATATGTATAAGTCCTTATTCCTTGAACCAAAGTTTGCGAACATTGTTGATCAATAGAACCGAAGAAGTGTGTGAGCTAAGTCCTCGAACTCAGTCCGCAAACTAGCGGAAGTTCCTGACCCGAGAATTTCTGATGGAGTTTGTGAAATCCATTCGGGAACTTAAGTCCGCGAACCCAATCTGCGAACTTGAGTAGGTTATGTCTAAAAACGATGTTTGTGAATGTATCTTTATAAACCAAGGAATGCTATTGCAAACCGTGGATATATAGTTCATGAACTGATTCGAGTGAATCAAATCATTTTTGCTTCAATTGTTTCTTATGTAGTACATGATATTTCCTTGCAATTGAACAACTCTCCAACTAGTTCATTTGAGTCATTTGAACTAGTTATGGTGAAGAAGAATATGGTTGATATGAAAGTTATCATATGGCTAACCATTTGGTTAACTATTGTTGAACCAACTAATGTACAAGTTTGGGTACGGTTACAAAATCCTAGAAATGTGCATTATATGTGTGTATAACAAGATATGTTTTCGATCTAACGGTTGATAAATATTAGCATGAATCTAATCAGGTTTTCATCTAACGGTGAATATTGAATGCTTTGTTACCAAGATAATATTGATTGCGAACCATGATTTGAAAGACCATATAAGGGAGAACTCTAACAACTGGGAAACCTAATCCCCACATATTCTGTGTGATACTAGTTGTGCTAAGCTAGAGTCGATTCTCCTTTAACCTTTGGTTTCTTCTTCTAAACCAGGTTAACGACTTAAAGACTTCATTGGGATTGTGAAGCCATACCGATACTACTTTTCTTGTAGTTGTATGATCTAATCTTGTTATTTATATCTTACTAGTACAATTGTAATAATTGGCTTGAGATTTATATCTCCGATAAGCAAGATAAAAAGTAATCACAAACATCTTCGTCTCATCGTTTGTGATTCCACAATATCTTTTTTTCGTTGTGTCGATTAAGACTATTATGAGGTGATTGATAATACTGAGCTGTTCTTCGGGAATATTAGTCTGGTTTATCAATTGGTTCATGTTCACCTTGATTTATCAAAAGACGGAACAAAACTCGTAGGTATATTCGTGGGAGACGGATTTATCTATTACTATAGACTTTTTTGTGTGATACAGATTTGTTTATTAAAGTCTTCGACTTTGGGTCGTAGCAACTCTTGGTTGTGGGTGAGATCAACCAAGGGAATCAAGTACGTAGTATCCCACTGGGATCAGAGACGTAGGAGCATAACTGTACCTTGGATCAGTGTGAGATTGATTGGGGTTCAACTACAGTCCAGACCCAAGTTATTTTGGAGTAGGCTAGTGTCAGTAGCGGATTAATACAATGTATGTTTAATCTGGACTAGGTCCCGAGGTTTTTTTGCATCTGCGGTTTCCTCGTTAACAAAATTATGGTGTCTGTGTTGTTTCTTTTCCTCATTATATTTTTATATAATTGAAATAATACAGGTTGTGCATTGTTCAATCAATTAGAATATCCGACCTTATGGGTTGTTGGTTTAAATTGATTGACACTTGGATATTGGTCTTTGGTACCATCCAAGTTATCTCTATTTGATTAAGACTCGCGAATTGTATGTGCTTGAGTAAATCAAATTGAGAGATTGAGATAATAACTCATTGATTATATTTTATTGATTGAGTCTAACTATCTAGTTGATTCTCTAGAAAACAACTCGGAGTTGTCCATATAGATTGCTAATCGAAATACTGGGTGTGAATGTTAGATCCCCGCTTTTTAAATTGGTATCAGAGTAGGCAAACACTTTAAAGACCTTATCAGTCTGTGTTTGTAGCGACCTGACTCTATAGACAAGAGTAGTATCTCTGATAAATGCATCACCAGAAATAAAAACCATGTCTCATATATTTCTATTAAAGAGAACGATTCTTCAATCTCGAACATAGACGAACCTTGTGTTCGAACTAGACAGACAGGTTCTGACATGTGTTGTCCCGATTACCCTTCAAAAGAGTCTATTTCTCAAAATAAAAGGGAAACAACTGAAGAGAGTGATTTGATTCTAAATCTTGTTAGAATCCAAGCTGATAGATTCAATCGGTTGAAACAACATGTCAATGTTATTCTTGGTGTAATAAGAACTGCAAATTCAAAGAAAATACTGAAGATCATTATTCATATATGACTCTTGAGGTATGCCTTAAAAGGGATGCATTGGAAATAGAACATCGCTTGAGTAAGCTCTCTATTCAAGGATTGTCTAATCAGTCCAATATACCAACTACTTCTACTACTACTGAAAATGCTCCAGCACCAGAAGTAAAATCGTAGTCCCTTCCATTCAAGAAAGATGTGTTAGTCTCCTCTAATTAAGGAAATCCCATACTATATGGAAGGAATAAATCTCCTGACGAGAACGTTAAGACTAAACTACCTAATCATCAGTGTGATCAGAAATTATGTCTCTTTTGTGAGGCAAAAGGTTCTGTTATACAAAAGGGAAACTCTAGGTTGAATAAAAATTCTTTTGATCAACTTCAACATACCTTAGACCTAATTATCAAAGGTGTAACTGACATTCGCATGTCGAAACCTATTGGTTTTCATACTTACCATGTGTATGTTACCAGGAAGGTCAGTTCAATGAGTTCTTCAAATGCTCGAAATCAGAATAGAAGTCTTAATAAGAATCATCTAAGGAAAGATCAAGTCGTTTCCCTTGATATGAAAGAAATTCCAGGAGAAAGAAGAAAAATTGATGATATGAGAAATAAACCGATGGAGATAATTCTAGGGCACAAAGAAATTATCAACAGGTTGTCATCCTCCTCAAGTCAAGACTCTTCTGGTAAGAATTCAAATTGTGCCTCATATTTTGATGACAATAAGTTTTATGATAATTTCTCAAATCAAAAGGGATCCCTCTCTAAATTAAGAAGGGAAAAGAGACTTGATCTTAAACACAATTCTTTCAATGAGCTTAGAGCTCATACTTGTGCTAATTAATCACAAGGGTTAAAGAACTTACTCATATAAATCTTGTTGAGTAAGATGTGTTAGTTAATCAGGTATATTGATGGCAAAATTGTTCTTGGTTAGTTAAGTTATTTTCTTATCGTCCATAGATAAACTTTTTACAAGTTTGCCTAAGTATTGTTTGTACTTAGTTCTGCTCTTTTTTCTTCTTTAAAAGCTTCATGCCTTCTTATTCCTTGTGGGGTATATTGTATTCGAATGCGTACACGAGTTACCATCTTGAGTCAACAGTTTGAAAACCCTAGAAAATCTTTCTCCCTAAGAAACCCTTAAATACCAAACCTCCTGGTCACGTTTACATACTCCATGTTATTTTGTTTAATCAAGAAATGCCTTCATGAGCGTGTGGGTTTACTAGAGGCTTTCTTCCTAAAGGTATTGGTTTTGAGTCCAAAGGAAGGAAGAAGAGAACCCTTGTTCAAGATTATCATCCCAATGCCTTATTTTATTATGCTTACTCACATGGGGATATTGAGAATGGGGATATGATCTCTGCTGAAGTGGTTCGTGACTTTCTTAAATATTACAAGGAAGAAAAACTGCAACTTGATGGTACTTTCAAAAGTCTTGACGTGTTAAACACTGAGTTGGAAAAGGTTACATCTGACCTTGATCTCATGAAAACACAAATTAAAGACCTTCTTCATGAAGACATCTTTTCTAAGGTTGCAGTAGATGCTGTCGATCACAAGATTCAACGATCTCAAGACTCATGAAAATCCAGAACTGTCAATACTTCAGTTTGTGTTCGGCTTTGGCATTGAGGTGTTTTCAGTTTAGTCTGTTTGATATTGTTTACCTAGTAAATCTTTTATTTTTTTTTGTTTTGTTTAGAAGAATAACTAGAGTTTGGAATAGCCATAATTATGATTACACATAGCTATGTCCAACGTTTTCATCTTCATGTTTTTAGATTTATTGGTTTAAAATCTAAAAACTGTTTGGAAGATGATTTTTGCAGTATTAATCTTTATGGTTTTATATATTGCAATATTGTTATGGGATATGTGTGTTTGCGTCCGTGAACTTGATTGTCCCATACCTTGTCAAAAGTAAAGTCGTTCATAAGTTGATATGCTTATATTGATAAAGGAATGAATTGATTTTTGACAAATACAAAAGTTAAGCCTATTATGTCAATTTTTGATGGAAGATAGGTTAAAATATTTTGTTTGCAAGGATTATGTCTATTATATGTCATTGTGCAAATAAAGATGGAAAATAAAATGAATCCTTGTGTATTCTGTAGGAATTGATCTTCCCTGATAAATATTTTGTGTATTGCTGTGAGGCTCCGTAATGTGTTTTATGTTGAGAACTAAACAACCAAAGTTGATTATTTTTATGATGAGCTTAGTTGTTGTTCCGTAAGATACTTTATGTTGAGCACATTAAACTAAATTAATCATCTTGTTTGGTTATTTAGTTATGACTCCGTAAGTTTTCTAATGTTGAGTGTGAACGATTAAATTGATTACTTTTGTGATTAGTTTAGTTGTGTATTCCTGTTAGATTAATTATGGTTCTCTTGTGATTAATCTAATTGAGTTTTTTAAGTCTCCATAAATTTACTTGTGTTGAGCATATTTGGTTAAATTAATCATGGGTTCACTTACGGTTAGTTTAATTGAATATTTTTTGGATTCAAATTCATACTTGTATGTGATTTTATATGTCCAAAGAAATCCATCTTTTCTTTTGAAATTAAGGTCGCTCTTGTTGTTCTTTCGGGAATGACATATTTTGGGGGAGAGTTCTTAATTAAACTTGTGCTTAATTGTCAAATCTTTGTGGGGAGTGCGGCTGTGGAATATAATAGGGGTTATCTTGAATGTTTATAGACTCCTTGATGAATGCATTTAGCTACGGCTTTATGATTGCATATAAATAAGATGATATATACTTACTTTTGGTCATGAAACGTCTCATATGGAAATTTCATTAGGATATCGTTCTTGTACCTTTGCCAATTTTATTGACAAAAGGGGGGAGAATTAATATGTAGTTCACGAAAGACATATGGTTTTCGGATCATTATGTAATGGGGAGTGGTTTCCATGTGAGATGGAGTATTGACTAATGGGGAGTGACATATCACCATAGTATTGTTGTTAAAGTTGTGATGCAATTGGACTTTGACGTTGTGTAATGATATTATGACACTGTATAACAATGATTGAGAACTTTTGTTTTCTCATTGTTATAGCTATGGATTTTCAACAATGATGATGCTAAACTTACAACCTTTGGGATCATTGGAGTACTTGGAAGTGACGAAGATTTCGAGTAATGTTGAAGATTATACATGTGGAATAGGAGCTACAAAGTTTTTTATATATTTTTTGTATTCCATATGTATTGATAGTTTTGTCACTAAAATTGACAAAGGGGGAGATTGTTAGAGCACTGCTCGGTCGAACTCGCATGCGTTTCTATCTCAAAAATGTTTGTCAATGTTAGTGATCAAAACTATAAGTCTTGATTTCTAGTCTACTATAGCTAAGGTCTCGGACTAGGATAGAAAGTGTATTTGATCTCAAGAACTCCATGGAAATCATCATACATGACGAAGGACTACTCAAGGAACTGGTGTATCTTCAGCGACTAAAAGGTATGTGGAGACTTGAACTTATCTATCACTCAAAAGTGTATGTATCTCCTATCTTGAGACAAAAATCATTTCGCTGTATAGACTAAGATTATACACATTTGGTATTTCGAGCTGAGTTTACCTCGCCTATCTATTTCTCGAAATATGTTGGTAAAGCTTTCGCTTTAGCCAAGTTAATCTTTACCTAGTGACGAAAGTCATGTTAAGTTTCAATCACTTTGAAAATTTCTCTGATGAAAAATGGTTTGTGAATAACAACTATATAACGTCCTCTGAGAATGTTTCAATGACTGAAATGAGAGTTTAGACTATATAACCATTGGAGGATATAAGCATTGTTGTGGAAACACATATTTGTATAAGTCCTTATTCCTTGAACCAAAGTTTGCGAACTTTGTTGATCAAGAGAACTGGAGAAGAGCGTGAACTCAGTCTGTGAACTGGCGGAAGTTCTCGACCCGAGAATTTGTGCTGGAGTTTGTGAACTCCATCCGGGAACTTAAGTCCGCGAACTTGAGTAGGTTATGTCTAAAAACGATGTTTGTGAACTTATCTTTATAAACTAAGGAATGCTATTGCAAACCGTGGCTATACAGTTCATGAACCGATTCGAATGAATCAAATCGTTTTTGCTTCAATTGTGTCTTATGTAGTACATGAGATTTCCTTGCAATTGAACAACTCTCCAACTAGTTCATTTGAGTCAGAACTAGTTATGGTGAAGAAGAATATGGTTGATACGAAAGTTATCATATGGCTAACCACTTGGTTAAGTATTGTTGAACCAACTAATGTACAAGTTTGGGTATGGTTACACAAGCCTAGAAACGTACATTACATGTGTGTATAACAAGCTATGTTTTCGATCTAAAGGTTGATAAATATTAGCTTGAATCTAATAAGGTTTTCATCTAACGGTGAATTTTGAATGCATTGTTACCAAGCTAACATTGATTGCAAACTCTGATTTGAAAGACTATATAAGGGAGAACTCTTGCAACTGGGAAAACTAATCCCCACACATTTTGTGTGATACTAATTGTGCTAAGCTAGAGTCGATTCTCCTTTAACCTTTGGTTTCTTCTTCTAAACTAGATTAACGACTTAAAGACTTCATTGGAATTGTGAAGCCAGATCGATAATACTTTTCTTATAGTTGCGTGATCTGATCTTGCTATTTCTATCATACGAGTACAATTGTAATAATTGGCTTGATATTTTTATCTCTGATAGGCAAGATAAAAAGTAATCACAAACATCTTCGTCTCATCGTTTGTGATTCCACAATATCTTTTTTTCGCTGCGTCGATTAAGACTATTATGAGGTGAGATGTTCTTCGGGAATATAAGTCTGGTTTATCAATTAGTTCATGTTCACCTTGATTTATCAAAAGACGGAGCAAAACTCGTAGGTATATTCGTGGGAGACGGATTTATCTATTAACATAGACTTTTCTGTGTGATACAGATTTGTTTATTAAAGTCTTCGACTTTGGGTTGTAGCAACTCTTAGTTATGGGTGAGATCAGCTAAGGGAATCAAGTACGTAGTATGCTGCTGGGATCAGAGATGTAGGAGCATAATTGTACCTTGGATCAGTGTGAGATTGATTTGGGTTCAACTACAGTTCAGGCCGAAGTTAGTTTGGAGTAGGCTAGTGTCTGTAGCGGCTTAATACAATGTATGTTTAATCTGGACTAGGTCCCGGGGTTTTTCTACATTTTCGGTTTCCTCGTTAACAAAATTATGGTGCATGTGTTATTTATTTTCCGCATTATATTTGTTATATAATTGAAATAATACAGGTTGTGCGTTGTTAAATCAATTAGAATATCCGACCTTTTGGTTGTTGATTTAAATTGATTGACACTTGGATATTGGTCTTTGGTACCATCCAAGTTTATCTCTCATGTATTTAAATTGAGACTCACAGTTTGCTTGAGTAAGATTTAAATCGAGAGATAGAGATATAAACTCTTTGATATACTTTTCTATTGATTGAGTCTAATTGTCTAGTTGATTCTCTAGAAATTATATTGGAGTTTGTCCATACAGATTGCTAATTCAAAATATTGGGTGTGGTTTTTAGACCCTCGATTTTTCAAATTCAATATGTCCGCTAGGAGATATCCACATCTAGGAATTACCATCCAATACTTGGCTCCGTTTGTCTTCAATCCCTTTCGGCACTTTACAGGCGCACATAATTCTTTGAACTCTTGTTCTTTGTCGTATCTATCTCCTCGCCTCATCATCTCCATATAAAAATCCGTGTCCTTCATTATTCGTACCGCCATCTTATTTCTTAAATATTGGCATTGGGTGACATTTTCGATAGCCGCCTCGGAAAAGTGACCGATTTATTCTGTAGCGACGTGCAACCCATAATTACCATCCCCATCAACCTCGTTGGTGGACAAAACAAATGGAACAATGAGTGGAGGGAATTGTTCCAAATACTCTTCATATATTGTATACTTGGATCAATTTGGTCTTCCATGAAGATCACTAGGACAACTTAGTGTACCATACTTCTCCTTTATAGTCACCATTTCCATTGATTGGGTTTGTTGCAAGGCAATCATTTGCTCAACAACTCCTGAGCTAGTTTGGGTCTCCACTAAAACAATTTCTTCCACCTTATCGGCTTGACTTATTTGAGAAGGATCCGTAGATACATTTGATTTCACTTGTCGTGCGGTTGGTCCACATTGATCCTTTTTTGGATGACCTATTTTATTAGGTTCCGGCTCACCTTCAAGTTCGGCTTACACATGCTCGTGCCTAGACCAATCTCTTTTGTTAGACAAATGTTCCTTCAACTCTTTTCTTTGGATGGTCCTCGACACTTTGGTGCTCGGCCTACCAATCCCCTTTTCCTTAATAGGTTCATCAACCTCCATTAAACAAGGGTGAAGGTCTTCTTCCAAATGGTGCATCAATATTTGATTTTTTGGCGCCATTCGCTACAGAGTAACGCTCGGAAATTCTTGCACGCATTTTGGTCTCCAAGAACGACGGACCATTAACTATCGGGGTGCTTGAATCAAAATTTAATTGCATCCAAAATGGATGAATACCATTGATGTCAATCCTTCAACATACCTACCCAACTTATGACGACACGGAAGTCCAATACCTATCATATCCTTGCAAACACAAACCGTATTCTCGTCATCGTAAGCTCTATAAAGCTTCAATTATTTCATCATATGATTTATTGCCCATTTTGAAACTTTGTGAACAATTCCCCTAAGAAGCATTCTTTCCTCATTATGTTCCAAAGGGAATCTATGTCTACTAAATTCCATATAACCATTAATCCTTTTGAGATCACGATTGGTGTATTCGTGGATTGCTTCTTGGATCGACACAACTCCATTTTGACTATCGAGTAGTATTTTCTTTGATCGGTCGTGAGACCCATCTGCAATGCTTTTCGCCTCGTTCTTGAAGTTTCGATATTCACATGTCCATGTAAACACAAACCTCCCCTTATGCGATGCCAACCATTGTGTTTTGCAATACTCAACGGGTTTTAGATAGTCTGTGCCCCATTCATCCTCAAATTTCTTCAAGTTAACCTCATAAATTTCCTCGGTCATCGACCAAACGATCTTGTCCCATGCTTTCATAAATAATTTCCACTTTATTTCCATCCTCTTTCCACCTTTCTTCAAATAACCTCTTCTCTTCCTCCCGCTCTTCCACGATTAATTTTCTAATACATTCATCCTCTTCCTTCGACCTCTTGGTACCCTTCCTTGGTTTTTTAGATTGGATATGAGGTTTGCAATTGGATAGGAGGTTGCATTGAATGTGCCATGTACATTGCAAGTTTTGGGCTTCCGGAAACACTACCTATATTGCATTCATTAAGGCTTGATCGTTATCTATTATAATAACCCTTGGAAAATCTTTGTTGTTGTAAATGGACCTCAATGTCTCCAACATCCAAATGAAACTCACATTGTTCTCGTGATTCATTAAACCCCATGCAACCGTAAACGTGTTTTTGTCGGAAGTGTGGCAAGCAATGTTCAAAAACGGCATGTTATATTTGTTTGTCTTATAAGTTGCATGCCAATTGGATCATCAAATGATGTGCCAAGAAATTACAAACCACTTTACCATCATTTCCTTTCTTTCACAACGTGCAGTCATGTAACTCCGCTAGCCACTCTGATTGTTTCATAACCGTTCTACCATTCCATTCTGTCCTTTTGATCGTAGCTAGCGCCGACTTGATCATAGGCAAAGAAGAAAGGTTTTCTGGGTCGTCCGCATTTATCTTACTTAAGATCGCACTCGCTTTACAAATCCTCATAGACCTCATCGTATCCATTTGATGTGGTTTTAACTTTGCAACCATTACATGCCCAACAAGACTTTTCGGATCATTGTGGTTGTGACAACCATTAGCAACTTTAAACATTTTCCACTCTTTACATTTCCTACCGTCGGGCTTATAGAAGACAACCTTAAATGGGCATCCAATCTTGTTTGTATGGCTTCAGTAGTTCTTATTCGTCTTCCTTATGTACTTATGATCCTTTCCCTCGTGACTCTTTTTCTCCCTACCTCGCTCACAGATCATTTCAAACGTAATGAGCTTCACGCAACGGTTCTGAACTACCACACACATCTTCTCTTTTTCCTTGTTGATAAGACATTCCTTTGCCTCTGCCTTACTTCCAAATGACTAAATGCGCATATAACAAAACAAACCTCATAAGCATAAGCATTTAACATACATTATTTGAAGAAAAGAAAATAGTAGTCATGAGTGTACCAAATCGTTTGCATAGTGGTGGGAAGTATTAGGCCTTAAATAAAATTCATCATTAACCGCTACAATAGCCTACGTATGACAACAACAAGTTAGGAAATAATAATATCGAAAGCACGAGATAGAACTTTTTTACCGATTGAGACACAATGGAAGTCAAATACGAATATAGACTAACGATTATATACTTGGAAAAGTCTACGGCTTTTGTATAAAAAAACTTGAACAATTAGAGGCATTATTCGTGCCTTAGAATCTTAAAAATTTTATCTCGTTGGAAAGCTTATAAAAAAACCTCCGGAACGAGTACAAACAACAATATCAAATTTAGAATTTTTACGAAAAATTCGGAGGTGTTAATTCTTTTAGGCACATTTTTTGAAAATTGAATGCATAACATTCATCCATATTTGGTTTATACATCAACTAATTTTCCGTTACAAATAATAAAACGTATGCTACATGCTTCAAAAAAAAAATGTACTCCATCCGTTTTAAGAAAAATGATATTTTCACTTTAGGTACATTTTTCGAAAATTGAATGCATAGTCATTATGCAAACCACCATAAAGGATGCATAACACATCATGCAACCATATTTTGGTTTATGGATCAACTAATTTTCCATTTCTGGAAAAGTGATATTTTCACATTCCGTTTCAGGAAAAGTGATATTTTCACTCCGTTTTAGGAAAAGTGATCCGTTTCAAAAACTGAGCGAAAGTATCGCTTTTTCTGTAACGGGACGAAAATATCACTTTTCCGAAACGAAACAAAATGATCACTTTTTCTGAAACTAAGCAAAAGTATCACTTTTTCTGAAACGGGGAAAAAATAGTCACAGACAAACACCATCTTCAGATTCTTCTTCGATCGGCCCTCCTACCGTGGCAACGGTTGTACTAGTCCTCTAGGTAATCAGCCGAAAGGATAATGTAAGCCAACAAAAAAAAAATAGAAAAAACATCCCAAGGATGAAATTTCTCAATCAAAACTAAACCAAACAATCTAATATCCAACTGAATGAAGGTCACTGTTACCAACAAGAAACAATGAACAGAAGCAAAAAAGGATTTTTGTTATCGAAATAGCAACACAAACTATAAAAGAGGATTTGGGAAACAAAATAACTTCAAGCAGCTCCAAGAAATCCCTCACTATGACTTCGGCGCATAGAGAGATTTGCTTGTAAGCTCAGCAGTCTTTCACTCGGGTCTGGATAATGATGACGAGGATGATGAGAAATTCCTTTAGCTGTTCCACTTATATGGGGAATACGACCGAGTCTGCCCTTAGATGGCTTTAGTGAGCTGACTGCTTGGCTTAGACGGCCATGAATTGAGGAAGAAGAGACCTTGCTACTGCTGGCTACACTAGGGGCTCCCTTTCTTGGGGCAGACCGAGCTGGGCGCTCAGCAACCTCTTTCGAGGAGTTGGCTTTGATCGACTTCTTGTTGTAGTAAACCAGATGGGGTAGAAGACTTAGTAGATATTTCTTTATTTGTTCATCTCCTACATTCTTTTGGGCTGGATTTCCTTCCAAGCTGATAGTCTGCAGGGAGATGTAGTTGGCTGCAAGTTGTCCAAGACATTTTGATGTTGAAATTTTGTTGAAGCGCAGGTCTAATATGTTGAGTTTGAGTAGTCTGTGCAATCCTTCCACCTCATTAATTTTGTTTCCAGCAAGATATAACTCCTTCAGAGAGGAGCAGGAAGCAAGACCTACAAAAAAGAAGAAAACATGAGAACTGTAATGTTGCAACAGCCTCATCATGCCTCCAACGTTCCTAGTTCATATATACAGTTAACAAACAATATGAGGCATCGCCAACACAAGCAGACCTGCCTATATTCAAGATCTAAGACTCCCACCAGAGACATAACCCTCAACCAAAGTTGGAACATAGTTAATGCATGAAAATGTTGTGGCACAACTAGATGTTGGTTTGGGTCTGTAGGAGTCGCTCTCAGCTCTGTTACTCGGATATTAAACTGGAGCTCAAACGAAGATTAACATATTCCGAGTTGTAAATCCAGCCACACTCACCTAGGTTCACTGTGACATTCACTTAAGCTCACATTGTAAGATTCACTTATGCTAGCGGACAATGATGTCCAGCAGTTAGGCTCAGATTTATCAGTTGCCAGCATTCAGATGAGGTTAAGCTTCTTAAAAAACTGTGAAGCTTTCAGCTAATGATGATTTAAGCTGTCTGAATGTCAGACAAGGCCCAGGATGCAACCACATGTATCACACCGTCAAAAGTTTACAAAGAGAGTTTTGGGTTTTTCTGTGTTTTATTATTATTATTATTCATTTTTTTTTCCTTAAAAAAAGAAGCTAATTTAGCATAAAGAGCAAGGAAAAACATCAAAAAAAAAAAAAAAAAAAACTCCATACCGTGACCAATCCGAGATATCCTATTGTAGCTTAGGTCCAGCATACGGAGGCGCATAAGTTCACGAAGCCCTTCAATGGTGGAAATGTTGTTTTTCGACAGATTTAGTACATGAAGACCTCGTGGAAGAGCACCCGCAGTTATCCTGACTGCATATAAGTAGAAAAAAGCTTATATGAATAGATCCTAAAATGCCAAGAACCCGCAAATTAACCAGCTATAACAAATAAAATTTACAGGAAGAAAAGGAACCTTTTAAGGCATGCATACCTATGGAGTTTCCAGATAAATTAAGAACCCTTAAGCTAACAAAGGCACTAAGAAATGGTATTACAACCAAACCAAGATTCACCATCTGTGCTGACGCAGATGTAGGAGCCAAAGAAGAGATGTAGGTCTTTGCCACTTCTATAGAGCTCTTAGCATCCAACTTCAGATTAACTGCATGACCCAGGATATTAGATGCCTTTTTAACTTTCGTCGAATATGAAGGTTCACCACCTGTTTCTTGCAAAGGGATCCTATCCTCGAGATCAATTGTGCTCACCCAGTCCTCAATACGCTTGATCTTGAAATCCTTGCTGGGTAACTCATCCAAGTTCACAGAGGATTCACTTTGCAAATCTTTCACCGTATCTACCTTGTCTATTTCCCGATTCACCCAATCTTTTGTGACCCCGCCACAGGAATCATATTCATCACTGAACGAGTTATCGTTTTCATTTTTATCATTATCGCTCCCAAGCAATTTATCATCACTCTCTTGATCTGTCGTTGCTTGGTAACAATCATCGTAACTTAACACTTCTTTGCCCTTCACAGATATTTTATCTAGGTTCTGAGAACATCTACCTTGGGATTCAGAATATAAATGAGATGGTGAAACTTCCTCAGAATCAGGTAACATGTCTTCAAAATTAGGCATCGAGCAAGATTTTTCGATCATGGGCATACGGAGTCCAGAATCATCAGAATGCCTTTCTAACTGCTCTGAATCATCAGAATGCCTTTCTAGCTGCTCTGATTCCCTGCTTGTGAAGGAGTGTTCGCTATGCCCTGGATGGTTATTTTCTTGAAATGGTTCAATGTCCAGAGCTTCGTTATACTTGTTAAATAAATCCGTCTCAGGATCAGGGCTGTCAGATGGTTCCTCCAAACCACTGTGGTCACTGCCATCAAAACTTCGATCGTAGTTCATTCTGTGGGGATCATCACATGAGAAACCTTCACCTGTTTCATCTTCAATGTCAGAACCACGAGAAATTCTACCTTCTCTGTCCAATCCACTTCCAACAGACCTACTTTTATTTAGATGTGTCCTCGGATTAAACTCTTCTGGACTGGAAGCGCTGTGCATTTCCTGCGATTTCCAGTAGCATTCGCTAGCAGGGGAACAAGTGACTTTGTCTGGACAGGTGATTGATGCCATGGAAGGACTAACCTCACACTTATCGAAGCCCAATGCCTTTAAGTTACTATGAGAAGCAGCAGAGACCTTCATCGGTTGATCCAGTGAAGGCTTTTGGAATGTGTTGTGCATTCCTTCAGTTGGTCGCTGGATTGCCTTCTGAAAAAGAGAAACAGGTGTTATTTCAGAAATAAATTTCAATTTTCAGCTTCTATGATGCACAGAGATAACTTAACACACCTTTGACTTGTAGCTGGGAATGTGTGTATGGAAGCATGAAAACCTAACCATTGTTGCCCCGTAGACACTTCATTCACAAAGTAAGTGTAATTTCAATACTGAGAACTAGCTGATGTATAATTAACTACTATGACAGAGATGCTCAAAACTCCAATATAATATAAACTTCGACGATGTTCACTATATGCAAATTATCAATAAGGGGATTCGGAAACGGCAAGCTTTCTGAGTCTGAGCCACAAGAAACGTTAGCCGTAATCAAGAGACAAACCCTCCAAAACACGACGCAGCCTCCAAATGTGTGATGATCTTGATCTCCTCAAAACGCACACCTTAATTACCCCCTCATTATTGCCCCACACCCAGTCAATGGTGCGAGAAGAGTATGATCTTGTTGTAGCGGCCAGAGTGAAAATATGCTTTGTTAACTAGGAAAATCCGACCCCAAACATACAGACGAGATGCAAATCTGAAAAAAAAATATATAGACAACCATAAGAATTAACTACAGATGCACAAGAGATCTTGCAAAATCAACACAATGCATACATTTATGTTTGCGGGGAGTGATAGTAATGAAAACTGATTAATTAGACGAAATTTGGGCTTGTGATTCTAAAATTTCTAAGTTAAAATAGGATGAGAAGACCAATTCTTTAATCCAAATTATTTTAACAACAAAGAGTCTACAAACCCTTCCTTTGTACACAAAAGAGAGGTATGTGTCATCATTGATCTAAGTAGATGAAGGGTTTAGAGTTCAAACTTACATAAGATGGATCATATTGAAAAATCAAAAGTCAGATGATATCCAAGAATATGTGACGTTTGCACCCACTACACAAGCTAGTGGTTGCAGACTATAACGAATGGACAGATTCATCTTAGAAAGCCAGAGCAGCATAGTCATATTGAACAAGTACAGGCAGCAATTTCACACACAGGATTTCTCCATTGGAAAAAGAAAAAAAAAATCTTATTTATTATAGAATTTTGCCAACAAAACAACTGACCTTTCGGGAGTATTTTAATAACGTATGAACAAAAAGATGCTTTGTGATCAGCTAAACCAATGAAAAATCTATACGAATCTATGAAAAGTTCTTCAACTAAAAACCAAATCTTACTTTTCAATCAATAAAATTAAAACAATTATGAATGTCTAAATCTTTGAATAATTTAATCACTGGTATCCAATTAAACAAAAAAAAACATAAACATTATTCCTTTTCATGGCGATAGAATATCAATTCAGCAATCAAAATCACAGAAATCAATCAAAATTATTCAAAACAATGATGAAGAAATTATAAACGAAATACTAACCTCTCGATAGCCAGATTGAAACTACGAAAACCCAAACCTCTCGCTACCAATTTCCTACTTCGTTTTATAAACTACAAAAAACGAAGGCAAATTTTCGTTTTGTTACCGTTTTTTTTTTCTTATTTTTGTTTCTCTGTTTCTTATTTTTCTGTTAATGCGATAAGAGAGAGAAAGTTTCAACGCTAACCCTCCGAGAGAAAGATAGAATGAAGGAGGGAGGATGAGAATGCGGTGCTTAGGTTTTGATTGGATTTTATAATCATCGTAAAATTTAAAGGGTTTTTAATTTGCGGACCTGATTAGTTCTCACTAAAGTTTGTAATATTCGATTAAGGTTTTAATTGTTAACGAGTGCTGATCGTTGGATCTAGGTTTTTCTTATCCCGCAGCTTTGTGGGATTAGTTTGTCTGCTACCATCCATCGACTGCATATAGAAATAACGGTAAGTGATTCACGAAATTATGACAGATGTCGGCTGCAGCTCTCTGCCATCTGGGTACGAGTATCTAGTATCTATGTGGAAGAAGTTTGCCCAATTGTAAAACCCAGATAGTCAAAACAATGTTCTCCCTCTCCTTGTAGGACTCCTCCTCTCTCCGCCTCACCTCTTTCTCTTCGGCTCTTCTTTTATCCGTTACTCTGGCTTCTAGTGGTGTAACGACCAGCTTCTGCCGGAATACATCCCGGATTTTTGTCGGAGCTTTAAGCTTCTGTCCAATTTCTTCTCTTGTTTCCCTCATGAACATTTTCTAACTTTTTTCTTCTTTCTTTGCTTCGGAAATTCACCGCTTATTCGATTCTAGTTTCTCTCTGTCTCTATAAAAGTAACAAAAATCACAGGTACTAAATCTCACGGTAATTACAATCCATTGAGGTCTACTAACGAAATCATTGCAACTATTCTGAGTATTATGGATCTCAACAATTACGACAATCTCTACAACCGCAACTACATCAATTATACTCAAAAGAATTCCAGCAACACCAACAACAAAAATAATAGTAATTATTCACCCACCATCGAAGGTCTCAACAACACTCAAAACAGCTTCACCAAGTTCAAACAATGGCTAGATGGTTTACATAATCTCCAAGAAATAACCCACACACCTTCAAAGACAAGGAAACTTCTATTTCCTATTCATCGCAATTTCATCATATTGTTACCCCCAATTACTACCAAAATCAACTCAGGGAAAACCCCTTTTCGGATTTCATCCCTAAACAAACGATATATTCAACGATCTCACATATACCCACCATTCTAAACTATTCATCTCAAAACCCATTGTTCTTAATCCACCAAATGATTACCATGAAAACTTCAACTTCCACTTCAGCAGGAACACTAGTGATTCTATCACTCAAAGGTCTAAATCTCTTGGGTATGTTGTTATCTATCCTCCCTATTTCTCTTTTATACCTAATTTCTTTTTGCAATTTCCGGGCAATCCTATCCTCGTGATCTCTAGTACTATTGAACATGATAAGTCATACAAGCATCATATTTACATTCTTCTATACATGAACACAATTGTTTATTGCGTTATAACATGTAATCTTCTGAGGGTTTGCCATTACTTCAAGACTAAAAACACTCATTCATATATCTTCAACAAACCAAAATACCATTTCATAAAGCTTTCCAAAACAACTGTAATAATATTCAAAGATAAACCAAAAACCCAAAAGCTTAATATGTTTCAAACCATTACCAAAATAACTAGCAATTTAAAACCCATTCTTATATTAGTCATCCCAATTACCTTCCTGGGCATTCCTTGGTCTGGAAGGACCACCTTTATGCATTTGTTGGCCTCTGCGCATCACATGTCCACTAGTGGCTCGCCCTGGTCGTGTAGGAGGATAGTTTCGTCTGTTTTTTTCCCTTGCAAGAGGATATGCTGGCTATGGTTAAGGATTTGCTTGATTTCGAGGAAGCTCTGCTTGGCCCTGTGCATGAGGATTTACTTCCCCATATCCTGCATTTGCAATGGCTGTCACTTCCGTTGTAATTCACCCCAACACTGTACACAAAATATCAAGTTGAGGGAAAACAACTGCTTGATGAGGAATAAGTGAAAAAATGGGGATCTAACAACCACACCCAATATTTCGTTTAGGCAATCTGTATGGACTAACTCTAATATACTTCTAAGAGAATCAACTAGACAGTCAGACTCAATCAAGGAGAATACATCCAAGAGTTATATCTTTGTTTCTCAATGTAATCAGCAAATCAAATAGATAGAAATCCGCGAGCCAGATTATTATGAGAAATAACTTGAACGGTACCAAAGACCAATGTTCAAGTGTCAATCAATTTATATCAACAACCAAAGGTTGGATTATTTAATTGATTGAAATACACACAACCTGTGATATTTCAATTAAATAAACAAATATAATGTAGAAAAGAAATAACACAGACACCAAAAATTTTGTTAACGAGGAAACTGCAAATGAAGAAAAACCCCGGGACCTAGTCCAGATTTGAACACCACATTGCATTAAGCCGTTACAGACTCTAGCCTACTACAAGTTAACTTCGGACTGGAATGTAGTTGAGCCCTAACTAATCTCACACTGATTAAGGTACGGTCGCGTTCCTTATGCCTCTGAATCCTAGAAGGACTCTACGCACTTGATTCCCTTAGCTGATCTCACATGCAACTAAGAGTTGCTACAACCCAAAGTCGAATACTTGATAAACAAATCTGTCTCACACAGAAAAGTCTATTGAATAGATAAATTTGTCTCTCTACGAGTTTTTTTTCCGTCTTTTGATAAATCAAGGTGAACAGGAACCAATTGATATACCGGACTTATATTCCCGAAGAAAACCCTAGTAATATCAATCACCTCACAATGATCTTAACTATATGGAAGCGGAACAAGATATTGTCGAATCACAAACGATGAGATGAAGATGTTTGTGACTAATTTTTATCTTACCTATCAGATATTGAATCTCGAGCAAATCTTAGAGAAAATAGTACTCAATACGATAGAATAAAGTAATATCAGTACACGCAACTACAGATAAAATAGTTGGGTCTGGCTTCAGAATCCCAATGAAGTCTTTAAGTGGTTAACCTATAATAGTTTTAGAAAAACCTTGGTTAAAGGAGAATCGACTCTAGTCACAACTAGTATCACACATGAGGTGTGGGGATTAAGTTTCCCAGTTGCTAGAGTTATCCCTTATATAGTCTTCAAATCAGGGTTTGCAATCAATGTTACCTTGGTAACAAAGCATTTAATATTCACCATTAGATGAAAACCTGATTAGATTCAAGCTAATATCTTTCAACCGTTAGATTGAACTTAGCTTGTTACACACAAATGAAATGTTCCTTCATTTAGATATAGGTAACCATACCTAAACGTGTACACATGGTTATCTCAACAATAGTTAACCAAAGTTAGCCATATGAACACTTTCATATCAACCTTGTTCATCTTAATCACAACTAGTTCAAATGACTCAAATGAAACTAGTTATAGATTTTTTCAATTGTTTATATTCTCATAGAAGTATACAAGACACAATTGAAGCAAAATCGATTTTGATTCACTCGAATTAATTCATGAACATTAAAGCCACGGTTTGCAAAGATTGCATTCCTTACTATATAAATGTATTTGTTCACGAATAAAATGATTTTAGAACTTAACCCACTCAGGTATGCAAATGGGTACGCATACCTAGAGTTCCCGGACCTAGTCAGTTCGCCAGTATGCAAACGGGTCCGCATACTAACTTCCCGAACCTGAACTGTTACGCCAGTACGCACACATGTATGCATAATAAGTTCCGGACTTCAACTGTTAAACTAGTACGCATACGGATATGCATACTATGGTTCCCGAACTTGGAGTAACTTGCAACAATTAGCTGTCTCACACAAACTATTAGCTTCAAAGCAATTTTAAATTGATCAATAGATCAATACGAAACATTCCGAGTCAACATCAAATGAATGTCTCACACAAACCATGTAAGATGTTACCAGGCGATTTTTATATGATCATCTTTTGACTTTGTCAAGAATAAAAGATGAGCTTGGATAAAGAGAAAGCTTACCAACACATATTTAGAGAAATATGTAAGCGAGTTAAACTGAGTTCGAAATATCAAATGTGTATAATGTAAAGTCTATATAGCTATACAACTTTTGTCTCAATAGGAGATAGAATATAAATAGACTTCTGAGTGATAAATGAGTTCAAGTCTCCATATACCTCTTGTTGATGAAGTTCTACAAGATCCCCTTATTAGTTCTTCGTCTTCAATAAGTGAATGTCGTGAAGTCTAAAGCTCAACTAAACATTCTATCATAATCTGAGGCATAGCTATAAGTAGACTAGAAATCAAGACTTATAGTTTTGACAACTACACTTGACAAACAAGCTTGAGATAGCAACGCTTGAGAGTTCGACCGAGCAGTGCTCTAACAATAAGAATTGCGGCAATTCTGGGTATCTCAGAACGAACAGGAGCAGGCATAACATTGGCATAGAATCCTTTTTGTACCCTACCAGTCACAACAAACCTATCTCCAACCAGAACTACACCCTCATTCACAACAAACTGACCAAATCGAGGATGAGATGCATACACCATCCAACCATCAGTAGGTCTCCATGCTCGACCACCTTCATAATTTACAAACTCTGGTATGGATCCTTCTACTCCACATGCGGCAGGAACAACATTACACAACCTTGGCCATCATCTTCACTTTAAATGTCGGTTTCACTACCCTGATTAGGAGCACTTCCACCATTACCACTACCACTTCCCTCCTCATAAACACTATTTTGAAACCTTCCACGACATGCAAAACCTCTCCTTTCATGGCACCGGAAAGTCTCATCTTAAATATGTCAATTCAATTGAAATATGATATAAACAATTTAGAAATATACAAATATAAGATTATTCTTTCCCTGATTCAAAGTTGGCATGCTCTCTCTTGGTGGTATTATAACTATACCACTTCTCGGAGGGATCTGAGCATACATCTGTTCCATCCTCACCCTGCGATTATAACGCAAGTTCTAACAGTGTCTTTGAAGTTTCAAGTATAATTAATGGATTCTCGGCCATTTAGAAAAGCAATTCCATATGGCAGGCTAGAGATTGGGTAATTGGGATTATACCAATTCAAAGTATTCTCTTCCAATATTACCTTCACTATAAAACACTCGACGAACGATTTCTGGAAAAAAGATTTTAGAATACAAATTTGTCTCTTGGTTCTTCATTGAGTTAGAGGAACAATGGAAAATGAAGAGTTTTCTCTTCAAATGTTTTTTATATCAAAAGGAAGAGTAAAATACCAACTATTCCTAACATCGATAGTAAATGCACCCACTCTTTCGTGCTGTCCTTTAAGGCACCCCAGTCAGAAGGTTCATATTTTAGTTAAGTCCCTAGACTGTAATAGGCATAATTATTCCTATTACGTGACTTTGAAAAGATACTATGAATGGGTTGCAACACTTGGCATACCTATGATGCATGCAACCATATACTTAACTGGTTACTTTGACCATAATGGCTCACAAGTTTCTCATACTTGTATCAGTCTTTGGCACCATATTAATTCTTCCAGGCCCATCATGGTTCGAGTTCATCTTTCCGATAATGGGCCGGAAAATCATAGCTACCCGTTATCTCTGTTATGTCACATCCTTTTATGGGGTCAACAAAACATAATCGATATGTCGCTATCTCATCTTAAGGCCAAGGTATGTACCGCTTCACTAATATGTTATGTCACATCCTTTTATGGGGTCAACAAAACATAATCGATATGTCGCTATCTCATCTTAAGGCCAAGGTATGTACCGCTTCACTAATAATTCAAAACAAATATCATGATCAATCTCAGCTCATCCTAAATGACAAAATCAGGGTAGATGGTCTTATAAATCATCGATTTATGGTTATTTGCAGGTTTAAAAGTACTAATAAACTTTTGTCTAACTATTTATCTTATACTTTCCCTGATAGCCGTATTTCACCTTATGCTAAGTTGAATCATGGTATAGTGACACTTCAAGGGACACCCACACCCTTTTTTATTAATTTTGTGTTTGGATTATTTGATTATAGTCAGGTCTTCCTCACAAGACATGCTAGTAGTCAACTACAACAACATTCCAAGCCAGAGAAGCATCAACACTCCATCAGACTTCACATGGGACTTGTGCCTTCAAGTTGGTGGGCTTTGGACTATTGGCTACAATATCCTGATTCGAGTTGGGTGCAGTCCTGAGCTCTTCATTAAATCCAATGCGAAAATTCAAATTAAAGTCATTATCACTTTTTATGGCTTATTTCATAAACTCACCATCATCATAACCTTCAACCATTCCTCCCATTCTCACAACCCAATATCCATGGATTCTACCCATGGTACTAAATCTAATGACTATGTTGATAACATTGTAGATTAAATGAATTCATCTTTAACTATCCCAGAAGACTTATTCCCTAAAGTATTTATCAACTCTGAAAATATCCTTCCTAAGAAGGAAATAAGCTGGAAATGTGTCTTCATTGTAAGGCTTTATAGCAAAATCTCTCATGAAACAATAGTTGTCACTAGATTCAATAATAATACAATAATTGGGAGATTAGAAGAGATGCTGAAGTCTCTCTCTGGAAGAAAAAGAGAAATTACTACTCCATCAGACTTGGAAGCATAGAGGACTACAAGGTCTTTATACAAGGAGGTACTAGAGGCATCTTCAACAAACTCATTATTCTCACCGAAGTTCCACCTCTAGGCCCTGAGTACATTGATGAAGCTAACCTTTACTCAATTAAAATTTGGATTCTTGTTAAAAGAATTCCCAAACATATTGTTCCTGACATCATAAATATTCTCAGGCTACTGGTATATTTCAAGAAGCTAAGAATGCTTATGGAAGAGATGAAGATGAGAAAAATATGGAAGTTCTCCAACTATTGATATCACTAGGGCTCTGAAATATGGCATCAATGCTTATAAAACACCCACCATATCTCACTGGCTTGAATTTTCTTATGCATTCACATGCATTGATTTCTGCAAGGTTTGTAGAATTCTAGATCATCCAGGACACCTTTGTGAAGAAAAAGAAGAGAGCAACCTCCATAGAGATCCCAGCACTATAACCCACACTCCAAAAACCTCAACTACCCCAACCAAATCTCTAATAACAATCATTAAGAAAAGATTTATTCTGATAAAGATGCAGCAGAAGAATTTACCATCAAAATGAGGTGTCTCAAAGGAAAATAATACTCAAAAATAGCACTGAAGAACTGGATGGTCCCGAGGAAGTTATAATATTCAAAGATGGCTTGCAAGGTCCTATAATAGGGGATATCCCAAATACCAACCCTGAAGCATTAGCTTGCCTGAAAAAGCACAAAAAGATCATAGAAAACCAAAAACTCAAGAACCAAAGCCAGAACAGGAAAAATCTCAACACTAAACATGCTGCCAGGATGCAAAACAACACTAGGAATCATGGAGAGGAAATAAACCTCGACACTTCTTTACAAGATCCTCTTCCACTGTCCTAATCCTTACTTCTCCATTCCTTCGCTAGCTGACATTCAAAACCAAATTAATGAAGAATTCAATGTGCAGAAGAAGCTTTTATGGGAAAGAAGAAGGTATGATCTTAAAACCATCTCTAAAACTTCCATTACCAACTCAAACATCCAGTATACAAAAGGGAAAAACATCATGCTCCCTTGAAGCATTGATCACCATATACCCAACCTGGAACCAATGTACCAACTAAGAATTGTAGCAATAAAGACAAAGACCCGGACATGGAGCATATGACTGATATGACTACTAGCAGTCTTGTGGGAGCCAATCCCTTCTTGAAGCATCAAGTAACTCACATCTTTCTTCTCCTTATGTCCAATTCTAATGATAATTCATCTCATAACTTAATTAATAGTATTAGCTTTATTCTCAATGGTACAATCGGCAGTACCTACCCTCTTATTCTTATCATGCACATTAATCATAGCTATAATACTAACTATAATAGCACTCATGATAGTATCAGTTATATCATTCTCATTTTCATGTACCCTAGGTTATCCTATTTCTAGCAATTCTTTACAATCATGACATGGAACTGTCAAGGTATAGGAAAACATAACACTAGTAAAAACTTGAATAAAATACTAAATAAACAAAATCCTGACATAGTCTTCCTTTTTGAAACCAAACAACATTGCACAAACCTTAAACCTATTTTGAACAATATCGGTGTCACCAATTACTGGTTTTTAGAACCAAAAGGGAAAACTGGTACTGCTGGAGGCCTTGTTCTAGCTTGGAAAACTAACATCAATCTCTTTATTTTATATTTCTCAAATAACCATATTAGTGTTATTATTACTCCTAGCAATGGTAGCCCTTAGATTTTTACAGGTTAGTATGGTAGCCCTTACACCACTAAAGATAAGTTGCACTCTTGAAAAATGTTAGAACAAACTGAAAAGGATAATACTCTACCTTGGATAATTATGTGTGACTTTAACTTTGTGTTACATGATTATGAAAAGTGCAGTCAACATCCTATAGACAACACTGAAGTTGAATTATTCTTAAAAATATTTGGGGTTCACTGTATGAACTTTCACTTGGACTAACAGAAGATTGGGTTATCTTCTCACTGAAGAAAGACTGGATAGAGGTTTAGCAACTGACAATTGGTTAGATATTTTCCCAACTCCACCATCTATAATCTCCAAGCCATTGGTTCTGATCATAATCCCATCATTCTCAATACCAATATAACTTGCAAAATCTGGCTATATTCCGTTCAAGTTCTTTTGCCCATGGTTAGATCATCAAGATTACAAGGACATTATAGCTGAATGTTGGAACAAAAGACACTCAGGATCCTCTGTCTTCACTATAGCCAGAAAACTTAAAGATGTCAAAGTTAAGGTCAAGATTTGGAACAAAGATGTTTATGGTAACATTAAAACCAACCTGGAAGAGAGCATTCAACATCTGGATTGGATCACCAAAAACATGTTTGATACTAACAGAGGAAAGGCTATAAGAGAAGCTAAAAAACTAGTGGAACATCGGCATGACATCCAAGAGAAGTTCTGGAAAACTAAAAGTAGAGATCAATTCATTAAATTTGGGGATAGAAACACAAGACACTTCCATGACTCTGCTAAGAAGATAATTATAAGAAACAAGATTGATTTTATCCAAAAAGATAATGACACTTAGATAAATAACTTCAAGGATATCTCTGTTTGTATCACTAACCACTTTGAAAACATGACCACCACTGAAAATATAACCATCAACCACAACATCATCAATCTCATTCCCAAAACCATCACCAACTCTGAAAATGAAAACCTCCTCCTAATCCCTGATGTTTTAGAGATCAAAAACATCCTATTAAGTATGGATGGTGACAAAATTCGAGGTCCCAATGGATACCCTCATAAGTTCTTTCAGGACAACTGGGAGGTGGTTGGAAAGGACATCATAGACATGGTCCGGAACTTTTTGAGTTCTGGATTCCTCCTCAAAGAGATAAACTCCACCTTCATATCCCTTATCCCTAAAGTTGAGAACCCAACTTCCCCTGCTCACTTTTGACCCATTTCTTTATGTAACACTACCTATAAAATAATTTTCAAAATTCTATACCAAAGACTCAAACCCCTTCTACCTAAGATCATATATCCTTTTCTATCTGCTTTCATCCATGGCAGACAGATTTCTGAAAACATTGTCATAGCTCATGAACTTATTCACCATATGGATACTAGAAATGAAAAAAAAGGTGATGAAGGAATTATGGGGATAAAAATAGATATGTCTAAAGCCTTTAACAGAGCTCACTGGGATTTTCTTCTGAGTATCATGTCTCAGATGGGATTCAGTACAAAATGGTCCAATCTAATACACCAATTTATCTCCACTACAAATTTGGTTGTGCTGGTGAATGGTACTCCTGGAAACTTCTTCAAATCTTCCAGAGGTCTCAGACAAGGAGACCCTATCTCTCCTTAATTATTCGTATTCTAGATGGATGCCCTAACCAGAAGTCTAATTTATGCAGAATCTCAAGATCTTATTCATGGTACCAAGCTAAGTCCTACTGTTCCAGCCATAAGCCATATGTTATTTGCTGATGATTGCATAATATTCTATCAGGCCAGCATGGGGGAATATCAAAACCTTGTCAAAGTATTTCAGGATTTTATCCAATCCTATGGCCCGATGATAAATTTCTCCAAGTCTGGTATTTTCTTGAAGGCCGGATGTGATCTGATCTTCAGAAAGACTACACATAATGCTTCTGCTACTGCTAGCAAAATTTATCAACATTTATGTTCCTTTAATAGAGTGTTGCATAACCCATGCCACATTCTTAACAATCTTTACTATCATCGAAACCATGATGATAAATATGAAAGACTTATAACTACTCACAAAGATGGATTTGGGATCACTATTAGCATCAGTTCTATGGAGGTGTTTCAGACTGATACTAATGAGGTCACCTTTCTTTACACTAATTATTATCTAATTTCTTTGTCCTCTGCAGGAACCTACTTGGGAGCAAGAAATCATAAAGATAATACCATTGGAGTCAACAAAGCCTCAAGAGGAGTAGCTCTAGCTCTGGAATGGGGAAAGGTGAAAAGACGAGGGTGCCCATATACACCACAATCTTTAAAATATCCAACTATAAGTCCTCTTACCGAAAGTGATTGTCTATGGACAAAGTCGATACAATACGACAAATCGGTATTCACACTTTGTGTGATCGTCTATGGATACGAGATCGAGACAATACAACAAACAAAGTGTGGTTACTTGATAATAGGTTCAGACTTAACCAAATACTATAGTATCATTATCAAGTATTACGAAGTTAACGTTTGTATAATTTACTTTTAATTATAATAATAAACAATTATAATTACCGAAATAGAAAAGTAAAAGATATTGTTAGAGCATTGCTCGGTCGAACACACATGCGTCGCTATCTCAAGCATGTTTGTCAATGTTAGTGATCAAAACTATAAGTCTTGATTTGTAGTCTACTATAGATAATGTCTCGGACTAGGATAGAAAGTGTAGTTGAGATCAAGAACTCCATGGAGATCATCATACAAGACGAAGAAGTACTCAAGGAACTGGTGGAACTTCATCGACTAAAAGGTATGTGGAGACTTGAACTTATCTATCACTCAAAAGTCTATTTACTCTATCTCCTATCTTAAGACAGAAGTTGTTTTGCTATATAGACTTTGATTATACACATTTTCTATTCCAAGACGAGTTTATCTCGCCTATCTATTTCTCAAAATATGTGTTGGTAAGCTTTCACTTTGGCCAAGTTCATCTTTACTTAGTGACGAAAGTCATGTTATGTTTCAATCACTTTGAAAATGGCTTTGATGAAAAATAGTTTGTGAATAACAACTATATATAACGTCCCCTAATAATGTTTCAATGATTGAAATGAGAGTTTAGATTATATAACCAATGTTGGATATAAGCATTGTGGTGGAAACACATATATGTATAAGTTCTTATTCCTTGAACCAAAGTATGCGTACTTAGTTGATCAGAAAAACCGGAACAAGAGTTGTGAGCTCGGTCCGCGAACTCAGTCCGCAAACTGGCGGAAGTTCTCTTCCTGAGAAAACCTGCTGGAGTTTAGGAACTCCTTCTGGGAACTTAAGTCCGCGTACTTGAGTTGGTTATATCTAAAGACGATTTTTTGTGAATTTATATTTATATTAACTAAGGAATGCAATTTGCGAACCATGGCTATAAAGTTCATGAATCGATTCGAGTGAATCAAATCGTTTTTGCTTCGATTGTGTCTTGTATATTTCTATAATATTTCCTTGCAATCGAACAACTCTCTAAATAGTTCATTTGAGCCATTTGAACTAGTTATGGTGAAGAAGAATAAGATTGATATGAAAGTGCTCATATGGATAACCTTTTGGTTAACTACTGTTGAACTAACAAATGTACAAGTTTGGGTACGGTTACACAAACCTAAAACGTGCATTTCATTTGTGTGTAACAATCTAAGTTTTCGATCCAACGGTTGAAAGATATTAGCTTGAATATAATCAGGTTTTCATCTAACGGTGAATATCGAATGCTTTGTTACTAATCTAACATTGATTACAAACCCTGATTTGTAAGACTATATAAAGGGAAACTATAGCAACTGGGAAACCTAATCCCCACACCTCCTGTATGATACTAGTTGTATTAGCTAGAGTCGATTCTCCTTTAACCTTAGATTTCTTCTCGTGACCCCGTAAGTTAACGACTTGAAGACTTCATTGGGATTGTGAAGCCAAACTAATACTACTTTCTCGTAGTTGTGTGATATGATCTTGATGATTCTATCTTGTTGAGTACAATCGTAACGATTGTCTTAAGATTAATATCTCCAATATGCAAGATATAAAAGTAGTCATAAACATCTTCGTCTCATCGTTTTTGATCCCACAATACCTTCTTTTACCGCGTCGATTAAGATTATTTTGAGGTGATTGATAATACTAGGTTGTTGTTCGGGAATATAAGTCTGGGTTTTCAATTGGTTCATGCCCACCTTGGTTTATCAAAAGACATAACAAAACTTGTAGGAATTTCTGTGGGAGAAAGATTTATCTATTACCATAGACTTTTCTGTATGATTTTATTAAAGTCTTCGACTTTGGGTCGTAGAAACTCTTAGTTGTGGGTGAGATCAGCTAAGGGAATCAAGTGCGTAGTAACATGGTGGGATCACAGACGTAAGGAGAAAAATTGTACCTTAGATCAGTGTGAGATTGATTTGGGTTCAACTACAGTCCAGACCAAAGTATGCTAGTGTATGCAGCGGATTAATACAGTGTGTGTTCAATCTGGACTAGGTCCCGGGGGTTTTCTGCGTTCGCGGTTTCCTCGTTAACAAAACTTCTGGTGTCTATGATATTTCTTTTCCGCATTATATTTTGTTATATAATTGAAATATCACAGGTTGTGCGTTTGTATCGATCAATTGTGAAATCCAACCTTTGGTTGTTGATTGGAAATTGATTGATCCTTGAACATTGGTCTTTGGTACCGTTCAAGTGTTTTCTCTTGTATTCAATTAGACTCGTAGATTTGTATTTGCTTGAGTAAAAATTGAATCGAGAAAGAGAGATATAACTCTTTGATATACTTTATTAAGATTGAGTCTATTTGATTCTCTTTAAAGTATTGAAAAGGCGAGGGTACCCCAAATATACCTCAAGCTATAACTTTTCCTTCCTATAAGTCCTTTCCCCGAAAGTGATTGTCTATAGACTGAGTCGAGACAATACAACAAATCGGTTCACACTTTGTGTGATCGTCTATGGATATGAGATCGAGACAATACAACAACAAAGTTTGTTTACTTGATACAAAGGTTCAGACTTAACCAAACTCAATAGGATTCACGTATCAAGTAAATAGGATTTAACGTTTGTGCAATTTACTTTAATTATAATAAAACAATTATAATGCGGAAATATAAAGTAAATGACACAGCAAGATTTTGTTAACGAGGAAACTGCAAATGCAGAAAAATCCCGGGACCTAGTCCAGAATTGAATACTCTCAGGATTAAGCCGCTATACAAAATAAGACAACTTCGTATAGTTGAGACCAAGAACCTAAACCTATAGTTCACTAGTTCCGTTTGTATTCCCATGCCTCCGACCTGTAAACAAGTCACGTACTTGGACCAATTCCTTTGGTTCGTATTCCAAACAGTAAAGGAACAACAAATCTGTTTGGTATCAACTTTCTTCAACCAAGTGATATGAGTTGCGCAAAGGTTCCCTTTTTTATCTTAACATAAACTCCTTTGCCAGGTTCCAAGATCTATCTTATGTTCAAATGCCCAAAAAAAAAAAACAATTGTTAAGATTAATCCAACAACACTCTTCAACCAAGTGATATGTGTTGATGCCGCTCTTCCTCAATTAATCAATCCAATCTACCACAAGGATAAATCGATTATTAATTGGATCCTCTTTTTGCCAAACAAGTATTGTGCATACCAAAGATTATAAAAACACCAAGTAAGAAATCTTCAACATCTTCATTGTCTTCAAATCTTCTTAGATCTTCAATAAACAGCTGCACACAAACACTTGAATCTCTTGTGATCAATCACACACAGAACGAAGTCTGTTAACAATGGATTATCACAAGATCGTCTTTAGATATAACAACAGTCTAAAGATCCCTATCGAAACCTTGAACTAGTTTGAGTGAATCTTATATTAGAAGAGAAGATTCTCAAGCATAAACAAAGTAGGTGCAATCAAAGTTTAACCACCGTTAGTCAATCAAATCAATACAAAAACTAATGATAAACCGCAATATCTAGTTTCCCACCAACGGGTCGCGCTAGAGCTTCTCAATCCCAAAGAAGACTTTAAATTGAGCGGCCGTAAGAGATTTCACCTAATTAGATTACTCTCCTCTCCGATAGGCGGCTTCACTAGTAATAAAGAGGAAGTCTAGGTTAAGCATGATTAGTTTGCTAGAAATTCAAACTCAAAGTATTTATAGACAAGGAAGTTTGGACACCAAGGAATTTCCAAAACCGAAAATATTCACAAGATATTTTTCATTACTCCACCAAATTCGGTTTTCATAATTCCTATGAATGCACTGTCCAAAAATAATGATCAAAATCTCCTTGGAAAATCTTTAATTAGCAAATGCAGATTACTAATTCTTATTTTCCACATATAATTAAAAGGGATAATTGGCGTTTGATACTTGGGTTTAGACCAACAATAGGCTTTGGTCTAACATTTGTCCAACGTTAGGACTTGGTACCTGGACAACATGTTGACCCGTGTTGACCGTATTACTGGTGACGTGTTTAACTCTATAAACATTAAATTGCGCAAATACTATTTTTCACTTTAATTTTTGTAACAATGACTTGTTGTGTCCTGAACTTTCTTCACCATTCAGTCTTCTTCTCAAAACTCTGGAGTATGTTTTCAGCAGCAGAAGCATTATTTTTTTATTCAGTAGAAGGAACATCTCCACCGCCTCTCTTTTTTCAACACAGTAGAAACAATAATTTCTCCTATTTCGTCACCGTTAACAAGGATATGATTCGGTGCTGAATTTCGTTTTTGTCTTCTCAAATCTCACAGTTAGCATCGAGAATGGAAGATTTGCCGCCACCACCATTTTGGTGATGAATCTCTTCTACAAGTATAAACAAGGACAACTAATTGAGTATTTATCAGCTAACAATATCACAGAATGATGAATCGTTTTCATGTATTGATTCATGATAATCAACTATTGACGGTAGCCTATTTATTCATTTTTTCTTTTGATTTTTTTAGGGTTTCACTGAATTTTCCAAATTGGGTTTTGTTGTGGTTTGTTACATTTGTAAATTGGGTTTGTTAGGGTTTCACTCAATTTCCCCAATTGTATTGAATTTCCATAGTTGATTGCAATTGTACAGTTTATCTGTCTCTCCCAATTTAGATTGTTTGAATGATTATAGATTGTGCTGAGTAATTTTGTGGTGACATATATGGGTTCTTCAATTCGTATTAACGGTCATTGGATGGAGTTTCAATTTGAGAAGAAAATCGATTAACAGTTGGGTTCAGATTGCAATTCGTGGAAGAATATCAATTAGGGTTCTTCTTCACATATGGTCATGTTAACGGTGTTAACTAAATATATTTTATTTTTATTCTTTAGATTTTTCAAATATTTACTAAACAGAAGTCAAGATTTAACTGGTCAATTAGGGTCAACGTGTGGTCCAGGTACCAAGCCCTAACGTTAGACAAATGTTAGACAAATCCTAGTGTTGGTCTTAACCTAAGTACCAAAGGCCAATTATCCCTAATTAAAAACCCTTAACTAAAATCATTAGATCTTGGGATTTACTTCCTTCTTAGCTGTTAAGGAATATCTTTGAACAAAATAGAATAAGCATTAATGCACCGTGTTCAAAGAGTGACGACATCTTACTCTTGTAAGTTTTTACCATGCTTGCTCACTTGAAACTGATTTACCACACTTCCAAACAAGTTTAGAAATTGGTTCTTCTGACTTTCCAGGACTATGTGATTGATCAAGTTCCACTCAATCACAACTCATGGGTTTACGGTTCTACCAAAACAAGTTTCGGTTCTACCTCCATGTGAGTACTGTTCATAGTTACACTAGCTTACCAAAGATACGGCTGACTAGGTACTAGGGTCGGTTCCCCACATATATTTGGTATCTAACTTGTATGTACTGCGCATGTCCATAGGATCGGTTCCCCCTTCCCAAAAACTTGTTGCATATGTTCATAGGATCGGTTCCCCTTTCTTTCATAAACCTTGTTGCACCTCATACAAGGATCGATTCCCCTTGTGATGTACTGCACCTCTTACTAGGATCGGTTACCCTCTTTCCAGTAATAAGTTCAGACATACACAACCCGATCATACCCCAGGTGATTACTTAAGATCGGTTTCACTAATAAAAGTCATACCAATACATAAGTCAGGCCTCATGTGAATAGTTTTACCAAGAACACAAACAAGTCATGAGTGGTTATACTAATCACACATATTGGTCGTTCATAAGATATGCAATGAAGAATAACCCCAATAACGCCTGGCGATTTCCTTTTCGGTTCACAACACATATCATGAACTTACTTCCTTAGAATACATGTAAACATTGTTCCCTATGATGAAATCCTCACCTCATACCCATACATAATCACAATAGCATTCATACGATTATGTCGATGTCTTATATACAAAGTTTAATGGTTAAGCAAGAAACTTCATATTGTATTTTTTTTAATACTATGTCTATCTAGAGTGTTCATGCTTCACAGTTTTATGTTTTCAATATGCACGACTTGAAAGATACGTTAGGGAATGAAACAGTTCAAGTCAAATATCACTAACCTCAATTGGAATGATGATGTTGTTGTTGTAGCTCCGTACTTCTTCACTACTTCGAGTCTTCACAATACTTGTAATGTCTCACCCTAATACTTTCAAGATAACTTATACGAAGTTGACTCTAGTACATTTAAATCAAGCGACTCTTAAATGGGTTTTGCTTCACTAAAATATGACAACCAAACTTGACATACCAACGCTTGGTGGGTTCAACCGAGCAATGCTCTAACAAGTATATTGGAGTTAGTCCATACAGATTGCTAATAGAAATATTGGGTGTGGTTATTAGGTCCCCGTTTTTTTCTGACATGGCAAGATTTTGTTAACAAGGAAACCGCAAATATAGATAAACCCCGGGACCTATTCCAAAATTGAATACCCTCAGAATTAAGCCGCTATAAAAAATCTAAACAAACTTCGTATAGTTGAGACCAAGCAACTAAACCTAGTTCACTTAGTTTCTTCAGTATCCCTGCGATTCCGATATTCAATAAGTACATGCACTGGAACAATTCCTTTGGATCGTATTCCAAACAGTAAAGGAACAACAAATCTATTTGGTAACAACTCTATTGATTCTTTCTTGATAAAGATATCTCAAGTTATATACAAAGGCTCTTCCTTTTAAACTAATAAACTCCTTTGCCTGGTTAGAAAAATCTAATCTCTATTACATAAGTAATAAGATTTGGATTTATAACAATCATAATAGAAATCAAGAGAACTAGTAGGTGTTACCGATCTCACGTAACTAATCAATCGAATAAATACGATTCTAGTTGGATCCCAGCCGATCAAGGTTTGTTCTACACAAAGATATGAGAAACCAATAAGAAATCTTCTTTGTCTTCAAATATTTTTTAATCTTCAATTAAACCTGAAAAACACCACTTGAATCTCTTGTGATCAATCACGCACAGAATGGAGTCTGTTAACAATGGATTATCACAAGATGTATTTTGATCTACGAACAATTCTAAAGATCCCATCGACACTTCGATCTAGTTTGAGTGAATCTTATATCAGAAGAGAAGATCCTCAATAATAAACAAACTAGGTGCAATCAAAGTTCAACAACCGTTAGTTAATCAAATCAATCGAAAACTAATAACCTACAATTATCTAGTTTCCCACCAATTTTACTCGTAGAGCTTCTTGATCCCACATAAGTCTTTAAACGAGCGTTCGTAAGAGATTTAACCTAATTAGGGTACTTTCCTCTCCGGATAGACGGCTCCACCAGAAACAACAAAAAGATGAAATTTGCCTATCTCTTAGGATAATTTGCTAGAAATGAAAACTTAGGTATTTATAGACCAAGGATGTTTTGACACCAAGGAATTTCCAAAAAAAAATTATTCTCAAGATATGCAATAAATGCCCAAATCGGTTTTCATAATTCCTGAAAATGCTTTGTCCAGTATTTTCCGAAATATCAATAGAAAATCTCCAGTTAGTAAATGCACATTACTAATTTTTATTCTCTATAGATATGCATTTAATTGCTGGTAATTAAAGCATATAAAACTAACAACCTTAATTAAAAGATTCTTAATCTATTTCGGACCGGGATCTCCTTGAGTAATCAAGGAATAACTTTGAACAATAAAAGATAAGAGTTATTGTTCATGTTCAGAGTATGTTGACATCTTTTCTTTGTAAATAATCTTTCATATTTACAATCTTGGAATCAATTATACCACACTTCCAAACAAGTTTAGAATTGGTTCATCTGTATTCCAAGATAACTATGTGATTGTTCAAATATCAAATCACAATCATAGGTTCAATCGTTTCCACCAATCACTAGGATCGGTTATACCTTAATATGGATTACTTGTGATCGGACACACAAGTTACCAGGACTAGTTACATCAGTTACCAGGATCAGTTATGTCAATTACCAAGATCGGTTACCATATACTCATGGTATTGCTTGTGATCGGTCACACCAGTCACTTGGATCTGTTACACCAATTACTAGGATCGGTTAAACTAATTACTAGGACCAATTACAACAATTACAAGGATCGATTACACAACTCTTTTGTGATCGGTCACACCAATTACTAGGATCGGTCACACCAATTACAAATATCGATCATACCATCTCAGGTGATTACTTAGGATCAGTTACACTAATTAATAAAAACTAGTCATACCAAATCATAAGTCAGGCATTGTGATTAGTTATACCAAGATACATAACAAGTTATGACCGGTTCTACTAACTCAAACATATTGGTAATCCAAAGATATGCAATGAATAACAATACCAATAAGCCTATCGATTTTCCTTTCGATTCATAAAATAATTTCATGAATGTACTTACTTTAAACAAATGTAAACATTGTTTCCTAGGACGAAATATTCACATTTACCCATACACATAATCACAATAACGTTCATAAGATTATGTTGATGTCATATCTCCGAATTTCAAAAGATAAGCGTTATACTTCGTAGTCTAATTCCTTAATACTATGATCAACTGATCATGTCTCACTACTAGAGTAAAATATTCATTCACAGCTTTGTAGTTAAGTTTTAAATATAGCACAACTTGAAAGATATGTTAGGAATGAAACAGTTCAAGTCGATATTACTAACCTCAAGAGGAAGGATGATGTCGTCATTGTAGCTCGTTACTTCTTTACATTCTTCAGGTCTTCGAGTAATACTTGTATGTTTCATATTCGTAGAATTTTTAGTCTAACCTATACGAAGTTGTCTCTAGTACATAATCAAGTGACTTTTAGATGAGTTTTGATTTACTAAAATATGAAAACCAAACTTGACATACCAACACTTGGTGGGTTTAACCGAGCTATGCTCTAACAGAATGAGCTTCACAAAGCTAGTATCAACTTTGAAGCTCAAGATGATGATACCCTTAAATATATTCAGCAGGAATATCAACAGGGGGTTGGAGGAAGGTTTAATATTGGTTATCACCAAATAAAAGAGCAAACTTTGAAGCAATTGAATTTGTTCTGGGCACCTTATACAAAGTCGATCATCACCAAAACCTATCAGCATTTAGACTAGCAAAACTTTCCATCCAATCTATTCTTTTTGAAAACTTTAACTGGAAGGGGCTAAACCTCTAGAAGTTCTTTAATACTCTTAAATTTTTTGATGTAATGGATATCACTCCTAACCAGACTACTATGTATTTCGTGGAAATAATTCATCTTGGAGTTATTCCTAGCCCAGCATGATGCAACGTTGTTTTTTTGAGTTAGATGCTCTTTCCGAATCAGCTACTCAGTTTTCTTATATAAAAAAAAAAGTAAACCTGGACAATGAAAATACGCCTACAAAATGGTCATGGTCATGTATCTCCACGAGTTGTTACTTTGAGCCTCGAAGTTATGCTCTTCTAATAAACTGTGTTAATAGTTAGGCATATTCTTATGCATAAGGTTAAAAAAACCTTTTTGACATACCAAGTGGCATGATAAATGAGTATCGCCACTATAAAAAAATCAATGGATATAATGTGAATATCTCTGGCGTCATAGTTACCATCGCTCGATTTTCTTTATGTCGCTCGTTTGACAATATAACGGTTATTTCCCCCTTTTCCCTATATATACGCCCATATACTTTTTCAAAACACTCACACATACTTCTACATATATTTTACCAATTTATGTATTTGTATCCGCAATTTTAGATTTCAAAATCATCAATGGAGAGATCCAATTGAAAGTGAAATGTTATTATGAATCGATTCAGATTACAGTAAGAAATGCATCAGAGGAGGTTGCAAGAACTTGACGAAGAGGAATCTGAAGATAATAAACTAATCGAAACTATGATGCTCGTACATTCAGGCCAAATACCTAGAGTTCCAGAGCCAAAAGAAGTATTCTCAAGAAGATATATGTAATGAGGGACGTGATTTCACCACTAGAAGTTGATGCACGATTATTTTCTTCCCAATTGTGTGTACTCTGATCAAGATTTCCAATGTCGATTCTGCATGCCTCGGCATCTGGTAAAAAATATTATTGAAGAGCTTTGTCGAGTAGAACCTCAATTTAATTATCAGTTTGATGCACTGAATATTAGAGGCCATGGTCAAGAACAAAAAGTTATTTCGGCTATAAGGATTCTAGGTTATGGCAAACTAGAGGATGCGAACGATGAGTACCTTCGCATAGGCAAAAAAACTTCATTCACTTACCTTTCATTGTTTTGCAAAGTAATAATTAATCATTCTAGTACAACATATTTATGAAAACCAACCGAGGAATATGTTAGACAAATATTGAGGGAGAATGAGGATATGGGATTCCCAGGATGTTAGACAAATATTGTATGCATTGGGTATGGCAAGGATGCCCTGTTTATTGGGCCGGTCAATATAAGAGTCATATCTGAAACCAACCGTTATCCTTGAAGCTGTTGTTTCTTATGATTGTTGGATATGTCATGTTTTTTTATTCTACTGGGTTCACAAAATGATATTAATGTTTTTCACAAGTCGCCTATGTTTGAAGATCTGAAGTATGAAATTTATCCCCAAGTCCGTTTCATAATCAACGACCATCGGTACACTCATGGGTATTATCTTGAGGATGGTATCTACCCGAAATGGTGGGTTGAGTCCTACATCTGTGGGCCATATCGTGGATCGAGTCCTCGTGAAATGCACAAGACTATGCTCACTTGCATAATTCTTCATAACATGGTAATTCAGGAAATTCGTCGCGATAAATAGTGAACTAACTATGAAGATGAAGATCTGAGGCCTGAGATTCAACCACAAATAGGCATGCCTGCAAGAAATTATAGGCAAATGACTAATTACATTCAGAACCAAAATTTGTATAACAATTTCAGAGAAGATATGAGAGTGAATATTTGGGTAGAGTTTGGAAGGGCGGGTAGGCGTAATTATTAAGTTATGTATTTTAGTTTAAACTGTTAATTTGTTTGTAGTTTATTTTATTCAATATTAAGTTAATGAGTGAAACTTATTTAAGTAGACTGCAACAACATTTCAAATTAATTAACTTTTCATTTCAAACTAATATTAAGTAAAATGCAAGAACAACATATCAAATTAAAATGCAACAATTCAAATTAAAACTTAAATTAGTACACCAGTTATCTAGAGGTTTTACTACATCGAACTCATCCTCATCATCATCACCACCAGGTTGGTTGTTATTAAATCTAGCTTGTTGTTCAATCTGTGATTGTATCTTGTCAAATTCGATTTCAAACACATGTTTTTGTTGGGGGTTCATAATTGAAGTGCCAGCTTGAAGAATGTTATGCTTGTCATAGTCATTCACAATTTTTTCTTGAGAATTGCGACTTTTTTAATCTCCCTATTTTGAAATTTCATATTAACCGCTATTCGCTTCTCGACGGTCTTCTGATGTTCCATAAACTACGCCATGTTAAATCCATTGGAGCTTCCACCTTCTTGAGCTAATTTTATAGCAAGTCTTGCTTTGTCTCTTTCTATAAGTTGACATTTGAGTTTCTTGGGGTATCTGGTGAAGAATTTGATGGACCTGGTGAAAATGAGAGAAGAATTATATGGTGACCTTTCAGGTACTTGTTGATTAGCTGCTAACACTTCTGGATTATATTTGTTCAACACCTTCAAAATATGATAACAACTTTCGAAAGCGAAATTTCTGCCATTTTTTCGCCGCTATTCTGTACGAACCTTTCTTTCAACATCACCATCCACAAGACCACTCTCCCGTCCTTTTTTTGGCTTGCATTATCGCAGCAACATATAAGGCGACTTCCTTATTGATTACAATCATACGTTCTAACAACCCTTTGACATCACGACTATTGATGTTCATGGTTTATTCGTCATATTTACGAAATATGCTATCCCACATGGTGTTACCATGTTGTTGTGCACTATCGATACAATCTTGGGTAAAATAAACATAATTACGACAAATGCATTCCTCTTCAATGATGTTAAATTTTGCACCCTGGACTTTGTTCTTTTTACTTTTACCTTTGCCTTGACTTTGAGATTGTGAATTCATATTACATGAAATTAAGAAGTGTAGAGAAGGTGCGATTGTTTTAGATTTGAAGAAGATTGAGAGATTGAGAAATTCTAGAGAGAATTAGAAATTCTGGTGTGAGTTGAAATGAGTTTTAAATTTGGTATTTATAGAAGGGGAAAATTGTAATTGTTGGATGAGGAACTGCTGAGCGATGATGTTTCCAGCGAGAGACATCATGACTATCGCTGGCGCTTGAATGACCACCTAACGATGGTTTGACAGTGTAGTGATGGAAACTCTATCGCTCGGTAGACACTCTGTCTTGTATGCCCAAGTGGTATATTTGACACTTAGACAGATATGTTTGCCACTTTGGCATACCCATAGTGGGTGCTAAAATGGCAAAATCAGTTGCTTGACATGTGCATGGGAAGGCCTTAATAAAACCAATTTTAGGGTAGTTTTCAAGATGTTTTTCTTCCCTGTAGTGTTAAAATAACTGGGTACACATGGGAACATCTCAGAAGGAGGGTACAAGAGCAATGTATTAAAACTCTGAGCCCATCACAATAACTTAGATATCTATGAACCACTAAATGATAATATGTGGAAGGTATATGAAGGATCAACGGTTGAGTTTAAAAAAGGAGATTGGACAATAAATGTAACTGATAAAGAAAAGGGAAGGTGAACAGATAACCAGAGTAGGGTGAGACCTGATTTCTGTGAATCTAGCGAGATGAAATTTACATTAGGCACTATGAAGAGCATATCAGGAGACAGAGAAAAATACATCGAGGATATTCTCTAAGAACTTGGGTCGTTACGCCTGATGAAAACAGAACAACTAAAATACACGAGCCTAATATTGTAACTTTGGTTATATCTGGACTCATGTCTGTAAATTTATGGCTAAGCCGAGAAGAAATCGCTAACTTCTTTAGGAGTAAAAGAAATATACAGTGAGATCGGAAGTGTTCTTGAGAAAAAAAAAAAGTTTATCCCTTGTAACTATTCCACTTAAATAAGAACAAGTTATTATCCTCTCGTGGACGTATGAAACGATACCGAACCAATATATCATTGTATGTTGTTTACTTGTTGTGATTTAAGTGTGTTCTTTTATCTTTAGTTATTTGTTCATTTGATGATTAAATGGTATAATCTATGAGATGTGTAGTTATATTTCTTGCTATTACATTTCTCAAAAAAGTTATAATGTGTATTTTTTTAGGATATTAACGACCGTTATAAGTGTGGAAAAGGATATTCATTGTGTTTTTTTTGCTCAATCAATGTCAATTTTATTTATCTATGATCAAAACAAAAGAGTTACAAAAAACCATTGAAGGTTATTTTACAAAAGAAAATCTACTAACAGAATCTATAGTAAGCTTGAAATAGGGATTCTAGTCTAATAGAACTACAATCTGTGTAGTATTTTACAATGCCCATACTCAGACCACTACCTTCTTTTGCTATTTGATCAGCAGAGAAGTTTATTTCTCTGTAACTATGTACAAAATCTATGCTTCTGATGTTGTCAGTTATTATATTCCATATAGCAGTAATAAACCATGGCAAGTTATTCTGTTAAAAGGCAAGAATAGCAGCTTTTGAGTCAGATTGAAAAACTACCTCCCTGTGAGTTTGCAAAGCCCATTCACCTGCACATATAATATCCATCAGTTCTATAAAATAATGAGTTGAAATGCCAAAGCCTCCAGCAACTGCTATCAAGAATTCACCATTTCCTCTATTTCTTGCTACAAAACCATATCCATCTAACCCTAGATTTCCTTTGCTAGCTCCATCACAACATATAATAATTTTAGGTTGATCAGGGAGTGAAAAGAAAACTTCTTTAATGTTGCAGTTGTAAGTTTGTCTGTACTTGATACCAAAGAAACTTAGTATTTGAAGATCATATGCTTCATTTTACCCTTGAATATGTGTTCATATTCTCCTGTCAGAAAAATGATCTTATTCTTTATCAGTTCATCTCTTTAAGATTCTTCCTCAAACACCAATTTATTCCTTATGAACCAGATCTCTCTTAGAATGACAAAAGCTGCTGCTATCCACATTTCTTGGATTACTGAAATCTCGTGTTTTTCCATTCTTAGTATATCTTGAAAACAAGTTAGAGTCTTGAACTTAAAGATATCACAAATCCAGCACCATAATTTAAGACTGTAAGAACAATTCCACAGTACATGATCTAAGTTTTCTTATTCATGTTTGCATAGATAACATCTAGAAGCCAGATGAAAACTTTTTGTTTTGAGTTTTAAGTCAGTTGCACATATACCTCTAGATAGTTTCCACAAATTACTGGCTATTGTATGATGTACACATGCTTTCCATTTTATTTTAAAAATGTTGGAAACAGGGTATTTACCTATGATGCAATTAGCTACAGATGCAACCGTGAATTTTTTAGTTATTGTGCCACTCCATATTAGTCTGTCTTTTCTACCATCTACCACTGGAAGATCTTGAGTATTAAAGTATTTTAGCATCTCAAAAGAAAAATTCCATTCATTGTTGATGATGAGAGAGCTAACTTTCAGGTTTTGATATTCATATGATTTTAGTGTTCATTCCATACTTGCTTAAGCTATTATTCTTGCATATTTTCGTATTATTACTCTTGTTTTCTCTTGTTTGCCTCTAATAGGTGAATCATCCAAAAATGATCTACAAAGTGCTGAAAATATCTAAGAAGAGAAGTATTCCATGTATCCAAGTGCCCAAGTCCAAGAGAAGTGGAAGAAGTGCGACGAAAAGGAGCAAAACGCTCAAAATCAAGAGAAGGGCCAAAGACAAATCTTAACTCATTCCAATTAAGGATTTATCATCATCATATTGAAGATAATTGAAATATAAAAATAATTCAAAAATAATGAGGTCATTCTGAGTTCGGGTAAAGAAGTTGTGGCCAAAACAGTTTCTATTGAATACCGAAGACAGTGAAGTCCGCGAACTAGGTTCGTATACGGGGTACGCAGATGTATTTCCGAAAATATATGCTGGAATTTGAAGTTTGCGGACTGGGTTCGCGAACTTAGCAAATGGGAAACATGTATTCACACCTTGGAAAGCCTAAGGGCGCGTTTGGGAACGTTATTTCGGGTCGGGTTCCTAAACCTAACTAAATATTTGGAGACCAAGTAATGTAAACCTATAAAAAGGTATTAGGTCATGGAATCGATCATCTCATATTATACTTTTGTTCTTCATTAATATTTTAGGGTTTACTCCTTTAGGGGGAAACCGGGTAATTGTGTAATCATGAGAAACTAAATCCTTTGTTGATTAAGGATGGATTCAATGTTCTAAGCGTGAAGCTTTATTAATAATACAAATCTATTGTGAGTTTTTATCATCATTGTTTGTCTTTACCATATATGAGGGAGGATCCCTTTACATGGCTTGTGTGACATTATCTCACACATTACATGTCCTTTTTGCGAATAAAAACCAAACGATAGCGTATTTGAAGCTAAGATTTTGGTGATATGTTCTTCTTATAAAGCTCTACATACCCACCAAAAATCAGCACATTCCGAAACGTATAAATTTACCATCTACTACTTCGAAACCCAACCGTCGAAAGTCGACAAATTCTCAACCGTTTAAAATAAGATTGATAGATGATGAGGTTTGGTATTTCAGAATGTGCTGATTTTTGGTGGGTATGTAGAGATTTATAAGAAGAACATATCCCCAAAATCTTAGCTGCAAATACGCTATCGTTTGGTTTTTATTCGCAAAAGGACATGTAATGTGTGAGATAATGTCACACAAGCCATGTAAAGGGATCCTCCCTCACCATATATAGGGTTTATGAGTGATTCTTATATTGATTTGGGAGGCCTACTAGATCAGTATATTGATTGTTCTATTGCTAGTGGAGATTAGGAGATAAGTAATCGTCGAATAACTCTCTACACAAGTAGAAATCGCGAGACCTTACAAAGGGATTCTGTGGAGCAATCGTGTGTGAAAACAACACCATCAAGTAAACCTTGAGATAAGAGTTTTACTACTGGGATCAACCTAATTCACAAAGCTTAAATCGTTCTATTGGATTACACCTTGAGTGAGCTACTACTTGGTGGTTCAGTTGAATAAAATATGATATTGGAGAGCTTTCGTATCCGTGGTAAAAGGAGTTTTGGGGATAACACAGAGCTAGCTGTTATTCTACGGTTGGTGATGAATGGTTCTTACGAACAATAGATAAGTATACTAATCATGCTATCGCTTGGTAACGGAGAAGGATTCCTTAATCATCTCTTTTATTTATTATTGTATTTCTATTCATCTTATAAACTAAAAACCCCCTTTACTTTATCTTACTATTTCAAATAACCTATCAATTACACAGCTCTCTGTGGGAACGATCTCTTACTACCGTTATATTACCAATTAATTAGTGGGAAATATATTTATTAATTTGTTGCATTAACGACATGCATCAAATTTTGGCGCCGCTGCCGGGGAGCAGTCGCTAATTGATTTGTTATTTGCTTAGCTTGTTTTTGTTTTTAGATTTTTTCTTTTATTTCTCTTTTGTTCTTGTGAGTCATCATGTTTCCTTACGGAAATAACCTGCACGGAGCACAAGATCAATCATATAATAGTGGTAATCTATATGGTTTTCAATCTCATTCATATGACAACTACCAACCATCCTATGGGTATAATCAAAACCAATCTTTCGGCTATGATCAATATCCTACGGAACCTTATGGATACTCTCATGCATATCAACAACCTTATGACGGGTATGTAAGTGAGCCACCACAAGGATGGGGGGATAGTTATGCCTCTAATGATAATTCTTCTAGTCTGGCAGATCTAATGCACCAATTTATGGATAAGTTGGATCGAGATAACCAAACAATGAAAGAGTATCGTTAAACTATGGAAGAGTACAACAAAAAGACTGAAGATACACTCCAAGAACTTCAAAGGACTATGGATATCCTGAGGAACTACATTGCTCAACTCAGCAAGATAATGAATGAAGAAGAAGTTTGGCCTCAAACCCAAAATAATTCTGAAATTCCTATGGAAGACAAAGAATATTTTGATGAGCAACCTTTGGAGATTCCATGTAACAATGATGAAGTTATCCCAACTCCGGATCGTAATAATGATCATTCGCCTATTCAAAAGGAGGATCGTTGGTATGACCGAACCATTATTATAAACGGTGTGACATATTCAAATACATATCAACGTTACAATGAACATCCATATTACAATGTTTTTAGGCCGGTTGATTTGCAAAAAGTAGACCCGATTATTCCCTCGACAGATACTCATACAGAATACCCCAAAATCTACACTGAAGAAGAGTTCCTGAGAGTGGAATTTGATTCGGATGACGAAAGTGTTGAAGAGAAGGAGATTGAGAATGAAACCAAATTGATTGAAGTCGTGGAAGACCCAATTGAGCTAGATAATAATAGTTCAATAGAGGACCACGATATACTTGAGGTAAATAATTCACTGTTAATTAAGAAAAATGAGGATCCGAAACAAGGTTTGTCTAATCCTTTGCATAATTTTATATCTATTGATCATTTTCCTCTAATCAAAGTAGCCTCTCAAAGAGTTGTTAATCCAATTTTTTAAAAAATACCTCACTTAGGATTGGAGTTGTGTGCTTCAAAAATTTTAACGGATTATTTTTCTTCTAAGTATCCACCACTTGATGTGTTTGATTCGAGTATTGTGCAGGTTCACCAAGTTAAGGAACCTATTGAAGTTCCCGAATTCTATGTTCTCTATCCACTTACTAGTGTAGAAAGGACTAAGTGTGGGGGAAACTTCAATAAAGTGATAGCTTCAATATTTATATTTTGTGCTAATGTTTTTGTGAAGCTATTATCTGAATTACAGATTGTTATTTGGAAGGATTACCAAATTTTCAGATTATTGGTGTACGGAGGATAACAATAACGTCGGGCTGACGACGTTAAACCAAGTGCTGCGTGGGAGGCAACCCATCGGTTTTGTATCTCTATCCCTTTTGTTTTTAATTTTTTTAGTTTTGCATATCATACCTTGCATTCCCATCTTAAATTTTACAAGTCCTATATCTATAATGAGAGTTTTGACGAATTCTCGTCAGAAAATTATGACCGCGCAGTTGGTACGAAAACATCTCTCGAGACTTCATACGGAGTCCGATTTGAGTAGTTGACCCTAACTTTTAAAAAGAACATACATACCTTTCTTTTACAAAAAATAAAATTTGAATTCGGAGTATGTTAAGTAGGAGCGATAGGCCTGGATATTTGAGTTTCGGTATTCTACCAGAACTTTTTCAGATTGCATGTCAGTCAGTCTGGAGGCCATCAAAGTCAGACTGTTTGTCGAAACACTGTGCCCTTTTGGAACTTTATATAGAAGACGTAGGCGAACAACTTTCGTTTAGGATTTTTATCCTAGTTCCCTACCTATTTGTACAGTTCTTGAGTTTTTCAGGGCTGTTATGTCAGAAATTAGAATTTTCGGTTTTGAACATTGAGGACAATGTTGAGATTTAAGTATAGGGGAGTAGTTAAGCATGTTTGGTTTGCATAAAAAATAAATAATACTCTTTGATTTCTTGCATTCTTGAGACTTCATCTTTTGGAGTTAATTATGAGCTATTTAGGATGACACTCTAAACCTTTTTAGGTTGAAACAATTCTTACAGCCATAGATTAAGTTCCATTTATTTCAATCCTTAAATATATACGTTCATAATTTGCGAAGCTAAGCTATGATAGTCGTTTGAAAGATTCATCCTCGCAATTAATCATTACTGAATCACTTTCTTTTTATTTTTGCAGTTTTATGTTTCTCTAAAGTGATTTGGTGGGATCCTGATACTGCCATGGATGTTGTAGCAAGGTAATCATTGGTTGAGTATTTGAAAGCTCCATAAGACAATTGTCTTACACTCTTAAAGAGTGAGCCGAAAAAAAAAAAAAAAAACAAAAAAAAAAAAAAAAAACAAAAATATATATATATATATATATATATATATATATATATAAGGCTCCTCTTCATTTATCGACACTAATAAATGATAGGTCCAGAATCGCGGATAATCATAGTCGATAAAATAAAAACCATATCATCATTATATAGCAAGTCAAATTTTTTTCTTTCTAAATCATGAAATATTATTACTCAAAATGTCCAAAGTTATACAAAAGGAAGGCTAGATAGCCATAAGCTTAAATGCTTTACAGTTAAAAAAGAAATAAAAATGAATACAATTTTAGGCTAATCAAGAACAAAATCTAAAATATACACCATGCTCACTTTCTAGATTGCCTAGAAATTCAGGTTTTTCTTCATAGAATAAAACAACACCTCTTGGCAGGAGCACTCCCTTCTTTTCCATATGATCAGCAGAGAAATTTATTTCTCTGAATGAATGTCTAAAGGTTATTGCAGTGATGTGCTTTTGAATAATATTCCATCCATTCACTACTATCCAAGGTATATTATCATTCATGAAAGCTTTGAGAGCTGCATTTGAGTCCAAACTGAAACATACCTCTGTAAAGTGTTTACTAATTGACCATTCACCAGCAATCACCAATGCCATCACCTCTTCCAGGTAGTTAGTTGCAATACCCCGTCCACCAGATGCATCCCACATACATTTACCCACCTCATTTCTTGTTACAAATCCAACTCCAGCACTCCCTGGATTCCCTTTAGATGCACCATCACAACAGATTAGTATTTGGTATCTCGAAGGGAGTTTGAAATAACATTGCTTCGCATGTTTACTTATAGTTTTTATCCCAGTAATTCCAAAGTACAACAAGATGTTTAAATCATACATCCCACTCTATTTATTTCCTTTGATTCTAACTACACATTCCCCTGTAAACCTGATAACTCTTTGTTTAAACTTAATGATGTTTGGCTTCTCATTTTCATAGATCTTTCTATTTCTTATATGCCACAGTTTTGTCATAGTAATGAATGCACTGTTTAGCCATATTGCTTTTATAGCTTCACTCTTCCCTTTAGCCACTTTTAAAACTTCTTCAAAGGATATTGGATTCAAATATTGAAATACACCCCCCCATCCAATACCATATTTGAACACTAAACTCACATTTCCATAATATATGTTCCATGGTGTCTTGATTCTTACCACACAAGTAACATTTTGATACTGTAAAGAATCCTTTTTTTTCTTACTGCTTCTTCAGTGGCACAAGCACCTCTCAAAATCTTCCACAAATTGGTTGGTGTACAAGGATGAATGCATGGATCCCAAACCTTCTTAGCCCATTGAATTATTGGGTATTTCTTTCTTATAAACTGAGCAGCACTTGAAACAGAAAATTTACCTTGAAGATCATTTTCCCAAATCATTATATCTTTCCCCTGAGTCAGAACTGGGAGTTCACTTTTAAGTACCATCTACCATTCACAATTAACTGATGTACTTGTAAGTTCATATTCTGCATAACAAAAGGATCATTTGCAGACCTATCAATAAGAGCATAATCCTTGATCCATTTATCCTTCCATACAGAAATATGCTTCCCATCAGCTATTAGCCATCTGCTTCCTTCCTTCATATTAGAAATAACCCATTTGATACTTGGCCATATAGATGATTGCTTATAAGTTGTAATCCATTCATTCTTTGAGTTTTTGTATTTGGCTCTCATGAACTGAGTCCATTCTACATCCTCCGTTTCAATCTTCCATGCTAATTTCATCAACAATGCTTTGTTCATTACTTCTAATCTTCTTAGTCCCAGTCCTCCTTCTGAAATTGGTGAGTTGACTTCATCCCACTTGACAGTTACCAACTTCTTGATTGTAGGGTCACCTGACCACAAGAAATTCCTTATAATCTTCTCACACTCCTTTATAACAGACTGTGGCCATTTGTACACTGACATGATGTAGACTGGCATGCTGCATAGTACATATTTTACCAAAATTAATCTATCAGAGAATGCAAGTAACTTCCCCATCCAACCTGCAAGCATTTTTTGCATCAGTTCCACCATACCCCATAACTGAGAATATTTTACTCTACCAGGATTTAAAATTACTCCCAAATACTTATCAGGGAAATCAGATAATTCCATGTGTAGGTAATTAGCAATTTTAGTTCTTCTTGTATTAGATACACCCCCAACAAAACATTTACTTTTAACTTTATTCACCACCTGTCCAGATGAACTTTGATATTCCCCCAACATATTCATTAAATTGTCCAATGTTCTTTTGTGTCCATTGCAGAAGATGAAGATATCATCTGCAAATATCAAGTGAGATGGTTTACACCCTCTTCTAGTTACCATAGATTGTAATCTCCCATCATTCACCATATTTGTTATATTTCTTCTCAAAACTTCCTTAGCTAGAATAAATAAAATAGGTGATAAATGATCACCTTACCTGAGTCCCCTTCCCACTCCAAAGAATCCACATGGACTACCATTTACAAGCACTGAAATCTTTGATGATTCAAAGAGCTTCCTCAACCATTTAATCCCCATTTTTGAGAAACCAAATCTTCTAAGTACTTCAAATAGAAACTTCCAGCTTAATGAATCATATGCTTGAGTGATGTCTAATTTCATACCTACATTACCACCCCTCCTTTTATATTTCAACTCATTGACCATTTCATAAGCTAGAACAATTTTGTCTTGTATATTCCTCCCTTTAACAAAAGCACCTTGCTGTATAGAAATCATCTTTTCAATCATTGTACTCAACTTAGTAGTAATTATTCTTGTAATTATCTTGAAATTAAAATTTGCTAATCCAATAGGTCTAAACTGCTCAACTTTTTTAGCACCTTGTACTTTTGGTAATAGAAATAAGAAGTTAGAGTTCATCCCATTAGGTATAAAACCATGTTTTCAACAGAATTGTATATCATTAATCATATCCTCCCCCACAATTTCCCATGCATATCTATAAAATCTACCTGGATAACCCATCAGGGCCAGGAACACTATTTGCATCCATGCCAAAAATAGCCTCTTGAATCTCCACAGAAGAAGGAACAACATCCAAGAAAACATTATCCTCATGTGTTACAATTCTTGGAAAAACATCAAGTAATTCATTAGACATATTCACCTCCCTTTGTTCAAACTTATTTGCAAAGTGCTTAATAAAAATGTCTGCCATTGTAGCTTGTTCAGTCACTAAACAACCATTCCCATCTTCAAGTTCAGTGATGTTACTTTTAGTTTTTCTTATTCTTATATTTGCATGGAAAAACCTAGTATTAGCTCCACCTTCCTTAACCCATTTGACTCTTGATTTTTCTCTCAATAGTTCATTGTATTGCTGTGCAGCTATTTCATGCTTGCCTCTATCTGTGACTAACTTATTTAGTAGATCAATATTTTCTGGATTATTATCAGATTGCACTGAAGCAGACATAACCTCTTGTTCTGTATCAATTACTTTTAATCTTAAATCACCAAAGACTTCCCAATTCCACTTTCTAATCACCTGCTTTAGCCTCTTTAACTTGAATAGAAAATAAAATGATGGATTACCATCCACACCTTCACCCCAAGACTCTCTAATTAAATTCAAAAAACAAGGATGAGAAGTCCACACTGGTTGATATCTAAAAGGAGCATTAATTGGTTTTGATATAGTCACAACTGCACCTAATAAAGTATCATGATCAGAGATACCCCTTACACCAACTTTTTAACTCCACCCTTCGAACTTTTCCAACCATTCTAGGTTGTAGAAATCCCTATCCAAAGCACACAATATTATTTTCTTACCACGTTTATTATTGCACCAAGAGAATTTGATCCCAGTTTTTTGAGCTTGAAGAAAATTACAGGACTCTATACAATCTCTGAAATCTTGCATTGAAACCCTCAGAGTTCTTCTGCCACCTACCTTTTCATCAGTACTCAACACAACATTAAAATAACCAATGACCAGCCATGTAAGTTTCATCTCACTGATTTCTAACAATTCCTCCCATAATTCTCTTCTATCCACTGTAAGACAAGCTGCATGTATCCCAGTTACTAACACATCCCCCACATTTACTGTAATAGCTTGCTTTGAAGTAGATATCACCATTGGTTTTGAAATAGAAGCATTCCAGAATAACCATAAATTTCCTTTTGCATTATCACTAGAATTATGAATTAAAATCCGACTTATACCAGGAAGTCTAAGCTGCTTAATACCTTTTCCAGTTACACTTATTTTAGGTTCAGCTACCCACAATAAAGAAGGACTATTTTTTTTTTACTAAATCTCTTAGTTTATCTTTGGCTTGGATTCTTTTCAAGCCTCTGATATTCCAGAAAAGTACTCTCATTGGCAAAGGGATAACTGAGAAGTATTGTTACTTCCCCCACCAACACCAGTTTTAACTGAGTTATTAGCTTGCTTCCTAGTTGTAACATTTGGAGATCCTTTAATGTTTTTACCTTTAACAGGTTTACTAATTACTTTAGAAAAAGTAGTTTGTTTTTCAAAAACCTCCACTAGATATTGAAACTTACTTGAAGAGACAAAGCTTTTAACTGAATTAGGAATGTTGCTTTCTTTCCTAGATTATGTACTGGAACCAATTATTTCCTTCCATTCCTCAATACTTTAGCTTTCAGTATTTATGTTAGATAAGACTTGAGTTGTTAACAATTCCTTAACATTATTGTTGGATTCTTCAGGAATGGTTTTCAAAAAAGTTATTTCAGCTAGCTTCACACCATTACCCTGCACTTTTGGTTGTAATGCTGGAATACTTGTACTTACATCAATAAGTTTGTTAACTGATAATACTGGAAATTCCTTAGGAGATTCTAGAATACCATTATATCCTTGATCCATATGAGCAGAAGAGTTATTATGAGATGAGTCTGTAAAGTTCATAATAGGAGTTTCCATCCCTATCTCATCAATTTTTCCATCCTCTCTGTATTTGGAAGGACTCACAGGTTTACTACTAGAAGAAGGAAAAAAAAATCAAACCCAGCATGAATCTGCACTGTAATTTTCTTTGGAGTGTATCTCCATTGATTGTTGTTTTCCTTACCTCCTTGTTGAGTATCTTTTCTCGCCAACCTGCACTCCGTCACCAAATATCCTACAATGTTGCACTTACTACAAAACTTTAGTAATTTTGAGAGTCTAATTTCTTGCTCAAACTTACAGTATTTAGATTCAACCACCACTTTATTAGGCATACTCTTTGCTAAATCAACTTCCACCAAAATATTAGCATAATGCCCAATTTATTTCTTTATTGTTGTCTCATCAACCCTGATTGGTCTACCAATTGTTTTGGCCATTGACATAAGTATATCTTCCTTCCAATATTCAATACTAAGCCCTGGAAACATCATCCATACAAAAGCACTAGAAGATTTTTGCAATTCAGGTTTAAAATCACGTTCCCATAATCTGAGTTTAAAATATTGTGTCATGAACCTTAGTCTCATGACAATTAGACCAGCTGGTTATTTTAGTAGTTTCTTATTAGTTAAGGGGTAGCTTAGGTATTTCTGTTTATGAGTTGATTTACAACAATATAAGCTGTTTTTGTTGTATTGTTGGGGTATCAATGAATTAGTGAAATGAAATGTTCTTTTCTCACGAATATCGTCTGCCTTCTCTTCCCCTCCTCAAATTCGTCTAGTTCATCTTCTAACCCTCTAATTCCTTCCCATTCTTCAATTATCTCTATCCTTAGAGATTTATCTCGTTTCTAAGCTAACTTGTAACATAGATCCTTACAATTGGTATCAGAGCAGTTCGATCCATGGAGTTGTCGGAAGCTACACCGCTACAGCTGAAAGCCTTACAGAAAGAAGATAGAAAAAGAGCATAATTAGACATATTAGTGGAGTTGTATCGATTTCACTTTGAAAAGAATAAATCTCCAACTCGAGAGTACCATCTTCAAAAAATTTCAAATCTCGTGACCAAGGCACTGAAGAAGTTGAGATTGATCCTATTCATTAAGTGTACAACATCAATTCCTCCTGCTATCGATGAGAAAGAAGATGATTCTCTAGAGGAGTTGATTCCTTCGTTTTTATTCGATGAAGAAGATGATGAATCAAGTAATGGGTTGATTTCTCAAATTAAAGGAGTTACAAAAACTAGGGTGAAATCAGTTTCTTTTGCTGTTAACGAGAAAACCGACGATTCAACTGATTCTGCAAGCTTTCAATTCGAAGAAATTGTCAAAGCTGCCATGAATAATATATAAAGGAAAAATTAGATCAAATTTGGTGAGTATTTTAACATTATTCTCAATTCTACTCATAACATATTTGATCGTGGAAAAGAGAAATTACAAGTTGACTCTAAATTGGGTTCTTCTTTTCTCGGGGGTTTAAATTTTTTGGGTAGAATTTTTAAAGAAAATTTTCAGGAGCTGGTTCATAAGAATGGGTAATTACCAGATTCGTTGTCCATTGCTTCAATTGCTGGTATACTGGCTAATGGTGGTAGTGTTAATGCTGCTAGAAGTTTGAATGTAGCTGTTTATTTCTACTTTTATTTTGTTGTTACTTGTTCCTTATTTGATCGTGGGAAGGATTTTGATAGAACAATGGTAATGGCTAACTACAGTGATAAAATTGTGTTCATGGTCGTTACATATGGTGAGAGTAATGAGATGATTGGTAAAATGTCAGAGAGATATAGGTTACAGCTGCGTTACGAGCTCCTTGTTATTGGATTTTTTCATCTTAGTTTATTAAAAATTATGGGAATCAAAGGGGATAGTTTAAATTATGTTTCGGAGTTTCCTTCTTTCGATACTTCAGCTATAATTCATCAAGGGTTCTTGGATCTGCAACCTTGGGGTCTACTGTTTCATATGTTATTGTATTATGCTCCTCATGGTGATTGGTCTTCTAGAACTGTTAGACCATATTATGCAGCTATTAGACAAGTTCTTTCTCAGGTGGTTCAAGTTTTAATTTCAGCCTATGGTATTTCTATGACTCATGATTATTTTGTTAGGGCGAGTTGCACACTTGTTAGAAGCTATCGCGGCCTTTCTGGAATAAGTTTCTTTTCGCCCATTGCAATCTTAAGTTCAGACTTTACTGGTTTTCCAACTGCTGGATGTTCTCTACAACCTCCTTCTTATTGCAATCAACGGAAGGGTTTATGTGAATTTGGTACCTCAAAATATACTTTTCCTTATTATATTTATGGGTGGGGTTTAGCATCTCAAACTGTGGAGAACTATAGATGCTTTGGTGTTTTCAGTAGGTTGTTTTTGAAAATGTCATACAAGGATATTGCAACTGAGAGTATATTGACACGACAGTGGATAGAAGTGGCAAGATTTAGGAAGGCACTTATATTGTTTGGACAAGACTCCGGTAAGAGTGGAGCAAATTTTTTTCTCTTCCAACTGAAGTTTGGTTTGCTTGAGCTTAAAGAGACTTATATGCCATCAATAACGTTGCCTTTCCAACTAATGAGAGTCTTATATTCAGCTGCTAGTTATGTGGAGCTCCGTCACCTCCCTCTTATGGTGAGTCCCATATTTTTTCTCAGATGTTTTACACTTTCCAGAACATGTTTATTTATGCACTGTCCGTTGCTTACTCATGTGACTTGTAGAAGTCTTGTTGTTCTCGAGAAAGTTAAAATGGTATATCCAAATTTCGATGTGTTTTTTTTTCTATCTTTGTATTCTTCTCAACACGAATGTTTTTGGTGCAATCAACTATGGTGTCTTGGTTATCAACCAATGAGGGGAGACATTAAGTTGGATTTTTATGGAGTGAAAATGAGAAGAACGACTAGACCTTTTGTGGTTTGTATTCGAGTACACTTCACACTCAACTTGGTGGCATTCTTAATGTGGGTTGCTTATTTTAGGAGGAAATTCAGATTGGTTCCACCTAGCTTATGGGGTGTGTGAAGTGTTCAAATGTCAGTTCATTTCTCAGTTTTCTGTTTCGGCAAAAGATGGACTTCTCTAAGAAATGTGTTCTGCATTTCTGAAACCCATAATCCATTCGCAGACATTCTCATGAGATTACCATGTTGGCACCTTGCTGCAAGTAGACATTACAGTATGAGAGATGGTACTGGCACTAGGGTTTGTCGTCGTTGGTGGGTGGATAAAGGTAAATGGCTCGAATACATATTGCGTGCTTCTCATTCTAAGAGATTCAGGGCAATTCCTATTTACGTAGAAGTTGTGAGGCGCAGTGGGGCACTTAGAACTGTGAATTTTCCATGATTAGTTTTTTGTCTTTCTGCTATTCTCAACATATATCATGGTGTTTCTATCAACTATTTTCGCTGGTGTATCTATCAGTAAGGGGTTGTATCCTGTGGGATATTTACGGAGGAGTTTTTTATGTTCGGACATTGCAGTTCAAGGAAAATACGAGTACGATAATTGTGAACTATAATGTACATGGTAATCACACCTTGGTCAATGCTTCTCGATGCTTGCCATGTTTAATTCGGTTGCTAGGTTTCATGTTTCGACACAAATGGCGTTCTAAGAAAGTGGTCTCGCTGAAGTGGAAGGGTGCGACAACTGGTGATGCTCAACTCAGTGGAATGCTTATGTGTAATTCGTGTCATGTTGAGACCTTTGATGGCACGACAACAAGATCAATTTTCACTGAATTCGTTGCTTCCAATTTTATCCTAGTAATCACGGGTGTAGTGAGAATATGTATCCAAGTTCTTGAGAAATTAAAGGTTAAAATGAGGGTTACCGTCAAGTATGTTGCTCCTGGTAAACTTTTGGAAGCCAAACTAGTAGCGGAGAAGCTACATCATCTCTCTATATACAAGGTTGAGGTTGAGAAGGCATGAGGTATTTATTGGTGCGTCTTCCAGGAGGGAAGTGATGAAGATAGTACACTTGTCGACCTTAGGAAAATGAGAAAACGAATGTCAGGTCCCCATGTTGTTTATACTGCAGGAGCTACTACCTGGTGATTTCACATTCCTTGGCAGTTAATTGGTCAGTTGATGGCGGGCCTAGTGTTGACATGCTTAAAAATATCAGAGTATCCAACAGTAAGGTGGAAATTTATATATCCATGTGTTGCCAGTGTCAACTCTCTTATCACTCAAGTTGATTCGAGGGACTTATATCCTTGTGGACAAGAATATGTTGGTGCTACAAAAATCAACAATGACGCCTGAATCTTCATACTGTCAACAAGGAGGTGCTGCTAGGAGTGCATACCAACTGCCAAGTGGGTCAGGGATTACTGGGCTTGGCCATCTGATGTTTATGGACCTTGCAAGGAAAGTAGAGGTCATTGTGTTACATTGTCTCCTAATATGCGTTATAGGGAATGTCACGTACCTAGTGTGGTTAAGTGCTTATCCTTAAGGACAATGATGTTTTGAAGGGGTGGGATTTGTCATGAACCTTAGTCTCATGACAATTAGACCAGCTGGTTATTTTAGTAGTTTCTTATTAGTTAAGGGGTAGCTTAGGTATTTCTGTTTATGAGTTGATTTACAACAATATAAGTTGTGTTTGTTGTATTGTTGGGGTATCAATGAATTAGTGAAATGAAATGTTCTTTTCTCACGAATATCGTCTGCCTTCTCTTCCCCTCCTCAAATTCGTCTAGTTCATCTTCTAACCCTCTAATTCCTTCCCATTCTTCAATTATCTCTATCCTTAGAGATTTATCCCGTTTCTGAGCTAACTTGTAACGTAGATTTATCCAGCATAACTCTGCACTGTAATTTTCTTTGGAGTGTATCTCCATTGATTGTTGTTTGCCTTACCTCCTTGTTGAGTATCTTTTCTCGCCAACCTGCACTCCGTCACCAAATATCCTACAATGTTGCACTTACTACAGAACTTTGGTAATTTTGAGAGTCTAATTTCTTGCTCAAACTTACAGTATTTAGATTCAACCACCACTTTATTAGGTATACTCTTTGCTAAATCAACTTCCACCAAAATATTAGCATAATACCCAATTTCTTTCTTCATTGTTGTCTCATCAACCATGATTGGTCTACCAATTGTTTTGGCCATTGACATAAGTATATCTTCCTTCCAATATTCAATACTAAGCCCTGGAAACATCATCCATACAAAAGCACTAGAAGATTTTTGCAATTCAGGTTTAAAATCACGTTCCCATAATCTGAGTTTAAGATATTGAGATTCAACTTCCCAAAATCCTTCATATACAAATTTCATATCATCTTTATTTTCTAATTTGATAATAAAAAAACCTTTCCCAATTGGAATGAATTGACAGTTACCTTTCAGAGTCCATTGTTTTCTCAAAATAGCTTCAGCAGCAGAGATCTTCAATTTCACAAAATTCAATCTTCCAATCAAACTAAATCTTCATTCATTTACACTCTCATCAATGATCTCATCCGGAATGAAAACTGATGGACTAAAAGTTTGAGGAATATAAGAGTCATCCGAACTGATTTTTTTTGAAATATCAGATTCCAAACCAGAATTTGAATTTTCCTCCATTGACTCTTAATTTTTAGACATATTTATTGTAAAACACCCGAGATCTAAGAGAAAATAACACTACGACAACCGAATCAATCAAGAATTTCACCTGAATTGATTATCCAGTAACACAGAAACTAAGAAAAAAAATCGCCGTTCTAATCGCCGAGTCGCAGAGCGTCTTTATAGCAAGTCAAAAAGACTATTGATGAGGTTCTTGACACTTTGATAGCAGTATGTGTGAAACGTTGTCTCTATCTCCGTCGCCTAAACAAGCGTGGAATGCAGGATCCAAGGAAACTATCATGTACTTGTTGAAAAGGAAACATGCGCTTAGAGTATCTAATTATGTGGTCAAGTTAAATGGGTGCTTCTCTCAACTATGCGCTATGTACATATCCTTTGACAACGTTCACACAAGTATTGTGGGTAACATCTTTCACTTTAGTCAACATTTGCACACTTCACTTTTCTATTTCCATTTCCTTATCTATCCATGCGATTTCAGTATGTGAGTGTTGTGACAAATGTTGCAACAAGTACGATGACTATCTTAGTAGAGTTTAGCAATCAGGTTGAATGTCATACGTAAGTAATTGCTTGTGTGTGCAGATTGGAATGTATGTGTGATGTTTGCAGCTAAAGAACTTATGAAAGCTAATTATTTGTCTTTTTACTTGTGTATATCCTTAGTGGTTCTTCCAAGGCTATATATTGGAGTAGGTTTTGTGGGTATACCTCTTGTAAGCCCTCACGAGACTATAACTCGTCCACTAGGGACACCTAGCGGTTTAAAGGCTTGTTATACATGCTAAGTGTAACCGTTTTCTCAATGAGATGGAGTTGTTATATTTAGGATTAGTTTTATTTAGTTTGATCGAGGACTAGGAAAGGCTAAGTGTGGGGGAATTTGACAAGTGCATAATTAATATGATTTTAGTGTTCATTCCATACTTGCTTAAGCTATTATTCTTGCATATTTTCGTATTATTACTCTTGTTTTCTCTTTTTTGCCTATAATAGGTGAATCATCCAAAAAGGATCTACAAAGTGCTGAAAATATCTAAGAATAGAAGTATTCCAAGTATCCAAGTGCCCAAGTCCAAGAGAAGTGGAAGAAGTGCGACGAAAAGGAGCAAAATGCTCAAAATCAAGAGAAGGGCCAAAGACCAATCTTAACTCATTCAAATTAATGATTTCTCATCATCATCTTGAATAAAATTGAAATATAAAAATAATGCAAAAATAATGAGGTCATTCCGAGTTTGTATGAAGAAGTTGTGGCCAAAACAGTTTATATTGAATACCGAAGACAGTGAAGTCCGCGAATTAGGTTCGTATACGGGGTTCGCAGACGTATTTCCGAAAATATCTGCTGGAATTTGAAGTTTGCGGACTGGGTTCACGAATTTATCAAATGGGAAACGTGTATTCACACCTTGGAAAGCCTAAGGGCACGTTTGGGAACGTTATTTCGTTATTTCGGGTCGGGTTCCTAAACCTAACTAAATACTTGGAGACCAAGCAATGTAAACCTATAAAAAGGTATTAGGTCATGGAATCGATCATCTCATATTATACTTTTGTTCTTCATTAATATTTTAGGGTTTACCCCTTTAGGGGGAAACCGGGTAATTGTGTAATCATGAGAAACTAAATCCTTTGTTGATTAAGGATGAATTCAATTTTCTAAGCGTGAAGCTTTATTAATAATACAAATCTATTGAGAGTTTTTATCATCATCGTTTGTCTTTACCATATCTAGGGTTTACGAGTGATTCTTATATTGATTTGGGAGGCCTACTAGATCAGTATATTGATTGTTCTATTGCTAGTGGAGATTAGGAGATAAGTAATCGTCGAATAACTCTCTACACAAGTAGAAATCGCGAGATCTTACAGAGGGATTTTTGGAGCAATCGTGTGTGAAAACAACACCAGCAAGTAAACCTTGAGCTAAGAATTTAACTACTGGGATCAACCTAATTCACAAAGCTTAAAGCGTTCGATTGGATTACACCTTGAGTGAGCTACTACTTGGTGGTTCAGTTGAATAGAATTTGATATTGGAGAGCTTATGTATCCATGGTAAAAGGAGTTTTTGGGATAACACTGAGCTAGTTGTTATTCTACGGTTGGTGATGAATGGTTCTTACGAATAATAGATGAGTATCCTAATCCTGCTATTGCTTGGTAACGGCGAAGGATTCCTTAATTATCTCTTTTATTTATTATTTTCTTTCTATTCATCTTATAAACCAAAAACCCCCTTTTTTTATTTACTTTATCTTGCTATTTCAAATAACCTATCAATTACACAGCTCTATGTGGGAATGATCTCTTACTACCGCTATATTACCAGTTAATTAGTGGGAAATATATTTATTAATTTGTTGCATTTAATACATGCATCAGGTGTATGTAAGCATCTCCTGGAATTAGGTTGCATAAAGCTTTGTCTTTGATCCATGTGTCATTCCACACATAAATATCTTCACCATTTCCCACCAGCCATCTTGAATTGGCAGTAACATCATTCATAACCCATTTCAGACCTGGCCATATGGAAGATTGTTTATGATAAGTGATCCATTCACCATTCTTCATTTTGAACTTTGCTTGAAAAAATAGGGCCCATTCTTCATTTCCATTTTGAATCTTCCAAGCAAGTTCTTTAATAATGATTTGTTTATTACTTCCAAACTTCTAATTCCCGGACCCCCCTTTTCCAATGGAGCACAAACGTTTTCCCATTTTAGGGTAACAAGTTTTCTTGTACTTGGATCGCCTGTCCAAAGGAAATTCCTTATAATTCTTTCACATTCCCTGATCACCCTCTTTGGCCATTTATAAACAGACATATTGTAAATAGGAACATTGCTAAGAACTGTTTTCACCAATATCAGTCTTTCTTGAAATGCAAGCATTCTCCCCTTTCATCCTGCTAAGTAGCCTTGTATTTGCTCCACCATTCCCCATACATGATTTGTTTTCACTCTGCCATAAAATAGCATCACACCTAAGTATTTGTCTGGAAATTTTGCTAGTTGCATTTGACAGTCTCCAGCTATTGCTTCTTTTCTAATTTGAGATGTTCCTCCCACAAAGCGTTTCCTTTTGACTACACTTACTATTTGACCAGAAGATTGTTGATATTCAGCTAAAGTATGCATTAGTCTTGTTACATTTCTTCTGTATCCATTGCAGAATAGAAACATGTCATCTGCAAAAAAATGTGAGTAGGACATATCCCATTTCTGTTAACCATTTGAAGAAATTTCTTCTCTGCCACCATTTGAGATAAAGTTCTACTTAAAACATCCACAGTAATAATAAAGAGCAATGGAGACAGTGGGTCTCCCTGCCTTAAACCCCTTTTTACTGAGAAATAACCAGCGGGGCCTCCATTAATCATAACAGAAATTCTAGCTGATATAAATAACTCCTTTAGCCAGCAAATACATTTTTCAGAGAATTCCAATTTCTGCATCAATGTGAATAAGAATTCCCAACTAATGAAGTCAAAAGCCTGTGCAATATCAATTTTTCATCCCCACATTTCCACCTCTTCTGTTGATTTCCATTTCATTTGCCATCTCAGATGCTAGAACTGTTTGTTCTTGAATAGATTTACCTTTGATAAAAGCTCTCTGTTGAGGTGAAATGATTTTGCTCAATAATCTATTAATTCTCATAGTGAGAATCTTGGTAAATTTTTTGAAAAAGAAATTGGAAAGACCAATTGGTCTAAACTGATTTGCTTTTTTTAGCATTTTGAGTTTTAGGAATTAATACCAAGAGGTTGGATTTTAGACCATTGGGGATGTAGAATCTCTTCCACTCGTATTGAATGGTAGCTATTATATCCTTTCCAATAATTTCCCAGCATTTCCTATATAACCATCCACCGAAACCATCTGGTCCTGGAGCACTGTCAGGATCAAGATCAATATCGATAGCGACAGCTTTAATCTCACTTGCATATGGTATTAAATCTATAAAATCTCTGTCACGTTGTGAAAGAACTTATGGATCTGCTCTCATTATATTGCTAGAAATTTGAAAATCTTTATGCTGGAACTTTTCTGCATAATGCTTTACTAGAATTTCATATATTTCTTTCTGAGCGGCAAGAATATTTCCATTTTCATCTTCAAGCTCAGTGATGGAATTTTGAGTTTACCTTATCTTCATGGTGGTGTGAAAAAATCTTGTATTTGCTGCTCCTTCTTTCCACCATTTAGTTCTTGATTTTTGGAAGAGAATTGCATTTTGTTGACTTGTTAAAATTTCTTGTACTCCTCTGGCAGTAATGTAGGATCAGAATATCGCCACAGCAATACTCTTGTGAAATTTATAACGACATTTCTGTGAGCTCTTCAACAACACATTGAAAATGTCGCAAATTACTAATGTAATAGACAACGATATCATAAAACACGAGAAAGATGTAAAGATTTTGCGGTTGTAGAGAAATCTCGCGAGAATGAAGCAGAGCTCGCAAGAATGAAGCGGGAGCTCGCTAGAACAAGGAAGGAGATCGAGAGAATATGGAGAAAGCTTGCGAGAGTATGGAAAGAATCCTAAAATAGGGGAAGTATGAGCTGTCATCCACTATGTAAACACCTATATAAAGAGAATAGCATGAGAGAGAAAGGGGAGAGACAATTTTTGTAAGAAAGAGAGAGAGAGATATTTTGCAGAGAGGTATTTTTGGAGAGAGAGAATGTATTTTTCTTTATCATCTTCTTCCCCAAAAAATTAGATCTAGAAATCTACCCATTAATGGAGATTATCAATGTAAATCAAATGTAAATTTAAACAATCATGGTGAAGAATCATGGATGTAGATAAAATTGATCGAACCATGTAAAAATCTGTGTGTCCATTTACAATTTTAGTACATTAATTATCATTTTCATATCAAATGAGTTTAGATCAAGAAATTATTATCAAGATGTTACAAGGGGTGTGTTGTGGGAATTCCTGCAACTACATTTTGGCGCTAGAAACACTACCTACTACTTGCTGATTCCAAGAAGATTCAAAGAAATTAACTACGATTGATGATGAGTTCAATTGGATATATAAGCTGCCCAGTCGAAAACAGAAATTCCAATAAGAGAACAACGATAAACATCAGGAATTCACAAAATCATAGATTTAGAAGCATTCACAGATATTAGTGCCGCACCAAATATTATAGACCAAGAAAGTGCAGCAAGAAAGAAATCTAATGAATCTGCATCAATTAATTGTTTCAACAGGACAATTTCTCTCTTATCTCTTTAATTATATGTTCATAATTTAGATCTGGAAGATTTTGAGTTTTAAACTACCAAACTTTGTTTTTCACAATAATTGATTTTTGGCTGATATTTTAAATTAAAATGAGTGTTGATCATAAATTTACACTCATAAACCTTGATTTTAATCAATAATTTTGATCGTAAGATAAATTATTTACAGATTTCATATACATGACCAGTTGCTCCTTTTTAACAAATCCATTTAGCAAATTCCAGAAACGACTATATATTGAGATTTTTGATTGATCTTGCAAGCTTTATTGCGTTGACAAAATAGAACACAATAGTTGACCTAATTTTCATTTGATTATCTTTTGTTACAGCGAATATAAGTAGCGAAGAAATAGATTAACTCACACCAAAACAACCGTATCACCAGCGAAACATTAAGAGAAATACAATTTGGTCAAATAGCAGACGAATCTCACCATTAGCTCAGTAAATATTAACTGGCGAGAAGAGGGATATTTTGAAGAAATAAACTTGCGAAATAAGCACCCTATAAAATTACTACACCATCAAACTCCCACGAAGATATATTAGATTATCAAAAAGTTGCGAGCAACACAACTAAAGTTTGAAAAACTAAATTAATGAAATTATCAACCAAACAGGAATCTAACATAGTTGACCAAATGCGAAGAAAAGCATTAGACTTGCGAAGAAAACATTAGATTTGCAAAAGGATGATACAACAACATCAAGTGACTTGAAGGCATGACAGATCAAAGGCAGTATAATATGTGTTCCTGAAATTATTAGCAGCGAAGAAGGACGAGTAGTGTTGCCGCAGCTGGTGAAAGAACACTTCGTTAACTGTATAACGTAAAGATAAGCAAATAAAGAGGAACTATTACGCAAAGGTGGACATCTCTGAAAGAACTATTTTAAACAAACAATGAATAAGAGATATGAAATACATAACGTCATCAGCAGCTTCTCAAATGTATTTCGCAACGAAGAAGTAAGATAACAATATTATTTCGCAGAGACTAAAAAAGAACGAAGAACAAAGGACAATCCACTTGTATAATGCAAGAGAGCAAATGAATCTTGGGAAAGAATTTCGCAGATAACAATAATCTTGACCAAATGAATCTTGGAATTTATTTTGTTTACTTGCGAGATATACAGCAAGCAACAAGAGTAGCTGGTAGGTGATTGGATGGTGACAAAGGAAATCCAAAAGAAATCATCAAATGACTGAAAAGCTTCTCAACACTAGTAGTGAACTTGTGATATCATCGCAAAGGAGAAAATAAATCCATTGCTCCATTAACAACACCAACTTAGGTGAAGACAAACTCATCTGGCAACAATAACAGGCGAATATTAAAGCTTTAAGAGAAAAAATAAACAAAAGAAACTACATCTCAGTATGGATAGAATTATTAAGGATTGAAGATCAGTTAGAAAAGAAGGGATATAGAAGAAGCTCACTTTGTCAAACAACTCCAGTGACCTAACCATCTCGTAAAAAATGGAAGCTTGCGGAAGGAGTCAACCCATCCAATAATTTCTGTGAAGCCAGCAACCAGTAAAAAAGTTTAACGTACATAAAAAATTATTCATGGCGGGAGAAATGATCTCGAATCAAAGGGGCACACATATTCATCATCACTAGAAAAATTAACTTCGAATCAAAGGGGAAGTCAAGCTTCACTTGGGTCCTTTCAACATACAATAAAGCAAAAAAGGTGCAAAGATCCATCAAAGAAATAATACTCATGGAGGAAATCTTGCGAAGATGTAAATCTCTCCTGCGAAGACATGGGATAGGTAGTAAATGTTTGGCAGAAAGAATTCGAACCATGCAAAGAAATAAATCAATGGGATAACCAGTAACAGGATACGAAGGAAGGAACAGCCAAAAGCGAAAGCAACGCATGGAGCATAACCAACCTTAGATGTCGACAACCAACAACACGAAGACAAACTGTATGACGATGAAATCAAAAAGCAGCAACAAGGACGCATCAATATAGCCGTACGGAAGAAAAAAATAAGTATATGAGTAAAAGAGATAGCATCATAGCATCATACATTGACAAAGCATCCAGGGTCTATATATCTTGGAACCGGTAAGGAAATGGAAATCTCCAAGGATTCGTAGCTGATTAAAAATAAGGTACCAGTGAAGAACGGACGTCATAGCATCACCAATAGAAAGCTTCACTTACAACAGTGGAAGAAGAAGGAAGAACAACAAAAGTAAAGAAAAGAAAAGGAAAAAGTTACAGAAGCTATAATCACTAGGTCACCAACTCAGAAGGAATTTAAACAGAGACATGCCACATATCAAATCCAAGTGAAGGCAATGAATGATTAAACATTTGTGGTAATGGAGATGATTTCTGCGAAGTTACAGTAGCCGAATGGAGATGAAGATGATAATTTTGCAAAGTTACGTACTACGCAGAATTATGAGAACCAATAATATTTCAGCGAGGTATTTCTTCGAAGTTACGTTTTTGGAAACTTCTTTTTTTCTCCAATGGCGAAAACAATAGCAGTAAAGCTTCAGGACAAAACAACCAAATCGTAGCAATCAGAAGAACATAGCACCAATGACGAAGTCTGATGAAAATTCATTAAGCGACTAGAATCAGCGAGATGTATAACCTTATTCATTCACAGGGCAAAACCATCTCAGATATCAACTTTACCAAAAAAGAACACCAGCAACTACAAAGATAAAAGAAACTATCCATCTCATATTCGAGGAATTAGCTCGTAACGAAAGTTCAAGTTTTATAACTCCTTCAATGAGTCGACCAGATTCAGCCAACGACATATCTCTACCAAATACCGCAGACAACACATTAAAAGGGAATATCCTTAACTCTCATCTCTTAAATTTAAATTGTAATAGTTGAATCCTGATTTGCTCATATGCAACAATACATTTGAAGTAGTAACTTTTGGGATAAATTATTTACTTGCGTCATAAGCCACAGGTGAATAAACGATGCTGGAATAACAAACATGAACTATCAGCAAAGAAATGAACTTAAAGAGGCACATAGCTGACGCTGAACAACAAAGAGATCACCAATTTCGAAAAGATTCGATGCCTGCGAAGTTAATAGCCTAAGCGAAGAGAAAGAAATTAAATCTAAATGTTTGCCATCAGTAAAAGCAACAACGAAGAAAAGAGGTGCAGTAGTTAAATTAATATCGTAAGAAGGAGAGATAGTAGAAGACGAGATGCCAACAATGCAAAGTTCGTCAAAAAAAACTCCGGCGAAGTATATTGAAGAAGTCATTTCGTCAGAGAGCAAGTGAATATCGCAGATAACAAGGATTTACTTCACTATGAGGGGAAAGACATTTCACAAGAATTTTCTTAGCAAGCAATTTTTTAGTGGAGAGGTTAACTTCGCAGACAAACATTTCTCTTCGCAAATGATATTTCTCTGAGAACATTTCTCTTTGCAGATGTTTTCTTTGCAAACACTTTCTACACAAGAATTTTCTTCGCAAATGTTTCCTTCGCAAATATTTTCCTGAGACTTGCATCAACAACAAAAATCATTTTTTGAAGTTTACTTCGCCAGCTATATAATGTGGAGAGAAACCATGAGACAACAAAGATGTTGCGAGCAACAAAACCAACAAAAATAATTATTCGAACAATTGGCCTTTAATTAATTCACAAGGTATTTGATAATTTCGCAGAGGAGAGTTAAAATTGCACAGAGAAAACAAAGTTCCATCAAGTGTACTATAATTCCGCATAGGCAAAGAAAAGAGTTGATGATTATCTCGCAAAGAATAAAGAAAATAATGATTATTTCGCAAAGAATGATTGATAGAAATGAAAGAAATGACAGAAATGAAAGAATAAAGAAACGCGAATAAAATTTTGCAGAGACATAAGAATGGGACGAACCTTTATGTCATACACCCTAGTTCGCGAATACAATTTCGCAGGAGGCAAATGTAAGACCTAAAGTGTGTCATATAAGGGGGTATCTGTTTGCATGGCTCAGGGATAAGGTTATACCGCTACTGGAACCCGAGTCATGGAGATGTGGGGTCCATCTCTTTGAGATACCTATCCAGGGGAGGTACCTTGGATTTCCAACTATATAAGGTTATACCCTGGTTGGACGACCGAGGGTCTCTCTTAAGGAGTGCATAGTATGACCAAGGTGCCGAGGTACACGGTTGAGCCAAGGGTGCCCAAGGCGTACGAAACTACCCTGGCCATTCTTGGCAAGTCTTGGCTATGATGCACTCTGCCCGAAAAAAACCCCACTTAGGGTGCAGTCTCGTAACTATAATCCATATAGGCATAAATGATAAGAGGTTGCGAAAATAAATGGTTGTTTTTAAGACCGGATGGTATGAGCTAGTCTTGTATGGCCGATGTGCCCTCCTTGAAGGGGCAACCAGGGGGAAGATAATGGAGGCACCCTCCATTAGGGAGCTGATAAGTGTCTTAATACGGCAATGTCATGGGGCTTTACGTTCGCAAGAACATTTAGGCCTGTCATATTTTCGCGTGACAAATATTCTACAGAGGCAAAGAGCCAAGAGAAAGAGATAAGATGAGATCAATGGGTTTTAACATGAAAGTGTAAAGACGTCCTGCGATTTCATCGCAAGACGGCAATGTCATGGGGCTTTGTTCTCGCAAGAAAACTTAGGCCTGTCATATTGTCACAACAAAATGACAAAAAAATGATAAGGCAAGATCAATGGGTCTTTACATGCGAATGTAAGGACGTCCTGCGATTTTGTCACAAATACAAAAATTGGCAAAATAAGACCTTTAACTAGGAAGGCAAAATAAGACCAATAGAATAATCTCAAACATTAACTATTTTCTTTTAAGAATGCAGGAAAGATTTGTTCATCGCAAGAGAGATAACAAGTACTATTTAGAATCTCTCAGAAATACTATTCAGAATCTCTCAGAAGTATTATTCATAATTTCTCAGAAGTATTATTCAGAGTCTCTCAGAATGATTATTTGCATTTTCGCAGCACTATTCATAATTTCGCATTACTATTCGCGGCACTATTTTAGGAGCACTATTCATAATTTTGCAGGGTTATTCATAAATTCGCAGATTATTCAGAATCTCGCAGACTCATTCAGAATCTCGCAGACACATTCAGAATCTCGCAGGAGATGTGATTATTTTCTTAAAGAGATTATCGCATGAGCCAGAGGCAAGATAAGAATAAAGAAATAATTCATTCATTTAACATTTTCTCAAGGATTCTACCTTAGTAGATAAAGAACAGAGGCAACTATGGATTACCAAGAAGACATTTTATGTTCTTTATCTTCTCGGCAAGAATCATTTCCAAAATGGACAAGAATTTTCACCAAAAATGATAATAATAATTTCGCATGAATAGAGGAAATACTTATGACTTTCATTCAAGGACGAATACTTCTTATATTTTGAGGATTGAGTACTTCTTATATTTCTTCAAGGATATTTCATACTTCGCATACTTCAAGAATTAATATTTCTTATTTACTTCGCAAAGATCTGGAACTTCACAAAAGAATAGAGGCAAGTACGTACTTTTGAAGTCCAATATTCTTTCGCTCGTTCCATCATCAACAAAGATCAAAGACTACTACAACAACAGATTTTTTCTTAAAGATTGCTTTTCAAGCAATATTCAAGAAAAAAGAGGCAAGATGTAGGATCCGAATATCGCCACAACAATACTCTTGTGAAATTTATAACGACATTTCTGCGAGCTCTTCAACAACACATTGCAAATGTCGCAAATTACTGATGTAATAGACAACGACATCATAAAACACGAGAAAGATGTGAAGATTTTGCGGTTATAGAGAAATATCGCGAGAATGAAGCGGGAGCTCGCTAGAACAAGGCAGGAGCTCGAGAGAATATGGAGAAAGCTTGCGAGAGTATGGAAAGAATCCTAAAATAGGCGAAGTAGGAGTTGTCATCCACTATATAAACACCTATATAAAGAGAAGAGCAGGAGAGATAAAGGGGAGAGATAATTTTTGTAAGAAAGAGAGAGATATTTTTAGAGAGAGAGAATGTATTTTTCTTTATCATCTTCTTCCCCAAAAAATTAGATCTAGAAATCTACCCATTAATGGAGATTATCAATGTAAATCAAATGTAAATTTAAACAATCATAGTGAAGAATCATGGATGTAGATCAAATTGATCGAACCATGTAAAAATCTGTGTGTCCATTTACAATTTTAGTACATTAATTATCATTTTCATATCAAATGAGTTTAGATCAAGAAATTATTATCAAGATGTTACAAGGGGTGTGTTGTGGGAATTCCTGCAACTACAAGTAACCAGATTATTTAACAACTTTGTATCTTTAGGATTGTTGTCTGATGCTAATGTTGCTTATAATACATCTTTTTCAGCCTGAATGAGCTTAGCATTAACATCTCCAAATACATCCCAATTTCATTTCTTTAAAATTAACTTTAGATTTTTAAATTTGTTCATGAAAATGAAAATGGGAGTTCTAGATATTTATTTATTCCACTCATCACTTACTATCTTCAAAAAATCTTTATGTGTTAGCCAAACCTTTAATGCTCTGAATGGATCATTTTGACGTTTAGGAATTGAATTATGAGATCCACATATAGGGCTCCAACCATTTATCATTAAATACTGCTCTATCTAAATTGCAAAGAATCTTTTTTGCTCGTGGTCTGTTATTACCAAAGGGTTGTGCTCTGGTAATTGGCTTGTCATTGGAGACTTTAATGTGGTTATTAGCATTTATTAGACCACATGAGTTAAGATAATGACTGAAATCTAACATTGAAGTTCTGAGAGGACTCCTGCCACCTTTTTTTTCATGAATACTAATAACCACATTAAAGTCTCTAATGACAAGCCATGGAAGATTATAAGAGCTCATTAATTCTAATTTCTGCCATAATTCCCTTCTATCTAAAGTTAGATTTGCTCCATGAATCCATGTCACCATTACTTCACCAATTTTGATTATAATTGCTTGCTTTTTTATAGATATCACCAATGGATCAGAGATGGAAGTACTCCAACATAGCCAAATATTACCTTTTCTCTCATCACTACTATTATGAATAATCTTACACTTCATACCAATAATCCTCAATATTTTAGCATATTTTGATGTAGAACTAACTTTTGGTTCAACTAACCAAACTAATGAAGGTCTAAAGTTTTTAACTAAATTCTAAAGCTTACCTTTAGCTTTAAGTCTCCTTAAGCCTCTGATATTCCAGAATAAAACTCCCATTTGGAAGAAAGAGTTGAGGGAGTAGGACCCCTCTTCCCAGAATCATTTTTACTAACATTCTTTGCAGCTTGTCTTCTTATAGTGACCACATGCTTGCTTTGATGAGAAACTGCAACTTTTGAAACTTCTAAGATGATTTCTTTACTTTCTACATGAGGGATTACATTCACAACAGTAGTTTGAGAAGTAGATCCTACCTCAATCATTTTTAATACATCCAAAGGAGGAAATTCTTCATGAGAATTTATTAAGATGTCTTCAGAATTTTTATGAACTTCAAATCTTCCAGATGGTATTTTACCTTCTTCTAGTTGTTCTTCAATATGAATTGAGGGAGGAGATGTTAACTTTTCTCCACTTGAGTTTGGTATACTATCTGATGCTGACACAGGATTACAAATATCAAAACCAATTACCAGATCAGTGTCTTCTTTATTCTTGTTTTTTCTTCAATATCTATTAGCCACATTTAAACTAGTTCCCATTTCACCTTCTTTTTGAGATGTTTCTTTCCTTTTTGCTCTACACTCAGCCACATAATGCCCTACAACCTTGCAGTGATTGCATAATTTTTGAGTTTTTGGAATTTGAACTCTTTGTAAAAAAACACCATATTTAGTTTGCACCCAAACTTTCTCAGGGAGAGCTTTGTTGAGATCAAGTTCTACCAACACACTAGCATAATACCCAATTTTCCTTTGAAGAGTAATATCATATACTTTCACAGGTCTTCCAATAGCTCCACCAATATCCATAATGATTTTCTCCTTCCAGTATTCAAGGCTTAAGCTGTTGAAGATCTCTGATTCTCTGGTTTGAAATTAGGCTCCCAGCTTCGAATCTTAAGACCTTGCTTCTCAACCTCCCAATATTGAGACCAAATGTAATGTTTATCATCCTTATTATCTAATTTAATCACAAAGAATCCTTTACCCAAAGGAATTAGTTGACAACTTCCCTTAAGCACCCATTGACTTTGACTTCTGAGTGATTTCTTAGCAATTTCTAAAGAAATTTTCAAAAAATCCAGACGACCAATAAGACTGAATTTCCATTCATTTAAACAATCATCAAGATCTTCATCAGAGAAACAAACCTCTGGTTCATCACCACGCTTGTATTCAGAAGATTTCGAAGAAAAATTTCTAGATCTAAAATAATTATCCATCGATTTATTTTGTGATGGTTTTTCAACCAAAGGATCTAATTCAGACATATTTATGATAAGAAGAAAAAACTGTATTAAAATGCACACCTATCATTAGATTCAGGTGCAATAATCACCTGAGATTTCTTGAATTTGTTAGGATTAAGACCTTCACAAGACACTAATGGTTCTTTGGATCAATGTAAAACTAAAGAAAACATAAACTAGATGCACTAAACAAAACAAGAAAGACACAAGATTTAACGTGGTTCGGAAATATGCCTACGTCCAAAAACAGCTATGATCAACTCTTATTATAGACCAAATTACATAGAATTAAACCACAACTATGAGCAGCAGGTTGCTGTTCACAAACACTAAACTAATTCTCTATGAACAAACGTTATAAACCCTAAAATTCTCTAATTGTGAGAATTCTTCTCCAAACTGTGTTGTGTGTGTTTCCTTGGGAATTGTACACCTATTTATATAGGTTACAAACTTGAGTTCCAAGTATATTAGTTATACTAGGAAACCTCAAACATAGCTAAATCAGGAAACTCCTTAACTTAGGCAAAACAATAAAACTTATAGAAGATTCTAGATTATTCTAGACTCTTCCTAAAACATCGACAACATAACAATCCTCCACCTTGTCGATATTTCCACCAAACTGAGCTTGATCTTCACAAGTTAACCATAGCCTCTAATGCCCCTAGGGCCTTAATAATGAGCAGCATTGATCAAGCTGAGACACTTTTCAAACTTGACTTTTGGAACGACTTTCGTCAACATATCTGTTGGATTCTCTTCAGTATCAACCTTCAAAAGTTGTACTAATCCATTATCAACCACTTCTCATACCTTATGATAATGAACATCAATATTCTTGGTGCATGCATGGAAAGATTGGTTCTTAGCTAAATAAATAGCACTTTGACTATCACAGTTCACAATAACACTCCGTTGTACAATTCCCAAGTCTTCAACTAAACCACGAAGCCACAATGCTTCCTTAACAGCCTCTGTCACAACAATATACTCTACCTCCGTAGTATACAAAGCTATAATTGATTATAACATAGACCTCCAACTGATAGGTCCTCCACTCAATGTAAAACAATACTCCGAAGTAGAACGACACTTATCTCCATCACTCGCATAATATGAATCAACAAATCCACAGACCTTCAAACTTTTCTCCTTATCAAATACTAAAGCAATATCTAAAGTCCCATTAAGATATCTCAAAATTCCCTTCACCACGTACCAATGTGCTCTCCCAGGGTTAGCCATATAACGACTAACTAAACCAACTGCTTGTGTAATATCCGGACGAGTAAAAACCATAGAATACATCAAAGAACCTACTGTATTATCATAGGGAACCGTTGACATAAACTCATTCTCTTCAGTTGTAGTAGGATACAACTGTTTTGATAACTTAACTGTAGGATATGTTGAAAAACTAATAGCTTTGAAGTTATGCATTCGAAAACGACAAAGAACCTTCTCAAGATAAGATTTATGAGTAAGACATAACTTCCCCTTAGATCTATCTAGAGTAATCTCCATACCCAAAATCTTCTTAGTCGGACCCAAATCCTTCATCTCAAACTCTAAACTCAATTGTTTCTTCGAAACATTAATTTCTGACATGCTCTTGGCAGCTATGAGCATGTCATCCACATATAGTAAAAGATTAACAAAACTTCCATCTGGAAACTCCTTAAAGTATACACACTGATCGTACTCACTACGAGTTTATTTTTTGCTGCAACATAAACGTATCAAACCTCTTTTACCATTATCTTGGCGATTGATTCAAACCATACAATGATTTCTCAAGTCGACACACATAATCTTCCTTACCAGCAACTTCATAACCAATGGTCCATGACATATAAATGTCTTCCTCCAAATATCCATGCAAGAATGTTATCTTGACATCTAATTGCTCGAGCTCTAAGTCAAACTGCGCCACAAATGCTAAAAGGACTCGGATAGAAGTGTGTTTAACAACTAGAGAGAAAACTTTATTATAATCCACACCTTCCCTTTGTGCATATCCCTTATCCACTAACCTTGATTTGTATCGTACACCACTAATGATACCCTTGGAATCTGGAATTCTATCATTTACCATATAAACCCACTTGCACCCAATCTTCTTTCGACCCTTAGGTAACTTAACAAGTTGGTAGGCTTAGAAAAGATACCTACTACTATGTATAAACTGCAAGTGCACAGTGTCGACAAGCAACACAGGGCAAGCACAGGTCGAACCATAGAGATTTGGAGAGTGTAGAAGTTGATTCTAAATCTTGATTCAAAGAGTAACCAAAAGGGGTTTGATTTTGTCGATATGACAATATGATTTTCAAGTGACTGAACTAATAAAAGATGCAAATAACAAGATATATAAACAATGAGAATATGGATACTATGGTATTCAAATCCACCAATAACCTATGATATGCATTCAACTTGTAATATTATTCTTGTCCTTATAGTAGATTCAAGTCTACCTTATAACTAAGGTGTTTCTCCAATGGATAGTTTAATCACAACTAAAGTATTTCCCCAAAGCATTAATTGTCTTATTAAATCACAAATAATCTAAGGATCAATATTTGGTTAAGCATGAGTTGTAGCATAATCAACATGGAGATATTCTAACTACAATGGATACATGACATACATTGTGAGAGCAAGATGTTAACAAACTTGGATTAAATTATACTTTAAACAATTCTAAACTTTAAAGAACAAGATACAAGATATGAATACATACCAATGAGTTATGGCTTCATTTAAACCCTAGCAAATGAAACTAGAACATGAAGAACATTACAACAAAAATTAAATTTAATAAACTAACATGAACAAGCTATTCTTGGATGGTTTTTCAACACAACAACCCTCTCTATTTATACACAAAATTCCCTCAAGCACTTGGATCCGAATTTTGGCACTCATCCACTCAACAAAACATGTTTTCTTAATTGATGGAATATATTTGGTTGTGGGAAACAAATTGGGAGTGATTGAGTGATAGAATGGGGGTGAGGTGGATGTTTTGGAAAGAATCCAATGGGGGTGAGGTGGATGTTTTGGAAAGAATCCAATGGGGGTGAGGTGGATGTTTTGGAAAGAATCCAATGGGGGTGAGGTGGAAATGGATTTGGGTCTTGGGTTTTGGATCATGGGTTGTTTAATCCCATGAATTTGTAAACAAGTTTCCACTGATGCGCGAGCGGGTTGAAACGCTTCCAACTTTCTTCTCTTTTGTCTTCTCAATTCTTCCAAGCTTTATTTAGTACTTAAAAACACAAAATTAATTAATACAAATATTTATTCTTGAAAATGGTAAAAATGCAGAATTTGGGATAATATATGACTTTGAAGCGCGAAAGATGAGTTAAGTACCAATGAAAAGGTGTATGAATATGCAATATTTGGCACTCATCACAAGTTCCCAAGTGTGATTCTTGTGAAGAGACTTCATCTCCTCATCAATAGTTGTATTCCACTCAATGGCATGAGTATTACTCATTGCCTCCTCCAAGGTAAATGGCTCATCCTCAAAAATAGATAATGCGTAAGATGCATACTCATCAAAACCACAACGGACAGGTGCACGTCTCTCACGTTGAGACGTCAAGGATGGAATATTCTTAACTTGTTGCATGTAGATTCCTCATTAGGAACCTCAAACTCAACTTCATCTTCTACAAGAGTTTATTTTCCTTCTTATATAGTAGATGAATTAGGAACTCTTTGCTCCACCTGCATCGAATCATCTTCAACACCGCTACTACTCTCACTTTTAATCCGAGACTCCCAACCTGTGAACTTCTTTGAATCAAGCATCGCTTTATCATTAAAGGTCACATCACGACTAATTATGAAATTATTCAATTCTGGACACCATAGAAGGTATCCTTTCACACCTAATGGATAACCTAAGAAAATTGCTTTCTTGTCCCTAACACCCAACTTATCTTCTTTTACATGAAAATAGGTTGGACAACCAAATACCCTTAAATTAAAATAGTTCATGGGATTACCGGTCAATACCTCCTTAGGTGACTTACACTTAATAGCTATTGATGGTGATCGATTCACTAAATAGCACACCATATTCACTGCTTCAGCCACCAAATCTTGTCTAAACTTGCGTTTGACAATATGCATCGTGCTCTCTCAAGTAACGTTCGATTCATTCTCTCCGCTACTCCATTTTGATGTGGTGTACCCTTGACTGTGAAGTGCCTAACTATACCTTGTTCCTCACAAAACTCCTTTAGTGGTCTTCGATGTATTCACCGCCATTATCAGAATGTATCTTCTTAACCACACGACCAAGTTATTTCTCTACCATGGTCTTCCAATTCTTAAACACCTCGGTGACTTCATTCTTATGCTTCATGGTGTAAAGCCAAACTCTCCTCGAAAAGTTATTGATAAAGGTCACAAACCACCTAGCACCCCCCTTATAAACTGTACGAGAGAGAGACCCCAAACATCCTAATGGATGTAATCTAACATACCCTGTGTGTGGTGAATATCGGTACCAAAATTGATCCTACATTTCTTCCAAAGATACAATGCTCACAGAAATCAAGCTTGCAAGTTTTCTCACCACCAAGCATGCCTTTACCAATCAACAAAGACATACCTTTCTGACTCATATGCCCAAGTCGCATATGCCATAAATGTGTTGACTCCACCTGTTTCTCATCAATTGATTGAGAAACCATAGCTTCACCACAAAATATATCTCTTTGTAAGAAATATAAATTACCATGTATTTCACCAATCATCTTCAAAACACCATTGTGGAATACCTTCAAGAATCCATATTCAGCAACATACTTGTATCCAAGAGATTCAAGTACTCCTAATGAAATCAAACTCTTCCTCAAATATGGAACATGTCTAACCTCTGAAAGTGTTGTGATAACACCATGCGAACGAACATGTATTATACCAACTCCAACTATTTTGCAGGCATTAGAATTTCCCATCATAACAGTACCACCATTCACCTCTCTGTAAGTGGTAAAACAATCCTTAGTATGACACATATGATACGAAGCACCAGAATCAAGCATCCAACCATCATTGAGATAACTTTTTTGATGTAATGGTTAATACTTCCTCATCAAAACCACACATTGGGTCTTCTAAATATTCACTGCCTTCAGCAACCGAAGCAACAATATTTTTTGAATCTGATTTTTCATATTTCTCATCTCTTGCCTTAAGTTTGAGACAATCATCCCTAATATGACCTGGTTTACGACAATAATAACACTCAATATCACTCTTTTTTGAACGATTATTTGACTTCGATTTCTTATTACCATTCTTTCCTCTATCAACAAACAAGCCCTCGACTTGTGATTCATCGCTGAACTCTTGCTTCCTTAATGCCTTAGCTTGTAAAGCTGAGACCACATCATTGAAAACCAACTTATTTTTATCGTCGTCTTCATCGATTTTCCCACTCAGCAAATAGTCAATGAAAGCATTATACGACGGAGGAAAAGAACATAATAATATCATGGATTTATCCATATCAGAGATAGTGACACTGATATTAGACAAATCAGAACATATTTTATTAAACTTATTAATATGATCAATCATAGATTTACCTGGAGAAATCCTAAAGTCACGGAGTCTACACTTCAAGTAAATTTCAGAAGTCAAATCCTTTTGTAAGTAAAGCTTCTCTAACTTTTCCCACAACACCTTTGCAGATGTTTCACTCAAAAAGTTATGAGTGATATCCCTTGACAAATATAAATGAATAGTTGAACACGCCATCATATCAAGGTCAACCCACTTCTCATTAGTCCAATCCTCTGGCAACGGTGTTGGCTTCACCTTGATTTCTTTGATTTGTTTCATACTAACAAGAATATCTTTTACATCAGTTTTCCTTGATGTGAAATTATTCCTCCCATTAAACTTGATAATATCAAATTCATACACCTTCGAAAATCCACTTGATGTAGAACTAGACATCTTCACTTCTAACTATGATCCTCTTCACGCTCACACACCACTTGTTAGGATTAAGACCTTCACAAGACACTAATGGTTCTTTGGATCAATGTAGAACTAAAGAAAACATAAACTAGATGCACTAAACGAAACAACAAAGACACAAGATTTAATGTGGTTCGGCAATATGCCTACGTCCACAGACGACTACGATCAACTCTTATTATAGAACAAATTACAGAGAATTAAACCACAACTATGAGCAACAGGTTTCTGTCCACAAACACCAAACTAATTCTCTATGAACAAACGTTCTAAACCCTAAAATTCTCTAATTGTGAGAATTCTTCTCTAAATTGTGTTGTGTGTGTTTCCTTAGGAGTTGTACACCTATTTATATAGGTTACAAACTTGAGTTCCAAGTATATGAGTTATACTAGGAAACCTCAAACATAGCTAAATCAGGAAACTCCTTAACTTAGTAAAAACAAGGAAACTTCTTGAAGATTCTAGACTATTCTAGACTCTTCCAAAAACATCAGCAACATAACAGAATTTCTCCCTGAAAATTGAAAGTTCGAAGATGAAATCCAACTGAGTATGTCGCCCAATTCTCAGAGTGTGTCTCTCCTCAAATCGCAAAGATCTTTATCATTTTTCATCTCCACTCAGAAGGATTTTCATTGCAGGAAAGAACAAACTATTTCTTTTTAGAATTAAAAATTTCGTAATTATAACTAGAATTTTAAAAATAGATTTATTTCATTAGGCCTATTCCTATGCACATGCCAAAAAAATGGTATTTGGCATGCCACCTGGCATGCCAAACCATTTGCGCTACTATGGGGAAACCTCTGAGCGATCTAATTCCTAGCGAGCGATATTGACAATATCGACAGCGATAAAGATATTCACTCTAGCGCCAACGACTAGTTCTTCATCGCTATAAATATGTAACTTTCAAACTCAAAAATTAAACCAAATTTTTTACACAAAAATTTCTCTTCTTCTCAATCTATTTCTATTTTCTCCAAATGGAAGAATTAAGCCAACTTGATTCGGCAACGCAACTTGATTTTTCTGGAGTAGTGCTTGAAGGTGCCGTTGAGAAGATATGTGATATATTTAAAGCAATAAGTAAGAAGCAAAGAAGTCTCCAAGTTTTGGATATCAACCAAGTCAAAACCGCAACTAAGAGAAGGCAAAGAAAGGTTAAAGGCAAGGAAAATCAAGGCAAAACAAATTTGAAGCCAAAGAAAAAGATAAACAAAGGAGACCCCGTTCATGAGCGCATTGATTGGAAATTTGGTGAAATGAAGAAGATTAACAAGATGAAGAACATTGTCCCAAATTTTTATTTTTGAAGTCTAGTTATATTTATTTTGGAACTTATATGGTCTAGTTTTTATGTCTTGTAAAAATTACTATTAAGAAATTTGAATTTGAAGTTTGAAATTTGAATTTGAGTATTGTTTAAAATTAAGCTTAATTATATTCGTAATCCAATCTTGAATTTTAATTATAGTGAAAATATTAAAACTTTTAGGACTTGACCAACAAATGGACAATTAAGAAATTTTAGGAATTGACATATAGCTTTTACCACTTATAAATTGGACAATATTTGGGCAAGCAACTTAAAATCTCGAAACAACTTCCATATTCGAAGTCTTGTTTGTAGATGCGACGATATTCTGCACGACACCTTTGTTTAAGTTCCAAATAGGTTTCACCACTCCTTAGATTTGGACCTTCTTGCTGAAGTAAAGAAAGATACTTAGTAACTTGATGACTGATTATAGTGAAGCGATCAATCAACCCTTTAACATCACGATTGTTGGGGTTCATTGTTTGTTCTTCAAATCTCCTCGAAATCTTATCCCAAAAAATAACTTGACAAGATTCTTTTGCAAATAAAGTCTTAATACAATGAACATAACTTCTGCAAATACATTCATCTTCCTCAATTGTAAATTTTGGTATTCTCCTCCTAATTCGAACTCTTTGAATTTCCGCAGCATGTTGGTTTGCTATGAAATCAATCATACTCGCATTATCAACCATACTCGCATTAGAAGATCAGAAAAGAATTTGAGATTGAGAAATTCAAGAGAGATTTAGAATTGCTGGGGTGAGTTGAAATGAGTTTGAAATCAAGTATTTATAGAGGGGAGAAATTGTAGCCGTTAGATGAAGATATGATGAGCGATTATCATACTAGCGAGCGATAGCTTGACTGTCGCTGGCGTGTTAAAGACTAACGAGCGATTTTTTGACCATCGAGCGACCAAGACTCTATCGCTCGCTGGAAACTCTGTCGTGTATGCCAATATGCCAGAAAATAACATATTGGCATATGAGTTTGGCAGTTTGGCATACCCATAGTGGGTGCATATATGCCAAATACATGAGTTTGGCATACCCATAGGTATAGGCCTAAAAGTCCTTAAATTTGAATGCCAAAAAGCGTAATTACAACATTGGATTAGAACCGTTTTCACGTACCTTATAACTTTCAGTATAAGTTTCTATTCAATATTTTTAATACTTTTTTATTTAACACATACAAAAAGGTTTAAAAAATAAGTTTTTGTATGAAGCTAATTTTTTGTTGATATGTTTCTCTTACAAAGCTTTACATTTCTACCAAAAATAAACACAATCAGAAACATATAACCCTATAATCCACCACTTTGAAAATCAGTCATGGAAATAAATGACCGAAATTAAATTTGATAGATGAAAAGATTTAGTATCTCAGAATGCGCTCATTTTTTTAAATACGAATATAGAGCTTTTTGTAAGAGTAACATATCAACAAAAGTTAGCTTCAAACTCATTTCCACTTGATTTTTTTAGAAAAATTGGTGGCAATATTATAAGAGTGTGAGAATGGATCCTCACCCTTTAATGAGATAATTTTTAATTAGAATCTTACTTATCTTGATTGAGTTTTATTTTCACAGCCTATATCGTAACTGTTCTGAGTTATAATGATAGATGATGATTGGATTCCTAACCCTGCATGGAATACATTTGTATTTGAAAAGATACAAATACATATTTATAGGACATTGACTAGGCTGGACAACCCACTTATTTGGCTCCTTGTGTTGTTGAAACACCGTTGGGTTTATGATACGATGCTTGCCTTAATTTTGCATGTTGTAACATGGAAAATATTAATCGTAAATTAACAAAGTGACCAACTTCCGAACACCTAATTAATTAACCGGCCATTTTTTTTTTTGAGCTTTATATAAAATGATTTTTGTTATAGGGAAAGCTGATTTGTTTAGGGGAAAGCTAAATTTGTTTGACTATGGTATATTTCTTTTGACTTTGAGTCATTAAAGGGGAAGAGTAAAATATTGTCTTTCCCCTTAACATAAAACCTAAGTTTACCATTTTACCTTCAACTTAATGTTTTGTGTATAAACCATGAGTGAACCAATCATACTTTCCTCATTCGGTAACACTAATTCAATCGCTCTGATTGGGGCGATTGTAAATCGATTAAACAAGAAGAAAATCTATTGTTATTGTCAAATATTAAATACATACTATCCAAGTAAAAACGGTAGTACTGTTTCTAGTATACAACTTTTACAATTTTTCACAATCATGAAGAATCTCTAATACAAGAACATCTGCAAGAAGGATAAGAACATGTGAATGAACGGGTATTAACCTACCCAACCCAAGGATTTCATTTTTGACATCTATGAAACTTTTCCGTATATGTTCCTGAAGAGTGATAGAAAGCAGTGATATATTGAGAGTAGACATCCAACCTTTCCCCATACATACCTCCTGAAACACATTCAGATGAATAAATTAATAAGACACAAACATCCTAAATCTTAAGATGCTTTTGGAGTACATCAGCTACACATTTCTTAACATTTATATTTTCGGCACATTCCCTTAAGAGCCACATTTATACAAGTCAAAATACGATGCCCTAGGCAACAATCACACAACCAACAATTCTTCTTTTCTAATTCATACACCCAAACAGTACCATGGAGTTTCCTCCCTGAATCCTTGTTACCGAATGATGAAAATCAAACACAACTTGAAGAAAAAAAATATGTAGTGGGCATGCGCACGGGTAAAAAAAAGTCGTCGTCATGCAATTTCACATAATGACAAGACATTAGAGCACTGTGGTGTCTATAAATCGAAAATGGGCGTAGTTCGTAAAGAAAAAACTGAAATAACAATAACAAACACTCTGCAGGCTACTGAACAATGTCAAGAATTTGTAAAATCCAAGATTTCTTAAGCATCCAAATTACATTTTAAAGAAAAAACCTCAATGGGTCGGACCTAAAGAAATTAATTCAATCAACAATATAAAGTAGATGACTCGGACCAAACAACGAGCAACTCAAATGCATAAATGGAATGTTAGCGAAATCCAACAATCTAAATAATAAAAGTCCTGAATTGTTTCATTTGAAGGTTGATGCTAGAGAAATTAAAGATTACTCACATCGATGGCCTTATCTAAATTGCCTTTAAATTGAAACAAAAGAGGAAGCAATTAGATAAATCCTTTAAGAAAAAGCAAACAATCTTGTCATGTTGATGAAACTTTTAGGTGGGGTTCTGAATTTTTGTTGATTGAAATATTAAATTGGCGATTGTCAAGAAGGGTATCGACTTGATTTCGCAATGTTATCAAAAAAAAAAAAACTTTGATGAAGGACGAGTAATGATGATGGAAAGAAGATTATGTTGAGATGCTTAGATTTTGGTCAGAGGGTAATTTGGTCGTATGAGTAATTTGTAAAACTAAATTTTATTTAGTTAGGTCCCCTTATACATAGTTTTAAAATATAAGCTTTCCCCTTAAAATTCTTTCCCCCTAAATATATCAGCTTTCACTATAACAAAAATCTATAAAATGACCTTTCTATTAGTTTTTCCATGTGGGCCAACAAATACGGTCAAAAGTGTTGATTTAGTCAATTTTATTATGCTAAAATTGCCAACATATCCTTGCTAACCTATCATGAACTGTTAAGATATAATTCTCACTCCATTGTTTTCTAAAATCATACCGTAGCCATGGCTTCTGTAAATAATTTCATAACCCAAAGATTTATTCTTATCCAAAACCCAGTTACCAGGAAAAAATCAAAGTCGCTTAAATGTATTTACTCACTTATTCATGAAAATCAAAAGGTATGGGTATCGAGTTGTGAGCAATCAAGTTCAATTAGATTTGTTTTTTGGCTATCGATTATGTTTTGAATTGAAACCACTTAGGACCTTGAATCTCACTTTTATATCACCATAGTTGAAAAGAGTTGTTGTTGTTATTTGATATGGAATATGCATCATTGGGTACGAATTACTTGACTGACTTAAGTAATTAAAAAAATCTTGGGTTTGATCATTGTTTGCAGTACGTTAATGGAGATTTAGGGAAGATTCGGAAGAACATGTTACCGTTTTACAAAGAAGGAGATGAGTAATTCATTTCTCTTTGTTTTTCTTTTATATCTTAGGGTTTAATTAGTGATTTGGGATCAATTGGTTTTAGTTGGGGTGATTTCATTTTGAGGAAGAATAAGTTGATTTCAATTTGGGTTTAATGTTAGTGAATTTATGAATTTGTTATTCTTTGGGGGATTAAAAAGCTAAGGTTCCTAACTCTTTTGGTAGTTGTGGTTGACAGTAAAACTTTTTAAGACCCGTGTCTTGATTTATGATTATTTTTCGTGTTTGATTAATGAATGTTGAAAGAAGATTCAGTTTCATGTTGATACGAAGAAGATGGGTAATACGTCACCGAGAAGTAATAAAGAAGGAACGGAAGCTTACAAGTTCACCAGAAAACTCAGAAATACAAAAGAAGGGTTAAAAATATGGAAAGCTAAGGAGTATGGAGATACTGACACAAAAATCAAAAATATACAAGCTCAAGCTCAACAGATAATCAACCAGCCTCTCATCGACATTCAAGCCCAACAAAGATGTCAACAACAATTAAAAGAGCTATATGAAATAAAGAACAAAATGGCTTTTCAACAATCAAGAGAAGAGGAGCTAAAATACCAAGATAGAAACTCTAGACTCTTCCATGCCAGAGCAAACTATAGGAGAAGGTGTAACCAAATTCACTCTCTAAAGAATGAAGAAGGAGAGTGGAAGAACAGCAGGGCAGATATCTCAACAATCCTGTTGGATCATTTAAAAAAAATCAACACCACAGCTGATCCAGAAGAAGATGAAGAAATCATGAGCCTCATCAATCCATGCATCACAGAGGAAGAAAACAGTAAGCTTATTGCCATACCCAACCCACAAGAAATTAAGAATTGTGTTTCTCAGATAAAATCTTGGTCTGCACCAGGACTAGATGGGTTTCAAGCAGTTTCTACAAACAAAATTGGGAAATAGTGGGACAAGATATCATCGAGAATGGTGCAAGAATTCTTGGGGAATGGTAAACTTCTTAAAGAACTCAATCATACCTTCCAAACCCTCATACCAAAACACAAGCGCATACAAACCCCATCGATTTTAGGCCAATAAGCCTGTGCAACATATCTTACAAGATTATCTCAAAAATCATGACAAATAGACTAAAACCAGTACTTAGTAAAATCATCTCACCATGGCAAGCAGCTTATGTTCCTGGCAGAAACATAATGGACAATACTATCATTGCCCATGAAATTATTGATCACATGAAGAATACAAGAGCCTACAATGGTGCAGTAGCTGTGAAGCTTGACATGTCAAAAAATTTTGACAGGTTGGAATGGAAATTCATCATCAAAATCTTGGAAAAACTGGGCTTCAATGATAGATGGTGTCAGTTAGTCAATCAGTGCATCTCAACAACCACAATCTCTATACTTCTCAATGGCTCTCCAATAGAAACTATGATACCAACCAGAGGTCTAAGACAAGGAGATAGTCTTTCTCCATATCTCTTCATCATTTGCATGGAAGGATTCAGCAGAATGATTCAAAATAAAGTTGGAAAAAAAAAACATCATTCCAGTTTACCCTGCTAGAGGAGGAATTCCAGTCTCCCACTTATTTTTTGCAGATGACTGCATCCTCTTCTCCACTGCAAAAAGAAGCTCCATAGAAAGCCTCAAACATGTTATCAACAAATTCTGCAAAGTCTCAGGGCAGATGGTGAACATAAACAAATCAAGTCTACACTTCAGCAAAAAACTCAAAGATGAACTAAAAACTGAGGTCATCCAAGCTTTGGGAATGAAACAAATGCCTCTTGAAGAAAAATACTTGGGAATAAACTTGTTCATTGGTAAAGCAAAGACAAAATGCTTTAGCAATATCCATGAAAAGATGCAGAGAAGACTCCATCAATGGCAAGCAGGGTTGGTTAACCAAGTAGGAAAAAGTACACAAATTCTATCTGTCACAAACACTATGGCACAATTCCAAATGGGCTGCTTCATTTTACCTCAGGCTACTATAAATCATCTTGAAGCTACACAGAGGAGGTACTGGTGGAAAACGTCAAATGGTAAAGGAGTGTATTTCATCTCATGGAGTTCAATTTCCATACCCAAAAGATGGGGAGGTCTTGGTTTCAAGAACTTAAGGGTGTACAATGAAGCAACAATCACTAAACTAGCTTGGAGACTCCTTCAAGAAAAAGACAAAGAATGGGCTCTTACTCTGGAAGCTAATAATTTTAAAAAAGATAACACTCTTCAAGATGATGTCTCAGAGAAGGGCACAATGATATGGAAGAGCATCTGCAAAGGATTGGAATGGGTAAAAAAATTTCACATCTGGCTGATTGGAGATGGTAAGAAAGTCTATGCTTTTAGAGATAACTGGATCAAAGGCTACACAGCTCAACAAATCCAACAAAACTTCAATGAAGGAGCAAATATCCCTCTACACATGAAAGTTGCTGATTTCTATAATAACCAAACAAAGAACTGGAATGTGGAATCTCTACAAAGATACTTCACTGAAGAACAGATAGATGAAATTCTAGACATCAGGCCTTCTACACAACATGAAGACACAGTCTAGTGGTCTCTAACTAGTACTGGGAAATTCACAGTGAACTCTGCCTATAAAGAAATCCTATGTGAGCACAATCCATCTCTGAGAAATAAGGAAGAAGAAGCAAAATTCTGGCTTGGTATATGGCATCTCAAAATCCCACACAAATGTCAACTGTTTCTATGGAAGCTAGCTCAAGATATCCTGCCCTCTAATCAGAAACTGGCAAGACATATTCAAGACCAAGATAGGAGCTGTAAAAGATGCAGAGGTGAAGAAGAGACCACTACTCACATGTTAATTCAGTGTACCTTTGCTAGAAGTGTGTGGAATTCTATCTCCCCAGACATAGCTCAGGAATTAACAAGGGTCCAAGATATACAACAATGGGTAAAATCCTGGAACAACACAAATTCCAACATAAACCTCAAGAAACAGCCAACTATCAACCTCATTGTGATAACCTTGTGGTTTATATGGAAGACAAGATGTGATCTGGTTTTTGAAAACAAAAAATGCTCTATCACCAGACTCATTCACAGAATCAGGGAGTATTGCAGGGAAAATAAAGTTCAGACTAATAACCACTTAAACCAATTGCAGGTGCTTTGCATTAATCCTAGCAGGAATTCTAGAAGCAGAACCAATATAAATAGATGGACACCCCCCCAAAGAGGATGGATAAAAATCAATATTGATGCTTCTGTATTGCCTGGCAACAATTATGCTGGAATTGCACTAATTATCAGAGATTTTGCAGGACAACTGGTGGAAGCCTGGACAATGGTAGAAAGAGTCAGAGATGTCTCCCAAGCAGAAGCTGTAGCAGTTCTAAAAGCTCTCCAATGGATATATAAGCTTCAATTGAGGAATGTTATAGTTGAAGGTGATAATAAAAAAGTCATGGATAGCATAAATGGCCTCTGCAGTGCCTCTCCCTGGGAAGATAGTAATATCATTAGAGAATGTCAGCATTTAGTGCTTTGTTTAGGAAGTATTGTTGTTTGTTTTAGAAATAGGAAAAGTAATCAAGTGGCAGATCTACTTGACAAGTATGCTAGGAACAATCAGTGTTGTAGGAAATGGAGTTCTAATCTCCCAGTGTGTGTTAGCACTAAGATGGACTTGGAGAAAATTTCTAATACTATGTAACTTGCCGTTTTAGGCCTCTTCAATGAAAATCTTTGTGTTTTTCTTTCAAAAAAAAAAAGAGTTGACTTAAATAGGTTCACGACACTAACTCGACCTAGTGACTCATTGAAGGGTTTAAATGACATTTGCTAACGAAGTGTAGGATCAGAATATCGCAAGAAGGAAATATTTGCGAATGTCGCAGGATGATTTGAAGAATGACGTAACAGATGGCGATGGCAGAAACATGAGAAAAGCGTGATGATTCTGCGAAGTTTAGAGTGTTTGCGAATATTAACATTAGAACTCTTGCGAGAATACCGCAAGTTAGATGCGAAATTAAAGGACAGCTTAGTTGTAATCCACAATGTAATTACCCTATATAAAGAAGCCGAATAGGCATAAGGGAGGGAGATCTTTTTCGAGTGTTGAGCAAGTCATTAGGAGAGAGAAAGTCCAGAGCAGTTGTAATTTCTTAGTTTCATTTCTTTCCTTTCTTGTAAAATTTAGAAGATTCATCAATAAAGATTGCGATTGTTCATCTTAAAATGACTTAATCATATGAATTCTTGTCTGGGGTGTAGTGTGGGATTTCCTGCTACTACATAGTGGCTCTAGAAATAGGGAACATTGTCTGTTTTGAAGATCAAGATTGAAAGTGTGATTTGGAAGAATTTGGAACAATTGGTGAAGAATTTTAAATAAATTTTCAATAATTCGTTCAGATTGAAGAGATGGCTAGAAGAAGAAATGCTTCAAGACAACCAACAACTGTTAGAAGGAGTAAGAGACTTGCTGGAGGAAGAAGGGATGAAGTTGGGGAATCTTCAAGAATGAACGCAAGAAATAATGAAGAAAATCAAGTTCAACAGCCAATTCAACGTACGCCAATGCGAAAAAGAATTATGGATTATGATAGAGTGAGTGTACACACATGGCAGTCGGATTCAGCAGATGAAGTAGAGGAAGAACTACAATTAAGAAATGATAGACGAGTAGAGGAAAATCAAAGAAGCAGTTGGAGGAATAATTCATGAAAATGAAGAGATTGAAGCATTAGAGGCATTGAGACCAAGAATACATGAACAACGGAGAATAGAAAGAGAAGAACATGCAAATTTGACAAGGCAAAATCATGAGTTGAGAATGGAAAATATGAGACGACAGAATAGAAGTTCAAGAAGAACTACAAGATCAATTTCAAGATCGTTTAGAAGAGAAGAAAGACGAAATTCACCTGTAGAAAATGTTGATGGAAATATTCAGTAGGAGATGCAAAATCTAGATGAAGAACATCGCAAAAATAGAGAAATTATTGAAGATCGCTAAATTCCACATGGCGAAATTATCCAAAACAGGCAGCGTCAAGAATGAAATAATCAATATGGTGAAGAAAATCAAGAGGAGGGAAGGAGAATATTACACGGGAGAGAAAATCGCAGGAATCAACAAATAATCAATTTAATTAACAGAAATTCAGAGGGAGAGAACGGAGAGGGAAAATCGGGAGACTTTTGAGTCGACTCAGCAGGAAAATCGGTGATAGATTTCTTGATTCCAATGTGTTTTTTGTGTTGATTTTCATGTTTTTTATCTGTTAATCAATCTCTAAATTGTTTTCTTTAGTTTATCTTTCTTTTGCTTACAAATGCTTTGATCCCCAACTTTTCTTGAATCTTTTCAAATGGATTGCTAATTTTCTTCTTCCCTCTTATTTCTTTTGCTAATGGATCTTTCTCTAATGGCTTTTGCCACTTTTGTTGTTATGTTCATAGCTTTTGCTGAGTATTTTTACAAGATTTTGCTCAAAGGCCTAAAATGGATTAGAATCAAAGATTTTGCAAATGGTGTTCTTGGGAAGATGTTTCAAATCGGTGAAACTACACAGAGACTCAACGATTCACAACCCCGCCAATCAAGGAATTCAAATTTCAAATTTTGCATGGTCAGTTGCATGTGGCTAATCAGTTGCCTTCTTTGCGGCGCTAGATTTCATATCGATAGCTATACCCTTGCTAAGAATAGAAATGGTCCTCTGCAATTCTGTTACCTAATCAAAAGTATTGAGAATTATCCGCAGTTAATTCATAGTATTTTCTCACCTAAAATTCACCTTCAAAACCCTAGTCAACCTCATACTTTATCAGTCTTTTATCCCCATCCCATCCTCCTCAAAAAAATCAAAAGGCCATCTCTCTCGCTATTAGAAGTAGATCCTATCTCTCAACTACTTTACCATATGGAGGAAACTAGCTCTAACTAGGTTGTAGATTTGGAAGCTAAGTTCAGGAAAGCAACTTTAGACTTAGGCGATGTCAAAGATATTGAGATTGTCAAGAGTAATCATCAAGAAGAAGAATCTGAAGATAACTGGGAGGCCAGTGCTATTGGCAAGGTTATTATAGAAGGACGAATGAGTTATGACATGGTGGAGAAAGGAATAACTTTCACATGGCCTTTCTTATCTCTGGAAAATCTTAGAATCATTGAAGTGGAACCTAACATTTTCATCTTCAAATTTAATCAATGGGAATTGTTGAATCAGGTTATTGATGAAAGGCCATGGAGCATTAACAAACACCTACTAGTTGTTCATGATTACATAACTGCTATGGTTTACACCCATAAACATTGGGGTTATCAACTATTTTGGTTACAGCTGAAATACTTATTTCCAGAGCACATGAATGTCACCTCTGTGACAAAGATAGGACAAGTTATGGGGGAAGTTATTGCTATTGAACCCAAGGATGCAATTCCCATTGGCAGCACTCCGGTGAAAGTTTGTGTTAATGTTGATCTCTCTATGCCTATGAGAAGAGGTGTCAAATGCTCTACTAACGCTGGTGTTACCAAATGACAACATTTCTTCTTCGAGCGTCAGCCAAAAAGTATCTTCCCTGAGTGTTATATTATCAATCACTCGAAAGCAGCGTGTAAGGATGCAGCTAATTTTCTGAAGGCAGCTCATGAAAAGCCATATTTTGTTGGTAAAATTAGAAATTTCCGCAAGAACATAAGCATTATCACTGCCAACACTGAAGCTTCTTCGACTAAAACTCCAGCTGTTAAGACTGTTCAAAAGAAATTTGTTAAATCAACTCAATTCGTTCCTCCTAAAGATGGAGAAACTTATAACTTAGAATCTTTGCTCAAAGGCGTAACTGCAGAATCAAATTCAGATGAGGCTGGTCGACTTGGAAAAAGACACAGAGTGGGCGAAACTGCGTCAAATGTCATGCAACCTACTGAAACTTCTTCCCAGAACACTATATTGAATCCAATTCAAGCCTCTATTAATACTCATATGAACCCAACTGGAGAACTTCCTAAAATGCAAGCAAACAAGGGGGATCAGGTACTAAATTCTTACTGTTTTTTTGCTTTACTTTCATTACTTTTAATTTCCAACTCGTCAACTGAGCATTTAAGTAGGTGTAGGGTTATCACTCATTTTCAATCATTACATTCAGCAGTCTTAGTTTCCGTTTTTCCCCGATTTTTCGTGCTTTTCCATTTTCTTATTCTGCTCTTAGTTGATTTAAATAGACTGTGCAATATGAAAATTATCTCGTGGAACGTCCAAGGTTTCAAGCAAACCAACACCAGAAACCATCTTTCTGACCTCATAAGAACTCAGAACCCTGATATCATTTTTTTATGTGAAACTAAGATCAACTACATTAAATGCAAACCTCTCATAATGCAGTTTCAATATCCTAATCACTCTTATATAGAACCTGAATGACTATCTGGAGGGCTTGCTTTAATGTGGAAAAATTGTTTCACTTGTGATATTATAGATTCCTCCATGAATATTTTAAATGTTGTTGTGCAATCCGATATGAGCAAACCTGAGTTTTTACTCACTTGTATGTATGGGTACAATAACAATGTTAAGAAAAAGAGTCAGTGGGAGTTCATTCATCAAATAAGTAAGGCTAATACTGCTCCTTGGATTTTATTAGGAGACTTAAATTTCCATATTCTTGGAGATGGTAGTAGCACTTACTCTTCCTTGGATGATTGGGTTAATGGCATGGTTCACAATTGTGGTCTTGAGGATATTGGTTTTGTTGGTAAGGATTACACCTGGTCTAGTAATAACATAGGTACATGCATTAGAAGAACAAGAATAGACATGGCACTAGGAAATAGTGATTGGAATTTAACATTCCCAAACTCTAAACTTTTCCATCTCCCTCAAGTAGGTAGTGATCATTGTCCTGTTATGTTAGTTACTGATTCTAACTCTCCTTCTTGTTGGAAACCTTTTAAGTTTTTCTATACTTGGCTTAATGATAGCTCTTGTGCTGACATTATTAAAAAAGCTTGGGATATAAGCATTTCTAGCTTACCTGGTTTTCAACTGGTCAAGAAGCAACAGTCTTGTAGGAAAGAGCTATCCTTATGGAACATACAACATTTTGGTAACATTAATCAAAAGGTAGATTCTCTATAATCTGAACTCAGCTCTCTGCAAGATCAACTAGTCAATGCTGAGACTCATAACCAGATCTTCAATATCAACAAGCTACTTAATCAATGTCACAAGGAGAAAAGTGAGTTCTATCAACAAAAGTCCAGAGATCATTTCATTAAAGATATGGATGTCAACAACAAATATTTCCACACCAAAGTCAACAGGAAAAAAGCCTGGAATAACATAGACTCCATCAAAGATCACAATAATGTTTGGCTTCATTCAAGAGGAGAAATTTCTCAACACTTAACAGCCCATTTCAGTAATATAAGTACATCCTGTAATACTCAGTTGGTTGAAAGTCTTTTTTCTTCCCTGCCTACTATCATCACTGCTGAAGATAATATTATTCTTACAAGGATTCCTTCTCATGAAGACATCTATACAACGTTGAAGATCATGGAAAACTGGAGTGCACCAGGTCCTGAAGGGTTTCAAGCTGGCTTTTACAAAAGTCAATGGAATGTGGTAGGTGAAGATGTATGTTCTATGGTTACCAAATTCTTTCAAACAAAGCATATCCTGAAGCAGATCAACAAAACTTACATCTCTATTATTCCAAAAAAAAAGAAAGCAAGTTGTGCTGCAGATTACAGACCAATTGGTCTGTGTAATACTTCCTATAAGATTATCTCCAAGATACTGGTAAACAGAATGAAGCCATATATGAACAAAATTATCTCACCTTTTCAAGCAGCTTATGTTTCTGGCAGACTCATAAGTGATAACACTGTCATTGCACAGGAAATCATTCACTCAATGAAGAAAAAGAAAGGTAAAACAGGTTGGATGGCCCTCAAGTTGGATATGTCTAAAGCCTTTGATAGGATTGAATGGAATTTCATCATAAAGGTACTTACTTATTTTGGTTTTAGTCAAGATTTTTGTGATCTCATCTACCAATGTATAAGCACAACTTCCTTGTCTGTGTTGCTAAATGGCTCTCCTTGTGAAGAATTTCATCCTTCCATAGGTATTAGACAAGGTGATCCCCTCTCACCTTACTTATTCATTTTGGCTATGGAATTTCTGTCTAGGAATTTGATCTCTGCTCAACAAAACAACACCATAAAAGGTATTAAAGTGGTTGCTCATTCACCAGCCATTAATCATTTGCTTTTTGCAGATGATTGCTTGATATTTACTCAAGCAAATATCAGTTATGTAAATCATCTTCTTCAGTTACTTAATGATTTTGGATCCCAGTCAGGACAAGTTATCAACTTTGAGAAGTCCTCTATTCACTTCAGTAAGTATACAGACCCTAATGAAGCAGATAACATTACCCAAATCCTTGGAGTTAAAAGAATGACATCTAAGGAAAGGTATCTTGGCTCCCCTTTAATCTTAGGACACTCTAAGCAACAGGCCTTCAAAGCAATAGAATAAAGTTTTAATAATAGATACTCAGCTTGGTCCTCAACTTCTCTTACTCAATCTGGCAGAGCTACAATGGTTAAGCATGTGTTGAATTCTGTTCCTGTGTATCAAATGGGGACTTTTAAACCTTCTAATCTCATCAGCAGACTTACTTCAATACAAATAAGATTCTTCTGGGGACATACTTCAAATAGAGGCTCTAATCCTCTAGGTTGGCAAAAAGTGTGTCATTCCAAGGATGCTGGAGGGCTGGCTTTCAGAGATTTAGAACTTCTTAATCTTGCTCTTCTCACAAAACTCGCTTGGAGATTATGTAATGAAAAAGAAGCCCTGTGGTGCCAAGTCATGGGAAGTAAGTATTTCAAGAGTGGTGATATTATACATCAAAAGCTGGAGGCAAAAAAGTGTTCTTATACTTGGAATGGTTTGATTAAAGGTCTTAAAGTAATCCAAGGAAACTACTTTATGGAAGTTAATGATGGTAAGAAGATAAAAATTTGGCTTGATAAGTGGATTCCAGGTCTGACTGCTTCTCCTTCGCCTATCAATGAACTTTACAGGTTTTACTCAGATGTGGAAGAGCTTATAATTCCAAACACCAATTCGTGGAATACTAATCTTCTTGATCAGTTATTTGATAATGATACTTCTCTTAAAATTCAGAGTATTACTTTGGACATCACTAAAGAGGATATCATGATTTGGATGCCATCTAAGGATGGTAAGTTCTCGGTCAAAAGTACTTATAACATGCTTGCACAGAAAGGTTTTTCTACACCTGTTTACGGCAGAATCATACCAAGTAGAACTTGGAAAAATCTCTGGAGATGTAAGGCTGCTGAGAGAGTTAAATTGTTTGCCTGGAAGAGTATACATGGAATTCACTCTACAAGAGCTAAACTGGCTCTCTACAATTCAGATATTGAGACTCAATGCGGTATCTGTGGTTTAGCTGAAGAAACAATGGAACATCTCATGTTTCAGTGTGGTTACACAAAGGAAGTATGGAAAATTTTGGGAATTAACATTGAGGATATTGCAGCTAAATTTTCTTCGGTTTCTGAATGGGTGGAAAGTTGGTTCTCTAGTCAGTCATTCTATTCTGATAAAGTCAGTCTTTATAAGCTGATGATAGGATCATGGATCCTATGGAAAGACAGATGTGATAAAATATTTCAGGGAGTCACTCTTAACTCAGCTAATACTTTGCATAGAATATACTACCATCTACACTCGCATAGTTTGGTTAATGACCTGCAATTTCCTTTTGATGATGTTTTAACAGCCTCTAGGTGGAAACCTCCATCTGAAGGTTTTTTTATATTCAACATTGATGCTTCTTTCAGCTATGACACTAATCATTCTGGTACGGGTATTATTATCCGCGACTTTGCAGGTACCTGCACTGGAATCAAAGGTAGTTTCTCGGATGGAACACTAAGTCCTAAAGATGCTGAATGCAAGGCTATCTTAGAATCACTTCAGTGGGCGAAAGATTTGCAAATCAATAAAGTTCACATAGAGTCTGACGCAAAACTTGTTATTTAGTCAATTGTGGAGGATAGTCTTCTCATCCAATGGGAAAATAGATACATTCTCAAAACTATAAAACATTTAAGCAATAGTTTCATTTCATGTCTTTTTACTTATGTAAGTCGCAATGATAATCAAGTTGCTGACAAGGTGGCTAAGAACGTGAGAGAATCAGCTACGTCTGTGTTTCTCCTTAATAATTTTCCTGAGCATTACTGTAGCCTAATGGCAAAGGATTTAATTCCTTACCCTACTTAAATAAAATTACTTTCATTATCAAAAAAAAAAACAAAACAAAAAAAAACAAATTGAAGAGGAAATCGAAAGGCATTACGCTGAACAAACACGCCTAGCTTGCAAGAGGGAAAGACTAAGAGCAAAAGTGGAAGAACAAGAGCTTCAAGAGGCAATACGCCAAAACAATCATGACAATCGAGAAATAAGACGCGAAAAAAACCTCAACAATGGTAATATCAATGAAGAATATGGTAGAATACAAAGGAGAATCGAAAGGCAACAAAGAGAATTGATGAGGAATAAACGGAATCGCAGGGGAAAAAATTAAAGGCATAGTCATGTGCGAATTCAAGAAGGAGGTGGAGGAGAAAATCGCATAAGGAGACAAGATGAAGATGATGAAGAAACACAGAATCTCGCAAGACAAGACATGCATGAACGCATAATAAGGGAAGAAGAACTTAAAAGACCAATGAACCAAAATCCAGGTATAAATGAACAAATCTTAAGAGAACTGGCAGAAATGAGAGGAATTCTAAATAACATAAGAGAAGGAGGCAGAAGGAAATTAGATGAGGCCATTGAAGAAGCTGCAAAAACTCCATTCGCACAAAAAGTACAATTAGGAGGAATACCCCCAAAATGAAATCTGCCTGCGTTAACTAGCATTTTTGACGGAACGACATGTGCAATTCAACACATCAAGGTGTATGTGAGGTGTATGCTACAGTTGGAAAATCATGATGCTGTATTGTGCAAGTATTTCACATCTAGTTTAACAGGGGAGGCACTGAAATGGTTCGAGGGTTTGCCCAAGAACACGATAACATCTTTCAAACACTTGCAAACTACGTTCTTAGGGGCATATATAAGTAACAAATCTTCGCTACTAGGGATTGAAGATGTATTTGGATTAAAGCAGAGAATTGGAGAAATATTGAAGCATCTAACCATAAGATGGAAAATAATGTGTAGCGAGATGGCAGGTCGAGTGGATGAGATATATCTCATTTTATCATTCATCAACGCAATGTTCGCAACCAATCTGCTATACATTCAAATTTTTAGAGTCAAGAATACAATCACAATGACTGAGTTGTGGGAGCTGCAGGAGGAGTATATTGCCCTTGAAGAAAAACAGAATGAAATGGAATCATATCCAGTTGCGAATACAAGCTCAGCAGCAGAGAATGCGAGTTTGCTACCAAAATTGATAAACACGGTGGCGAGCACTTCGCAGGTCCAACAAGAAAAGATTATGGAGAATAGTCAGCAGAAAATAGTAGCTATGGGAAGTCATGACCAAGAAGAATTTGAGAGAGAAACAAACTTCTATAGTCGAGGTGGAAACAACAAAATCCAAAGACTTGATCAGCCGCAGGAAAATTATGGAGGACAAAGACAAAATTAACATAGAGGATCGGGAAGTCAAAAAATGATATGGGAAGAGATCAAGATGCCACCTTTGAATACTAGTGTTGAATTTTTTTTTGGAAGCTATGATTTCGATGGAGAACATACCAGCGCCCTGGAACATGGGAAAAGAACCATGAAGTCAAGAATTTTGCTCTTACCATCATTTTCATGGACATTCCACAAATAACTGCAGGAACATAAAGAGAATCATTCTCAGAATGATAGACCAGGGAAAACTAAATCATTTCCTAATAGGGCACCCTCAATCTCAACTCTTACCACCACCACCAGAAATTCACAGAGTAAATGCAACAAAAGGAGGAGAAGCATTTGTCATAGAAGTTGGAGCGAAAGCAAAGAATCTGTTTTGTAACTCTATTGTACATTCGTACAAAACAATCGAAGATTTCCATGACAATGTCCTTAGTAGAGTTTTCACAAGAGATGCTGATGGGAAAGAAATAATGAATATTGCGAAAGCTTCGCCATTAGAAGAGTGGCAAAAGAAGACTATTTCTTTCACTGCACAAGAAGTACCTGAGCCCGGCTAAATGCATGACAATCCATTAGTGGTGAGACTAGAGATAAACTCAAAACAAAGAGAAGATGAGGATGATGAGGCCGAAGATCCATGGGCAATCAATAGAGTTTTAATTAATACTGGGAGATCTTTGGATATCCTGTTCTATCATACTTACAAGATAATGGGAGGCAGAGATGAGGATCTAGTACCTTCAACCTATAAAATATAGGGTTTTGACGGTACTTCCAATAAACCTAGAGGGGAAATCACTATGCGAATTCCACTGAAGGGGATATATTCTAGGCGTGAATCTACATACAATGTCTACATACAATGCCTTAATTGGCCGAACTTGGTTACATGGGATTCTAGGCGTGACATCAACCTTCCACCAGTGCATCAAGTTTCCTCATCCCATGGGTATTGGAATCATAAAAGGAGATTGGGTAGAGGGAAAGAAATGTTATGAGATTGATATGGAGTCATGCGAGGAAAGAGCTTCCAAGAAGGATAATTGGAAGTATAACATTAAACAAATACAAAAAAGTGAGAGATTGATGGTTGACGCAATAAAGCAAAGAGAAGAAGGGATACGGCGAAGTCAATACTTGCTGAAAACAACAAGTGGAGAAAATTTTGCAGAAGGTGAGAAAGTAGCAAAAAATTTCACAGAAGCAGAAAACAGTAAAGGTAAAAAATTTAAACTGTGAAATGAAAGAAATATCGAATAAAAAGAAAAAGATGTGTGATTAATTTGTTGCAAAAAATTTCAAACATATATTTTGCTTAATTATAAAAATGAGATTGAGAAATTACAGCAGAGCTGAAATACAAAAGAATAATCCTTAGAATGGGACGAACCTTTATGACGTACACCCTAGTTCGCGAATAAAATTTCGCAAGAGGCAAATGTAAGACCTAAAGTGTGTCATAAAAGGGGGTATCTATTGCATGGTTCATGGATAAGGTTAGACCGCTGCTGGAACCTGAGTCATGGAGATTTGGGGTCAATGAAAGCCCATCCAGGAGAGGCACCTTGGATTCTCAACTTGAGCATATGACTTAAGTTGTGCGACTAAGGTAATAAGAACTCTCCTAAGGAGTACATAGTATGATCAAGGCGTCGAGTTACACGGTTGATCCAAGAGTGACCGGGGTGTATGGAACTACCCTGGACATTCTTGGCAAGTCTTGACTATGATGTACTCGGCCCGAAGAAAACCCCACTTAGGGTGCAGTCTCGTAACCATAAGCCATATATGCAAAAGGGATAAGAGGCTGCGAAAACAACTGGTTGTTGTTAAGACTAGATGGGATAATCTAGCCTTGTATGGCGGGAGTATGTCTCCTTGAAAGGAAACCAAGGGGAAGATAAGGGCGGCACCCTCCATTAGGGAGTTGATAAGTGTCTTAAGACGCAAATCTCATGAGGCTTTTTACTCACGGGAGTATTAAGACTTGTCATATTTGGGAAACAATCCTGAAGAGGCAATAATACAAAAGAGAAGATAAGACTAGATCAATAGGTCATTGCATGCAAGTGTAAAGACGTCCCGCGATTTCGTCGCAAGACGACAATATCATGGGCTTTAATTTCGAAAGAAAGTTTAGGCCTATCATATTGTCGCAACAAAAATGACAAAATAACAAAAAGTTAAGGCAAGATCAATGGGTTTTTGCGTGAAAATGCAAAGATGTCCTGCGATTTTGTCGTAATGAAAAAAGGTGGCAAAATAAGACCTTTACTTAGGAAGGAAAAATAAGACCACGTCAGAATACAAGAAAAAATGCAATCTTACAATTTGTAATTGCGAGATTATGCAGAGATAATTGTGAGATTGTCGCAAATTATTTTATTGAACAAAGGTAGCTTGCTCAATCTCTCATTTGAATACAAATAATAGAGGCAAGTATGGGAATGCATAGAATGAGTTAAATATTATTTGTCTCTACATGAGAGATTTACGCATAAAGTGAAAAATTAATTGTATTTTGATCAATCATAGTGCAAGAGAGAAAAAAAATTCTAACACATGCAGGATGAAACAAAAGAAATAAATCTTATATTAAAGATTGGAAAAATTTGCATTCGTAGATTACAAGAATAGAAGATCAAAGAACGAATGTACAAGTTTTACAAAAAATCGAACAAGGAAGCAAAATCTATTTCTTGCCTGATTCTTCATTGTCTCCATCAGATTCTTCAACAGACCGTTTTTCCTTATCTTCATCAGACTCTTCTTCTCCATCTTCTTCAGATTCTTCATCAGAATCTTCTTCTCCATCTTCTTCAGATTCTTCTTCTTCGTCAGCCTCACTATCAGAGATGACCAAATTAGGAACATTTTTTGGAACTTTGTCTAAGAGACAAAAATATTTGGAGTGAGGAATCTTGTTGTCATCACATATCTTCTTAATGATGTCATTAGGAAATAAATTGCATCATTCTCAAAACTCGCAATGGTGATCTTCATTTGAGTCTTCAATTTTGAACATTTCTTGTAGTAGCAGGAAATCCCACACTACACCCCTCACAAGAATTCATTCAATTAAGTCATTTTTAGATCATCAAACACAAATTTTATTGATTAACCCCACAAATTTTACAAAATAGAAAGGAAATAAAGCTAAGGAATTAACAACCGCTCTAGACTTTCTCTCTCCTAATGACTTGCTCAACACTCGAAAAATATCTCTCCCTTCCTTATGCCTGTTCAACTCTTTATATAGGGAATTACATAGTGGATGACAGCTAATCTGTCCTTTATTTAAGGTTCTGACTTGCGATATTCTCGCAAGAGTTATATTGTTAATCTTCGCAACCACTCTAAACATCGCAGAATCATCACACTTTACTCATGTTTCTGCTATCGTCATATGTTACGTCATTTTTCAAATCACCCTGCGATGCTCGCAAAGTGTTGTTGATCAAACTTCGAAAATGTGTCCTTCTTGCGATATTCAGATCCTATATCTTGCCTCTTATCATGTCTTCTCTTCGAAGGAGAGAATGTCATGAGAAATTATTCTTCAAAACGTCGCAACTGTTCATCTTTTCATATTCTTCTATACTGACACGATTCTGTATTTTGCGTGAATTTTTTTACACGTATCTTTTCTTCCATCCATATCTTGACACGTCTTTTTCAACCGCTGCTTTTTAACCTCTCACGTCTTCTCTTCGCATTAAATACATTTATCCTCTCAAGAACTTCTACTCTCTATATATATTCTCCCTATTCTTCTCTTCCCTTCTTTTTACTTTCTTCCCAGCTTCTCTGCAATTTTACTGTTCTTCCGCAAATTTCGCTTTTGCTAATACAAACTTTCATTCTTTATATTTCATTTATTCATTCCCATACTGAAGATGCCTCCAGCTGGTCGTAAAAATGAGATTGCTTTTGAAGAAATTCAAAAGAAGCTTCAAACAAGAGGTTTTGATTTATCTCCCATTCCTGGTCAAAACTCTAAATCTGAGCTTTCTATTAATCTATTTTCTGATCATCCCTGCAATCATAGTCTCGCTAGGTCAGCTTCTCGCTGACCTTCTCATTCCTCTTTATGATCATGAACTTTCCTTATTCTATGAAATACTTTCTCATGCGAAGTTCTCGCGAGCAGTATATCAATTGAGTGGAGATTGCATTCGCCTAATGCTTGAGTTTGCGAGTCGTGGTGCTGGCAAGGGATCTCTTTATCCTGATGAAGTTAAAAATCCTAGGTTCGTTGACGTTGCGATTGTTCCTGCGAACTATACCGTAGAAAATTTCTTTGCGAATTATGAGATAATTCCTATGAAGAAAGATAATACTAGCTGGGGCGTTCATTTAAAGAAGAAGGATGATGTTGCTGATGATAAGATACTTATGCAAGACATTGATTGGCATCCCGGCAAAAATATATCCCCGCGTTACTCCAATGATGATAAGTGGTGTATCTTCCCTTTAATCTTAAAGGGTCCATATATCTCTGGGTCTCATGTTTTATTTGCGAATCTCACAGCATACCAACCATGGGTATTTACATGGCCTGAGAGAGAAGCAGAGGTATATTTCCACATCTTGCTTGCTTGAATTGTTGTTCTTTTTATTCTTATGTATAATTTTGCTGACCACTCCAATGTTTTCATGTATCCGCGAAATTATCAGGTTGAAAGATTGAAACTGATCTATAGCAAGACTGGAAAAGCTAGCACTTTATCAGCTCTTCGATCATTCAAAGATGAAGTAAGAAATATTCTTTTATGATTCTTCACAATATATTGTTGCCTCTATTTATTATCTTTATCTGTGTGTGTAGGTTATTGTTGAAGTAGATGAGCCTGTCAAGGTTGTGAAACCAAGGGTAAAGGTAAAGGTTCCTCTCGCAAGAGTAAATTTGCTGCGCCTCCTTCAAAGAAGCAAAGAATCCAATCTCCCTCTTCCTCAAATTCTCATCATGATGAAAGTTCCACTAATGATGATGTTAACGATTCTGTCGCAGAAGGAAACTTTCCTCCTGAATCTTCTATGGCACAATTGTCTGGTATTTTTTCTAGTACTATACAGGGAATTGGTGATACTCCTCTCACTAATGCCTGCCAATCCATACCTTCCATCTGCGATGCTCCCTTTTTAGAGAATAATGAATCTCTTCGCGGAGTCTCAAGATATATATCTCCCAGTTTCTTAGATTCACTTAATAGCTTGGTAAACTTTTATATTTTTATCTTTCTTCTTTCTATTTTTGCCTCAAGTTCATAATTTATTCTGAAAATTCGCTGCATTACTTCGCAGGCTGGGAAAGCTTCTTATGTTGTTACCGTAGATTTGGAGAAAAGACCTGCGGCTTTTCAAAAGAAAAATCTTGGGCTTCGCAAGAAAAATGAAGAATTGGAGACTAAAGCCTCTAGTCTTCGCGAGAAGAATGAAGTGTTGGAAACTGAAACTGCCGGTCTTCGCGAGAAAACCAAGCAATTGGAATCTGAGACTGCTACCCAAAAAAACAAAATCATTAGTCTTCAAAATGCCAATAAGCAACTCTATTGTATATAACTATTTTCTTCTTTTTCTTCATATTATTTTCTTATTTCTTTTCCTTATTTGATTTATCATTTTCGCAGACATTTATGGCCTTTCTGATGAAGCAATTCTTCTACATTCATTCTCTCATCAAATGGATGATGATACCCTTCTTGAACATCTAAACGCTTCTCAAAATAGTTATTCAAATGATAAAATTGAATTCCTTCCCATAAATGAACTTAGATCCAAATTTCAACTCTTAGCAATTGACCATAGATCTAGTTTGAGTTCAGCCAATATATAAGCGTTTCTATCTTAATTCTAAGGAAGAAATTAACATTTTAAAGGCAAAGAATAGTGATCTTATAGATGAGAAAGATCGTATTTCTCTCCAAGGTGCTCAAACTTTAGCGGAATTCCAATAAACTCTTCTAAATGTCCAAGTTGAAAGAGATGATCTCAAACGTAGAAATGTTGTGCTCTGCGAAAGATAGAATCAAACTCTCTCTCGCCTTCTCATAAATGATGATGATGAATTTTCTTGGGTTGCGAGAGTTCTAGATAATGCCAGGAATAATCTAGGTGTAGACGTTAGTCTTCATGCTGAGCAAACGGCTTTGATTATAGATATGATTTCTAACATAGAAGGTTGTTAACTGTTCCCCCTTATTTAATTGTTTTGTTTTTCATAAACTTTCTTTAAATTGTTGATTTACTGTTATATTTTTTAAGAATCTGAAGATAGATATCGCAAGAGGAGTGAAGAACTTGAGAATGAGAAAGCGAAGCTCGCAAAAGATTTATCTTCTCGCAATGAGAAATGTTCAAGATTGAAGACTCAAATGAAGATCACTATCGCGAATTTTGGGAATGATGCAATTTCTTTCTGTAATGATAACATCAAAGAGATCTGTGATGACAACAAGATTCCTCACTCCAAGTATCCTTGTCTCTTAGACATAATTCCAAAGAATGTTACTAATTTGGTCATCTCTGATAGTGAAGCTGATGAAGAGACGGGGTCTGAAGATAATGAAGAGGAGAAGTCTGATGAATAATCTGATGGAGAAGAAAATTCAGATGAAGAACTTGATGATGATAATGAAGAATCAAGCAAAAAATAGTTTTCGCTTCCTTATGCTTTCTTGTTCAACTTTTTGCAAAACTTGTATATCTGCTCTTGATCTTTCATTCTTATATACTTATAATCTATCACTGCGAATTTCTCCAGTCTTCTATACAAGTTCTATTTCTTTTATTCTTTCTTGCATGTGTTAGAAAATTTTTCTCTCTTGCAATATGACTATCCAAAATAAAATTAACTTTTTATGCGTAAATCTATCATGTGAAAACAAATAACATTTAACTTATTCAATGCATTCCCATACTTGCCTCTGTTATTTGTATTCAGATGATTGATTGAGCAAGCTGCCTCTGTTTAATAAAATAATTTGTGACAAAATCGCAATTATCTCTGCATAATCCAGCAATCATAAATTGTTAAAAAATCACAATTATCTCTGTATAATCTCGCAATTATAAATTGTTAGAAAATCACTATTATCTTTGTATAATCTCGCAATTGTAAAATTGCATTCTTTCTTATATTCTGATGTGGTATTATTTTTTCTTCCTAAGTAAATGTCTTATTTTGCCATCTTTTTTATTTTGCGACAAAATCGCAGGACGTCTCTACACTTTCATGTAGAAACCCATTGATCTTGCCTTAACTTTTTGTTCTTTTGTATTTTTGCTGCGACAAAATAACAGGCCTAAATTTTCTTGCGAAACTAAAGCCTCATGACATTGCCGTCTTGCGACAAAATCGCAGGACGTCTTTACACTTGCATGCAATGACCCATTGATCTCGTCTTATCTTCTCTTTTGTATCATTGCCTCTTCAGGAATGTTGCACAAATATGACAAGTCTAAATATTCTTGCGAAAATATAGCCTCATGACATTTGCGTCTTAAGACACTTATCAACTCCCTAATGGAGGGTGCCGCCCTTATCTTCCCCTAGTTGCCCTTTCAAGGAGACGTACTTCTGCCATACAAGACTAGCTCCTCCCATCCAGTCTTAACAACAACCAATTGTGTTCACAACCTCTTATCCCTTTTGCCTATATGGCTTATGGTTACGAGACTGCACCCTAAGTGGGGTTTTCTTCTGGCCGAGTGCATCATATCCAAGACTTGCCAAGAATGGCCAGGGTAGTTTCATACGCCATGGGCACTCTTGGATCAACCGTGTGCCTCGGCGCCTTGGTCATACTCTGCACCCCTTAGGAGAGCTATTATTACCTTAGTCGCCCAACTCAAGTCATGCTCAAGTTGAAAATCCAAGGTGTCTCTCCTGGATGGGCTTTCATTGACCCCAAATCTCCATGACTCAGGTTCCAGCAGTAGTGTAACCTTATCGCTGAGCCATGCAACAGATACCCCCTTCTATGTCGTACTTTATGTATTACATTTTCCTCTTGCGAAATTTTATTCGCGAACTAGGGTGTGTGCCATAAAGGTTCGTCCCACTCTGAGGATTATTCTTTTGCATTTCAGCTCTGTTGTAATTTCTCAATCTCATTTTTATCATTAAGCAAAATACATTTTTGAATTTTTTTTTTTGCAACAAAATCATACATGTTTTTCTTTTTACTCAATATTTCTTTCATTTCACAGTTTAATTTTTTTACCTTTATTGTTCTCTGCCTCTGCGAGATTGTTAGCTATTTTCTCCCCTTCTGCAAGATTTTCTCTGCTTGTTGTTTTTAGCAAGTTCTGACTTTTCAACATCCCTTCTTCTCTTTGCTCTACTGTGTCAACCATCAATCTCTCACGTCTTTGTCTTTGCTTAATGTTATATTTCCAATTTTCCTTCTTGGAATCTCTTTCCTCGCAGGATTCTACATCGATTTCATAGCACTTCTTTCCTTCATTCCAATCTCCCTTTATGATTTCAATGCCATTGGGATGAGGAAATTTGATGCATTGGTGGAAAGTTGATGCTACACCTAGAATCCCATGTAGCCAAGGTCGGCCAATCAAAGCATTGTAAGGCGATTCTACATCAACTACACAAAATAGGATCTTAGAGGATATCCCCTTTAATGGAATTCCTATAGTGATATCCACTTTAGGCTTATTGGAAGTACCATTAAAACCATATATTTTATAAGTTGAAGGTATTAGATCCTCATCTCTACCTCCCATGGTCTTATAAGTATGATAGAATAAGATATTCACAGAACTTCCCGTGTCAATTAAGACTCTATTAATTGCCCATGTATCTTCAGCTTCTTCCTCATCATCATCTTCCTCCTCCTCTCCATCTTATTTTGGTGTTGGATTTATCTCTAATCTTACCACTAATGGGTTGTCATGTGTTTCTCCTCCTGTGGGAACTTCTTCTAGGGTGAAAGAGATAGTCTGCTTTTGCCATTCTTTTAGTGGAGAGATTTTCGCAATGTTCATTATCTCTCTTCCATCAACATATCTTGCGAAGATCCTGCTTAGAATATTGTCATGAAAGTCTTCAATTGTCTTGTATGAATGTACAATAGAATTACAAAACAGATTCTTCGCCTTTGCTCCAACTTCTATGAAAAATGTTTCCCCTCCTTTGGTTGCATTAACTCTGCGAATTTCTGGTGGTGGTGGTAAGAGTTGAGATTGAGGGTGCCCCATTAGAAAATAATTTAGATTTCCCTAGTCTATCATTCTGAGAATGATTCTCTTTACATTTCTGCAGTTATTTGTAGAATGTCCATGAAAGTGATAATAAGAGCAAAATTCTTGACTTCTGTTATTCGGAAGCGGTTATTTTCCCATGTTCCATGGTGTTGGTATATTTTCCATTAAAATTATTGCTTCCCAAATTTTTTCCACACTAGTATTCAAAGGAGGCATCTTGATCTCTTCCCATATCATTTTTTGACTTCCTGATCCTCTCTGATAATTTTGTCTTTGTCCTCCATAATTTTCTTGCGGCTGATCAAGTCTTTGAATTTTGTTGTTTCCACCTCGACTATAAAAATTTATTTCTCTTTCGAATTCTTCTTGATCTCTGCTTCCCATAGCTACCAGCATCTGTTGATTATCATTCTTTTCTTCTTGTTGTACCTGCGAAGTGCTCGCCACTGTGTTTATCAATTTAGGCAATAAGCTTGCATTCGCTGTATTTGAACTTGTGTTTGCGACTGGATACGATCCCATTTCATTATGCTTTTCTTCAAGAGCAATGTACTCTTCTTGCAATTCTCGCAGCTCAGTCATTGTGATTGTATTCTTGATTCTGAAAATTTGAATGTACAATAGATTGGTTGCGAACATTCCGTCGATGAATGATAAAATGAGATATTTCTCATCCACACGTACAACCATTTCACTACACATTGTCTTCCATCTTATAGTTAGATGTTTCTAACTTTCACCAATTCTCTGCTTTAATCCAAATACATCTTCTATGCCTGGTCGCGGGGAGTTGTTAGTTATATAGTATTCTTGGGTAGACCTTCGAACCAATTTAGCGCCTCTCATGTTATACTTGATGCGAAATACTTGCACAACACAGCATCAGGATTCTCCCACTGTAACATACATCTCACATAAGCTTTAATGTGTTGAATTGCACAAGTTGTTCCATCAAAGATGCTAGTTAACGTAGGTAAACTTCACTTTGGCGGTATTCCTCCTAATTGTACTTCTTGTGTGAATGGAGTCTTCGCAGCTTCTTCAATGGCCTCATCTAATTTCCTTCCGCCTCCTTCTCTCATATTATTCAGCATTCCTCTCATTTATGCCAGTTCTCTTAAGATTTGTTCATTTACCCCGGATGTTGATCCCATTGGTCTCTTTAATTTTGATTTTCTTCTCATGCGTTCTTGCATGTTTTGTGTTGTGAGATTTTGATTTTATTCTCCATCATTTTCTTCTTGTCTCTCTTTGCGATCTTCTCTTTCATTTCCCTCATGAATTCGCACACCATTATATCTCTCATTTTCTCTTCTGCGATTTTTTTCACTCCTTGTCAACTCTCTTTGTTGTATTTCGATTCTCCTTTGTATTCTATCATATTCTTCATTGATATTACCATTGTTTAGGTTTTGTTCGCGTCTTCTTTCTCGATTGTCATGATTATTCTGACGTATTGCTTCTTGGAGCTCTCTTTCCTCTATTTCTGCTCTCAATCTCACTCTCTCGCAGGCTAAACTTGCTTGTTCAGCATAATGTCTCTCGATTTCTTCTTCAATTACTTGTTCGTTTCTGCGATTTTCTCTCCCATGTAATATTCTTCTTCATTATTCTTGGTTTTTTTCACCACCTTGGTTATTTAGTTCCTGACGCTGCATGTTTTGTGGAATTTCGCCGCGTGGAATGTATCGATCTTCAATCATTTATCTATTTTCGCAACGTTCTTCATCTAGATTTTTCACCTCCTGCCGAATATTTCCATCAACATTTTCTACAAGTGAGTTTCGTTTTTATTCCCTTCTGATTGATCTTGAACTTGATCTTGTAGTGCTTCTTGACCTTATATTTTGTAGTATCATATTCTCCATTCTCAATTCATGATTCTGTCTTGTCCAATTAGCACATTCTTCTGCTTCTACTCTCCTTTCTTCGTGTATTCTTTGTCTCAAATGCTTCCACTTCTCCATTTCTATGAACTATTCCTTTAACTACTTCCTGATCTTCCTCTATTCGCCTATCGTTTCTTAATTGTTTCTCCTCTTCTGCTTCACTTGCTGAATCTGACTGCCATGTGTGTATACTCACTCTATCATAATCCATAGTTCTATTTTGCGCTGGTGTATGCTGAATTGGTTGTTGAATTTGATTTTATCCATCATTTCTTGTATTCATTCTTGATGGTTCTCCAGTTTCGTTTCTTCTTTCTCCAGCAAGTCTCTTACTCCTTCTCACAGTTGTTGGTTGTCTTGAAGCATTTCTTCTTCTAGCCATCTCTTCAACCTCAATGAATTGTTGAAAATTATATGAAATTTATCACAAACTACTCCAAATTCTTTCAAATCACAATACTAATTTTCACACTAAAAACAAGGGAAGAATCCCTATTTCTAGCGCCAATATGTAGTAACAGGAAATCCCACACTACACCCCTCACAAGAATTCATTCAATTAAGTCATTTTTAGATCATCAAACACAAATTTTATTGATTAACCCCACAAATTTTACAAAATAGAAAGGAAATAAAGTTAAGGAATTAATAACCGCTCTAGACTTTCTCTCTCCTAATGACTTGCTCAACACTCAAAAAATATCTATCCCTTCCTTACGCCTGTTCAACTCTTTATATAGGGAATTACATAGTGGATGACAGCTAATCTGTCCTTTATTTAAGGTTCTGACTTGCGATATTCTCGCAAGAGTTATATTGTTAATCTTCGCAACCACTCTAAACATCGCAGAATCATCACACTTTACTCATGTTTCTGCTATCGTCATTTGTTACGTTATTCTTAAAATCACCCTGCGATGCTCGCAAAGTGTTGTTGATCAAACTTCGAAAATGTGTCCTTCTTGCGATATTCAGATCCTACATTTCTCACTGCGAGAAGAAATATCCTTTGCGAGCTTTTCTTTTTCAGATTCCAACTCTCCAATTCTTTGGCGAAATCTTCCTTCAGATTCTGCGAACAAATGACAACAAATTACTAAAATAGTGGAGATTTAGTCAAAGAAAAGGGTTAGACAAACAAGAGTAATAACCTTCTTTGTCAGAAATCATATCCTTTATCAGGGATGAGTGATCAGCTTGAAGACTAACGTTTACACCTAGGTTATTTTTGGCATCATCAAGAATTTTCGCAGCCCAAGCAAACTCATCATCATGGTTTATAAGAAGGGGGGAGCGAACTTGATTTTCCCTCTCAATAAGAGTAGCATTTTTGTAAATAATTCTATCTCTTTCAATTTGAACTTCAAGAAGAGTCTTGTGGAAATCCACCAAAGATTGAGCACCTTGCTTAGCGATACAGTCTTTATCATCAATAAGACTATTGATCTGAGTTCTTAATTTATTAATTTCTTCTTTTGAGTCAACATAAAAATGCTTAAACTTATTGGCTAATCCCAAACTGGATCTATGTTCAATTTTTAAGAGATGTAGTTTGGACCTAAGCTCATCTATGGAAAGAGATTTAATTTCATCATTTAGAAAGTTATTTAAAGAATCATTAAGGTGTTTAAGAAGGGTAAAATCATCCATAGGGTTTGGAAAAGAACGAAGGAATACAACTTCATCAGAGAGGCCATAAACATATGCGAAGAGGATTAATCAAATAAGATAACACAGAGGAATAGAGGAATAAAGAAAAAAAGTAAAAAAAATTTACCATAAATTTGGTTGTTCGCCTCTTGAAGAGTGGAAATTGTATTCTTCTGATGGGTAGAATCAGATTCCAACTGCTTGTTCTTCTCACGAAGGCTAATAGCTTCAACTTCAAGTTCTCCGTTCCTCTTGCGAAGATTGATGGCTTCAGTTTCTAATTCTTCATTTTCTTGCGAAATTGAACATTCCTCTTCTCAAAAGTCGCACGCCTCTTTTCTAGATCTGAGGCCACATCGAATGAAGCTTTTCCATCCTACAATAGAATTGGGAAAATCATCAAAACATAGTGTAATTGTGAATAGAACTTGCGAAGAAGCAAAGGAATAAAAACATACCAAAATGCCAAGTGAGTTCAAGAAGCTATGAGTCACTGATCTAGAAACTCCGCGAAGAGAGTCATTGTCGACCAGTATGGGAGCATCACATATGCTTGCAAGAGCTTGGCACGCATTAGTAAGAGCGTCATTCCCAATCCCATGCATAGTATCAGAAAATATACTGGACAGTTTGGCCATATAAGACTCAGGTTGAAAATCTTCCTTCTCAGAAGAAATATCATCATCATCATCATTATGATCACTAGAACTTTTGCTAGATTGAAGAAATGAAGGTGAGGGAGATTGGACTTTTCATTTCTTTAGAGGAGGGACAGTAGACTTCTCCTTGCGAAGAGCACCTTTGCCTTTACCGTTATTCCTGGTTTTCACAACTTTGACAGGTTCTTCCACTTCAGTGATAACCTACACACACAGATAAAGATAAGAAATAGAGGCAACAATATATTGTGAGGAATCATAAAAGAATATTTCTTACTTCATCTGTGATTGATCGAAGAGCTGATAAAGTATTGACTTTCCCAGTCTTGTTATTGCTTGCTTTCAACCTTTCAATCTGATAATTTCGCAAATACATGAAAACATTGGAATGGTCAGCAAAATTATATATGAGAATGAAAAGAATAACAACTCAAATAAAGTTTGGAAATACACCTCTGCTTCCCTTTCCGTCCAGCTGAATACCCAGGGTTGATGTGCTGCGAGATTCACAGGTAAAACATGAAATCCGAAGATGTACGGACCCTTTAGGATTAAAGGGAAGATACACCACTTATCATCGTTAGAATGACGTGGGGTTGTATTATTTCCAGGATGACAATCAATGTCTTGCATAAGTATCTTTTCATCAGCAACATCATCCTTCTTCTTTAAACGAACACCCCAACAAGTATTATCTCTCTTCATGGGACTTATCTCATAATTCGCAAAGAAATTTTCTACAGTATACTTCGCAGGAACAATTTCAACTCCAGCGAACTTAGGATTTTTAACTTTTGAGGGATAAAGAGATCCCTTACCAGCCCCACGATTGGCGAACTCGAGCATTAGACGAATGTAATCCCCGCTCAATTGATATACAGCTCGCGAAAACTTCGCATGGGAAAGTATTTCATAAAATAAAGGAAGTTCAGGATCATAAAGGGGAATGGGAAGGCCAGCATGAAGCTGACCTAGCGAGACTATGATCTTCTCATGATTGCAAGGATTATCAGAAAATAAATTAGCAGAAAGCTCATATTTAGGGTTTTGACCATGAATGATAGATAAAGTAAAACCTCTGGTTTGAAGTTTCTTTCAAACTTCTTCAAAGGAAATCTCATTTTTACGACCGGCTGGAGGCATTTTTAGTATGGGAATGAAGAAAAGTAGTAAAAACCAAAAGAAGAAGAATCACGAAAAATTACAGTAGCAGAAGTGGAATTTATGGAAGAACAGTAAGATTGCAGAGAAGCTGAGAAGAGAGTAAAAAGAATAGAAGAAAAGAATAAGGATAATATATATAGAGAGTAGAAATTCTCGAGAAGGTAAGTGCATTTAATGCGAAGAGTGGACGTGAGCGGTTAAAAAGTAGCGGTTGAAAAAGACGTGTCAAGTGATGGATGGAAGAAGAGATACGTGTAACAAAATTCAGAATCGTGTTAGTACAGAAGAATATGAAAAGATGAACAGTTGCGGCATTTTGAAGAACGGTTTCTCATGATATTCTTCCCTTCGCAGAGAAGACATGAGAAGAGGCAAGATGTAGGATCAGAATATCGCAAGAAGGACACATTTGCGAATGTCGCAGGATGATTTGAAGAATGACGTAACAGATGACGATGGAACAAACATGAGAAAAGTGTAATGATTCTGCGAAGTTTAGAGTATTTGCGAAGATTAACATTCGAACTCTTGCGATAATACCGCAAGTCAGATCCGAAATTTAAGGATAGCTTAGCTGTCATCCACTATGTAATTACAATATATAAAGAAGCCGAATAGGCATAAGGGAGGGAGATCTTTTTCGAGTGTTGAGCAAGTCATTAGGAGAGAGAAAGTCCATAGCAGTTGTTAATTTCTTAGTTTCATTTCTTTCCTTTCTTGTAAAATTTAGAAGATTCATCAATAAAGATTGTGATTGTTCATCTTAAAATGACTTAATTGTATGAATTCTTGTGAGGGGTGTAGTGTGAGATTTCCTGCTACTACACGAAGATAACTGGCATGTGATTAGTAAATTGCTATTACCCTTGTTCTTCTTTTTTTAGGCAAAAACGGGACAGGAAAAGTCTAACTCGACCATTTTATATAATGATTCAAAAAAATGGTTATTTTCGTAAATATAATTCAAAAAGGTGGTCAATTTAGAAAAAATCCCAAATATTAACTTCCAAATCATAACATTCACTTTGAGAAGTTCAACAACTCGAAGATTTGGGGTATATTGATGGTTGTGTTTTCTCATATGTGATTAAGTATGATGTACCCTATCAGTAAGTATCAAGGCCCATTAAACAGAAGCAGCAGAGAAAAAGTTGTACATATTATATTATATGATCTACCTCTGTTTTTGATTAAACATAACCGAAACAATGATTTCAGTTTTATTGATTTAAAAAAAGACATTAGCCAAATTACTTTCGGTTCGATTTGGAACCCTGTCAGTTATGGAAAACCGACAATATTATTAAAGATTTAAAAATGTGTATTTATTAGTTTACATTCTTTCGCATTCCAAATATGATTTAATTTATATAAATATATTAGTCATTGCTTTGACATCTAGTTATATATGCATGTATATGGATGTAATCCAAGAATGTGATAAAAAGTGGAGGACATAACATACGACATCATTGTATCATATTGGTTGTAGATGCAACACAACAACAATAACGATCTATCTGTATCTATCTCAATTCTTCAATGTCCGAACTAACTTACTGACAATCAAAATAGAACTAAATGTAAGAATTAATCTTAACTCCTTGGCATATGTTATCTAATCCTGATATGACCATTAGAGTCTTTCGATCAACTGCAACGGAAAACAACCGAGATATTTTTTTTCCATGCAGACAAGGAAGAGGTACGGGAAAAGATGGTTTTTTTTTTGTTTTGACACTTTCCGCGGGCTAAAAGCCCAAGAACAACAAACTAAAAAACAAAACAAAAAAACAAAGGAAAAAACTTAAAAACAAAAACCAAGCTAGTTGCTTCTCCTCTTCTTTCTCTTGAAAACCTGTTGGGACTTGTTAGCAGCAAGAATTTCCCTAAAGTCAGTAGTGAACTCATCCTGACGAATTTCCACCCAGCTACTCCCCAAATAGAGTCCAGCAAGATAATCAGCTGCTCTATTGGTTTCTTTGTAGCAGAAATAGACTCTCCACTTGACAAAACTTCCTTTTAACTGCTTAACTCTCCTCCAAATTTGTATAGCATTCCAGGGAATCTCTGACTGTTGATTTATAAGCAACTTATAGATGTTCATAGAATCTACAACAAGATGAACTTTGAACTGTTGTTTCTGAATGGCAAGTTGTAATCCCATTTCAACTCCTTGCAGCTCATGCACAAAAATAGATCTAATAGGGCTTTCACCACTGGCAGCACCTAAAACTTCAGCTGTGTGATCTCTGATGATAGCTCCAAAACCTCCTGCAAGATCAGATTGAGATCCATCTGTATTAATCATCACTTCATCTTCATCAGGGAATCTCCAAGTGCAGGAAATGAACTCTGGGAGAATAAAACTATAATCCACATTCCATCTCATCATAAAACTTCTAGCAGAGGGGTTATCCGATTCTTCTTGAATAGAAGCCATTAGCTTGAATCTCACATCTTGAATAATAAGAATGCTGACTTGGTCTTGGGAATCATATTGAGCTCTAAAGATTCTATTATTTCTTGTTTTCCAAATGTGATAAATATAGCTATTAAAAGCTAATTTTTTGATCTTAGAGACACATCCTTTACCAGTAAAATGCAGAGAGCAACATCTAATCTCATCATCCCAATTAATAGCTGGTTCCTTAATAATTCCCATATTCAACAGAAGCCCACTCCAAATACCAGCAGAAAATTGACAATCATAAAAAAGATGGTTTTCAGTTTCCTCACCTTGTCCACAAAGAATGCAAGAAGCATTAGACACAACTCCCCAATTAAGTAGCTTACTCCTAGTTTTGAGTCTTCTATGTAGAGCAAGCCAAGTGATAAAAGAGTGTCTAGGGATATGATTTTTAAACCAAACAAGGTTATTCCAAAAAGGTGCAGGAATATGCTCTGAAATAGCAGAATAAGTAGCTTTTATTGAAAACTGACCTATAGTACTTGGAATCCAATAGATTTGGTCCTTCTCTAGAGAATTAAAATCACTTTGAGTTATATGTTTAACCACTTATTCAACTTCCTCTTCCATGAAATCAGGGAAAGACCAATGCCCATTAGATATAAAATCTGCCACTTTTGAATCTTCAGAAGCACCAATAGAGTTGATAACAGTGGACTCCACCCAATCAATAATCCTCCCTTTAGAATGCCAATTCTCATGCAAGAAATTTGTATTAGATCTATCACTAAGAAGAACAACCCCAATATGGTTCTTAGCAATTTCTCTATGCTCTAAAATTCTTCTCCAACACCAGGAAGAATCTTGGGGAGTGGACATAGTCCAAAAATCTTTACTTTTAATAAGGTTACTCTTCACCCACTGAGTCCAGATGGTTTCCCTCCCTGAAACCAGATCCCAGATGTGTCTAAGGTTTGCAGCTATATTAGTATTCTGGAGATATTTAATCCCTAGACCACCTTCAGTATAAGAATGACAAACATGACTCCAGCTTATAAGATTAGAACTTTTCTTTAACTTTGAACCAGCCCATAAAAATCTTTTAAACTTAGTATTTAGATCTTTGAGGACTCTCTTAGGGAGGACAAAACAAGAAAACCAAAAGAAAAGCATACCACTTAGCACATCTTTGATGAGAAGAGCTCTCCCAGGATAAGCAAAAGAAATTGATTTCCAGGAGTAGATTCTCTCATATACTCTTTCAAGCAGGGGCAATAAATCTCTATAATAGAGTTTGGTAGAGAGAAGAGGGATTCCAAGGTACCTAACATGCAAATCTCCCACTGAGAAATTCAAGACTTGAATAATTTGTTACACTATAGCATCAGGAACAACAGAGCAATACAAGGAAGTTTTCTGATTATTAACCTGTAAACCTGTGCAAGCACTGAAATCATCCAAAGCAATCTTAAGACTTGAAGCAGCTTTTACAGAGCCTTTGAAGAAAATAAGAACATCATCAGCAAAACAAAGGTGAGTTAATCTTGTTAATTTACACCTTGGATGAAACCCAAAATTCTGAATAGTAACTTGATGGAGAAGAGAAGTACTCAAGATTTCCATAGCTAAAACAAATAAGTAAGGAGAAATAGGGCAGCCTTGCCTCAACCCTCTCTTGGCCCCAAAAAAACCATAAGGAGACCCATTTATGAGAATAGAAAATTTAGCAGTGGTAATACATAAGGAAATCCAATTGATAAAAACTTCAGGAAACCCAAGTTGCTGCAGCATAAAAAGAATAGCCTCCCATTTCACAGTATCATAAGCTTTTCTTAAATCAATCTTAAGGGAACATCTTGGAGTGCCATTAGATCTATGATAATTTCTAACCAGTTCATGAGCTAACATTATGTTATCTTGTATAGATCTTCCTGAAATAAATGCAGACTAATTCATGCTGATAATCCCTCCTAAGATTTTCTTCATTCTCAAGGATAAAATCTTTGTTATACACTTATAGATAACATTACAACAAGAAATGGGTCTAAAATAAGATATAAAAGAAGGGTTTTTCTTTTTTGTAATCAGAGTAATGAAAGTACAATTAATTTCTTTTAACATTTTAGATTTATTGAAGAAATTTTGTACTGCTGCAACAAAATTATCACCCACAATAGCCCAGCTATATTTAATGAAATGACTAGTAAAGCCATCAGGGCCTGGGGCTTTACCTGAACCAATGGAATGCAAAGCAGCAACAACCTCTTCTCTAGTAACTGGTTTAATCAGCTCAGCAACATCATCTTGCTGAATGCAAGCATCAATTCTAAGTCTAGATAAGGAAGTAGAGGTATCCTCTTCATTAAGCTCAGTACCAAACAAATCAGAATAATAAGAAATACATTCCTTAGCAATATCCTTATCCTCTTCTAATTTGATATTCCCACTAGTATAAAGAGATAGAATATTATTTTTGGATCTTCTAACTTTAAGAGATGTATGAATAAAGGAAGTATTAGAGTCACCCAAATCCAACCATTTTACTCTAGACTGTTGTTTGGCAGCAGATTCTTCATATTTAGCAAGCTTAACATAATCAACAACATAATGTCTTTCTCTTTTAGCTAGATCAGAATCTAAAGGGAAAGATTGAAGAAACAATTGAGTAGTATCCATTTTATCTTTGGCTTGAAGAACTTGCTCAGACATGTTTCTAAATCTATGTTTCTTCCAGTGAATAATAATATTCTTGACATTTTTGAGTTTAGTAACAAAATTTATCATTGGATTTACTCTAACATTAATGTTCCATCCAGCTCTCACCATATTCAAAAAGTCTTTTTCTTCAGACAGGAAGTTATAGAATCTAAAGGGATGAGGGCCATGCTGTCTTTGCTCAAATATAGAAACCACACAAGGAGAATGGTCAGAAATACCTGGAAGCAGAAACTCAGCCTTAGATAATTGAAATTGTTGAATCCATTCCAAGTTCACCATACCCCTATCCAATTTTGATCTAATAACAGTTCCATCTAGCTGGCAATTACTCCAAGTGTAGAAGCAACCAGAAAATTGAAGATCTAACAACTGAGCAAGCTGAACACATCTTGAGAAATATTGGTAATGAAAAGGCATAATAGGAGAGCCACCCAATTTATCAGAAGGATATAGTAAAGAATTGAAGTCACCTAAGAGGATCCATGGTCTAGTATTTATAGAAGAAAAAGCTGTGATTGAGTTCCAGAGAGCATTTCTAGTAATATAGTAATTATCCCCATAAACAATAGTGACAACAAAGTTTATCATAGGAGAGAAAACAACTTCCAGAAAAATAGCCTGAGGAGAAGAACTAAGCAAAGTGATTTGAAGTAAAGTTGGATCCCAAGCAATCCAAATTCTACCAAAAGTATCAACACTATCATTATCTATATAACCCCAGGAAGGGTTAATATTATTCCTTATTCTTAACTTATTATAAGGATGCACATGAGTTTCCACTAAACCAATCATGACTAATTTATTTGTTTTAATAATATTTTTAACTTCTAACTGCTTAAGAGGATCATTTAGACCTCTAATGTTCCAACTACCAATGTGAAACATCATATTATATTTGGAGGAAGAGTAATAAAACCTCTAGCAGATTTCTTTAAATCTGCAGACTTAGGTAAGAGATTGCCAATAGACTGAGAAGGAGTACCTTTCTTTTGGATATGAGCCCTTGAACCTAAACCAGAATTAGCAGTGGATTGTTCTTTAGACTTAGTTTGAGCAGCTTGTAATAATGCTTGGAAATTCTCTTTATTATTTGGAGGTATCAATTCAGTAGAATTTTCCATACACTGATCAAGAACCATAAAAGCATTTGAGTTGAGTAGATTCTCATTAGTAACTTCAATTACTTCAACCTCCTGTAACACAGTATCTGTTGTATTCTTTTCATTTTTAGGAGCCACAGATTGAACCACTTCATGATTACCCTTCCTTGACCTAGAAATCCACCCTTCATCATCCACTGATGTGACAATCTTCTTAGGAACCCATTTCTGTACCAATTTCTGAGCAGGTTTCTCAAGCTTGGGACAATGAGACAGAACATGTCCAAAAACAGCACATTCACTACACTTTGGGGGTTTCCAAGAATACTCCACCTTAATTTCAACAGTATCCTTTCCTCCTAGAGTAAAGGTAAATGAATCGGGAAAATCACACTTTACATTCACTTCTACACAAATTCTTGCATAGCTCATTCTAGTTTTATTTAAGGTTTGAGTATCTATCATAAGGGGTTTACCCAAAAAACTTGCAATCATGCTCAATCCATTTTTGTTACACATAAATAAAGGAACATTTCGAAAGTTAATCCACACTGGAAGGGACTTCAACTCAACAATTTCTTGCTCAACCTTCCTAGACCAAGGCTTGACAATAAATAATCTATTGGATATAAACATTGCTCCCAATTCTAAAGCCTTAGTTCTATCCTCAGGCAACTGGAAATCATATATAAACATGCTTTCCCCATGGATAGTCATTTGAAAATTACCTTTAGGTTTCCAAGCACGCATAACAGCATTACGAACCCAATTATAAGGTAGCCTTCTTCCGAAAAATGCACCAATTACCTTATCTTCACATTGAAGAATATCCTCTTCAAATACCTCATACGGAATATCCATTGTTTTCTTCCCATAAACTACTGGATACGAATAAAATTCCATATCTACAGAAGACATCTCTTCCTTCTTCTTATCAAACAAAGAAGACCAGTTTCCTCGATTATTAACTGAACTCGATGAAGGAAATTGTTCAAAACCTGGAGGAATTACTAGATCTACAACAACCGATGAATTCAAAATAGGATTACCCTCCATAAGAGAGACCTCTAGTGGATTGGAGGTAGCCACAAGAGGAGAAATCACCTGAGACGATGATGGCATCTCACCAGAGGAGATGCAGGAAACACTAACTCAATCGCCTAAGAATCGCCTTTGACTAAAGTCAACACTCGACGGCTTCCTCAATTAAATCTTTTCAAAATATGATGGACCCACGGGAAAAGATGGTTTCCATGTCAAAGTCCTCTAGAAATAAAGAAAAATGCTTTTAAGATCATTTAAAGGGTATGGAGAAAGAGGTGATCGTGTTGCACTACATGATCAGGTTGACCAAGGTTGGGTTGAATCCAAAGGCCTAAAGGCTTGCTTGATAGAATATCATTCAACACGATTGAAAGCTTTCGATAGGTCAAAAAAACCTAATTATTCAAAGAACCGAATGAAAATGGCAAGTTAACACTCTTCCAACGAAAATGCACAAAATTAAATTCATTATTTTACCCGACATGCAAATGTAAACGTTGTTATGAAGCCACCTGTTTTCCAAGTAGCTGTACAAGACTCCACTTGTTTTCCAATTTTAGTGTAACACGACTTGATTTTTCGAAAAAATTAGACTTTCACGGGGGTAAAAATGAGTGATTTATTGATATTTTCTAAAAGAGTTTGGTTTAATTTAACGGCTATTTGAACATTGGTGCTCAGCAAATGACCAACACCTAGATTTGGTACCTAACATTAAAAAAATTAAGGGTCGATACCTGGACCAATTATTGACTGCCAAGCCAAACAGTAAGTCTTGGCTCCGTCACCGGCAGTGAAGCATAGAAAAATTCACACACGTTGTAAGTACACTTATGTATCTCCCTCGCCACGTGTGCTAGCAAGCCCACGTGGAGGCCACGTCATAAAGGTGAATGGTACATAGGGGGATCCAAGGATCTAGGTGATGGGCCACATGTTGAGATCAACAGTCGAAGATGAAGGAACATCAACGAAAGGTATACCCACTTAACACCAAGGAGCTACTCGGCAGCACTTTATCTTATCTCGAGATGAGATGTAATCAACGGCTGGGAAGGCCCAACTGACACAGACGTGACAAGGAAAGACTGACATCGCCTGGCGCAGACTGGACCGCCCCAACCACTCGCATTTAGTGCTGCTCAGAGGGCACGCAACAGCTAACCAACGAAGGAGACGGAGATTGGTCAGCGTGATGATCTTAGAAAGCATAGAATCCGCGGGATGACAAAGAGGTCCGCAGACTATGCACAAAACACAAGAAGATAAGATTACAACAACTCTTTTCCAAGGGACCCACCTAGATAAGCTATATATATGTCCCTTCCTAATACATTGAGGGGGGGTCGAACAGTTTTATAGGGAGAGAATAAGAGAGAAACCAGGGAGAAGTAAGTATGAGATTAACCTTCGGGTTCCATGTATCACCTAAAGTCTTTTTGACTGTTCTTGTAATCTTTACCACATAGTGAATATCCCCCAGACCTGTGGATGTAGGCCTTAGGGCTGAACCACATAAATCCTTGTCTCGTCGATATTTCATATTGGTATATCTTTATATTCGTTCGTGTTTCTTAGATCTATCATTGAGGGTGTTGAGGAGATCATGACAAGCCCGCGGGGTTTGGAATCAATGAATCAACATCTATTCAAGCATCTCATGCCATATTCATACTTTAATGCTTGCATTCAGTACATACGGAGATTGGTTGTGAACACGTCGATGCCTACGTGATTTACGTGTTCAAAATTTGGCGCTAGAAACAGGGACCTTGTCTCGGTAAAAAGATTTATCTTTTCCTGTGATTTTATAGCCGTTCCATCAAAAGCTTTACTCAGAACATAGACAGATCTGCGTTTTAAACTCATTTTTCGCACACATCTATATTCTTTGTATTTCCTACTCATAAATCTGGGTCTTTTACGACTTTTAACTAGCAGATCTGAGTTTTGAGCTATTTTTCGCACGTATTTGTGACCAAGGTATTTTCTACCAGCAGATCTGGGCGTTTTATAACCTCTAACCGACGTATCTATATTTTAACTATTTTTTCATACGTATTTTCTACCAATAAATCTGAGTCTCAAAACAACCCCTGGACCCCATTACCTCAATTGATTCCACACACCTACCCATGTTTTTCATACTATTTGCATGACCAGCAGTTTGAATACACTCTTTGCCGCTAGAAATCTAGCTTACGGAAACCATGAACTAACAGCTAACCCGTGGATCTTTTGTCTCGGTTTACCTCCGTGCTCTCTCTGCAGAATATTACAATGGAAAAAAGCAAGGATGTAGGGAAATCAAAGGTACCTTCAAAAGATGTGCCTAGGACTATGCCAATAGTAACAAGGAACAGATAGACAGGCGAAAAACTCATAGCCGGGGGAAATACGCAGAATAGAGCGGAAGGAGCATTACTTTTAGAGGCGAGCATCATTGCAATGGAAGCCCAGAAGGCTGCGGCGGAAAAAGATGCTATACCTAGTGTAGTAGCTTCTCAAGCGGCCGTTTCCAAAGTGACAACTACAACCAGACCTACTGATCCCCGAGAAGCAGCATGCTAGGTAATCCAGGACCCTCCTTACGGGATGTCGCCGACCAATGGACAAAATGCGCAACTGCAAGCAGGATACCAAGGGATTATCGAACCGGTTGTACAGATGGTGGAAGAAGTCAATACCGCATCCCCCAACGAACAAGCTCAATTACAGACAGGAACGCCAAGTCAAGAATCAAACCAGTCTGCGCAAATATGGGCGGAGCTAGAAGATCTAAAGAGGAATCAGAAGACATACACGGATGCGGTGGCCTTACTAGCCCAAGAGAACCAGCAATTGAGAGAAAAGATCCTCCAAAATGCTGAGCTAGGGAATCAGCAAGACGAGGCTAACTCTGCGATACAGAATAGAGACCGGAGAGAGATCCTCGAAAGCGTCCTTACGGAAGGTAACCAAAGAAGAACACCCCGAAGAGGTGCGCGTAACAGCAGGAGGTCTAACCCAGACTATCATCCGGATACTTCAGACTACTACGATGAAGATGAGGCCACGTTGCAGCAACCTACGAAGAATGCGCAGTCTTCCATTCAAGACGAGCACTATTTAGCAATGGAGAGTCTTCGTGCAGAGATGCTAGCAGAAATCAACCAAATCAAGACCAGGCAAGGAGGTGGAAGACTAGAGCAGGTTATGAAAGAGGCTAGCACTACACCTCTAGCACACCAGTTAGCTATGGCTACTATTCCGCAGAAATGTTCGGTCCCATCCTTCGAATATTACGACGGGTCCGCGGATCCCGCTGCCCATCTACGATATTACAACAGGGTAATGGCCAGATGGGACTATGATGAAGCTATACTATGCAGATATTTCCCTTCGAGCCTGAAAGGATTCGCACTATCATGGTTTGATAACCTCAAGCCAGGGTCCATTGATTCGTATGATCGGCTCACCGAAAAGTTCTTGGCTACCTAGATGTATAACAAGGTTGTGAACACAGGAATGGACAAGCTCTTCTCGCTTGCAATCAAGTACAAGGAATCCATTCGTGAATACATGGATAGGTGGCACAAGATATGTCAAGCCATAGGGAAGGTGTATCCCGTGGTGAGTATTAATTGTTACAAATGGGGACTGGACAGGATGAGCCCGTTGTTTGTCGAAATCCACGGTATCATCCTCTCCACAGAGGGAGATTTGAGGATAATCATCGAAAAACATGCAAGGTTGGAAGAAATTCAACGGGAGAACCCGAGAGCGCAGGCTCAACGACCTCCGCGGACCAATTCCGCGGAACAAGCAAGCGGATCCAGAGGATACCAAAGGGATCCGAAAGACGACCACAAAAGGAATGGTAGAAGGTTCGAAGATCAAGTCTACACGAAGCTCAATACCAGCTACTCACGCATCTTAAAGGAGATCAAGGACCGCGAAAACTTAGACTGGCCTTGGTCTAAGGGGAAGCAACCACCGGCTTCAGAGAAGTCCAAAGAATACTGCGATTTCCACTGCTTCAATGGGCACCCAACAGAGAAGTGCAAAAATCTCAAAATAGTGATACAAAAGCTGATAGATGCAGGGGATCTCAAGAAATATATCGAAAAGGCCGGAATGGAAGACAGATCCAAATGCAGCAAACAATTCCAATTACCAGAAGGCAACCGCACAGTGAATAATATATCCTTCTCAGAAAGCAGAGAACCAACCCTAACTGCACAGATAGGGAAAAGATTGAGGAAAAAATTTGAAGACTATTGTGAGCTTTACAATTTAGAGGGGAAAGAAGTGGAAGATCACGAAGAATGGATGGACGCACCCCTAACCTTCGAAATCGAGGACATTGAGGATGACATGGAAGACCACAACGATCCTTTGATCCTCACCTTGCCAATTGCAGGATGCAACATAAAGAAAATACTCATCGATGGAGGAAGCTCCGTAAATGTCCTGTTTTACGATACCTTCAAACGTATGGAGCTTAATGACGAACAACTCTCGACCTCGCACCACACCATCCATGGGTTCAATGGTACGGCTACGAAGCCTCTCGGAGATATCGTTCTGCAGGTGGACGCAGGCCCCATGAAAGTTGACGCTCTTTTCAGTGTGGTAGACGCGCCTTCACCCTACAATGCCATTATTGGACGAATATGGGTCCACAAGCTTAAGGGAGTCGCAGCTACCTACCATCAATGCCTTAGGTTTCCTACCCCCTAGGAGTAATGGAGATCAAGGGTGATCAAGCTTCCGCAAAGGAATGCCAGGCAATGCAAATGCGACTCAACAATGAAGAAGGCGAGAAAAGGAGGACCCGTAGGGATCGAAACAAAGCAATATCAAGGGACAAAGCCATCGATGAATCCCTGGAAGAAATATCAGGGAAAGGCTTATCCAAGGAGCACTCCGTAGGAAACGCGGAAGTATCAACATCAATTGCTAGCCAGGACGCTCTTGCGAACAAACAACCCGAGCCTGCCAAATAGCAATTAAAGAAAGTTCCTCACCTTGGGGAACCAAAACCCACATTCACATCCTTGGAGGCGGTGAAGGAAGTTAACATCGGGACAGAGGAGAGCCCAAAGAAGATCAAAATAGGAACTCTAATGGATGAATAATGCGAAGCCTCTCTGGTAAAACTGCTTAAGGAGTACGCGGACGTCTTCGCATGGAAACTATCTGACATGCCCGGAATAGATCCGAAGATCGTACAACACGAGCTGCGCATTAAACCTGGCACAACCCCGGTAAGCCAAAAAGTGCGAAAGGTGGCCACGGAATATCACAAAGCAGTGGAAACGGATCTGCGAAAGTTGTTGGAGGCTGGATTCATAAAAGAAGTCAAATATCCCACTTGGATCTCTAACATGGTGATTGTACCAAAGAAGAATGGCGGGGTCAGGATCTGCATCGACTTCACCAACTTGAACAAAGCATGCCCCAAGGACAGTTACCCACTACCCAGCATTGATCAACTAGTCGACGCAGTAGAAGGGTACGAAGAGCTTTCGTTCATAGACGGATATGCCAGGTACAATCAACTATTTTTAGCAGAAGAAGAACAACAACATACGACATTTTACACACCCCACGGCCTCTATTGCTACGTAAGGATGCCTTTCGGACTCCGGAACGCAGGAGAAACATACCAAAGGATGGTCGATGCTATTTTCAAGCCGTGGATTGGTGGAACCTTAGAAGTCTACGTTGATGATATGCTCGTGAAAATAAGACTCAAGAAGAACCATCACCAAGACCTAAGGGACATCTTCGAAGCTATGAGGAAGCACAACATGAAGGTAAACCCGGAGAAGTGCACCTTCGGAGTAACATCTGGAAAATTCCTCGGATACCTGGTGACAAAGAGAGGCATTGAGGTAGATCCCGCAAGAATCCGAGCCATAGTAGACATGCCATCCCCAAAGAACCTAAAAGAAGTACAAAAGCTCAACGGATCCATATCAGTTTTGGGAAGGTTCATCTCGAGATCCTCTGACAAATGCAAATTCTTTTTCAACATACTAAAGAAGGGAACGAAGTTTGAATGGACTGCAGAATGCGAAGAAGACTTCCTAGGCATCAAACAGTACCTACCGGAGATCCCTATCCTTCAGAAACTGGACCCTGACGAAGTCTTGGCATTATACATCGCAGCAACAGATAATGCGGTAAGCGCAGTACTTGTCAGGACCCACACGAAGGAGGAACATCCAATCTACTATGTCAGCAAAACCCTGAACTCCGCGGAAAGAAACTACACAAGAATTGAACAACTGATTTTAGCCATCGTATGGTCACCGTGAAGCTGATGACGTACTTCTTGATGCATGACGTACGTATCCCATGTCGAGCACCCTTAGAAGCCATCCTCAAAGGGGAAGGAAAGGTAGGACGCATAGAAAAATGGAGAACATACCTCGACCAATTCAACATCCACTATGAGCTTCAACACTCTCAGAAATCCCAAGTACTTGCGGACTTCCTAGCAGACCTACCTCTGGACAACGAAAAAGAAGTGCGCATACAAGGATGGAGAGCCGCGGGCACCCCAGATATTGAAAAGCAAAAGGAGCCAAACGATATTCTTGAGCCAGTGATCCCACGGAAATGGGAAGTCTTCGTAGACGGCTCCAAAAATAGAGAGGGCGCGGGGTTAGGCATCGTTATCACCACACCCACATGGGATAGGTTCGTGCACGCATTGAGATTGGAATTTGAAGGCCATACAAATAACATCGTAGAATACGAAGGAGTGGTCCACGCCCTCCGCTTGATAATCGAGATGGGGATACAAGAAGTACGATTTACAAGTGACTCCCGGCTAATCATCCGACAGATAGGCTACGAATACAACGTGTACGACGAGACACTAATGGCATACATGGATTTGGTACAAACGTTGGTTTCCCAAATACCAAAAATCAAGTTCCGACATCTGCGTAGGAAGGAACTCAGGCACGCAGATGCCTTGGCTTATGTTTCGGCCATGCTCAAGAACAAAGATGTCAAAGCAATCAAGGTGACAAGAGTGTACAAACCATCCATCAAGCTCCAGGAGATATGCGCGAGTAAACAACGCAAGTCCGCAATGGAGGATGTCTCTGATGAGGATATCAGAGAGCTCATATTCGACGACTTCCAAGACGACGATATAATGCAACAAGCAGATGAGGACGACGATTACAGTCGGGAAGAAGATTGGAGACTCGGAATCCATTCTTTCCTCCAGGAAGGGAAACTACCCCAGGACACCAAACAAGCTAGGAAAATACAATCCAAAGCAGGGATGTACGAGCTAAGAGACAAAATCTTATACAAAAAATCATTCCTAGGGCCACTTCGTCGCTGTTTGTCCCGATCCGAAGGACATGACATCCTGAAAGATATCCATAGAGGAGATGCGGGAAATCACAGCGGAATGAGATCACTTGCAGATAAGGCAAAGACGCAGGGCTACTACTGGCCAACAATGATCCGAGACGCGGCCATAATGGCGCAAAGGTGTGAGGAATGTCAAAGATTTGGCAGGCGAATCCACGCCCCAGCCACAAAGTTGAACTCTGTGGACAGTCTGTGGCCCTTTGCAAGATGGGGCATCGACATAGTGGGCCCACTTGTATCAGGAACCGGGAAAAGAAGATTCCTAATAGTGGCAACGGATTATTTCAGCAAGTGGGTAGAATCCAAGGCACTGGCGAGAATTCGTGATTCAGACGTCTTCACTTTTATATTTCAAAACATCATTTGCAGGTTTGGCATCCCCGCAGAGATAGTTTCCGACAATGGTAAACAACTACAAGGAAATATTATCGACTTGTTGTTCGACACCTTCAAAATTCGAAAAAACAAATCCACACCCATATACCCGCAGAGCAACGGACAAGCGAAATCCACAAACAAAACTCTAGCACTCATCCTCAAAAAAAAGTTAGACGAATACAAGGGGCGATGGTGCGAGCAATTACATAACGTTCTGTGGGAATACAGGACAACTCGAAGATCGGCTAATGGGGAGTCTCCATTTTTACTCACGTACGGAACGGAAGCAGTAATCCCCACGGAAGTTCTACTACCGACAACAAAGTCAGAAGAATGGGAAAAGAACCTCACCACGGACATGATGTTAGAAAAGCTTGATGATCTCGAAGAAAGAAGAGAGACCGCACTACAGAAAATGGAAAACTACCAGCGCAGGCTGGCCAGAGAATATAACAAAAAAGTAAAACTTAGGAATTTTGTAGAAGGGAAGTATGTGTTAAGAACCATTCCCCAATACCAGCGAGAAAAGAAATGGGGAAAATTAGCACCAACTTGAGGCGGACCCTACGTAATACACGATATCGCAGGAAATGGCTCCTACTATTTGTGTAATTTTAAAGGGTAAATACTCAGGCATCCTTGGAACGCCAAATATCTCAAGCCATACTACCCATAATCTATTACATTCGTATGCATTTCAGAAGAAGAAAATTGACTTACAAGTCTGCATGTTTCTATATCTGATAGAGGAATAGCACGCCTCAAATTTTCAATCAATATAAACTTTCATCTTCAGTTGACATAATTCTACTCATTACCCGTACGCATTTCGAGGTGCTCAATACCCATAATCTATACCGTATGAGACACATGTATATACCCATACGCATTTCAATTTACTCAATCTACTCACTACACATACCACTCACATACCCATCCGTACATAAGGAGATCAAAAAAAGAACAAAACATGAATGTATATTGAAAACCGTTCCATATCTTAATAAAATGTCAACACTATCGTTACCCCGTGGACGTAGGCCTTAGGGCTGAACCACGTAAATCCGTGTGCAGTTATTATTACTAAAGACCTGCATTGTACTCTAATAAGGGGAATATCCCGCACAAAGCGTGGACCCTACCCACTGCAATATACCGGGAACAACCCGAACAAAGCATACATATGCAATCTCTTGAACTCCCCCATAAGCGTCTATAAGTGTACGACCAGGGGGTGACTTCCCAAGGAACGAGATATCCAAGCAATGTTATAAGCCGCGATATCCTTGAACGCCGGCTAGACCCCCATCGCTCAGTAATCCTCTGGCCCAGGAATTAGCTGAACGGGGTGACAGGTCGCAAGACTATTCCGAGGATACCAACCTACGGAATTGCATGAACACTACAATTTCTCAAATCCTATAAATCAAGATCCACGGATTGCAAAACCAATCCCGTGGAATACAGAACTAATTCTGTGGATTACAAAATCCACAGAACTGTTTAATTACAAAATCTACGGAATTACTTAATATATTAACTTGGATCTATAAAAATAGATGCGAATTCAACAAAAGACGAGTTCAGATTTGGACGACTTCCAAGATTGATCTATTACATGGCAGTTGATTACGAACCTAGCAAGAAAAGTAGCAAAAACGCCAAGAAGATTAAGCAACTGAGATCAATCCCCAACATACTAGATATGATCTACTGGGAAGGAGCACCATCCGCGGGTTTCTCCTTTAACGAAGAAAGAACACTACCACCAGACGAGGGGCCGGAGGAACCTGAAGGGAGCGTGGGAACGGGACGTCGAGTATAACTCTTGCTTATTCCATGGGTCTTCTTGAGATCCAACTCAATCTCACCAAGAGTCCTATTAATCTCCTCCGCCAACTGCTTACGATCCACAAAGCCTATAGCTACGCTCTTCATCTCAGCTTGATTTAGGGAAATAGAAAGATGCTCCGCCTTTTCAGTAGCTTGCTTCATCGCTTCCTATCGAGACAAGGACAAACCCCGATGGTAGCTGACCTGGCCTTCCAATTGAACTACCTTAGCCTAAGCTTCGGAAAAAATTTCATTCGCAGCTTGAAGCTGTCCTTGGAGCTCTGCGGATATTAGAAGAAAACGGTGAGTAATGACAAATACAACACAAAGCACACTCGATAACAAAGACATATACCTTCACAATGGTTAACCGCGAAATCCCATTCTTTTGCGGCATAATCATATTCATTTGATAGCCTATCATAGTCTACCTGCAGAAGATTATGAGAATATTGACTCGCACTAAGGTCATCTCGAAGCATTGAGTTCGAATGATGATATCGGTTAACCTCATAATTCTTCGATTCCAACCCCTTGTTAAGACGGTACATAGTCACCTCTAAGTTTCTCTCATATTCAGCCTGACGAGCCACATCAGCTCGAGACGCGGATAAGGCACTACTAAGAGCGCCAGATTCCACCCTAGCATCGTCTCTTTCCTTGGCAAGACGTTGCATGTAAACCCTCACATCAGAGGGATGAGAAGAACGCGCTTGCCGTAATTCTTCTTCCATATCATTAAGCTTAACTTCTAGGGCGGAAATCTGGCCGCGGGCTTCCTTGAGATTATCCCGCGTCCATGAAAGAGCCCCGTTGAGCAACTGACGGTCGTGATCATTTCAATTTTGTAAATCTACCCAACAAATTTTTTTATGGAGCCATTCTTCGGCCATAGCATTGTGGACATCCGCGCGAGCATTCCATTTCACTGATTCTCTCTTGAGTTTCTCAACTAACTCAGCAATATGACCTTTTTGGCGAACTCTCTCACCACGAAGCCACATCAATTCAGGGACTCCACCCACTGAAGATAATACAGCGGGAGGAGAGAAAAAGGAGACAACTCAGAACATATAGGGAACATCGGAAAAGCAAAGTAGAGGAGGCACAAACCTGAAATGGACGAAGAATTCTGCTCAGCCACCTCTAAATGTCCCTTAACCAAATCTAGCTCAGAACGAAGCCTGGCTTCATCCATGCTTTTCTGTTCCTTGCGCTTAAAAAGATCCTTCAGCTCAGATATCTCCATATCTTTAGCAGAGGCCGCAGCTTCAGCACTCGAAAGCACCCCTTCACGATGGCGGAGTTTCGCTTCTAGTTTAAGAGACTTGGCCTTGAAGAGCCGGTAAAGATTATGGTTACAATACTCACTCCTCATCACCTACGGATCAAAAATAAATTAGTTCACATAACGTATCCAAGTAAAATCAGGTTTAGAAAGAACGGGACATACCTCCAATAGTCGCTGCTGAGGATAACTATACTGGTACCCATTAGCAACAGCCATCATGCTAGCAACAGTAGAGGGAGGATTCACCACCATATCAATCCCGCTGGCCACAAGATCTTTATCCCACGCTACATCTACCATCTCCGCAGAGGTCGACTCCATATGCTGGCGAGTAAAAGAATCCGAACTCTTTTCCCCTTCAATCACAGGGGCAGGATGCGGCACGACAAGCAAGTCTTTCTTTCTAATCCAAGCCAAAACAGAATCATCACCATCCGCGATCAAGGATTGCGAGAAATCATCAGAAGGAGAATCCAAGGACTTTCCACCAGGTGAAGCACTAGTTTGGCCTTGCGCCAAACCCCCCCCCAACAGCGGAGGAGGTGCCAACAAAACCCTCCGGCTGAACCACCAAAACCTCAACATCAGACCCGCGTGCTGCACCACCCCCACAACTACCTTTAAGAACATCCCAGTCATCACTAGGAGAAAGAAGACTGAATTCCAAGACGAGGCCCATAGCCGCGGCCATGTCGAAAGACTGATCCCCGGATAGAGCATTACCAAAGGAGAACTAACGGTAAGCATCCCCATCCTTGTCACCACTACCTAGAGCAACTCCCTTGCCCTTTTTCGCGACAGTCCGCGGCAGACCAACCTCCATATATGCGGCCCCACTCGACTTAGCTCCACCAGCGGCCTCATCAACAACATCACCACCAGTGGCCTCATCAACAACACCACCACCAGTGGTATAACCACCACAAGTATTCTGATCACCACCAGTGGTCTGATCAACACCACCTCCACCAACGCCCCCGTCGGCGCCACCAACACTATTTACTTCTTGAAAAGGTGGAGAAGTATCAATCCGCTCTTCTTCGTCGGAAACATCCTCGTCACCGTTCACTGGACTGCTCACATCCTCGAAGCGCGTAGAATCTTCGGTAGGAGAATTTGACGATTGCTTGGGATTGATCTTTTTCTTTCTAACCACCTACGATACATAATAATAAATTGCCTTGAGTATCTCCTTTCCTTGGCATAATCCACATTACTTAAGAAAAGGAAGGGGCATATATACGAAGAATACAAACATACCTTAGCATTCCGCGGAAGAAGGTTATCGTCGGAGATATCCTCATCATCCGCGTCATCAACATCACGACTATAATCGAAATCCATACCTTCGAAATTCATCTTCCAAGGGCAATAATGGGCATAACGAGAAGGAGAGGTTTCGCGGTAGGAGCTGTCAACAGTAGGCTGCCAACCATGGGCTCCGGGGACCCAACCATAGGCCCATGGACCAACTACTTCGACAACAGTGGAAGACCACTCATAGTCGTGATCACGTTTGATCCTCTCGTCAGCAGGAATAGGAAGACCTTCAGCACCAGGAATCCTCTCCATCTTGGAATCACTTACTTCGCTCAAAAGGCGAATTTCCCCCTTCACAGGATCAATATTCCGCAGATTCACAGACCACGGCTTACGCGTCTTCCTATTGAGGTAATCTCCAAAGGACTTGTTAAAATATTCAGGAGTATACCACCCTTTCTCCTCTTCTAAGTTGGGGGCATAGCAGGTCATCATCGTTTGCCCTTTGCTACGAAGATAGCACTCTCGGAGATGACGAAGGTAATTTCCCGTCAATTGCTGCACCCCGCGGTTATGACTTTTCTTAGAAGTATCGCGGCTAGATAAGACCCGGTAGTAGAAATCATCACCAGCTTTATACAAGGGAAACATCAAACCAGCCTCGAAAGCGCCCACGGTTGTCAACAGATGAAAAGCATCGTACTGATAATTAATAACCATCTCGTAGGTTATATCTTTATCAGGGGCGTAAAAGCACACCTGGAAGTGCTAAAGACCGTGCTTCACTTTGAAGGCTTCAAGATCTATGTTCCTGAAAGTGAACTTCTTGTTACCCAAAGGTAAAGGACGAAAAGTGACAGCAGAGTCATCTTCATAAGCGTCCCCTACAACATCTTCCGCAGAATCTGCTACCTTCTTCTTAGGAGGAACCACGTCTCCCGAAGATTCTATCTCTGAAGCCTTCCTCTTCGCGGGCTGATTCTTAGTTGTTTTGCCTGAGCTAGGCACAGATGAAGGCGGAGGAAGATTATCCCGTGGTGGAGGCATGGTGCGGAGAGGCTTCACATCTAAAAGTTCAGTGCGCGGATTCTGCTGCTTCTTAGGAGACTCATCTCTATGTCGGCTCGCGGCATATCTCGACCCCCGCGGCGGATCACCCCTTTGGAGCGAAGGCTTTTGACTGGAGGATGAGGACGGTCATCTATCCCGAGGGTTATCCTGAGTAGGAGGAGGCGAGGTTCCACCCCTGATATGAGAATCTCTCCGAGGAGATCTATGAGGACTCGGCGAAGGAGTTTGATAAGGCACCCGCGGACGATCAGACATATCTGCGAACACAAACACAAATAGGAGGACTAGTCAGAGTCAAGGAAGATCAAAAACAAGGAAATCTCAAGAACAGTGGTGAACGCGAAGAAAACCCTAGATTTCATCCACCACCATATGATCTCTCAAATCATTACTCAACTTAAAAGGAATCCAAACAAAGCCGATAAAACGCTCGGCTCAGCAGTGGCATCCTTCGACTCCATGACATGCATGGGATTTAACCCCATCATGATTCATCACTAAAAATTGAGAACTCCACAGAAGCAAAAATGGCGAGAAGAATAGGTAAAAAGTCCTACCTGAACTACAATAACTTCAATGATTAAAAATGAGGCGGCGACGACAACAGTAGCAATAACGTCAACAACAATAGCAATAACGCGACAGCAGCAGCGGCGGCAGAAACAGCAACAGTAGCAGTAGGAGAATTAGGGGTTTTGACGAAAGGGTGCAACAGAAACAGCAGCAGCAGCAAAAACAGTTACAGAAGAAGTCAAGAAGATGAAGAAGAAAATGGGGAAGGGAATAAACAGAGAATGTGAATTTAATTCACATTCCCTCATTCTCTTCTCTCTTAAAGTACCAAAAGAAACTGTCCACCACCCGAGACACAGTTACGGACGGACATGGGAAACGTGCACAATAAATGCAAATAACACCTTTTTAGAAGAAGTTATGAGGGAGAAAAAAGCGCACCACCTAATTCTTCTTCCGACTATAGCTGGCACCCAGTCATAAGAAGAGGGGAAAATTGTAAGTACACTTATGTATCTCCCTCGCCACGTGTACTAGCAAGCCCACGTGGAGGCCACGTCATAAAGGTGAATGGTACATAGGTGGATCCAAGGATCTAGGTGATGGGCCACATGTCGAGATCAACAGTCGAAGATGAAGGAACATCAACGAAAGGTATACCCACTTAACACCAAGGAGCTACTCGGCAGCACTTTATCTTATCTCGAGATGAGATGTAATCAAAGGCTGGGGAAGGCCCAACTGACACAGACGTGACAAGGAAAGACTGACATCGCCTGGCGCAGACTGGACCGCCCAACCACTCGCATTTAGTCTTGCTCGGAGGGCACGCAACAAACTAACCAACGAAGGAGACGGAGATTGGTCAGCGTGATGATCTTAGAAAGCATAGAAGCCGCGGGATGACAAAGAGGTCCGCGGACTATGCACAAAACACAAGAAGATAAGATTACAACAGCTCTTTTCCAAGGGACCCACCTAGATAAGCTATATATATGTCCCTTCCTAATACATTGAAGGGGGTCGAACAGTTTTACAGGGAGAGAATAAGAGAGAAACCAGGGAGAAGTAAGTATGAGATTAACCTTCGGGTTCCATGTATCACCTAAAGTCTTTTCGACTGTTCTTGTAATCTTTACCACATAGTGAATATCCCCCAGACCTGTGGATGTAGGCCTTAGGGCTGAACCACATAAATCCTTGTCTCGTCGATATTTTGTATTGGTATATCTTTATATTCGTTCGTGTTTCTTAGATATATCATTGAGGGTGTTGAGGAGATCATGACAAACCCACGGGGTTTGGAATCAATGAATCAACATCTATTCAAGCATCTCATGCCATATTCATACTTTAGTGCTTGCATTCAGCACATACGGAGATTGATTGTGAACACGTCGATGCCTACGTGATTTACGTGTTCACACACGTAATCAATATAAGTTTATCGACGAGGTGCCGTATAGCAAGTAGCCAATATTGCGAAATCTGCCGACGTTCCAATTGCCATGTACGAGCCCAGCAGCTCAGATGGTCACAATCACACACCAACGTGACATCAATAAATTCAACAAATCTACCCACCTATCGCAAAAAACAAGAATCAAATCCAACAAATTGGACAGTGGTGTTTGCTCTGTGTGCATAATACCGCAGCTCTCATTTTCAGTAAAGAAACGATGGTACGTAGCCGCTTACACTTGAAGCATTGTCAAAAGTATATATAGGCACTATCCTTTTGCAATAAAAGGATGGCTAATAAATAGGCTACGCATATATTCTTGGAACGTTCCGTGGACCCGTCTCAGCAGTGACGGTACATTATTCTCTTTTGTTGGAATGGGTTAGGGTATTTTGGTAGGATGGCCATTTGCTACACCCAAACCAATCCCTATGGGTACCCGACCCTATTGGGTAGGGTTTTACCCGTACAAACGGGGATGAATTTGGGTATGAATAATACCCGAAATCAATAAAGAGGGGATGGGGTGGGGATGAGATTCAAGGTCCCCTCTCCATACCTTTTAAATTTTAGAGTTTTAGATTTTTAGTTTTAGGTTACATGTTTACTTCATATATAGTAATGTTATGGTTAACATTTTGGGAAGAAACTGAAATAGATGATGAGATGGTTAACATGGAGGAAGATACTTGATAAAAAGGAATTAGGAACTAAAAGGAGTGATATTCATTTATAGACCAATTATTTTTTTCCCATACCCGCCCCATCCCAGATTATGCGGGTAACGGGGAGGGTATGCGTTTTTTGTTGTTGAACTGGGCAGTAACTGGGATACAAGGTCCCCGCCCCATGACCATCTCTATATTTTTGGCGCTACGTTTTACTTAAATATCTACTTGGGATGGATTATGTCATGGATTCTGGCAAGACTCAACTTAAGATATAGATTGAGATCATTGGACTCCTCGGGGCTCTTGATTATAAATCGTTGACCATCATTTTCTTTGGTTTTGTCAAATTAATCAACTCTGACTCCTGACGACAATGAAAAACATAAAAAGAAAAAATGCAGTCCATAAAATGCAAAATGTTTATGTTGGTGTAAAAATATCTTTTGAATTGTTCAACACGGCTGTATTTGTAACTCTTTTTAAGTCCATCGGAAATTTCGATTTCCCCTGATGGCGTGCGTCTCTTTGGTACTGATGGACTGGCGACTTGGGTAGTTGGCTATGAAACTTCCTAGTCCTACACCTAAATCTTTACTAATTGACTTTTTATAACAGATAACATAGACAGGGACGTCAATTGGGATAAATACCTTCAAAATATAAGGGAGGTTAAGTTAAGTATGGACACTTTGGGTTAAACTTTTCTCTTAGTGGCCAGTAGCCGACTAGTGAAGTTACAGCGTTGAGACATTACCAGATAGATATTCTACTCACTGTCAAAACGTGAAGGAAGAAATATACGCTTCATCGGGAGTTTAAGAAATGGCATACCTTTTAAGAAAGCATGCACACATCAGACTGATTTTTGTTTTTTATAAGTAAAGGCCTAAAACAAGGATAACGGTCAGCTTCAACTGCTGGATCTAGCAAAGCAGGAGGCATAGACCAGTACATGGAGGGTTTTTTCAGTTTTGCCCAATGGGCCAACTCATGAGCCACCGAGTTAAAATTTCTAGGTTGAAAAGAAAATATACAAGAGATTAAAGAAGAAGCAAAAAAACTGAATGTCTTTGAAGATGGCATCAGTTCTGGAATCACCCTCAAAAAGGCCTGAAGAAAATTGTTCCACCAGATGTTGAGCATCACTTTCAATAATGAGGTGTGTAAGCTTCTGTTCCACAGCTTTCTTGAGAGCTCCCCAGATTGCTCTAGCTTCGGCTTCTTCTGCGGATAAAACTTCAAAGACCGTAGCAGCACAGAGAGAAGCTTTGCTAGTGTGATCTCTCATCACGAAACTTGTACCATTGTCTCCAGATATATCATCATAGGCACCATCAGTATTACATTTGATCCAACCAATCATAAGGGGGCATCCATTTATGGTTCAGGCTGGTAGGGGTAGAACATGGAGTTACAACAGTGTTCTTCCTAGTTAGAAGCATAGCTTTGGCTCTTTCTAAGGCAGACTTATGAGGTTCAGACAAGTTTTGAAAGACCAAATTACTTCTACTAGTCCAAATAGACCATAAAATAGCAACAAAGAACTGTTGATCATTTACTGATTAACTTGGAGTTAGAGTCCAACAACCAGAAAACAAGCCATTGTTGAAAAGTTTTTTGAATAAAGAAGGCAGTGTTTATGCAGAACTTAGATAGAAACCAAACTTTAGAGGCAAAAGGACAAATCACCAAAGCATGCATAATGGTTTCTAGGGGATCACTGCACCCGGTATAGGCAACAGAATGCATGGAGAACAGTTTAGGCTGGTAGAGCATTTTTAGCATCCTTCCAAAGAAAAAGTTGAATTCTGTAAGGAACTCTAATTTTCCAAATGTGTAACCAAAGATTCTTATAGGGAGAGGGATAGGAGCCTCTGAGTCCCAAATAAGCAGATTTTGAAGAAAATTTCCCATTCTTCGAAAGGTCTCAAGCCCTCCTGTCGGGAGTGCAAAGCTGGCTTAAGGAAATAGTGATAATCTTCTTAACAAAAGCATCATCGAAATGAGTTACAAGTCTAGAAACAATCCAAGTTCTAGAAGTATTGTCAATGAAATAATCAACAGTCAAGCTAGGATTATGAGGGGTACCAGGTTTAGGAGAAGCAGACCCTAAAGAAGGTATCCATTTATCACACCAAGGGTTGATAAACTTCCCATCTCCAACAATCCAAGAAACAAAAGGTTTTATCAACTCTTTTATAGCATGAAGGAATTTCCAGGTCCAGGAACAATTGGAGGGACACTTAGCATTAAGAAAATCAGTTCTAGGAAAATATCTTACTTTTAAAATTTTGCTAACATACAGTCAGGATTTTCAATAATTTTCCAAGCATTTCTAGCAAGCATAGCCAAATTGTTTAACTCGGCTTTTCTGAACCCCAAGCCACCTTCATATTTTGGTGAGCAAAGAGAATCCCACCCCAAAAGATGTAGTTTTCTATCTTTGGGATCTAAGGATTCTCCCCACCAAAACTTGTAGAGATGAGCATCCGTCAATATGCAAAGGTGATTGGGGATAAGAAAGGCACCCATTTGGTAGAGAGGGATAACCTGGCCAATGTGTTTAACCAGAGTGGTTCTCGCAGCCTGAGAAAGAATTTTATGTAACCAGATAATAATCCTAGCATCCATAGCTTGTAAAACACTCATGTGAGTTTGAATTTTAGAAGACTGAAAAACAGTTGTGGTGCCCAGATATTTCTATCCCAAGTCTCTGCTTTGGATATCCAGAATGTTGGCTAACATAGCTTTCCTATGTTCAGGTACCTTTCTGCTAAAAAGGATACCAGACTTCTCAAAATTAATTTCCTGGCCAGAAGCAAGAAAATATTTTTGAAGATAGTTTTTTATGACACTGAAGTTTTCAGGAGTGGTAGAAGAAAAAAGAAGGGAATCATCAGCAAAAAGAAGATGGGTCATCTCAGGGGCATTTTTACAAATTTTTATCCCTTTAAGGGAGCCATTTCTCTAGAGACTGTCTATATAAGAAGAAAGAGCCTCGTCACAGATAATGTATAGGTAAGGGGATAAAGGATCCCCTTGCCTAAGACCTCTCTCAGGTTGGAAAAAACCAGTGGGACTACCATTAAGCAAAACAGAGTAAGAGACATTAGACACACACTGATTTATAAGTTTTATCCAATTTTCAGCTAAACCCATTTTTCTCAAGACTTTTTCTAGAAAATTCCATTCCAATTTATCATAAGCTTTGGACATATCAAGTTTTATGGCAGCAGTACCCTCCACTTTATCATTATGATTGACTGAATATATGGCTTCATTTGCTAGAAGAATATTATCAGAAATACTCCTCTTAGGAATGAAGGCACTTTGATTTTGGGAGATTACTTTATCCATAAATAGTTTAAGCCTGTTAGCTAGAGTTTTGGAAAGGATTTTGTAAATGAAATTTCATAAACCAATGGGTCTGTAGTGGTTGAATAACTCAGCTAAAGGAACTTTAGGAATGAGGGCTATATTAGTGTGATTGAAAACTTTTGCAATATGGGCAGTTCTAAAACAGGTTTGGGTCATATCAACCACATCATCTCCCACAATGTCCCAATGTTTTTGGTAAAACAAACCAGTGAAGCCATCAGGTCCAAGAGATTTTTTCCCTCCCATTTGAAAAACAACATTTTTTATCTCCTCAGCTGTGAGAGGAACATTTAGCAAATCATTGTCCTCAGCAGAAAATTTGACAGGGAGATCCCTTAGAATCTCCTCCTAAAAGTGCTGAGGTTGAGAAGAATAAAGACCTTTGAAATAATCTAAGAAAGATTTCCCAATGCTATCCCTATCAGTTAGAGTAGCATTGTTAGAATCCTTGATCCAGCTAATAGCATTCCTTTTCCTTCTAAAGAGGGTAACTTTGTGGAAATAAGGTGTGTTTCTATATCCTTCAATGAGCCATACTTCTCTAGACTTATCTTTCCAATAGAGTTCCTCAAAAGTGTATAGATACTCTAGATTATCTATAAGTCTGGAGGTAGTGATGGAATCAGTAGGATTAGAAATTTGTAGATTTAACAGGTCCTTCCTGATGGTAGATATATCAGTTTGAATATTACCAAAGGAAAATTTGTTCCAATTTCTAAGACCATTCTTGGTATTAATAAGTTTGGCTTTGAGTTTATAGGTTGGGGAACCTATGACATTTACAGACCAAGAGTTAGCAATCATATCCCTACAGGTAGGATCCTCTATCCACATAGCCATAAAGTGAAAAGGTCTAGGCATACAATTTTCCTCATAGTTGAAACCAACATGCATAGGACAGTGATCAGAAGAATCTCTAGGTAGGTTATTAACACAAAATTTAGGACAAAGTTCCTCAGCTAGTTGATTTAGAAAACATCTATCAAGTCTTTCAAGAATCAGATCAGGGCCCTGTTGTATATTAGACCAGGTAAACCTAGGACCAGAGAATCCAGGATCATGCATATTATTAATTAAGCAGAAGTTTTTTAGAAATTCACAGTTAGAGTGTTTTATCTCTAGGCCACCATTCTTATCTTCATATCCTATGAGAGTGTTAAAATCACCAATGACAAAAACTGGTTCATTTATAGGAGCTATAGTTTGTTGTGAAAATTGCTCCCAAAAGGAGGCTCTAAGAGCACTATTAGGTTCACCATACACAAAACGGATATGACAATTTTTTGAGTGGATTATATCATTAGTAATCACATGGATGCCCCTTAAGCTAGAGGATATAACATACAAATGAATTTCCTTCTTCCAAGCCAGCACCAAACCACCACTTCTACCAATACTAGGAACATTGAAAGTACATGGAAAACCCATGTTTTTTAGTTTCCTGGAAGCCATATCTTTCCCCATTTTGGTCTCAGATAGGAAAATAATATCAGGATTCACATTTCTACAGAGCATACCGAGTTCTTTATTAGCATATTTTTTACCTAGGCCTCTAATGTTCCATGCTATAAGATTGATATTATTGACAGGGAATTGATTTAGAGTAGGATTGATATTATCAAGAATTGGGTTAGTTGGAATGGATTTACCTGAGGAGGAGAGCCAAAATCACTTCCAAGAGGAGAGAAAGCAGAATCACCATTCTGAGTAGAACTTTTGGGAGAAACCAGATTTGGATCAGCAGCATTGAGAGGGGAATTATTACAAACATCATTGCTTGTAGGGGAATTACCAGCAGGAACAGTGAAGTTACCCATAGAGTTAAACATGGCTTGAGTATTAAGAGGACAGTTGGATAGATCAATATCAGGTAGGTCATCCAATTTAGTGGTGGGAGAACATAGTTGATCATAATACGGTTCATTGGGAATTTGTACTTCAGAAGTGGTAACTAAAGAATCAACAATAGGGGTGGCTCTAGTGCGTTTCCTTAGATCCGCTCTTGGATTAATCTTTCTTTTAAGATTAGCAATGACATCTTTTTCAGCAGAGGTAGAAGCTCCTCTAGTGACAATGGGACTAAGATTAAAAACAGCGGATGTTTTGAATCTTCTTAAAGAATTGTTAGTCCGAATCGGACCACTCGGAGTTGATACGGACCCAGTAATAGTAACAGAATTAGTTTGGATGGTATTTTGCTTTCCAATCACTGGTAACCCTCTTTCCATTTGAGTAGTGTGTTGTTGTACATGGCCAATATCCAAAATATTCAGAGCTGGATATCTATTGACAAAAGGACCCATATAGAAAGTATTAGATAGAAAAACTTTGTAGGATCAGCTATATTGTTGTCAGTTGCAACAGTCTTGCCTAGGGACTTTCCTTGTAATGTTGGTCTCATAGGAGTATCTTGGACATCCTCAAGCGTTTGCCTATTTTTATCCGCGGTACCAGAGGAGGAGTTGCAATTTTCCTTTGCATGTGAAGGCATCATGAGCTTTGAAACACTTGGCAGATTGTAGTTATTGCTACTGGAATCTAATCCTTTGAGCTTCTTCTGTTTAAGCTTCCAAGCAGGGCAATTCTGATCCTTATGGTCAAGTATGCGACAAGAAGTGCAGAAGTATCTTGGGACTATGATGTGTCTGCATTCAATAAGGAAAGGTTCATTTCTGCCATTAGTAAAGAGGGGTATACCAGTTGGTAAAGCTTTCTGAACTGGAATTTTGATGCAGACTTTAACATTCTTCAGAGGGTGCTTGACAAATGGATTTTGAGCCTCAATGAGATCACCCATACTTGTAGTGAGTAACTTTAGATCTTCAAATTCGGTATATTCATTTGGTATATTACACAATATAAACCACATAATCTCTTCTTCAAAAACAAATTGGTGAATTAGAGGCTAGCCTTCCTTTGGTACCACTTTCAGAATAGATAAGTAACCACAAATGAACCAAGGTTTTTGGGAATTAATTCTGTCAAAATCCTCTTCTGAGAGAAAACGGATGAGAACCTTGTTTCTTTGACCATTGAATGTAGAAACCGTTGGATTCTGAGCCAGGGGACAATTATTACAGATGTAGTATCTGATAGAAGAGGTTGGGATGAGGGTTTCACAACAAATGTAACCATCCATACACCATTTCCAGTTAGTATCCGCTTCATCTAGAACCACTTTCTTATCTATGAAAACAGGTTTTGTGAGGGTTGCAGGGAGATTGAGCTTATCTTACATTTGGGTAGAGAGAGCTTGGATATCAAGGTTCATAGTATTAGAATCTCTTGAGGAAGATGGTTTTTCCATAGAGAAGGTTATGAGGATATATATTTCAAAGATTTTAGTATTCTTGGGATACTCAAAAGCTATTATAAAAAAGATGGTTAAAAAAATGAAGTTTTGTTGAATATTATGTTGATAAATGATGATGAAAGATGTGTACCATTTGGAAAAGGTAGCAAAGTTTGTAGTCTTTTGTGTTTGAACTTTAAAAATAGAATGAGAATATTGATGACCAAATTCAAGGCAGGTTTTAGTGAGATTTTGATGCAAGATAACAAGATAGGGACTGAGAGTAGTACTTTGGGTGAGAGGTTTAGCATATGTAACATCTTTATCAGTAACAGACTTTTTAGTATGATTTTCCTGTGGAGTGTTCACGTGAGTGATATAAGGAAAGTAACACATCAAGGTGAAATTAGTGATATTGTAATGATATTTTTGGTATGGTAAGAAAAGGGGGTGGATACTTATGGATTGGATTGTTGAGAATTTATTGTACTTGTCATTGCTTGAGATGACGTTAAGCTGATGATATAAACTTCCAAAGGTAATAGTGGTAGAAAAGTGAGGTGGGTATTCCTTTGTGGAAAACTGAGTGGGTGAAGAAATTTGGATAGTGTTTTGGCGGTTATTCCTGGTAAGTAGACTAGACCCTTTCCTGGATGGAATACCCCTAACTGCAATGGTGCCTCCCAACTGATGCTGCTTTATCCAAATCTGCATACCACATAAAATGTAAATTAGTCCCCAAAGATAATAATCAAATACTGGTAACCTACCAAATCTCCTCTTAAAAGCACAAGGATAGGGTGTAGCGGTTATAGTTGAAATTAGGTGTTGAAAATAGAGAACGGTGGTGTAATTATGAAAAGAAAGGGTTGAAACAGACACCAGCCTTTGACTCGGTGTAGGATAATTATGGTTCTTAGGGTGAAAGGTACACGCATGAGTTTGCATGGGTGAAGAGAACGAAGTGATTTGACGATTAACCAACCGCCATAAATGACAGTTAATGATAGAAATTACGCCTTTAAAAGATAGGTTTTGGAGGTGATTAAGAAACTCATTAGTTTTTTTACTAGAAAGGGAAAGGTTTAGGTAGATATTGAGAGATGGCAAACTCCGGCAGTTCTGTTCCCCTAACCCCCTCCGTGTCAGATCAATATAGAACGGTAGCAACACTGTTAAGCAATTTGAGTGTTGATGAATTGCAACAGTTAAAGATTGATGTTCAGGAAGAATTGGATCATCATGAAGCGGTTCAACAACGCCAAAGAGAAGAGGAATATCGCAGGCAAAGAGATGCACAACGGAAGGAAAGGATGTACGCTGAATGGGTACCTCAATATTTGAAGAGACGAGAAAGGAAATATAGTGAATGGGAGGCAAAGCAAGAGGAGAAGGCTGAGCAGAAGGCCAAGGGTCCACAATATGGGAGCGGAACTGATGAAGATACTGACTCATCCGGAGGGTTTGATGCAGATGGAGAAGGTGGGGAGGAAATGGGGACAAGCGATATGGATTCTGATTATGGGGATAGCAATGAGGAGATGGCGGTTGAGCGACTTAAGTATGACTCTGAGCATCTAAGGGCTCGATTTGAGAAGGAGATAGCCAGTCCCAAGAAGTACTCTCGAACCATGAACGAAGGAGAGCAGTTTCCATTAAGTGTGAGTGCCCGGGTTCCTTACTCAGATGAGGATTCAGATTCCAGTGGTACATCTCCAGCCCCATCAAGCAGCGAAGACAGTGAACGTTGAACGGAGGAGGGGTATCAAGACGTGTGGTGGATGCCACAAAGTTACCAGGAGGAGCTAAATTTTTTGGGTGTTTGAAAATCTTGAAAATGGTTAGCAAATTTTTTGTCAAGAGACTCCTCTGGTGATTGCATTGACTACCCAACTTCTTCAAGCTATGATTGGAGGTGATGGACATGTTCTTGCTCTTGGTCTTTCTCTTGTTCTTGTTTGATATTTTGTTGATGTGTTTTGGATTTTGAACTTTCTGGATATTTTGAACAGAATTGGTACTTGTAGTAGTAGAGGGGTAGTTGGTACTTGTAGTGGTATTTGTGTAAGTATGGAATGGTTGTGTAGGTAAGCTGTTGGTAATGTAATGTTCGTTCTGTTTTAATTTCTTGAACCGTACTAGTGATGAACAAGGTATTGTTGTGTCTGAGAATGTTAGTACTTGGAACACCGATGTTGCTAGAGTTGTTGTTATTGGCAGAGGTAGTTCCTTTGTAAGAATTGTCTTTAGTTTTGGTGTGAATGAATGTACTTTGGTGTTCTTCCCTGATTATGAACTTGATTAGATAGAACACTAAACTGTAGATGATGTAGCTTGCAACTAGCAGATCAAGATGAATGGAATGCAAATGAATCTCTTTTGTAAACATAAGGTAGAAGGTAGAAAGATAGGAAGAGAAAGGAACTGAGTTTAGAAACCGATTTGCAGAGCAAAATCAAAGGTTGCATAGTTTGCTTATCTTTTTCTATTCTAATTCTATTGGTCATGTGTATAAATGTGAAAATTTATATAGGTTTCGAATTCTATCGTAAATGATAAATTATTCCATTCAAGTTGCAGAAAGGATAAATGACAAGGGTAGGTTTGATTTCTGTGCACACACACATCAGACTGATTACTTCCTCACGGGTAGCATCTCATTTAACAAAAATCCTAAAGTCTGAATAGTTGGTTTTTGGAATTCCTCGCGACTGTTATTAATCGTCCTCCTAGAATTTGACACCTCCCCGCGCCTATCAAAGTCTAACTCTTTACTAATTGACATGCGCAAACAAATCTTATACATGCATCTCCACCATGAGGCTGCCAGATAGGGGCGAAAATAAAAAGTGGGGATTTTATTATTTTATTATTTTTCGTTTTGGAAGGGTTCAGTAGAACAGAAGCAACAAAATATGATCCATTACTTTGATGGATGACTTCAACAATCTTCAAATCTCATCTCACTTTCTTAAAATTTGAAATGATGTTAAAAGGGAACCGATAGAATCCAATATTAATGCAGACCACATGATTAATATATCTCCTCCTGGGGACAAAAATACGCAATCAAATAATTTGCCACCACAAGTAACCATCTCTATATCTCAAATCTGAGAATCACAACGTCCCTTCCTTGATATTTGTTGCAATAGGTAAGGGCATTAGACTAAAAGAGATTAGCAAAATCATGATTTAGGTTTATTGATACCTGTCGCCATTTCATTTGTTATTTGAATTAAACTACTTATTATCAAATTACTTCGTAAAATCATAGAATTAAACTACTTATTATCAAATTACTTCCTAGTTGATGTGATTGAGCTATTAGCCTATGACTAATTAAGTAAAAAATTATGTCTTTTTCTTTTTCAAATTAAGGTTTATGTCATTTAAATAAACGGCCCGAAAATAGGATATCTTTGGACGATCAGAATTGAATTGCATTCTGAATAATTCTTCCAACAATTAACTTTAACTTTCTTCAAAGAATTTCGTATCACATCACATTCTCCTTCTAGGTAAACAAAAACAGGACTGCTACACGTACAGGGGGGGAAAACTCCCCCAAAACCGAGCCCTCACAGTTTGGGGGGCCCCGGGGGGAGTTAATAGGGGGCCGGATAAAAAAGATGTGAGACCCACCATTAATCTCTCTCACCCCGGTTTTTGGGTGGTTTTGGGGCTCGGTTCATTTATCTTTTTGAAACAAAAATAGGCAATGAAACATGGCGTACTTATGCATGTGATTCTTAAGCTTTAGGAAATAATAAAAAAAAATTCCAATTAGAGAATCCAAAACCAATGTGAGGCCCTCAAAAATACCATCAAGTAAATAAATTTGTTTTATTTAACAAAACTCGTGTTGTACATGGATAGGAAGAACAACAAAAAAATGCTCACTGCACTTTATTCCTCTCCCACACAATCCTATTACATTTCTCTTTCACATCAAAGGGGACCTACGGAATACGGACTGATGGATTCAATATACCAAAAAAAAAAATATATATATATATAAGGAAAATCGAAAGCGTCAGATTCAAGGCAAATGGTACCTTAAAACTGGAAGGTTCGGGGAACAACGGTAAGTATTAACTTCTAACTGTGAAAGAGAGGAATCAAAAGCTATTTTTCTAACGGGGTGTATTGTAGTAGGATTTATATGGATATTTAATAATCCTAAAATCTCCCAGGTATTCAATTATAATTATGATATGCAAGGAATCATTATATATCCATGGTATTCAATTTGGATTTTTTTAGATACCACGATTATCCTAGGTATTCAATTCATTTAAGATTTATTAGGATAGTTGATAAGCAAGATATATTAGGATTCTCGTGGATATTTGTAGTGAAAATATGTATGTTATTATCTCATATTAATCTCAACTCAAACTACAAGAGTTTCATGGATTCTTATGGACAGTTTGTATTTCTTTTGGTTTTCTTTTTTTTAGCACATTACTAGGTATCACCAGGGCCTTACGGCCCCGACTCAACTTTTGGTTAGTATTTAACACATGCTTTTAACTTGGTAGTGTATATAAGTTCTGTTAAAATACTTTCACATACTATTAGTATACTTATCTAAGTATCTCGCCTTAAGTGTGAGTGTAAATATAAGAGTTTGAGGGGATCCTTCCCTCATCTTTAAAGCTGCATTTTTACTGTCATCCTTGCTCCATTAAGGAGGTTCTGGGGTTGTTTGTTACCGGGATACTGAAGACCCAATAGAGTTGATGATCTCCTCATCAGGTGCCTATTGAAGTTGAGAGTCTAATATGAAGGTGATGACCTCATACTCAGTTTAATGAAGCAGGTCTTTACCTCTAGTGCCATGATCCAAATGTCCGCATTCAATTCACATATGTTTGTATATCATTTGCGAATGACATGCAAACCAAAATATTGGCTTTGTAATTGCCTCACCCTACCGTATAGTAGAGAGATTTAAATATAAGTGGAGATATTACCACCCCCACATGCCCTGTTAGCTATTTACAATATTTTGTTTACCAAGTAGTTACCTCTGATTGTGTTGCCTTGCTAACATACACCACCACACAGTCCTAAGCATCTGTAGGTAACATTATACAAAAAAAAAAACTTGGCCCAGGTGGAGGTGTTTACTATCATTTACTAAACGGGAAGAGATTTCTAATTTACAACTCCAATAGGCAATTTACTGCTTTTTGCTTGACCCTTGAAAAAAGATAGTTTACATCATAAAATCAACTTAACTCTCCAGTTTTCATTGCAGGTAAAAAGGATTCTGGATAGAGCACGCTTCACATTCTTTCACACATTACTAAACATCCACACCGAAATAAGTAACCGAGTTCTTTGTATTATATGTACCATAGTGTTGGTTCTTCTTTGCACATTCTTCAAAGTTATTAAGCTTTAATATCTCGTTCAACCAAACTTCTAAGATCTCCAGAATATTTAGTGCATTTGACAAAAACAATAATTTTAAAATCCATTGCCCAGGAAACTTCTGTAACAATAACGGGAACACGTACTCGTCAGCTGCAACCGTTAAGGCTTCTCTAACTCTTCTCTAGCCAAGTTTCCCATGTAAAGAAACTCCAAGAAGGTCTTGAGTCGTCTGCAACCGTTAAGGCTTCTCTAACTCTTCTCTAGCCAAGTTTCCCATGTAAAGAAACTCCAAGAAGGTCTTGAGTCGTCGTGATAGAATCCCGCTAAAGTAAAATAAGTATTGTTGAGGGTGTCAATTGCTTGCAGGTCGTCAAAATCAGTAAAAGAAAACTTGGAGCGTCTTTTCCATTTAAGTTGCCGGCAGCAGCTTAACCTCGGTATAGAACTTGGAAATGACCCGATGTTCATCCTTCGCAGGGTGCAATTTAGGTTTTGCGGAGGCAATGTTGAACCAGTTAAGAGATAAAATTAGTTAAACAATGAAGTTTCAGGAGAATTTCTCATCTTCGTACCTGAGAAGCCAGTGATAGATACTCTGATCTTCATGTATGCTAAAAGAAATCCAAAATTTTAGTAGCCCTAACACTCTACAAAAGGCGCAATTTAAAATCTTTGAGTGACACAAATTCCCAACGGAATATAGATATAATCCTTAGAAAACCTGAACTTAAGAATCTAGGAACTTAAAGACATTATCTTTTTCCCCACCTCTACTTTGCATCAAGATGAAAGATACAACTGGAGCCAAGTGTTGAGCCCAACAACTTTTCATTTCACAGATGAGTAAGAATTAATGGGAAAGCAAACAGAAGTAGATCTTGTGTAGATGGTATGTTTCAACAAACTGCTGAGTGTTGATGCACAAAAAATAAAATTATTCAAAACAGAAAGAGACGAAATAGATAATCACCCAACAAAGATTTAAAGGGAATTAATTCTTGGCATTATTGGCTGAACTGGAAATTAGTTTTGTTGCAATTATTTATAATGAAACCGATTTTAAGAATAAAAAAATGCAAGCATGAAGAAAAAAATGATGATTCAAGTGTACTCCAAATATATGAGGGAAGACGTACATGAACTGTGTACCATACTTCATTATCGACCAAATAACCTGGAGATGTACCATACTTCATTATCGACCAAATAACATGGAGATGACACAATATCTTCCTTTTAGTGGTAAATGAAATGCTACTAAACATATTTTCAAGACTACACAGACTTATTTTTTCTAGGAACTTTATGGCAGCAATGTCTCAATAACACGATAAATTAAAATCAGTAAATAAGGTAAGTCAAGAAAGTAAATTGATTGAGATAAACCAAAAATGAACTGAATCTGATAGAATTCACCAAAAATATTCATCTCTCTCCCATGAGGAGGGAATTGAGTATTACCACTTAGCAGTCAGGTGGAGGATGTCCAAGATGATGACTCAAACAATTAACAGAATTGTGATTGAGAGTCCTTACCACCTTTTACACTATTAAACCATGTTAGGAAACTCCTGATCATCAACTCCCAATATATCTCCTCTAACAATAATATCAAAAACGTTTCTCCAGAGATAAATATAACGCCATCCATGATGTGTTGTGCAATTTTTATAGTCTAGGATGTTGAACCCTGTGCATTGTATATCGCTAACTGACATTCTAGGAAACCGGGTATGATGGTTCATTTGATCTGAAATCTTGCACAGTAAATAACACCGCAATTTAAAAAGTATTCTCCCAAAATTGATTAACAGTGTAGAGTTAGCTTAATATGACAAACTCAAACCATTACCTACGAAACTGACTGCAATCGTAGCCAAATTTAGAATGTTCAATCTACAAACCCTCTTAACACCTAAAAAAATTTCTTTATTTGTTGTTAAGTTCAGAATAAATTCCCAGAATGGCACGATTTCCTAATTCCCACCTGTTGCGGAAGTTATTAGAAAAATGTTGAGTCTCCCATTTTCAGGACTTATGGCATGGAAGTTCATCTGTGCTTTTGAATTCACTATTGAAAGGAGAATTATGATATTCCGAAACAACGTATCCTAGAACATTTAATATACCCTGCCAAACGTACGTAATTACATGTTGGGACAATACACAATGAAACTACTACTTTTCGCCACAATTTATTAGCCGAAAATAAAATGAACTTCAATTATCATATTTTATGCCTGTTTTGAGAATCTGCCTCTACTTAAATCAGGAATGTAGTTTATCCACCTACATCAACATCTTTTGCCACACATTTGAAGACTTACAAACATATTGTTGGGTATTCTAATAGTTTAGCTTGTTATCAGAACTATCAGATTCTTATGATGGTGAATGGGTTTATTTCTCGCTTGAATTTTGTAACCCCGGTACGGTTGAAAACCTAGTCATTGTCTCAGTTATTTATTGGAGCAGATGTGGTGAACGCATCCACGGATTTCGAATTGGATATAACCTCTTGAGCAACGAATATAAGGTGATGTGTATTACAAAATATAAGAATGAATATGAATATTACATTTTTACACTGGGTAGTACTAAACCATGGAGAAAGATGAATAATCCATGGCCGAAACATCGTCTTATGAATTGTTTTCATTTTGATAGAAGAATAAGAATACCACCAATTTCTTGTAATGTATATCTCATATTTCATCTTGACCAACATCAACAAAATATTATGCAACATATATCATATACACTCTAGTAAATAAATAATTAGCTTATGGAACTAACCTACTTGCTTAGATACATAACTCCAACATCCCTGACCATACTTAAGTGATTTCGGACCATACTTAAGTGATATGGTTAAGAAGTCTGTCATGGTTTTCAGAAGAGCCCTATCTTCATGCCAATTCAGGGCACAACCTTGTAATGAATTGAGCATTTCAGAGTGAGTGTCCAATCAAAATTCTGTATAAAATGGACCAAAAACAGCTAGATAGTCTTTTATGTAAGTTGACAGATCTAAACTTACCCAGTTGAATTAATAAAAAATTAGTTGTGGTGCTGGAACCACTTCAATTCATCTACATCAGCCAACAATCTCACTTTTTTTGCACATAAATAACTAACTACACAAAACATATGTCCAAAGATATATAAATCCAAGGCAGTTGATGCAGGTACATAGTAGGGCATCCCTATGATAGCATTACCACCTTGTTAAACATGTAGTCTAATAACAATTTGGTTATCAATACGATTACAGTTGCAGAGAATATTAACTAAGAATATGCAGTACCTCAATAAAGTTTGTTTCACTAATCGAAAGGTATCGTATTTTCCTCTACTCGATAAGTAAATCAAAGTCGTAGATGCTTCAAGGGATCCATCACAAATCCTCTGAAATATCAAATTTATAAATATCTATGGTTACTTATGCAAGAATGGGATTGAGTATGTATTATTGCTATAAGAGATACACATAGGATAAATGTAAGGACCCTCAAGCTCGTCAACACTATTAGACCGGTCAAGTGATGAATTAGTCGATAATAACTTTATTAGTTTAACACGAACATTAATTAATAGAAATTAATCTAACAACGATCTAGATACGAAACTAGTACCGTTTAATATGTCTCTAAAAGTTACGCGAAATGGACTACTCGAACGTGTCATTCGGAGATCGGAAGAAGAAGATATCTGTTATTTTAAGTGAAGGGTAAAATCATCATTTCTTAGAAAAACGCTATTGATGCAACATAGACACGTCGTGGCTTCCCTTATCAAAGTAAGTGCATGTCCTAATGTTTCCTTGGGCCTTATCCCCTCGACCGAATCGAAGAGAAGTCGTTCTCTTTTCTTCTTATGCTTCTTTCTTCTCATTCTTTCTTTCTCGCTGGTTCTTCTTCTCTGTTCTTCGTATGGTAGAAATTTGAGAGATAAATCGAGTTTTCAGATTGACAGAGAGATGAGGATGATTGAGTAGTGGTTGTTGTTAGTGATGTTGATTTTGGTTATCTCTGGGAAGAAGATGAGAGGTCGGTGCTGCTATAAATCGAAGATATGATGTCTGAAGTTAGGGTTTGTGTATGATGGTGATGTGAATCATGTTGCTGATAGATGAATAAGAATAGGGTTGTTGTTTAATTGATGTTATTGAGTTGTTCTGATGATTGAATCAAAGTTAGGGTTTTCATAAGAAGTTCTACGAAGAATTAGAAGATGAAATTAAAGATGATGATTGAGAAAAGTAGAAGATGGGTTGGACACGAGTTAAGATTAAGGTTGAAGAATCGATTTAAATTAATAGTTAGGGTTGTGTTTCTGTTTGAGTGAAGATTTTTGGAATTAGCTGTGATTGAGTTGTGGATTAGGGGTTATATGGTGATGAGCTGCGTCGAATCCAAGGAAGGGGTTGGTTTCAATTTGGTGGAGAGAGTCTCTTGAGGTAATTTACTTCTTAGTATCTCGGTAAAGCTTTTTAATTTCATCTAAATGAATTATGAACTGTGGATGTTGATGAATATTGAAACTGAGATTGAGATAACTATAAAATGAATTGATGTTGTTGAAGTTTTGGGATGAATTGGTGGACTTGAAATGGAACTATTATTAATGGATTTTTGTATGTGTGTATATGAATTGAGTTAAGGAAGGTGTTGTTGTATAGATATGGAGTGGATGTTGAACTGATGAAGACTGTGTTAATTTGTAGTGTTTTGCAGAAGGGTAATAGTTAAGCAGTGTTGTTTGAATTGAGGTTTAGTTGGATGAAATAGGAGAATGTATAAAAGTATACATGTGACAAATGAGTAACTGGAAGATTAGAATGGATTCACAGTTGTAGATTATTGTATTGAGATACGAGAAGTGGTAGTGTTGATTTGTGGTTGCATTCAGTGGTGATCCAGGTTTAGTGGGTTGTGTTGCTTGAGTTGAAACTGAGTGTTCGATTATGTGTGAACTCTTGCAGATGAAGAATATGAATGAACTGTTGGTGTTCATTCTAAAGAGTTGGAACTGAAATGAGTTGGTTGATGTTGTTTTGGTTTATGTGGTTGCAGGTGTTGGGAGTTGAGTACTCAGTGAACTATATTAGTGCAGATTGAGTTAAAAATTGGTATGGAAGTAGTAATGCGATTGCAGCTAAGGATGTATATTCCAGGGTTGCTGTTAATTGAATTATCAGTTGTAATTGAGTTGTTGAGTTAGAAATAGAGATTTCAGTTTGTGATGATGGAGCTGAATTGAGATTGAGGCAGATGGTATGTCTTGTAGTTGAATTCTGTTAAACTGAGGGTGAGGATAAATGTAGCTAATGGAATTGGTTGGCAGATCAGTTAAGGGGTATGTTTGATTATCGCAAAACATGAATGTTGCCTTGAGCGGATCTGAAGTTACAATTCTTGAAGAGTAGTGATTATAAAATTGTAGATGGTAGTTGTTGTGGAAGCTTGGAAAAGTTGAATTACAGGAAAGAATTGAGTTGAATCCTTTCAGTAGAAGCTTGTATCTGCAAATGCAGGTAAACTGAATTTAGTTTTGTAAATGAGTTATGAATCATTGTCTAGAATGAATGTATTATGATGATGTTGTAGATATATATATAGAATTTGAGTAGCTATGTAAAAGAAGAGTATGTTGAAGTTGAACTAAGATGTATGCTTGAAATTAGATTAGTGGGAATTGATGTTGCAATTGTGTTGGCCTGAGCAAAGGCTCATGCCTTGAGATTTTTCATCAGTCAAATGACTGACTGATTTGACTTAGATGACCTGACTGAGTTGAATCGGTAGATTCACCGAGTTCCTTGTCTAGACCCGAATTAACTCAGTTTGACCAATTCCAGTTTGACTCGTTGACCACTTGACCTTTGACTGGGCGTGGACCGTTAATTGACTTCATTGACCGTTGCTGACCGTTAGTTGACTCAGATGGATTTGGTCTAAATTTAATGGGTTGGTTTAGTGGACTTGGGCTTAGAACCATTAAATAGATTTGTATGATTCTTGTTTGAGCCGCTTTGGCTAGACTCTTAGACTTCTTGTGTGATTAACAGTTAGTCTATATTAACAACGATCGATTCAAAGGATGAACATGTGGATCGTGGATCTCGAGGTAGGCGTGGCCTGTCATCAAAAGAGGTGGGAATGCATTTGACACTTTTGTAATCATTATTGTTGTTTTATAAAAGTTTATGCTTAACAAACTCATGCATTGTCTGTCCGTGCATTCCATGCTTTGTTTAAAATGCAGTATAATAATACTGTTATTTCTGTGAATCTTTCCACGATTTGGAAAGGACTTGTATTGTTTTGTTGTCAATATAAATTGTTATGGGAAATGAGAATTTCCACTTGTGGTATATAGGATACGCTCTTTCACATTTATACCTACTTTAATTCAGCTTTTATTGTTTAGAGTTGGTCACCATGGTCTTGGTGGCATCCATAGCTAAATAGGTGTGAATTTCCGGTTAGGAATTTACAACCATATTAGTACATTGTTTGAAAGAAGGAGTTTGTTCCATATACATGTATGATTATTTCAGTGACTTAGTCACTGTTTAATGTTTCGGAAAAACATGTATTGTTTTCCAACACGTGCCTGATGAGTGCCAAATATTGCATATTCATACACCTTTTCATTGGCACTTAACTCATCTTTCGCGCTTCAAAGTCATATATTATCCCAAATTCTGCATTTTTTACCATCTTCAAGAATAAATATTTGTATTAATTAATTTTGTGTTTTTAAGTACTAAATAAAGCTTGGAAGAATTGAGAAGACAAAAGAGAAGAAAGTTGGAAGTGTTGCAACCCGTTCGCGCATTAGTGGCAACCTGTTTACAATACATGGGATTAAACTACCCATAATCCAAAACCCATGATCCAAAACCCAAGACCCAAATCCATTTCCACCTCACCACCATTGGATTCCAAAACATCCACCTCACCCCATTGGATTCCAAAACATCCACCTCACCCCATTGTATTCCAAAACATCCATCAAGTGATAAAACATGTTTTGTTGAGTAAATAATTGCCAAAATTCGAATCCAAGTGAGAGAGAATTTTTGTGTATAAATAGAGAGGGTTGTTGTGTTGAAAACTCATCCAAGAATAGCTTGTTCATGTTAGTTTATCAAATTTTAATTTTGTTGTAATGTTCTTCATGTTCTAATTTCATTTACTAGGGTTTAGATGAAGCCCTAATCTCATTGGTATGTATTCATATCTTGTATCTTGTTCTTGAAAGTTTAGAATTGTTTAAAGATATAATTTAATCCAAGTTTTTCAACATCTTGCTCTCACAATGTATGCCATGTATCCATTGTAGTTAGAATATCTCTATGTTGATTATGCTACAACTCATGCTTAACCAAATATTGATCTTTAGATTAGTTGTGCTTAATTAGACAATTAATGCTTTGGAGAAATACTTTAGTTGTGATTAAATTATCCATTGGAGAAACACCTTAGTTATACGGTAGACTTGAATCTACTATAAGGACAAGAATAATATTACAAGTTGAATGCATATCATAGGTTATTGGTGGATTTGAATACCCTAGTATCCATATTATCATTGTTTACATATCTTTTTATTTGCATCTTTTACTTTTATTATTTCAGTCACTTGAAAATCATATCGTCGTATCGACAAAATCAAACCCCTTTTGGTTACTCTCTGAATCAGGATTTAGAATCAACTTCTACACTCTCCAAGTCTCTGTGGTTCGACCTGTGCTTGCCCTGTGTTGCTTGTCGACACTGTGCACTTGCAGTATACACAATAGTAGGTATCTTTCCGAGCCTACCAGTGCCTATGATTACTTAGAAGTTAAATGCTAATTATTCCCATTTCAGTTTCAGTGACAGATCAGAGTTGCGTAGCGAAAGCTCCGAGAAGTTAACTTCGTTAGTTGATTATATTCTGATATGTTTATTAAGTTGTTATGTTGTATATTCTATTTGTAAACCAAATGACTATTTTTATATGTATCATTGGAGAGGAGTTCTTGTATATATATTTCTGAGTGGGGTTAGCTTTGGGTTAAGTTTTGTGGCAGATATTTAATTGAATGCTTAAGTAAATATTTTAGTTTTTAGTGCCTCTTATTTAGTTAATTTCTTGGATTAGTCAGCTACTAGCTTAGGGGGCGCTACAATAAATACCAAAAATGAGTGAAAAATCATGTGACTGAAACGTAAGGTCATTTTTCCAGTTAAACAAAATATCTTGATTCTATTTGAGTTTTGTCTATAATGGATATTCAAGATCCCCAATCAGTCCTTTCCACAGATGGATAATCAGTCTATTTTCTGCACAGTAAGGCAGTTGAGGCATACAATATCAGAGTAACATGAAAAAAGTAATAATTCAAATCAACATACCTCTTGCACTTTGTAGTTGAGTAGAACCCTCAAAAACTATACTATACAGTTGGTGATGCTTATATGGCCTAAATTAAATTGGGTTAGTAGTCATATACCTAATTACTCTTACCACCGCCGAAGTAAAAATTAGACATATAAAGACTAATCCAATTCATTTAGTAGTGATAGCTCTGCATGGGATTCCACTTACTGGTGTCAATTCGTCCTTTCTCATTGTGAATGAGCATATGAAAATTATAGACATTGATAGATATCTAATAAAATCAAACGCCTGAAAGTTAGTGTGCCAGCAACAAATAAAATTCGGTTTAGGACAGTATGTGTGTTAAACATGGTATACCCATCAACGAACCACTTATTTTCCTTCAAAATAACACAATTCAAGTAAAGCCAAGATGGAAAAAACAAAATATACAACTTATCTTCCATCCACTGCTTCACAATGCATTTGCAACAAAACCCTGTCATTTCCATAAAGACTGAGGCTACGAAACTGATTATGGCAAGAGAATATAATTTATCGAGTAATGTAGATGAATAAAACACATTGATATCCGTCCAAGCAATACGACATAGGCCTGAGAAAGATACATACTAACCTAAGTAAATTGACAAAATAAATGTACTGAGATTGAAAATTACCCCACTGAGATGTTTGAATACCACACATGTTCAGTTCCTGAAATAAGAACGATGGACAGTAGAATATGATTAGAGAGGCAATGAAAAGAAACTAAAAGCATGTTAAAAATATATGTCTCTTCTTGGAATACCCACTTATAATGCAGTTGTGGGATTTTATTGTTGGTCAATGAGAGTAAATGATGCTTATTAGGTGGTAGAGGAAATGAAGAGAAAAGGAGTTGGCCCGAATTCGAGGACTTGTGACATAATAATTCATCACTTGGTAAGGGTAAATATAATAACATAAAGGACCATACAATGAGGGAAGTAACCATAGAGGGTTATTGAAACTTTTATCATCGTCCTTTTCATAAGATATTCACTACAGATACATAAAGGGTTGTTGGAGCTTCTGAAACCCGTCAAATAGAGCTAATCCTATATCTGAACAGGTGCAGGGAATACCTCAATTAAAGCTTCTTAAATTATACATGCAACAACAACATAACTAAAATTACCTGTGTATAAAAAAAACAATGCATCCAAAGACCCCTCAAAATTATCCAATGAAAGCAATAAAAAAGAAGAAGCAATGTATGAATCAAGGACCCAGATGAGGTGTTTTATATTTCTTCCCCTTTCTTACTCCTGCAGTGTGGAAGAAACAAAATGACCTATGTATCAAAAAATAATGTATCCCATGAACCTCAAATTATCTAATGAAAGCAATTAAAAAAAAAAAAGTATAAACCAAGGATCCAAATTAGGTGTTTTACCTTTCTTCCCATTTCTTACTCCTATAGTGTGGAAGTCCGTATTTTAAGTAGACTTGACAAAATCAAACTTACATTTGATAGAGATGTTTGTGTCTTCCATGACCATGTGTGCATCTCCCTAATGATCCGAAAGAAAACGATAATCCACCCAATGCACTTCACACCCAAATATCAGAAGAAAAAAATGATAAATAGGATATACACCCTGCACATGAACCACCAACTCAACTGCACCTTTTCCAAGCTTTAGCACCTGCGTCAAAACACAGAGTAGGCTAAAACAAAACCGATCAAGAGTAATCATTTTGTAACCCTATAATTAAACCTAAAAACCAAATCAAAATCTTACAACGAATTAAAAGAAAAAGATCGCAACTCGCAGCGTAGAAAAAGAAAATAAATAAATAAAATTAGGGTAAAACAAAACTTTACATTAGGATACAGTGACCCATATTTAATAACTTACAACATAGACCGTAAGAGTTGGGATTACCTTGGTACATTTCTTTGACATAAGTACCAAGGTACCCTCGAAACTTTTTCTGAATAGGTTTACACTAAAAGCAGAACACTCCATTATCGCTCAAATAAAATTGATTACACTAAATGCAGCACAATATTCCCCTTCTAAATTAGAAATAAGTCAAATAACTTAACTGAACCATTGCACAGATCCTACATTTAAAGCATCCAAATAAATAGCCTTCTAAACTCTAAAGTTTGATCTCATCTGACTTTGCCATGTACACATGGACATTAAAAACCTTGAGTGGTGAGAATAACACTATTCAATTCCATATTTGTTTCCAAACTATTGTCTGACCCTGTTTTCTACATTTAGATGATAGAAAGCGCATAGTTTTCTGACTTCTGCCAACCTGTAATAGAATATACGTCGTCTAGTGTACATTACCTAATTAGTTTTCTCCCTAATTTCTAACTCTGTATGAATTAAAGCTTTTATAAGAAATGAAGGAAGAAATTAATAAGAAACTCTACTAAGACAAAAATTTATTAAGCAACTAAAATTCTTTCCAACCGTTGTCATCGTATAATTCACCCATGATCGTTGTCACAATAAATCCATAAGAATCACTAATGCATTTTGATTGCACCATTCGTCTTAATTATAAGTTACCGAACTTGTTCACTTAATTTCTAAATATAGTTTCAACTGATCACGTCTTATTTCCTTGCAATCACCCAGTAACTTATAGACCCTTCTTCTCCTCAACCATAAGAAATATACTATCTCTAGAAAGACAGTAGTATAAGTTACTGAGTGGCTGCAAGAAGATTAGATAACGAATCTCATGAATAGCCCAATACATGCAAGAGAAGTACACTGAAGACATCAGTTTAAAAACTCAAAACAACAAAAAATTAGAAATACTCGTTCACAAACTAATAGAAAATCACAGATAGGAGAGGGTTACCCTAGATCATGACCATCCACATTGATTCTACTCAGCCTTTAATGAAACAATGTTGGATAGCAATTTAAAATCGCACCAAAATCATTTTAGATAAAATAGGTAACATCATCTCTTGGAACCTAGGCACGCAAGATTAAGCCAAAGTTGAGTCAACCAATTGAATCAAACCCTCCACTATTAACCAAGAAGAAATTAAAAAGTGATCATCTTTTTCAATTTTACTCGGTTGCATAATTGAAAATCACGATGATACTAAAAAGCACTTTACAATTTTTATATTATCACCGAGCACTAAGGAAATCTAATACGTGTGTCCTAATTGACGAAAAGGCTTAACATGAATTTGCATATGAAATGTCAAACAAATCATCCTAAAGCCCAAATTATTAAAATGAGTTTTGTTCCCTAGATAAAGCGTAAATAATATTTACCCGACTTCACTAATTCGCACACAAAAATTGGCACTTACAAAGTCTAATAAATAAAGTTTGGTTAAGTCATTGAGATAAGACGTACTTTCCACTGTACTGTGTTCCTTCTAGAAAATAATTTGACTTCACTATATAGGCACTTTACAATGCACTATATAAACTCCAATGGGTGTCTTGCATTTGACATCATTTATTCAATCCTTCATCCTTCACCTTCCTCACTACATAATTTTATTTCTGTTTTTTCTTTAAATTATTTTAAGACCCTTTCTGCATCTCTCACTCAATTTTCTCTCTTCAACTTTATCACCTAAAATGCTAGTGTAAGATCAGTAGTTGTTGTACGCAAACTAAATCATACAAATACAAATCTAGTCTCATCGTTAGATATTTTTCCTGCACTGAGTGGTAGCTATAAAAAAAACCAAAGAACTTCAAAATCAAGACCTGTCTAAATTCCCAAGCAAATCTAAATAAACCACGCATAAGTTCCGCGAAATTCTAACCTGATCCGAAATGAGTGAACCAATTCAGAATATATTTTTTCCCTTCCAGTGGTAAGGCTAGTTTGTATATCCCCACCAACTTGAGAGCTTTAGATGACGGTAGCATAGCCATCATAGCGTACCTTGTAAATCCTCATAGGTATAGAGAGTGATAAATAAGAACCAAAACCTGCGCATGAAACTTTATTAGGTATACCAAGTAAGAAAATGCTACAATGAAAAACTTATTGAACATGTCGTATCATGTATATATCAAAATCCAGTAGGGAGCACAAAGATAAGTGACTCATCATCAGCAAGATCATTAGGAGTAATAATATGAAAATAAGTCTTTGGTGGCACACCCATCTATCCAAGAACCTCTTTTGGGAGGTTTCAGGTAAAACTATCCAGAACCTATTAAATATATTAAAATTATCCAACAGCCAACCTATTTTCAACGCAAAAAATAAATAAAGGAAAAGGAAAACCTTACAATAATGAAGTAGGAGGATGTACCCCTCCTATTGAGTTTAATTAACAACTGCGAGCTTCAACCACATGTGGATGCCTGCAATTCCTCGAGTGTTCAACATTGTTTATGTGAAACCGAACATTCTTTATGGGCACCGAAGATAAGTTATAAGTGAATTTCGTGCATCTAGAGTGAAGTTGAACATCTACATTCAAGGAAACAACCAAATAAAAAAATTACTGTAAACACCCACAACAAAAAAACAAAAAAAAGTACTGATTCCACAAAATAGAATCAAACACAATTGATTAACTCTCAAAGAAGATAAATTTTTTACAGGGGATAATTTTTAATCAATCTGAATTTTTATCTGTCCATGCCAATCAAAAAGAGGATAATTTTTTTTACAGATTTAAAACTTCTAGGGTTTCCACATGTTTACCTTCATCTTGCTTTCCTATGCATGTATTTGTGATTAATCTTTGCCTCCTAAATTTCCTGGAAACATCAACCACTACTGAATTATTTAATCAATATGAATAGCATTAAAAGACAAAATTAAATCAATGTTATAAACTTTGCCTCTTATATTTCCTGCAAACATCAGTATCCTGCGAGTAATTTATTTTTCCACAAGACTTCGTAATAGATTTTCTTGATTGTATCCTAATCCTTCAAAATTGAAAAATCAGTACAGCAACGCTGTTCATCTCTCTCTCATTCGACGAATCGCTAGTGACGTCAAACCTTTACAATTACGGGTGAGATAATCATGCTTTCGCGGCATATCTGCTAACTCGCGGGAAAGAAAAAATCTTAAGTAAAAGAAAAGGACCAAAGTTTGATTGATGATTACGCTATCCCTGAATTTTGATTATCTGTTAACGAATATCGAAAAGTAGGGCTTCGAAGAAGATCAAAAGTTTCAGGAAACTCAATGAAACTTTATTAGTATCTGTTTTATGTTGGGAATAAAACACCTCTTATTTGGTTCCCGAAAACCCACCGCTTAACAATACTGGGAGTTTCCTAGCCGTCCATGCAAAGACTTCATCCGAAGATTCCCCACCTTCGGATAATGACCACCATTAACGTCGTCCTTCTGATAGCCCTGTCTATCATGGACACAAACCTCATACCTTTTTATAACAATGATGTTACATTTTTCCACCACTACCACTCGCTACCACAACGTCCACCTCCACCACTAATGACAACCACCACCACCCATCAGCACCGACCACCACCACCGCCACCATCGTCGGCCACCAACCACCACCATCCACTAATATGGATCGTTAACCACCAACACCAACCATAATAACAGTGATCACCAATCACCACCAACACCGACCGCCGCCACCACCACCACCCACCTCCACATGATAACCTTGATTTTTTTAACTATATTATGATTTGGTAATGAGACAAATAATATCATAATAAATCAATCATACAGAGCTTGAGGTTGGCAACCGAGCTACAAGCTGGGCTCCAACACCCCTTTAAATCTAAATTAAAGGGGTGAGCTTTGGTAATTCGTTTTAATTTTTATAAATCTAAATTAATCCTAATTCAATCCGTTGTAATCCAAAGTTATATATCTATAAGAAACATTATAAATCCACTAGATTCATGTAAAACTAGTATCTAATTTTATCCATATAAATCATGATCCAATACACCCCTGTAAGTAAAAAAATGTTTACACCATAACGTTTTGATGCCTATTACAACTACCATTAATGACACTTAAAGGTGCGTATTGGATCAAGATTTTCATGGATAAACACATAGATACTAGTTTACCAGAATCCAAAGGATTTATAATGTTTCTTAAAAGAATCTTTTAGATTCGTATAGATATATAATTTTGGATTATAATGGATTGAATTAGGATTAATTTATATTTAAAAAGTTACATTGGATTACCAAATCGTAATATAGTTGAAAAAATCAAGGCCATCGTGTTTTCCTTAAAAAAAAACATTCACAAGTTGAGGTGGTGTATGCGGTGGTGGTGGTTGATGTATGTGATAACGGTGGTGATGATTAGTGGTTGTTAGTGCTGGTGGTTAGTGGTTGTTGCTGGTGGTAAGAAAACATAGCATGTTGTGATAAAAAAAATGTCCGTAAGAATCCATGAAACTCTTGTGGTATGGGTTGAGATTAATGCGAGATGATAATACACATATTTTAACTACATATATCCATAATAATCCTTATATATCCTTCATCTCAACTATCTTAAGAAATCATAAATGAATTGAATACCTAAGATAGTTGTGGAATCTACTAAATAAATCCTATTTGAATACCATGGATATTTCATGATTTCTTATGTATCTTAATTGAATACTTAGGAGTTTTCAAGATTGTTAAATATCCATATAAATCATAATCCAATACAGCCATGTTAGTGTTTAAGTTTCAACGATAACAAAGCCATGACTGCTAAAGAGGGTACTAGCTTATTGGAGAGGGTACCAAGTTTCATATAGGACAAATAAATTTCATTTCATATAGGATAAATGGAAAGAATGTTTTGTACTATATGAGATTTGATACCTGCCTCAGTAAACTAGTACCCCTATTAGCAATGTAGAATAAAGCTGCTATGTTAGTTAGTTAGGTTGAGGTCTATCTTATTCATTTGAGGCTCGTCACTAAAAAACAAAATTGAGTCATTTTGAAGTAAATTTAAAAACCCATTAACCAATAATTTTTGTTAATTCCAATTTACTCCGGATTAAATAGAATTAATTTGGTCAGTTAATAGATATTTAATCTTGTTAACCGAGAAATCAACTAACTTTAAATTATCACCAAAATTTGAAAAAGATTTGATTTATTTTCATAAGAACATCAACCAAGAATCAGTATATGTTCATACCCTCGTAGGTATGGGTTGATGTTTTTTATTTACTAAAAATACCAGTAATCGGTGGATATTACTTACTAAATATACCTTTGTTAGAATCGGTAGTTGTGGATGTGCATATAAACCGATTGTGTTATACTTTCACAAAAAAAAGTTCATCCATAGTTTAAGAAATCAACCTACTATATAAATTAGGAAATTAAAGTATCACATATGATAATTTAGTTTTGTATTCTTGAATCTAGCACATTAATACATTGTCGATGAACCTCCGAGCACATTCGTAGAGCAACCCATATTCCTTAGTGTGAATGAACATTCTTTCCTCATTTCCTATATGCGTTAGGCTATTGAATCGCTCGGTCCGAAATAAACGAATTACATGTTAGGGTGCAAACATTAGAAGATGAGATAGGTATAAACACGTTGAAGTACTCAATTTTTTCACTAAGAGGAGCTTCTGGATGATGGTCGTTCACCATTTATATAATTTAGCAGAACTCTCGAATATTCATTTTGATGTATTCAAATTGAAAATCTAAGTCTATCCATATGCGGATTTTTGGATTGTTGGTACTCTCATAATAAAACCCTTTGAATCTCTTCCAAAGCATAAAATAAATTTCATCTGGATGTTCACAAAAGACGAGAATGAACGATTTCACGAGATGCATATCTTCTCCAACTTCTCGTATCATTATCCGAGCTCTATTTGAGAAGTGGATTAAGTATGAGTGGCTAACAGTAGCAAGTTTGGGGAAAATGTGCTTGGAAATGAGGTTGTCCTTATATGCACATGAAGACTCAATGACTAGTTATTTTGAAATAAATTCCAACAATCGGCTTGTAACAATGTCCATATAGACTGACTTTAACCTTGCAAAATACATAAAAATTATCTGGCTACAATTGATGGATAAAAGTATCTACGTCAAAAATTTTACTTACCAAAATTGTTCGGGGGAATCCACATCTACCGACTATAAGATAAAATTACAACTACTGGCTAGCTAAAACATGAAACCATGATCCGATGTAGATTGTAATTGTAGATTTATAATAGAAATAGTGGAATCACATATAGATATTCCAAAATAGATATCGGTATTTCGGAATGTTTACATCGTCTGGTCCTAGCCTAAAAAACATCTAGAAAAAATAACATTTTTACTTACAAGAACCGATCGATATGATTTCCTACATCGAGCGATTCTGATATCCTGTCAATTTTTTGGAATTTTTTTCCAGAATCGGTCGATATGGATGTTTATATCAACCGATTTTGTAAGCCTGACAAAATTATGGGATTAAATCCCCAGAAGCGTTCGATAAATATGATGAACATATAAACCAATTATCAATTTTTAATTCTGGTGAAAAAGGTATAGTCGATCTTTATGAAGGTAAACATCGATCGATTATAACTCAAATAATAGACGGAATCGTTGCATTTTTGACCCAACAATTTTAAAACCACCCACATTCATTAATTCATAGAACAATTTAAAACCATACACATTCATTGGAAAACACAACAATTTTAAAACCAACCTCATTCATTCATTCATTCATTCATAGACTAACAAACATAACATGTTTTAATTCGACCAACAAACATAAGTTAAAGACATAATTTTTGACTCCGTAGTTATCTATAGTTAATGAAATAATCTTAGAAAACAAGAATCCATTCTTTCATATTCACCATAAACATCCCACCACGACTACCATGATCACGGAAACAACCACCTCGACCTCGTTTAACAGGTTGTTTAGGACCACCACCAGTATTTCTCGCTCTAATTTTCTTCCTATTTAACCTCATCTCCATTGTTTCCCCATATATAACACCAGCATTTTTATCTTCCAGATTGTTCCATTCTGCAATCTTTCTTTCATTCTCCTCAATTTTTTCACCTCTTCCTGAACGTGTTTGCTTCGTTGATCTGAAACCCTATTCGTCTTTTCTGTTTTCATTTCGAATAACAAACATTTAACACATCATGCCAAAACCACTAAAAAAATCATAAGGGAGTAATAATACACACCAGAACATTGAGAGCTTTATCCCCATCCTTGATGAAGACCTCTCATATATTTGTATCACACGAGTATGCAAATATTTGAGGTACTAAAGAATGCAATAGGGAGATACCTCATTATCTATGTTCTCAGACCTACCCAGCTCATTGGTGACGTGCATCATATCTTCACAACCCGCGGATACTGGTAAAGGTTTGTGAACAACCTTAAGATCGTTATCAAGAGACTTACATTCGCTCTTATTTAATTTAAACTTGGGGTGGTTATATCTTGGGATTTATTGTATACCTTCACATTGTATGTCCACTCTTATCTGGTTGCATATTACATATCTTGTAGGTGAAATATGGGTCAAAAATAAAAAATATTCATCGCACCAAACCATCGATCGACTAGCAAATGCTTCCTTGTAAGAGTAAAAAACAACATATCCCATTTTAGAAAACTCTGGGAAGTGCAAATATATCCACACTTGTGTCGACATACAATTATATGTGAAGAAACAAAAAAGTAGGATAAACATAAGATAATAACTTTACAACTTTAATTACCTACAGAAGAGCCATATTCCATCTGATTTGGTTCCTGTCACCTCTAGTACACTTTCTCATCTCGTTCAATAAGTATGCAAAACACCAAGAGCCTCAAGAGTAGTTGCGAAATTTGTGTATTATTTCTAATAAATGTATACATTTGGCACTCATACGAGAACTAAAACGTCCGGGAAGATAACAACTCCCAAGATGCAGAGGATATATGCATTGGTTGTAGATTCATACAATACAAAGTCAACTCTGCTTTTTTACGAAGCTTATTTGCTCCCGGGAATTGGGACCTTATACGAAAATGCACGATTAATGTTCATTCAGATGAAATAAATGCTAGATTCGATTAGATCTCAGGATTCTCACCTTGCAATTTTGAAAAATAGGGGATACCACGGACACCATTAAATTTTAATTCGGAATCTTGTATGGACAAACTTGTGAAAATCAGTAGCACAGATCAACAATAAAGATTTGATATGTGACATGAATACAAGTTTAACTTGGACGATCATAAATCAATATCCAATTAATAACGTAGTATATACCTGAATTGTAATACGAACCGAATTCTACAAGAAAAAGTCTTGTAATCTTTCTTTCAAGATATGAAGTCTCAAGAATAAATCATGTAGGTTCTATACAGTCTTAAGGATTAAAATCTGTCTAGGTTATTTTAACGTACTACTTGTGATATTTCTATTATAAAGATAAACAATATACTGTGGAAAATAAATAACACAATACACAAAACAAAAAAAATTGAACGAGGAAAACTTCAAAGCAGAAAAACCCCGGGACCAAGTCCAGAACTTGACCACCGTGAAAAAGTGGGGTCTAACAACCACACCCAAAATTTCGCTTATAAATATGTATGAACAAACTCCAATAATTCCAAGATAATCAACTAGATAGTTAGACTCAATTGATGGAAATATATCCAAGAGTTGTATCTCTATTTCTCAATGTAATCAGCAAATCAAACAGATAGAAATCCGCGAGCCTGATTAATATGAGAATCAACTTGAACGGTACCAAAGACCATTATTCAAGTGTTAATAAATTTATATCAACAACCAAAGGTTGGATTATCTAATTCATTGAACTGCGCATAACCTGTGATATTTCAATTATATAAACAAATATAATACGGAAAACAAATAACACAGACACCAGAAATTTTGTTAACGAGGAAACCGCAAATGCAGAAAAACCCAGGGACCTAGTCCATATTTGAACACCATATTGTATTAAGCCGCTACAGACACTAGCCTACTCCAAGTTAACTTCAGATTGGAATGTAGTTGAGCCCCAACCAATATCACACTGATCAAGGTACAGTCACGTTCCTTACGCCTCTGAATCCCAGTAGGACTTTACGCACTTGATTCCCTTAGATGATCTCACCCACAACAAAGAGTTACTACGACCCAAAGTCGAAGAATTGATAAACCAATCTGTCTCACACGGAAAAGTCTATTGAATAGATAAATATGTCTCCCATAGATAAACCTATGAGTTTTTGTTCCGTATTTTGATAAATCAAGGTGAACAAGAACCAATTGGTATACCAGACTTATATTCCCGAAGAACAACCTAGAAATATCAATTACCTCATAATAATCTTAATCGTATGGTAGCGAAACAAGATATTGTGGAATCACAAACGATGAGATGAAGATGTTTGTGACTAATTTTTATCTTGCCTATTGGAGAATAAATCTCGAGCAAATCTTAGAGAAGATAATACTAAATATGATAGAAAGCAGCAAGATCAGAACATGCAACTACAGAGAAAATAGTTGGTCCTGGATTCACAATGCCAATGAAGTCTTCAAGTCGTTAACATACAGGGTTTCGTGAAAACCTAAGGTTAAAAGAGAATCGATTCTAGTCGCAACTAGTTGTAGATGGGGAAAAACAATTTGCTGGTTTTTTGGGGAAGTGAAGAGACGAGCGTGTCGAGACTCCTTGAACCAAGTAAACTACTCAACCTCACTCAGATGCACTGCAAAAGGAGTGCTTAGATTCGAGAGATCAATCTGTAAGACTCAGATCTAAACCAAGTCAATGGCCGTTCCAGAGTCAATTCGGTCGCAAAGAGGGAGACGGGTTGATCTGTAGGTCGGAAGCTGAGAATTGTGTAGGATCAGTGATGATCAAGGATTGTGGATGTGTTGAAGGTTTCTTCAAATTAAAGAACTGTTGAACGTGAGTTCTGTGAATAAGTTTTAATCGAGTTGTTGATGGATGATGATCCTTATTTGTTGTCCTCGATTTGGACTTATTTATATTGCAAGAATGATGAACCACTTATCCCTATAAGTGTGGAGGTTTCTTAAGTAAAAGAGTGGGAAAGTGAAAGAATGTGGTGAAACTAGTTCCAGGTCATGCGGAGACTTGGTTAACCGTCCACCCACTACTTTGCTAACTCCTTCAACCGTTGCACGACTTACTCACATTCTCACCGTGGATGAATCCACGTGCCGTAGGCCGCCAGACCAAAACCCTAATTGATATCCCCCTATGTGACGTGATTGATGTCTTATGATCGTGGAGTCTGCAGGGCAGACGTGTATTTAATTTGTTGACTGATTGGACAATGAGTCTAGGTTTTGCTGAATTGAGCATTATTGGGAATGCTCAGTGATTCATGGATTTTGACGTGTTAGTCCTTGTGTTGATATTGCTTGTGTATAATTATTGTAAATTCGGGCGTATGAACAAGTTTTGCTCAATTCGACGAATTACTGATAGTTGGATGAGCAATGAAGCAAGTATTGCTCAATTCGACGAATTACTGATAAATTACTGAATATTGATAGTGGATCAATATTCGAGCAACTGAGCAATTATTGCTCCATTCTACGAATTACTGAATATTGATAGTTAGATCAATTTTCGAGCAACTGAGCAAGTATTGCTCAATTCGACGAATTATTTATTTATTGGTGATGTGACCCAATAAAATATTAAAAATATTGGTAGATTACCGAGTATTATATAATTAATCGGCGTGTTGCTTGATGTATCAACATATATTTATTTAGTGTTTGAACTTGCTCAAGATAATGATTTGTTGAGCGTTTGTTCGAAAACCCTAATTTTTGATCAATTGCTCATTAGTCGACGAATTGTTGAAAATAGGTCATGAGCGAAGGAGGGACTGACTACATGAGACTATGGACGTCCATGTGATTCCCAATTGCTCTAGTGAGCCATGCACCAGGTGTTGATGGTGGATTTTCAACAAGGGTCAAATCCGTAAAATCATGATACTACATGTTTCTGATACAGCTTCAGGCATGTGACGATTCATATTTTACGAAGCCATGATGAACATGTCTTTCGAAAAGCCTCCACTAGCTGAGTGTTCGATCCCTGGCATTTCATTGTGCACTTTATGTAGAATAATAGAATTGGGCGATCCTCCTACATAATTGTTTGTTGAGAGGGCTTAACGCCTTCAGGATGTCGGTGATACTCATTGTTCCCTGACTACATGAGAGCAACTACCCTCTACATAAAAGAACGATTGGGAGGTTCTCCGTAAGATTAAGAGAAACAGTGCCTTCAGGACAGTGACACTCACTGATCCTGACTATGTAGAGCTATCGTGTATAGACTCGGGTGTTCTCCATAGTGTTTGAGAGCACCCTCAGGATTAGCCGTCTTCTGACTATGCACAAAGATTAATTCTGTCGTGACATTCACCACTGAATTCCCAGAATGATCTATTATTGATCCTATTCCATGGTCGAATCCACGGCCTGATCCCATGGAATGGCAATAATAATTTCTCCTATTCCATGGTCGAATCCACGTCCTGATCCCATGGAATGGCAATAACAATTTCTCCTATTCCATGGTCGAATCCACGGCCTTATCCCATGGAATAACAATAACAATTGATCTTATTCCATGGTCGAATCCACAGACTGATCCCGTGGAATAGCAACAACAACTGCTCTGATTCCATGATCGAATCTATGACTTAATCTCATGGAATGGAAATGGCAATTTATATTATCTCATTACTCCGATTTCATGATCGAATTCACTGCTAATCTCATGGAATGGTAAAAGATAATTTTATTACTCTGATTCTATGGTCGAATCCACGATCCCATGGAATGGTAATGCCTTTTTTATTATTCTGAATTCATAGTCGAATCCACAGATGATCCTATGAATTGATAATAAATAACTACTCACTTTGTTGTTGTTGTTGTTTTTTTTTTTTTTTTTTTTTTTTATGAAAGAAAAACTTTATTGAAAGAAATGAAGTTAAGAGTTACAAACCAGACTCAAGACTGGAAAGGAAAATTACAACTGAAAGTAAAAGAAACAAGAAAATCAACACTAATCAAATCTGTAATAAGGTTGATCTGGAAATTCAATCCTAGTTAAGCTGCCTGGCCTTTCATTGAATTTTATAATCTGCCCCTTCTGTAAAAAAGCTCCCTTCTTAGCAAAGTGATCAGCTGTAAAATTAATTTCTCTGTATGCATGTTTGATATTAATTGAATGGATTCTGGCCATGATTCTTTGCCATCTAGCCAACACAAACCAAGGTATCTTTGCCTGCTGTAAAGCTTTTGCACACACACTAGAATCAGTTTGCAGAATTAACTAAAAATGACAATGCTCAACTGCCCATTCTAAAGCCTTAATACAGGAAATGAATTCTGCAATATAGTTAGTAGTAATCCCTAAACCACCTGATTCAGCAAAGATAAAACCTCATACATGATCTCTAACCACAAAACCATACCCATCATTTCCTGGGTTTCCCCTTGAAGCACCATCACAGCATAACAACAATTCACTTTGGTTTGGCAGAAAGAAGAAAATTTCAATGATCCTTATCCTTCTTAGTTTCCTGACTTGGATGTTAAAGAATTGCAGAATTGAATTTTCAATTGTAGTTCCCCACACTACTCCTTTCAGTCTCACTTCACAATCATGAACTATTCTAACAATTCTAGCCTGAATTTTATCTAACAGAGGCTTCTCTTCATCATAATAAATTGCATTTCTTTGAAACCACAGAGCAACCATAGCAGTATAGGCACTAATTATCCATAATTATTTAATCATGGGGCTAGAAGTTTTATGTAGTTTCAAAATATCTTCAAAAGAATTTGGTTTAGGGTATGAAAAGATACCTGAGAGCCAATTCCATAAACTGGTACTGAAAGAACATTTCCACAAGATATGCTCTATACTATCTTCACCATCATGACAAATGTAGCATCTGGAGGAAAAATGAAATCCCATTCTCCTAAGATTTTCTTCAGTGGCACAAACATTCCTAACAATCTTCCATACATTGGCAGAAGTTGAAGGAAGCACATCAGAATTCCATATTTTCTTATACCAGTGCAGTTTAGGTTGATGTTGTCTAATTTTATTGATAGCCTCAGAAACAGAGAAAAATCCAGAATGACTGTTACACCAAATTAATAAATCTTCACCTTCTTTCCTTACAGGTAATTGATCAATACTGAAAAATTGCAGCAAATCTTCATGTAAACACCACTGATTATTCACAATAATATCTTGCACTTTCAATTGAGAATGCACCATAATATAAGGGTGATTAGGAAATAACTTAGAAATTGGCTCATCAAAAATCCATTTATCATTCCATAGAGAAACTTTAGCACCATTGCCAATAACCCATCTAGTATTTTCAATAAATTCTGGGAGAACCCATTTAATGCCATTCCACACAGAATGTTTCCTGTAATAAGTAATCCAATTCCCATTTTTATCCCTGTACTTAGAAAGAAAGAACCTAGCCCATTCATCCTGAAAATTTAGCATTTCCATAGTAATTTCATCAAAAGAGCCTTGTTCATATCTTCAAGCTTTCTGATACCAAGCCCTCCTTCTTCTTTAGAAGTATAAACATAATCTCATTTTAATGTAATAATTTTCCTCTCTTCAGCATTGCCAGACCATAAATAGTTCCTTATGATTTTTTCACAAGCTTCTAGAACTTTTCTAGGCCATTTATAAATTGAAAGATTATAAATTGGGATACTACTTAGCACATGAAGGACCAAAGTAAGTCTAGCTTGAAAGTTTAAGAGTTTTCCACTCCAAGAAGCTAGTCTAAGATGCATATAATCAACCAAATGCCAGATATGTATAGATTTCATTTTACCTTGAGTAAGAATACTTGTCAGGGAAGAAGGAGAGATCCATGTGGTTGCCTCTTCCTTGTATTGGTGACACCATCTACAAAAAATTTTCTCTTTGTAGCATTGAAAACTTGACCAGAATCAGCTTGATATTCCATTAATAGAGATTTTAAATTTTCAATACTTTTTTTTTCCACCATTACAAAATAAGAAAATGTCATCAACAAACATTAAGTGAGTAGGATGAATGGCATTTCTAATCACCATAGGTTGGATTTTTCCTTCCAGAACTAACTGATGAATTTTCCTACTGAGAACATCTTGAGCAAGAATAAACAAAATGGGGGATAGGGGATCTCCCTGCTTAAGGCCTCTGCCAACACCGAAAAATCCAATTGGGTCTCCATTGAGCATAACAGAGAGTTTAGTAGAATGGAGCAGAACCATAATCCAATTACAAAACTTATCAGAAAACCATATTTTTTAAGGGATCTATAAATAAATTCCCATCTCATAGTATCATAGGCTTGAGAGATGTCCAATTTAAGACCAACATTTCCCCCTCTTCTAACAGTTGACATCTCATTCACTAATTCAGAAGCTAGCAAAATTTGCTCATGAATATTTCTATTTTTAATAAAAGCATATTGCTGCTGAGAAATCAAATTAGGCAGGTAACTGGAAAGCCTCACAGTTATGATCTTGGTAATAATTTTAAAACAAAAATTACTAAGGCCAATAAGTCTAAAACTTTTAGCTGTTTTTTCCCCTTTAACCTTGGGAATCAAGACAAGAAAGTTAGAATTCATACCACTTGGAATAATGTTATTGCTCCAGCAAAATTTTATAGCCTCAACTAAATTACTTTTAATGATCTCCCAAGCTTCTCTGTAAAAGATTCCAGTAAACCCATCAGGGTCTGGAGCACTATCAGCATTCAAATTAAAAACAACCTGCTTTATTTCCTCTTCATGTGGGCAAACCTCCAAGACAATATTATCTGCTTCAGAAATCAGGTGAGGGACAACATCAAAGATTGATTCATTAATCTGAACTGACTGGTATTCAAATTTCTTATTAAAATAATCAATTAGGAGCTCAGAGATTCCTTGTTGAGTAGTTATAATATCACCAGTATCACTCTCCAATTCAGAAATATTGTTCTGAGCTTGTCTCATTTTTATACTTGTATGAAAAAATTTGTAATTCACATCACCATATTTAATCCAGTTCATTCTAGCTTTATCTTTCAAGAAAGTATTGTAATTATTAGCAGCCACCTCATATATTCCTCTAGCAGTAACCATGTTATTTAATAAGGAAATATTGGCAGGGTCAGCATCTAATTTAATAGTTTCTTCCATAACCTTGTCTTCAGCTTTCTTAAGATTTTCTTGAACATTGCCAAAGATTTCCCAATTCCAATTCTTCAGGATTTTTTTCAGTCTTTTTATTTTTTTCATGAATATAAAGATGGGATTTCCAACAATTTCTTCATTCCAAGACTCTATGACTACTTGCAAAAAAGCAGGATGAGAAAGCCACATTTGTTGAAATCTGAAAAGAGTATTTAAAGATCTTCTAATAACAGTGTCAGAACCAATAAAAGGACTATGATCAGAGATACCCCTTGCATCCACTTGATAGTGCCAACCATTAAAAGAATCAAGCCATTTCAAATTATAAAGAGCTCTATCCAAATTACATAAGATTCTTTTATTCCCTGCTCTGCCATTACTCCAAGAGAATTCTAAACCATTTTTAGGAGCCTGAATAAGATCACAAGCATCAAGACAATCCTTAAAATCATTCATTGCAGAATTTAGAGGGCTCCTACCACCCTTTTTCTCATCAGCATTTAGAACAACATTAAAATCACCTATTAGAAGCCAAGGTTTATCAAGCAAATTTATATCACATAAATCCTTCCATAAATCTCTTCTATTCACAGTATAAGAATTGGCATGAATTCCAGTCACCAAAACACCTCCAACCTCCACAGTTATACATTGGCTAGAAGTTTTAATCACTTTAGGTTCTTGAATAGAACAATTCCAGAACAACCAGATATTACTTTGATTATTTTCTTTTGAATTATGTATAATCTTATGATGCATACCTGGTAACTTTATACCATATTTTTTAGCTTTAATTTTTGCTTCCACAACCCAAACCAGAGTGGAATTATTAGTTTTAACTAGAGAATTTAACTTATGTTTGGCCTTTGGTCTCTTAAGGCCTCTAATATTCCAAAAGATAATTCTCATTTGAAAGGGAGTTGAGAAGAAGGGGATAAACTCCCTTTATCAACCAACTACTTCACACTTTCTTTACTAGCTTTCCTTGTAACCACTGAAGGTTTTTGAGGAGGCTTTTTCTTTCCAGTAATTTTACTCTTATCAATAACTTCAGAAACACACTGAGTAATAACCTTTTCTCTTTGCAAAATAGTAACTGGTTGAGGTATTGAACCAAATTCTAATAAGCTTGAGGTACTAACCTCTTTAATTTCACCATCCTTAGATTCAGAATATTCACTATCATTATCTTGCAAAACTTCATACTGATTATTATTAATTTGAATAATAGGATTAGAGAGAGGATATAAACCAGATCCCTCTTGTAACTTCAATAAAGGATTCTTACCCATTTGTATTGGCTGATGTGTGTGAAGTACTTGGACTGGAATATTGGACTAACTCAACTCATTTAGATGTTAAATTAGGTACCATAATAGTTGGAGGGACTATTTGTGGATGAGAATCCTTTTGTGCACTCTTTGTTGGTGTGGAATTTGAGTTCTTCTGACCATCTGTTGCAGTAGTTTGCATTTTGCATTCTGATAGTTGATGACCAACAATTTTACATTTGTGACAGAATTTTGGCAAATTTGTTAATGTAACTCCTTGAGAGAAAGATCCATATCTTGTAACAATCCATAAAGAATTAGGAATGGTTTCAGCTAAATCAATTTCAATTAGGACTTTTGCATAATATCCACTCTGATAGTTTAAAGTAGTTGCATCAACTTTGATTGGATTTCCAATAGCTCTACTGATCTTGAATAAGGTTTTCTCATCCCAGTACTCTAAGCTTAAACAAGGAAATTGAATCCAGACCATGGCTTTAGAAGTACGTTGATTCTCTGACCTGAAATTTGGAATCCAGTTCCTAACCCTTAATACCTGATCCAAAACTTCCCAATTACCTTGTTTGATATAACTCTTACCTTCTTCATTATCTAGTTTAATCGTAAAGAAACCTTTCCCCAGAGGTATCATTTGACATTGACCCTTTAATATGAAGAAAATCCAACCTCCCTATCATTGCAGGATGGATTTCAGGAGTTTTTGATAAGTCAACAACTGATGGATGAATTTCTGTTGCATCATTGTGAACCTCAAAATTCATCTTACTAACAAATCTCTTAAGAGAAAAACAAAATCAAACCAATAAGGAAAATGAAACTCCAATCATTAGATTCCAACTAAAAATCACCTGAAGTAAATGCAGATCGAAGAAAATCAAAAATTCGATGAAGAAGGAAGAATGAGTTAGTCGCCCGGTCCTCAGAGCTTGACTCGCCTGATCCACTCGATTTATGGGGAAAAATCAACTCAGTATTCACTCACTTTGTTGTTCAATTTCATGAATTATTCTACACTGAATTTCATGGATTAGCAATAAATACTCAGCAAACGGGCATCTGGATCATCATTGAGTAAGCCCCACAAAAATGGTGTAAGTGTACTCGACAATGATGCACGACTGAGCACCCAGATGCACGAACGAGCATCCAAAAACATGAATAGATGAGGAATCCTACGCAAAACATGAGAAAACAACAAATATTAATAAAATAATAAGGTGCGCCCAGGGCCGGGCCCATCGGTCGGCCGGCCATGCCCTAGCTGTGGCCGGTCCCCATGCTTCCTTCATTATTTTTCCATATTTTTTTTATTTTCATGAACTTATGAAAAACTCCTTGATTTTAGCAACTTTCCTTGTATTTGCAAAATTCATGAATTCTCCATAACTTCATGGATTCATAAAAAATAATAATATTATAAAATAAGGAAAGGTGTGCGGGACCGGGCAACCTAGCCGGTCCCACACCTTACAATCCTTAGTCTTTTTATAATTATTATTCCCCAATTTCATGAAACTCCTGGGTTTCAACAAAATTCATGGATTCATGAAATAATATTATAAAATAGGGAAAGGTGTGCGAGACCGGGCAACATAGACGGCATGCCATGCCCAAGCCGTGGACAGTCCCACACCTCACAATACCTAGCCTTTTATAATTATTATTCCCTAAACTCACGAAACTCCTCCGTTTCAACAAAACTCATGGATTCTCCATAACATCACAGATTCATGAAAATAATATTATAAAATAGGGAAAGAAGTGCGGGACAGGGAAACATAGCCGGCCGGCCATGACCTAGACATGGCCGGTCCCACATCCCGCAATCCATAGTCTTTTATAATTATTATTTTCCCCAAATTCATGAAACTCCTTGGTTTGATCAAAATTCATGATTTCTTCATAACTTCTCGAATATTGCTCAAATCATGAAAATTCAAAATCCAACGTGGTCACATGACAGGATAGCCTCTCACGGCAATTCTGAATGTTAAAATACTTTTATTTTAGTGTTCACAAAATATTGATTAATTGAGCATACATGCTCATTCCAACAAAAATCAAGAATTTCAGTCAAGATAAAACTCTTCTGAAAATTCACAATGTTGCTCGAATGCACATCGGAAAATACTAAAACTCTCAGTATGGAGACACGGACACCATGGTAACACGTGTATTCCTTGATGACCGACCAGAGCTATTCATAGGGCTTGCACAAATCCGGTCCCACTTGTTTTCATAATTCTAACCTAATTTGCTCAATTGCTCATATTGGGCCCAAACTATCTCCAACCAACCTGAGGATTGCTCAAACGGACAACAACTAGTCCCGTGATCACCAAGAGACGTTCCCATGCTATCTTGGTCGGTCCCCTATCTTTTATACTTAGGTTTCGCCTAATGTTGAACCCAGCAGTAATTCAATAAATGATGAAACCAGGACTTAATCATCATTCCTTTACCAACTCTCCAACTGAGAACCATGGTGCACGCTTACTTGAGCGATCGGGCATCACATGGACGTCCATGGTCTCATGTGGTCGGTCCCTCCTTTGCTCATAACCTATTTTCAGCAATTCGTGTAATGAGCAATTCATCAAAAATTAGGGTTTTCGAACAAACGCTCAACAAATCATTATTCTGAGCAATATTTATTAACTTATCAGTAATTTGTCGAATTGGGAAATACTTGCTCAATTGCATGTCAAATTATTAATTTATCAGTATTTTTTCAAATTGAGCAATACTTGCTCAGTTGCTCGTCAAATTCTCAATATTCAGTAATTCTTCGAATTGAGCAATACTTGCTCAGTTGTTCGAATATTGATCTGAACTATCAATATTCAGTAATTCTCCGAATCGAGTAACACTTTCTCAGTTGCTCGAATAATCCACATATATTCAGTAACTCATCAATATTCAACAACTTGTTGAATTTACAACATTTCCTCAGATGATCAACATTAATGTTCATGAATCACTGAGCATTTGTCAAACATGCTCGATTCAACAAAACCTAAGCTCATTTCCTAATCAGTCAACAACTGACAAACTAAATACACGCCTGTCATGCAGACTCCACGATTCGTGAGGCATCAATCACATCAAATTGGGGGATAATAACTAGGGTTTTGGTCTGGCGGCCTACAACATGTGGATTCATCCACGACGAGAAATGTGCGTAAGTTGTGTCAACGGTTGAAGGAGTTAGGAAAGTAGTGGGTGCATGATCCGTCTAGTCTCCACATGACATGGAATTTACTTTACCACGATATTTTACCGACCCACTCTTCCACTCATGAAACCGTCACACTTACAGGGATCAAGGTGTTAACAACTCTGGCAGTATAAATAAGTCTCTGAATCCATGATTGAGGACAACATTTTCAGTCCACACAAGAATTTCTCGAGTAACTACTTTCAAGAATTCATCAATCCATCAGAACTCCATAGTTCACCAATTATTGCAGAAACCCACAACAAATATACAATCCCTGATCATCACTGATCCTACATAATTTCTCATCTTCCCTCCTACAGATCAACCCATCTCTCTCTTTGCAACTGAATTGACTCTGGAACGGCCATTGACTTGGTTTAGGCCGGAGACCTACAGATTGATCTCTCGAATCTAAGCAATCCCTTTGCAGTGCATCTGTGTGAGGTTAAGCAGTTTGCATGGTTGAGGAGTCTCGACAACACGCTCGACTTTTCATTTTCCTAAAAACCAGTGAACCGTTTTCCCCCTCTACATATTGGCGACCACAGTGGGAGATTAATATCTCGGTTTCAATCTCACATTTTTACAAAATGGTTGGTCTTAGGTATACCTCAACAACTTCGAATTCTGGTCAGAATCTTTCGAATGGAAATGCTCATCCTCCCGGCGCCCTACTCAATGGAACAGTCAATATAGAAAATTCCGACTTTGATCGAGTTGGCACGAGTACAAGAGGTTCATAGAGGAACATAGACCTGATGAAAGAGACGATAAATAACATATTGAACTTCCTCATCAGACTGACATCTAACTTGGGAGACGCTCATGCTCAGGAAGTTCCAACACTGGTGGCTGACCCCTCAACCGATGATCATCCTTGAATCAATAGCTTCACCACTTATGAAAAGCCGGTGGATCAGGAAGTCACACACCTAATCGAGAATCTATGTGAACTTTTGCATTTCTCCAGGGATCAGCGTACGAACACGTTTAATGCACTCAACAAAATATCGTCTGATATTATGTCATCCCAAGTGGCTGAACAAGTGTCCATAACATCTGAACCATCGATCTACAACATCACCTTCACTGAGAAAGACCGAGTGACAAAAGAAGGACATAAACGAGCCCTGTTCGTAACTGCTTTAATTAAGGATTCCGAATTTAAGAGAGTCCTCGTTGACACGGGCGCTTCTACGAACCTTATTACCATGAAGACTCTCAAGGAGGCTAAGATCCCGAAAAGTAAGGTTGTTCATCATCCCATACTAATGACGGGTTTTGAAGGAAGCCAGAGTCACACATACGGATACATCTATGTGGATCTGAAAGTAGGACCAATTCAATCCATTGTGAAGTTCCACGTAATCGAGAACGATCCGGATTATCACATGATACTCGGATGACCATGGCTCCATGATAATAAAGTTGTTCCTTCGACGTACCATCAATGTATGAAAGCTTTGCTCAATAACAAAATTGTCTGCATCGCAGTTTCAGTGTCTCCTTATGCTTCGGTTTGTGATTCTGAATTCCTGGAATCACCAAAGAGCATCCCCGAACCTCCAAGCAAAATCTACGACACTCACTCCCAAGTTGGACATCTATTTTGGAAACCGACAAACCGTCATCAATAGATGCTAAATCCATCAAACCGTCGACTACACCACTCAAGCGTCGTCAAGGTCAAGGTACGGCTCACAAAAAGTCCAACTTTATTACTGATTATGATTCAGAAGGGATAGTCATTTATCTTCATCGAAAATATTAGCAATTAACAGGGGAGGTTGATGAAAAGTCTTCCCGCCTCGAAAAATCATGCCAGAGTGAGCAATCACCCGACTAAAAAATTCAGGATGCACCACGACAGCTGCAAGATGGCATGGACTCCACAACAGGTGACCTTGAGACTATCAATATCGGAATAGATGAAAACCCAAGGCCAATCCTAATCAGTTCTGCTCTCTCACCTGAATAACGATAAGGGTTGATCTGTCTGTTGAAAGAGTATCAAGATATCTTCGCTTGGACATATGAAGAGATGCCCGGCCTAGATGATAAATTGGTCACTCATCATCTCCACATCACTCCCGGTTCCAAACCTATCAAACAACCACCTAGATAATTCAGACACGAAGTTGAGAAAAAAATCAAAGTGAAGATCCAGAAACTATTGACAGCAGGATTCATCAAACCTATTCAACATCCAACATGGCTGGAGAACATCGTCCCAGTAAACAAGAAGAACGGTCAAATTCGATGTTGTGTAGATTTCAAGAACCTGAATAAATGTTTCCCAAAGGATGATTTTCCTTTACCCAACATTGATATGCTCATCGATGCAACCAGCGGTCATGACATGTTTTCATTCATGGATGGATACAGCGGATATAACCAAATCAAGATATACAATCATGAAGCCAACAAGACTGCATTCCGAACTCTCATTGGAAACTTCCACTACACAGTGATGCCTTTCGGATTGAAGAATGCAGGAGCCACTTATCAGCGAGCCATGACTGCAATATTTCATGACATGATGCACAAAAAAGTAGAAGACTATGTCGACAATATGGTGGTGAAATCGAAGACTCGGGCATCCCACTTAGATATTTTAAAACAAGTCTTCGAAAGATGCAGAGAATACAAACTGAAGATGAATCCTCTGAAATATGCTTTTGGTGTTTCTTCCGAAAAGTTTCTTGGATTCTTAGTCACTACAAGAGGAGTCAAGGTCGATCCAGACAAAACAAAATCTATTACTACTATGCCTCCTCCACGAACTATGAAAGAACTCCAGAGTTTCATGGGCAAAGTCAACTATATCCGGCGTTTCATTCCTGGACTTGCTCAACTTATTTCTTCATTCACTCATCTGTTGAAGAAATGAGCATATTTTGTATGGATAGCCGTTCAACAAGAAGCATTCCAGATGATACAGCAAATATTACTATCTCCCGCTGTCATGAAATCTCCAGTACATGTACGACCGCTGATACTTTACATAGCCTTCAGTGATGTCACAATTGGAGCACTCCTCGCCCAAGAAGATGAAGAAGGCATCGAACGTCCAATATACTACTTTAGTCGCACAATAAGAGATGCTCAACTCTGATATCCAAAGGCTGAAAGGGTGTGTCTGGCATTATTTCATGCAATTCAGAGGTTCATGCATTATATATTATCAAACATGGTCATGCTAGTGTCCAAAGTTGATCCCATAAAGTTATTACTGTCGAAACCTGCTTTGATCAGGAGACCAGCAAAGTGGCTACTTCAAATGTCAGAGTTTGACATAGCGTGCGTCCCTCCAAAAGCAATCAAAGGACATGCATTTGCAGACTTACTTGCTGCTTTTCCTAGAGAAGACATCACAATGTTGTATGAAGAAGTGCCTGGTGAATTTCCAGAAATTTCAATTATTCAAGAAGAAACATGGCTACTATATTTTGATGGATCTGCCACTCCAAGCAATGATACTGGCAGAGCGGGTATTGTGCTAGTATCTCTATTCGGTGAAGTTTTCTCGCATTCATTCAAGCTGGATTTCAATTGCACCAACAATTCAGCAGAATATGAAGCTTTTCTCCTAGGATTATCTTTGGCCAAGAAAGCCGGATCGAAGCACTTAGAAATCAGAGGAGACTCAAAGTTACTGGTCAATCAAATGAATGGTGTGTACTCTATCAAAAAAATAACGCTTGCTCCATTCAGGACTGAGGCACAACAACTATTAACTCATTTTTCTGATGCAACAATTGTTCATACCGGATATACCAACAATAGACATGCTGATTTTCTAGCAACTCTAGCATCCAAACTACAATTAGAAGGGTCCGAGAAATCCACCACCGTACAAAGACGCTATGTATCATCCACCTGGCTTACTCAAGCCGAAGACGTTCAATCAAGCGACTGGCGGGCGCCCATCATTCATGAATTGAGCAACTCTCTCACTGAGGGGAAAATCAGTCTCAAGGAGTTGAAAAACTTTTTCCTGCTGCATGGAGCGTTATATTATCGCAATCCTGATGGATCCCAGTCATGATGTCTTGGAGATGAAGAAGCCAGTGAGAAACTCAAATGCGTAAATGAACAAATATGTGGTCAAACCCTGGTGATCACACTCTATAAAAGGCTTCAAAGACTTGGATACTATTGGCCCTCTATGGAGGCTCATTCGAGGATGCTGCAAGGATCATGTCCCAATTTTCAAATACCACCTCATCATTCAGAGATTCTAACAATCCATCACACTAGGGACTGGAAAGAACCTTACATAAAGTATCTCCGCGACAACGATCTTCCATCATAGAAGAAGAGAGCAATCAAACTTATTCAGAGAGCCAAACGTTTTATCTACCTAGAAGGAATCTTGTATCGCAAAAGCTTTGGTGGGAACCTCCTGAGATGCTTGGCTGAGCACGAAATTCCTACAATCTTGAAAGAGATGCACGCAGGTGAGCACCAATGAAAGAAGAAATTATTTATCCAAATTCATGAGAAATATTATTGGCCAACCATGGAGGACGATGCAACTGCTTATGTTCAGAGGTGTCATCAGTGCCAAGTTGATGGTAATCTCATTCACACTTCTTGTCTTCTATTACATTCTGTAAGCAGTCCATGGCTCTTATATAGATGGGGACTGGATGTCATTGGGAAGATCAATCCAGCATCTTCAAAATAGTATGAGTACATCATTACAGCAACGGAATACTTCACCAAATGGGTCGAGGCTATTCCTCTTCAAAGCACCACGGGAATCACAATTGTAGCTTTCATCAAAGAATATAATATCATATGCAGATTCGGTGTTCCTAACCATATCATCACGAATAATGGAACTCCTTTTGCCAACAAACATGTTACGGAGTTGCTCGAGGAATACAGAATCAAACAGATTTTCTATACACCCTACTATCCCCAAGGAAAAGGACGAGCGGAGAGCACCAAAAAAACTCTGATATGGATTCTTAGTCGAACAGTTCATGAAAATCCACGAATGTGGCATTAAGAATTACCCATGGCTTTGTGGGCTTACCGAACCGCGCCGAGAAGCTCTATTGGGACATCACCATACTCTCTTGTCTATGGTGCTGATGTTATTCTCCCAGCTGAGATCAAAATTCCCTCTGCCCGAATTGCAACAACTAGTGGGGTGCAATGGGATGAAGCTGAAGTGTCTAATTCGAGAATCGCTGAATTGGACATGCTTGATTCGAGAAGAGACAAGGTGGAAAAATATGTGGAAACCTACAAACAGAGAGTTTCCAAAGCATACACAAAATAGTAACACCTTGAACATTCCAAGTAGGATATTTCGTTTTGAAAAAAGCAAAGCATATCCAACAAGACATGTCTGCTCCCAAATTCTCTCCTAAATGGGAAGGGCCTTATGTAGTATCAAGGCAGTGTCTAGCGGGTACTATAAAATCTTAGTTGTTGACGGAGGAATCGAAGGAAACATCATCAATGGAAAATGTCTCAAGGCATATTACGCTTAAACAATTATCGAAATATTAAATTTCTAAATGTAATTTTATTTCCTCCAAAAGAATATGCAGTATGCTCGTTCATTTAAAATTCGAAGTATTTCATGAATCTCACAAGCATCTACTTTATTCAAAACAAATCCTCAAACCTACACAAAAAGTCTTTCTCTCAAACACTCACTCAGAACAAACCATACAACAGGGGATAATATCTATAGAAAACTCTATCAAGCCTCTTATGGAAATTTTTGGTCTTCACTCTCAAGTCCTGGACTGCCTTCTCAACTATTGCTAACTCTAAAGCGAGTATCTTCTCCTCCTCTAATATGGCAGTGGTTGCAGAAATCGCGTCAGCAGGAGTTGCCACCTTAAGAACTTTGATTATCTCGAGTCTATGACGAAGCCAACCTATGTTGAACTGCAGAGTTTCACAATTGGATATCATCTCATCCCATCTGTGCCTGATTCTTGACATCTCGCAGATGCATTTGGTCCATCTCTTCAATGATTAGTAACAACCCTGCAACTGTAGTCATGAACTTATGAAAAACTTCTATTTTCATGAACTTATGAAAAACTTCTTGATTTTAGCAACTTTCCTTGTTTTTGCAAAATTCATGATTCTCCATAACTTCATGGATTCATAAAAAATAATAATATTATAAAATAAGGAAAGGTGTGTGGGACCGGGCAACCTAGCCGGCTGTCCATGCCCAAGCCATGGCATGTCCCACATCATACAATCCTTAGTCATTTTATAATGATTATTCCCCTATTTCATGAAACTCCTGGGTTTCAACAAAATTCATGGATTCATGAAATAATATTATAAAATAGGGAAAGGTGTGCGGGACCGGGCAACATATCCGGCCGGCCATGCCCAAGCCGTGGCCGGTCCCACACCTCACAATCCTTAGCCTTTTATAATTATTATTCCCTAAACTCATGAAACTCCTCCGTTTCAACAAAACTCATGGATTCTCCATAACATCACGGATTCATGAAAATAATATTATAAAACAGGGAAAGGAGTGCGGGACCGGGCAACATAGACGGCTAGCCATGCTCTAGTCATGGCCGGTCCCACACCCCGCAATCCCTAGTCTTTTATAATTATTATTTTCCTCAAATTCATGAAACTCTTTGGTTTGAGCAAAAATCATGATTTCTTCATAACTTCTCGAATATTGCTCAAATCATGAAAATTCAAAAACCAACGTGGTCACATGACCGGCTAGCCTCTCACAGGAATTTTGGATGTTAAAATACTCTTATTTTAGTATTTACAAAATATTGATTAATTGAGCATACATGCTCATTCCAACAAAAATCAAGAATTTCAGTTAAGATAAAACTCTTCTGAAAATTCACAATGTTGCTCGAACGCACATCAGAAAATACTGAAACTCTCAGTACGGAGACACGGACACCATGGTAACATGTGCATGCCTTGATGACTGACCAGAGCCATTCCTAGGGATTGCACAAAGCCGGTCCCACATGTTTTCATAATTCTGACCTAATTTTGTCAATTGCTCATATTAGGCCCAAACTCTCTCCAACCAACCAGAGGATTGCTCAAACGGACAACAAATGGTCCCATGATCACCAAGAGCCGGTCCCATGCTCTCTTGCTCGGTCCCTATCTTTCATACTTAGTAATTCAATAAATGATGAAACCGGCACTTAATCATCATTCCTTCATCAACTCTCCAACTGAAAACCCTGGTGCACGCTCACTTGAGCGATCGGGCATCACATGGACGTCCATGGTCTCATGTGGTCAGTCCCTCCTTTGGTCATAACCTATTTTCATCAATCGCAATTTATCAAAAATTAGGGTTTTCGAACAAACGCTCAACAAATCATTATTCTGAGCAAGTTCAAACACTAAATGAATTTATGTTAATCCACGAGGATTAATTATATAATATTTGGTAATCTACCAATATTTTAATATTTTATTAGGTCACGTCACCAATAAATATTTCTTCGAATTGAGCAATATTTGCTCAAATATTGATCCTGCTATCAATATTTATTAGGGTTATTTTGTTTTTGGTACTCAGGTTTTGTCCAACTTTTGAGTTTGGTCTAACATTTGTCCAACTTTGCGTTTGGTACTTGGAATTCACGTTGACCCTCATTGACTGTGTTATACCTTGACTTCAGTTACATAATTACCAATAATTTAAAATAAAAATTAATTATTAACTGAATTTACTATGGTATCCTTACCTATATTAATATTGAGAAAAACGTTTTAGATCTCTTACATGATTAGATCCAACGACTCTGATTAGACTATCAGATTTAGATTAGAGATAACGTTTTAGATCCCTTCCATTAATCTTCTTCTTTGCTGTGAAAACTAGATTTAGATTAGAGTTGTGGTTCATTTACAAGCAACAACACATACACGATGAATGAAAAATGAAATATACTATAATCCCATATTCCTTTCTCAGTAGAAAACATGGGCACAAAGGAAGATTTTGTTGGGTTGATTAATATCAAAGTTAACACGTCAGTGGTGTCAAGAATAATATGAAGTTTCCGATTATAGTGAACATTTAATGGGAGAAGTAATTAATTTGGTTTCGTCATAGGGGATCTCATCTGAAGAGTAAAAATAATTCTCAAAATCACCTCTTTATATATGTGATAATCAAGATTTCTGATCCTCTCCCAATCGCTTTCGATACACTAAAGTCAGGTCTTTGAATCAAGCCCTTTTGGGGCTTTCTAGCAGTGGATTAAAATTAGGCTTTACATCAATGAAATATGAATTTGGGGTTTTTGTGAATTGATTCTGATTTTACATCAAGGAAGTGGAGATGCTCTTATGGTTTAGTTTTTCGATGCATGAATGATTGACTAATTGAGAATATATTTTGAGTTTTTATGAATGCTTTGGACAGTGGGTTTGTCTCTAATTTGAAATTGCAAAAATTGGAGAGTTCGTACAAGCAGAATGGGTTAACTCTATGTTATATCAGTTTCATGCACACACAGTGTTTGATAAAAGGCCTGAACGACCATTTCTTCCCTATATTACTTTAGTGCTGCATCAAATTGTTAGCCATGGGTCCAATGAGTTTGCCGCTAGATAATCAGGTAACGTGGATCGAGTTTGTGTGGGTTTTAAGCAAGTTTTGAATCAGAAAGAACATGGAACATGTTGAATGGGATATAATCACTTTGCAGGAAGCTTTGATCCTTTTCGATGAGTAAATTAAGCAATTTAGGTTTTGGTCGGAACCTGGTGGTGGTGGAGTAAGTATGTCAGAAGATGGAAAAGAGAAGAAATTGTAAACGTGTACAAAATGTGTATGTGCGGTTATGAGGATAATTCTGTCAAAGCGAAGGATACAATAGTAAATGTATAAATATTTGGAATATAAATTTAATAAGAATTATACTTAACTTAGTCAAACTCAGTCAATGGAAGTCAACGTGAATTCCAAGTACCAAACGCAAAGTTGGACAAATGTTAGACCAAACTCAAAAGTTGGACAAAACATGAGTACCAAAAACAAAATAACCCTATTTATTAACTTATCAGTAATTTGTCGAATTGAGCAATACTTGCTCAATTGCACGTTAAATTATCAGTATTTTGTCCAATTGAGCAATACTTGCTCAGTTGCTCGTCAAATTCTCAATATTCAGTAATTCGTTAAATTGAGCAATACTTGCTCAGTTGATCGAATATTGATCTGAACTATCAATATTCAGTAATTTATCAGTATTTCGCCGAATCGAGCAATACTTGCTCAGTTGCTCGAATAATCCACATATATTCAGTAACTCATCAATATTCAACAACTTGTTGAATTTACAACATTTGCTCAGACGAGCAACATTAATGTTCATGGATCACTGATCATTTGTCAAACATGCTCGATTCAACAAAACCTAGGCTCATTGCCTAATCAGTCAACAATTGACAAACTAAATACACGTCTGTCATGCAGACTCCATGATTCGTGTGACATCAATCATGTCAAATTGGGGGATAACAACTAGGGTTTTGGTCTGGCGGCCTACAGTACGTGGATTCATCCACGACAAGAAATGTGCGTAAGTTGTGTTAACGGTTGAAGGAGTTAGCAAAGTAGTGGGTGCACGATCCGTCAAGTCTCCACACGACATGGAACTAACTTTACCACGATCTTTTACCGGCCCACTCTTCCACTCATGAAACCATCACACTTACAGGGATCAAGGTGTTCACAACTCTGACAGTATAAATAAGTTTCTGAATCCATGATTGAGGACAATATTTTTAGTCTGTACAATAATTTCTCTAGTAATTACTCTCAAGAATTCGTCAATCCATCAAAACTTATCAGAACTCCATAGTTCACCAGTTATTGCAGAAACCCACAACACATCTACAATCCTTGATCATCACTGATCCCACACAATTCCTCAGCTTCCCTCCTACAGATCAACCCACCCACCCCTCTTTGCGACCAAATTGACTCTGGAACGGCCATTGGCTTGGTTTAGGCCGGAGTCCTACAGACTGATCTCTCGAATCTAGGCACTCCATTTGCAGTGCATCTGTGTGAGGTTAAGTAGTTTGCCTAGTTGAGGAGTCTCGAGAACACGCTCGACTCTTTACTTTCCTAAAAACCAGTGAACCATTTTTCTCCATCTACACCATGGTCCTGAGTTAGCTAGTTGGTGAAGGAATGACGATTAAATGTCGGTTTTATCATTTATTGAAATAGTATTGTATTGAGCATTAGGTGATAAAACCTAATTATATAAAAGTGAGGGACCTACCAAGGAGACATGAGACCGGCCCTTGGTGGTTGTGGGATTGCTGGGCATTTGCACAAACTCTGAGTTTGTTGTGAAGAGTTTGGACCCAATATGAGCGATTGCACAAATTAGGTCAAAAGTGTGAAAACATGTGGGACCGGCTTTGTGCAAGCCCTGGGGATGACCTTGGTCGGTCAAGAAGGAATGCACGTGTTACCATGATGTCCGTGTTTCCGTACTAAGAGTTTCAGTATTTTCTGATGTGTGTTTGAGCAACATTGTGAATTTTCAGAAGAGTTTCATCTTGACTGAAATTCTTGATTTTTTTGGAATGAGCATGTATGTTCAATTGATCAATATTTCGTAAATATTAAAATAATAGTATTTTAAAATTTAAAATTGTTGTGAAAGGCTATCCAGTCGCGTGATCATGTTGGCTTTTGGATTTTCATGATTCAAGCAAAATTTGAGAAATTATGACGAAATCATGATTTTGCTAAGACCGAGGAGTTCATGAATTCAGGAAAATAATAATTATAAAAGACTAGGGATTGCAAGGTGTGGGACCGGCCACGACTTGGGCATGGCCGGATAGGTTGCCCGGTCAGGAACACCTTTCCCTAATTTTATATTATTATTTTTTCATGAATCCATGAAGTTATGGAGAATCCATGAGTTTTTGTTGAAACGGAGGAGTTTCAAGAAATTGGGGAAATAATAATTATAAAAGGCTAGGGATTGTAAGGTGTGGGACCGGCCACGGATTGGGCATGGCCGGCCGGCGAGGTAGCCCGGTCCCGCACACCTTTCCTAATTTTATAATATTATCTTTCATGAATCCATGAAGTTATGAAGAATTCATGAAAATATGGAGAAACCATGAGTTTTGCTTAAACAAGGAAAGTTGTTAGAATGGAGGAGTCTTCATGAGTTCATGAAAAAAACAAAATAAGGAAAATAATGGAGGAAGCATGGGACCGGAAACGGCTAAGGCACGGCCGGCCGGCCGGTGGGCCCGACCCATGGGATCTTCTCTATTATTTTAATGTTATTATTTTCTCTTTCCTATTCTATGCAGGATTCCTCATTTGTCCATATTTTCGTATGCTTGTTCACGCATTTGGGTGCTCGTTCGTGCATTATTGTCGAGTACACTTGCACCATTTTTTATGGGGCTTACTTAGTGATAGTTCAGATGCCCGATTGTTGAGTATTTATTACTAATTTATGAAATTCAGTGGAGAATGATTCATGAAACTGAGTAATAAAAGGGAGTAGTTATTTATTATCAATCCGTAAGACCATCCGTGGATTCGACCATGGATTCGGGATAATAAAGCGAGTATTACCATCCCGTGGGATCGTGGATTCGACCACTGAATCAGAGTAATAAAGTTGTGTATTACCATTCCATGAGATTAGCTGTGGATTCGATCATGAAATCAGAGTAATGAGATTATCTATTACCATTCCATGAGATCATTCGTGGATTCGATCATGAAATCGGAGTAATTAGATAAAATAGATTATATTCTAGGAATTCAGTGGTGAATGTCATAGTAGAACTAATCTATTTCAGAAGGGATATTATCCAGTTAAGGCATCATATCCATTTTGCAAGGTGCATAGTCAGGAGACGGCTGATATCCTAAAGGCGTTATTGCTCTCAATCTTACGGAGAACCGCATGGGTCTACACACGGTATCTCTACATAGTCAGGAACAGTGAGAGTCACCGTCCTGAAGGTGTTGTTGCTCTCAATCTTACGGAGAACCGCTCAATCATTCTTCTATGTAGAGGTGGGTCTCTCTCCTGTAGTCAGGGAACAATGAGTATCACCGACGTCCTGAAGGCGTTGTTGCTCTCAATCTTACAAAGAACCGCCCAATTATGTTATTCTACATAGGGGTCATGATGAAATTCCAGGATCAAACGCTCAGCTAGTGGAGGCTTTTAGAAAGACATGTTCATCATGACTTCGTAAAATACGAATCGTCACATGCCTGAAGCCGTATCAGAAACATGCAGTATCATGATTTTACGGTTTTGGCGTTTGTTGAAAATCCACCATCAATATTAAGTCCTCTGCTTAGTGAGGGACAGTCATGTTCCGCAGTAAACATTAGATGGTGATTTTCAGTCGACGAGATCGGTGGTCGAACTCGGTCTACAAAGGCATTTTCAGAATCCTCGATTTGCTCCAATGGTGTCATGTACGAGCAAATGTTCGGGTGAGGACCATGATAGTGTGATAGAGTGTGATTCCATGAACACGGGGAGATGAAACATCGCTGATTTGGTCGGTCAAAAGTCCAGTTTTGGTCGATTTAGGATTTTCCCAAAAAAGGAAACTTGTGTTTTGCTAGGTTTTGGAAAAAAAAATTAATATAAAAGGGAAGAAACCCTAAAAATTTATTATTATTTTTTGTGTGACCAACCATCTCTCATCATCTCCACACTCGAGCAATAGGAGGAAGAAGGAAAAACTCTCCGGAATATTCCACTCGCCGGCAATCGACAATCCTCCGGCCAGCTTCCAGCCGGCACCGACCATGTGCGTTATTTTTTATTTATTTTTGCTGTGTGTTTGGTGTTTTTCATGAGTTGTTCACAAATAAAAAAATCTCATAGGTATGCATGAATATGTAGGTTTCATGAAAATTTGTTTTAGAAAACATATGCCCGTTCGTTCGTTAGTTTAAGAAATCAGCGATAATCCCTATTATGAAAGAGATACATGAATCCTTGAATAGACATGATTTAGTTACAGTAGATAAAATTTGTTTACGAGGCTTCATGAAAATCAAAATTTTATCTTTTAAATATGTGATATTTCACAAGATGGAATAAACTCTCGTTTCAAAGTTGGATGCTCGAACGAAAGAAAAAAGTTTTTTTTTTAAAAAAAATACGTGCGTCATTTAGTAATAAATTTTTTGTCTATGATCTTTCATGAAAACAAAATTTAAATACATAAATATGCGGATTTTCACAAAATTGAAAGACTCTCGGATGCTCGCGAGAGGGAGCAAAATATACATATATTTTCAAATTTCCGTGAGTTTCACGTTCAAATATATATTTTTGTAAAATCAATGTTTTGATTTTAAACAATTGTTGAGAGTAGGAAATTATTCATGGTGAAATAATGTCTGTATATGAGTTTTCAAAATTGTAGAATGGACGTCTGTCCAATTTTTGAAAAATCAGTGAATGTTCACATAGTAAAAATTTATGTGAAATAAAATTTTGATTTTCAGCAATTGTTGGAAGTTGACAATTTTTGATAAAATATTGTTTGTATGGATTTTGTGATTTGATAGTGTATGCACAAAAACTAATGAGTGTTCACCCAGTGGAGTTGCTCACAGGGTTAAAATTGTGTGAATTGTTCACGATTTAATGAAAGATTTTGCAAAATCAAGTTTTGATTTTAAATAATTGTTAAAAGCAAACAATAATGTTTTCATGAATTTCATAGTGTATGCACACACGATAGAAAATCGCTGAATGTTCACATGAAGGGTTATGTGAATTATTCATAACTTCGTGAAAAGTCAGTATCGACTCTTGAATGATGGATTTTGCTCGTCTTTGCAGGTTTGAAGGAGCGAGCAAGATTTTCGAAACTTTACGTTATTATCACTAAGTTCATGAAACCATAAATAGGTAAGAGTTGAGAGTTACCATTTTTATAGACGTTGATGTGAGCATCCTAATTATTCTTGTTGTGCTTTAATTCCACTGCTTTGATGAAATCTGCATCTACGGATGATATACTGAAGTAGGAATATTGTATGGACGTCACAACAACTTTGCAAGAATGACTGGTTCCCATAATGATACTTCCAGAGATGATATCTACAGATACATCTTCAAGAAATGGTGCTTCTGGGACCTCTGAGTGATGGTGAGAGATCCTTCACACTGAGTTGTACTCCTAATTACTTAGTATCAGTAATGCACGGGAAGTCTCTGATGGAGGAATATAACATCGAGAGAAGCTCGACAAATAGGTCCTTGTTAGATTGATGTGTATTACCCAGAAACAGCAGTAAGTCTTCGGAGTGGAGAATCCAGAAATAAGGATCATAAAATAATATCGAACATTGTAAAGTCCCGGGCTGTCTCTTTGGTGAGTTGTTAGCGCTCTTTATATCATGAATATTTCTTATCCGTGCAATTAGGAACATAAAACCAATGTTTGTTACTTTGCTCCATCGAGCCTTGATGGTCTTCAATTCATTGCTGCTGAACAAACAATTTCTGAATCGAGCGTCAAAGAAGAATTCGATGTAAGTATCTCTTCGTATAATCGTTCATAGCACTCCTTGAATGAAATACCACTAATTGTTGTTGATGTACTCAGGAGGATATTTACATGGAATAAGGGAGTACTAATGATTCCCATTCGTCTTCATATAATGGTGAAGAAGAAAACCCCAGATTTCGAAACCGCGTGAAAGCAATGATGTTTCCAATGGTGATGTTGGAAATTCCGGTCCTTTGAGCATTTTAGGGACTACTCCATTAAGTAACCATCGTATATTTTCTTCATAGAAGTATGAAATTGCTGATGTGTTGATGAATGAATGAATATTCTCATGAATAAATGAAAAGTTTCACCGAAATACGTCACCAGAAAATTCAGAACTCAGCCTTCTAGGAAAAACGCTGTAAAATCTTCATCCGATGTCAGATTTTCGCGATCTACCCATGTATCCTTATGCCCAGGAAATTTCCAAGCTTTATCTAGGAGGATTTTGAAGTTCTGAGCACATTTACGAGTCGAAGTCGATGAAACAGTAAACTTCCAGGAAACCTTCGAAAACAATTCAGCTGGCATGTGGTCCAATGTTTTGGCCACAACTCTTTGCTCGTTTCTCCAATTGTTGTGAATTTTGGATATATTATAGAGGACATCCATACGAAGAGAATGATATATGACCCATCCCTATATTACTCACCAACTTCTCCCATCTCGCTTCTTTGTGCGGGACAATGTAAAATCATCTCATACGAGCTTGTTGTAAAACACTCATGTTGTGTCTTTAGACCATTCGTTTGTGTCTTTAACGGTTAGTGAAGTATTTTAATGTCGTTGATTCATTTGAGATCATGAACACTTAATTGATACATGAGCATGGTGGTGCTTCCAGTACCATCTTCTTTCAGTAGTAGAAACATCACTTTTGAAACCCTGGTCATGGGACCATAACTGAGGCTGCTTTCAAGATGGGGTGATGTACTGACCATGGTTTCATGTCCCGATGGTAGCATTCCTTTTATGATGAATGATTAGGACATGTGAGTATGGTACCACGGGTCTTGGACTGTAAAACTGACCGTCAGTCCCCAGTATTTTGTTAAATCTCTCCTTTTCGTTTTCTCCTCTTCTGGCAAGACTTGGATAGAGGACCCAGGTAGAAAAATTGATGTAAATACCTAGGTGGTCGAAGTTGGAGGTACCTTGATGAAGTACTTGGTGGAAAGACCTGGTGGACACCGATCGACTGTGGAAGTTATGAATCCCTTCTAAAAATTGTTGCTTGCATATTGTACGCTCTGGAAGCTGTAGGAACCTCATACGACATCGGAATTCGATGCTTGACCCAAAATTTTGAAGATAAGACACTGAGTTATCACATGAGGAAAGAATCACTCAATTTGGAGTTACATAGGTCATCCAAAGAAGAATGAACATTTGTAATTTGTAACACCATACAAATTGTTCAGATTTCGTAGACCTGACGGTAAAGGAAATATCTTTCAGCCCGTATGTCTGATTGATGCGTCCTTTTGGTATGTTGTAGAAGAGACATAAATGAACATATTTTGTTGAGGAAGAATTATCCCATTCCTCACCCATTGGTACGTTTTTGTAAACCCATGGCCTGAAGTGTGTTGTATCTCATTTGCAGAGGTGATGAGAACATCTTGTATAAGTCTTTAGCTTGTCCCCACCAGTCGTGCAAGCTTTGTGAAGACTTTCATGTGAACATATTTTCATGTCTACACATCTTGACACAAATCATTATTATTTGGGGAAGTCCGCTTCATCGAGCAATGCTTCAGAGAATGGTTAGTTGATGAAGCCGAATGTTGCACCTGAGTTGTTGTTGATGCTGAGATCACGATTGAATTCTCTGCAGAAATTCTTGTTGATTCTAAGACCATGAATGGAGTTCCTCCACATATCCTTGTTGATGTCGATACTATGGTCGGAGTTTCTTCAGAGACTGAAAAGGTTAGCACCATGATTTATCGACATAGCCTTTACTCCTCCATCCAGTGAGCCTTTACATTCATGAACTAGTTGGTGGTTTGTGCATACCTAAGATGTAGGTATACTAGGAATAAAACCTGAATTCTCCTGATCAATATGACTTTACTATGAATTGGCTTCATCAGTGAGTCAACGTTGTTGCGACAGATTGCATCAGCAGTCTCCATTCTGGGTGTGATCGGTGAAGAGAGAAGTTCCTTAGTCATGCAAGGTTCGTAATGTAGAGAGATTCTGCTAATAAATTTTTCATGGAATCGCATCAGGTTGCACTTACTTGCTATGTCTTGAATCTTGTCCAATAAGATCAAGTCCCCAGTGCATGTTGAAGGAATTCTTGCCATCGATGGATGAATGATGTTGCATCTGCTTCAAAAGTCTTGTCATGGAGATAGTGAAGACTTATCGGTTGTAGTTCAATACTTTGATCGTGCTAGTGTTGAATCAGTGTGTCGAGATATTTGTACTGAAGCAAGATGCACCATGACATTATCGAAGGTGTACTCTTTGATTGGGAGTACAATTTGAAGTCTTCTTAGATGCTTGAGCGTTTAAGCTTCATATCCCTTAAGCAACTAATGTCTTAGGTTTGATCATCTCGTCCCTGAGTATCTTCTGTTGATTTAGCATCCATTTCGTTGCGGTAGTGGGATTCAACACTTGTACAGATATCAGAGCTTCATGATTTTCTGAAACACATGGACATTCCTGCAAAGTTATGGATAAACGCCCAAAGTGCTCTTTGCCATGCTTGGAAAATCATCTCAGTAATGAATGTCTCAATACTCAATTCGGAGAAATGTCATATTCAACCACTTGGTAAAATACTAATGTGGGGAAGCTACCATTCATAACGTCTTATAGCTGAAGTCCCCATGCTAGGATAACATGTGAGGAAATAAATGACATCGACATAGAAGGAATGAGATTTGCCTAAGTGCGAAACCTCTTGATGAATGTCTATGCATCCTTTGCAGGTTCTTGCTTCGACCTCTTCAAAGTTCAAAATTCCTCTAAGTGCTCCGATGATGGGATGTCCGCCAAATCTTCTAGATCAGAATTTTCTTCGTTGGAGAGATGTGCAACCAAAGGTACTTTCTCAATATCCATATTTTCAGCATGGATCCACGCTTGTCTGAAGAACATGTCATATCTTGGATCTTCCTGATCATGTGAAACTTGGTTTCTGTCCTGGTTGAACTTATGTTCACTTTGAGAATGATGTAGCCATAAATATTTCAGAGCGTTTCTTTTAAGGTATCTGAATGAGATGGGATCAGGAGTATCTTCTTGTCGATCGATGCCTGAGGATATGAGGGATTTCAGTGGAATGTTGTTGATGGCGGTGTGAGTATCGACCAACATTCTTCCAAATTCACTTCCTTTAAGATGGACTGTGGTAAGAAGTCCCCAGTCGTGCATCTCCTTGTCTGTGGATGAAGGTTCAAGGAGTATTTCCGGGATGGACATACATCTGATACAATGTAATTCGGTGTTGTGAACATGTCTTTCCTTTGATCTCTTGACAGATAAAGCAATTAGCAATGTGCTCGATCAATAACTGAACTGCTTGTTTGACTGGTTGTTCAGGGAGTGTGAAGGTTTTGATTGATAGAGGATTCTTGTGTACTTCTTCAGTCCCCAGTTCTCCTGAATCGGCCTTTTCTTTGAATATGCATTTCAAAGTTTTGCAATCACTTGTTGGATGACTGACATACCTATGAAAGCGGCAGTATAGCGAATTTTCCATTTCTCCCCTAGTGAATGGAAATTTGATTGCACCATCTTGAATCTAGACTTCCAGTAACTCGGTCACTTCTTCGGTGAGAAGAGGGAAGTTTGAGTATGTCTGATCTGTAGATGGGGAAAAGTGATTTGCTGGTTTTTACGGAATTGAGGAGATGACCGTACGGAGGAGACTCCTTGAACCGAGCGAAATGTTCGACCTTACACAGATGCACTGAAAGAAGGGAGTTCTTTGAATTTGAAAGATTAATCTGTAGTACTCCGGACTAAACCAAGACAATGGCCGTTCCATAGTAAATTCGGTCACAAAAGAGGACGAGTCGATCTGTAGGAGGGAAGCTGAGAAATGTGTGGAATCAATGGTAATCAAAGATTGTAGGTGTGTTATGAATTCTGAATATGATAAGTTCTGAATGATTAAAATTGCTCAGTTGAGAGTAATTGCTCAATTGATGAGTTGTTGATCTCGTATTGTCAGTAAGACGTGAGATTCTTGTTGTTGTTCTCATTTGTATTTCAATCATAATTCAGAGACTTATTTATATTGCTGGAATTGTAGACACCATGATCCCATGAAGTGTGACAGTTTATGGAATCCAAAAGTGGGGAAGTGGAAATCGTGTTTGAAACCAGTTGCTCATCGTGCGGAGACTTGGTTGATTTTCCATCCACTACTTTGTTAATTCCTTTAACTGATTGCACAACTTGCTCACATTCCATCGTGTGTTTGAACACACGCGTCGTAGACCACCAGACCAAAACCCTGGTTGATATCCCCCCAAGTGACATGATTGACATCTCGTGGTTAGTTTAGTCAGCTGTTGACTTCATGATTTCATGGGACGATGAGTTCATGTATTTACTGAGTTGAACATAATTTTGTAAAATGTTTTGAAATCCATGAATTGAACGTGTATGCTGAGACAGTGATGTAATTCTCACGTTGAGGTGATAAAGTGATGATCATTAGATGAATCGTTGAATATTAATAGTTGAATCAATATTCCTTCCTTGGTTTGAGCAAATATTGCTCGCCTGAGCAAGTGTTTCTCATCTGACGAATTATTGGTAGCGTGACCAAAATAAAATATTAATTAAAATACTGGCAGTTGAACCGAGCATAATTAATAAGAATATTGATCATGAGATCGTCATAAAATTGTTAGTGTTTGAATCTGGAATTATGATCCTTGGACTCAGAAACCCTAATTTGATCAATTGATGACCGAGTGATGGTTTATTTTGGAATTAACCATGGAATGAAGGAGAATTTTCTTCATGGGACTGTGGGTCGACCATGAAACTCCCATATGCTCGTGTGAGAAAATACCAAGGCCTCTTGAAGAGTTGGTGATTTGTTGATGAAAGAATGATTAAATGCTGGTTTAATCATTTATTCGAAAAATGCTCGTCTGAGCCTTAGGTGATAGAACCTAATTAAATGAAGAGGTAAAGGACCAACCAAGGGGTCATGAAACCGGCCCTGGGCGGTCATGGGATCAAATAATGATCATCCCATGAAGTTCCAAGTTGTTTGGAAGAGTTTTGGACCTAATACGTACAATTGCGCAAATTAGGTAAAATTGTGAAAATACGTGAGACCGGCTCATTGAGGGACAAAGAGCCAACCTTGGTCAGTCAAGATAACGTTCTTATGTCTGCAAAGTGTTCGTATCTCAGTTCTAAGAATTTTGGTATTTTCAGATTTGTATTTGAGCAATCATTTGAGAAAATATGAAGAAACCAGGGTTTTTTGATAAAACCGTCAAAACTTCATGAGATGAAGGAAAATAACAAAAGAGTGAAGGAATTATGAAGTGTGGGACCGGCCAAGGGAGCCAATCCACACATTTTTTCCAAATCTTTTTAATATTTTCATGATTTTAGGGAAATATGATAAAACCAAGGAGTTTTGTTAAAATTAAAGAGTTTTGTTGAAATCGAGGAGTTTCCATGAGATGAGGAAAACATAAAAAAAAAGGGACGTGTGGGATGTGTGGGACCGGCTTGGAGCATGGTTGGCCGGCTAGGACCCGGTCCCGTGCGTTTTCCCTAATTTTATGTATTATTTCCTGATTTGAAGGATTTTTCATAATTTGAAGGAGATATCATGAAATTAAGGAATTTCATGGGACCAAGGAAACATGAAAATATAATAATAATAAAATGGGATGTGTGGGGCCAACTAGGGCTTGACTGGCCTTCTAGGGCCCGGTCACACGGGTTTTCCCTAAATTTATATTATTTTTTCATGAGATCAAGGAAATATCATGAGATTATGGAGTTTTCATGAAATTAGGGAAATAATAATAAAATAATGAGGAACCATGAGGTGTGGGCCGGCTGGGACCAAGGCATGGACGGTTGGCCAATGGTCACGCCCCAAAATGTTTTTCCCTAATTTTATATTATTTCCTTGGTGTGAAGGAAACACCATGAAACTGAGGAGTTTCCTCAAAAAAAGGATATTTGTTCAAATGAAAGGTTTTTCATGAAATCAAAGAAAATAACAATAATATGATAAAAATATGCAACCGGCGTGGGATTGACCATGGCACGTCCGGCCGGTCAGTGGGCCCATGCTCCCAGCGCCTTGGTTAATTTTTAATTATTTGTTATTTTCCGTCCTATTTTGCATAGGTTCATCGTTTCGTCGTATTTTGAAATACTCGTTCGTGCGGTGATTGTTAGTGCATCGTCGTTGAGTACACTTACACCATTTGAGTCGAGGCTTACTCGGAGGTAGCTCAGATGCCCGTGTGTTGAATATTTATCACTAACCCATGGAATTCTCCTGGGAAGAACCATGGTTTGCAGTAATGAAATACTGCGAAAATATTTGAATATTTTCGAAAATTCAATGGATGAATCCAAGAATTTAGGAATAATTAACTTGTGGCTCTATACTATCAGAGCAAGCTGTATAGGAGCATTAATTATACCGATATGAGCTTCTTGGAGATTTATATCCTTTATATAGTCAGGGTACACTCATTGTTTGTATCCTGAAGACGTTATCGCTCTATACTAGCAGAGAAAGCTGTCTAGGAGCCGTCCATCTTGTGATACTATATAGAAATAATTACTGAAGTGTTCAGTATTCATGAGATATGTTGTTACCTAGCCGTGAGACTACATATCTATATGTACTCTGAGAGAAAGTATTCTCAGTCAGAGGATTCGATGAGAGATTCGTGTCTCAATACTCACGTCTGACTACTGGATCAGAGGTTCGTATAATTATAGGTTTACAATTTTAGCCTTTGTCGAAAATCCACCATCTACATTAAGTCCCCTGCTTAGTGAGGAAATCCGTGTTCCTCAGTCAACATTAAATGGTGATTTTCCGGTCATAAACAATATAAGTAATTGAACTTAGTCGTAAGTTAAGACGTTACCGGATTTTGATAGTATGAGCAAACCATGACTTGAATGAAGATCCGAGTGGCATGATAAAGCATCGTCTAATGAGCATTGATTGGTGTTGAACCGCTGATTTGGATGACGGGACCTTGGTTGTTTAGGGTTCACGGGCCGGGCCCAATAAGGAAATCCTTAGAAAATTAGGTTTTGGAAATAAAATTTGATATAAAAGGGAATTAATCCCTTTTTTTATTTTTTTCCCACAACCGGCCACCACCTTGAGCCCTTCATCTTCTTCACGCCTGAGCATAGGAGAAAATAGGAAAAAAATTTGCCGGGAAGTTATTTGTCGTCATTGCGTTGTCATTTCGCCACCGTCAGAGCCAACTTTCGCTGGCGCCGATCAGGTAAGCAAAAAAAAAAAAAAATTTTTTTGATGTTTGCTGATGTTCATGAATTCTATGAGTTCTTCATATCTTGATCATGATAAAGTTATACACATGTGCATATATGAGTGTGGTTTTTGTCGAAAACCCTCGTTTTTGAAAACGTATGTTCGTTTGATCGTTAGTTTTGAAAACTAATAATAATCCCTGATTTAGGAGAGATTTTTTTTTCATATATGAAGATTTAGGTCCAGTGATAAAACTATGTTTATGAGTTTTCATGTGAGTCAAAGTTTTATTATGAAAAGATGAATTTTCGTAAAACCGAAATAAATCTTCGTTTTAAAGAATGACGATGATACGAAGAAAGAGTTTTCTTCTTTATATATGAACTTTTGTCCAGTGATAAAATTTTGTTTATGATCTTTCATGTGAATCAAAACTTTATCTTATAATGCGTGAGTTCTCACAAAATTGAAACAAACCTTCGTTTCAAAGACGTATGATGATACGAAGGAAAAGATATTTTTTTTATAAAACCATGGCCTGTTCATGGATTTTTTTTTTTGAAACTGTGGAGTGTCCATAAACGTGAGTCTTTCTCATGTCAAAATACATATATATATATATTATTTTATTATTATTTACATGATATATATATATATATGCAAATATATATTATTTTCTTTAAAAAATATCAAAACTTGAGTTTTGTATAATATTTCTTAGAAGTAAACAATTATTTATGATGAAATAATGTGTTAGTTTCATGATTTCATGGTGGATGTTCACACGGTAGAAATATCCAAGATTTTTTGAAAAATCTGAGTTTTTGAACGTCTTTTTGCAGGTTCGAAGAGACGAACGATTTTGAAGTGTTAACTCTAGCATTACTATCACTACTGTTAGTGGAAGCGTAAAAGGTAAGAGTTAAGAGTTACCGGTTTGTAGATGCTTGCATGAGCATTTTTCCAATTACTTCATTCCACTTATGCTTGTATGATGTACTGAAGTGGAGCATTGTGTGCATGTTACAGCTACTTTGAAAGATGTCCGATTCACAAACCAGTGACGCTTCCAGAGATGATATATGTGTGGACAATGATGCTTCCAGAGAAGGTTCACACATAGATGATGATGCCTCTATGGATGACTCATGCACGGAAGAGACTTCCATTGGCGAAGATGAAACTCCTGGAATTAAGAACGTTCTGAACATAGAGGATACATTCTTCATGGACCAAGAGCCTGAGAAGCGCCTCAAAACTCCAGCATTTCATCTTCTGATAAACCCCAGAGAGATTACTCAGAAGAAGTTGGTGACTCCTCAGGGAGTTATTCGTTTCTGCCTTGAGAAAGGATATTTTTCCGCATCAATTATTGAGTTCAAGCTTTCTCGGCGGCCCTTGGAAAAGTTTTCTGGTTAGTTGAGGTACATGCTGGGTTTGTTCATCTTCCATGATGTGCGAGGTATTGTAGATCTACTTGCTCGATGGTGTATTCCAACTCACTCTTTCATATGCAGATGGGGAGAGTTTACCATTACTTTAGAAGATGTAGTCTCTTTGTTGCACCTCCCAATCACAGGTAATCTTCTTGAAAATCTTTCTTCATAGGAAAATGCAATCTCCAACGTCTTGACAACCACAATGGAGGAGATTAATAAGGCATCTGGCAGCAAAGGTTGTTACGCTCATTGGATGATACACTAGTGGCCAAGAGATACTCGTCCTGATTGGCCAGTTGACGGTACGTTATCCATCGCTGCTTTCTTATGTTTATGGCTGTACATAGATGTATTTGAGGATGTTGGGAACTTGTTGAATCCGTTCGTGATTCCTTTCTCAATTAATATGGCTCAGGGTGAGCAACTCCCAATAGGTAGATTATTCTTGATTTCTCTGTATTCTAACTTGTACTCTTTGATTATAGACTCCATCGTCTCAAATGGTTTTATGAAGATTGAATGTTATGCCAATACCATGTTTCTTCAAGCTTTGATGTGGGAGCATTTCAAGAGTTATACGCCCATTTCACAGACTGTCTTGTAAGGATTGAACACTGATGCTTGCCATGTATTCTCTGAGAAGTCTAATGCCAGGATCATGCGCTGGTCCACAAAGCAACCTAGGCTCAAGACTCGCTTCATTGATGTCCTGGATCGTGAATCTGAATTCAATTTCCGCCCATGGGTATCAGTTCCCTCTTACATCTCTCAGTTGAAAATTTTTAATGACGAAGAGAACATGATTTTGAAATCTGGTGCTGACTTGGACGATGATGAGAGAGATTTTATGCTGAGTTGTACTCTGATCTGATATCCATAATGTATGGTGAATTCTCAGTGGAAGAATACAATATTGATAGGGCGGCTCGGAAAATAGGTATGGATCAGTGTGTTCCGACTCTTCGAAGAAGAAAGCTTTCAATTAAATAGCTCATGACTCGTCTGGACCGTACACATGTGGAAGGAAGTGAATTATGGTTCCCTAGCTCTGATAGAGTTATGTATGTAACTCCGGGTTACATAGACCTTTAGGATCAGCAGCTCAAGCGTTTACTTGATTTCTTGAGAGATGTGCAAACTTTAGTGAAGGAGCCTCCTTCCCATGAGATAATTGCTACTCGACCAAGATTGAAGCATTTCCCCGATAGTGATAAACGAAAAATGTCTCCAGGATGTTCACCAATAAGTATTTCTGAAGTTTTCATAGGGTTGTAATGATTATGTTTTGATCATTGCATCAAAATTTATCTTTTTCACAGGGCGGACGTAATGTAAGGCCACGAGTTGATGTAGACCTCTCAGAAATTGAAGCAATCGTTCATGGCGGAGAAGGCAGGGGTAATAATTATAAGATGTTACCTAACACCATAAAGTCCCTAGTGATTTGTATGGTGTTATCGATATCTCTTGCATCATGACTTCTTCTCATCCGTATAATTAGGATCTTAAAATCCATTTTGTTATTTCGTTGCAGAATTTTACTCCATCGAGTATTAACGGTCTTCAGTTCTCTGTTGCTGGGCAGACGGTTCCTGACTCGGGTGTTGAAGAAGAAGCTGAAATAAGGATTTCTTCATATAACAGATTATGATTTTTAGAGAATAAAATACTAATTTTCGAGAATATGACCAGGAGAATGTCTCCACGGAAATGGAGGGCATTAGTGACGCTCGCTCGAAGAATGGTGATAAAGAAAACTCTTAGAATTCGACACCGAATGAAAATAATGGCGTTGTTGATGTGGGTGTGAGCAATTTTGATTCTTTGAACACTTCGAAGACCACCCAAGTAAGTATTATTCTTGTATTTTATCCATAAAAGTATAAACTTGTTGATATATGAGTAAATGAATGAGAATGTATGTGATCATATGATAAGTTTTTCCGAAAATACGTCACCAGAAAATTCAGAACTCAGCGTTTTAGGAAAAACGCCGTAAAATCTTCATCTTATGTTAGATTTTCATGATCCGCATATGCATCCTTAAGCCCAGGAAATTTCCAAGATTTAGTAAAGAATATTTTTAAGTTTTGAGCACGTTCAGGGGCCGAAATAGACAAAACAGTAAACATCCAGGAGACTTTCAGGAAATTTTCAGTTGTCGTGTAGTCCCGAGTTTTGACCACATCTTTTTGCTCCTTCATCCGATTGCTATGAAACTTTAAAATGTTGTAGATAACATTCATACAAAGATAATGGTATATAACTCAACCCTTGATTCTTCACCAATTGCTCCCAGCTCATCGTCTTGTACAGGGCAGTGTAAATCTTCTCAGGCAAGCTTGTTGTGAAACGTGTTTTTTGTGACTTGCACGTTATTTGCTGACATCTAGCATGTATAATGAAATATTTTGATGATGTTAGACCACTTGTATGCTGTATTTCATGATTTATTTTGGTTTCATGGTTGGATGATCCTAATCTCATGTAATCTTCGTATTAGGTGCAAAATACCGAAGTTGAGAATGAAGGAACCCAAAATGACGAAACAAGCGACCCTGAGATTATTGATAAGGAGCAAACTATATCTGCACTTCAAGGACATGAAAGTGTTGTTTATGAATTCATGGAGACCCAGATTTTCGTTGCTTCAGTGATAGAAGAATCCAGGACACCAGCAGAAGATACTGAAGAAACTGTTACCCTGATTGTAGAAGTTGCTCCAGTAATTGAAAACCGTATAGTTGTGCATGAATACCCAAGTTCAGGAGTTGATTTTGATCCACCGTTTGATGCATCACTCCCGTACCACATACTAGTTCGTGGATTTGGCGTCCCCATTGGATATTCCAATTTGTATGATAAAATATGGAAGAAATTTGGTCACATCGTCGTTACTAGAGACCCAAAGCGTGCTTATTCTTTAAAAATGCATGTAAGCGTTACCTTGAGTGTTGTAAATGATGTATGCACCGGGGCTAGAAATATTGTGACTCCAGATGTACTTTTTGATTAGGAGTTCAACTTGGAGAATTCTGATAGACTTGGATTCAACGTGAAGTGGCTTCGTAAGAAGATGAATGCTATCAAAGACTCATGTGAAAGTGACATACCCTTTCCAAATGATGCGGTGATGGAGAAGGAAAATAAGATTGTTAGGATGACTGAAGATCTGATTTTCTTTGATTTATTTTCCAAATGACTTCTCCCCAGAAGGCCGCTTTGCAGGCTTTGAAGGTTGCAGGAGCACAAAAATATTTCTTCGCTGATTTTCTTTGATTTATTTCCCATAGTCTCTTGAACTTCTGAATCTTCTGATAGATGTGAGGTTTTATTTGGGTTTTGATATCATGGTTTTGGATTGGTAGACGGTTAAGGATTTTCTTTTGGATTTGATAGAGATTTTATTTTAAGAAATATAAACTGAATTTTGATAAATTGCTGAATTCAAATACTGATTACAAGTATTGCAAACATTTTGGAGGAATTGAAAGACAATGAAAGAAAATCCTAAAAGTGCCAAATTTAGACGTCATGGATGTTCATACGCCCAGTACCTCAAATATCAAATAACTTCAGACAAACGCCTTAAGCCAATTCTCATGAATTACTGGTAGGTTCATCCATCTGTTTTGATCAACTTGTAATATCCTCCAGTTATGGACTTAGCAACCATAAATGGTCCTTCCCAATTAGAGCTCCTTGCAGAATGGAGGTCTCGTTTAGTTGCCTTGAGAACCAAATCTCCTTCCTTGAATTTGTTTGGCTTTATAGTCCGTGCCTTGAATATTTGTGCTGATTCCATGGCTAGGGCACATATGGACACTCGTGCAGAGGAGGGTATCCAACATACTATCTGTCGTGTTTTGCCAGGTCTTCAACAATAAATCTCTTGATGGGCTGATCAACATGAAGACACGCTGAACCCAACTATTGGGTATAATATTGTCGCAGTGAAGTTATCCATTCATAACTCTTGGTAATTGCTAAATTGTTCATGGGGAGAAGTACCTGGACCAAAGTAGCATATTTGAACATTGGTAATATTGGAGTGTGAAGAGGAATAAGACTTGCCTGGGCTCGAAACCTTTTGACAAAAGAATGTGGACTCTCCTCGGGTTCTTGCGCAAGTCCCATCAAGGTTTCAACTTTCTTCAGGTGTTCAAATGGTGGGGCATCCTCCGCTTATCCTTATGACTCAGAGTCTCTGTTAGTAATAGAGTGTGTTGAAGGCATTAAGGTTAGCCTTCCAGTATGGATCCTAGTCCTTCCAAGGATCATGTCATATCCAGGGTCTTCCGGGATTATGTAAAACTTGGTATCAGTGCAGACCAAACATTCTGTAACTTTGAGAGTGATGAAGACATATGCATCACTGGAAATCCCTTCATGATCTCTGATTGCTATGGGAGCATGAGTAGCCTCTTTTCGAGTAATACCGGTAGCCCTAAGAGTTTTCAAAGGGATGATGTTGACAACAATACCAACATCAACAAATGCCCTTTTGAATTCATTTCTTTTAATGTGCACTATGGTGAGCAGTCCCCAGTCATACATTTCTTAGTCAGTGGTTGAAGGTTCATGAGGTACATCTAGAATTAGCAGGCGTTTCCCGGAAACTATGTGATTCAAAGCCGTAAACATGTCTCCCCTTTGCGCTTTCGACAGATAAAGAAATTCGCAGACATGCTCTATCAATGACTGAACTGCTTCCTTGACTGGTGCTTCAGAAATAGAGAAAGTCCTGACAAGGAGATGATCTTTGTGCACTCCTTAGGCTCCAAGATTAAGTTCTCCTGACTCAACCTTTTCTCTGAATATGCGCTTCAAAGTCTTGCAATCACTTGTGGGGTGGCTGACAAACCTATGTAAGTGACAGTACCGAGGATTTTCAATGGCCTCTTCGGTTGGTTTCTTCTTGACATACGGAAACTTGATTGCACCGTCTTGAATACATGCCTCTATCAATTTGATGACTTTTTCAATGGAGCAGGGAAAGTCAGGTTCTTCTGGGTCCTCTGCATGCTGAGGGGAAGTCTGCACATTATCCTTCTTTTGAGCCTTCGAAGGGGTGGAAGAAGTATGCTTGCGTTTTGGCTCATCTTTTCGTTTGCTCCCTTCTGTGACATCATTTGTGGAAGGTTGTAGGTTATACTGCTTGTTGATCAGACGTATGCTCCCTCGAGTGTCTCGTGCTTCTTCAGTATTTGTAGATTTTGCTCTTTCTAACAGAGCATGTGCAGTGGTTGCTGACCTCTTCGCGGCTTCGTGGAGTTCTAAGAAAGTCTGGAATCGGAGATTCTCCAACAGGGCTCTGTAGACCGGGAGCATGATGTTAATGCACAAATCTACCAGTTGTTGCTCCGTGACGTTTGGATCGTGGCAATCCAGGGCTTGGACTCTGAATATTTTCACAAAGTCATTGGGATTTTCACTGACTTTCTGAAATATCCTTCCAAGATCAAAGAGAGTGACTTGCTCTGACACAAAGAAGTACTTATTTTGGAAGGCGTTAATCATTTCTCCCCAATTGTTGATAGTCCCAGGTGCAATGTTGTTGTACCAAGTGTATGCCATGCCTTTCAGAGATTTTGAAAATTCCTTGAGACGAACAACATGGTTATGTTCATGTTCTCCTAATGCTTCTAGGAAGCGAAAGACGTGTTCTCGAGCATTGTGGGTCCCATCATACAGAGTAAGTTGGAGAAACATAACCTTTAGGAAGGGGAATCCTCTGCGTCGCAGCATGATAAGGGGGTTGGTGACGATGGACATGTGATGTCTTGTATTTTCCATGATTCTCTAGAAGACGCTCCAAGTCTTCTCGAGTGATGAAATTCGATGATTCTTTCGTTGACGAATTACCTGTAGCTTTGTTAGTTTCTTCGTCATCTATTGTTTGAATCGGAATTACCTCAGGATCAGCAGTATCTAAGGACTTCTCCTTTTCTTTCCCTTTTTCTTGAGTTTTCTCTGACAATTTGTCAGTAAGAGTCTTCAGATGATCAAATAGCTTCTGCTGTGCTGAGGCCATCCGTCTGATTATTTGCAATAGTTTCTTGTGCTTTGATGAGATCGGCAATGGTAGGTGGTGGATTTCCTATGACTTCTTCGGGATGTCAGCCGAACAGAGGATGACTTTCTGCATTAGTCTGAGGAAGAGTGTCATCAGCGCTGTCGATGTTAGTGGCCGGAACAGTTTCCTGGATGTCTTCATTATTGCTGGTGCTAGCAATGTTTGCGTTAGGATTTGTAACTGATTCTGACCTAAGACCAACCATCTTGATGAATTTGAAATTGCAACCGAGAGATTAATCTCCCACTGTGGTCGCCAATCTGTAGATGGGGGAAAACGATTTGCTATTTTTTACGGAATTAAGGAGACGACCGTACGGAGGAGACTCCTTGAACCGAGCGAAATGTTTAACCTCACACAGATACACTGCAAGAAGGGAGTGCTTTGAATTCGAGAGATCAATCTGTAGTACTCCAGCCTAAACCAAGACAATGGTCGTTCCATAGTAAATTCGGTCACAAAAGAGGACGGGTCGATCCGTAGGAGGGAAGCTGAGAAATGTGTGGAATCAATGGTAATCAAAGATTGTAGGTGTTTTGTGAATTCTGAATATGATAAGTTCTGAATGATTGAAATTGCTCAGTTGAGAGTAATTGCTCAATTGATGAGTTGTTGATCTCATATTGTCAGTGAGATGTGAGATTCTTGTTGTTGTTCTCATTCATATTTAAATCATGATTCAGAGACTTATTTATACTACTGGAATTGTAGACACCATGATCCCATGAAGTGTGACAGTTTATGAAATCCAAGAGTGGGGAAGTGGAAATCATGTTTGAAACCAGTTGCTCATCGTGCGGAGACTTGGTTGATTTTCTATCCACTACTTTGTTGATTCCTTCAACTGATTGCACGACTTGCTCACATTCCATCGTGTGTTTTAACACACGTGCCATAGACCGCCAGACTTAGTTGATATCCCCCAAAGTGACACGATTGACATCTCATGGTTAGTTTAGTCGGTTTTTGACTTCATGATTTCATGGGACGATGAGTCCATGTATTTACTGAGTTGAACATGATTTTGTAAAATGTTCTGAAACTCATGAATTGAACGTGTCTGCTGAGACAGTGATGTAATTATCACGTTGAGGTGAGCAAGTGTTGCTCATTAGATGAATCGTTGAATATTAATAGTTGAATCAATATTCCTTCCTTGGTTTGAGAAAATATTGCTCGTCTGAGCAAGTGTTGCTCATCTGACGAATTATTGGTAGTGTTACCAAAATAAAATATTAATTAAAATACTGGTAGTTAAACCGAGCATAATTAATAAGAATACTGATCATGAGATCGTCATAAAATTGTTAGTGTTTGAATTTGAAATTATGATCCTTGGACTCAGAAACCCTAATTTGATCAATTGATGACCGAGTGATGGTTTATTTTGGAATTAACTATGGAATGAAGGAGAATTGGCTTCATGGGAGTGTGGGTCGACCATGAAACTCCCATATGCTCGTGTGAGCAAATACCAAGGCCTCTTGAAGAGTTGGTGATTTGTTGATGAAAGAATGATTAAATGATGTTTTAATCATTTATTCGAAAAATGCTCGTCTGAGCCTTAGGTGATAAAACCTAATTAATAATGAAGAGGTAAAGGACCAACCAAGGGGTCATGAAACTGTCCCTGGGTGGTCATGGAATCAAATAATTAACTTGTGGCTCTATACTAGCAGAGAAAGCTGTATAGGAGCATTAATTATCCCGATATGAGCTTGCTGGAGCTTCATACCCTTTATATAGTCAGGGTAAACTCGTTGTTTGTATCCTGGAGACATTATCACTCTATATTAGTACAACAATCTATCTAGGAGCCGTCCATCTTGTGATACTATATAGAAATAATTATTGAAGTGTTCAGTATTCATGAGATATGATGTTGCCTAGCCGTGAGTCTACATATCTATATGTACTCTGAGAGAAAGTATTCTCTGTCAGAGGATTCGATGAGAGATATGTCTCTCATTACTCACGTCTGACTACTTGATCAGAGGTTCGTATAATTATGGGTTTACAATTTTAGCCTTTGTCGAAAATCCACCATCTACAAGATCATTTCCCCATTTGTTGATGCAGGGTTGAGGTTTGTGCATTTCAGAATTGTTCGTCCTCTCTTTGCGCTTCCGGAGGAACCTGAGAGATTGGAGAAGCATGCTTGTGCTGTGGTGACTCAGCTTTCCTTTTGCTTCCTTCAACAACAAAGTTCATGGAAGGTTGGAGGTTGTATTGTCTGTTGAATAGATGCTGAGTATCACAAGGTTCTCAGTCTTGGTTCTGCTCTTTCCAGTAAAGCAGGCGCAGTAGTCGTTGATCGTTTGGATGCTTCGTGAAGCTCTGATAAAGTATGGAACCGGAGATTTTTCAGCAAGGATCTGTAGACCAGGAGTATTCCGTTGATGCACAAGTCCACTATTTGTTGTTCAGTGTCATTCGGGTCATGATAATCCAAAGCTTGGACTCTGAACCTCTTCACATAATCGTTCGGATGTTCATTGCTCTTCTGAGACATTCTTCCTAAGTCGGAGAGAGTAATATGCTCTGATACGAAGAAGTATTTCCTGTAGAATGTATTAACTATTTCTCCCCAACTAGAGATGCTCCCAGGTGCAATGTTTTTGTACCAGGTGTATGCTCGGCCTGTTAGAGATTTCGAGTATTCCTTCAGACGGATGACATGATTGTGTTCATGCTCTCCTAGTGCCTCCAGGAATCGAGAGATGTGTTCTCGAGTGTTCCCTATTTCATTGTATAGTGTGAACATTGGGGAAGTGTATCCCTTTAGGAAAGGAATTATTTGCGTAGCAGCAGTATATGGAGGTTGATGGCGATGAACAGATGATGCTTCTTCTCTTCCCCAATCCTCCATGGAGCATTCCAGGTTCTCACGAGTGATGAAGCATGCTTTGTTGGTGGGTTATTTGCAGCTTTGTGCACCTCATTGTCATCTACTACACGGATCGGAGTGACTTCAGGATCAACATCCAGAGATGTTTCTTTGGCTTTTCCTTTCTTCTGAGATTTCTCTGACATCTTTTCAGTGAGAGTTTTGATATAATTGCACAACTTCTTCTGTGTGTTAGCCATGTCAATTTGATTTCTGAAAAGAATTTCTTGTACCTTCATGAAATCACCTGTGGTAGGTGGATTTTCTCTGATTTCTTCAAGAGACCGGCCAAAGAGGTGATTATCTCCAATGTTGGTATCGCCAGTGCCGTTGTTGGAAATATGAGTAGTTTCTAGAGCACCACTATTGTTGCTAGTTCTAGCATTGTTTGTGTTAGGATTTGTAACTGATCCTGACCTAAGATCAACCATTTTGTGAAAGTTTGAGATTGCAACCGTGAGATTACTCTCCCACTGTGGTCGCCAATCTCCAGATGGGGAAAATGATTTGCTAGTTTTTTGGGAAAGTGAAGAGACGAGCGTGTAGAGACTTCTCGAACTGAGAAAACTGCTCAACCTCACACAGATGCACTGCAAAGGGAGTGCTTAGATTCGACAGATCAATCTGTAGGACTCCGGCCTAAACCAAGCCAATGGTCGTTCCAGAGTCAATTCGGTCGAAAAGAGGGAGATGGGTTGATCTGTAGGAGGGAATCTGAGAATTATGTAGGATCAGTGATGATCAAGGATTGTGGATGTGTTGAAGGTTGCTGCAAATTGAAGAACTGTTGAACGTGAGTTTTGTGAATAAGTTTTAATCGAGTTGTTGATATATGATGATCCTTATTTTTTGTCCTTGATATGGACTTATTTATATTGCAAGAATGATGAACCACTGATCCCTGGCGGTTTCTTGAGTGAAAGAGTGGGAAAGTGAAAGAACGTGGTGAAACCAGTTCCACGTCGTGTGGAGACTTGGTTAACCGTCCACCCACTACTTTGATAACTCCTTCAACCGTTGCACGACTTACTCACATTCTCATTGTGGATGAATCCACGTGCCATAGGCCTCCAGACCAAAACCCTAATTGATATCCCCTCATGTGACGTGATTGATGTCTCATGATCGTGGAGTCTGCAGGGCAGACATGTATTCAATTTGTTAACTTATTGGACAATGAGTCTAGGTTTTGCTGAATTGAGCATTATTGGGAATGCTAAGTGATTCATGGATTTGGACGTGTTAGTCCTTGTGTTGATATTGCTTGTGTATAATTATTGTAAATTCGTGCGTATGAACAAGTTTTGCTCAATTCGACGAATTATTGATAGTTGGATGAGCAATTGAGCAAGTATTGCTCAATTCGACGAATTACTGATAAATTACTGAATATTGATAGTGGATCAATATCCGAGCAAATGAGCAAGTATTGATCAATTCTACGAACTGAATATTGATAGTTAGATCAATATTCGAGCAACTGAGCTAGTATTGCTCATTTCGACGAATTATTTATTTATTGGTGATGTGACCCAATAAAATATTAAAAATATTGGTAGTTTACCGAGTATTATGTAATTAATCCGCATGTTGCTTGATGGATCAACATAAATTTATTTAGTGTTTGAACTTGCTCAGAATAATGATTTGTTGAGCGTTTGTTCGAAAACCCTAACTTTTGATCAATTGCTCATTAGTCGATGAATTGCTGAAAATAGGTAATGAGAGAAGGAGGGACCGACCACATGAGACTATGGACATCCATGTGATGCCCAATTTCTCGAGTGAGCATGCACCAGGGTCCCAAGTAGTCTAGTTGGTGAAGGAATAACGATAAAATGTCGGTTTCATCATTTATTGAAATAGTGCTGGATTGAGCATTAGGTGATAAAACCTAATTATAGAAAATTGAGGGACCGACCAAGGAGGCATGAGACCGGAACTTGGTTGTCGTGGACCGTTGATGGGCTTTTGCACAAACTCTGAGTTGGTTGTGAAGAGTTTGGACCCAATATGAGCGATTGCACAAATTAGGTCAAAAGTGTGAAAATGTGTGAGACCGGATTGTGCAAGCCCTAGGTATGACCTTGGTCGGTCAAGAAGGCATGTACGTGTTTCCATGATGTCCTTGTTTACATACTGAGAGTTTCAGTATTTTCTGATGTGCGTTTGAGCAAATTTTGAATTTTCAGAAGAGTTTCATTTTGACTGAAATTCTTGATTTTGTTGGAATGATCATGTATGCTCAATTGATCAATATTTCGTAAATGTTAAAATAAGAGTATTTTAACATTTAAAATTTCTATGAGAGGCTAGACGGTCGCGTGACCATGTTGGCTTTTGGATTTTCATGATTCAAGAAAATTTTGAGAAATTATGACGAAATCATGATTTTGCTCAAACCGAGGAGTTCATGAATTGAGGAAAATAATAATTATAAAATACTAGGGATTGCAAGGTATGGGACCGGCCACGGCTTGGGCATGGCCGGACGGCTAGGTTTCCCGGTCACGCATACCTTTCCCTAATTTTATATTATTATTTTTTCATGAATCCATGAAGTTATGGAGAATCCATGAGTTTTTGGTGAAACGTAGGAGTTCATGAAATTGGGGAAATAATAATTATAAAAGGCTAGGGATTGTAAGGTATGGGACCGGCCACTGCTTGGGCATGGCCGTCCGGCTAGGTTGCCCGGTCCTGCCTTTCCCAATTTTGTAATATTTTTTTTTTCATGAATCCATGAATTTATGAAGAATTCATGAAAATATGGAGAAACCGTGAGTTTTGCACAAACAAGGAAAGTTGTTAGAATGGAGGAGTCTTCATGAGTTCATGAAAATAACAAAATAAAGAAAATAATGGAGGAGGCATGGGACCGGCCACGGCTTAGGCATGGCCGGCCGCTGGGCCCATCCCATGGGCGCTTCTCCATTATTTTAATGTTATTATTTTCTCTTTCCTATTTTATGCATGATTCCTCATTTGTCCATATTTTCGAATGCTCGTTCGTGCATTTGGGTGCTCATCCGTGCATCATTGTCGAGTACACTTGCACCATTTTTTATGGGGCTTACTCAGTGATAGTTCAGATGCCCGATTGTTGAGTATTTATTACTAATTTATGAAATTCAGTGGAGAATGATTCATGAAACTGAGTAATAAAAGTGAGTAGTTATTTATTATCAATCCATAAGACCAGCCTTGGATTCGACCATGAATTCGGAATAATAAAGCGAGTATTACCATCCCGTGGGATCGTGGATTCGACCACAGAATCAGAGTATTAAAGTTGTGTATTACCATTCCATGAGATCAGTTGTGGATTCGATCATGAAATCGGAGTAATGAGATTATCTATTACCATTCCATGAGATCAGCCGTGGATTCGATCATGAAATCAGAGTAATCAGATAAAATAGATTATATTCTAGGAATTCAGCGGTGAATGTCACGGTAGAACTAATCTATTGCAGAAGGGATATTAGCCAGTTAAGGCATCATATCCTACCGCAAGGTGCATAGTCAGGAGACGACTGATATCCTGAAGGCGTTATTGCTCTCAATCTTACGGAGAATCTCCTGGGTCTATACACGGTCTCTCTACATAGTCAGGAACAGTGAGTGTCACCGTCCTGAAGGCGTTGTTGCTCTCAATCTTATGGAGAACCACCCAATCATCCTTCTATGTATAGGTGGGTCTCTCTCCTGTATTCAGGGAACATCTAGTATCACTGACGTCCTGGAGGCGTTATTACTCTCAATCTTACGGAGAACCTCCCAATTATGTTATTCTACATCGAGGTCATGATGAAATGTCAGGGATCGAACGCTCAGCTAGTGGAGGCTTTTCGAAAGACACATTCATCATGGCTTCATAAAATATGAATCGTCACATGCCTGAATCCGTATCAGAAACATGAAGTATCATGATTTTATGGTTTTGGCCTTTGTTGAAAATCCACCATCAACACTAGTATCACACATGAGGTGTGGGGATTAGGTTTCCCAGTTGCTAGAGTTCTCCTTTATATAATCTTCAAATCAGGGTTTGCAATCTAAGTTTCCTTGGTAACAAGGCAGTCAATATTCACCGTTAGATGAAAACCTGATTAGACTCAAGATAATATCTTTCAACCGTTAGATCGAATTTAGCTTGTTACACACACGTGAAAAGTGACTTCATTTAGATGTGGGTAATCGTACCTAAACATGTACACCTTGTTGGCTCAAAAATAGTTAGACGAAGTTAGCCACATGAACACTTTCATATCAATCATATTCATCTTTACCATAACTAATTCAAATGAATCAGATGAAACTAGTTCTAGAGTGGTTCAATTATGTATATTCTCATAGAAGTATATAAAACACAATTGAAGCAAACTCGATTTTGATTCACATGAATCAATTCATGAACATTATATCCACGGATCGCAAAAGATTGTATTCCTTATTATATAAGTGTATTAGTTCATGAACAAACCGATTTTGGAACATTACCCACTCAAATATGCAAACGGGTACGCATACCTAAGTAGCCGGACTTGGACTGTGTTCGCCAGTATGTAAATGGGTACGCATACTTTCGTACATTTCCAAACTTCAGCTGAAACCAGTACGCATATAGGTACACATAGTCTAGTATCCATACTTCAACTGACTTCGCCAGTACGCGTACAGATATGCATACTCTATCTCCCGGACTTTTCCTGACCAACCAGTACGCATACGGGTATGCATACTAAGTTCTGGTCTTATATCAACATATTTGCAAGTACGCATACTGTGTTTATAATCCAATCATGGTTAAGTGTTCTAAACTCCCATTTCAATCATTGAAACATTCTCATAAGATGACAATAGATGTCTCGCACAAACTATTAGCTTCAAAGCAATTTTCAAGTGATCGAATGATCAATACGAAACATTCCGAGTCTACATCAAATGACTGTCTCACACAAATCATGTAAGATGTTACAAGGAAATTTTCACATGATCATCTTTTGACTTTCGTCAAGAATATAAGATAAACTTGGTTAAACCGAAATCTTAGCAACACATATTTCGAGAAATATGTAAGCGAGTTAACTCAGCTCGAAATATGAAATGTGTATAATCGAAGTCTATATAACTATACGACTTTTGTCTCAAATATGAGATAGAGTAGATAAACTTTTGAGTGATAGATGAGTTCAAGTCTCCACATACCTTTTGTTGATGAAGTTCCACAAGCTCCCTTTAGTAGTTATTCGCCTTCAATCGATGAACGCCGTGAAGTTTAATGATCAACTACACTTTTTATCCTAATTTGAGACTTAGCTATAAGTAGACTAGAAATCAAGACTTATAGTTTTGGGAACTAAACTTGATAACAAACTTGAGATATCAACGCTTGCGAGTTTGACCGAGTAGTGCTCTAAAAATCTCCCCCTTTGTCAAATTTAGTGACAAAACTATCAATACATATGGATTACAAAATAAATAAACTTTGTAGCTTCTCATCCAAATGCTTGATTTCCTTGGTTCTTCAATATTACTCGAAATATTCGTCACTTCCAAGTACTCCAGTGATTCTGAACGTGTTCAACTCAACATCATAGTCGTCGAAGATCCGTAGCTATAACAATGAGAAAACTGTAATTCTTAGTCATTATTATACAGTGTCATAGTACCATTACATGGCACCAAAGTCCAATTGTATCACAACTTTGACAATAATACTATGGTGATTTGTATCACTCCCCCTTAGTCAATACTTCATCTCACATGAAAACCACTCCCCCTTACATAATGATCCGTAAACCATATGTATTTGTAGAGTGAACTACACATTAATTCTCCCCCTTTTTATCAATATAAATTTGCAAAGGTACAAAAACTGGTGGGATCATAATGAAATTCTCATAGAGATACTTCATGACTAAAGAAAACATATCATCTTTATTTAGATGCAATCATATAGTCGAAACTAAATCCATTCATTAAGGAGTTTATAAAGATACAAGAAAACTCCTACAATATTCCATAGCCGCACTCCCCACAAAGATTTGGCAATTAAGCACAAGTTCAAATAAGAACTCCCCCCATAAAATATCATTCCCAAAAGAACAACAAGAGCGACCTTACTTTCACAAGAAAAGAAGGATTTCTTTGGACATTAACAAATTACATTAAACATGAATTTGTATCCATAAAACTCAATTAAATTAACCACAAGAGAACTCATGATCAATTTAATCAAAAATGCTCAACATAAGAGAACTTACCGAGCCACATAATACTTTCACATAGAATTGGATCAGGGAAAGACCAATACTGCGAAATATTCAAATATTCATTTTATTTTTCATCAATATTTGCATAAAGACATATAATAGACTTAATATTTGCAATCAAAAGTTCATCGTATCTTCATCAATATTTGCATAATGACATAATAGGCTTAACTTTTGACATATATAGGACAATCATAGTTCACGGACGCAAACACACATATCCCATAATTTTTTTGCAATATATAAAACCAATAAAGATTAATATTGCAAAATCATTTTCCAGATAAACTTTAGAATTTAAATAAATAAATCTAAATACATTGCAAGATGAAAATCGTTGGCAATAGCTATGTGTCCTCACAATAATGGCTATTCCAAACCCTAGTTATCCTTCTTAAAACAAAGAATAAATTCTCATAAGAAGTTTCCTAGACAAAATAAAATTTAAGCAAGAGTTATAAATCATTTCACTTACTTTGAAAAATCTTCTCATATTCCCTATAATCATCAAGTTCATCTTCGATTAAATCAATCCTGGATTCAAGATTATCCATCTTTTTTTCAAGTTTTTTGATGGAGGATTCTAGTTCACCCTTCAACGCTCATACTTGCTCCAAGTCAAGATTCATGGTTAATGAGAGTTTATTAAAATGAGAATCAGTAGAAACTCTATCAGAGGATGAATCACTATTATCTTGACATATCTCATTATCAGAAGAACCAAAACGAACTTTCTTAGAGGGAAAGAGAACAGTCCAAACATCATCCTATTTACTGGAAAGACTTGAAGAGCACATGATAGAGAAGGTAAATGAAATGCTTTCTTAAGGGAAGTAAATATCTTTAAAAATAAGAAGAGATGAGATAATTTCCCAAAAAGACCTTTGACAAAAATCCTAACAGACACTTAACAGAGATAGGAAAAACATCAAAGTGTTCAGAAACAGTTCTTAGAATAAAAACCAAGGTAGGAGCAAAATAGGGAGATACATGAACAAGTTAGGAGAAATCTTTTCACATCCCTCTTGGAGATTATTGTTCTTGTCCAAGGGAAAATAGAAAAGAACAATCTCAAAACTTACAAAGAGTAATTTCTCCCACCTAAAGAAGGATCAGGAGGTATCTCAAGAGAGGAGAATGATTTTGTTAAAACTTGTTTTAGATTCCTCTTTGTGGAGTGAGAATCCGAAGAGGATTTTTTTCTTCCCTTTATTTTTCTGAGCAAACTGTTCATCGATTTTTGCATACTATGAATGGTTCTGAGAATCTCTTTAGAAAACGACATAGATTTCTTATGAGATTTGTTTTTCTTCTTCTGAAAACATGATTTAGAAGAATATTTTTTAAGAACCTTTGTGCAATCCATTTCTGGGCAATCCTGTTTTTTTTTTCAAGGTATACTCGCGAGTTATGGTGAATTTTACCATGTCTTTCTCATTATAAGAGAGATTAGAACACGACGAAATTTTGGAAGTAACATGCTGATTTGGTTTGCAAGAGCTTATTAAAGAACATTGATCTTTATTTCTAAAATCACATTTATGAAAAGTCACATTTTCTTGTCTTAAAGTTTCAATTGACATTCCAGATCTTCAATCCTTTTAATCCGGGCTTCCTTTTCCAGTTGAAAATTTCTCTTAATAAAGTAGAGATGTTTGGTCAAGAGATTGAAATTCTCTTCTGGAAAAGTTTGATTATTTATCATGGAATATTCAAAGCTGTTGGATGGACAAGAGTGATTTTCGGCAAAATAAGTGAGAGAACTTTCACATGCTTCTTCCTCAGGATAGTAGTCAGGAGTTGCCATCCATGCTTTTGTTATCTCACTCACTTTCTTGTCAGGAACACCCGAAATGTGATGATCACATTTGTAGGACATGGAATGAGTTCCATTATCATAGTTTTTGTGAACTTTCCTATCCATTTTATTGATTGACGAAGAGTTTTTCCGATACCTTCTTTTTCTTCTCCTAAGAGTATTTTTTAACTGTTGAACACACAGTGAAAGAGTAGAGTTAAAGCAATTCTCATCCTTCAGATCAATTAATTTTGGACATGGAGAACTTACTTCAGAAGTAGCAAAGGAATTGCAACTCGTTCGAAGTTTTTCTCTTTTATTAAGTTCAAGATCAAAAATCTTTAGCTTTCCTACCAGAAAATTTCTGGACAGAGTATCAAGGTTATTTCCTTCAACGATGGCATGTTTCTTAGAAGCATATTTGGCTAGCAACTTTCTGAGAATTTTCATCACAATATCCTTTTCAGGAATAGTCTTACCCAATGCAAAAGATGCATTAACAATTTCAGACACTTTGTGATAAAATTCATCAAATGAATCTTCATCATCCATGCGTAGGTTTTCCCAATCATAATTTAGGTTTTGAAGCCTAGCTTCCTTTTCAGAGGTATTCCCTTTGAATACAGTTTCTAAGATATTCCATGCATATTTAGACTGAGTGCACGTAGTCACATGGTGATGAAGATCTGGGGTAATGGCATGTAAGATAGCATTTAAACCGTCAAAATTTTGCTTTGCAGCAAGAATCTCGTAAGGTTCATATCTACCAATGTCCTTTCCAATAGAAACAACGTCTATTATAACCATTTGAGGATCATAGCCATTAACAACATAAATCCAAGACTCAAAATCACGCGCTTGAAGTAAGGCATGCACAACAATTTTCCACCATAAGAAATTCGAGCCATCGAAGACTAGCTGTATGTTTATAGAGATAACACCTCTGTCCGTAGAGTCAGATCGCTACAAACATAAACTTATGAGGTCTTAAACATGTTTGCCAGCTTGGATACCATTTGAAAAAGCGTGGGTCTAACAACCACACCTAATATTTCGCTTAGAAATCTGTATGGAAAAACTCCAATATAATTCCAAGAGAATTAACTAGACAGTCAGACTCAATCAATGAAAATATATCCAAGAGTTGTATCTCTATTTCTCAATATAATCATCAAATCAAACAGATAGAAATCCGCAAGCCTGATTAATATGAGAAACAACTTGAACGGTACCAAAGACCAATGTTCAAGTGTCAATCAATTTATATCAACAACCAAAGGTTGGATTATCTAATTAATTGAACTACGCACAACCTGTGATATTTCAATTATATAAAAAAATATAATGCGGAAAAGAAATAACACAGACTGGGACCTAGTCCAGATTTGAACACCACACTGTATTAAGCCGCTACAGACACTAGCCTACTCCAAGTTAACTTTGGCATGAAATGTAGTTAAGCCCTAACCAATATCACACTGATCAAGGTACATTCACGTTTCTTACGCCTCTGAATCTCAGCAGGACTCTACGCACTTGATTCCCTTAGATGATCTCACCCACAACTAAGAATTTCTACGACCCAAAGTCGAAGACTTGATAAACCAATCTGTCTCACACACAAAATTCTATTGAATAGATAAATCTGTCTCCCACAGATAAACCTAGGAGTTTTTGTTATGTCTTTTGATAAATCAAGGTGAACAAGAACCGATTGATATACCAGACTTATATTCTCGAAGAACAACCTATAAATATCAATCAAATCATAATAATGCTAATCGTATGGTAGAGAAACAAGATATTGTGGAATCACAAATGATGAGACGAAGATGTTTGTAACTAATCTTTATCTTGCCTATCGGAGAATAAATCTTGAGCAAATCATAGAGAAGATAATACTCAATATGATAGAAAACAACAAGATCAGAAAACGCAACTACAGAGAAAATATTTGGGCCTGGCTTCATAATCCTAATGAAGTCTTCATTTCATTAATCTAAGGGTTTCGTGAAAAATACAAGGTTAAAGGAGAATCGACTCTAGTCGCAACTACTTTCAGACATGAGGTGTAGGGATTAGGTTTTCAAGTTGCTAGAGTTCTCCTTTATATAGTCTTCAAATCAGGGTTTTCAATCCAAGTTACCTTGATAACAAAGCATTCAATGTTCACCGTTAGATGAAAACCTGATTAGACTCAAGCTAATATCTTTCAACCGTTAGATCGAATTTAGCTTGTTACACACACATGAAAAGTAACTTCATTTAGATATGGGTAATCGTACCTAAAAATGTACACCTTGTTGGCTCGACAATAGTTAGATGAAGTTATCCATATGAACACTTTCATATCAACCATATTCATCTTAACCATAACTTGTTCAAATGACTCAAATGAAACTAGTTCTAGAGTTTTTCAATTGTTTATATTCTCATAGAAGTATACAAGACACAATTGAAGCAAAATCGATTTTGATTCACTCGAATCAATTCATGAACATTATATCCACAGTTTGCAAAATATTTCATTCTTTATTATATAAATGTATTAGTTCTTGAAAAAAACGATTTTAGAACATAACCCACTCAAATATGCAAACGGGTATGCATACCTAAGTAGCCGGACTTGGACTGTGTTCGCCAGTATTAAAACGGGTACACATACTGTCGTACACTTCCAAACTTCAGTTGAAACCAGTACACCTATAGGTACGCATACTCTAATACCCGTACTTCAACTGACTTCACTTGTACGCATATAGGTACGCATACTCTAGCTTCCGTACTTTTCCTGACCAACTAGTACGCATATGGTTATGCATACTAAGTTCCGGTCTTGGATCAACACATATGAAAGTACGCATAGTATGCTTATAATACAATCATGGTTAAGTATCCTAAACTCCCATTTCAATTATTGAAACATTCTCGGAAGACGGAAGTAGCTATCTTGCACAAACTATTAGCTTCAAACCAATTTTCAAGTGATCGAATAATCAATGAGATTCATTACGAGTCTACATCAAATGACTGTCTCACACAAATCATGTAAGATTTTACAAGGCGATTTTCACATGATCATATTTTGACTTTTGTCAAGAATATAAGATAAACTTGGTTAAAGCGAAAGATTACCAACACATATTTCGAGAAATATGTAAGTGAGTTAAAGTCAGCTCGAAATATCAAATGTGTATAATCAAAGTCTATATAGCTATCCGACTTTTGTCTCAAATAGGAGATAGAGTAGATAGACTTTTGAGTAATAGATGAGTTCAAGTCTTGACATACCTTTTGTTGATGATGTTCCTCAAGCTCCCCTTAGTAGTTCTTCATCTTCAATCGATGAACGTCGTGAAGTCTAATGCTCAACTACACTTTCTATGCTAATCCGAGACTTAGCTATAAGTAGACTAGAAACCAAAACTTATAGATTTTGACAACTAAACTTGACAACAAGCTTGAGATAGCAACGCTTGAGAGTTTTACCGAGCAGCGCTTTAACAATCTTCCTCTTTGAAAATTTTAGTGACAAAACTATCAATACATTTAGACTATAAAATAAATAAACTTTGTAGCTTCTCATACAAATGCTTGATTTCCTTGGTTCTTCAACATTACTCAAAATCTTCGTCAGTTTGAAGTACTCCAGTGATAACACTCAGTACGATAGAAAACAACAATATCAGAACATGTAACTACAAAGAAAATAGTTGGGTCTGGCTTCACAATCCCACTGAAGTCTTTAAGTCATTAACCTATAATGTTTCGTGAAAAACCTAAGGTTAAAGGAGAATCGACTCTAGTCGCAACTAGTATCACACAAGAGGTGTGGGGATTAGGTTTCCCAGTTGCTAGGTTCTTCTTTATATAGTCTTCAAATCAGGGTTTGCAATCTAAGTTACCTTGGTAACAAAGCATTCAATATTCACCGTTATATGAAAAACTGATTAGACTTAAGCTAGTATCTTTCAACCGTTAGATCGAACTTAGCTTGTTACACACACATGATAAGTGACTTCATTTAGATATGGGTAACCAGACCTAAACGTGTACACCTTGTTGGCTCAACAATAGTTAACTGAAGTCAGCCATATGAACACTTTCATATCAACCATATTCATCTTAACTATAACTAGTTCAAATGACTCAAATGAAACTAGTTCTAGAGTTGTTCAATTGTGTATATTCTCATAGAAGTATACAAGACACAATTGAAGCAAAATCGATTTTGATTCACCTCGAATTAATTCATGAACATTATAGCCACGGTTTGAAAAAGATTGCATTCTTTATTATATAAATGTATTAGTTCATGAAAAAACCGATTTTATAACATAACCCACTCAAGTATGCAAATGGGTACACATACCTAAGTAGCTAGACTTGGACTATGTTCGCCAGTATGCAAACTGGTACGCATACTATCGTACACTTCCAAAATTTAGTTGAAACCAGTACGCGTACAGGTACACAGACTCTAGTACCCGGACTTCAACTGACTTCACCAGTACACATACACGTAGGCATACTCTAGCTCCCAGACATTTCCTGACCAACCAGTATGCACACGGGTATGCATACTAAGTTCCGGTCTTGGATCAACACATATGCAAGTACGCATGATGTTCTTATAATCCAATCATGGTTAAGTGTTCTAAACTCCCATTTCAATCATTGAAACATTTTCGGAAGACGACAATAGCTGTCTCGCACAAACTATTAGCTTCAAAGCAATTTTCATGTGATTGAATGATCAATACGAAACATTCCAAGTCTACATCAAATGATTGTGTCACACAAATCATGTAAGATGTTACAAGGCGATTTTCACATGATCATATTTTGACTTTCGTCAAGAATATAAGATGAACTTGGTTAAAGCGAAATCTTACCAACACATATTTCGAGAAATATGTAAGCGATTTAAACTCAGTTCGAAATATCAAATGTGTATAATCGAAGTCTATATAGCTATACGACTTTTGTATCAAATAGGAGATATAGCAGATAAACTTTTGAGTGATAGATGAGTTCAAGTCTTCACATAAGTTTTATTGATGAAGTTCCACAAGATCCCCTCAGTAGTTCGTTGTCTTCAATCGGTTCCCCTTTACCTAGAGTTGGTCATACCAACAACACTAAATCTATCATACCATCTCAGGTGATTACTTAAGATCGGTTTTACTAATAAAAGTCATACCAATACAAAAGTCATGCCTTTGTGAATAGTTTTACCAAGAACATAAACAAGTCATGAGAGGTTATACTAATCACACATATTGGTAGTTTAAAAGATATGCAATGAATAACAATACCAATAAAGCCTAGCGATTTCCCTTTCGATTCACAAAACAAGTTCATGAATTTACTTCCTTTAAACAAATGTAAAACATTGTTTCCTAGGATGAAATCTTCACCCTATACCAATACATAATCACAATAACATTCAAACGATTATGTCGATGTCTTATATACAAAGTTTAATGTTTAAGAAATAAACCTCTTATTGTATTCATTAATACTATGTCTAACTAGAGTGTAATCATTCATGCTTCGCAGTTATGTTTTCAATATGTACGACTTGAAAGATGCGATAGGGAATGAAACAGTTCAAGTCAAATATCACTAACCTCAAGTGGAAGGATGATGTTGTCGTTGTAGCTCCTTACTTCTTCACTTCTTCAAGTCTTCACAATACTTGTAATGTCTCATATCCTAATACTTTCAAGCTAACCTATACGAAGTTGACTCTAGTACATAATCAAGCGACTCTTTAAATGAGTTTTAGCTCACTAAAATATGACAACCAAACTTGACATACCAATTCTTGGTGGGTTTAACCGAGCTATGCTCTAACAATCCCCCCCTTTGTCAAATTTAGTAACAAAACTCTCACATCATATAGATAAACAAATTACAAGAATTTATTACACATACGCTTGATTCCCGAATTCAACAACACAATAACCTGTATACATTCATTCCATAAATGCCATTGTTGACATTATAATTCCCCCAAAGGTAAGATAGGTAGATTTTATCAATCCGCACGTTTTTGTTATTCACTTGTAGTCCATATAACTACAACCATCATATGATATGCTACTCCCCCTTAGTCTATTCTTTTACTTTTTCGTTAGATAAACGTTTAAACACCAATGTCCTTTCCCTTAGTGATACCAATCAGTATAAATCAGTACCAGTATCACTTGTTTACTCCATATATTTCTCCCCCTTTTTGTCACAAAATGACAAAGAAATGAAAAAATAAAGGACAAACCGAAAGGATCTTACAAATAACAATAGACTTGCAACCTATAGATTTAAGCATGAGGGTTCCACACACCATTTTTGATAACCAATATCAAAACCGAAACTACAAAGTAGTTTTATTTGATATTCTACCAAGGAAAAATTTCCCGAAGAAATTTTCCCTAATAGTTTAGCAAACCAAAAATCAACTAAGCACCTTAGTTCTTTTGCTAAACCGATTGTACAAATACAATCGCTTGTTCGATAAGACCAAAATAAAGATAACTCTATTTTTCTCATCAGGTTCTAATTATCCATATAACCTAGACCTTTAATTTTTAAACAAGACAAGTACTAGGTTAGTTAACTAGCATTTCTTGTTAAGGCATTCGATTAGACTTGAATAACCGAAACCTCTACTTTGATAAGTCTAACTAAGATCAGAATTAATTTAGTTTCTCTTATCCGGAATCGAATTGGACTAAAAAATTCATCCCGAAAACCTTTTCTTTCGTTAAGCCATAAACAATTCATACAAACCAAATAAATTAACTTGCATAATTATTTACCTCAACCGGAAGCAATTGAAAAACATAGACATTAAAGCACCGCAATTGCACTGAAATTTTGTAAGCCTAGACGATTAATACCAAACAATAAAGCAAGATAACAATAGTTTTTTTAAACCGGAACCAATTGAATCACACACACATCCATACACAAATAATGGAATAATACATCAATTGTACCGAAATTTTGTTAAGCAAAAGTGATCGTTGTCGTAGGCGTCAAAAATAATTACACTTTCTTACTGCTCAAAATATATAATGAAGTAAGGGAAAGAAAGGATCGTTCCCACAGAGAGGACTAAGGTTCCCAATATGTTTCGGTTACTTATGTAAAGCAAGGGGGATTTTTTTGATTTATGTAACTAAAACAAATATAAAAGCAAATAAAGAAAAGTAAACAAATAAATTCAAAGATGTGAAAGCATTGGTTAAGGATTTCATTTTCATTCACAAACATATTCTTTTCATAATAATTAGAATTGATATTTAATCTTTACTTTATCAAAGGCCCTAGGATACCTTGATCGCAAGAATATACCGCTAATTTCCTATTGTCATCAACAAACACATTAAAAGATACGAGTATGAATTCTGTCTAAAAGAACAACCTAACATGTAAAAGCACTAATCAAGTTTAATTCCCTAGATGCATTAAGTTATATGAAATCAGGCCAATCAATGCAATTGAAATACATTGCGCAAACAATTTAACAAAGGTCACGATTCACCTGTGATTACTAGGATGTATCACTACAAGCAATATTCACAATTATGCTACTTGTATTCAGGGATTATCACATTTACGTATAATAAACCCTAAACTAGCGATAGTTGTGATTACAAGTTCTACCAATTTGCAACTTGACAAAACAAACAATCAATCATGTTGTAATACGTCAATCATACAACTATATTTTTAGAGAAACGTGAACGATAAATATGAGACAAAACTAATATATTGAATCAAAGAATCATATTATGTGAAATCCAACTAATCCATAACCAAAAGAAAATTAAGTATTCATGCTCATGGAGTTCATAATAAGAATAAAGAGAAGAGTTTCCATGTATAAACCCTAGAACAAAAGTAAAGGAAGATATCCTCTCTTTTCTTTTTTATACTCTTCTGCCTTCACCTTGTGTCGTCTAAACCAGCCCATGATCGAAGCCCATCCAAAACGGGTTGAAGTCCATCCGAGTCGAACTGAGTCAGATGAGTCAGACAAGGTCACTATGTTAACCCGACAGAATGAAATTCAGGCAGAGTTCCCTTTTTCTTATGTAGAAATTGACGTTTAATCCCATTTTTAATGGGCTTTGGATGCTTTAGTCCTGCCACCCAAAGAATAGTACTGGGAGGTCCTAATTTTCCAAATATAGAACGAGTTGGTCCAAATGTTAGCGATTCAGTCCAAATTGTATTTCTTCCCTGACTAAAATAACCCCACACACAGAAACGTATCTTGATTTGTTCGCAAACCAGTTTTTCATTCCATTTCTCCACCAACAGATCTCTGCAACAATAATGGGAGATTCAGAACCTCTATATAAGAATAATCAATTTTCATTTCATCTATTAGATTTCAGGTTGGTATTTTAACTTTGGTTACTCTTTATTCATTTATTTCTCATTCGATTTTGTATGTCATTCGATTTCTTAACGATTTTGGATGTTTGATTTGTGATTAGAAATGATAATGATCAAATATTTTCTCATATCTCTCTACTTGATCTCATCTCTAACGATCTGTTGAGGAAGAATCTTAGTTTGATTTTCTTATTCTAGGGGCTAGATGGCAGAAGAGGAGGAAAAATAAAGACAATTTAGTAATGGAAGAAGCTGAAACTTTTGTAGCAGGATCTCAAGAGACGGAAAAGCTTATCAACGGAATTCTTAAAAATTGAGCGATTGAAGTAATCCTCCTTTTTTCGCTTGTTTGTTCATATAATTATGCCATAATTTTTTGTTATTTAGATTTTTTTGAGTCATTTATGTTCAATTTCTTCGCCCTAGGATTTATAGATGCTTGAAGCAGGAAAAATATACTTTTCAATGATCTTGGTAACGAATTTGAAGAAATTCAAAGATTTAAGAGAGAGCTCTTTTAGTGGTTTTGAATTTTGAGATTTCTTTTCAAATATTAATTTTGCTATAAATAATTCATAAGGAACAAATTGAGAAATGACATGATGAGATTAAGGAATGGGGTCACTGAACATAATGCATGGAGAAGCAAATACTAGTCTTCATATAACTTCTCTCTATTCCAAAATATTCCGATTTGATCCCCTTGATAAGGTAATAGAAGCAACATTTAATGATTGCATTCAATGAGGAAATTTAGCATTTGATTATCGATATAACAACCGGTTTAAATTTTATACCTCCTATTCTCCCATTTGCCATTGAATGTTATTTATTGTCACCCATTGATTCTATCTTGGATTGGGTCTGCAACTTTATTTTCGTATTTTATACTTCCTATTCTCCCATTTGCTATTGAATTGCATGTTTTTAATAGGTGTCGTAGTGACACAGAACTTTGAAAAGTGATATAGAACAATAAAAAATTTAAAGAATGGTAAAGATGATTATATGTTAGTTTTAGCAGTGGAAGTCATAATGGTCAACTTTACTTTCGTTTTGAATATACACTTTTCAAGTGGTGGGGTTTCTTTTTATTTTGGTGCTGATTACTCACTATTTTTTGATAAAATTAGTCATGAGTACTAGAATAACAAAACACATTCTTAAAACAATTTAGTCATGAACTATTGTTTAAGTTTAAGAATGGTGTTGAGTGACATTGTATGCTCTTGTTCTCCCATTTAGAAGCAATTTTTTTTTTTGCAAGTTTATAATTTGTATATGGTTGCGCATGCTTGTTTCATGTTTCCCTATTTTTCATTTTCCCAAATTATATAGCGGTTGAACTTCAGCAATCACTTTTTGTTATCGAGTTGTTAATGTGGACATAGTTGTACACCTGTTCATTCTTGACGTGTACATAATTTTACACCTATCATTTCCAGAAAACTTAAGTTATAGGAGTATCTAATGATTTTCTACATCACCATTGAAAGGAGTTTGGGTATTATCCCACATATAATCTGTTTAGTATTGAATGATCTTATATAGACTGATTTGATGGTATTCAACATGCAAACCTTTGATTTCTGGACATTAGAAACTGCTAGTTTGTCAATTCGAGTCAGTTCTACTTTTTTGTTTATCACTCAAGGTGGGTTAACATAAAAGTTAAATGCATGATGTGAACCACTTTCACACTTCCTTTCATGTACTCTTTTTTCATTGTAGAATACTGTCTTTAAACACTTCTCATATAAATTCTAATACCATACATGGAAATAAAAATGATTTCATGGCTCACTCTTTGTTAAGGTAGGACGACTCGTATTGTATATACTCTACAAACAGTTGTATCACATCTTTGATCAATCAAGTAGTCGTGGTTAGTTTGTCATCAAAGTTTAAGATAGTTCATTAGGTAGCATGCGAAATTGCAACCTCCAACCCAAGATATGCATTTAATTTAGTTTTTTTTTTTTATGTGTACATGATATGTGTTGACAACCTCCTACTCAAGAATAGACTGATAAAGTTCTGCATGAAAATGAATGAAGGTGTCGCCACATCTTTACGGGTAAACACTGCTTTACTTGTTTGTATAACTATATGGATATGTATAGTTTTAATCACCTAGAGTTACTAAATCTAGAACAACGGCTCCAGCACCCACTAATCCCATACCATTAACCATGGAAGAGAAGTGGCACTGAAACGAGATGGTAGGGTCAATAATTTTGATGTTTAGGGTACATAGTTACTCCAAATTCTTAATCAAAAATATATACTTCATATTAAAGTTTTCTCAATTTGAAATCAGTTGTTAAATTAGGTGTCGTAACCTAAATATCGAGCTTACTTATCTTAGATTATTTCTGTGAGTAGTTCTATTCATTTCTATGATATATTTTGGTTTTTTTGAAAAATATTTATACCGACTTAATATTTTATAGTTGTACGAATGTTGATTATTAGTGTGTACATAATTGTACACATGTTGATTTTTAATGTGCACGTAATTTTATACTCGTTGATCATATCTGTGCCCATAATTGTACCCATGTTGATCGTATCTATGCACATAATTGCATGCCTCTTGATCTTTAATGTGTACATAATTGTACACATGTTGATTTTTAATGTACACATAGTTGTACACCTTCTCATTCTTAATGTGTACATAATTGTATGCACATGTTGATTTTAAATCACTCTTCCTGAAATTGAAGTCGGTTCATACCTCTTGGTCAGAGTTGGCAAGGTATGTGCATAAGTTTTTGATATTCTATATAATATCTCTTCTTAACTGGCATTTCATTTTGATGTTGTTTGTCTGACCTTAATTACAGGAATTGGATAAGCTCATAGGATGAGATGTCTCACCCAAGTTATTATGTGTACTATATATTTTTCTACTGGCTTTACAAAGTGTATTTTCGTGTACACTAGTTAAATTGTTAATGCGTTGTTCTACTTTTTTTTTTATGTGTTGGTTTTTGTATTTGTATTGTTACTTGTCTATTTTAATTGTAAGTGCCAGAGATAGAGAACGACATGCATAACCTTCCCATGTAGGGTGAGACTGATTGATGGGGAAGCACTGAAAGAAAAATTGACTTGTTAAGTGAGCTTGCAGTTTCTACAATATAGGTGTATTTTCATGTACACCAGATATACGCAGTGTACATAGAAGTGCACTTTTTTTGTCCTTGTTATAAGAGGTGTATATGCTTGTACACCACTTATATGACTTCTTGTATATTCCACATCGACTATTTTTAGTTTTACATATGAAAAACTTGGCATTCCTCGTGATGAAATGGGTATCATAACGATCTTTATGACTTCTTACAGATATATTACCTCATGTTATTATATGCTTGCATTAATTAATTGGGATAAATAAGGGTAGATTCATTTATTCATTTCTATTTTTTTCTTCTTCCAGAAATGGCCGAGAACAAAGTCATGACTACTCATCTGGATGGTGGGAATTCTTTTTTGGGTTCCACGATTTGAAGCCGAGACGCAAAACGAAATATTTAAAAGGCATAACTTAAGAATTTCCACCCTTCTATTTGTTTCTTTTATTTTGCATCTTGGTTATTCTATTTGTTTGTTGATAAGTACATTATTATACAAAAGCAATCCAGATTCCTGCACCTTTAGTATTATCACGTTCTTATTTTACTCAAACTAGAAGCTCTCATTGTGTGCTGCGATTGTACATAGTTGTACACATGCTGAAGATTAATGTGTACATAATTATACACCTGTTTATTGGGTGCGATTTCTAGGTGCCGATCGAAAATTCAGGAATAAACTTTGGTTAATGTTTAATCCTTCTACTGGTAATTATTACTCGTATATTTTTTTTTTGATTTCCGAATTTCAATTCGGCATGCAAATTTGATAATGGTAGACTGGAATTTATATCAGTAGGTGAAACACTATCGTTGGATCGCAATTCAAGATTTGTTATGATGTCAGTACCATCTTGGCTTTTGTTCTTTTTAATCATTCACTCTATCTTAGCTCTAAATAACTAAAATCGAGAACCTTTTATACATATATATGGTGCAAAGAACTATTTTTCCACTAAACTCTCTACTTGCAACTCCCGTTGAGAAGTTTCATGTGAAATTACTTAGATTAACTGCTTGTTTAGGATATACCCAATTTTGTGTTTTTTTTTCTTTCTTTTTGTTGTAGACTTTTTATGTGTAGACGATTCAAGTTATATATGTGTATAAACTTCTGCATTTTGTTCCGTCTCATGAATATACGACATGTTTTGTGTATGCAGGATGTTAGATTTTCTAGATTTTGTACATGTGTACATGGAGTCCACTACTGTCATGTCTCATTGATATATGGCATGTTTTATGGGTATGGATGATGTATTTTCGTGATTTTTGTAGATGTGTACATGGTGGTACACCACCATGTGTACATATTTTTACACCTATAATATAAGTGTACATTGTCGTACACATGAGACAGAAATTACATGTGTACAGAGTATGATTAGTATCCCATTTTAAGACTCTTAATCAAGTTTTAGTGAAAAATCTTTTTTCGTTTTTTGGATGTCGAATCAGTGATGCTATGATTCACTGAATGTTGGGTACGACAAAAATGCTAGGGCTGTCTGATTGCTCAAATACTTTCAATTGCATCAATACTTCTCCAGCAAGTAGCAATTCAACATCTTTCCACTATAACAACGTAGAGATTGTAGAATTTAGGCCAAGTGCAGCAGTAAGTTAAACTAAAATCCAAAGTCGTTGAGGAACTAGATCTGATTCACATAATATAAACACATGCTTGCTAATGTATCAATCCAGCCAAATAATCCTATCACTGTAGCTTTATAAATGTTGCTTCTATTTGACCACAGGAACTTCCATCAACGGATGCAACCCAAATTGGCAACAACCTCTCGAATCTCGGTCAGATATATAACAGAAAAGATCATTCAACAAAAGTATTGGTAAGCATATATTCAAAAGTCTGTGCATATAAAAGTGCACCATTTTTTTGTGCTTGTTATACCAGGTGTATATGCTTGTACACTTTGCTCTTGGTCTTAGAGATTCAATGGAGGAAGAGAGGTCAAGAAAGGATGCTGCTGCAAGGGTTGCAGAATAAAAAGGAGGTAGACAGGCTTCAAGTTCACATAATACAACTATGACTGAAAACGCTGGCAATTATGTATGATGGAGCTAATACATGCGATTTGATGGCAAGTCTCATGCTTGCTACTGGTTGTCCTGTGGTTGAATCTGTGTTTAGAAACATGATGCAGTTTATGATTGTACATGAATTAGAAGATGTGGTTTTCTGCAGTGAAGGAAAGATGTGTTTGGTTTGATTAGAGTTTATGCCTGCTCGCGTCTGAAAGAGGATTGTGCTACTAAGATTTTAAGGGTGATAGAACTGTTGATTTGATGAATATAAGATGGAGACAGTGTTGTTACTTTGTGTGATTTAGAGTCTGCAGTGAGTAAGCTGATAAAGAAATTAAGAAGTGTTGTATATTGTTGCTGGATGAGCAATTAAATGGTATGGATGAGATGCAACTGGCTATGAAGCAATTGTAGGTGATGTTATGGGAAATTTTGCTTATATATTGCAGTACAAGGAATGGTGCATCTGAGTAACTGGTGCTATTGAGATGGTAGAACTCTGAAGTGGTGATCTGGTGAATAAATATGAAATGCCGATGGAATTGCAAAGATGAAATCTGAAATGTGTGATGTTGGTGGTATTGAGGAGCAGGAATTTATGTTGTTGTTGGATGGGTAGTGTTGTTGTAGAGAAGTGCAGCTAAGATTGGAAAGCTACAAAAATGGATAAAATTTTGAGTTGAATGGTTGAGGTGTTTGCAGCAACATGTTTAAGAGTGGTTGTTGTTCCCACTTTAAAAATGTAGATATGTACATGTTTGTACACCAATGTAAACTAAGATGTTTTAAAAATGTGAATTATATAGTCATATGGGTACTCTTTTTGTAGCTCTCGGAAAGAGCTTTCCGAATATATAAAGTTTGAAAATTTTGGACAAACGGTTCAAAAGATAAATTGATTTTTTTTTTTAAATATTATTTGAAACTGCTGACATCATCATGAATCACTTTGGACTAAACTGCAAATGTTTGGACTAAATTGTAAACCAGGATGGTTAATTGTGTACTTTCCACAAAAAATGACTAATTTGTACCTAGTTGAATGGGTTAGGACTAACTAGTATATTTGGATAGAATTTTGGACTAAAATGTATTTTTTCCTTTTCTTATTGATTTCCGGCCTGTCTCGGGCTAATTTCCCTGCACAATTATAGTTCATACAAGCACATTCATTCTAATCCACTCAAGCAAGCATTCATTCATACGCGGTAACTGCCAACACCCATATGAAACTTCAATCACCACTATCCATTTCCTTGTCAGGCAGTACACAACCTAACTGCAACATCATTGATCACCTGAATCCGCAATCAAACCTCCATCCAGCTGTAACTACACAACTGCACACACTCTCTGCAGTCCAGAACCATTCATATAAACTTCCCTTATCAGTTCCTTCTAACCATTACAACTAAAACTGCAGCTCATCACAATCTGCATTACTCTCTTTGCATCACCAACTGCAGTTCAGCTTCACAATCCCTTCAGCACAACCAAGCCAATTCCTGCGACCTCGAATCCATTACAGACTCAATACACCAGATTAATACCATCTGTCCTAGCTCAAGCCACCAACTACCTATATCTCAGAAGCAACAAAAACAGCACCATCTGAAGCAGCTCATAACCACCAGCCTCGAATGGCCACAACAAACCCTTGTAATTCACACAACTCCATTCTATGATCTTCTCTGTCTAGGAAAAACACACATACTAACTCTCATTTCCAATGGCTGCAATGCCAACCAGTTTATAATTTACGGCACCAACTTAACCTGCAGTTTCACTCAACAAACAGAAACTATTCCTTCTGCTGCAATTCACTTGTTGTGCTTCCTATCTACTAACACTGCATTCTCCGTAGCTTACCAAGTACAGCACACAACCGCAATACCCATTCTGCTCATATATCCAACTTCATTGTCTCAGCATCCTACAGACCCTGTAACTCTCATTGCCACCACCTGCAATCTCTTTGTCAAGCCATACACTCCATCTCCAACTACAGCTGCAGCAACATTAGCTCCTCACTCTCAGTCAAGCCCATCCATCTCAGAACCACCCTCTACAGCTGCAACTCCAACTTCTGTCCAGACCACCAACAACAAGCAGTATCAGCTCTTTCCCATCATTCATGTAGCAGTTCATTACCACCAACAACAGAATTCATCTTCTACTGCACCTCCTCCATTTCAGCTATAACCACTAGCTCTTAACCTTGATTTCTGAATCTCAGATCTTTATCTCTTCTCCACATCTTCAATGGCATCATCAACATCATTTAAAATTCATACCCATCTCCTTCTCCTTTGATTTGAGTCTCTGAACTCAATTTCTTAATCAATTTCTGACCTAACTTTAAATTCCATCACAAACCCCCTTAACAGAAGCATCTCCTCACCATGATTTCTTTCATCAATTCGAACAGAACTCATTCTTCTAAACTTTCTCAATCTCAGAATACCCATGAATCTCCACCATAACCATGAATTTGTTCTTCTCAGCATCAGCAAACCCTAACATATCAATTATAACAGCCTCAGATCCCCTTTTAGATTCGAACAACATCCGAAAACGAAAGAAAGAAATCCTCTGAGCTCTCAATTTCATCTCCACATCTCGGTGTTCATCATTCCTCTCTCAATTTCCATGAAAATCCACAACCATTTTCTCTCTGGTGAATTCCTTTCTCAGACAGCAGCCGCACACTCAAAACAAATGATTGAGTTTTTCTCTCGATTCTAGGACTGCAATGACTGAAACTATACAAAACACCCTGAAATAGGATAAGGGCTGCCACGGTGATATTTGGCCTGTTAGTTTCAGCAAACTGACTGCCTAATCTCTTTCTTACTCCAAATGAACGTTTTCTTCATCTTTCGCTCCAATTCTTCCACCAACAACATCCATCTCTTACTTCTCAGATCCACTTCTTTTCTTCAATTTATCTTAATCACTAAAGCAGTCGTGCTTTTCAGACAGATATTTGCATCACTAAAGCCTACATGTTTTTCAGACAGAAAATTAAGAAATATAAGCAAATAATGAGAAATAATTCGTCTCCAACAGCAGTTGCACATGAAATGACACTTTTGCCCTGTTTCGTCTTCTTTTGTTCCAGATGACTCCAAAGTACCTAAACACTCATAAGCAAACATAAAATACATAATTTACGAGAAAACTTAACAAAGAAAGCATAAATCATAGATAAATATTAAGGTGTTTTAGACACCTATCAAAAAAAAATTAAAAAAAAATGCAATAAAATCGGGCTTTTATTAAATAGGAAAATAATTAACTAACACGATTGTTACCTCAAATTTCGCATCCTCTTCTCCGATATGTTTGCATCTTCTTCCAGGGAGAATTGATATCGAAATATCATTATGTTGTCATCCTTATGCAAAACAAAAGAATAAAAACAACCAACCTTTACCATAGAAAGGTTGAAAACCTGTTTTTAACTATTGCAAGCAAAAGTTGAATACCCCGAAACACATATGCTTTTATGCTAAACCAAACGATTCAACATATTGTGACTTTTTCACATATTGTTTCAATCAGAACCCCTCATGATCCTTTGATAAAGCCTACCAACATGGGCTAGAACTTAATCCTGCTAAAACAAAAAGTCACCCAAGCCATAAGGGTTCACAACATTATGAGATCGAATATCAAGGTAGTAAAATCGAAATCAAACATCCCATAAACATACATAGCAATTATATAAAGCATTCAAGCACAGGCTATGTATATCAAAAACTATCACAAGAAAAAATTATAAATCAAATAATTTTATTCATAATAGACTTTATTGAAATAACCAAAAACTAATGTCTTTTTTTATGACTGATCTTCAAACAGATTATTAAAGATCATCTTCAATGTCCTCAAATTTTTTAGGATCTTCATCAACAACATCTCGACTGATATCTTGGATTTTGCACACAGTACCTTGATTATGTTCACATGCTAAAGCATTAACCTTTCGATTAATATTTCGATCATACTCCCTATTATCGATTCTAAGTTTAATCAGCTTTCTTTGGTTACGGATAACAGTTCTCAGTAGTGCTGTCTGTCTATGATGAGTTTCGATAGTACTAAGGAGGACTTGTCGAAGATTGATAATATCAATCTTAGCGTCCAAACTATTTTGGACAAGGAGATGAGTCACATCTTATTTTTCATTTTCTATATCTTCACAACCAGATTTATTAAAGGTATCATCAAGATGAACAGTTTCCTTAGAATTCATTCCACTCAAGGCTCTCAGAAGATTTGCTTGAGATATGGTTTGAGAATACATCCTTCAGTATAAGTTCTCGATACCTTGAGTACATATACTTGAAATACCTTTAACACATTCCAAACATAAGAGTCAGCCTTAAATAAATATTTCTGACTAGATTTGAAATGATTTTCGCATCTAATGTGTTAGACAATCACAAAGATTCTTTGGAAAGAATCAACCTTTTAGATCACATATCTAAAACTGTTTTAGGGAAACTTATCATGTTTACACAAGTTATTTGTAAGACAGCTTTTCTACACAGAAAAACAAAATTAAACATCTTCAGGTAGATATGTAAACTCTCTATGTTGAATAAGAGATTGTTGACATGATACAGATAGCCCAAGTATGTATGCTTCCTTACATCAGAAGATTGGACATTATAAGGATGCACATTCCAACACAATTAAGCGTTTGGGTGAGGACCTTTCTCACCAAATGCCTTTCAAGGAATTTCTTCCTTCTTACTTTTAAGTCCATTATCATGTTCCCTTATCTGGGTTTTGAAACCATCCTCTTTATCAGGAATATTACAAAATGCTATATCCTTGATTACATCTTGTGCCTACGATAGAATGTTCCTTGGGCTTGAACCCGTGTTGTCTAAATATGCCAATCGACAAACTGTTGATGTCTTTTGTTCAAGACATTCTATATGTTCTCTTAAGGTATCCATTCCTTGTTGGAAATATTTTTCTAAACACTTGTCTACATATACCTTTCGACATGATTCTGTAAGAAGATCTTCAATGAGGACCTTATTCCTTATTTGTGAATACTCCAGCGATTGTGTAAGAATTTCACACTTTTTAGTCTGTTGATGAATTTCGTTGCATAAAGCCAATTTTTGTTCTAGATAATCTATCAGATTATTTTGAAGACTGAGTGATTCTCGCTTTCCTTCACAAATTCTTACATTCAATTGAACAATAAGTTCCACGACATCGTCTAGACTGTTAATTGCTTTTCCCTTTTCTGCATAGCTTACAACATGTTTGAAAAACCTTTCTAACATTTTACGAAAACCCGAACTTGGGCAGTCTAGTGAATCTAATATCTGTTCAGACAATTTCTCACTAGATATTGGAGTCGGATCTGAAATATGCTTGAGTTTCGAATTCATTCTTTTCTGATCAGGAACTTGATTCACAATCAAGTTATTAGTCATAGACTTTTTCTTTGATTTTCGAAAAGACTTTCGAGACCAATTTCCATTGACCTTTTCTGAGATATTATTCTCATGATATTGACATAAGTTAAATGAGTTCTTTGTAAGTTTAGCATTGCTTTTCTTATTTTGACTGATATCTTATAGGTTGGATTGCACCAAACACAGTTTGTTAGATCTTTTCGTGTTTTCCTGCTATGATACCAATTGAAAAGACGAGGGTACCCAAATATACCTCAATCTAAAACTTTTCCACCTATAAATCCTTTCTCCGAAAGTGATTGTCTATGGACTTATTCGAGACAATAAAACAAATCGGTTCACAATTCGTGCGATCGTCTATGTATATGAAATCGAGATAATACGACAACAAGATAACTTAAGTGATTCACTATGGATACAAGATCGAGACGATACAACAACAAAATATGTGTTTACTTGATAAATGGTTCGGACTTAACCAAACACAATGGGATTACTATCAAGTAAATAGGAATTAACGTTTGTGTATTTTACTTCTATTTATTATAAAACAATTATAATTGCGAAAATGGAAAAGTAAAAGACATAGCAAGATTTTGTTAATGAGGAAACCGCAAATTCAGAAAAACCCTGGGACCTTGTCCATAATTGAATACTCTCAGGATTAATCCGCTATACAAAATCAACCAACTTCGTATAGTTGAGACCAAGCAACTAAACCTATAGTTCACCTAGTTTCATCTGTATTTCCACGCCTCCGACCTATAATAAGTCACGTACTTGGAACAATTCCTTTGTTTTGTATTACAAACATAAAAGGAACAACAAATATGTTTGGTATCAACTCTTTTCAACCAAGTGATGTGAGTTCGACAAAAAACCCTTATGTTTATCTCGAATAAACTCCTTTGTCAGGTTCTTAGATCTATCTTATCAATAACTACCAAAGTAATTGTTAATATTTTGCAATCAATACTTTTAATCACAAAGAATTGTATTGATGCCGATCTACACAACTAATCAATCCAATCTACCACAAGGATAAACCGATTATAATTGAATCTCTTTTTACCGAAACAAGCATTGTGCACACCAAAGATGATAAACCCAAATCATAAATCTTCAAAGTCTTCTTTGTTTTCAAATCTTATTTAATCTTCAATCAGCACCTGCATACAATCAACTTGAATCTTTTGTGATCAATCATGCACAGAACGGAGTCTGTTAATAATGGATTATCATAAGACGTCTTTATATCTATAAACAATATAAAGATCCCAGTCGAAAATTTGATCTAGTTTGAGTGAATCATATATCACAAGAGAAGATTCTCAAGCATAAAAAAACTAGGTGCAATCAAAGTTCAACCACCATTAGTCAATCAAATCAATCGAAAACAAAAGATAAACCGCAATTATCTAGTTTCCCACCAATGGTACTAATAAAGCTTCGCAATCCCAAATAAGTCCTTAAATTGAGCGGCCGTAAGAGATTTCTCCTAATTAGGTTAATTTCCTCTCCGAATAGGTGGCTCCACCAGTAACAACACAACTGAGGTATTTTTGTTGGCTCTGAGGATTAGTTTGCTCGAAATGCAAACTTTGATATTTATAGACAAGAAAGTTTGGACACCAAGGAATTTCCAAAGCTGAAAATATTCTCAAGATATGCAATTTATTCCAAATTTGGTTTCCATAATTCCTGGAAATGCTTTGTCCAAATATTGACCGAAAATCTCTTAGAAAATTTCCAACTAGTAAATGCACATTACTAATTTTCATTTTTCCAAAAATAAAATTAACAACCTTAAATAAAAGATTCTCAATTTATTTTTCGATCTGGCATTTTTCCTTTAGCTATTAAGGAATATCTTTGAACAATAAAAGATAAGCATTATTGCACATGTTCAAAGTATGTCGACATCTTTACTTTGTAAGTCCTCTTTCATACTTACAATCTTGAAACCGATTTGCCACACTTCCAAACAAGTTTAGAATTGGTTCATATGACTTTCAAGAACTACGTGATTGATCAAGAACACTCAATCAAAAAACATGGGTTTCACCGTTCTACCAAAAATAAGTTTCGGTTCTACCTCCATTTGGGTACTGGATTTAGTTACACTAGCTTTCCAAAAATTTGATTGACTAGGTACTAGGATCGATTCCCACATATATATGGTATCTAAATTGTACTTGTTGCACATGTCCATAGGATCGGTTCCCCTTTGTCTAAAAACGTATTGCACATGTCCATAGGATCGGTTCCCCTTTCTACTAAAAATTTGCTGCACCTCATACAAGGATCGATCCCCCCTTCATTATAGGTTGCACCTCTTACAAGGATCGGTTCCACTTTACTTAGAGTTGGTCATACCAATAACACTAAATCGATCATACCATCTTAGGTGATTACTTAAGATCGGTTTTACTAATAAAAGTCATACCAATACAAAAGTCATGCCTTTGTGAATAGTTTTACCAAGAACATTAACAAGTCATGAGCGGTTATACTAATCACACATATTGGTAGTTTAAAAGAATTGTAATGAATAACAATACCAATAAAGCCTAGCGATTTCCCTTTCGATTCACAAAACAAGTTAATCAATTTACTTCCTTTAAACAAATGAAAAACATTGTTTCCTAGGATGAAATCTTCAACTTATACCCATACATAATCACAATAGCATTCAAACGATTATGTCGATGTCTTATATACAAATTTTAATGGTTAAGCAATAAACCTCGTATTGTATTCCTTAATACTACGTCTAACTAGAGTGTAATCATTCATGCTTCACAGTTATGTTTTCAATATGCACGACTTGAAATATACGATAGGGAATGAAACAGTTCAAGTCAAATATCACTAACCTCAAGTGGAAGGATGATGTAGTCATTGTAGCTCCTTACTTCTTCACTTCGTCAAGTCTTCGCAATACTTGTAATGTCTCATATCCTAATACTTTCAAGCTAACCTATAATCAAACGACTCTTTAAATGAGTTTTGGCTCACTAAAATATGACAACCAAACTTGACATACCAACACTTGGTGGGTTCAACCGAGCTATGCTCTAATAGTGATCCAAGTCTGGGAACCATGGTATGCATACTCGTATGCATATTGTTTGGTTTACTCAAGGTCCGGGAACTCAGTATGCATACCGGTATGCGTACGGGCATAAGGTTCAATTTCCGGGACTTTAACCGAGTTTGTGGTATGCGTACATGTTCGCATACTAGCGAACCCAAACTTAATCTGGCCACCTAGGTATGCATACCCGTATGAATACTTGAGTGGATTATGTTCTAAAATCGGTTTGTTCATGAACTAATACACTTATATATTAAGGAATGCAATCTTTTGCAAACTGTGGCTATAATGTTCATGACCTTGATTCAAGTGAATCAAAATCGATTTTGCTTTAATTATGTCTTGTATACTTCTATGAGAATATAAACAATTGAACAACTCTAGAACTAGTTTCATTTGAACTAGTTATGGTTAAGATGAATATGGTTGATATGAAACTGTTCATATGGCTAACTTCGGTTAACTATTATTGAGACAACAAAGGTGCACATGTTTAGGTATGGTCACTCATATATAATTGAAGTCACTTTTCATTTGTGTGTAACAAGCTAAGTTTGATCCAACGGTTGAAAGAAATTAGCATGAGTCTAATCAGGTTTTCATCTAGCGGTGAATATTTAATGCTTTGTTACCAAGGTAACATTGATTGCAAACCCTGATTTGAATACTATATAAAGAAGAACTCTAGCAACTGGAAAACCTAATCCCCATACCCCATATGTGATACTAGTTGCTACTAGAGTCGATTCTCCTTTAACCTTAGGTTTTTCAAGAAACCCTAGGTTAATGACTTGAAGACTTCATTAGAATTGTGAAGCCATACCCAACTATTTTCTCTGTAGTTGCGTGTTCTGATCTTGCTATTTTCTATTATAATTGAATACTATCTTCTCTAAGATTTGTTCGAGATTTAATCTCCGATAGGCAAGATAAAAAGTAGTCACAAACATCTTCGTCTCATCGTTTGTGATTCCACAATATCTTGTTTCGCTACCATACGATCAAGATTATTATTAGGCGATTGATATTTCTAGGTTGTTCTTCGGGAATATAAGTCTGGTATATCAATTGGTTCCTGTTCACCTTGATTTATCAAAATACGTAACAAAACTCATTGGTTTATCTGTGGGAGATAGATTTATCTATTCAATAGACTTTTCTGTGTGAAACAAATTGGTTTTATCAATTATTCGACTTTGGGTCATAGCAACTCTTAGTTGTGGGTGAGATCAGCTAAGGGAATCAAGTGCGTAGAGTCCTACTGGGATTCAGAGACGTAAGGAGTGCAACTGTACCTTGATCAGTGTGAGATTGGTTATGGCTCAACTACATGCCATTCTGAAGTTAACTTGGAGTAGGCTAGTATCTGTAGTGGCTTAATACAGTGTGGTGTTCAAATCTGGACTAGGTCCTGGGGTTTTTCTGCATTATTGGTTTCCTAGTTAACAAAATTTATGGTGTCCGTGTTATTTCTTTTCCGCATTATATTTGTTTGTATAATTAAAATATCACAGGTTATGCGTAGTTCAATCAATTAGATAATCCAACCTTCGGTTGTTGATATTAATTGATTGACACTTGAACATTAGTCTTTGGTACCGTTCAAGTTGTTTCACATAATAATCATGCTCACGGATATCTATCTGTTTGATTTGCTGATTACATTGTGGAATAGATATACAACTCTTGGATATATTTACATTGATTGAGTCTGATAGTCTAGTTGATTCTCTTGGAGTTGTCCATACATATTATTAAGCGAAATATTGCGTGTGGTTGTTGTACCCCCGCTTTTCAATTGGTATCAGAGCAAGTAAACACGCTTAAGACCTCATAAGTCTGTGTTTGTAGTGATCTGACTCTATGGATAATAGTATTATCTCTTATAAACGCATCACCAGAGACAAAAGTTTTGTTTCGTTAAATTCTATTAAATAGAAAGATTCGCCTATCTCAAATTTAGATGAACATTAGGTTCCAACGAGACATGATTGCAATGATAAGTGTTTTCCCGATTACCTTTCAAACGAGTCCGACTCTGTTGAAGAAATGGATGCATCCGAAGAGAGTAAAATGATTCTAAATCTTGTTAGAATCCAGGATGATAGAATCAATCGGTTGAAAAGCAATTTCAATACACTCATTGGTATAATAAAAGATCGTGACTCTAATTTTATGGCTCTTAGTGAGGAAAACAACAAATTTTACTCCTCTCTCTCGAGATGAAACTCAATAAGGATGCCTTGGAAATTGAATATATTTTGAGTAAACTCTCTATTCGAGGATGTTCTAAAGAGTCCACTATACCAATCGCTTCTATCCCAACTTAAAGTTCAGTTCCAGAAGCTAAATTGCAATCTCTTTCGATTAGAAAATATGTGCTTGTATCTTCCTCTAATCAAGGAAACTTCACGTCGCTCGGGATAAAGAAATCTCCTAACAACGTTATTAAGTATGTTCACTCTAATCACTCAAGTGATCAAAAAATGTGTCTTTTTGTGATTTAAAAGGACATGTTGAACGAAAAAGCAAATCTAGGTTTAATAACAATTTTATTGTTCAACTTCAACACACCTTAGATTTAATTCTCAAAGGTGTAACTGATATTAGGAAGTCTAAACCAATTGGTTTTAGTACTCACCCTGTGAGGTCTTCTAGGAAAGTCAGTTCAATTTGCTCATCGAATGTTCGGACAAATTGTGATTCTTGTACAATTTGGTCAAGGAGATTTCAGAAAGGTCCCTCTCAACTGGATGAGAAGAATGATGTCCAAGATGTGAAAAAGGTTCATGTAGATGGAAGCAAAAGTGGAAACATGAAGGACAACCTAAATATGATAATTGAAGGATATAAGGATCTTATCGACAGGCTGTAAAAATCCTCTGAACAAACTTCTTCTGGTAAAGACTCGAACTCTGTCTCGTATTTTGATGACAACAAGTTTCATGATAATTTTTCACATCAAAAATGATTCTTTCCTAGAATTGGAAGGAAAAAGATACTCAACCGTGAACACCATCCATTTAATGAGCTTAGGGCTCATACTTGTGCTAATTAATCACAAGGGTTGAATGCTTACTCATAAAAATCCAGTTGAGTAAGATTTGCTAATAATCGGGTATACTTTCAGCAGAAAATTCTTTCTATTTAGTTGAGATATTTTCTTATCGTCCATAGCTAAACTATTGTCCACAGACAACTTTGCCTAAGTATTGGTTGTGTCTCAAGAATCTCGTCGATTATTTTTTTTTAAAGTTGTAGTTGCAACTATGTTGCTTGCTGATCTTGTGCTCTAAATTATTTCTCTGTGGAGGTATAAAATTTATTGAGCCAAAATTTGTGAAAGAAAATATTCGCGTAGCAAAATTATTATGTTGAGTCTTAAGGTACTTCTCATTTTTGGTTTTGTTTTTGATTAGGTTAGGATTGTTTTCATACGGGTACCCAGTTACTTGGCACGAACTGTCTTTAGAAACCCCAAAAGTTACCTTCTCTATGAAACCATTTAAATACCAAACCTATTGAGTCACGCACACGTACTTTAGGTTATTAATTGTTGTTTTTTTCTAGAATATCTTCACCTTACCGCACTGGAGGTTTTGTAAGAGGTTTTCTTGATAAAGATATTGGTTTCGAGTCAAAAGGGAGGAAGAAAAGAACCCTAGTAGAAGATGATGATCAAAATCCTAATGCCTCATGCTACTATGCCTATACTCACCAGGATGTTGAGAATGAGGATATGGTTTCTGCTGAAGTGGTTCATGATTTTCTTAAGAGATATTTCTTAGAAGTAACCAAATGACATAGCTTTATCATAACCTCAGTTAACTATTTAACTAAGTTGTACATTTCATCGAACAATTGACGGATATAAATACAAAACCAACTGAACCAAGTAAATTATCCATGTACGATTATATACACAAATGTGTAAATTTCATTCATTCTTCTGTAGCTACAATAAAAGTGACTTGCTTAGGGTTCAAAGTGTTTTGAAGATTGGGTACTCTAAAATCATTATTTCCGAATAAGCTTTTAGTTCTTGATTAATAGGGAAAAGATTTTAGTTCGATTGTACCTATTGAACTAACGAGAATTTTCCACTTCTCAGGTAGGTGTTTAAGAATACTTTGATTGGGTTTTGTTCTTTCTAATAAAAAAGGGCTCAAGAATAGATAGCAGCTGACTTTAGAATATAAGTTTATTGACATGAATTATTTGTTGAAATTAGATGGAAAGCTATGTTTTCTAGTGGGGAAAAGGATACAAAAAATGAAGATTGGTTTTTCCTTTTTTGAGTTGGCAATGAATCGGGAAGTTGGAGGCCAAACTTGAAGAATTTGGAGTTTTTTTTTTCTTCATCCATGTTTCTAATGAAAAATCTAACTGAATTTGACGTACGGGTTTGTTGTGTTCTGTGGTGGATTGATTGAATAAAAATGTTTGATTAAAGGATTGTAGTGCTAGAAGAAAATAAGTTAAAAGAGGGTTTTTATTGATGATAATTTACCCATCTTAAATCAATGGATGTTTTAATGGAACCGGAGACAATGGCTATGGTTACATCGTTGTGGCAGTGACAACAAAGATGATGGAACTTAAAAGGGGAAGAAATCGTAATAGGGATTTAGATAGTTGGGATGTCGTGTTTACAGAGACTCTAATGCCAAACAGAGTTGCTCAACAAAAACGAATGGAAGAAAAAGAGAATTCACGGTAGAAGATGGAGAAGGAGGACTGGACGAGAGCTAAGTGTTTTGATAATATAAAAACTGTCAACGCTAGTCAAGTGATGGTTAAAGGTGTTTAGTAAAGTAAAGAACTTCATCTGCCAATTCTCTAACGGTTTTCAGTTAGTCAACGACCCAAATACATCAAATGTAACTTCTACGACCCAAACCCTAATTAGCCAATAAACATACGACCCTTTTACAAAATATCTCTTTTCTTAAATACTTTGAGGAAGCAAAACTGCAACTCGTTTATACTATGAAGGGTCTTTATGTGTTAAGAACTGAGTTGAAGATCTTCTCAATATGGATATCTTCTCTAAAGAAGCAGTGGATGCTGTCAATCACAAGCTTGAAGGTCTAGAGACTCATGGGGGTTCCAGAAGTGATCTTTAAGTTCCGTTTATGATCGATTTTGTTGATTTATGAGTCTTTCGATTTTTTCTTGTTTATGTCTAGGAAACTTCTTATGAGAATTTATTCTTGTGTTTTAAGAAAAATAACTAGGGTTTGGAATAACCATTATTGTGAATACACATAGCTATTTCTGTTAGAGCATTGCTCGGTCGAACTCGCATGCGTTGCTATCTCAAGCATATTTATCAATTTTAGTGATCAAAACTATAAGTCATGATTTCTAGTCTACTATATCTAAGGTCTCGAACTAGGATAGAAAGTGTAGTTGAGCTCAAGAACTCCATGTAAATCATCATACAAGACGAAGGACTACTCAAGGAACTGGTGGATCTTCATCGACTAAAAGATATGTGAAGACTTGAACTTATCTATCACTCAAAAGAATATTTATCTCCTATCTTGAGACAAAAGTCATTTTGGTATATAGACTTAGATTATACACATTTGGTATTTTGAGCCGAGTATACCTTGCCTATCTATTTCTCGAAATATATGTTGCTAAATCTTTCGCTTTAGCCATGTTCATCTTTACCTAGTGACAAAAGTCATGTTAAGTTTCAATCACTTTGAAAATTGCTCTGACAAAAAATGGTTTGTGAATAACAACTATATAACGTCCTCTGAGAATGATTCAATGATTGAAATGAAGTTTTAGACTATATATAACCATTGGAGGATATAAGAATTGTTGTGGAAACACATATATATATATATATATATATATATAAGTCCTTATTGCTTGAACCAAAGTTTGCGAACTTTGTTGATCAAGTGAAACCGGAGAAGTGCATAAGATAAGTCCGCGAACTCAGTCTGCGAACTGGCGAAGTTCTCAAACCTGAGAATTTCTGCTGAAGTTTGTGAACTCCATCTGGGAACTTAATTCCGCAAACCCAGTCCACGAACTTGAGTAGGTTATGTCTAAAAACGATGTTTGTGAACTTATCTTTATAAACTAAGGAATGCTATTGCAAACCGTGGCTATATAGTTCATGAACCGATTCGAGTGAATCAAATCATTTTTGCTTCAATTGTGTCTTATATAGTACATGAGATTTCCTTGCAATTGAACAACTATCTAACTAGTTCATTTGAGTCATTTGAACTCGTTATGGTGAAGAAGAATATGGTTAATATGAAAGTTATCGTATGGATAACCATTTGGTTAACTATTGTTGAACCAACTAATGTACAAGTTTGGGTATGGTTATACAAGCACAAAAACGTGCATTTCATTTGTGTATAACAAGCTATGTTTTCGATCTAACGGTTGATAAATATTAGCTTGAATCTAATCAGGTTTTCATCTAACGGTGAATATTGAATGCTTTGTTACAAAGCTAACATTGATTGTAAACCCTGATTTGAAAGAATATATAAGTGAGAAATCTAGAAACTGGAAAACCTAATCCCAACACATTCTGTGTGATACTAGTTGTGCTAAGCTAGAGTCGATTCTCCTTTAACCTTTGGTTTCTTTTTATAAACCAGGTTAATGATTTAAAGAATTCATTGGGATTGTGAAGCCAGACCGATACTACTTTCTTGTAGTTATGTGATCTAATTTTTCTGTTTCTATCATATGAGTCCAGTTGTAATAATTGGCTTGAGATTTCTATCTCTGATAGGCAAGATAAAAAAGTAGTCACAAACATCTCCGTCTCATCGTTTGTGATTCCACAATATCTTTTTTCGCTGCTTCGATTAAGACTATTGTGAGGTGATTGATAATACTAGGTTGTTCTTCAGGAATATAAGTTCAGTTTATCAATTGGTTACCGTTCACCTTGATTTATCAAAATACGGAACAAAACTCGTAGGTATATTCGTGGGAGACGGATTTATCTATTACCGTAAACTTTTCTGTGTGATACAGATTTGTTTATTAAAGTCTTCGACTTTGGGTCATATAAACTCTTAGTTGTGGGTGAGATCAGTTAAGGGAATCAAGTACGTAGTATCCTGCTGGGATCAGAGATGTAGGAGAATAACTGTACCTTGGATCAGCGTGAGATTGGTTGGGGTTCAACTACAGTCCAGACCGAAGTTAGTTTGGAGTAGGCTAGTGTCTGTAGCGGCTTAATACAATGTATGTTCAATCTGGACTAGGTCTCGGGGTTTTTCTGCATTTGCAGTTTCCTCGTTAACAAAATTCTGGTGTCTGTGTTATTTTTTTTTCCACATTATATTCGTTATATAATTGAAATAATACATGTGTGCGTTGTTCAATCAATTAGAATATCCGACCTTTTGGCTGTTGATTTAAATTGATTGACACTTGGATATTGGTCTTTGGTACCATCCAAGTTATCTCTCGTATATTTAATCGAGACTCGCAGTTTGCTTGAGTAAGATTTAAATCGATAGATAGAGATATAAACTCTTTGATATACTTTTTTATTGATTAAGTCTGAGTGTCTAGTTGATTCTCATAAAAGTATATTGGAGTTTGTCCATGCTGATTGCTAAGCGAAATATTGGGTGTGGTAGTTAGACCCCCGCTTTCTGAAGTGGTAATTGCATTTTTGTCCCTACTTTTGATGGTCTACACAAATATCCTTATCACATAATAATTTTGTCCCTCTTTATCTATAAGCCCATCAGGGGCCCATCAACAATTTATAAACTTCCAAATATACCCTAACCTTTATAAAAGTATAGATTTCTTCTTATCTTCTTTAATTTAAGATCAATTTTTTTTTCTCCACCACCTCATCGTCTTCCTCTTCCACCGACAACCACCACCTTCTTCGTCATCACCACCACCATGCCAGTAGCACCTCCACTTCCTCCATCATGTCTTACCACCATCGTTATCACCATCTCCTTCTTCTCCTTCATCCATCGTCGTCGTTTCTCCACTTCCTAATCAATCGTTTAGATCGATTTTCACCCAACTCAAGTTTCTGCCCCCGTGAATAATATGATTTAATTTTGGTTTTTTATGGATTTAAAAAAACTATGGAGATCGGGAGATCTGGTTTTAATATCACTGAATCGAGATTTGATTCAGCTATATTCCTGTGTTTATAGTTAGTTCGATTTGTTTTTAGGTTTTTGGTTATGGATTCAAATATAAAACAGAAATTAATTTTTGTTTGGTTAGTTTAGGTTAGAACTTTGATTTCTTGTATGTTCCGGATTTAACCACATTTTTGTTAATTATTTTCATTTTGTATGTGTTATTAGAATTTTGTATGTGTTATTAGAATTTGATAAAATGGTTGATCAGCGATTGATGCCTGGGTGTTCACTTTCTGCTGACTCAACATCTCAATCTTATTTCGCAAATGATAAGGCAACAAATTCATTTTGTCGGACTAATACTGCATATGATCGATTGTGAAGCCTGCTCTGACGAGATTGACTACGGGTTACTAGCGCTCTTCATCTCAGCAAATCAAACTTTTCGGATGCCCTTTTATCTCCAGTCCAGACAGGACAATATATTTGATGAAATTGAATACTTCCTGAACAGTTTTTGATGAAATTGAATACTTCCTGAACAGTTTTTGTCAGAAGGTTAGTATGTAGCTCCTAATTTGTTAACGAGATTTAACCAGCTGATACCCTGTAACAGGTTCAGCATATACCACATTTATGATTGTTTGTATAGATTCTTCTTAAACAGCGCCCAGTGCGTATAGTTTTGAGACTTTTGACAGAGAATTATCATCAATATATGTTTTTTTTCCCTCTTGCATATTTTCTTTCATCTATTAACTGCCATTTTCTAGGCTTGATTCCCAGTTGTATAGATAAAGTCTTTATTCTTTACAGGCATGTAAAAGTTAAACTGATAGATGCAGTCATCCAACAAGCTGCTGAAACAAGAAAATGCAAGAAACATAGACCAGAAAGTGAGCAATAAATAAAAAACTCCACACACATATGGATAAACTCTTGATTTCATTTTGTATGTGTTATTGATTGTTGAGCTCATAATTTAGTGTAAAGAAATCATATGTCCAAGTATAATGTGAACTTGACAGGTTAGGAGTACAACTGCATATTTACGTATTCGGTGGTTATTTGGGTTTAAGCAGACAGTGATATTGGATCAACTATGGTTGTTGATCCATATTTTTTGGATCAACTATGGTTGTTGATCTAACTGAAATGGATAAACATCCACTGTTGATCCAACTGAAATGGATAAACATCCATTGTTGATTCAACTGAGATTGGTTTTGAAGCTGGTCTTGGAGCTGTTGGTGTTTATGAAGCTACATGTAATGAAATATGGTGGTTATATAGGTTGAAGCAGGCAGTGATATTGGATCAACTATGGTTGTTGATCCATCTATATGGGATCAACTACTGTTGTTGATCCTTTGAACTCATGTTTTGTAGTTTAAATCATGTAAATTTGTTCTAATGTTGAACTTGTAGTGCAATGGTAGCATGACTGACTCCATGTCAGATGATGCGTGTTCGACTCACGCCAAGTTCACTCCATTTTACATGGATAAACTATCATTATTGATCCAATTTTACATGGATCAACTTCCATTGTTGATCCACTAAAATTGGATCAACTTCTATTGTTGATCCTTTTTTCTTGGATAAACTAGATAAACTTCTACTGTTGATGGTTTTGTTGGTGAATCTGAAACTGCAGCTGATGAAGTGGTAGCATTTTTCCATCAACTTGGATAAATATCCATTGTTGATCCAACTGCAATGGATAAATTTATACTGTTGATCCAACTGCAATGGATAAACATCCATTGTTTGATCCAACTGAAATGGATCAACTACTTTTTGTTGATACAAAAAAATTTGAACCAGTGATGGTGGCGGTGGTGGTGGCGGCGACGAAGTTATGGTGGTGGCGGCAACATACTAGTGGTGGTGTAATGGTGGCGGTGAAGGAGTGGTGGTGGAATATTGGTGGTGGTGGCGGTTGGTAGGTGGTTGTTGTTGAACGGTGGTGGTGGTGGAATGGTAGTTGAATGTTGGTGGTGGTGGTGCTAGTGGTGGTGGTGAAGTGGTAGAGGAAGAAATTTGTTGTATTTTGAAATAAAGAAAAATATTATATGAGTGAGGGTATTAAGGTAATCTAATATTAAATGGATAAGGTTATAAAAAAGGAGGGACATAATTATTTTTGCATAAGGATATATTTGTAGGGAGTTAAAAGTAGGGACATATAATTAATATACCCCTTTATGGATTCGTATTAGAGCATACAAACACGTTAAAGACCTCATAAGTGTGTGTTTGTAGCGATCAGACTCTATGGACAAAGGTGCTATCTCAATAAACGTACCACCAGTCTTCGATGGCTCTAATTACTTATGGTAGAAAATTTTTATGCGAGATTTTCTTCAAGCGCGTGATTTTCAATCATGGGTATATGTTGTTAATGGCTATGATCCTCCCGTTGTGGCAGTTGGAGATGTAAACGTGGGTATATGTTGTTAATGGATATGATCCTCCTGTTGTGGCAGCTGGAGATGTAAACGTTCCCAAGAATATTGGTGAATACACCCCTGCCGAGATACTTGCTGCAAAGAAAAATTCCGACGGTTTGAATGCCATCATATATGACATTACCCCAAATCTTCAGCACCATGTGTCTAATTGCACTAAGTCGCAAGAAGCTTGGAAATCTTAGAAACCGTTTTTGAAGGTAATACCAGTGAAAAGGAAGCTAGGCTTCAAAACCTTAATTCTGATTGACAAAACCTTCGTATGGCAGATGAAGAAATATTTGATGAGTTTAATCACAAAGTGTCTGAAATTGTTAATGCATCTTTTTCACTGGGTAAGACTATTCCTGAAAAGGACACTGTGATGAAAATTCTCAGATCGCTGCCATCTAGATATGATTATAAGAAGCATGTCATCGTTGAGGGAAATAACCTTGATAATCTCTCCAGAAATACGCTGGTTGGAAAGCTTAAGATCTTTGATCATGAACACTCATCCAAATCTAAGGATGTTGCGTTCAAAGCACTAAAGGACACTAAATTACTTGATAAAAGTAAAAAAGTATATATATATATATCTGAAGATGATCACTCTGAGACAGATTCATCAGATGAAGATCTTGAAAAATTAGTCTCGATGATCACAAAACAATTTAGGGATCTTCTGCTGAAGAGAAGTAAACGGTTCTCCAAAGATAAACCTAAGGCATCAGTCAAACCTCATAATCATGTTCCTCCTAAAAATAGGGATATTGATGAAACTGATGATGAGGATATGCCTTAGTGCTTTAAGTGTAAGGGATTTGGTCATTTTGCAAATGAGTACCCAAATCGTAGAAAATATACTGGGAACAAAGGTCTTACAGAAACTCTTGATGAAATGTCTGACATCTATGATTCTAATGAAGACGAGAAATCAAGTGTTGCACTTCTTGGTGAAAATATTGATTTTGATAATTGTAGCAATACATACATCAATCTTGATATTCTTTTAGAAGATAATCCAACTATTCTGGAAGATAAAGTTGACCCATCATTTGGAAACTCCGTTTGTAATATTTCAGATTCCACCATGTGCCTAGCTGCTTTCACATCTCAAAAGCCTGATTTTTATCCTAACTTGACATGTTCTTATTGTTCTTTAAAGGGTCGTGAACTTTCATGGTGTTACAAGTACAAACACCAACAAAGGCACGTCAACAAACTTCAACGAAGAGAAAATCATTTAGCAAGGAAGCTTAAACTTGCTCAGAAGACCGCTGAGGTATGTAGGATTTTATCTTCTTCTAAGAAGTTAGTTTCCAAAGATATGGCTAGACCAGTTGAAAAGAAAGTATGGTCAAGTCGTTTTGATAGACAAAAGTCTGTGTATTCCTCTCAAGATAAAAATGGTGGACAAATTGTTGTTCACCACAATGCAACTTGATTGTGTTGTTTTTGAAATCTTGTCTCATGTGCTTGATCAAAAGAGACAATGATTTTGTATCCTTCAGGCTTTAGGAAATTTTTTTTTCTTAGATTTTTTTTTTGTCTATCAAACAAAAGAAAGGGTACTATCGATAATTCTACTCTTCATAGGGTTGAGAGTTGGTTGTACACGAACCTGTTTAAAGGTTTCGAAACCCTACATTCATTTTTCCTTCTCTGTAACCTCTTTTTATCTCAATACTACTTGTTGAGCAAATTGTGATTTCCTCTCACAAACCCATATATTTATGGATACTCCAAGCATGATGTCTTATGATGGAAAGGATGTTAATTTGATTATTAAGCCATCAATCAAGAAAGAAAAATAAAAATTTCTGCTAGTTCCGACATTGAAAAGAAAAAGAAGGAATGTGAAGAATCCAAGAGTCATTCCTTCAAATTCTTAGAAGTTTTCTGATGTTCTTGATGGGTTGAAGGAGATGCGAAAGGAGATTCAACAAATAAAGGATTTTGTGTAGAAGACTCATGAGATTCAGAAGGCCCTGGTTCGACAACATCAGCCAAGAAGGTTTATTGATATAAAATACTACCTTAATGAACCTTATGTTCCAATGGTTGTTGGCGACAAGGAGTTCGGGGAAGATAAAGAATTCTTTAAAGGTATTATTGCCTAGTAAATCTTCTATTTTTCTTGTTTTTGTTTAGAAGAATAACTAGAGATTGGAATAGCCATTGCTTTGATTACACATAGCTATGTCCAATGTTTTCATCTTCATATTTTTCGGTTTATTTGTTTAAATTCTAAAACTGTTTGGAAGATGATTATTGTAGTGTTAATATTTATGGTTTGATATATTACAATATTGTTATGGGAGATGTGTTTGTGTCCGTGAACTTGATTGTCCCATATTTTGTCAAAAGTAAAGTCGTCCATAAGTTGATATGCATATATTGATAAAATAATGAATTGACTTTTGACAAATACAAAAGTTAAGCCTATTATGTCAATTTTGATGAAAGATAGGTTAAAATATTTTGTGATTCAAGGATTATGTCTATTGTATGTCTGTAGATGGTGGATTTTCTACAAGGGGAAAAATTCTAAAACTATACTCCTGATTCGGCAACCGGATGAGTATTGAGGCCCATGTCTCTAAGCATGAAAGCTCATGCCATAAACCTCTGATGGAGAAAGTCTCTCAGAGTATCGAGACTCATGTCTCTAAGCATGAAAGCTCATGCCATAAACCTCTGATGGGGAAAGTCTCTCAGAGTATCGAGACTCATGTCTCTAAGCATGAAAGCTCATGCCATAAACCTCTGATGGGGAAAGTCTCTCAGAGTATCGAGACTCATGTCTCTTAGCATGAAAGCTCATGCCATAAAACTCTGATGGGGAAAGTCTCGCAGAGTATCGAGACTCGTGTCTCTAAGCATGAAATCTCGTGCCATAAACCTCTGATGGAGAAAGTCTCTCAGAGTATCGAGACTCCTGTCTCTAATCATGAAAGCTCATGCCATAAACCTCTGATGTATAAAGTCTCTCAGAGTATCGATACTCATGTCTCTTAGCATGAAAGCTCATGCCATAAACCTCTGATGGAGAAAGTCTCTTAGAGTATCGAGACTCATGTCTCTAAGCATGAAAGCTCATGCCATAAACCTTTGATGGAGAAAGTCTCTTAGAGTATCGATACTCATGTATCTAAGCATGAAATATCATGCCATAAACCTATGATGGATAAAGTCTCTCAGAGTATCGAGACTCATGTATCTAAGCATGAAAGGTCATGTCAAAAACCTCTGATGGGGAAAGTCTCTCAGAGTATCGAGACTCATGTCTATAAGCAAGAAATCTCATGCCATAAACCTCTGATGGGGAAAGTTTCTCAGAGTATCGAGACTAATGTCTCCAAGCATGAAATCTCATGCCATAAACCTATGATGGAGAAAGTCTATCAGAGTATCGAGACTCACGTCTTTAAGCATAAAATCTCATGCCATAAACCTCTAATGAAGAAAGTCTCTTAGAGTATCGAGACTTATATCTCTAAGCATGAAATCTCATGCCATAAACCTCTGATGGAGAAAGTCTCTCAGAGTATCGAGACTCATGTATATTAGCATGAAAGGTCATTCCATAAACCTCTGATGGAGAAAGTCTCTTAGAGTATCGAGACTCATGTCTCTAAGCATGAAAGCTCATGCCATAAACCTCTGATGGAGAAAGTCTCTCAGAGTATCGAGACTCATGTCTCTAAGCATGAAAGGTCATCCCATAAACCTCTGATGGGGAAAGTCTCTCAGAGTATCGTGACTCATGTCTCTAAGCATGAAATCTCATGCCATAAACCTCTTATGGGGAAAGTCTCTCAGAGTATCGAGACTCATGTCTCTTAGCATGAAAGCTCATGCCATAAACCTTTGATGGAGAAAGTCTCTCAGAGTATCGAGACTCATGTTTCTAAGCATGAAAGCTCATGCCATAAACCTCTGATGGAGAAAGTCTCTCAGAGAAGATGCAGGTGTGTAGTCTCCCAGCTGAGACCACGACACATCTCATACTGTATAGAATCTAAAGATTGGAAGACTCCTAGACATCATGCCTGCTAGTATAGAGCGACAACGTCTTCAGGATGCAACCAGGTTTTCCCTGACTATGCAAGAGGAATATGGCACTCCATCAAGTTCATATTGCTCAAATCTCAGATAATTAATGCTCCTAGACAGGAAGCCCTTCTAGTGTAGAGCCATCAATTAATTATCTTAAATTATCTGAGTACCCAACAACATTCTACGAGACATCGTTTGAATATCCAGCAGTATTCTACGAATCATCAATTAATCGCCTGAATATCCAGCAATATTCTACGATTATCCGTTATATTTCGTCATTTAAATTCGTGGTTCTTCCCAGCAGAATTCCACGGGTTAGTGATAAATGTTCAATGAAAACAGACATCTGAGCATCAAATAAGCCCTGACAAAAATGGTGCAAGTGTAATTAGCAAATAATGCATAGACCATCATTTTGAATGCACGAATGAGCATTTCAAAAAATATGAACGAACGAGGAACTTATGCAAAATAGAAAGGAATAATAATAATAATAAAATATTAACAAAAGCTTCAGGGGACTGGGCTCACTAGCCGTCCAGTCATGCCTTGACCAGTCCCGTGCCCAATTTTATATTTTATCATATTTTACTATATTCTTGATCTCATGAAAATCCTCTCGTTCGAGCAAGTTTTCTTTATTTCAAAGAAATTATCTAAATCACATGATTTTATCAAAAAATAATAAAATTAGGGAAAGGTGTCATGGGACCGCCGACCGGCCGGTCATGCCCTGGTCGTGTCCGGTCCCACACCTCATTTCCCCATTATTTTATTATTCCTCCTAAAATTTTGAAAATTCCTTGATTTGTTTTATGAATTTTCTCTAAAATCATGAAAATTATTAATTTCATGTATTTTTATCTAAATCACATGATTTTATCAAAAAATAATAAAATTAGGGAAAGGTGTCATGGGACCGCCGGCCATCCGGTCAAGCCCTGGCCGTGGCCGGTCCCACACCTCACGTCCCCATTATTTTATTATTCCTCCTAAAATTATGAAAATTCCTTGATTTCATGAATTTTCCCTAAAATTACCCAATTTCATGTATTTTCTCTAAAATCATAGAAAATATTTAAAAATTTGTGGGACCGGGCTCTAGCCGGTCCCACACGCCCCTTGTTTTATTATTATTTGGTGTTTGTTTCATGATTTCCTAAAAACTCCCTAATTTCAACAAAATATCTTGGTTTTCAACAAATCCCTTTGATTTTATGTAAAATTCCCTAAAATCATGAAAAATTATGAAGAGTGTCTTGGGACCCGCGCCCATGGCCGGCAGGCAATGCCTTGGCCTTTTCCGGTCCCACACTCCCATTCCTTATTTTATTTTATTTTATTTTATCTCTCATCTTATGGAAGATTCCTAGTTTTATCAAAACTCTCCAGTTTCATGGAATTTCCCTCAAATCAGAGAAAATACATAAAATTACATAAAACTGGGAAATATGTGGGACCTTTCTTTTCAACCGGCCGGCCATGCCATATCCGTGGCCGTTCCACACCTTGAAATTCCCTGTTTTATTTATTTTCCCTCATCTCATGTATTTTTCCCAGTTTCAGCAAAACCATGGATTTTGCATATTTTCTCCAAATGTTGCTCAAACGTGCACCAGAAAATATCAAAATTCTCAGGACTGAAACACAGACGTTATGGTGACACGATCACATCCCCTTGACCGACCGAGGGAGACCTTGAGGCTTTCAAACAGCTGGTCCCGCATGTTTTAATGATTTTAACCTAATTTGCTCAACTGCTCATATTAGGTTCAAACTCTTTCCAAACAATTGGAAGTTTTCTCAAAAGACCATCCACTGGTCCTACACTCACCAAGAGCCGGTCTCATGACCTCTTGGTTAGTCCTTTGTATTTTCATAATACCCGGTTTTATTATTTGTCGCTCATACAAGCATTATTTCAGTGATTAAATCAACATTTAACCATTATATCACCAACTGGTCCTCAAGAGACTTTGGTATTTTTGCTCATTCGAGCATCTGGGCGATACATGGTGAAACCGTCATCCCATGTAGCCGGTCCCTGTGTCACTCTGTATTGATTTGCAATAAATCATCATTTCGGTAAAATTAGGGTTTTGAATCCAGAGCTCTGCAGAAACGTGATTCTGAGCAGATTCAAACACTCTGATAATTTTATGTTGATTCCATGATTAACATTTTTATTTATTTTGCTCGACCCAGCAGTCAATAATTAGATTAATATTTTATTCGGTCCTGCTACCAATAAATTCATCAAACGAGCAATATTTGCTCGAACCGGCAATATTCACTCAAATTAGCAATATTCGCTCAGACTAGCAATATTTGCTCGGATCAAAGAATATTTGTTCAACTATCAATATTCGACAATTTAGCAACACAGTTTGCTCATTTTAGGTTATAATGGTACCTCGTATCAACAGACATACATTTAATTCATGAGTTTCAGAACATTTGCTAAAATGTGTTCAACTCAGCACTACATGGACTCATAGTCCCACGAAGTCAGCAACTGAATCCACAATCACGAGATTTCAATCGTGTCAGAATGGGGGGATATTAACTAGAGTTTTTGTCTGGCAGTCTACAACACTTGTGTTCACCCACGATGAGAATGTGAGAAAGTCGTGCAATCAGTTGGAAGAATCAACAAAGTAGTGGGTGTAAAATTAACCAAGTCACCGCACGATTAGTAATTGGTTTAACACGATTTCCCACTTTCCCACTCTCTGATTCCAGCAACTGTCACACTTCATGGGATCATGGAATTTTCAATTCCGGCATTATAAAATATCTTTGAATCCTGATTGAAACAACAACATTGAAAAACATTCGAAGAGTTTTCAAACATTCGTACAATAGTCGCCTAAACGAGCAATTTCTCATCAAAGTTCATACAGACAATCTTTCGTCTACACGAACTCACAGAAATCACTCTCAATCAGGAAAAAATCAATCATTCAGAGCATTTTCATGCTGAAATCACAACACACCTACAATCTTAGATCACCATTGATCTCACGCATTTATCAGCTTCCCTCTTATAGATCAACCCATCCTCTCTTGTGACCGAATTTACTTTGGAACGGCCATTGTTCTTGGTTTAGGCCAGAGTCTTACAGATTGATCTCTCGAACTTAAAGCACTCCCTACTTGCAGTGCATCTTTGTAAGGTTCAACATTTCGCTCGGTTTATGTAGTCTCCACATGGTCGACTCTCCAATTCCGTAAAAACCAGCAAATTGTTTTTCCCCATTTACAGATTGGCGACCACAGTGGGAGATTAATCTCTCGGTTGCAATCTCACAATTTCACAAGATGGCTGGTCTTAGGTCTGGGTTAGTCACAGGTTACAATACCAACGGTGATAGCACTAGCAACAACGACAACAACAACAACAATGGCAATAAAGACATTCTGGAAATAATTCCGATCACAAATACTGATAGTGGTGATATTACTCCTCCTCACACAGTGGGTCATCCTTTGTTCGGCCGACACCCTGAGTAAATCAGAGAAAACCAACCACCTATTATTGCTGATCTCATCAAAGCATAGGAAATCTTTGTACATAATCAGACAGATATGGCTGCAGCACAGAAGAATCTATTTGATCAATTGAAGAATCTCACTGACGAGATATCGGAGAAAATTCAAGGAAAGCTAAAAGAGAAGGAGAAATCCTCAGATGACGATCCTGAGGTAATTCCAATTCATACAGTGGATGATGATGAAGCCGGCAAAGCTGCAGGTGAGCCATCAGCAAAGGAGTCATCAAACTTCATTACTCGTGAAGACTTGGAGCGTCTTCTAGAGAACCGTGGAAAGGACAATACATCACATGTCCATCGTCACCAACCTCCTTATCCTGCCGCTACGCAGAGGATTCCTCTTCCTAAAGGTTACATTTCTCCAACTTTTATTCTGTATGATGGAACTGGCAACGCTCGAGAACACGTCTCTCATTTTATCGAAGCCTTGGGAGAGCATGAACATAACCATGTTGTTTGGCTCAAGGAGTTTTCAAAATCCTTGAAAGGCAGAGCATACAACTGGTACAACAACATCGCACCATGGACTATCAACAATTGGGGAGAAATGATTAATGCCTTCTACAAGAAGTACTTCTTCGTGTCAGAGCAAGTAACTCTCTCTGACCTTGGAAGGATGTTTCAGAGGGTCAGTGAAAATCCCAATGACTATGTGAAAAGATTCAGAGTCCAAGCCCTGGATTGTAATGATCCAAATATCACGGAGCAGCAACTGGTATATTTGTGCATCAACGACATGCTCCCGATTTACAGAGCTTTACTGGAAAATCTTCGAATCCAGACTTTCTCAGAGCTTCATGAAGCCGCGAAGAGATTAGCAACCACTGCACCCACTCTACTGGAAAGGACAAAAGCTATAAAGGTTGAATAACCGGGAGACATTCGAGGTAGCAGACGTCTGATCAAGAAGCAGTAAAACCTCCATCCTTCCACAAACAACATAAGGGATCAAACATAAAGCCAATCTGCCGTGCAAGAATACCTCAGCTCTTGAACAAAGGAAGGATAAACAAGATGCACTCTGACCAACGCACAAGAGCTCCTGATCAAGAAGCACCTGACTTTCCTTTTCCAATGAAGAGGTGATCGAACTCCTAGATTCCTGAGTCCAAGATGGTGCAATCAAGTTGCCATATGTCAAGAAAGAACCAAATGAAGAAGACGTGAAAAGTCCTCGTTACTGCCGCTTCCACAGGTTCGTCAATCATCCCACAAGCGACTTCGGAGTTTTGAAGCACATTTTCAAAGAGAAGGTTGATCCAAAAGAACTGGGGACTGAGGGAGTACACAAGAATCCTCTCTCAGTCAGAATCTTTACACTCTCTGAACAACCTATCAAAGAGGCAGTTCAATCCTTGTTCGAACGTGAATTGCGTTGCATGTCGGAGGCACAAAGGAGAGACATGTCCACGATACTGAACCACATCGTGTCAAGAAGTCCATTCCGAAAATATTTCTTGAGACTCCAGCCACAGACCAAGAGACGTACGACTGGGGACTGCTTACCACAGTCAATCTCAGAAGAAACGAATTTAGAAGAACGTTGATTGATGCTGACACCTTCATCAACAACATTCCACTGAAAACCATCGGATCCACATGCATCACTCGGAAAGAAGATACTCATGCTCAATCTCAATCAGAGACCTTGAAGGAGCGCTCGGAAGTACTTATAGCTACATTATTCTCAAAGTGAACATAAGCTCAACCTGGACAGAAACCAAGTTTCACATAATTAGGAAGATCCAACATGTGACATGTCCTTTAGACGAGTGTGGATCCACGCTGAAAGATGGGTACTTGCACAGCGCCTTTAGTTACCCATCTCTCCAACAAAGAAAGCTCTGATCCAGAATATTGGACGGACATTCCATCATCAGAGTACTTTGAGGGATTTCAAGCTTTGACGAGGTTGAAGCAAGAACCTGCAAAAGATGCATAGATATTCATCAAGAGGTTCCCCACTCAGGAAAGTCTCATTCCATGTCTATGTTATTTATTTCCCCACCTGCTATCCTAGAATGGGGACTTAATTATGCTGACAACTCTACAAGATGTTATGAATGGTAGCTTCACTGCATTAGTATTTTACCAAGTGGCTAAATCTGACGTTTCTCCGAATCAAGAACTGAAACATTCTTTACTGACGTCTAAACATGGAAAAGAACACTTTGGGCATTTCATCTGCAAGTCCATGTGTTCCACAAAATCAGAAAGCTTTGATGTCTGCCCAAGTGTTGAATCCCACTGTCGCAACGAAAGGGATGCTGAATCAACAGAAGATACTCCAGCGCCGAAATGATAAAACCCCTAAGACATTCGATGCTTAAGGAATATACGCTTCAACGCTCAAGCATCCAAGAAGCCTTCAAATTGTACTCCCAATCAAGGAGTACACCTCCTACAATAGCGCATCTAGCTTCAACACAAATATCTCGACAATGACACACTGATTCAACACCAGCGCAATCAAAGTGTAATGAAGTTACAATCGATAAGTCTTCATTATCCCATGATAAGACTTCTGAAGCAGATGTGACATCATCTATACATGGATTACACTAACTCCTTCAACATACACTGGGCAACCTGAGGTGATTCCGTGAAACTTCATCAACATGATTTATCTACATCACAAGCCCCTTCATAATTGAGGAACTTTCTCTCTTCACCAATCACATCCAGTATGAAAACTATTGATGCTATCTACCGTAACAACATCGACTCACTGAAAAAGCCAGTTCATGGTAAAGTTATACTTTCAGGAGTATTCAGGTTGAGCTCTCAGTACACCTTCATCTTAGGGACGCTCAACTCATCAACTACTTCGTGAATGTAAAAGGCTCACTGGATGAAGGAGTAAAGATTATATCTATAATCATGATTCTAGCCTTTTCGATCTTTGGAGCAATTTCAACCATGGTATCATCATCAAAAATAATCTCTAGAGGAACACCATCCATGATCTCAGCATCGACGAGGATCTCTGGAGCATAATCATTCATGGTTTCAGCACCAACAACGGTCTCAGGAGCAACATCCTCAGGACTTCATCAACTAATCATTCTCTGAAGTGTTACACATGAAGTGGACTTCTCTAAGAAAAAATGATTCATATCAAGATGTGTAGACCTGATAACATGCGCACATGAAAGTCTTCCCAAAGCTGGCACGACTGGTGGGAATAATTCAAAGTCTTCTACAAGATGTTCTCATCACCTTTACAAATGATATACAACACACTCCATGCCATGGGTGAGTAATGGAACAATGCTTCCTCAATTAAATATGTTTGTCTATGTCTTTTCTACAACATACCAAAAGGGCGCATTAATCGGACATATGAGCTGAAAGATATGGCCTTTACCGTCAGGTCTACGAAACCTAAAATTTTTGTACGGGATTACAAATTATAGATGTGCACGCTTTTTTGGCTAATCTCTACAACTCCAAATTGAGTGATTCTTGTCTCATGAGATAACTAAATCTCTTAGATTCAAAAGTTAGGGTCAAGCATCAAATTTCGACGTCATATGTGGTTCCTCCAGCTTTCGGAGCATACAACATGCAAGCAGAAATTTGTAAACGGGTTCGTAACCCCACAGTCGATCGATCTCCACCGGGTCTTTTCGTTAAGTTCTTCATCAAGGTACCTCCAGCTTCTACCACCTGGATCTTAACATCAATTTTCTACCCGGGTCCTCTATCTAGGTCTTTTGAGAAGAAAAGAAAACGAAAAGAAGAGGTTTAACAAAACACTGGGGACTGACGCTCCACTGCAATAGTTTCTTCAGTCTTCTCTACCGGTGGCTCGATTTCTTCTATCACTGAAGCAGCAACAATGTAGGTTTCCATAACTTCAGTGACAACCTTCTCATGTCCTTGAAGTTTAGGGATGGTTGTCTCTTCATCAATGACTCTATGGCGGCTCAAGTTATCCTTATTGTTTTCAATATCCTCAACTTCGGTGTTTGGCATCTAATACGAAGATTACATGAGGTTAGAGCAATCTAAACATGAGACCAAATGCGATCATAAAATACATTATATAAGTATTCCAGCATCATCAGGGTTCATCATTATACACTCGGGGCACGAGCAAATAGCGTGAAAGTCATGAAAATACGTTTTTGCGGCAAGCTAGTCTGAAGATACTTTACTATTCCATGTACAAGATGACGAACTGGGAGCAATATACAAAGAATATGAGTATGAGTTATATACCATTCTCTTCGTATGTATGTCCTATATGACATGTAAAAATTTAATAACAATCCGATGAACGATCAAGGAGATGCGTTCAAAACATTAGACAACGTACAATCTGAAAAAGTTCTGAAAGTCTCCTGGAAGTTTACTATTTCGCATTTTTCAGGCCCCGAACGTGCTTAAAACTTAAAAATCTTCTTTACTAAAGCTTGGAAATTTTCTAGGATTGAAGATACACATGCATATCGCGAAAATCCAATTTCGAACGAAGACTCCACGGTGTTTTTGCTAAAATGCTGAAGTCTGAAATTTTCTGGCTCCGCAATGCCGGAATCTCCATTGACGATGCTGATACCTCCATTCGGTTCAGGATTTCAGGAATTCTCCATATTTCCATATCCCAAAGAAGATCATGCTTCATCAGCATGATGCTTATCTACAATGATTTCTTCCTGGATTCATCAACGACAATTATTATTATTCAAGGAGATGCCACGATCACCTGCACGAAAAGGGATACTTACATTGACTTCTTCATTAGTGTTGGATTCATGAATTGTTTACTCTGGGAAAAAGTTGAAGACCGTCAATCGATGGATCAAAAGTTTAAAAGAAATAACAAACCTTGGTCTCATGATCCTAATTGGACAGGCAAAGTCATGACACAAGGAGCGCTAACAACTCGTCAAAGAAACGGTTGGGGACTACACGTCATTTGCTATCATCCTGTAGTCCTTACTTCTGGGTTCTCCGCTCTTGTAGACTTTCTTCCATTTTTGTGAAGTCTACATTGATCCAGGATCTCACTTCACAATCATCCTATGGTAAAGCCAATGAAATATGAAGAATCTGTCACCATCACTCAGAGGTTCCAGAAGTACCACTTCTTAAAAGTTTCGTCCATAGAGATGTTATCTCTGGAAACACCATCTTTGGAAGTTTCATCATGGGATTCAGTCATTCCCGCAAATTGGATACTTGAGCACATCGTTCATACAAATTGCATCTTCGACAGAACAATGAATCATGGATTAAAGGTTCTCACATCAGCGTCTACAAAATGGTAACGATCCAACTCTTACCTATTTACAATTTCACTAGATGTAATGATATTAGCGTCAGAATTTCGAAAACTTGCTCGTTCCATCAAACTTGCAAAGACGAGCAAAATTCATTATTCAAAATCATGACTTGATTTTCATAAAATTGTGAACAACCTACACAAACCTTTACTGTGTGAACATTCATTGGTTATTCAAAATTGGACAAACGTCCATTCTACAATTTTGAAAACTCACAGACATTATTTCACCATGTAAAATTGTCTACTTTCAACAGTTGTTCAAAATCAAAACATTGATTTTACAAAATATATATATTTAACGTGAAACTCACGTAAATTTTAAAAATATATCTATATATTTTTGCTCCCTCGCACGATCATCTGTCTTTGAAGCGAGAGTACATTTTCAAAGATTTCCGAAAGCTCGAAGATAAAATTTTCATGAAAGCTCATAAACAAAATTTTATTACTAACAGGCGTATGTGTAATTAAAAAAAAAGAACTTTTTTCTCGTACGAGCATTCACCTTTGAAACAAGAGTTTATTCCACTTTGTGAAATCTCACATATTTAAAAAATAAAATTTTGTTTTTCGTGAAAGCTCAAAGACAAAATTTTATCATTAGACTCAGGTCTATTTTGTTTGTTCCTTAAACTTACGAATGAACGAGCGTCTATTCCTAGAACAAGGATTTATTTTCATGGGACCGGACCTATGAATCTTAAATCGACCAAGGTTCCGTCATCGAATCAGCGGTTCTACACCAATTTATGTTCACTGGATGATACTCTATTATTCCACTGGGGTTTCCGGTCAAACCATGGTTTGCTCATTCAGTCGAAATCTGGTAATATCTTAACTTATGACTAAGTTCAATTACTTATTTCTGTTTATACCTGGAAAAATCACCATTCAATACTGACTGAGGAACATGACTGTTCCTCACTAAGCAGGGGACTTAATGTAGATGGTGGATTTTCGACAAGGGGAAAAATTGTAAAATTATATTCCAGATTCGGCAACCGGATGAGTATTGAGGCCCATGTCTCTAAGCATGAAAGCTCATGCCATAAACCTCTGATGGAGAAAGTCTCTTAGAGTATCGAGACTCATGTCTCTAAGCATGAAAGCTCATGCCATAAACCTCTGACGGAGAAAGTTTCTTAGAGTATCGAGACTCATGTCTCTAAGCATGAAAGCTCATGCCATAAACCTCTGATGGAGAAAGTCTCTCAGAGTATCGAGACTCACGTCTTTAATCATGAAAGCTCATGCCATAAACCTCTGATTGATAAAGTCTTTCAGAGTATCGAGACTTATGTCTATAAGCATGAAATCTCATGCCATAAACCTCTGATGGAGAAAGTCTCTCAGAGTATCGAGACTCATGTATCTTAGCATAAAAGGTCATGCCATAAACCTCTGATGGATAAAGTCTCTCAGAGTATCGAGACTCATGTCTCTAAGCATGAAAGCTCATGCCATAAACCTCTGATGGAGAAATCCTCTTAGAGTATCGAGATTCATGTCTCTTAGCATGAAAGCTCATGCCATAAACCTCTGAGGGAGAAAGTCTCTCAGAGTATCGAGACTCATGTCTCTAAGCATGAAAGCTCATGCCATAAACCTCTGATGGAGAAAGTCTCTCAAAGAAGATGCAGGTGTGTAGTCTCCCAGCTGAGACCACATCACATCTCATATTGTATAGAATCGAAAGATTGGATGGCTCCTAGACAGCATTCCTGCTAATATAGAGCGACAACGTCTTCAGGATGCAACCAGGTTTTCCCTGACTATGCAAGAGGAATATGGCACTCCAGCAAGTTCATATTACTCAACTCTCAGATAATTAATGCTCCTAGACAGGAAGCCCTTCTAGTGTAGAGCAATCAATTAATTATCTTAAATTGTCTGAATATCCAGCAATATCCTACGAGCCATCGTTTGAATATCCATCAATATTCTATGAATCATCAATCAATCGCCTGAATATCCATCAATATTCTACGATTTTTCGTTATATTTCGTCATTTCAATTCGTGCTTCTTCCCAGCAGAATTCCACGGGTTAGTGATAAATGTTCAATGAAAATAGGCATCTGAGCATCGAATAAGCCATGTCAAAAATGGTGCAAGTGTAATTAGCAAATAATGCACAGACCACCATTTTGAATGCACGAATGAGCATTTCAAAAAATATGAAAGAACGAGGAAGCTATGCAAAATAGGATGGAAAATAATAATAATAAAATATTAACAAAAACGCCAGGGGACTGGGCTCACCAGCCGGCCAGTCATGCCGTGACCAGTCCCGCGCCCAATTTTATATTTTATCATATTTTACTATTTTCCTGATCTCATGAAAATCCTCTCGTTAGAGCAAGTTTTCTTTATTTCAAAGAAATTATCTAAATCACATGATTTTATCAAAAAATAATAAAATTAGGGAAAGGTGTCATGGGACCGCCGGCCGGCCGGTCAAGCCCTGGACGTGGACGGTCCCACACCTCACGTCCCCATTATTTTATTATTCCTCCTAAAATTATGAAAATTCCTTGATTTTTTAATGAATTTTCTCTAAAATCATGAAAATTACCTAATTTCATGTATTTTTATCTAAATCACATGATTTTATCAAAAAATAATAAAATTAGGGAAAGGTGTCATGGGACCGCCGGCCGGCCAGTCAAGCCATGGCCGTGGCCGGTCCAACACCTCACGTCCCCATTATTTTATTATTCCTCCTAAAATTATGAAAATTCCTTGATTTCATGAATTTTTCCTAAAATTACCTAATTTCATGTATTTTCTCTAAAATCATAGAAAATATTAAAAAATTAGGAAAAACTTGTGGACTACGTCTCTGGAGAGTTTTGATAAAACTAGGGAACTTCCATAAGATGAGAGATAAAATAAAATAAGATAATGTATGTTCAATCTGGACTAGGTCCCGGGGTTTTTCTGCATTTGCGGTTTCCTCGTTAACAAAACTTCTAGTGTCGGTGTTATTTCTTTTCTGCATTATATTTGTTTATATAATTGAAATATCATAGGTTGTGCGTAGTTCAATCAATTAGATAATCCAACATTTGGTTGTTGATATAAATTGATTGACACTTGAACATTGGTCTTTGGTACCGTTCAAGTTATTTCACATAATAATCAGGCTCACGAATTTCTATCTGTTTGATTTACTGATTACATTGTGAAACAAAGATACAACTTTTGATTCCATTGATTGTGTCTGACTGTCTAGTTGATTCTCTTGGAATTATATTGGAGTTGTCCATACATATCGCTAAGTGAAATATTGGGTGTGGTTGTTGTACCCCCGCTTTTTCAGTTAGCCAAAGAACTAAAAGATACCTGATGTTCATTTAAACACCAAATAAATTAATCATGATTCAAACCCGTAAGTGTTTAATAAATCAATGAAGTCTTAGAAGTGTTTAAGAGAGTTTAAGCAATGTTAAACATATTAAAATAATAAATCTTTGAGCATCTGCTAAACATTGTCAGGACAGTTGGTACAATGGTTCGCCAACCATAGGGTTTGTTCACGAGTCAGAATGCTACGGTTCATGAACCGAGTTTTCCAACCATACTAGACTTTGGAACTTAGTTGACCATAGTTCGTGAACTGAGTTCTCCAATTGTTATCCAATTAATCCAACATATAAAATTTAGTTCTCCACGGTTCGCCAACCAGATTCGTGAACTGTTCTCAACTGAATTTATGGTTAGCGAACATGATCGCCAACCTTTTTTTATTTTTGAATCTGATATATCTATGGTTTGCAAACTAAGTTCGCCAACCTACCCTGAGTAGAAATTCAGTAAGTTCATATTTCTCTCTTTTGATGTTTGAAACATTCCCAGGTGATATAATCATTTGAATGAGCAATTTTCAATTGATACACAAATTAGTTCATGGAACTAATATCATTAAGAACCTTTGAACATCCAATCACTAAATCATATTTCGAGATTTTTCACAAGACAAGCTTGACTCGAAACATCTTCTTTGTTAATCTACTATAAGTCGTATGACATAGTCTTAATAGATAGAATGATGGTATAGTGAGTAAAATATAATGGTTCATCTTCACATACATGATACAAAAGTTCTCCAAAATGTCTTCGTCGATCTTCAGTCTTCAAGGGTGATCTCTGATACTCAACTAAAATTCTAACCTATCTGAAACTTGACTTAGTAGACTATAAATCAATATATAATTTTGATTACCTAACATTGACAACAAGATCGAGGTAGAAAAACTTGTGGGTTCAACTGAGCAATGCTCTAACAATCTCGCTCTTTGTCAATTTTAGTGACAAAACTATTCAATACATATAAAATAAATAAACCTTTTAGCTCAATCCACTATGCTTGATTTCCTTGGTTCTTCAACACGCGTCTTAAATTCTTAGTACTTCAAGTTCTTCTAATGTTCGTTCAGTACTTTTTTTTTGAAGATCTGTAGTGATAAAAACCTATGATATGTTCTCCCCCTTAGTCAATAGTACTACTTTTGCAAAATAGGTAAAACTTATAGATAATAATTCACCCCTCCTTACATGATGCTTCGTAAAAAGCCATATGTATTTAGTAAGATACTACTTAATAATTATCCCCCTTTTTTGTCAAAAAAATTGGCAAAGGTGAAAAATCGGGATAATCATGAATTAATCAAAAGAGTTTCAAGACTAGAGAACACATACCAACCTTTAGTTTAGACCAAGAAATCTCGATTTGCGTCAAGGAGATATAAGGTACAAGCATCCCCTACAATTCCACATAAGCACTCCCCACAAAGATATCACCATCAAGCACAAGTTCAAAAATAACTCTCCCGCATTAATGTAATTTTCGAAAGAATGACATGAGCGACCTTACTCTAGTCACAAGAGAAGGATTTTCTTGGACTTTAAATTTAATAGGTCAGCTACGAGCAAAGTAAATTTGTATCCTATATTTTTCACTCTTCTCGCCAGTTACAAACAAAGAAGTTAAAAATAACGATCTTAATGTTAGAGGCACTAAGATACAATATTTTCGTGAGAAAAATCATCAACGCAAATGATGTAGTTTTCACAGTGGCAAGAAAGAATTCGATTCTCAGACTTTTTTTTTTTAAAGATTTGGTTTAAGATTAATAAAAGAAAACAGTAAAGAAAAACTAAATTTGATTTATGTTTACCAAGGAAAGACGATTCTAGGGTTTTGGATTCCACTACTTCATATGTTTGTAAACTCAATAATAATAACTTTGACACAATACTCCTAACTTACTCAATGCAATTTCGAACCCAATCTCATTCCTTGGAGAATATAATGTTTCAAAATCTTTTTAATGGCTCTCATCGTTAATCTAAAGCCTAATATTCCTTCGCTTATAAAAGATTCGTAGCTTAAACCTACCCAAAACAATTATTGTGAAGCATATAAAAAAGAAAAAATTTAGACAAATTAAATGCACAAAAATGGAGTAAATATGTAAAAGAAATTAATTAATAAAATTTACTTGTCGAAAATAGCTTCTTCCAAAACCCTAGAACAGAAATTTAGCTACTCATGAATCAAAAATTGGATTAAACATTGTATTCAAAATAATAAAAAGTTGGATTAGCGACTGGATCCCAACAGTTCAGCTACAAAATGACATAGTGGTTGAAGATCCCTCGCAACTGAATCATAAATGATATATGGCTTCTGTGGTTAAATTACGACTGTTTCTGGCAGGTTTTTGTTATTCGTGTTCTTAAGTTTCGCAGCAGAAACAGAGTTTGTGAAACTCTGAAAATCTTCGATTTTAAGCCTCTATTATCTCTCCCAGACTCTCTGTATCCCTTCTTTGGGGGTCCAAGCATCTCTTTTATACTCAACAGGCTCATCAAATCTCTGTATTAACTCAAGAAAATTTTCCTTTACTCGGGAATAATACTCTTCCATATTTATGTGATTTTCCCTTGTTTATCTCCTACACACTTATGTTTTAGCTCAACACACTCTATACATGTTGCATACACATTTAAGACACAATTACCTTCACTGCAACATACGAAATCATAGAAAATATCGTGTGTATCTTCTCCGAGATAATACCTCATTGTTTTCCAAATTTGATTACCCCAGCCATGTTTATCAAAACAAAACACCTTATCATCCATGTTTAGTCGAAACATGGTAAAATCAATCCAAAGATACGATTAAGTCTCCCAAAATCTTCCTTATCAGAACCTGATAATATTTTCTTCTATGATTTGCTTCATACCAATTATCCAACCAATTTCAAATGAATCAAACACTCTTACCAGACCTGTTTATCCCAAATTAACAACCCCAGTAAATTCATCACTTTAGTCTCATTAAAATTGATTTAAATTCCAAACCTTAATTATGTTCTCTGAAAAACCCATTTTCCCGCCAAAACTAGTTATCAAAAGGTTGAATATGGACATCCCTTAACCAATTCAGGGGTGACTTTAGCAATTATGGTGTATTTAGTATTTAGGGTGATTTGATCTTCATAATTTTTGTTTTTATACTCTTTAATAACAAGAAGATTTGTCAGAAAGGGTTTAATTGAGAAACTCTCAACAAAGGAGCTCTCCAAGTAAGATCCATCCTCTTCTACATCGAATTTACTATTTTGGGCAAATATGAGAAGAACTAATGGTTTTTAGAGCACTGCTCGGTCGAACTCGCAAGCGTTGCTATCTCAAGTTTAGTTGTAAAAACTATAAGTCTTGATTTCTAGTTTACTTATAGCTATGTCTCGAATTAGGATAAAATGTGTAGTTGATCTTTAGACTTCACGACGTTCATCGATTGAATACGAAGATCTACTAAGGGGAGCTTGGAGGAAATTCATCAACAAAAGGTATGTGGAGACTTCAACTCATCTATCACTCATAAGTTTATTCTATTCTATCTCCTATTGAGACTAAGTCGCATAGCTATATAGACTTTACATTATACACATTTGATATTTCAAGCTGAGTTTAACTCGCTTATATCTTTCTCGAAATATGTGTTTCAAAGCTTTTTACTTTAACTAAGTTCATCATTATTCTTGACGAAAGTCAAAAGATGATCATGTAAAAAATGCCTTGTAACATCTTACATGACTTGTGTGAGACAATCATTTGATGTAGACTCATAATGTTTCGTATTGGTCATTCTATCACGTGAAATTTTTTATAAGCTAATAGTTTGTGTGAGACAACTATTGTCATCTTCTAAGAATGTTTCAATGATTAAAATGAGAGTTTAGAATAATTAATCATTGTCTGGATATAACAGAGTATGCAAACCCGTATGCAAACTGTAGTAAGAATGATTCAGGTCCGGGAACCAAGTATGCATATGCGTATGCGAACGGTTTTAACTGTCAAAGTCCGGGAACTAAGTTTGCGTACCGTTTGTAAACTATTTCACCTAAATTCGGTCTGGAACGACAATATGCATACCCGTTTGCGAACTGTCGTCTCATTCTTTGTGATTCCACGATAACTTGTTCTTCTACCATATAGTTAAGCTATTGTGAGATGATTGATATTTCTAGGTTTTTCTTCGGGAATATAAGAACGGATTATCAATTGGTTCGTGTTCACCATGATTTATCAAAAGAAGGAACAAAAAATTCGTAGGTATTTCTGTGGGATAAAGGTTTATGTATCATAATAGACTTTTCTGTGGGAGAAAAATTTGGTTACCAAGTCTTCGACTTTGGGTCGTAGCAACTCTTAGTTGTGGGTGAAATTAGCTAAGGGAATAAAGTACGCAGAGTCCTGCTGGGATTCAGAGACGTAAGGAACGTGACTCTACCTTAATCAGTGTGAGATTGGTTAGGACTCAACTAAATTCCAGTCCAAAGTTAACTTGTAGTAGGCTAAAGTATGTAGCGGCTTAATACAATATGGTGTTCAAATCTGGACTAGGCCCCGAGGTTTTTCTGCATTTGAGGTTTCGTCATTAACAAAACTTATGGTGTCTGTGTTATTTCTTTTTTTCATTATATTTGTTTATCTAATTGAAATATCACAGGTTGTGCGTAGTTCAATCAATTGGTAAATCCAACCTTTTATTGTTGATTAAAGTTGATTGACACTTGAACATTGTTTCTCATAATAATCAGGCTCACGGATTCTATTTGTTTTATTTGATGATTACATTGAGAAACAGAGATATAACTCTTGGATATATTTTCCTTGATTGAGTCTGGATGTCTTGGAATTATATTGGAGTTAGTCCATACAGATTGCCTAATGGAATATTGGGTGTGGTTGTTAGACCCCCATTTTTTCAATTGGTATCAGAGCAGGAAAACACGTTTAAGACCTCATAAGTCTGTGTTTGTAGGAGTCTGACTCGACATAAGCGCTATCTCTATAAACGTACAGCCAATCTTCGATGGCTCGAATTACTTATGATGGAAATTTTTATGCGTGCCTTTCTCCAAGCACGTGATTTTAAATCATGGGTTTATGTTGTTAATGGATATAATCCTCCATTGGTTACAGTAGACGGTTTAACGGTTGCAAAGGATATTGGTAGGTATGAGCCCAACGAGATTCTCTCTGCAAAGAAAAATTCTGACGGCTTAAATGCTATCATACATGCCATTACCCCAGATCTTCAACACCATGTGACTACGTGCAGTCGGTCTAAAGATGCTTGGGATATCTTAGAAACAGTATTTGAAGGGAATACCTCTGAAAAGGAAGCTAGGCTTCAAAACCTGGGGTTTTTCTGCATTTGTGGTTTCCTCGTTAATAAAAATTTCTGGTGTTTGTGTTATTTGTTTTTTGCATTATATTATTTATCTTTATAATTGAAATATCATAGGTTGTACGTAATATCAATTCAAGTAGATAAGTCTATCATATTTTTTGTATACAACTTGATTGATCTTGGATATTGATATTTCGAATCGTCCAAGTACTCTCAAAGAATAATCATTTCACGGACTTGTCTCTGTTTACATTCTGATTGTGAGAGAAAGAGATATACGATCTTCTTATAATTACAGATTGAGATTCATTAAGTTATAACTTTCAGAATTGTAATTGAGTTTAGTCCATACAGGTTGCCTAAGAAAAAGTTGGTGGTGGTTGGTACCCCCGCGTTTTCAAAACTAGTCTCTTAATCGATTATAATTAAGCGGACTTATCTACTTAGATTAAATACGTACAAACCTGTATAAATCCAATTATAAAGTTAAACAATATAACGTGAAAAAGGAAAAACACAAGACACCAGAAATTTTGTTAACGAGGAAACCACAATAGCAGAAAAACCCTGGGACTTCGTCCAGATTAAACACCACACTATATTAATCCGCTATAAATGCTAGCCTACTATCATACTTCGGACTGGAATGTAGTTGCCTCCAAGCGATTCTGTTAGAATTGCACTATTTATGTCTCTTGAACCTCGCAAGGTTCTACACACTTGATTTCCTTAGCTGACGTTCTTTATAACCTAGGAGTTGCTTCAGCCTAAGTGAATACTTTTGATACCAATTCATCTCTAACAGATAAGCCTATTTGATTTCCGTTTAGATCAAAGATCAAGGTGTGGAAATATGTTTGCAATAGCAAGCTAGCAAACCTCACAAATCCGGAACTTATGAATCCCATAGAGCATCCTAGATTCTTAATCACCTCTTAAGAATAATCGTTGAAATATCAACTAAGATCAGTCTTTAGATAGCTATCTTGAGTAATAAAAAAGTATGAGACGAAAAGAACTTTGCGATTACTATCTATCTTTCCTGAAAGAGATTACGAAAACTTCGATAATAGAAAGCAAGATCAAGATTCATGAACTATCAAGGTAAGCATAGCTGAACCTGGATTCACGAATCCCCAAGCGAAGTCATTTTGGTCGTGGACCTAAAAGGTCAATAGATGTGACTCTATAATCAACTATGACACAAAGTGTTAGGGATTTATTTTCCCAGTTGACAGAGATGCTCTATTTTTAGTTTTCAAAGACCAGGGTTAGCTTAGAATTCAATCTAAGATAACTTGAAAATCAAGAAAACAAAATAGGTCTTTAAACTACAATAAAAGACTATACACATAGGTTCGGTTACTGAACCATGTACAATGACTTTTCGGTTTGGGAAGCTAGCCAAAGAACTAAAAGCTACTTGTTATTCATTTAAATACCTAAGAAATTAATCATGATTCAAACACATAAGTGTTTAATAAATCAATAAAGTCTTAGAAGTATTTAATACAATTTTAACAATGCTAAACGTATTAAAATAATATAAGTCTTTGAGCATCTGCTAAACACTGTCAGGACAGTTGGTACAACTGTTCACCAATCGTATGGCTTATTAAAGAGTCAGGGTGTTATGGTTCTTTAATCGAGTTCGCCGACCCTACTAGACTTCGGAACTCAGTTGATCACAGTTCATGAACTGGGTTCACCAACTACTATCCAATTAATCCAACATATAGAATTCAGTTCACCATGGTTCGCCAGCCGGGTTCGTGAACTATTCCCAAATGAAATTGAGGTTTGCGAACTGGTTCGCCAACCTTCCTGGTATTTTTGAATCTTATATATCCATGGTTTGCAAACTAAGTTCGCCAAACTGCACTGAGTAGAAAATCCATAAATTCATATTTCTCCTTATTGATGTTTGAAACATTCACAAGTGATATAATCATTTGCATTGACAATTTTCAATTCACGGGGTATTTTCTGTTACCTTTCCTGGAAATTTGCGTTACATCTTCTACAGAGATTAAATTAGCAAAACCTCCTTTTGTCACATATTCCGTCCAAGGCCAGTTAGTTGAGTCACCAGTTGTATATAGGTGGCAGAGAAAAAAAATTTGGTCAACTTCCCAAAATATCCTCACCTTTTCCGGTTTATTAAAACCAAAACAAAAAACACCCGATCACATAATCTCCGCTTTGAAAACTCATGGTTTCATATTCACTTCGAAATTCATCGAAACCAAAACCAAAATCATAGCCATCATTGTGTTTGGTTTTGAAGATTCTCTTCATTTAATCTCCAATTACATAACCCTCAGTTAGTTTTTACCCCGACCAACATAACTCTATGCCTGAAAAACCTAATGTTAATAGAGGAAAAAGAAAGCTTGGCACAAATAAGAAACGTGGGATTGTAGTTGGTTTTAGGTGATGAATATTGAAATCAATCACTACTGCAACAATAAACAGGTGAATAGGAAAAGAAAGAGTAGAGGTGATTCAATTTGTTCACTGATTGGAAAAATAAAATTTCGAACCCTAGTTTTTTTTTTTTTTTTGGGGGGGGGGGGGGATGGTAAAGTAATCAAATTGAAGAAAAAAAAATCCAATCTTACTGCTTGAGAATTGTGATCGCAAAACACCACCTCAGCCATTGCTATGCTCATTTTACACCTTATCTTCCTCTTATTCTTCGTCATCAACAACATTGATGTATTCTGGAAATTTTTGGTCTTCTTCGAATTATCAGAAAAAACCCAAATTCTAGGGTTCCCCATAATTTCTATTTCAAAAAATAATAATTGAATTTCTATTCAAATTAATAGTGAAGATTAAGTAAATTAATATGAAGTGGGGAGCAAAATTGTGTTGGGGGATTTGAATTTAATATAACCTTGAAGAAGATTTGGGTTTTATTTTGAAGCAATTAAAAATAGAGAACAAGAGATAGATTTTCTATTGATTAGAGATGATAGGAGTGTTGTTGTTGATGTTATTAGTTCTTAAGAAATTGAAGGTATCTTGCTGCTATTAAATTGATGATATGGACACAAGAATATGGTGTTGTTTGTCGTTGCTGATGGTGATAGATGATTAGGAATTAGGCATGTTTGAGAGCCTGAGAACAAGGAAACAAGGACGAGATGGAACTTGGGTATGAAACAATTGGTTGAATCCATGTACATATGGGGAGGAAAAGAACTTGATGTGTCGCTGAAAAGGACTATCTTCTTGTCGTTTTGGCCATGAACAATTGGTATATATTTACTTGTTGGACGATATTTTAGGTAAGAAATGTGTATAACTAGCGATCTTGTGTATAACTAGTGACTCAACTAACTAGGAACTGGATGTAACATGTAATGAAATGAGGTTTTGATAATTTAATTTGTGTAAGGGAGGTAACGCAAATTAGCGATCTTGTCAGGGGAGGTAATGCAAATTACCCCTTAATTCATATATTTAATATCATTAAGAGCCTTTGAACATCCAATTGCTAAATCATATTTCGATATTTTTCACAAGAGAATCTCGACTTGAAACATGTTCTTTGTTAATCTATTATAAGTCATACGACATAGTCTCGATAGATAGAATGATGGTATAGTGAGTAAAATATAATGGTTAAGTCTCCCCATACCTAATACAGAAGTTCTCCAAAGTGTCTTCGTTGATCTTCAGTCTTCAAGGGTAATCTCTGATACTCAACTACAATTCTAACTTATCTTAAGCTTGAATTAGTAGACTAGAAATCAAGATACATTAACAACAAGCTTGACATAACAAAACTTGTGGGTTCAACCGAGCAATGCCCTAACATATTTGATATAAATCTCATTAATTACCAAGATTTTGAAATGTCAAGGACTTATTCTTATGCGCGTTTTGCTTTGAGCTTTATTGAGGGATTAATTAGAAATATTGAATGAGAGAATTAGACGAGAGTATAAAATATGCTTTGTATATTGATTCGATTGAGGAATGAATGAGACATGAGACACTCCCAGACGTTATATGTGGGCATAAAAGAGGGTGCATTTTCAGACGAGAATTATCTCTTCTACTTCTAGAAGAACATTAGCCGTCCATCACTGGAAAAATCATATTCAAGGCTATCGGATTAGGAAAAATACATTTGTTTTTGAAACTTCGAAACGAAACAAATTAAAAGTGTAGTAGGGTAAAAACTTATTCTGGAGAAAATAGTAAAAGTTGGGTAGGTTGATGAGAAATGAGTCTAGACCCTAAACAAATGTACTGAACATGAGTACTTTAGATTTGAGAGAAAAATCTGTACAATTCTGGCCTAAACCAAGAAATGTCTGTTCCGCTTTTACTTCGGTCACAAAATGAAGGACAATGGTTGATATTAGGGAGGGAAGCAGAGAAGGTGTTGAGATCAGAGAGACAGACTCTATAAGGTATGGTTGTTTATGACTTGTAGCAGAATGTAGAACTTGCTTGTAAAATGTAAGATGCGTGTTCTTTGTATTCTCTGGATACTTGTTTTGGTTGTTGATCGAATAGATTGCAAATCTATTTATATCAAGTCATACTCGAACACCCTGATCTCATAGGAAGTGGGAGTAGTGGAGCAGTGAAATAGTGGAGATCGTGTGAAGGTGGTAAAACCGTGCCCCTATTATGAGGTAGGACTGGATGGTCGTTTACCCACTTTTATTTTACTCGTTAACTTCCCGCTCTTCATGTCACATTCTCAAAATGGGTGTATTGCACACCACATGTTGTAAACCGCCGGACCAATACCCTGATGAACTCCTCCAATTATGACATGTTTGATGTCTCGAGTATTTTTGGTAGAGAGTGGATCTTAACGTGATTTGCATGACTAAGGCGTGCCTATAAGGCTAAAGGCTACTTGTGCAACTAGGCCTTCCCATATGGTAAAGTCCATATGATATGGAACAAGTCGTATCACGACTAATAATAAAGAGTAGAGCAAGTCATGCATGGTAGTTGCTCCATGACATGCGAGAAATGGTCATGAATAGTGGAACAATTAATACATGATTATTCCAGAAACTAACATATATCTTGGGTCTTGTTTGTAAAACCTATATGCAAAGAAATATTTTGACCAATCACGCGCAAGCCAAGCAGCAGGTGGTCATAAGTGACAAGTCAAGTCGTATGAATATGATTTTCCATGAGTGATACTAAAAAAATAGCACATGGTGCTTGTAGTTAAATAAATAATTAAATTATTTATGAGTTTGATACCCTAAACATATCTTTTATAAACGATGCATGTAAAGAATTATTTTCAAGCAAGCAGCCAAAAATATTCGATGCATGTAAAACATCATTGTATAAAGCCTGCTTGAATTAGTCACAAACTCCATATCTTTAAAGGTGTCATGATCGCCCCTCTTTGGCCAGCCATTAGTGGATGTACATGTATGCAGCATACTACACGATTAGTCCATTAAGAATAAGGACGACAGGTATCAATCACAACACCTCATTGGTCGGCTAAATTGGCCGGCTAAGTTGGATGGCTGGGATTGAACTGCGACATTTAAGGGTCGTTGTTGACCTAATTGAGACGCTTCCTAGTCGCCGACCAACCTACTTTGGTTGGTGATTCAGAGCCGAGCAGGTAGGCTGCGGGAATTCTAATTGGATGAAATAGTAAGAGGGTGCTAGGTGATTACCATAGAGCTTGCTTGATCATGTTAAGAAGGATCCAAGCTTGTTGAATCGACCGACCAAGTCGTGTGGTCATGATCGTTTTGCGACCGATTTGGATGACCTAGATTTAGTTCTTTATATAAAGAAGTAGCTCGACTAGCCTACTTTGGCCAATGATTAGGAACATAGCAGGTATGCTGGGAGCGATGTGATTGGTCGAGGCAATAGATGGGTGGCCGGTCATCACAACAATACCCTATTTGCCGAGCATGTAAGAGTTTAGGTTAGTTAATTGAGCCGGCCAAGTTGTGTGGTCGTGATCAATTTGCGACTGACTTGGGAAGCCAAGATCTATTTCTTAAGAAATTAAACTCTTTTACCAGTCTACTTCCATTAATCCATTTAAAGCGGAGCTTGTAGCATAAAAGCAATGTGATTGGCTGATAGCAATGAGGAGTATCTGGATACTAACATGGAGCAAGGCTGGTCGTCCATAGAAGACGCGAGATAGGGAAAATTGTCTGGCCAAGTGGCGCGGTCGTGCTCCATCCGTGACTGACATAATCAGTCACAATTTCCTCTTTGTTTATTTTTTCCACTTCTATTAGGATTTTACTCCTACTGGCTTTATGATGGTCCAATTCCTAGCTTGCCTAGGTTTAGTCTCGACCTATAGGGATCAAAATATCTTACATGCTCCATTTTTAGGGAAAATATCCAATTTTGTGAGTTGGCACAAAATTAGGTCAAAATTTGAATTTTGTGTATTGACACAAAATTAATCAATTTATGTGAATTTTGTATGTTAACACAAAATCACTAAATTCTCACTCTTACGAGTAGCATGGCACTGGTCTTATTGACACATCTTGCGCGAATCTGATATAGTAACTTCATGCATATCTTAATTCCGACATGAATTCATGTTACTCAGCTAAGAATGAACATGAACATCAAGTCAGTATTAAGAGTTCACCTAAGAACATAGTATTAGATAAATACTTAATTGACTTTATATTGGTGATAAATTCATCTAGGATCTTGAGTTTTCATGATAAAATATTATACCATCTGGTTACAACATGCACCAATATTGTTATGATAATTTTACATATGTATACTACTAAATTACTTAGTGAATACTTTATATACATACATGCACATATTTATTGAGTTCATTCAGGTGAAGCTTGCAAATACAGCCGCATATATATAACAAGAGAGGCATAGGAACTCCCTAGGATTCTAGTATATTTCCTAAATTCCTTAAGGAATGAAAATACATCAAAGTATAATATTTTGAATACTAGAGCAATAATATCAATTTTATGGTTTTCTCCCTAAGCTAAAAACCATCATCAACATTAAGTCCCCTGCTTAGCACGTAATAGTGACATTGTTGCGTGGTAAGCATTAGATGGTGACAGACGAAAAATGAAAAATAAAAAACTTGTAGCTAAGTCGTAGGATATTACCAGAAAGGCAGGCTTGAACTTCCTTAGCAATCGCGCTGGTGAAGCAGTTATCCATCCACAAGAGGTGAAAACAAGCATGTTAGGAAAGTCCATCATAGGTGGCGCGTCTTGTTAGGGACTTCTCATGTGTGCGTACGTTAAAAGGAAACCTTCTTTTCCTTCTTGTATTAGGAAACCAGTTTGGCATGAAGATGCACTTGTCTTCCTTTATTTATTTAGCATACCTCTCCCATATCATGTAACAAAAGTATGGATGTTTTTATTTTCTGACTAAATGTATAACTGAGATATTTCCTACGGTAGCTGAGATATATATTGTGGCCATTGATAAAAAATGCTTGCAGACTAGGAATACCACTTGGAGGTATCCAATAACTTCGGCTTCCATGTTTTCCAGCTTTATCATGAAGTAAGAAGTTACGAGCAACATTAGATAGTTTGTGAATAAGAGTCAGAGCACCGAAGTCATCATAGGTGGTAGAATCAAGGTCAAAAACAAAAGAGTCTGGCAAGGATGGTGTTGGACCTTGATAGTTTTTTTGATGCAGGTTATAGCAGCATATGAGACTGGTGAATAAAATCGCCAATTTCTTCTCGTGATATTGGTCAACAACAAAGATGGATATTAAAATTGAGCGATGCAGTTAGTAGCAGTAGCAGGCAGTGGATGTATCTAGAATTGTAGTGAAGAGACGAGGGTACCCAAATACACCACAATCTTCTATTTCAACCTGTAAGTCCTCTACCAAATGTGATCGTCTATGGACAAAGTCGAGACAATGTTACGATTCGGTTCACACTTTGTGTGATTGTCTATGGATATGAGATAGAGACAATACAACAACAAGATAACTTTGTGTGATTGACTATAGATACAAGATCGAGACAATACGCCAAAAAAGTGTGTTACTTGATAATAGGAAAAGTATTCACTGAGTACAAAATAGAGTCAACGTACAAGTGTAGTTTACTTTAATTATAATAAAATAATTATAATTGCAAAATATAAAAGTAAATGACATAGAAAGATTGCGTTAACGAGGAAAACTAAAAATGCATAAAAACCCCGTGATCTGGTCCAGTTTTGAATACTCTCATAATTAAGACGCTATACAAAATATAATACCAACTTCGTATAGTTGAGACCAAGCATACTATCCCTAGATACTTAGTTCCCTCAGTATCCATGCGCCTTCGACTTCTAGAGTCACACACGTGAATAACAAGTCCTTTGGATCGTATTTCAAAGAGCAAAGGAAGAATCTGTTTGGTAACCACTATAATCAATCTCTTGTGACCAATCACGCACAAAACAGAGTCTGTTAACAATGGATTATCACAAGATGTATTTATATATAACAACAGTTCTAAAGATCCCATCAATACTTTGATCTAGTATGAGTGAATCTTATATAAGAAGAGAAGATTCTCAAGCATAAAAAAACTAGGTGCAATCAAAGTTTCAACAACTGTTAATCAAAACAAATCGAAAACTAATAACCCTGCAATTATCTAGTTTCCCACCAACGGTACTCGTAGACCTTATTGATCCATTAAATGAGCGGTCATAAGATATTTCACCTGATTAGGATACTTTCCTCTCCTAATAGATGACTCTACCAGAAACAACAAGAAATGAAGTTTTCCTAGATCTTAGGATAGTTTGCTAGAAATGCAAACTATTTATAGACTAAGGATGTTTGGGCACCAAGGAATCTCCAAAACCGAAAATATTCTCAAGATATGCAATGAATGCCAAAATTCGGTTTTCCTAATTCCAATAAATGCTTGTCCAATATTTCTGAAATCTCCCAATAGAAAATCTCCAATTAGTAAATGCACATTACTAATTTTTATTCTCTAGAGCTATGTATTAATTGCTGGTAATTAAAGCATATAAAATCAAAAACCTTAATTAAAAGATTCTTAATTTATTTCGGCACAGGATCACCTTGAGTACCAAGGAATATCTTTGAACAATAAATGATAAGAGTTACTGCTCGTGTTCAAAGTATATTGCCATCTTTTCACTACGAATCCTTATTTCATATTTACATGGATTTGCTTTCTTGGAATCGGTTATACCATACTTCCAAATAAGTTTATAAATTGGTTTGCCAGTATTCCAAGACTACTAATTTTCTTTTATTATGAGTTTACTTAGTGTGTTTATCCACACCGTGTGTTTCTTCAGTGAGCAAGGGCAGCCAAAACAATTACAATGGTTACTCGCGGAGCGGCATACCGAAAAAGTGGATTCTCCCACCTCCAGTTTTATTTAATACAAGGCTTCTCGCGTTCAGGAACGAATAGATTTCAATGTAATTGGGTCATACCAAATCACAATGGTTAGTTGTGATTGGTCCTACCAAGTCAGATACATGGGTTCAGATCGGTTATACCAATCACTATGATCGATTATACCTAAATATGGTACCTACTTGTGATCGGTCACACTAGTCACTAGGATCGATTACACCAGTTACAAGGATCGGTTCCATCTACACATGGTATCTACTTGTGATCGGTCACACTAGTTACCAGGACCGGTTACACCAATTACAAGGATCGGTCACACAACACTTATGATCAGTCACACCAATTACTAGGATCGATCATACCATCTCATGGTGATTACTTAGGACCGGATACACCAATTACCAGAACTGGTCATACCAAATCATAAGTTTAGGCATTATGATTAGTTATACCAAGATACATAACCTGAGTTAAGATCGGTTCTACCATCTCACACATATTAGTCATCCAAAGATATGCAATAAATAGTCGGACCAATAAGCCTATTGATTTCCCTTTCGATTTATAAAACAAGTTCATGAATGTACTTCCTTTAAACAAATGTAAAATATTATTTCCTAGGATGAAATCTTCATCATAGCCCATTCACATAATCATAACACTATATACAAGATAATGTCGATGTCATATCTACAAAGTTCAAAACATAAGCGTTATACTTCGTAGTCTAATTCCTTAATATTATGATCATGTCACATCACTAGAGTATTATATACAATATGTACAGTATATACAACTTTGCAGTTATGTTTTCGATATAGCACCACTTGAAAGATACGTTAGGAATGAAATATTTCAAGTCAATATTACTAACCTCAAGTGGAAGGATGATATCGTCGTTGTAGTTCGTTACTTCTTCACATTCTTCAGGTCTTTGGGGTAATACTTGTATGTCTCAACATTCCTAGACTTTCTAGTCTAACCTAAGCAAAGTTGACTCTAGTATTTAATCAAGCGACTATAGATGAGTTTTGATAGTAAAATATGACAACCAAACTTGACATACCAATGCTTGGTGAGTTCAACCGAGCTATGCTCTAACATATAACATGTCTTCAGAGAATGATAACAACAAAGAATCGAATGATGATGGTTCCCAAATATCTGATGAGGGTGATGAAGATGGCAGTCAGTCAGACGGATTCGGTGAAGATAAAAGCAGCAAAGCACGATGATGATGAGTCCAACTCTTCCAATAGCTCCAAGGGTGGACAAGTAAGTTCCTACATTATTACTCTTCCATATCTTCTTAGAAGTACAATTTGAATATGAGAAGGAATCCAAACTTATGAAAAATCTCGTAATATCTTCTTAGAAGTACAATTTCAGACATAATACCCTTTAGTAGAATAACTGTAAATTCCCATACAAACTTGGATTTTGGTGATCCACCCCATCATTCTGAAGAGAACAGAATTTTATATCTACTTATGAGGAAAAATCCGTATTTTATATTTGTTTAGGAGGTCGGAATGACCAAACAATAAGAATTCAGAAAGAAATGTGTCAGTTTCCAGTTGTAACTACGCTCGCCTTTCGTGCTGTAACTTTCGACTCGCCCATCAAATTTATGTGAAATTTTAACATCTTATACTATACATCCATATAAAACTTTTGACATATATCTCATGTTCATATTCCTGACCGGTTGCTCCTAGTTCTTATTTTCATAGAGGAAAGTGCAGAAACTCACCTGGCAGGGTTATTGAGAATGTATGCTTTCGTCTCTCGACTTGCTTGCTTTTTCACTCAATGCTTGAATATGAGTCTCTTGTTGTATCGTAATGCTTATTCTCTAAATTCCATGATTGGAACCTTGATTTTGTGATTTGAGTCTTCTAACTTTGTTGAGACGATGTTGCAAGAGGATGATGAGGATATAATGGTGATTGACGATGTTGAGGATGCCACCATGTTTCCTTATCATGGGAGTGAATATGTCATCACTTATCTTGGATCCTTTATTCAATATTCCTTTTCTTTATCATGTGCTTGTTGGAGGGTTAGTAGTAGCTGGTGGAAGTATGCTAAGGAGAAGGTCATACTGTTAGCAATGTGTATACATGGACCCATTACGATTTTTGACTGGCATTGTAATATCTCTTCGAATTGGTGATGCCCCTAGAGTTAATATTGCTACTCTATGTTGCTACCTGTTACCTCATTATGTTGAGTAGTCGATATGAGACGGGTGATGATGATCAAAATTATTGCTTATGAAAAAGTGATCACGAGCTAGGAGTATCATATGGACATGTGTGAAAACTTTGAATTCCGTAACTCTTAGTTCCGAGGAGTTGTCGCTGCCAGGGGATTGAAGATTAGAGTAGGTATGAAACCTTCTGGTAATCTTATTAGGCAAAGAAAAGCAAAGATTGAAAGGATGACTCAGGAACTGAAGTTGAAGAAAGGTTCTCTACAGGAGATGGTGGATGCGTTTTCCGTGAAATATGTGCTTAGTTGATTTCCCTTGAATGCTTTTATTCTTCATTCAGAATTATTTTCTTAGGTATTTTTGAAGACGAGACGTTCCTTTATGATTTGATTTGGTTTTGAATAAGTAGGTGATTGCTTTTGAAAGAATATAGATTTTTGTTTTCTGAACGAAATGATGCTTCACTTGACTAATAGACTGAAATCCTAGCTATGAATGCAAATTGGTGCAAATTTTTTGGAGAAATTGAATTCTAGGGAAATGATAATATAACATTTTAGGCACTGACAAGTTTGAGCCACCTAGCATCAATTACTAGTCCTTCCAGCTTGTCAGTACTAATGAGCTTGCAGTAGCCACCTTGTATGACTTCTGCAACTAGGTAAGGTTCCTTCTTATCTTCTGGGAGACTTAGTGCAGCATGTTGAGCACTAGTAGTAATCCTTAGCACCCATGACTTGAAAATGATTCGGATTCTGTACTGCTACTTGGCCTCCAGACTTCTTATCCTCAATCGAGACTACTGCTTCTAAATATTTGATAAAATATTGAAAGAGATAAACTTCCCCTTCATATCGCCTAGTTGCATCTGGATTGATAATTGGATCAAGTCCCCAGTTCTTGATGAGATGAGGAATAGCCGGCTGCAGAAGAAGTTGTTCAATAAGACTTACTTGTGTGCAAAACCTCTGGATGTACGATCTTGTATTTTCTCCAGAAAGCTACTTTACATCTTCTAGTTGACGATACTCCGAAAGCCTGTAGTCTTTAGGATCTAACAACTTGTTGGAAAATCTATGAGATGTAGACATTGATAAAGGAGGCATGCCTAGTCTAGCCTTGTTGTTATGTATCCACGAGAGTCACAGAATCATGTCATAGTTTGGATATTCTTTGATAATATGGAACTTGACATGCATCTGGATATCTCCTATCTTTATTTCAAGAGTGATGTAGCTATAGGCACTTCGGGACTTCCCTTCGTAGTCCCCGACTATAGTTGGACAGTGAGTCTCTTAGCAGCTTTTGATGCAATATGGGAATACATATTTTCCAAGAAGGATGAGTATTGTGGAATCAACCTTTTATTGCAAGGACTCTAATGAGAACATGATAAATCCCACGAGTCTTCTTTCTAAGTTTGAGTAAACATCTCTTGATCTTCATGAGCAGACAAGTTATATTGGTGATTCCCTTTCTATTCGGCATGAGTATAGACTTCATCTTCCTTGTCAGGGATATAAATTTTGGAAGAAGGACCATTACCATCAGTATTGATCCGAAATGACTTGCTGGTAGCATTTCCTATAGAATGAACACATGTTGGTTCCTTCGATAGCTGACCTGTGAGGACTTTCAAAAGGGTGAATACTTCATCCTGCACTTTGACAATAATATCTTAATTTCTAACAATATCATTCAGGATTTTCATCAAATCGTGAATAGTTGTTAAATATTGAGAAATAGCCTCAACAAGGGCTTGAAATGAAAGAACGACTTTAGGAGTAATGTGAGAGGAATTGTCGGTATTGGAGGAAGCAAAATTGGGATTAAGGGTTTCTGAACTATTCCTAAGATCAACCATTTTCAAGAAATTGAGAAAATTGAAAGGTATTTTTGGGAATTGATTTTGCAACTGAGAGATTAACCTCCCACTGTGGTCGCCAATTTGTAGTAGGGTAAAAAATGATTCTAAAGAAAAGAGTAAAAGTGGGTAGGTTGATGAGAAATGAGTCTAGACCGTAAACAAATATACTACACATGAGTACTTTAGATCCGAGAGATCAATCTGTACAATTCTGGCCAAAGCCAAGAAATGACCGTTCCGGTCTTGCTTCGGTCACAAAATGAAGGACAAGGGTTGATCTTAGGGAGGGAAGCAGAGAAGGTGTTGAGTTCAGAGTGACATGCTCTATAAGGTGTGGTTGTTTATGACTTGTATCAGAATGTAGAGCTTGCTTGTAAATGGAAGATGCGTGTTCTTTATATTCTCTGGATACTTGTATTGGTTGTTGATAGAATATATTACAAATCTATTTATATCAAGTCATAGTCTAACACCTTGATCTCATAGGAAGTGGGAGTTGTGGAGTAGTGAAATAGTGGAGATCATGTGAAGGTGGTAAAACTGTGCCCGTACTATGAAGGTATGACTGTATGGTTGTGTACCCACTTCTCCTTTACTCGTTAACTTCCCGCTCTTCATGTCACATTCTCATAATGGGTGTATTGCACATCTCATGCTGTAAACCGCTTGACCAAGACCCTGATGAACATCTCCCAATTGTGACATGTTTGATGTCTCAAGTATTTTTGATAGAGAGTGGCTCTTAGTCATGATTTGCATGACTAAGACGTGCCTATAAGGCTAATTCCTACTTCCGCAACTAGGCCTACATGTATGGTAAAGTACATATGATATGGAGCAAGTCGTATCACGACTAATAATGAAGAGTGGAGCAAGTCATGCATGGTAGTTGCTGAGTGGGACCACCACCATGACCTGCGAGAAGTGGTCATGAAGAGTGGAATAATTAATACATGATTATTCCAGCAACTAATATATATCGTGGATCTTGTTTGTAAAACCTACATGTAAAGAAATATTTTGACCAATCACGCGCAAGACAGGTAGCAGGTGATCATTAGTGATGAGTCACGTCGTATGAATATGCCTTTCCATGAGTAATACTTAAAAAACATCACATGGTTCTTATAGTTAAATAAATAATTAAATAATTAATGAGATTGATACCCTAAAAATATCATTTGTAAACGATGCATGTAAAACATCGTTTTCAAACAAGCAACTCAAAAATATTCGATGTATGTAAAGCATCTTTGTATAGAGCCTGCTTGAATTAGTCGCAAAATACATAGCTTTAAAGGTGGACTGACCGCCCCTCTTTGGACGGCCATTAGTGGCTATACATGTATGGCACGGACTACGTGATTGGTTCATTGAGAAGAATGACGACTGGTAGCAATCACAACACCTTGTTGGTCGCCTAAATTTTAATCTAGGTCAGATAAATTGGCCGGCTAAGTTGGATGGCTGGGATTGAACTGCGACATTTAAGGGTCGTTGTTGACCTAATTGAGAAGCTTCCTTTCTGCCCGACCATCTTACTTTGGTTGGTGATTCGGAGCCGAGAAGGTAGGCTACAGGAATTCTGATTGGCTGAAATAGTAGGAGGGTGCTAGGTGATTACCATAGATCTTGCTTGATCATGACAGGAAGGAGCCAAGCTTGTTAAATCGACATGCCAAGTTGTGTGGTCGTGGTCGTTTGGAGACCGACTTGGACGACCTAGATTTAATTATATATACAAAGAAGCAGCTCGACTAGCCTACTTTGGCCAACGATTTGGAAAAAAGCAGGTAGGCTATGAGCGATGTGATTGGTCGAGGCAATAGATGGGTGTTTGTTCATCACAATAACACATTATTTGCCGACCATGTAAGAATTTAGGTTAGTTAATTGAACCGGCCAAGTTGTGTGGTCATGATTAATTTGCGACTGACTTGGGAAACCGAGATCTATTTCTTAAGAAAGTAAACACTTTGACCAGCCTACTTCCTTAAAAAATTACAGCGGAACTTGTAGCATAGAGGTAATGCGATTGGCTTATAGGAAAGATGAGTGTATGGATACCAACATGGAGCATGGCCGGTCGGCCATAAAAGGCGTGATCTAGGGCAAACAAGCCGGCCAAGTGGCGCGGTCGTTTTCCATCCGTGACAGACCTAATCAGTCACGGTTTCCTCTTTGTTTATTTTTTCCACTTCTATTAGGATTTTACTCCTACTGGCTTTATGATGGGCCTATTCCTAGTTTGCCTAGGTTTAGTCTCGACCAATAGGGATCAAGATATCGTGCATGCTCCATTTTTAGGGTAAAAATCCAATCTTGTGAATTGACACAAAATTAGGTAAAAAACTGAATTTTGTTTATTGACACAAAATTATCCAATTTATGTAAATTTTGTATGTTAACACAAAATCACTAATATTTCGCTCTTACGAGTAGCGTGGCGCTGGTCTTATTGACACATCTTGCGCACTTCTGATCAAGTAACTCCATGCATATCTTAATTCATACATGAATCCATGTTACTCAGATAAGAATGAACATGAACGTCAAGTCAGTATTAAGAGTTCAACTAAGAACATAGTATTAGATAAATACTCAATTAGCTCTATACTAGTGAGCCCTTCATCTAGGAGCTTGATTTTTCATGATAAAATATTAGAAAATCTTGGATTATTACAACATGCACCAATATTGTTCTGATAATTTTACATATGTATACTACTGAATTACTCAGTGTATACAGTGAATACTTTACATTCATGCGCATATTTATTGAGTTCATCCAGGTGAAGCTTGTAAATACATTCGCATATATATATATATATATATACTTTGATGTATCTGCATTCAGTAAGGAATTTAGAAGATATAATAGAAGCTTGGGGAGTGCCTATGAGAATAGAGGCATATGCACTCCCCAAGCTTCTAATATATCTCCTAAATTTCTTACGGAATGCAGATACATCAAAGTATAATATTTTTAATACTGGTATAGTAATATCGATTTTACAGTTTTCACCCTAAGCTGAAAACCACCATCAACAAAAAGAATAAATATGAAATAGTGGGAGAAAGAAATAAGAACCCTGATTTAAGATACCCGAACTGATTCGTATCTGTTCATCTTCTATGAAAGAAATTTATTAATACGAAAGAAATACCTTTATCAGAGTTAGATGGACAAAACTCGATATTACCTGGGTTCGAGTTTATGAATTGATGAGTTTATAAATAAAAAACGTGCATTTATCAACTTCAGATGATTCTTCTCCCATTCAAATCCATAGATTGCAAAGAAGAACAAAGTATTTGACATAAATCCCATTGATTACCAAGAATTTGAAACGGCTATGACCTATTCTTATGTTCATTTTGTTTTGATCTTTCATTGAGGGATCAATTATACGCATTGAATAAGAGAATATGTAGGAGTATGAAACAGGTCGTGTACGTGGAGTCGATTGAGGGCTTAATGAGACATGAGACACTCCTAGACGTTGGATGTGGGTATGATAGACACATTTTTTGTGTCTTTATTAGTGCCGATAATATATGTTGTTGGTACTTCTTTTTGTATATTGTGTTTTATAGGAAAACTAGAAATAACCCTTGCCATAACGGTACGGCATGCGTATGTACAATTTTTTATGATAATAATTTTAATAATTACCACACATCATCATAAGACTTAATTCGACTCGTAAGAACTCGTTGCTATGAAAACTTTAAACATTATTCATCAGAATAATTAGGAAATTGAATTCACTTCCATTTTCTTTTAATTTATAGTTTTAAAAAAGAATCTGAATTAAATGATATTTTTTGATTAAAAATCACGTAAACTGTCTTATTTTGGCATTAGATAATATTTTTTTTACGATCCCCGAAGACTGGAGATATTTGATGAAACCATTATGCGGAATCCTCATCTGATGAGCAATAAATGTAATTACATCCTCCCAGAATCTTTTTCTCGATCTCAGGGACTATTGTCATGTGTTAATCATCTATATGCTCTGGTGATTCCATTCCGGTTTTATCTCATGTCCTTTCCATTGCATAGTTTCTCCGCAACCTTAAATCCATCCTCTCATTCTCTTCCCGAATCTTCAGTAGTTTCGCGTACATTTGATGTGTGAAGCATGACTTCTCCTTCATTTTCCTCCTTAAAGGAACATCAATATTCTCTCTTCGACATCGTCGTCTCAATTCTACAGTGGACGAAACCTAGATTTTCTCCGTTGTGGTGTTGAACTTGGCGAGCTTATAGAGCCCTCCCTCGTGGAGCAATGGCCTGAACTTCCATATCAATTTCTTAGGGACGATGCAGCGCATGGTATCTCCATGTGTAGGATGTAAATATTGATTAGAATGCATGACTAATATTTTATCGTATTTAAGAAGAACAAAAAAACATCAGTTTCTTTCGGATCGCAATAACAATATACTCACGTTTTCGTCAATCATACGTAAATCCAAAGTAGTCACTTCATTGGTCGCCATGAAATCGATCTCTTCCCCTTTTTTTGCAACGCGAAACTTGAGATCCTAAGGTTTGTTACATCGCAATCATGCATTCTCGAAAAAGAAGCAATCACGTTTTGGGTAACGCTTTTGTTGGGGCTTCAGCTAAACATGTTTGACATGTTGATACTCTTAAGCTAAAAAATTCACCAAAAAAATAAGTTAGGAATAAGTGAATGAGTGGGAAATGTGTGAATGACTGTGGTTGAAGAAATACATTCCTATATTTATATACACGCTCATTGAACAATTATAATATGTGTAACTTTTAATTTTTTGGACGTTTTTTTCTACATATGATGGGTGAATATAGGAGCGGCCGTTTCGTTGCATGGTATGGACTTTCTACATTATTTACGGGTATTCATGATGGTGGGGGATAATCAGGGAAGTAAATATAGGAATGAAAGAATTAGGAGCTAAAAAATTTGGTAAGTTTTTCTATTCAAAACGGTAAGCTTTAATGCTAAATATTAGCCCATTTATGATGGACCACTTTGTAACGTTTGCGGAGTTGAAACAGACCAAGAATTTTTATTAGGTAAGTATTTCTAACCAAAAGAAGAAAATACATACCTTTTTGGGAGATTTAATCCTTATTTAGCCGTGTATGTCCCAAGTATTAGCTCCATTTATTATGCACTGCTGAGTAGATATACATATATTTTCAATAACGTTTCATTTTCAGTCTCTCTTCCTTTAAAAACTGTTCTTATTCTTATTATTCTAACAAAACAATCTTTAATAATCAGCATGAGAAAGTGGTTTCAAAAAATGTAAAAGTTTTTGAAAAATGTTTATGAAGATTCTAACAAAACAATCTTCCATCTGTATCAAATAATGTAAAAGTTTCTCATTTTTCCATAACACGCCACATGACGATCATCCATTCTTCCTCTTTCCAGCTGCAAAGTTTCCTCGAAATAGTCTATGAACAGATTTTTATTCCCAAAGAGATTTCTGCAATGTTTCCTTTCTAAGTATATTTTTTATAAAGTTCTTTATTCTTTGGGTTTTACATATGGAAACTCTAATATTATTTGTGTATTGCAGGTTGATTAAGGTTGGCTTATTCAATTGATTTTTGTTTGTTTTGGGTTATACATATTGCAACTCCCAAGGTATTGCACTCCACGTAACTTTCCTCACCTTACTCGATTGTTCCATTTGTTAACAGAGAGTTCTAATAAATATCTAGAGATAACTCGTGCCGTAAAGACACTGCTTTAGTATGATATCTGAGTGGTGTAAAAAAAATTTTTCGGACTTTAAATTAAATAGTGTTCCTTTACAAGATAGTTTTCAACTTTGTTTTAAACAAAAATAATGTCTATAAGTACATTGTAAAATTATTCTTATACATTATCCAAAAACGAATACAAAATTATTTATGTAATAGTGTGTATGCATATCTCACTTATGAGTTATGAATAAAAATAAATAAATAAATCTCATTTCTCATTAGATTTATCATGCCACCACTAAATCCAATTAATGCATGTATGATATATTATGATTTCATATAATGTTTTTTTGAATATTAAGAGGTGATGTAATAATTAAATATTAATAAATTTTGATTCATAATGGGAGGGGTTACAGAAACGACGACCTTCGGATGTCTTTCGCTGGGATGAGACTGGGATGGTCAGATGCAACGTTTGTCTCTCAAAATTTTATCCGACTGTCCAAGATAAAAAAAAAATATTTCTATTATTTTGAAAAAGAATACATTGTTTGTGTTTTGCAGATTGACACCTTTTTTTTTTTTTTTTTGAAGAAATGTTTGAAAGTTATTGTGGCATTAATATTTTCAGTTTTTGTTTTTGTTTTGTAATTCTACCATTTAATGGTTGTAATGTCTAATTGAAGAGGAAGTAATTAAGAGGGCTAGAAGGGGGTTACAAACACCACATCCGCTAGATGTCTTTTGTTAGGATGAGACTGGGATGGTCGGATCACAGGTTTGTCTCTCAAAATGTTATCCTTCCGTCCAAGACTCAAAAACCATTCTGTTTTGTATTATAGATGAATGAAATGAGCTCCGGCGAAAAAAAACGACTACAATATATAAAAAAAGTCTATTATTGGGGCTTCACATTCCAATAGAGGGGCTTCACCTAATAGGATAAAAATGGATCACCCATAAGTAATTTCAAAAACCCCTTATCTTAAATAATTTTACAGTGACTAAACAACCCTTATGTGGGATAATTGTCCCCATTTAATTAGTTTTCAACATTTAATTAAGTTAGCTAATTTAGATTAGATTAATGATTTTGATTTACAGTAAGAGATAGAAAATTAAAGTTAATGTCTTGGTTTTTGGAGTAAAGAGTTTTTTTTTTTTTTTTTTTTTTTTTGAAAACCCTAGATTTTGATTCACCCAACTAAATGGAGTAATTGCAGTGTGAAAATTTGAGGTGAGTGAATCCTTAATGATAGAGAATCCTAATTTTACATACCACATGATGGAGATCGTGATTCACCCGACTAAAGATTCATTTTTTTAGGTTTCCAGACTGATTTACGGTTGAGTTTCTCCCTTTAGCCAACCGTAACGTCAATTTACGGTTAGGTGATGAGGAACTCCTGACCGTAACCGGGTAAAATGGGCAAAATCCAATTATAAACCAGTTATGGTTGGGCTTTTGGTTTTCGAAACCAACCGCAACCAAATATAGGGGTGAGCATTTTATCCGTAATCCGCGGATTTAACCGGACCAACCGTTCTTTTGCAAATGGATGTCCAGACCATTCGTTAATGGATTGGATGCGGATGAAATTTTTGAAATCCAACCGATTACGGATCGGGCCCGGATGCAACCTTGAAAATCCGTTGGACATCCATATCCGTTAAATTAAAAAATTTATATAGTTCTAAAAAATACTTATGAATCATTTAGGAATTTTTAAGGTGTTTAATTGAGATGTTGTACGTGACATTTTTATATTTGTATACATATATTGGATACATAGATTTTATAAGGAGTTACTTGTGTTGGCTTTATTTTCTTTACTATAAATTTTAACTAAACAAATCCATTGGATTATCCGCATCCAATCCGTTCATCCGTGCATCCATTGGATGCAAATCCGTTGGATCTGGATTGGATGCGGATGCCAAATTTAAAATCCGTAGTGCATTGGATTGGATGCGGATGAGGTGAAAACCGGTCCATACCGGTCCATGCTCACCCCTAACCAAATATTCATATGTGAATTTTAAAGAGATTCTAGAAAATTTACGGTTAGGTTTCTCCAAACTCAACCCAACAAATAAATATGTAGCACTTTGTCGGTAGCTTTAATTTAGGAGAAACAGAATTTGTTGTATATTTTCAAATTCTCCTATTTGCTCAAACTCTACAAGATCCGTTATCACACCAAGATCAAATATCTATTGGTATAAAGACCCACTAATATCCAGCAGTTGGCCATGACCGGTTGAAAGTCAACAAGTTCTAAACATAATCCTAATATTAAGTAAGATGAAAAGAGGGAAACGTGGGGTAGTTGCCTTTGTTCCCATTATTTTCTCACAATTTCTTGATCGGAGTGGAGAAAGGCAGTTACGGCTATGACCATAACAACGTAAAATCCTTACGGTTGGATAAGTTAACTCGAAACTAACCGTAAATCCTTTACGGTTGGATTATCTAAAAACAAAACCTATACGTAAATCTGTTTAAAATTCCGAAACAATTTTTATTCATTCAGGATATTTTACGGTTAGGTCAAACCTAATATAAGTATACAAATCCAGCCGTAAAAACACATGTAATTTTATTTTTCTTTGATTACGGTTAAGAGTTCTTAGTTTTCTAACGGTAACAGTTCCAGAAAACAAATTTATGGTTGGGAAGTGAATCTGCAACCCTAATTTTTTTCTTCATTTCAATCAATTTAAACCATTTCAAACACAAAAAGGAGAAAAAAAAATAGTTTTTCGAATTTAAAATAATTTGGTTGAGAGAAGAAGAAGAGAAAAGCATGTGCTTGAAGGTGATGATATGATTCAATTGAAAAAAGAGAGGGAAGGATGGGAATTTTAGAAATAGAAAATGGGATAATTTTTGAATTAAAATTTGAAGTTAAGATGAAGAAGAAGATCTTTGAATGTGAATTAGGTTTTGATTTTAGTTTTAGTTTTTAGGTTTTGATTTTAGTTAAAGGTTATTTTAGACATTTGGTATTGAATCAAAAATACCCCATAATCAATTTTTTGGTCACTAGAAATCCAAATAAAACCCCTTTATTGGAATGTGACGCCCCAATAATAAACTTCATATAAAGAGAGAATTAAGAGAGAGGTTGAAATAGGTTATGTACGTTCAGGTGATTGAGAGCTTAATGAGACATGAGACACTCCAAGATGTTAGATCTGGGCATAAAAGGAGGGTGCATTTCCAGCCGTCCAGAGGTATATTAGTCGTCGGGCGCTGGAAAAATCCTATTCCAAGCCATCGGATTAGGAAAAAGATTGTTGTTTTTCCTCAGGTAAATCCTATTCCAAGCCGTCGGATTAGGAAAAAGATTGTTGTTTTTGTAAGGTAAGATAAGCATTTCACTGGGCTTGACTTGGATTTGGGTTCCGTGAGAGTGATTAATGAAAAAAAGCCCAAGATAGAGAGAATATATATAGTAATCGGTGAACTTGGATTAAAACGGTAATTTAGGCAGAAAAGGCCTTAGACAGGTAGGAAAAAGGGTAAATTTATTAAATACTCTTAGTTTTGACAACCACTAAATATACCCTTATACAACTATATAAATATTCATATCATTTAAATATTTTATCCATTAAAAAATAAATTACCTTAATACCCTCACTTACAATACATTTTTCCATTTAAAAATTTTATCCATTAAAAATAAATTTTTCTATTATTTCATTTCACCACCACCAATAGCACCGCCGCCACCACCACTCCACCACCACCACCACTCCTCCACCACCACCACCACTTACTAAATACAACCACCAATAACATTCCACCACCGCCGCCACCACAACCACCACCGCCGCCGCCGTCAATATTAGGTGTCAACAACTGAAGTTGATCCAAAAAATCAAAAATTCAAAAATATTTGTCAACTTTGGTCGTTGATTCCATTTTTCTTTTGTTGATACACAAACATTGGTTGTTGACTCCCTAAACTAAGGTCAATTTCTATTGTTGATACACAAATATTTGTTGTTGATTCCTTACACTAAGATCTATTTCTGTTGTTGATACACAAATATTGGTTGTTCATTCCATTTTTATTGTTCATACACAAATATTTGTTGTTGATTCCTTACACTAAGATCTATTTCTATTGTTGATACACATATATTGGTTGTTGATTCCATTTTTTTATTGTTGATACACAAACATTGGTTGTTGACTCCCTAAACTAAGGTCAATTTCTATTGTTGATACACACATATTTGTTGTTGATTCCATTTTCCCATTGTTGATACACAAACATTGGTTGTTGCCTCCCTAAACTAAGGTCAATTTCTATTGTTGATACACAAATAGCGATTCGATATCCTCTATAACCAACAAAATTAAACCTAAAATCAAACAACGACAACAAAATAAACCAGTAAATCCAACTTCAATCTAACAACGAAAAAAAAACCCTAAAAAATCAAATTCCAACAAAAATCAAAACAGATCGACAAAATTAACAAGTCACCTGTTTATACTGCTTCTTCCTCTTTCCATCAATGGTCTCAATTGTAAACTCGGTCGAGAAAATATTAGCCAGTTTCACTCCATAACCATTCCTTCCACCAGTAGTCTTCTTCTCCGCAAAAAATGACCAAATATCAACTCCGGCACATAAACACCTTCCTCCCTGATGAAACTCAACAGGAACACCATCACCATCATTATACACACTAATCGTATTACCTTCAACATCAATATCAACTCTCACCAAAGCCATTTTCGGATCTCTTTGTTTATTATCAGGACGCAAGAGAATTTTTCCTAAATCTGTTTTCTTTTGATACAACTCTTCAATTGATTTTCCTCTTTTCCCAGTTTTTGATGCTGGATTCTTCGCCGGTGGATATGATGATGAATAGGTATTCGTGCAATCCCCAAATGGAGTCCTACTTCTGGTATTCATTTCTCTTCTAGGATGTAGAAAATTGGAATTGAAAGAAAAACAGAAGCAGGTGGAGAAGAAATTGAGATTTTTTTTAGGAGAAAGAAACGAATCTTGATGGAGGTAAGGAACTGAGATTCATATCCATTGACTGAGATTCATATCCATTGACTAATAGCGATTCGATATCCTCTATAACCATTAACGGAGGCCAAAAAAAGGCCGGAGAAACGACGGTGATGTTGGCGGTGGTTTTCGGGAGAGCAGCAGAGAGAGTTTAGATCTGAAAATGAAAATAAAAAAACGATTCTTTAAAAATCTTATTAGTAAATTTGGAAGAAGCAAAAATGTTAATGGACCCCTGATGGGCTTATAGATGGAGAGGGGTATTTTTATTGCATGATAAGCGTATTTCTGAAGCCCATCAAAACAAGGGTCAATTATATAATTCCCACTAGGAAAAAGCCCTTCAAAGAGTCTGTCCCTGTGCGGTCGCATCTATGGTGCTATTTCAGTACCGGATTTGGCAAGATACTCGAAAACGATGAACTCCGCAAAAATACCGACATAGTAAGTTTTGACTCCTTGAATGATCAACTCTCCATCTTCAAATATGGTTTTGCAGTTCTCATCAGTGCATTAAATAGCAGTTTTTCAGAGAATAGTAATGTTCTAGCTTTCTATGTCATACTCATACAAACTTGAAAAATGAATCATTTTTGAATGCAGTAACTATATGTTGCCTCAGTACGTGATGAATGGAAGATATTCCGAACAATCCGATGTTTATAGTTTTGGAGTTTCGCTGCTAGAGATTGTGAGGGGAAAGTGATACAATAGCTTTTATAATGAGGCTATCTTTAAGCCTTTTGGGATATTTAGCTGATCAATATACTCACATTTCATACTCTTGGTGCATAATATTTTTTTCGAATGAGAAAAATTTATATTAAGAAAAAAATGGCCAGAAGCGCTATTACAACATACATCAGAGAAAATTATATAAGCACTGAAAGCTCCCAATTATGTAAAATTTGGCAACTATCTAAGAACTTGAAAGTATTTGTGTCGCAACTCCATAACACCACAGTTTTCTTAACACGAACAACGATTTCAAAAACTTCTTTATGCCTACCGCCAAACACCCTGCTATTCCTTTCCTTCCAAATATTCCAAATAATAGCATAAGGAAGTAAGTTCCATATGCGTTTACATCTACCTTGCATCACATTGCAGGCCTAGGCTTCAAAGATATGTTCTACAGTACCAGGAATAGGCCATGATACATGCAAAGATTTTATAAAATAATCCCAAATCTGGAAAGTATAATCGCAGTGTAACATCAGGTGATCAGACGTCTCCATTGTCGAGTTACTGAGAGGACAAGACACACTTGGCAGTTCAATTCCTTTATGTTGAAGCATATTACGAATAGGAAGGGAATTGTGAAAAATAACCCACAATAAAAAGCTAACCTTGGGCGGAATGTAATGCTTCCAAAAGAATTTCGAAAAGGAACAGTCAGGAACACTACCTGTGAGCACTTCATAACAGGTCATGCTACTGAAATTGGCAGGAAAATCTACTTCATCTTCACCTTCCAACAGCACCGGAACAGTGCCTAGATCACGCCTTAAAATATGAGATTGGTGCATGATATTAAAATATGAGATATTGATTTTTCATTTCAAAATAAGATATGAGATATGTATGTTAATGGTTTACTTGGTGATTTGTTTTATTGCAGGTGTTAAACATGTCGAAAGAAAGCAGGAGACAGTGGCTGATTGACCCAATTTTGATGCTAGAGGCTTAAAGACCTTATACGAGGCAGAAATATTTTGACGTAATGGACCGGTTTTCACCTCATCCGCATCCAATCAAATTCACTACGGATTTCAAATTTGGCATTCGCATCCAATCCAACAACCAATGGATGCACGGATGAACGGATTGGGTGCGGATAATCCAACGAATTTATGTTAGTTAAAATTTATAATGAAAAATATTAAGCCAATTATCGATGACTTCTTATAGAACATACACATTTTATTTTATATATGTATGTAAATATAGAAGTGTCATGGACAACACTCCAAGCAAACACCTTAAAAATTCCAAAACTATCTATATATTTTCTAGAAACAATATAAACGCCCTTAATCTAACGGATATGGATGTCCAACGGATTTTTAAGGTTGCATCCGGGCCCAATCCGTAATCCGTTGGATTCCAAAATTCTCATCCGCGTCCAACCCTTTAGCGAACGGTCTGTTCATCCATCCGCAAGAATACGGTTGGTCCCGGTTAAATCCGCGGATTACTGGTAAAATGCTCACCCCTACATGTGGAAATTTTTGTGCGTGCAAGAATTTGCAAAGGATAGACCAACTATGTCGGTCAAGGATTATTCCAAGTGAAATCACAGCTCTTGCTACCCCTTTGAGACCTGCATTTACCGGGTGAGGTGTTTTTGTTTGAATATTCACAATATATGCGGAAGATTTAGTCGGATTTAGTCCGTTATTAAATTTTGTATGCTAGCTGGATAAGCCTAGTCAAACATATGCAACATAAAGATATGCATTATGTTGCTTATCTTTAGGTTTACTGTTTATCTATTTTCCTATATAAATAGGAATCATTGTAAATGTAAAAATATCCCAGAATGATCAAGCTCTGGAGATCAATATAATCTCACCCTTAGGGGTTTCTCCGTGGACGTAGGCCATTAATACCGAACCACGTAATATCGGTTTGTCCCTTATTTCATCTTATGTTTTCATTTTCATTTGATATGTAGAATTTATTTATCTTAATCACTGTTTTCTATAATGATATTCATCTTAGTTGGATCTACATATCAAAATCTAAGAATTTTCTTCTAATTCAAGTTTATCTCAAGATGAAAACAAGAAAACATGTTCCATAAACTATGTAGCTGATACATGCATTTTTGGTAGAATTTTGATCCATCGTAAGTGTCAGCACTGTCAGGTGTGAAACCATTTTTATTTTTTATGGATTTTCCTGTAATCTGTTGAATCATGATATCTTTGACCAAATGGGATTTGTCCAATAATAATGTTATACTGTATCAATGAACTAAAAAGATAGCCGAATGTATCTCGGATTCTCAATCACTTTGACTTCGTTGCTATAGTATTAAAAATCAAACTCTTATGATTTCAACAATATAAACACAAAGTACAATCATTGTAAGGGTCAAGAAACTTCATATGCGTAAGCTACTTCTCTTCCCTCTTTAGAATTTTATACTTGTTCCTAACCTTCATTTTGACCGCAGAAGCTCTGAATCACCAAGAACTTGAAATCAAATATCAATCTTATCTTTTATTCTCTATCAGGAAATCACAACAGTTCTTAACTAACAATAATAAGCAGAGAAAAGAAACAGTTGTTATGGGTATTGAAAGAAGAGACATCAAACATATTCTTCCTTGTCTCTTTACTCTATTCTTCTCAATTCTTTATTACATTAGTGCTGCACAAGAAACTAATTTCATTACAGCTTCTCAATACATTTCAGACAACCAAACACTAGTGTCATCGGGTGACAAATTCAGACTAGGCTTCATTAGCTTTGGTGAAAACTCTATCAATCGTTATGTCGGGATATGGTTCAACAATATTCAGGGACCTAATACAACTGTATGGCTAGCTAACCGAGACAAACCGCTCAATGATTCTTCTGGTGTTTTCAAGATTGCAGATGATGGAAATCTTGTAGTTTTAGATGGACGAAATAACATTGCTTGGAGTACAGATGTTTCTAACATCACGTTTGGTAACACGAGAGCTGAATTAATGGATACAGGCAATCTTATGTTAAGAGAAACGACGAACAGTAGTAGCAACAATGGTAGGATATTATGGGAGAGTTTCGATCACCCATCTAATGTATTCATTCCAGAGATGAAGTTTGGTGTGAACGTCAAACCGGGTCTGAAAGGAAAGATGACTTCCTGGAGAAATAGCTCCGATCCTTCTACAGGAAGCTTCGGCTTAGAGTTAGACCCTTCAAGACTATCTCAGATTATAATCAAGGACGTTTCGAATGATGAACTGTATTGGCGAAGTGGTCCGTGGAATAATCGAATCTTTATAGGCATCCCAACGATGTACAACGTTTATGTTGATGGATTCAATCTTGTTAGAGTTAGTCAACAAGTTTATCTAACTCTTGGTCATGTAGAAAATACGTCCATCAAGAGGTTTGCTTTAGAACCTGACGGAAAATTTGTGCTAAGAAATTGGATTGAGAATGACAACGAATGGTTGGATGCATGGTACTCACGAATTTCGGATTGCGATATTTACAGAAAATGTGGGCCTTTTGGAAGCTGTGATGCATTGGCTTCACCCATTTGTAGTTGCTTAAAAGGGTTTGTACCGAAGTCGGAAAAGGAATGGAGTAATGGGAACTGGTCAGGCGGGTGTGCGAGAAGGTCAGATTTGCAGTGTCAGAGAAACAACAATGGAACCATTGAGAGAAACAATGGAACCATTGAGAGAAACAATGGAAGTAGTACTTATGACGAAGAGAAAAAACCAGATGGTTTTCTGACACTTGCCAACATGAAGGTGCCTGATCATGCTGAATGGTTGCAAGGTGAAAACACAGAAGAGTGTGAACAAAAATGTTTAGGCGACTGTTCTTGCTTAGCATACTCTTATGAAAACAACATTGGATGCATGTGGTGGGCAAGTAATTTGATTGATACACAAAAGTTCAGTAACTTTTCTAAAGCTGGCGTTGAACTTCATATCAAGGTTGCTAATTCTGAGCTCCGTAAGTCCCTTTACTGCCTTTTTCTTTTTTCAAGTAATTCATTCCGGTGACTGCTTATATCTTTAAAACCATTTCAATCTCATTTATTCTCTAGTGCTCAAGGATAAAGACATTTCGAAATTCATTTCAGGGTCATGTTGGAGTATATGGCATATAAATTTGCCTAGAAACATGTTGCATTTCTGACAGATTTATGCTCAGGTTTCAATTATAATATGTACAAGCTTCTTGTTGTTGGACTTTTTCTGTTGGGTACTTAACTGTGAATTTATTACGGAAATTCATTCTCATATGCAGCTAAGAAGAAGGGTGCCAAGATAGCTATCATAATTTCAGTGGTTGTAGGATTAGTTGTGATCAGTCTTTGCACATTCTTTTGTTGGAGGTGGATGGCAAAAAAAAGAGGTACAAAAAATGACTGACATTTGAATTTATCAAAGTAACTTGAATTTGTATTTCAAATTCCATAATTGCAACTTACAAATGGTGAAATTAGCAGGAAAAATGAACCAAGGCATAGGATTTTCTTTATTTGGTGATACTTATAGAGAAATTTCAGACCCAAATATGTTTGGTGACAATCCAGAACTTAAAATGTTCAATTTTGAAACCTTATGTATCGCCACGGAGGGTTTTAGCGGAGCCACTAAACTTGGGCATGGTGGTTTTGGTTCAGTCTATAAGGTAACTATTATTGTTCTTACCACATTTGTTTGGTAATACGTGAGTTGTAATAACTAGATAGCTATACACTAAATGGTCAATTTCAGGCTAAGTTACCGGATGGACAAGAAGTAGCTGTGAAAAGGCTTTCGATGACTTCAGGACAAGGCATGGAAGAATTTAAAAATGAAGTTGTGGTGATCTCTAAACTTCAACACAGGAATTTAGTTAGACTTTTGGGTTGTTGCATAGAAGGAGTAGAGAAGATTTTGGTATATGAATACATGCCCAACAAAAGCTTGGATGCATTTCTCTTTGGTAAGAGTTTTCACAAATTTAGTTGATTAATTATGTGGCGTGCATGTTCTCGAATTCAAGTCTTGGGTCTGTAAAATCTGCTTGGTGAACTTCCTAGTGTCTATATTATGATCCATAGCTTAAAGTAGTTCTGCTTTTGTATTGACTTGTTTTATATGGTTTTGGATCAGATCCAACCCAGCGGGCACTCTTAAATTGGGAGAAGTGTTTCCAAATTATCGAGGGGATAAGTCGTGGGATCCTTTACCTTCACCGAGATTCTAGATTAAGAGTAATTCATAGAGACTTGAAGGCGAGCAACGTTTTGTTGGATGAAAAGCTGAATCCTAAAATTTCAGACTTTGGGATGGCAAGGATTTTTGGAGGCGATGAGCTCCAAGCAGATACTAGAAGGGTTGTTGGGACATAGTAAGTAGCAGTTGCTAGTATTTCGTTGGTAGTTTTTATTTCGAGAATTATTTTAAAATTGTGTTTCGTCTCGATAAACTGCAGTGGTTATATGTCTCCCGAGTATGCAATGGAAGGTCGGTTTTCAGAAAAATCCGATGTTTTCAGTTTTGGTGTGTTGCTGCTAGAAATTGTGAGTGGAAAGAGGAACACTAGTTTTCACCTTCAGGAGTTATCATTAAGCCTTTTGGGATATGTAAGTTTGGCGACCATTCCTAAGTTAATTGTTGAACATCAATGTTGCGAAAGTTATTACAAATATGATTTTTATTACGGTTGTTTCTAATAATCAAGTAAAAGACTGACTTTTCATATTGTTTCAGGCATGGAAACTGTGGAACGAAAACATGATGCAAAGACTTGTTGATCCTTCATTGCTATCTGAACACAAATATGAGGTAGATATTATGAGATGTATTCATGTGGGATTACTGTGTGTACAAGAGTCTGCAAAGGACAGACCAACTATGTCCATTGTACTATCGATGCTTACAAGTGAAATTGTGAACCTTCCGCCTCCGAGGCAACCGGCTTTCATAGAGAGGGAGTCTTCTACTTCAAGGTCATTTCCTGAGACGCCAAAGCCTTTCTCTATAAACAACTTAACTATCACAAATGTTGAAGGGCGTTGAACCTTTTTTTTTCTTTTTTTGTTTGTTGTTTGTTTATATAAGTCAAGTTCTTTCATTCGTATACATCAAAAACAAGAAATAAAAGCAACTCCAATAGTTTTCTGTACACTGCCTGGGAGTAGAAAACAGGAAGAGTTTCTTTTACTCACAAGTTCAGCCCACCACGTAGCCATTACTGCATAACTGAAACACAGAGAAATATTAGTTATTAAGTCAAAAATTCCTAAAATACTTAAGGAAAATAAATAAATAAATAAAATAAAAAACAGTGTGTATTTGCTTTTAAAGCTCGGAATCAGTGTAATCTTTTAATCTTTTATGAGGACATTCTGCTGGACGCTATTAGCATTTTAAATACTATCCCAAACTGGGAATGTAATTTTATTCCTAGATTTTGCAATAAAGCTGCTGACAAACTAGCCAAGTTTAGCAGAAAATATGGTATTACTAAAGTTTGGTTTGATAAGCCCCCTAGCATTATTGAAAGCCAACTTCTTTCAGACAATGTAATGGTTTCAAATTAATAAATTTTTCAATCTTTAGCATCAAAAAAAAAATAAAAAAAAAATACAGGTTCCAGATTCTTTATTTGTTTGGCCTCATTGGTGAGTTGTTGGAAAATTAAATGGAAGGTTCATATGAATGGAATTTGTTTAGTATCTAATGGAGCTGAGTTTCTTGAGTTAATTGGATTTGGCCCAATTAAAATTTGGTCCGGGTTAGTTAGGGTATTTCCAATTTGGAAACCAAAGGAACCATTACCGAAAATGTGAAAGGACACGACCTTTCATAAGAAACCTTTGGAAACAACTCCATGAAACATCATGATGTTTGTGAAAGGACAATAGTCCCACATCACTAGTTTCTGCATAATGAACTTAAAATATACTCTCTCCGTCCAATTTTACTTGCCAAAATTCGATTTTGCAAAAACTTAAAAGAAATTCAAATTACTTCCACATACACCATTGATCTTCCAAATTTTTTGTTTAATATACAAATTTTGATATCCTAGTTTTTGTTTATGTCTTGATAATTAGAAAATTTTAGTGCGAAATATTTCAATTTTTTTGTACAAATTTGCTAAAAAAAACACAATTTTGGCAAGTAAAGTTGGACGAAGGGAGTAATATGGAAGGGCCGCTCCACTCATTTCCAATTAGTTTTGAGTTGAATGCCCGTAGACTTTAACATAGTATCATAGCTAGGCCCGTACGCGGGATGTAGGCCGAATTAGTGGTCACCGTGACCGAATGATTGGTCACATGTGCACCCCATGACCGAATGACTGGTCACTCGTATGACCTATACGTGGGGTGAACCGTGACCGAATTTCACCAGCATACCCATGACCCACACGTGCGTAGGTCAACGTGTTAGGACGAATGAATGGCCTTACACGTGAGGGCGGGTGTGAAAGGACAATAGGATAATTCGTAACTTTTTGTGGGATGACGGTGACGCTAAAAAATATCATTTGGTTGATTTTTATGAAACTGTTAAACCCAAAATAAATGGTGGGTTAGGAATCAAAAATCTTCATCTGATGAACTTGGCTCTCTTATTGAAGTGGCTTTGGAAATTTGGTGAAGAAGATAACCCTCTGTGGAAGAATCTCATTGCAGAAAAGTATGCTTTGGCTAAGTTCGAGTGGAATTCTAAGGCTCCTAAGCAAGCTTACGGGTGCTGCATTTGGAGAGGTATTCACAATCTCACTACGAACTTTAATTATAATTGCAAATTTGTGGTGGACAACGGCATTAGGGTCGGTTTTTGGACAAATATTTGGGTGGGAAAAACGCCACTAGCAGATCAATTTCCGAATGCTTTTCAGGTTTCAACTACAAAGTCAAGCTCAATTGCTCAAGTTTACAATAACCAAAATAACTACTGGGACTTGGGTATATCAAAGAGAGTGCAAGATCATGTCATTAGAGACATCGCCGGATTATTATTTTTGTTGGAGACCAACAATGTTTATCCCAATAACAACAATGGTGCCGATTGTAGGCAATAGATGTGCAACAACTTGGAGGGTCCTTTTTTAGTCAAGGGGTGCTATAACTGGTTGGTTTCCGAGAGAAATTCACCTCCTACAGATGCATCTATTGTCCACCCCAAGAGAGTTTGGTCAAAGTTGTGGCCCTCTAAAGTAAGCTTCTTTCTATGGGTGGCCTCTAAAGACAAGGTCCTTACTCAAGACAAGTTATGTAAGAGAAAGTGGAGACCGTGGAATAACCATTGTTATATGTGTATCAATGATGAAGAAACCTCCAAGCATATTCTCCTCCAGTGCGACACAGCCAATCAAATATGGAACTTTTTCAAAGCTGAATTTAAGATTATTTGGATGATGCCCCCTTCGATCCACATTGCTCTTAACTCTTAGCCTAGACCTAACAGCAAGTCAAGAAAATCTCTTGTGGTGAAAGCTCTTCCAGCTTCAATCATCTGGACCGTGTAGGAAGAAACAAACAACCGAGTATTCAAAAACAAGTCGCGGACGATTCCTAAGATCATCGAAAAAATCAGGTTCACCACTGCTTATTGGTTGTACCTTCAGCCTACTTTCAAAGGGGTGTCGCTGAAACAATTCATGTTAACGTGGAAAGATGTCGTGTTAAAACCTCCCTGATCTTTTCTTTTCAGTTCAGTTTTGTCTAGGTACGAGGAATCTCAGGGTGTTGTGCTTGTTTTGTTTTTGTTTTTGCTTTTGGGTGGATTTACCGCCTTTACTTTTGGTCGAAGATAGTTTGTGTCTTGTGTTCATGCTCTGTGAACATTTTGTCTTTTCTTAATAAATTTATTTACCGATCAAAAAAAAAAACTCAAAATTGTCCTATCCACATTGATGAAGCTATGCCTATTCAGGATGATATAAGCGGGCTAGCTCTTCCCCGACTTTATTTCATTCTAATGGGACTAACTGTGTTATTTTTCTTCTTTTGAAACATGATTTTTATTGATCAATTAGTAGGTTGTTACAAGAGGGCCGGTATTGCATACCCGCAGATTCAAATACATCAACAACATAAAAAATCAATACCATCCCTCACTCCAGAATAAAAGTAGCACTGGTGGAGATTACCCTCTCTCATATTGGTTGGTAAGCGTAACCTCGCGCTCTCATTGGCTAATTGAGAAACCATTCGTATTCGTCGAATGAAATTTCGTGAGATATGGTGCGTTGATCTGACAATGTACGGTGTAGATTGGGCGGATTGTTGGGACACACGCGACGGACATCCCTCATTATTTAGAAAAATTGATATATTAATTTCCTGCATTTAATGTGAAAATTCAGAAAATAAAGAAAACTACTATATTGATTTCAGACATTTATAATTAAAAAAAATAATCAATTCAACATATTTATGAAATAAAATAATATGATTTATATTTTTCGAATCTTTTATAATTTCATGTATTTATTATAAAAAATGAACGCGCAATTGGGGGATATTGATACAAGACAAAATAGGGATCCATATATCAATTGAGGGTCACCCCTTGTGTAATTATATTTTAAATTCCTAATCTAGCCCCCACTAATCAGGATTAGTGATTAATTATAATTAGTAAAATGTTAAGTATTTGTTAATGATTAGTGTGTATTTGTATTTGGGTGAATGAGAGGAGAGTAAAAAGATGGAATTTTTTTTTGAGAGAGAACTTTTTTTGGTGAAAGTGGAGGATTATTGTGAAGAGGGAACTGCTGCTAAGAGGTTGAAAGTTTGATTTTTTTTTCTTTGAATCCACCATTGTTGCAGCTGAAATAGCTCGGTGCCGGCATTTGTTGAAAACTTTCATAAATGTTTGCCACTTTCATAAACCGTGCGTTGATCTTCAAAACCTTTTTTTTTGTTTTAATCAGTCCACTGCCGGCATAGTCAGTTGATTCTCCAGCATGCCGGTACCTATGCCGACATAGTATTTGCTTAAATTTCAATGCTGGCACAGGATAAAAAGTATCTAGAAAGTTGATTTTTTTTTTCACTTGACTACCGGCATTGATAGGAAGTTTTAGAGCATGCCGGCACCATTTTCCGGCATATGGTCTTCATAAATTCCGGCATGGTCTTCATCACCTCCGGCGATGTAAAAAAAATCCGTTTTGAATTTTTTCTGGTTTTAATCAGTCCATTGCCGGCACAATTAGTTAATTCTCGAGCATGCCGGCACTTGACTACCGGCATAGTATGTTGCTTTAATTTCTTTGTCGGCACCGTTTTCCGTCATGGTCTTCATCACTTTTAGCATGATCTTCATCACTTCCGAATTAAGAAAGAAAAAAAATCGTTTCCAAAGTGAGGAGCCGACAGAGAAGGAGAAGAGAATTTGATAGGGAGTGGGGAGAGTTTAGAATTTGAAAGGGAATTGGGTATATTTGGGTAGAAGAGATTAATAAGAAGTGGAGATGGAAATGGAGGTATGATTTTGTTTTTTGATTTTAATTTTGAGGGAAGGGTATTTTAGTATTTTCATAACCAAAAATCACCCCTTAGCACACACCATGGGTTGGGGGAAGTAATTTATATCCCCCAATTAATTCTCATATCCCCCAATTGCGCGTTCTAAAAAATCTAGAAAATAAAAACAACTACTATATTCATTTTGTACATTTATGACTTAAATAAAAAAATCAATTCAACATACTTATGGAATAAAATAATAAGATTTATATTTTTTGAATCTTTTATACAGCAAAAAATCTAAAAATGACAAAGAAAACTACTATATTAATTTCTCAAATTTATGATTAAAATAAAATAAAATAAAAATCAATTTAATTTTTTATTATAAAAAATCTAGAAAATAAAAAAAACTATTATATTAATTTTGTACATTTATGACTGACATAAAAAAAATCAATTAAACATAATATTTATATTTTTGAATCTTTTATAAGGAAAAAAATTCTAGAAATGACTATATTAATTTTTAGTATTAATAATAAACATCTAGAAAATCCAGACATGTTTATGCGTTTGACAAAGAATCCAAGCATATTCATAAATCTGATATAGAAAATAATTTCAAAGATTTTATCCATTTCAATGGGGTAATTTTTTTTTAATTAATACTCCCTCCGTCCCACTATTAAGTGACCTATTTGATTTTAGATTTTGTCCCACTAATAAATAACCTGTATCACTAAACAAGAAGATATTTCTAAAATTATCCTTCTAGTTAATTATAAAAAATATAAAAAATATGCATAATTTGATAGACATGTTTATATTCGTTACGTAGGTGTTTTAAAATGCTTTTCAATGTGATGAAGTTTGCGAACATCCGTGGAGTAGTTTGAGAGATAAATCATTTCTAAATTTCACTAGTTATTATCCATAAGGGTATAATTGTAAAATAGTATTTTCCTTGCTTGCCTTAAAAATTGTGCAAACTTAAACTTGGTCACTTAATAGTGGGACGGAGTGAGTATTAATATGGTCTTAAAAATGGTATCCTTTAATATACACACGGTTATTCGGGGAAAAAAATCAATACGCAGATAATTTCTTTAATAATACTACTATCAAGTTGTCGTTACTATCATTATTAAAAATATTTTAATTGTCTAAAGAATTGTTTAGTTAGCAACGATGCTAGTAGTGGTGTTGGTAGATTTATTTTTCATAGATTAGGTATTGCTATTCAAAAAAGAGTTGGTGCCCAGCTTGTTGCTAGGTTACCAACCAAGGTTGTTTACCGACCTTAATCAATTGTATTATTATTGGATTTTTTATTTGATTATTTTTAACATTAATACTAATATGTTGTTAATTTTTTTTCTTCTAATTATGAAAATAATTTTCCTAATTTTCTTTCTTTAAGATATTGATTGATATTGTTTCTCAATAAAAGTAATTTCTTATTGAAATTTAGTTTTGGTGACTGAATATAAATAATTCAAGCGAAAGCCAAACCTCATTGTTTGCGCGTTACTTTTCTTTTCGGATTTTTTTCTTCCTTTTTTTTTCCAGTTTCTTACAATCTAGGATTTTGTTGTCTAATCTATTTTTATTGTATGTTTTGCATGTAATCAATAGGTTGCGGTGATGGGAGGTCAATATTAAGTTTTTACTGGTGGTATGTTTCTTACCTATTTTCAATATAGTCCATGATGTTTATGGGTTTGATCTTTTCAGAAAAATTAAAATATTTAGTTTGGAAATGTGGTTTAGGAAGTCAACATCTCATCAGAAGTGTCTGTTTGAAAAGGTGAAATTGAAGTACCAATTTCATTTAGGTCTCAATTCGGTTTTTCCTAAGGTTATAGTTTGTTTGTTGACTATCTCTGTGTTTCAGGTGCGAGAGAAATTCCAGAATAATTTCATTAGAATGGGGTAAGCACACTAGACCATTTTTGCGGATTAGAAACAAAAATTAGCAACGGCTCTTAAGTTGTTGCGAATTCGCAACTAAATTCGCAACTGCTAAAAATTTAGCAACAGCTTTCCGCAGTTGCGAAATTTGTAACAGCACAGAGTCGTTGTGAAATTTTCAGCCATGTTGCAATTCGCAACTGATGACCATACCACTTGTGTTGTCCAACTGTGTGCAAGGTAACAATTGAATTGTAGGTGTGTGAACCAACTGTGTACAAGGTAACACATTAAAACCCTAGATTCTATCATTCTATCCCATTCTTTCTCTCTTTCTATCCCATAATGTTTAAATGTTGTGTGTTTTGGGCTGAAAATGGCCTGAAAATGTTGCAGGGAACTCTTGACTAGGTTAATAAGGATAGACTTGACCATTTTTTTCAATGTTGCAAATATTTAGCAACGGCTAAAAACAGTTGCTAAATTTGGAACCAGAATAAAAAAACCAGGTCCGGCTAGAAGGAACCGTTCTAAGTTTTTTTTTGTTCCAAATTTCGCAACGGCTGTAGGACAGTTGCAAATTTTGAATTTCGCAACTGCTTGAAGCTGTTGCGACAAAAATACAGCAACTGCAATCAATTGTTTCTAAACCTGTTCGCAACTGCTGAAACCGTTGCGAAGTAAGGAAAAAAACAGTTGGGTGAACCGAAAACCGTTGCGAATTTTTTTCCGCAACGACTTAAGAGTTGTTGTCAAAAAAAATGCAACGCCACGTTTCGCAACAGCTTGATGCTGTTGCAAGTCCCTTTTGCAACGACAGTCGGCCGTTGTGAAACCCGAAAAATGGTGTAGTGGCATGCTTATTTGTGGGTACAATTTACACATAGAAATTGTTATTGGCTATTTTCTGCGGGGTTGAGGAGATGCCTATAAACAATTATGCTGACAGCAGGTAACTGATATGGTGGAGTAATTTTTATTAAAATTTGTGGAGGAAAATTGCGGTGTGCAGTAGTAGGGTTTAGCTTATGAAGATGCGATGTAAGGTTGTTTATTTTGTTTTCTTCATTTTCTGTTTTATTATGATGATTTTGCCAAAACAAAATATGTATAGCAAAAGTAGGTGTTTAATCGTTTTGTTGTTATTTTTTTGTAATGTTGTTCACAGTATGATATTTTGAGTTCACACAAATATTTAGTTCATTGAGATTATTTATTCATAATGGTTACTGCAATTCACGTGTTCATGATCTAAAAATGATAAATTTTGGGAAGGAGGGACACAACCTATTCATTCTAACGGTAGTTGTATTTTTGTGTTGTTGGTATCATTTGCTTGACACAAATTTTAGGTTTTGCCTATCGCAGGGTGCAGTGCGGGTTAACTAAATGGTACTTATAATTTGTAATCCGTGAATTAGATGTGTTATGCCTAAGTTTTATATGCACGCTGCAAATGGATTTCTAATAATTTGATACTTTTGGGCTTAAAATTGCTTAAATTTACTCCATTAGGTGTAAAAAAATCTTTTCTCATGTTAGAGGAGGTAGGATGGAAATGTGGGTAGGTTTAAATTAGATAACTCTCTGTTAGAATCAACATAGTTAACCAAAATGTTGGCGACTTTAGACTTTGTGTAACTGTTAGCTTTATTCTCTATATAATAACAAATTTTTTGGAGCGTTCTCATTCACCGGAGCTCCACGTTAATTCTGTCTTCTGGTTGATTCTGGCCCCACCATTTATATATTTTTGGTAATAGAATATTAAATTTTAACTAATAGAATAATATTTTTTCTAAAATTAAAATAACTAAATTTTAAAAATCTTTTTCTTGCCTCTCATAACAAAATCTTAAAAATCTCCTAACATGCGAATAATATATCAAATCACGATTCCATCGGATAATCAAAAAAATAAATCTAATGATCATCACGTGATGAGATAATGGATCGAATGATCATCACGTGATGAAAAAATTTGATCGAATGATCATCAAGTGTCCATTGTCCGTTTACATACACAAAAAACGTTATTTTCCTAATTACATCCCAAACTATCAATTAAATCGAGAAAAAATAAAATTTAATAAAAAACCTGATTAACCCGGCCATAGATCTCTATTCTGCAAAACTTGATTGGCCCGGTTATGAATCTCTTTTCCGCAAATCTTTGTTGGTGGTCCTGCACATCAATTAGATTTTTTTAGTAATATGTATGAATGATTTGGTACAAAAATGATTGTTTGAATAAAGCTAATACAAAACAAAAAATGCGCTAATACAAAAGAAACTATGATTAACTTATTATGTTGTTTTTATGATTGTGTAGCTGTTTTTGGAGAAATACACTTGTGTGGAAAAAGTCGCTCAAAAAGTGCTATTTAGACCCCGGAGAAAAGTACTAAAGGCACCCTCACTTTGGATAAGCAACGGCATCTTCAGGAGTTGCAGTGTAATGGGTTAAGTTGTTGTAGACTTTAACCGAGTCGCAGTCAGAAACAATATAGCTGCAAAATGAAATAGATTGTGTTGTGTTTTTCATCTAGTCCAAATTCTTTTGAAAAATCTTAAGAGAAAACTAGAAAACTTACCCATCAAGACCCCATTGGTCTCTTATGATTCCTTTAAGAAGATCTGCATTAGCACAAGTAGGAATACCATTCACCTTATTATAAGAACACATCACGCTGCTAACATGTCCTTCAATGACACAACTCTTGAACGGAGGCTGATACGTATCCTCCATATCTTGCAATGTTACCTTTGCATCAAAGTAATAGCGATCAGCTCCTTTCCAGTTATCAACATCATATGCAGTATAGTGCTTGCAACAACTGGAGACCTTAAGTGCATTACTTGAGACATTTTTCCCGTTTGCACCCATCTCTTGAAGTCCACGAACATAATTCACACCGTACTTTGACACAACCAACGGGTCCTCCCCTGCAGTCTCTTGCCCTCTACCCCATCTAGGATCTCTATAAACGTTAACATTAGGACTCCAGTATGTTAACCCTCCAACACGTAGATTATACATTGCTCTAGCTTCAGTGGAAACCACACTCCCCATTTCATGCCATAATGTGGAATTGAAACTTGCTGCAGATAAAATGACTGCAGGGAAACTTGTTGCACCTGGTACAGTTGAATTGAAAGATACTCCCCAACATTTTCCGACACCGTGAAGTGCTTCATTCCACCACTGGTATGAAGGAACATTAAGCCTTGGTACACCTGAAGCCTTATTTACGAGCTGCTTCAACCGAAATCTTAGCATCATTATAATCCTTGGCAAGCTCAATTGGGTCTTCCACGACTTTATCATTAAACGAAGGAAGTACATTGTTTTATTAATAGCAGCGGAAAATTAGTTGATGCATAAATCATAATATGGCTACCTAAAGTATTATGTATGCTTTGTGATGGTTTGCATAATTGATATACATTTAAATTTTTTTTTTTTTTTGACAATCAACATATTTCAATTCATTCAAATCAAAACAGTGATTACATGTTCGCTTACAAAAATAACAAAAACATCAAAATACAAGATAATCAAGACCCTAATACAAATAAGGACATCAATTACAAGTAGATCGCGAAGAGAAAGAGCAATAAACCGCAGAGATATCCAATTTCTTTTTATGTATAAGGGAGAGATGATGGTAGATCCGGAAATGATGTCCGACCATTTAATCAGATTGTAGTCTTCTTCGATAAGAGATGCTCCTAAAACAAAGGAGTAATTTGCCCATGAATTTGTCGATTTACACAAACGCGGATGTTGATTGAAAGCGATGTAGTGATGAATCGTTGATGTTTTTGAATAGAGAAAAGCAAGCCACGAACCAGCCATTAAAACTTGAAGAACTCGCCCCACAACGACGAAGAAAAATCGCCCCAAAACGGCGAAGAAATATGTCAAAAGACACCATAAACGAAGTAAAAACATCTTATTCATTATCTACTACCAAAAACTTTAAAAGAAAAAGGAATTTTTGCTCAGATCTGGTTCAAAAGGACCAAATCTGAGCAAGACAGCTCAATGATTTTTTTTTCTTTTGAGAAAGGGAGGAGAAAGAGAGAGAGATTTAATTTTCTAAAACTTTGACTAAAATGATAAATACCTCCCAATTTATTGTAAAAACTCCAAATTTTGTTCAGTGTTGTCTTTAACATTTTAGAGGCTCAAGGCGAGCACTAAAAAAAGCGTTTTTTTTTACTTATACACATGGGGAAAAAAACATAATTATAAATGAAGAAATTACAACAGATGGAACAATCTATTAATGCATACATATAAAATTTTAATAAGGGTTAAAAAACAACTCAAACTTTAAGTGAAAGGTACCTATGACCTATCTAAAAAAAACAACTGCAAAGTAGCGACAAAACTGCTAAAGAAAACACATCATCCTATAAAGATTGGGCTTCCTGGGGTTTTGGTTGCGAATGTATTAGTTTTCTTTTCTCTTTCTCTCCTTCATTTTCTGACTACCAGACTTACACTTTGGAGCCATTTTGAGAAACTTCTTCGCCTGCACACAGTTTAAACAACACAAATTTACAATTAGTGATATAATAGACAACCTACAACTACAAAAAAATCTTTGAAATATGGTGACATCTAACAAGGTATGATCATGTTTTAAGATTAAGACTAGATTTTGGGCCCGTGCTATGCAATGGGCGAATCCAAAAACCGCTTTGCTTCGCCCCATAACGATGCATACTTAGAATTTTTGTTTTGGTTTAGCTCGGCTTCGCCTCGCCCCTCCTGATACAGCTTAGGATTTTTTTTATTCGGTGTGGATCAGCTTTGTCTCTCCCCGTCGATTAGGATTTGGTGTGATACATTTTTGATTTGGTATGACTCGGCTTCGCCTCGTCCTCGCCCCAATGTACGAAATCATATGATTTTTTATTTGGTGCTCAAATTATTTCAATAATACATCAGTTTACTCAATCTTCTTCCGTACACGATGATTTATGCATTTAGTTTCAAATTTACATACAATCTTTCAAGCAAAAATGTGAGCTCTTAATAAAACCAAGACATTAAAATGACGGACATGGTGAGACCTTCAGCAAAATATTTAATAGCAGGACCACCTTCATTTTACAAAAGGACTCGACTTGGATTCTTTCCTTTCTTTCCCACCACATTTGCCTTGTCAGCTTCCACAGCCCCAGTGGAAGGTTTGGCCGTGGAAATGATACTGGAAAATCAAGGATGCTCCTCTACCCAGTTGGAACAACAATATCGTTTCGTGCTTCTATGTTATTTAAAGTACCAGCAGCCAGTAGGAGAACCAATCCCAGAAGCAAAACCCAAGTGTGTTATTTCTGAGAATCATGTCCTTCACCAAGTACTAGAGGACTTGTTGATGATGCATGGGAACTTCCCAGCGCTTCAAAGTCGTCCAAGGAAAATATAGAAGTAGCACTGGCCTGCCAATTGTATAAATATGCTCTTTTTTTTCTAGGTCCTAATCAATTTGGTATCGGTTAAATCTTAAAATGTTTTTTACCCGCAAGAAATAGAAGATTTTCTACTGGAGATGTATTGATTCATACCTGGGGTCCTCAGTTACTTCGTGAAGGTTTACAATTACTTCTCCCTTTCCCCATTGAAGCAGCAACTTCGAGAGCAGCAAGCCATAAGGATCCACAATAAGCACTAATGCCATGAACTGTCCCAACATCGCAAGTTTTCCATCACTCTCAATAAGACCATCACCGTCCTTATCAAACTGTTCCATGTTGAACTTAGCTATGGAGTCTTTTAGTTATGACAACTGCTGGTGCAAGAGTATCCTGCATATCAATGTGACAATTACTATAAAACATACATGTTGACACATATATGTCCAGAAACTGAGAACCAAAGCAGTAGCTGAATATAACACCCCACCATACTATGTTGCTTAGAGCAAATAAATTTTTCTTTTCAATAATCATCTAATTAAGAAAACCAATGGATTCCACACAAGAAGATTAAAAGATTGCTAATTCATTACTAATTCAATCTTCTAGTCAAGTGTAAGATCATAAACATAATATATTTTGCCAGCAAAAACTTGAGGAATGCAGCTTTTACGTCAGAGTTTTAAAGCACTAATGCATATTTTCATACATGATAATATCATAGGGTGCTGGAAGATACCAAAAATCAAATGATTGTAGAAGCCTACAAAATACAAACATGGCTGGCTACTTGTACCTACAAAATACATCGAAATCTACAACATTAGATTATGTGCAAATGATTTGCTGAAAGACCCTTTATAAATTAAGACTTAAACTGCATACAAAAAGGAGAGGAAAAAGGGACGATTAGTGTTGCAAACAAAAAAAATTCACGCTATTATAAAAATCATAAAGCATATGAGATCACGTTCAATCCAAAAAAAAAAAAAAAAGGTGTGTGTTGGTTCTGATCAAATACATCACTTTCAATCCAGTGAACATATACTAAACATAACATTCCTATATATTATAACTTTCCAAATGTATATAATGTTGAAACATGCCTCAAATAGATAACATAAATAGCATAGCACATAAGGTACATGTAACATAAAGTAGAAGAAACTGGAAAATTATCAAAACGGAGTTTTAACGGTGCTGATCAAGGCGAGGGACAACATAACCTCCATTGGGAAGAACCAAACTTGTATTTTTGTTAACTACAAAAATAGTATCTCTACATGCACTATTCCTATCACATGCCTTGATGTCATATTCCATCTGTTTTCACAATTGCAAATTAGTACCCACACTGGCCACACTACATAACCAAAATGTGTTGGTCATCAAGCCCCTGATACATAAACAAAGTGTTTTTGCAAAAAGTGTTCGATATGATTAATTAAAACTATTAATTTGTAAACAAAGAAAAGTGTTTGCATTAGCTTACAGGTTATCCGAACCATTCCCTTTTTTCGCAGTATAGGTGACATCAAAAACATAGATTTTGACAGGCATAATAGTTTCTTCCCAGTCTACCCACTTCACTGTATATCTAAGATAGGCGCCTTTTTTGATACTTTTGAAGCCTTCTCTTACCCTGTATTGGATTTCATCGTAGCAACACTTCAAGCCTCCAGTGTAACCCAGCCACAACATCGTACCATACTCATCCTTTATAATAGTATACAGGTCACACTTACACTCCGTGCATCCAAATTGATCTTCCATGCCTTGTGTATAATAGCGTGTAGCCGTGTACGTTAATAACCACCTCTCCTCATACCAGTTTGGGATTTCTGCAGAATTTCCAACCTCCGCCCCGTAAGGATCTGGCACTTGCGTGGTGGTTCATGCTTTTCAAACCCAAATCCAAAGTACTGGCCAAGGTTCTTGCAAAACCTAGCACAACAAAATTATATAAATTTTGATAGCAAAGTACAAGATTTATAAAAACTGAACCCTGACCTAAAATACCAAGAACACAAAAGAAAATTAACTCATGTGATAATACTTCTTACTTTCCTTGACATCTCTGCACCACTGAAACATCCCCTAACCCAAACTCTTGCATCTATGTGTTGTTCCTTGTCTTAGATGCCAACATAGTTCCCAGTCAGAATTCTAGCCATATCTCAATGCCCTTGTTATATCTCCTTCCCCGACACTTTGTAGGACTCATCAGTATCCGTGGAAACCTGGAGCAATTAACCGTGCAGAACTACTTACTCAGGCATTTTGACAAACACCTAATATGTATTTGTGATTGTGATTGGAGAAAAACAACATATCTTATTATCTTAATGCGAACAACAGACCCTAATCTGAACAGAAATCAAATTAAGAATAGGAAAATACCTTTGAAGAAACAACAACATCTCCACAATTGGATTTTGCACAACCAACCTTTCCTCATATTCCTCAATTTAATTAAGAATCACTCCCCCTGAATTGCTCATGCATTCGATCCCCAACTTGAACATGACCATCTATAACAGAATCATCTAGTTGAAAGTCGGGTTAGTGTGGGGACTGATTATGGATTGATCGAGTTGATTCGCAGGTGATGAATAATTTTCTTCTCGATCTCTTTTAGTTTTTCATTCGGAGTTGTAGAAGAGAAACTCAAGAGAAAGAGAACACAGAGAGGAAGAGGTGCGGCAGACGATTAGGGTTGTAAAGACCAAAGAAAATAATTTCAGTATTTGTGGGAAATCAATCTCTTTTTTCTCCCGTAAGAAAACATACGTTTTTCTTGGTTTGTTTTTTTTTTATAATTAAAAAAGGGTCTTCTTTTATATACCCCTAGAAAACACTATTGAATGATACCCCTAGGTAGTTGAAAAACGGTTAAAAATTAGTTAGTAGAAAATTTGATTTTTTTTTTAATTTCTTTTTATAAACCTACCCCTTCCCCGAATAATAACCGTGAGGAGATATATAGAAATTATAAACCCTAAATCTTATGTCTCGTCTGCCCATGATATCAACTTTCTCCTAATTCAAGTTATATTTATCTCAAACTAATCCCCTTTGTATCTCTCACTCATATGATAATAATACACACTACTACTCCTTAAATCACAGTTCCATAATTCACATTTTTTTCCAACTTAGGTTTAGACCCAATTGAGTATTCAGCAACAATGCAATTAATTGAGATTTTTAATGGAGATGGACAAGAAAGGTGAATTTTTTGGGTATTAAAAAGAGAGTTGATTATGATGGTGGTGTAGAGAGGATTCAAGTAGGTGAGTGAGAAAGAGTGTTGATGATTGTAAATTTGTGATCCATTATGGATTTTTTATGAGGGGGATTTTTGGATTTGTTATTTTTTCGAGCGATATTTTTAGGTTTATCATCATCTTGTGATATTGCTGGTAACAAAGATGATGGTGGGCAGATTGATAGATATGAAGATGCATTTGGTTGTATGAAACTATATTTATTTTTCATTGGGTTTTTGTTTCCTTGGAGTCGGGGGTATACACGTTCATTAGATTTGATGGGTAGCAAGATAAACTTTAGGGGTACCAAAATAAAGGGGTACCATTAGTATTTTTAGGGGTATATAAAGGAACACCCATAAAAAAACATAAAAAATGTAAACAAAATCCTTACGGATTATTTTCCTTATTAAAAAAATATGGTTAGTAATCAAAAAAATAAATTTACAAGCTAGGCTTTGATATGAGCTAAGATAGGCAGTGCTTTGTTCCACAAGATAGACATTACTATCTAAAAAGGGGTTGGAGCTCAGCTTGTTGCTAGGCTTCCTACCACTCACTTGTAAACGACTTATTATTTGTAATCTTCATATAACAATCATTATTTAGAAATATATATTATTATTACATGAAACTAGTTGGAAACCTAACAAGCTAGGCTCCAACGACATACCACTACATTAATTGAACAGGTTGATGTGCTAGCCTACCAGCGAGCCTCATGGGTAACCTTGCCAAGGGGAGCCGAAGCGGGAGGGGGGGAGAGATTGTGTCATAAGGGGGGCAAACTAACACTACCTTCCATGTTAATTCCTGCAATATTACGCCATTGGGGACTTGAACCTGGGACCTCCTGGAACGCATGAAACTAGGGAGCAGGGGGAACAAATGGGGGATGAGTAATTTCATGTTAGTAAGCAAAGGTCCTTGAAAATATTATTTTACTTATTTAAAAAATTATTTAGAAATAGTAATTTCATGGTTAGTAATTGTTAATTAATTAAAAAACAAAGAAAAAGTAAACAAAATCTTGAAAATATTATTTTACTTATTTAAAAAATATTATTTAATAATTAATAATTAATATACGATTTCTATAATCTTTATTTCATGGTTATTAATTAATTGGGCCTATTTTGTATGAGATTTTGTTAACTTAGCCAGTTTTTTTTTTCCTATTTCGTCATTTTATGTAATTGTAAAATTTGGCATGATGCTCTCTATATAGAAGAGAAACTCAAGAGAAAGAGAACACAGAGAGGAAGAGGTGCGGCAGACGATTAGGGTTGTAAAGACCAAAGAAAATAATTTCAGTATTTGTGGGAAATCAATCTCTTTTTTCTCCCGTAAGAAAACATACATTTTTCTTGGTTTGTTTTTTTTCTATAATTAAAAAAACATAAAAAAATGTAAACAAAATCCTTACGGATTATTTTCCTTATTAAAAAAATATGGTTAGTAATCAAAAAAAAAATTTACAATAATTTAGAAATATATATATTATTACATGAAACTAGTTGGAAACCTAACAAGCTAGGCTCCAACGACATACTACTACATTAATTGAACAGGTTGCTGTGCTAGCCTACCAGCGAGCCTCATGGGTAACCTTGCCAAGGGGAGCCGAAGCGGGAGGGGGGGAGAGATTGTGTCATAAGGGGGCAAACTAACACTACCTTCCATGTTAATTCCTGCAAATATTACGCCATTGGGGACTTGAACCTGGGACCTCCTGGAACGCATGAAACTTCGGGGAACGGGGATGACCAGCTGAGCTAGAGTCCGTTCTTAATTATTTAGAAATAGTAATTTCATGGTTAGTAATTGTTAATTAATTAAAAAAACAAAGAAAAAGTAAACAAAATCTTGAAAATATTATTTTACTTATTTAAAAAATATTATTTAATAATTAATAATTAATATACGATTTCTATAATCTTTATTTCATGGTTATTAATTAATTGGGCCTATTTTGTATGAGATTTTGTTAACTTAGCCAGTTTTTTTTCCTATTTCGTCATTTTATGTAATTGTAAAATTTGGCATGATGCTCTCTATTTATAGTGCTGCAACAAGAGTGGAACCTCATCGTTCTCCGGTAGTTTTTTTCTTCTTTACACACGGTTTAGGTTTGGCATATTAAGGTTTATCAATTTTGCTAAAATAAATAAATGATGGTGGTTGTTGATGGTGGTTATTTTGGTTTTCAGGTACTTGACACCCAAAGAAATCGGGACTTTCTGGCTTTGCTGAACACTAAACCCAGGAAAAAACGGAAATATTATCAATGTGGCTTTTCTCTTTGCACATCATATTTTCAATTTTTTTTTGTTTTTGGCATATTTTTGTATTTTGTGTGCTTTTGAAACATTAGAAGTTGTTGTTAGAGCATTGCTCGGTCGAACTCGCATGCGTTGCTATCTCAAGCATGTTTGTCAATGTTAGTGATCAAAACTATAAAGTCTTGATTTCTAATCTACTATAGCTAAGGTCTCGGACTAGGATAGAAAGTGTAGTTGAGCTCAAGAACTCCATGGTGATCATCATACAAGACGAAGGACTACTCAAGGAACCAGTGGATCTTCATCGACTAAAAGGTATATTGAGACTTGAACTTATCTATCACTCAAAAGTCTATCTACATATTCTATCTCCTATCTTGAGACAAAAGTCGTATTACTATATAGACTAAGATTATACACATATGATATTTCGAGCTGAGTATATCTCGCTTATCTATTTCTCGAAATATGTATTGGTAAAGCTTTCGCTTTATCCAAGTTCATCTTTACCTAGTGACGAAAGTCATGTTATGTTTCAATCATTTTGGAAATCGCTCTGACGAAAAATAGTTTGTGAATAACAACTATATAACGCCCTTTGAGAATGTTTCAATGATTGAAATGAGAGTTTAGACAATATAACCATTGGAGGATATAAACATTGTTGTGGTAACACATATATGTATAAGTCCTTATTGCTTGAACCGAAGTTTGCGATCTTTGTTGATCAAGTGAAACCGGAGTAGTATGAAAACTCAGTCCGCGAACTGGCGGAAGTTCTTGTCCGAGAATTTATGATGGAGTTTGTGAACTCCATCCGCGAACTTGAGCAGGTTATGTCTATAAACGATGTTTGTGAACTTATCTCAATAAACTAAGGAATGTTATTGCAAACCGTGGATTTATCATGAATCGATTCGAGTGAATCACATCGTTTTTGCTTCAATTATGTCTTGTGTAGTACATGAGATCTCATAGCAATTGAACAACTCTCTAACTAGTTCATTTGAGTCATTTGGACTAGTTATGGTGAAGAAAAATATGGTTGATATGAAAGTTATCATTTGGATAACCTTTTGGTTAGCTAGTGTTGAACCAACTAATGTACGAGTTTGGGTACGGTTACACAAACCCAAAATCGTCAAGTGCATGTGTGTATAACAAGCTATGTTTTTTATCTAATGGTTGATAAATATTAGCTTATATCTAATCATGTTTTCATCTAACGGTGAATATTGAATGCTTTGTTACTAAGCTAACATTGATTGCAAACTCTTATTTGAAAGACTATATAAGGGAAGACTCCAACAACTGGGAAACCTAATCCCCACACATCCTATGTGATACTAGTTGTGCTAAGATATAGTCGATTCTCCTTTAACCTTTGGTTTTCTTCTTCTAAAACCAGGTTAAAGACTTAAAGACTTCATTGGGATTGTGAAGCCAGACCGATACTACTTTTCTTGTAGTTGTGTGAACTGATCTTGCTGTTTCTATCGTACGAGTACAATTGTAATAATTGGATTGAGATTTCTATCTCCGATAGGCAAGATATAAAAGTAATCACAAACATCTTCGTCTCATCGTTTGTCATTCCACAATATCTTTTTTCGCTGCGTCGATTAAGATAATTGTGAGGTGATTGATAAAACTGAGATGTTCTTCGAGAATATAAGTATGGTTTTATTGATTGGTTCATGTTCACCTTGATTTATAAAAAGACGGAACAAAACTCATAGGTTTATTTGTGGGAGACAAATTTATCTATCTTGTAGACTTTTCTGCGTGAGACAGATTTTTTTATTAAAGTCTTCGACTTTGGGTCGTAGCAACTCAAGTGCGCAGTATCTGATAGACACATTTTTGTGTTTGAATTATCATCAGTGTCTCTATTGTTAGTGATTGATTTTGTACTTATTATGGTGTTTTTATGTTTGTGTATGTGTTTTTGGAGAATTACACTTGTGTAGAAAAAGTTGCTCAAAAAGTGCTATTTGGACCCCCGGAGAAAAGTACTAAAAGCACCCTCAATTTGGATAAGGGCACCCCCAAGGCACCCCTCAAGGCATTTACTATTCGCAATCCCATCTCTGTTAGGGGGAAACCATCATCTTCCTCTTTTGAATTATTTTTTTGGCGGGAAAATTTGGTTTTCAAATTACAGAAATTAGGGCTTGAGATTTGGACGTGTTTTAGGAAGATTCAATCACTGAAACTCTTTAGGTTTATTCCCTTAGGCTAAACAGGGTTGGTATGGATTTTTGTGTCGACTAGATTTGGAAGAATCATCAAACAACGAAGAATCGGGGAAGGAATATTTTCTCGACTTTATTTCTGGGAAGTATTTGAAGATTGCACGTGTCTGAGTGTGTTGGGCCCTTTCTGATCGTGTTTTGAGCGAGATTGGAGTATGTTGACATTTGACAGAAGCATGCAGAGAGATAAAGAAGGAAATAATTCCCGTGTATTGAAGATGGAGTTATGGGAGGATTATTTGAAGTTATGTCGAGATTATTTTGTTGTTGTTGGGTTATACATAGTCACTGGGAGTCATACGAAGGGTCACAAAGTGATTGGGGAGACAATAGAGCAAAGAAACGAGAGTTGGAGAAATATGCCGTTACTGCCATTGAACAGAGCTCGAAGAACATTATACTGTAGAAGACAGTCGTTCATGATACATTGACAACGACAGAGAGTATAGGGTCGCAGAGCTATAGTGACAGTGACATTTCGTCTCTATCGTTCTTTGTAACAGTTGGTTTGTACAAACATAATTGTCACAAACTCGGTTTTTCATCTTTTCCTACATATTCATCTTTGTAAGCACATTTGGAGCAATGAAATAGAATTTTGAGCGTGTTTCCATCATGATGAGTTAAATCCAATCCTTAGGGCAATGGAGGAAATTGTTGTTTCGGTAAAAGTGATACATTTCTACTTTTAATTAATTATAAAAACTCTATTATGATTGTTGCATTGAACTAAAATTTGATCATATGATTTTGATTAGTTAGGTGTATTTTCTCTTGATAGAAAAATGTGTCTATCAGTATCCTGCTGGGATCAGAGGCATAGGAGCATAATTGTACCTTGGATCAATGTGAGATTGGTTGGGGTTCAACTACAGTCCAGAAAGAAGTTAATTTTGAGTAGGCTACTGTCTGTAGTGGCTTAATACAGTGTATGTTTAATCCGGACTAGGTCCCGGGGTTTTTCTGCATTTGCGGTTTCCTCGTTAACAAAATTCTGGTTTCTGTGTTATTTCTTTTCCGCGTTATATTTTTATATAATTGAAATAATACAGGTCGTGCATTGTTCGATCAATTAGAATATCCGACCTTATTGGTTGTTGATTTCAATTGATTGACACTTGGATATTGGTCTCTGGTACTATCCAAGTTATCTCTCTTTGATTAAGACTCGCAGATTGTATTTGCTTGAGTAAATCAAATTGAGAGATTGAGATAATAACTCCTTGAGATATTTTCTATTGATTGAGTCTAGTTGATTCACTAGAAAGTAACTCAGAGTTGACCATACAAATTGCTAATTGAAATATTGGGTGTGGTTGTTTGACCCTCGTTTTTTCAATTGGTATCAGAGCAGGCAAACACGTTTAAAAGACCTTATAAGACTGTGTTTGTAGTGATCTGATTATGGACGAGTCTATCTCTAATAACCTACCAGTTCAGAAATTACCAGATGATTCTAAAAACTTGGATTCACCTGAGAGAACTATCACATCAAAGTTAATATCTAAACATTCTCTTGATGTAAAAACTGTTGATTGGGAAACACTCCTAGAAGAACAGTTGGATGAACTTTCTGATGAAGGTGATTCAAATATTGATAGAGATGTTGATGAGGAAGTCTCAGAGTATGATAAGTTTTTGGATTCGTTGAAAATGAATAATATTACAACTTATCATGTCACATCTCTTCTTACTCTTATATGTCGAGAAAACAAGAAATTGAAAAGGATCTACGGTGGTTTTTATAGTCAGAATCGCTCTTGCGAATCGGTCCTCAAAGATACTGAGGAAAACCTGAGTAGAAAGTCACTTTAATGTGACCTTGTATATCAAAAATACTTCTTGTTGGAAGAAAAACTTGCAGAAACTTAAGGAAGGATTAACTCTCAGCAAGCAAGTTTTGATGATAGAGAAAGCGCTTATCTCGCTCGAGAAAAACGCCTTGAGGATGATTTAACTGCTGCTCTTGATAAAATCAAGATGTTGGAAGATGACTTGAAAAAGTTCAATTCTAGTTCAAGCAAATTAACCACTATGCTAGGAGCAAGTAAAAATCATCGTGATACACGAGGATTGGGCTATAAGGGAATAGATGCTCCAAGTACTAGCAAAGAGCTAAAATTTGTGAAGGCTAGTGATGCTTCTCAACAAAAGGTTTCCACTGATGAAAAAAGTGAAATACCTTCACCGGCAGTTAAAGTTCGAAAGAGAGTATATCAACCTCCAAAGTTAGCACACACGGATCGAGGTAAGAACATTCCTTATGTTTGCCACTATTGCGGAAATAAAGGTCACCTGGAAAGGAGATGTCGTTTCCGTATAAGGGATGAGAAACTTCATGATGCTCTTATTTGGGCATCCCAATAAGTTGTGAAACCAAGATCATATGTTAATACTAATCCCATTAACGTTACAGGTTGTAACTGTCCAACCTTTAGGCAAACGAATCAGTGTTGTGATTAACCTATATTTTCCTATAAACGTCATACAAAGTCTTTTCACAATCATAATGGTCATCAAAAGGATAACTTCGTAAAGACGAAGAAAAGATCCGATGCTCCCAATTAGAGAAAGACTAACTTGCAAAAGAATATCCAATCCAATCTTCACTCGAGAAATCTAGAATAGAGTAATGGGAAGAAAGTTCTGGTTGTTCCTAAACGCACTTAGAAGTGGATACCAAAGAAAGATGATGATGTTTTGAGTGTGAAAAGGAATGATCTCCCAGAAAATTCCATGACTATGGAAAAGGCAGTATCCATGATGTTGGAACTTAAAAAGTTCTTTGGAAAGATGGATGTGGATGTGAAAGGTTCTAAAAGTGATTTTTTTCATGATAATCCAAAAGTCACTTGTGGTGAGCAAGATATATTGTTCACCTCAACACAACCTGAATGTGTTGTAAGTGCATCCTCACCAATGAATGCCCTTCTATGAATACGGTGAGGAAAGCACGAGAATTGGGGCACACAGATTATGTTCGATAAGTCGATTGGATTTTTCTAAAAAGGTATGTCTATAAACTTGGGCAATTTTTGTATTTCTATTTGCTTAGAGTAGTTATAATGATCCTAAACGGAAGGAATGGTAAATATTTATGAAAAGATTTAATTGTAGATAAATTCAGTTGTTGTATGAAAAGATTTAATTAAATTGTGTGTTTTTTAATACAGGTATGGAAATGAATCGAGTGTACCAGAAGGACCAACTGAAAAAAAGAGAAAAAATCATCTTCGAATTTCAGAAGTACTGAATCAGAAGAGTTGTGCAATGATCATTCATGTTTGAATGTTTGGCTCTGCATTCTTTTGCTTTTGAGTCTCGACTAATTTTACTCTTTGTAGTGTATATGATATATTACAGCAATATAATACTGCGATAGAAATAATTTGATTACAATACATGGTAATATGATCTTGCTTGTACAGTAGAGGATATAATGTTAATTTGTAGGTTCATAATGATGATAAAGTGAAGGCTTTGTCCAAGCAGAATCATGGGGATCAAAGGAATGATTTGTGACTTCAAAGAACTGGTTAGATTTTGGTTCATTTTAGTCTTCTGTCTAAAATGAACCAAAAAGGGTCGTCGTCTTCTTACTATAAGTTTTTGTGGCAGCGGAAATAAATTCTTTGAATAGACAACTGTCTGAATTTCAATTTGGTTTGTCCCTTGAACATTAATCATCTATTTACTCAGACTCCACCAGCCACGTAAGGTTAATTCATATATATCATTTGTTTTTGTACTCCTAAGTGCAGTCCTTGATGTTGAATGCGAGGATTGGGATACATTTGCACCAGGATTAGATGCCAAGTTGGTATATTTGTGCACCTCTATAATGCTTTTATTTGGCACCAAGAGCGTCATCGTCTTCTTGCTTGAAGGTTTGTTACAATGGGTACATATTTATATAAGTTAGATATAGACTGATGCTGCTCATTACGATTAACCTTCCATACCGATCCATATGAGGTCCAGGTTTCTAGGTGGATTACATCACCGAGTTCATAAAAAAGTTTAATAGCTGGTTGGTAAAAGGAAGAACCCTCTTAATTGAAGAAAAAATTATGTATGTAGCCAAATCTTCACAAATTGTAATGTGACGAATATATAGATTCTTTTTTTTTTTGGTCAATAAATAATTTTCAAAACAATATTATACAAACCTATTTAGAGGTAAATCAAATGAAACAAAAGGTACCCAGTTGGATGTTAAGATAAATCAAATGCTACTCCAAAAATTACCCAAGAGGGGTTTATTCCGAGGCGTTTATTCCGCTTGCATTTACAACTGGATATGTTTTCATTTGCTGATTAAAGAAAAAAAATCATATACAAATGTCATTTAATCAATCTCTTCCAATAATCCATTTTCAAATTTTAAGCACCAAAAGGTACATCTCACTCAATAACTCATCTGCGCCAAAATACCATTCACCAATCTCTCCCAATATTTGTACAACCCGGAACTCTTCATTTAATATTGAAAAATAAGAAAGGAAGGAAGAGGAAGAGTACTTATAGTCCAAGTCAACTCTCACCTACAATGCCCGGAATCATCTTATTAATCACGATACATATGCATAGTCAATATATATTTTCTATATATGCACATGATCGTCTTTGATGGATATGATTATTCATGACAACTTTCTCCCTACACTTCACGAGGTTATCTTATTATTCACGAAGTTGAATAGTTAAACTGTTATGATTTGTTAGTAATATATCTTGGGACTAACAAAAATCATTTCCGGTATGAATATATGCCCGTAACGGAACTAAGTGTTTGAAAAAAATACAAAACAAACAAAGGAAAAAAATGCAAAATACTCCTTGAAGCACCCAAGATGTAATATGATAGGAAAAAATATGGCGAGATTTAACAAATGAGTTCAGTTTATTAGACCTACTTCGGCAGGAAGAATGATTTTCAAAAATGAATATAATCTCTATAAGGTGAATTGGTACATGTATAATCAATGATAAAATGCCAGAGAACTCTGGGAATGTATAGATAGTGGTGAATCTGGTGATAATTACTGGATATGTGAAGTATCATTTGGGTAATAACTTTTTGTGTTTCTTTTGTACGTAAAAATTGGTTTTTTGTAGGAGTGTCTTTTGATTCACTGTAATATTACATGTACAATTAGCCTTTGTGTAGCTAAGTATTCGTCGATCAGCTGGATGCTCAAAAAGTCCATAATTTCAGAGAAAAATGTAAGTCAAAAGTGATATTACACAATATTAACACACACAATGTCATATCCAACTCATCTTGATGCTTTTTCCAGGCTTTTGGAGGCTGCGGATGTCTGTAAATTTGAGTTAAAGGAAGAATAAAATCACCACAATGAGTAACAATAAAATTATGTGGAGGCAGAGTAGGTCTGGAAAGTCGAGTTGAAGGAAGAATAAGGTCATCCCAGTGAGGAAGAAACAAATGAAAAGGTAGAGAAAAACGAGTACAAAAATTTTATACAAGTAAAATGAAAAGGTCATGCTTCTCAGTTTTGTTCTCATCCCCCTCATTCGATACCTACAAAATAACAAGAAAATGAACAAAAAGTGAAATTTAAGATTTCATATGATTGAAGATGACATGTACCTTCGGGTCTCTGCCAAAATTCCACATAATCATTACTATAAGACCTTTAGTGTTCATAAGCAATCCAAGAGTGGCTAACCTCAAGTTATTAAGTAAAACCGCATCTAGAGGTGCTAAAGGGATACCAAAAGGACCAAATGAGAAAGATGAAGATTCGGTTTCCTCTAAATCGGGATCAAATCCTGGAAATGTTGGCACGCTAAACCTGATGCCAGCCGAAAGTATTAGTGATGGAAAATGGGATGCTTCTAACAAACAAACATGATGGATGTGGTAATGGACTAACTCAATTAAGTTATGTAGGCTAGGAGTTAATAGCATGTGAAAGAGTAGATGATATTTTAAGTAAGCTCTTTAATTAATCGTAGTTTCAAAGCTCATTTCCTTTTCTGATATCGTTTTAACGAATTTAATGACTACGTTGTTGTCTCACATTTGTGAGCCATCACCAAAATTTAAGGCACATTGAAAGCACTGCTTCAGATATCTGTTGTCATTCCTTTCAACGTGCCTTACGTAAATTTACATTCGGTACCAAAATGTTTTTACTTTTTATTTTACATTTGCATTGTTGATAAATTTTCCATCTTGCGTAAATTTAGCATAATGAATTTGGTTGTGCCTATTTTTCCCAACAGATGGATTAATTGGAATCATTTTTTCATATCCGTTAAAATTAATCAGCCTAATCAAGAAATCTTCTTTTTCAAGATGTTCCAACGTAGCTGGGCCACAGGTGCAGGACGAAGCCCCGCTACACTAATCGACGATTCCCACGAGACCCAATGCGTAGCACGGACAACAACGTAAAAAACGAACAAACCATTTTCATTTGGCATTCCCATTTCGACACCAAGGATAACAACGTTAAAAACTAACAATCTATTTTTATTTGGCATTGCCATTTCGAGCATGAAAAAATAAGTCAAATCGATAAGCTAATGCATAAATATTTTCTTTACAAAGACAAGTTGCACGAGAAGCCAAACTAAAATCGTTTGTTAGTATAATTTTACACTGTATGATGTGGGCAGGTCAATCTAGAAAAGCATATGTTGTGGGCATGTCAATCTTAAAAAAAAAATCCAAAATCCAAAAAGGGAAAATATAAAAGGGATTTATTTGTACCTTAGTAACTTTCAACTTGAAGTTTTAAGTAAAAAAGAAAGAAAAAATACGTAACGCGGAAAAAATAGAAATAAAGGAATAACAGATGAATTATTCCTATAAAATATTCGTACTTTGGTAGTCAAGTTGTAAGGGATTGTTACACACAACTTCTCATTTATTTATGAACAATTCTACTTTAACATCCAAAAATACCATTATAAGAAAATAATAACTTATACATAAGAAAGAGAAACCTATTGGTTATACATACACACAAAAAAGCATTTATCTATATAAGATTTTTGTAGTCGTGTTAAAAGTGATTATTAGACACGATTCATGCTTCAAAAAAGGGCAAAAAATCTAATTTATTTTCCAACTGCTCTACGATTGACACCCAAAAATACCGCGATAAATAATGTGAGAGGATCCGGGCATCTTGTGGTTGAGAGTGACATCTATTTTAGTATAGGGATAGTAAAAGGTTGAATTGGGTCCTTCGCTCTTTGAAGTTATCGCGAGACTTTCATATGGGATGAGCAAATATTTTCTTAATTTTATTTTAAGAAGGTTATCCTCAGCTAATCTGCTTATATTTGTCGTGTTGAACTAGTTGGAGCTTCAAAATCATCAATAAAGGTTATTTTGCAACAATCCTTGAGGAAAAATAGAATGCGGAGCAAGGTCTAGAAAAGATGGATGTTGGAAGTCTAATATTTGGTTAATGCTCTCCCTGACTCTCATTCACTCTTCTTCTTTCATATTTTTGTTCGATTCTTAATTTATTACTTTTTTTAATTCATTTTTTCGTTTTATGTAAGGAATGTGGCAAAAATAAAAAAATAATAATTTGGGAAACAAAATAAAGCCTTCAAATTGAATCTGTTTTGAAATATGATGACATTTTTGTTTGAGTTTGATTAAAATTTGATGTTTAGGTGGATTTGATACTAGATATATGTTGTAGCTCAGCGAGTCAATACAACAATTGTTTCTTGAAAAACAATTCTCTTGATGCAGTTGCATTTGTTTACAACGATTCACCATGCCTTTTTTTTTTCCTTAAGCATGACCATGCATTTAATATATAGTAATTGTTGTAATTTGTGAAAATGTTGGATTACAAACCTATAACTTTTTAAGTGTTTTTATTTTTATTGTACAACATTGGTTTTTCACTTATTTATTGATTGTTTTTCAGTTTTTAGGATCACCGGCGTATTGATTTTTTTATTAGCTATTTAATATTATTTGCATTTAATGAAATTTATTTTAACACATGGTATAATATTTTATAACCAAAATAAAGACCCGTGCGTAGCACGGGTGAGAAACTAGTTTCTTTAAAATTAGTAATTTACACCTATATTATATTTATGGAAAGATTTATTTTTTGAATCATTTATGGAACGATGCATACATATTAATGACGTAATATTTTTCAATAGGTGTAATTATATGTGGAAAGAAAATTTTAAATTAGTGTTTATAAAACTCAAAATATCTAAAAAAAACTTTAGAGGTCGACTTATGGTAAAAGAATCCCAAACGGCTAGCTTAAATATTAGTATGTTAAAATAAAATCTTTTTGTTACCCTGTATTTTCGAATTAATTTAGGGAAGAAAAATCTTTCCATTACTTTGTTATATTTTGTTACCACACAAAGCAATTCCATTTCATATCTCAATTCTTATTTTTTTTCTTTGCAGCCGAGTCTCAAATGTCTATATTAAGGACATCGGCATGGACATTTGTAAAATGAATAATTCTCTTTGTCATCTTAGATATATTCTCTAAACATGTACAAGTCTTTTCAATGATGTAGTAATGAATAAATAATTATAAATCAGGATGATACTGGCCCCGTCAATTATTTTCAATTCTATATAGGCCAAAAGGATAAATGTTAATATGAAATAGGGAAATAGGAATAAGGATGGGTGTAAATCCCAAACAACATTGTTAAGTTATTGCCTTAAGAGCATTCTACTCTCTCTTGGCTTTCCTTTATAGATTTTTCTGATATTTTTGACGGGGTTCTGCTAGATTATTGAATTATAGTTTTTTGTGAAACCTATTCTTATTATTCTTTTTCTTTCTCGAACAATATATACGCATGAAATTGCTTTGTTTAATAGACCATGATGTAACGGCACTTCGTTTACTTGACCTACGGTTGATGTAAAAAAAAAACGTCCCTTTAATCGTTCAATTCCAAGAGAGTTTATGTTTTGTTTCAAGACACATACATAATAAAATTAGCTATATGCATCAGTAAAAATCCAGCAACCAAATTATTTAGTTAACCAATACAATTTGGATATTCTCTTTGCCAATAAAGGTATTCCAATCATTAATTAGTGGACAATCCTTGCGGTTAAAGTAACAATCACGAGTATTTAAACAGAGTCTTAGTGAGATGTTAGTTCATTGCTTGATTACAACTTCTTTGACGGGAAGCATTTCATCTGTTTTGTACTATCTAGAATTGGGAAACTATTTTATGTTATATCCTGTGTTCTTTTAATGTCTCTAATAAGTGTGATTTTTCATTTAACTATAAGGAGTTGGTGCCTGGGTTGGGTTGACCGCTTGATTCTTAACACAAGTATATGATTTCTGAAGAAAGATATATCAATGCATTTTCTTGATTACATCATCTTCGACGGGAAACACTTTATATTTTTTTCACTATTTAGGGTTGAAAATCTATTTTATATTAATATCGATTTTTAGTATCACTAATATAAGATATCCATACAACTATACAATGAGTATGATTTTTCATCTAACTATAAGGAATTGTATTTTGGAAGAGAACTTGAGTTGGCCGCTTGATTCCTAACGTAAGTATATGATTGTTAAAAATATAGATCGGTGAATTTCCTTGATTACATCATTTTCGACGGGAAGCAATTTATATATGTTTTGCAATGTTTAGGGTTGAAAGTCTATTTTATATTAACAATAAATACAATTCTGACCAGTAGGAGTCATAAATAGGAAAAGAAAAGAATGATGATAATTCATAACCAATATAATTTAGATTTCATTTCCCAACAAAAATACTCCAGTTATTAATAGGCGATCCTTACGGTTAAAGAAACAATCACGGGTATTCAAACGGGGTTATAGTGGGATATAAGTGCATTACCTTGATTACAACTTCTTTTGACTCACTTCATCTGTTTTGCACTATTTAGAATTTGCAAGCTATTTTTATGTTATACATCGTGTGTTCTTTTAATGTCTCTAATATCAGGTATTGATATAACCATATAATGAGTGTGATTTTTCATTTAACTATACGGACTTGGAGCCTGGAAGAGAACTTGAGTTGAAAGATGTATCAATGCATTTTCTTCATTACTTCTTTGACGGGAAGCACTCTACATGCCTTGCGATATTTAGGGTTAGCAATCTATTTTATATTAAGATCGTGTTATTTTTAGTGTCTCTAATGTCAGATATCAGCACAGCTCTATAATATGTGTGATTTTTCATTCAACTAAAAGAAATTGGAGCCATGAAAAACAAATTAAACAATTGACTTACCCGCTTAATTTTTTACGCAAGTATGCGATTTCTGAAGAAAAATATATATGTGTGATTCCTTAATTACATTTCCTTTGACGGGAAGCACTTCACATGCTTTGCGTTATTTAAAGATGGCAATCTATTTTATATTATATCATGATTTTTTGAATGTCTCTAATATCACATATCGATGTCTATATAATGACTAATGACATTTTCTTGATTACTTCTTTGACAGGAAGCACTTTGTATGCTTTTGGCTATTTAGGGTTGGAAATCTGTTTTATATCAATATCATGTTATTTTTAGTGTATTTAAAGTCATATATCAACACAACTACATAATATGTGTGATTTTTCATTCAACTACAAGAAGTTGGAGCCTAGAAAAACAGTTGAGTTAGCCGCTTTATTTTTAACACAAGTATATGATTTCTGAAGAAAAATATATATGTACATTTCCTTAATTACATTTTCTTTGACGAGAACCACTTCATATGCTTTGCCCTATTTAGAGTTGACAATATATTTTATATTAATATCACGATTATTTAGTGTCTCTAACTTCAGATATCGATGCCTATATAATGGCTAATGAGTGTGATCTTTCATATAACTATTAGAAGTTGGAGCCTGGAAGAGCAGTTGAGTTGGTCCCTTAATTCTTAACACAAATATATGATTTCCGAAGAAAGATATATTAATACATTTCTTGATAACATTTTCTTTGACGGGAAGAAATTCATATGTTGTGCACCATTTAGAATTTTCAATCTATTTTATATTAATATCGTGTTTTTTTAGTGTCTCCAATATCAAATATTGATGCAACTGTATAGAAAGTGTGATGTTTCAGTTAACTACCAATAGTACTGATACATATAATGTAATGAACTACTTATGGATTTCAAAGGTCGGTATAATTTTTCAAAAGTATTTTATTTAAGAGGATTTCTTAATCTCCAACACTTCAAACAATATGTAACTGGTGAATAATTTGGTTTCGATTGTTAATCTACTAAATGATTGCTTCAAAAATAAATAAATATGATAATTGGTGTTTTCATGGTACACTGTAGTTGTTAATTGAGATCCTTTCTTGTACGGGTGTGGTGCTTCGCCCAACTGAGAATCGATTCCATCGTACCCGGTTCGAAGCACGGGTTAAATACTAAAAAAAAATGATTATGTATTTATAGCTTAAAATATTTTAGTTTATTTGTAAATTGATTATTATTTTATTATGATGCATGAAATTAGTTTAAAACCATGTTAGATCTTCAAATCATAAAAATATTATATATTTGGTTATTATAAAGTTTTAACTGTTAATTGTCAATTTGTTGGATAATAATTCTATAAGCTTATTAGAACTCTTATTAGGACGGGTACGGGGCGAAGCCCCGCCTCAGTGAACATGAAATGAAGATATAAGAAATTCCAATAGTCCCGGTGCGTAGCACGGGTTTCAAGCTAGTAAATTATAATAACATGATAGAGGAGTAAATTGTGATAATCCGTCTCTGGATTGTTTGTTTAGATGATTGTTTGTTTCTCATTTTCAATAGTCTGATTACATTAGTAGGATATTTATCCTTGCTAAATTGGGGCCTGCTACTAGATGACAAAAAAGGTCATTAGAAATAACATTCACACCACCCCTTATCCAATAATTACCTAAGTACCTATTTTACCCCTGATTAATTAGCATTAATTAATTGTATTAGGTGTTGATTATGTTTTAGATATGAGATCAAATAATGTTAAAGGGTTCTTCAAAACATCATACAACTAATATTTTTTTGATTTTTTTTTACGTAAATAGTACCCATAATCGGTTTACGTTCATGCACTTGTAAATCGATTCTGGGTTGGTGTTTCCAAAATTAACAGAGGACTTCCATAATCGGTTGACTTTGATACATGTATAATCCGATTATTACAATCGGGGTTTTATGTGACATATATAAATCGATTTTGATCTTTCATAAGATTTTTTTTTTCCATTCATTTCATTATTGTAGGATGCATTTAGCACATGCATCAAGCCTTTGAACGCCTAGGTGACCCTAGTGGATGAGTTATAATCTCATGAGGGTTTACATAGAGATCTACCCACAAAACCTACACAAAAACTTCTAAAACCTCCAATCTTTGTTGGAGGAATCCAAGTCTGATCCACCCTCTATGAATTCCGGGGCATACTCCGGGATTTTGGATATCATGAAGTGATAGCTTGCATGAAATGCGTATGCTTCCCCCCTTTTCTCCAAGTAGATCACTTTCACGACTTCATGCAACAAAAATACAACACAAACTTACTTAGTTAGTGGTGTTTCATTAGGAGATAAAACAACATGGATTACGTAAAATAAACCACAAAAATACTTACAAATTGTTCAATGGAGTAGATAAAGTGGTTAGCGTTCACAATCAGTTTTTGGATAGCTAAAAAAGAAAGTATCGCATTTTCGATGACTAGGTGCCTATCATGGATTTGTTAAACACTTATTCCATTAGGATTCCTAAACTGTTGCCTATATTTGTTGTATACCCTTTCCCAAAAGGTTACGACATCCACCCTTACGGAGGACTGAAATCTAACTCGAGTTTCCGCGTACCATGCTTTGGTGATGGATAGATCTTCATTTGAATCAAATGAAGCCATTGTGGAGGTATGAAATGAGTAGTTGTGGAGTATATGGAGTGAGAGGGAATATAATGAGCAATTTTGGGGGAAATGGGGTTTAAGGATAAGGTCTCTATATATAGAGAAAGTCTCTAAAGGCTTTTTTTTTGTTTGAAAAAGTTGAAATAATCGGTCTTCTCGAAAGTCTGCAAAATCCGGTTGTGTTTTTATGCCAGCAGGAATCGGTCTTTCTTGTGACCAATACAAACCGATTAAAGACATGTAAAAAATTTGAATTTTCACTGACACTGATCGGTTTATATAGATGCATATGTGATCTGATTGTAGCTTGAAAAACATACAGGAAAAACAACATTTCTAAGGCATGAAGACTCGGATTATACTTACCCCACACATAAACCGATTCCCTTATGGAACCTATACAATTGGTTTATGTTGACATTTCTAAGGCATGTCAGGCTAGAATTATTGAGCAACACATAATTATAATTAAATCTTTAAGTGCATTAAGTTCAACACCATATAATTAAAACTTTAAGTGCATTAAGTTCAATACCATGATCATCCAAAATAAAAACCTTAATCATCCCAAAAGAGTGTTAAAAACTCAAAACAACCACAAGTCTTATAAACTTTAACTTTTAATATCTAAAACTTAAACTTAAAAACTTAAAGAGAAGGAGCATCAGCAGTAGCACTGGGAGCATTTGCAGCAGTAGCACCACCACCACCATCAGCAGGAGCACCAGCATCACCAGCGACAGCAATATCACCAGCATCAAGAGTAGCAGCTTCTGCTTCAGCCGTGGATTGATATTGAGCCATTTCTTCCCACATACCTTATATAAATCCATGGCGATCCCTCTCAGCTAAAATCGTGTCCTTCCTTCTCCTAGTTAACCTCATGACCTCGTAAAGCTCTTCTAGTGCAAGCTTGTCTATCAGTGCGACGGCTTGTTCAAGACGGGGCTCACGCCCAAAAGCAAACTTATAGAGGCTTCTTTCTGGCATTGGTTCTAGTTCCCTAAGAACATCCTCCAAGGTGAGATCTCGAGTGTAAAACGCTAGGTGTCCGAAGTCCATATCTACATAAAAAAAAAACAGAAATCAAGTTAACAATCGGTACATAACTAAACATATGTAATCCGATTCAACAACAAAACACACAGGATTGTCAAACATAAACAATCGGTTTATGTGGTACATATATAAAAACCGATTATAAAAAGGAATCTGAAGAGACTATTTTAATTGGTAAATTAACAAGCACATAAAACTCAATTATGGGATCGCATAGTTTAAAAAAAAAAGTACCCAAAATCGGATTATTCTAAAGCACTTATAAACCGATTCTGGTGATGTCTTTTCATATTTCATTTCTAAACCTACAATCTGTTGATGTTAATCATCGTATAAACCGATTACTCTGCATGCTTATCATGGCCGGAGAACAAAACCCAGAATCGGTTTATTCGATATGTCAACATAAACCGAATGTGGGTGTAATCAGAGATTTTGATTTTCGAAAACCGAAGATTTAAACATGAAAATCAATGAAGAAATGTGAATCATAGAATGGTTGATGGAGATTTACCTTTTTCTTGGTTGGATCGAAGATCGTTGGAGAAGAGGATGATTTTATTTTATTTTGATTAGGGTTTTGAGAATTTGGAAAGATTATGATGAAAATAAAAAGTTTTTCTGATTTAGGTTTTTATGTTTTTGGATTTTGCTGAAAATGGTAAGGATTAGTATTTATATGAGATTGTTTTAGGAATTAATATGGGGGATAAATTAGTATTTTTGAGAAGTTTGGTACCCATAACAATTTGGTGGAGTGGGAAGGAAAATTTAATAGGTCCCAATTAAATGACATAGGCCCCAATTTTACCGGGATATTTATCTCTTTAGCTGATACAGCTAAACATTGTAGAGAGAATCATGTAAGTGGAGAATGGATTTGTGATCAACTAGACTTTCACACATTAACTACGTAATTCTCTCGGTGAAACAAAATTCTTTTCTTTCGGGGTAAAAAAGAAATATCTTTCTTGTAGAAAAAAAAAACTGGGTTGTTTGACTTTAATGACTCTTGCTCCACTATTTCATAGGTAAAACAACTAGGTCGGGTAGTTGGTTTACCATCAACTTCAGTTTAAACTCAAACAGGTTGGCATTTGGCAATGATAGTAACATGCATGGCTCTAATGCGTAGACTAAACCGGCCACTACTATTTTACACCTGAATTAGGTTACTTGGTGTTTGTACCATATTAAAACTATATATTAATATTGGCTTATTTGGGAAGCCCATTTGGCTTATTATTGAAGCCCATTTTGTTTATTATGAAAACATAACTGGCTTATTTGGGAAGCCCAGTTGGCTTATTATTGAAGCCCATTTTGTTTATTATGGAAACATAACTGGCTTAATTGGGGAGCCCAGTTGGCTTACTATTGAAGCTCATCTGGTTTATTAGTGGAACCAGTTTTGCTTATTGTGGAGGCTTAGCGACCCATGGGTTAGCTCTTGGAACTCATGGATCGGTCCACCAACCCAAATTATCCTCTCTCCAGGAAAGGGGTTTAAATTTGGATAAGGGTCATGAGGACTAGGATATTTGAATAATGACTTTTGAATTATTCAAGATAATTATGGTTATATTAATCCTAACAAAAGGAGGATAAATGTTACCATGGGATAATTATCTTGAGTAGTTATAGATAATTATGGGAACCCTAACAGAAAGAGGGTAATTATCTTCTATTTTAATTATTATTTAAGGTAGTAATTAAAATAAGTGCAAAACCCTAATAGGAAGAGGGAGGAATTAGTTAGGATGTTATAATTATTTAAGATAATTATAGTCCTTGAAAGAGAGGATAATTATTATTCAAGATAATAATTAAGATAAATCAGAAGTATGAGAGATAACAAACTTTATTAATGAATCTGGTTGTTTTCTTGGATTTATACAGGTAAGGGTTGTTATTAAGATAACTATGGAAACCCTAAAGCTAGACCTACTCTCTGCCTATAAATAGAGGTTGAATCCTAACTCAAAAGGTACAATTTTTCTAATCCTTTTCCATACAGTACACCTATGAAAAAACTCTCTCTGACTTTAGCATCGGAGTGTTTTTTTTCAGGTACCCCACCATTCAACATCAAATCATACCAGCAATTTCTTGAGAATCTGAATCAGCATTTGGAGTTCAATCAATCACAATTTATCAAAATTTTTGGTGAAATCAAGTTTACGGTGTAGATTTAATCCATCTACACGTATCTCGAAGAGTGTTGGAGTGAATATTTTTGCACCAACATCTTTTGGCGCCGACTAAGGGGAGTACGAGCAAAAATATCGTGTTTTTCCCTGCAAAAGAAGTTTTTTTCTTTATCTTTCAAACTATTTTGGAAGAAATGTTTCAGTAACAGATCTTGAAGTGCTGCAGAAGTCTCAGCAACAATTGAACAGGGTGTTGCAGATTTGTACAGAAACTGTTCTCGTGTTGCAGATCGGTTCTGAAACAGCAACTTTTAATCTCGTGTTGCAGATTTGTTCAAAAACAGCAACTGTTAATCAGGTGTTGCAGATCTATACAGAAACTGTTCTGGTGTTGCAGATCTTTTCAGAAACAGCAACACTGAATCTTGTGTTGCAGATTTGTTCAAAAACAGCAACTGTTATTTAGGTGTTGCAGATCTATACAGAAACTGTTCTCGTGTTGCAGATCTGTTCAGAAACAGCAACTTTTAATCTCGTGTTGCAGATTTGTTCAAAAACAGCAACAGTTACTCTGGTGTTGCAGATCTGTTCAGGAACTGTTCTCATGTTGCAGATCCGTTCATAAACAGTCCTTAGTGTTGCATAACTGTTCAGAAACCGCAACATTTAACGTGGTGTTATAGATTTGTCAAGTGAACAGAAACAGCAACAGATACGAACGTTACTGATAACATTGAGACAGAAACTCCTTTCTGTTAAAAGTCAGTGTTACAAAGTACAACAAAACAGAAAAGGCTTACATGGAGTCTTCAAGAGCAAATCAGCATGGAAGGAATGGAGGGGCACCTATCGGAAATCCTCCAACTCAAAGCGTCGTCAATCGGACAATACGGAGCACCGTTGTCCAGCCTTTGCAAGATGGAAGAGAAACATCGGTTTCATCAACAACATCAGGAGCACGTTCTGTAAGAACCTGCCCGAGTTTCAGAGGAAACAACATTTGGGTACGTAGAACACCGCCTCGGACTGATAGCGAGAACCTCAATCATCAGGAAGGAGTTTGAAACTTGCATCCAATCACTCAGGGCATTCATATTGAAACAGTTGCTAATAGAGGTGTACGACATCCACCACGTACAGGGCAAGTTAACAATCTGCAAGTGACACCCATTGATTTGACGCTACGTGAGCGTTACCAGGAGTTAGAAAGGGAAAACAAGCGGCTCTTGATCGCATTGGAGAAAAGGAAGGAGCTAGAAGAAGCGCACGCCTCACGTTCCGAGAGGAACTTGAAAAACCGTCGTACACGCCGAGAACATGACACCGCTCATGGAAGGAATGAGACTCCTGATGGACGTCGAACCAACCGAGATGATGAAAGAAGAATGGAGGGTACCAGAAATGATCGTCAACACAGTCGTGGTCCACATAAAAATGAATACTATGATTGCTACGTACCGGATGAGGAACAGTATCAAGAGCAAGACAGACGATTAGGTCCAAGCCATAGACGACCAGAAAGGCCCAGGCATAGAGACGATCAAGTCACCAGAGATCATTCAAAAATATCCAGGCGCGATAGAGACCGTCCATAGCCACTCAGGAATGAGAGGATCCATAGAGAAACTGAGGGTGACTCTCCACGAGACGAGGATCTTAGCAGAAAGAAGCTTAATGAAATGATTGAAGAAGTGTTAGCTTAGAAACAATCCAAAGACGAGAGACAACAAATATTGACAATGAAAAAGTCGATGGATTCACCATTTGTTGACAAGATTAAACTTTCCGCCCGCCTTTAAACTTCATCCAACCTCAATTCAAGGAGTTTTTTGATGGAAGGAATGGCGATCCTGTTGAGCATATTCAACATTCCAAGCTTCCATGAGTTTGTGGGGATATAATGATGAATTGCTCTGCAGAACCTTCCCGATAACCTTGACTGGTAAAGCTTTAACCTAGTTTTCACAATTAGAGTCAAATTCAATAGAAAACTTTGGAATGTTGTCGGATGCATTTTTCGAACAATATAAGATTAATCTTGGGAACAGAAAGGGAAGCAGCCATTTGTTCCTTTTGCAACATGAGACAAATGAAAACCTCTTAGAATTCACACGGAGGTTTCGTCAAGAGGTTAGTGAAGTGGGGAAAGTCGATCCCAGCCTTGTAATTGAAGCATACAAGAATGCTTTGCCTTATGACGAGTTTGGGATATACAACTCTTTAACTGTCCAACCAGTCGGAACACTCAGGGATTTATACGACAGGGCAGATAGATACGGAAGAGCTGAAAAGGAGAAAAGGGCCAAGATGTCACGAGCATCGAAAGGGTCCATAGCCGAAAGGCATGCCAAACCAAAGCAGCAATTCGAGGGTGATTCTAAAAAGAAAAGTCATGATGAATCCATAAGCAGATCTGGAAATGGAGAGGACACCCGAAAAAATAAAGGAAAAGAAAAGGTGAAGTTTCCCAGTCTAAATATCGGACTCGGAGAGCTTTACAAGAAGATTAAGGGCTCACTCCCAGCTCCAAAGACGTTGCCAATAGAAACAAAGGATAAGAGAGACAAGAACAAGTATTGTGATCATCATCAAGATCATGGACACAACACAGACTCTTGTCGTACGCTTGCGGCTGAAGTCCAAAAAATGATTGAGGACGGGAAACTGCAGCAGTATGTGAAGAAGGATCTAGCATGGGTCAACACTCTAGATCTACGAGAGATCATAGTAAGCCATGCAAGAGTTAACTCAGCATCAAGAAAGGCACATGAAAATGCGACCCATCTGAAGTTGCGTCACATCCATGACTGGCGAATATCAAACAAAGTTGATTACGCCAATCTGATTGGAACTGAAACTCTTGAAGAGGGGAAAACTGAGATATATTTTTCGAATGCGGATCTTGCTGGAGTTTATCAGCCGCATAATGATGCAATTGTTATCTTAGCTCTCATTGGAATGTACAAGGTAAGTCGAGTTCTAGTCGATACTGGAAGTTCGATTAGTGTCATATTCTCCGGAGTGTACTCCTCAATGAACTTGAATGAAAGTCAAGTTGAAGCCGACGATAATCCGATCATCGGGTTTAGCGGTGAGACGATGAAAACAATTGGAAGGGTAAGTTTGCCTACGATTATGGGAGGAAGAACAGTTATGCAGTACTTCTCATTGCTATATTGTCGCGCACCCTATAATGCCATATTAGGACGAGATTGGATTCATGCAATGGATGTTGTAACTTCCACTATTCATCAATGTTTGAAATTCATTACTCCAGCAGGGGTGATGAAGGTTAGAAGCGATCAAGTGGCATCTCATAAATGTCATGAAAGTGCAATGGTGGAGTATAGAAAGTATGAACTAAAGGGTTCAGAAATACTCCATGTCGGAAATAAAGCATAGAAATCACAGTACTTCCCAATATCTTATCAAGGAAGAGGAAAGGAAGGTCCGCAAACTATTAAGGAGTTGGTAGAAGTACAAATTGGGAATCAAAAGGAGCATACAACGTTTATCGGAGCAGAGCTACCTTTAGGCAAAAGTGAGATCTTGATTAACCTATTGAAGGATAATAGAGATGTGTTTGCATGGAGCCTTGGAGATATGCCAGGCATTGACCTCGACATTGCGTGCCATCGGTTGAATATCAATGAAGGATCTAAACCAATAAGGCAGAAGCCGCGAAAAATGGCACCAGAATAGAAGGCAAAGGTTGCTGAGGAAATTGATAGGATGTTAGAGGAGAGAATAATAAGACCTGTCAAGTACCCAAAATGGTTGGCAAATATTGTAGCGGTTCCGAAGAAAAACGGGAAAATTCGGGTATGTATTGATTTTACAAATTTAAACAGAGTATGCCCAAGTGATCCTTACCCGATACCCGAGATTGTGGAATTAGTGGATGCTACTGCCGGTTTTGATAGATTGTCGTTTATGGACGGTTTCTGCGGCTATAATCAAATTCCGCTATATGAGGAGGATCAAGAAAATACGGCATTCATAACAGACAAAGGTATATATTGCTATCTGGTCATGCCATTTGGTTTGAAAAATGCAGGAGCAACTTATCAGCGTCTGGTGGATGAAATGTTCAAGGATATGATCGGGGATACCATGGAGGTCTAAATTGATGATATGGTGGTCAAGTCCAAAAAGAAGGAGTCTCACCTTATGGACTTGAAAAGAACCTTTGATCAGTTACGACGATATGGAATGAAGCTAAATCCAGCAAAGTGCTCCTTCGGGCTTACGTTTGGGAAGTTTCTTGGATATATGATGACACGGAGAGGGATCAAAGCCAATCCAGAGCAAATTAGAGCAATATTGGAAATGCCATCACCAAGAAACAAAAAGGAAGTGCAAAGGCTTACGGTGAGATTGGCTGCATTAAACAGATTCATCTCTCGAGCTTCGGACAAATGTAAACCCTTTTTCTTGATTCTGAAGAAGACCGAAAAGTTTGGTTGGAATGAGGAATGTGAGCATGCATTCAATGCAATTAAGCAGTATTTAACTTCACCACCAGCCCTAACAAGTCCAAAGACTGGCCAAACGGTCTACATCTACTTGGATGCAAGTGATTATGCTGTCAGTGCAGTATTATTTGTTCAAGAACCGGAGGAGAGACCCGTCTATTTCGTTAGCAAATCCCAAATAGACGCTGAGACCAGGTACTCAAAAATAGAAAAAATGGCATTAGCTCTTATGCATGCAGCAAGGCGTTTAAATCCATACTTCGAAGGACGGCGACTTGTAGTTTATACTGAGTACCCTTTAAAGAAGGTATTAGGGATAACTGATAACTCCAGTAGGCTGGCAACATGGTCTATTTATCTTGGCGCATACACCATTGATTATGAGCCAAGAACATCCGAGAAAGGGCATGAAATAGCATTGTTGATGGCGGACTTCCTAGTGGATGATATTCCAGTTTCAGAATCCATGCTCGACGAGGAGATCTTGCATGATAACGATGGTATACGACCCATTCTGCTGCCATGGGAAATCATTAACTTTAGTAAGAAATCTTAGAAAGCAGAAAAGAAGCAAATGAGTAACAAGGATTCAATAATGACGCCTGAAGGTGATAGAGGAATGTGGCAGGTCTACACAGACGGATCCGCAAACACCGATGGGGCAGGTGTTGGGTGTGTGATGATTTCCCCTGAAGGATTACAGATTAAAAAGGCTGTCCGGTTAGGATTTACAGCCTCAAACAATCAATCTGAGTACGAGGCTGTAATTTCAGTCTTGAAGACGACTCTTTACTTGGGGGCGCGGAAGGTTAAGTTGACAACGGATTCAAAACTGGTTGCCAACCATTACAGTGGCGCATATAAATCCAGGAATGAAAGGTTAGCATCTTACTTGGAGTACATACATGGGCTAGCAAAGGAATTCGAGGTGTTCGATATCGAGCAAAATCCAAGGATAGAAAATAGGCATGCGGACGCTCTTGCTTACATGTCAGCAGCCGTTGTGTCAGATACAACACGATATATTGTAGTCGATTTCCAAGAATTTCCTAGCATTCACGACACCATCAATGTTGCACGCAAGGTTCACGCCGGTGGGAGCAATTCCTCCTCATCCGAAACCCAGAATGATCCTATGGATACTGATGAAACGCTCAATGATCATCCTGAAGATTGGAGACAACCGTAAATTCGCTACCTACAAACACAGGAGCTTACAGATGATAAATACAAAGCCGCAAAAATAGCGAAAACTACTTGGAGATATACTATGATAGAAGGTGAACTATATAATAAACCTATCGCAATGGAACCGTACCTACGATGTGTAACCCAAGATACTGGGAAGCAGCTGTTAGCAGAGGCACATGAAGGATGTTGTGGGAACCATTATGGAGGTAGGAGACTGGCACACAGATGGCTGTCTCAAGGATACTTTTGGCCCTATATGCAAAATGATGCGAAGGAATACATGAAGAAATGTATGGCATGTCAGTTACATGGCCCTCTAATAAATAGACCGAAAAATGAGCTACATCCAGTAAATAGCCCGTGCCCATTCAGCAGATGGGGTTTGGATATTGTAGGTCCATTCCCCACGGCACCTGGGGGTGTCAAGTACTTGTTAGTGGCGACCGAATATTTCACTAAATGGGTGGAAGCAGTAGCATTGGTAAGAACGGAGGCAGTACACGTCCGTAGATTCACCGGGGAGAACATAGTATGCAGGTTCGGAGTGCCATCGGTGATCGTTTCTGACAACGGAAAACAGTTTGACTCAGAAACAATCAAGTTATTATGCGAAGGATTACATATATGCACAGAGTAATGGACAAGCGGAGGCGACAAATAAGGTCATCCTAGATAATCTGAAGAAAACCCTGGATAAAGCCAAGGGAATGTGGACGGAATTCTTACCTGGAGTTTTGTGGGCATATAGGACGACACCAGGCGATCAACATGATTCGCACCCTTTACGCTAGCGTACGGAACCGAAGCCGTACTTCTTATAGAACTGTTAGTTCCAACTACAAAAACTCTAGCAGAGCGTTCAGGTCAGAACTCCAAAATTATTTCCAAAGATAGGGAATTCCTAGATGAAGTTAGAGATGAAGATTCAAGAAGGTTGGCAATATACTAACAGTCCATGAATAGGCAATATAATAAGAAAGTACGAGAGAGATCATTCCTTCCAGGAGAACAAGTTTTGAGGAGAACAAGGCCGAAGGCGTTAGATTCAAACAGTGGGAAGCTGGGAGAAAATTGGCAGGGACCTTACTTAGTCGATAGACCCGCCAGCGGTGGTGCTTATTGGTTAAGAAGCATTGATGGGAAGCTGAAGCCCAAGCCATGTAATTCCTTTAACCTGAAAAAATATTTCCATTAATGTAATTTTTCATTCAAATCAATAAATATGACTTTTGCTCGACGAGAATGTATCTACAAGTAAGGTTTATTTACCCAAATGATGGAGCGAAAGGTAGCAAAAATGCCTAAACAGAACCAAAGTATCTAGGCAATCAAAGTGCCTAGTTGGATATCGGACATGCCTGCATCCAAATAAGGTAAGTCTTCGAAGATACTGATAAGTTGTCAGTGTCGAGACAATACATTATCATGCATACATTTGCAAAAAAGTATATTTTAAGAATTTCCATTAGAGAGGAAAAAGCTGTTATTATAATAAAAAAATTCTATTAAAGAGAAGTATTGAGAATAAGAAAGGAAGTACCGGTAGTTCTTGAATCCATGAAGAAATAAACAAATTAAACTGCTAAGGAAATGAAAAAAGCATCTATAAAGGGAAGCTTAGGGGTCTTCAGGGGCTGGACTCCTTAGGGTCATGATCTTCGTCATCACAGTCTTCGGCGTCATCTTCTTCCCCATAATCGGCGCCATCCAAGAATCCACGATCAAAAGCAGTTTGAACTTGATATTGGAGATCGTCGACCTCCTTCTGGAGAGAATCATCATCTCTTTCCCTAGACTCCAGTTCTTCAATTCTTTCGTGAAGCTTAGCGATTTCATGACGGTCCTCCAATCTTTCGTCCTTATGTTCATGGATTGTCCCTTGAAGCGTTGAGACCATATCTTGATAATTGTTGGTCGCAACCGAAATGATTATTTCTCGGCTGAATGCAAATGCATTGTGAAGTTCCCCAGCTCGACGGCATAGTAACAGCCCCTGAATGAGAGTTTGGGTAAAAACCAAAGATGCAGGAAGGTTAAAAAAAAAAGATATATGGTACTTAAAGAGAAAAGGGATCGTCACCTTAATCGTTATTGGATAGTATGAGCAGAAGAGATGACACAAGCTGCAAACAAAGATGAGAAGGAAAATAAGCACGTTGGAATAAATGGTTAAGTTTAATGTTGATTGGAACATTTGCAGATAATAAAAAATATCTAAAGAGGGAAAGGCGAACTTACTCAAAGGAGTAATCGAAGCAGGAGACCTGACGGAAAAACATATCTAAAATCTCCTATCTCTCATTGACTTTGGCCGACGCATTTTGACCTTTTCTGTGAATCGCTCCTGTGGAAACTCTTCTGTTGTGCTGCCTATCATCTGGTTTTTCTAAATCTCTTTCTTCTCCTTTTAGTTCTATCTCAGCTTTTCATTTGGATATTTAGTTACATCCTTACCTTCTTCTTTCGATTAATGATTTAGTAGGTCACTGGTTATTTGCCTCTTTTTCTTCTTTTGTTGATTTCACTTTCAAAAGTCTAATGAATTAACTCCTCTTGTACCTGAGTGTGGTGAAACAGGGAGGTGTTGTGAGTTGGAGGTCATATCTTTCTGAAGATTTTCAATGGGTTTAATGCTTTTTTGACGCTCCATCAGAGATCTTATAGAATTCCTTTTAACCTTTTAATCTTATGGATTAAACCCCCCTTTTCCTGGGAGTCTCCCTCAATCAAGTCTTCCAGTTCCTTCATCGCTTTTCATTTATGTCACCCTGTTACTACCAGTCAATGAGTTTAATGGAATTAGGTGAACAGATTTGGCTCCTGTGGAAGATTTTATTCAATATAATGCTGCTGAAACTCTTTAATCGTCTCATCCTCTTTTGGGAACAAAACCAGAAATGAAACTTCTACATTAAATCATGGATTAAACTTAATATGGCAAGCTCTTTACCAGAAGACGTAGATTCTATGTCGTCTAAACTAGCAAACAAACTTTCTATAATGGAAAAACTAGAACCCTCTCTGGTGATAGATGATGAAATCGCAAATAAGTGCAATGAAAACCTTCAATAAATGGTCATCGGCAAGCTAAACTGCCCATATTTATACCCACAAAACACCATAAACCGTGACTGTAAAGAGGTATTTGGTCTCTCTTATGAGCCTGATGTGCTTCATGTACTTTGTGAAAACAGGGGAGAAAATAGGATGGTTATTACTTTAAACACGAGAGATGATGTTGGATTTGTAGCAAGAGGAAGTCCATGGCCGTTCAAAGGGTACTTAATGCAAATAAGATTGAATAATGGATCGGTCCCTCCGACTGATGTCTGTATGCAGTATGATTATATGTGGGAAAACCTAAACAAACTTCTACCTCATCATCACTTCAACGGAATCCCAAGGATGATAGCACAACGTATCGGAGAAGAAGTTAAGGTTATGGATCCAAAAGATAGCTATCCAGCTGATAGAAGAAGGTCTGTTCGTGCACTGGTTAAGATGGACATGAAAAACACTCTCCCAAGAAAAGTTAAGCTAATGATCTTGGGCTAAGAAATTATTGTTGAACTCTGGTTCGATAAGATGCCAAGAAGAATTTGCTCAAAGTGCAGGAAAATTGATCATCCGGTGGAGAGATGTGGAGATCAACATGCTATTCCACAAGAGCTAATCGATCATCTCAATGGACCGCAAGTTATTCCTTTATTCAATACTGCTCCTGTATCCAACAATGTTCCAGCGTTCTCAATGAATGTTACTGCTAATATGGAAGATGAAGAACAACTACTGCCTTCTCAAATGGAGACATCGAAAAAGGATAGTTACAATATAGTTCAACATGATTACAACCCAAGGTTAAGAGGGCAAAAAACTACTCCAGATTCAACTTTAGAGCTACCACAAAATCAAAAAAGGACAAGATATGACTATGGCCCTTTACGTCAATATCTTTGGGGGGAAGGCAGCAACTCAAAGCAAGGTTTCGATCTCACTAACAGTCAAACGATTCCGATCTCTACCCAGAACCAGCCTTTTGAAAGCTCAGCGATTCATCAAATATCATCTCATCAGAGTTCTCGGACCGACTCGATCCATGAGCTAGCAAAGCTGCCTGAATCTCTTCCTTTTCCACCTGGATTTGATGAACCGGGAGTAATACCATCTTCTTATTTTGGTACGGGTTTTTTTGATGCAAAACACTCTTCAACAGAGCTCAAGAACTCCGATCTGGAGCTTAACCTTGAACCAATGAGCATGGCAGCTGACTCTTACTTCATCGAACAAGGAGATAAAAACAACAATCTAGTAGACAATGATGTCTCTTATATCAATCAAAACAGGAGTTCTTTGGAAAGTAATTATCAGAATACGGTAGGAATGGAGGCAACAATGGAGAGTACGGAAGCATTGGGTTCTCAACAAATAATCATGAAAAGGATTTTTGGGGAAGATATCCAGCTACCAATGGAAAAAACTAAAAAATAGGGAAAAATTATTGTGCCAAGAGTAACAAGGGCGAGAGGAAAAGAAGTGGCAGTTACAACAGTGTTAGACGAGGTCATTGGAACAACTCAAACAACAACAAAAAGAAGAACTAAGAAAGTTCCAAAGAGGCTCAAGAAGATGTCTCAGGTGGAGAAATTAATGACGGAGGAAAAGAATCATACTTGTCAGCTTTCATATCAACCCACAAACCCACAAATTTGCCTACCACATCAGTTCTACCAATTTCCAACTTCTAAAGATGCTAATACTCAGAATATCATGGCTGGTGGGGATGCTGAACAGGACGTTGATCCCATTGAAAATTCTCAGTTTGGAGGGCCGGCGATTTACAGTGCAACCTTTGACATCACCACAACTCAGGTATATCTCTCTAAAACTCATTACTTTACTAGTTTCTATTCTTGCTGTGTCAATTCTAAATGTGAGTTAAAGTATCAATTAACTCATAATTCTGTTACGTTAGTTTACTTGTTTAACACTAATTGGAATCCGTACGGAAAATGGCCTGAAGCGCAAGTTACTGGAGATAATGGGAAAAACAATCTTTTGAATATTTGCTTAACAAATAACTGGAATGTGATACTTTGTGATGCATGTGTAGTAACAAAGCAAGTGGGTTACAAGACTTGGAATGGGAAAAAGGATAAACAATCTCATGTGAAACTAAAGAACAGTGGAATATGTTTAAGTGATCAAGAATCAACGGTGATAAAAAAAATAGTAAGGATAATTTACATTTTCATGAAGTTTCGGTGGAGACAGCTAAAAGGGACAGTCAAGGGGAAGGCATCAACAGTTTTTTTGGATATGACAGAAGGAAGAAAAAATATCAACTCAACAATGCATGCACTGTTACCCTAAGTATTTGTTGTTTACCTTTTAGAACTAAGGAGTGTAATAGGAGTATTAGTGTGTACAGATGTTTCAGCATAGTCCTCTTGGGATCTAGCAGTTTATTCTGCTTTCTTTCTTGTACTCCATACATAAATAAAGTTGACTTCTTGAAGTATAGTGTCCCTAACAGAGTTTACACTGCCCATCCATACCTCTCTTTTTCAAAGAAATTAAAGAGTAACGTTAATACTAAAAGGACAACCACAGTAGGGCCTTTCCACCACTACTATGTTGAGTGTATCAGATGCACTAGTAGTACCCCTAAAATTTGGTCTTACATGTTAGCCTTTAAAAACCTTTTTTCGTACTGTCATACTAGGACGAGAGTTGGGAAGTTCGGTGGAAAAATTAGAGTGACAGTTAAGCAAGAGTTTCGGAGGGATAATGGGCTGAGGTTAAAGGTCTGGGTTGGTAGGGAGGGGGACGTTTGTAGAGCCAAAGTTTTAGGAGGTACTAAGTGGGCTTGGATTAGAGAAAAAGGGGCTTATACTGAGAACTGTAAGGAAGTATTTTTGGGCCTAAATTTGTTAGTAAAGAAGTGGATTTGGGATGGTAAGGCTGAGTGGGGTTTACGGTTTGGGGCTATGGTTGTTACCCTGGCATGGAATGGCCAGGGGATAGCGAAAAAGCTAACGAGGGATACCCTGGCGGACTTGGTCTTCTCAAAATCTGTAGATATTGTGTTCCTGTCTGAAACTAAGGCGAAGGATAGCTCGGTGACTTCCTTGCTTCAAAGATGTCAAATGCATAATTGGTGGTTAGTCCCGCCGGTTGGTAGTGCGGGTGGTCTAGCTCTAGGATGGAGAGAAAATGTGGCTCTTGAAGTGGTTCAAAGCAATAAGAATATGATAAACGCTATCATTATGGATGACAATACCAAAAAAGAAATGGTGTACACTTTCTTCTATGGAAGTCCATATCATGGGTCCAAGATTGAACCCTGGAGGTTTATCAATAAGGTGGCACGTAGGGCTGAAAGTATGCCTTGGGTCCTCTTAAGGGACCTGAATATTATTTTCCACCCTTCTGAGAAATTAGGAGGTTCTGAAGGTCAGAATTCTGAGGTGACTGAAGTGTTGGCTCTAGTAAATGAAACGGGTCTGATGGACCTGGGATTTTAAGGACCGAACAAGTTCACTTGGTCTAACCAGAGAACTGAAGGAAATATAGAACAAAGACTAGATAGGGATCTTTCCAATGCGGACTGGCTAGCCAGATATCTGGATTCCTTTCTAACTCACATTCCTCCAATTGGATCCGACCACAGTCCTATCATTCTTCGGATTAACCGGGAGTCTATGTCAGGTTTTAAACCTTTTCGTTTCCCGGCTATGTGGTTTGAAGATGATTCGTGCCTCGCACTTATCCAGGAATGCTGGGAAAGCTTTATTCCAGGCTCTCCGGGATTTAGAGTTGTTTCGAAACTGAAGAATCTCAAGATGAGATTAAAAGAATAGAACAAAGGAACTTTTGGTAATATAACCAAAAACTTGAGGAGGGTAAAGGAAGAACTAGAAAAGTGCTACCACAATTCCAATCATGATGATGAGACTAGAATGAGGTGGAAGAAACTGGTGATGGAATTAGACAAATGGAAAAACATAGAGGAACAATTCTGGAAGGAAAAATCGAGAGATAATGACATAAAGTTAGGAGATAGAAATACTTCCTACTTTCATCTAAAAACGTCAACTCGATACAGAAGGAACAAAATCTCTAAGCTAAAGGATGCTAATGGGGATTGGAAAGGAAATCTATCGGAAGTAGCAGAAATTCTCAAAAACCATTTTAAGGAAATAGTAACGTCGGAACATAATGGAAGAATGGGAAAAGAGGAGGAAATCTTGAATCTTATCCCTAATTGGGTCTCGGAAGAGATAAATGCCAACCTTGTAGCTATCCCCACTCACCAGGAAATTAAAGAAGTCTTTTTTGCAATGCCACCATCCAAATCTCCTGGGCCGGATGGCTATCCGGCAATCTTTTTTCAAAAAAGCTGGGACATAGTGGGGAGTGAAGTCACCTCCCTTGTTAAGAAATTCTTTGAAACACGTTTCCTTCTGAAATAGATTAATCAAACATTCCGCACTCTCATTCCTAAAAAAGATAACCCAAATACTCCGGCTGATTTTAGACCGATAAGTTTGTGTAACACGGTGTACAAGGCAATCTCAAAAATCTTGGCAAAAAGATTAAAACCGCATCTAAATACGATTATTTCACCTTATCAGGCGGCTTTTGTACCGGGTAGACAGATCGTTGATAACATCTTGATAGCACATGAAATTACACAAGCTATAAAAAAAAGGAAAAAAGGAAAAATGGGATACCAGGGTCTGAAAATTGATATGAGCAAAGCTTTCGATAGGGTAGAATGGGAATATCTGATCAAGATCTTCAAGAAAATGGGATTTTCCGATCACTGGTGTGACCTAGTTTACCAATGCATAAGCACCACGGCCATCTCGGTCCTTCTTAACGGAACCCTAGGAAAAGTTTTCTACCCCTCGCGTGGAATACGACAAGGGGACCCGTTATCGCCTTATCTGTTCCTATTTTGCATGGAAGTTCTCTCAAGAATGCTACAAAATGCGGAGTCCAAAAAACATATCTCAGGGATTAAGATTGCAAGAAACAGTCCATCTATAAATCACCTTTTGTTCACGGACGATATCCTGATCTTCACTAAGGAGGATATGCGACAGTCTAGGAATCTTATGAATTTTCTAAAGGACTTTGGAGAATTGTCGGGCCAATTGATAAACTTGGAAAAATCGGGAGTATTCCATACTCCCAATCTGGCACCGAGACTAAGTAGAACCCTAACTAGAACTCTACGGATGAAAAAAAATGAACTTAAAAGACACATATCTGGGAGCGTCGCTATTCTTCCAAAAATCGAGACATCTAAATTTTGCGAATTTGATTGCGAAATTCAGGGCGAGGCTGAAGGGATGGAAAAACGTCACTCTTAATCAGGAGGGTAGATCAGTTCTCGTTAAATCTACTTTGGAATCAATGCCTATCTACCAAATGATGTGCTTTCCGATACTTATTAAAACATTAAACATCTTAACCGGTCTACAGAGGTATTTCTGGTGGGGGGGAAAGGAGGAGAAAAGGGGTTGCTACATCAAAGCCTGGGGATTTATGACAAAAAGGAAAAAAAAATGGGACTGGGATTTAAAAAATTGAAACTGGTAAATAAAGCTATGCAGACTAAACTAGCTTGGAGAATGTTAGTGGAGCCGGAGGCCCTATGGGCGAAAATCTACAAATCGAGCTACTTTTACAATAAAAACCCGCTGAAAGAAAACACTAAAAAACAAGGATCGTTGGCATGGTCTGGGATTCGAGCGGGCCTGGAAAATGTTAAGAGATTAGGAGGGTGGGACGTTGCGCTAACTTCGGAAATCCATATCTGGGAAGACAAATGGGTTCCTAGGATGGAGAACCTTCTTCATTCCGAGTCTGTAAGGGTAGAAGAATTGGGTATAAACAAAATAAGGCACATGTGGGACTTCATTAAGATGGACTGGAACTACAATCTTTTGCTCGAAATTTTCGATGAAGAGACTGTCAATCTTATTAGTTGTGTTAGACCAAGGTTAAATGGAGAAGATATCTACAGATGGAGCCTAACAAAAAATGGGAAATTCTCCACAAGATCGGCTTATGACAATCTCGATAAGGCAAATATAATTGTGTCCGTGTCAAACCACCTAAGCAAAATTTGGAATATTCAGACAACTCCTAAAATCAAACTCTTTCTTTGGAGATGTGCCACAGACTGTCTCCCGGTGAGAGATATCTTGGCGAATCGAATGGAAATTATAACAGATAAGTGTCCTATGTGCGATTCCAAAAGGGAAACCACAAATCATCTTTTAATGGAATGCCATTACGCTAGGGCAGTCTAGTTTGGTCTAGCTAGAGCTTTCAGAATAGGAAATAATCAACACATCCTAGATTGGATAAAAACTTGGTTCACAAACCCAATAGGATGGGATAGGAATATGATAGATTGGGTAGCAGTGTGTGGTATCGTTACTTGGAATATATGGAAAGCAAGGTGTGATACGGTCTTTTCGGAGCATAAACTGTCTGTAACAGATTTGATTAGCAAGATAGAAAATGAAATAACAGTTCAGAATATGGTGTTTACCGGGATTACGAAAATTGGGCTGAAGCTTCAACAGAAGACGGAAAAACAACCATAGTTACCACCACCAGAAGGAACGATAAAAGTCAACTACGATGCCTCTTACAAAGAAGGGGAGACAACAGTAGGATTGGGAATTATTGACAGAGATCAACAAGGAAATTTTGGGTCGGCTAATACGGTCTCAACAGTGGCTACTTCGGTACTAATGGCGGAATGCATGGATGCAAAGGAAGCAGTTCGACTGGCTATTCAAAAAGGCCTTAAATCAATAATCTTGGAAGGAGATAATATGGACATAAAAAACTATATGGAAGGTGACAATATGAATATGGATTGGAAATGCAGGAACATTCTGGAAGAGCTCAAGGAAATGGCAAAGGAATTTAACAAATTCAAGGTCTCACACACAAAAAGAAAGGGAAATGGAGTGGCTGATTACTTGGCAAAAGAAGGAAGAAAAGGGAGAACAAAGACGTACACATGCTGCAACATCACACAAATGTTGCTCAATTTAATTTGCTTTGATTCTAATTTAAGTAACGCAACTTTGAATGTAATTGATTCCACCCTGGTGGATAACAGTTAAGCTCTTTATTTATATTTTGACTATAAAAAAAAAAAAAAAATCGAAGAAGGAGGTAGAATCTCTGGTGTGAAGTTATGAAGGCGATGCATTGGTATTTATATGAGCCAAAATGAGGTGATATGAGATAAACACCAGCGATTCGATAAGTAGAATCTGTTTTTGCATAATATTCTGTCAGTTAGGCTGAAACTTGAATGAAGACTTTTAGAAGACCCGATACAAGTAATCAATAATTAACTTCTGAAGAATGAATATTTGGGGGAAAGATTTATCCAAGTCCACGTCAATATCAAGTAGGTAGATAGGCTCCACGTGACACTGTGTCACGTAAACAAATCTCAAGCGGTGAGAAGCAGAAATGACATGGGTGAAGGGCAGTACTGATTACGTGGACCTTATATAGGTAAGGAGCACACGTTTATTAAAGATCGCGACGTGGACCACTCAATTGCCTATCATTCGTACACAATTCATATTGTGCTTTGCGAAGTATCTTTCAAGGGCCATTTGTGGAATGGCGGACGACGTGGATATTATTATTCTTAGTCCTTCAACCAGTAAAGGACTAAGAGGGAGTGATGTTTGTACCATATTAAAACTATATATTAATACTGGTTTATTTGGGAAGCCCAGTTGGTTTATTATTAAAGCCCATTTTGTTTATTATGGAAACATAACTGGCTTATTTGGGAAGCCCAGTTGGCTTATTATTGAAGCCCATTTTGTTTATTATGGAAACATAACTGGCTTATTTGGGAAGCCCAGTTGGCTTATTATTGAAGCCCATTTTGTTTATTATGGGCTTAATTGGGGAGCCCAGTTGGCTTACTATTGAAGCTCATCTGGTTTATTAGTGGAACCAGTTTTGCTTATTGTGGAAGCTTAGAGACCCAGGGGTTATCTCTTAGAACCCATGGATCGGTCCACCAACCCAAATTATCCTCTCTCCAGGAAAAGGGTTTAAATTTGGATAAGGGTCATGAGGACTAGGGTATTTGAATAATGACTTTTGAATTATTCAAGATAATTATGGTCATATTAATCCTAACAAAAGGAGGATAAATGTTACCATGGGATAATTATCTTGAGTAGTTATAGATAATTATGGGAACCCTAACAGAAAGAGGGTAATTATCTTCTGTTTTAATTATTATTTAAGGTAGTAATTAAAATAAGTGCGAAGAGGGAGGAATTAGTTAGGATGTTATAATTATTTAAGATAATTATAGTCCTTGAAAGAGAGGATAATTATTATTCAAGATAATAATTAAGATAAATCAGAAGTATGAGAGATAACAAACTTTATTAATGAATCTGGTTGTTTTCTTGGATTTATACAGGTAAGGGTTGTTATTAAGATAATTATGGAACCCCTAAAGCTAGACCTACTCTCTGCCTATAAATAGAGGCTGAATCCTAACTCAAAAGGTACAGTTTTTCTAATCCTTTTCCATACAATACACATGTGAAAAAACTCTCTCTGACTTTAGCATCGGAGTGTTTTTTTGCAGGTACCCAACCATTCAACATGAAATCATACCATCAATTTCTTGAGAATCTGAATCAGCATTTGGAGTTCAATCAATCACAATTTATCAAATTTTTTGGTGAAATCAAGTTTATGGTGTAGATTTAATCCATCTACACGTATATCGAAGAGTGTTGGAGTGAATATTTTTGCACCAACACTTGGTTCAGCGCAAACTTTATTTGATCAATGACTCAAAGTGGTCCAGGTCCATCACAGACTTATTATTAGCCTTAAGTATTCTGAGATGAGAGGAAACTTGAAAGTGATGCCCTCCCTACTTCGGAGCTAAGATCCATTGTTGATCGTCGTTATATGTCACGGATGCAAGGAAGTTGGTTGTGGCTTGTACAGTGTATTTACTAAACATGGTTAATCCAAACTTTTCAACTTCGTTGCGTCGGGAGCTATAAAAAACTTCGTTTTTCTATATTTGACCGTTCCATTTTATACCTAACTTAAAGGGATATCCTCAAGGAAATCCTAACGTTTAGGTCAAACGTTATGGACGGGTATGTTTTCGGTCAATGAATATTGACGGAATGGGTTGAATCGGTCAACCTAGTTGATACCAAAAATACATTTTATCCCTCCAGTTAACTCAACCATACCAGTATTATTAATTTGGTACTTGTGAAACAAATTCGCATAATATAAATTGGGTACCTTGTTAACATTGTCTCATAATATTAATTGGGTACATCTTTAAAGAGGTCTTGGGTACCTATAACTACACAACTGGGTAGAATGGTTGCTAGTCTCACTAGTGCAATCCAAGTTCTCTTAACTGCAGTCGTGATTCAACACCGGAAAGCCATGGTTCAAGGCTTATTTGCCAAGGGTTCGGAGAGGAGAGGATATTGACTATAAGAAGGAAATGAGCAAATGATCGGGTACATATTTTTAGGCTACATGTTCTCTTACGGGAAATCAGAGAAGAAACAAATTTGCAGTCGATTGATTGAAGTATTATGGAGGAGATTCAAGCTTATTTGAGTGTTTCAGAGGCATTGAGAATATGGGTTTTTGTGTATGATTGTAGGGAAGGATATGGAGATGTCTAAGAAATCAACATGGAGTGTATCTCTGAATCAACAACAAACTGCACACATGGTGTTTGTGTAAAGGCCTGAACGAGTATTTTCTGAAATTTCAGCGGCAACCAACTTACTTTCTCCAAGTGTTCTATGGGTTTCTGGTAGTGAATTGGTCTGATCTATAATAAAGCTGAATTGCAGTTGATATTGTGATGGGGTTTGCCATGGGATTTTCAATTGAGATGGAATGGAAGAATGAGCTGGTTTAGTGAGCTGTTGGTGTTTGAAATGAAGAGATATTGATGCTGCAGTGAAGATTAAGATGGATTGTGGTGGAACTCAATACTGCGGGGGATTGAAGATCGTTGTATATGACAAGGCATGGTTTCTAAATGGGTGATGATTTGAATGGTTGGTGGCTTTGATTGAGTTGGGACATAATTGGTTGAATTGTTGAGAGGAGGAGTTTGTGTGGTGAATCTGGTTGAAATCGAGCAATCAACAGATAGTAGTTGTTGCTGTTGTGTTTTCTCGATGGGTATGTGAAATGGAAAGGAAGCCTGGATTTGGTGGTGAAGTTTAGAAGCTGAGCAACAAGGTAGTGGTGCTGTTGATTTGCAGAGATGGAACAGTTGAGTATGCTGCAGGAAATGGTACCGGTGATGTTGTTGGTGGTGATGGAATGATGATTCAGATTATGCTATTGGTGTTGTGGCTAGTCGAAAAATAAGTTACTTCATGTGATTTACTATGCTAGAAAAACTCCGAATGAAGTTGATGTGAACTGCTGGGCCTTAGACAAGTTTGTTCTTAGGTTCTAAGATCAGAATTATACCGATCATGCCGCTTTTGAGTAACAGAACCATTTTCATAGGATGCCCTTTGTGCTGTTGAAAGTGGATTATAAAACCAATGACCATAGGGTTGTGCTTGAGTTCTTGAAAAATAATATACTTACATCGCTTTGGTACACCGCGAGCTATTATTAGTTTACTTTTTAATGGACTTTTAAGCTTTTGATGAAGAAATATGGTATTACACATAAGGATGGAACAGTTGTCAAGGCATGTCATTCACCGTTGAGTTAGAACATAGAGATTTATTGGGCTATTAAGAAGCTAAATTTTTTCACTTGACAAGGCAAAGAGCCCATCAAATGAGTTGGACTAGATTCGTATGATGCCACGATAGTTAAGGAGTATAAGAACAAAATGAAACTTGTGCATGAGATAGAAATATTTTACTAAGTAATCAAAAAGGAATATTGTAAGGGACGGGTCCTTTTATTGGGTCCTCACGGAGTCGCGAGACGAGACATCGGATGTAGTAGTTTCGAAGGTTAACTGGCCGTGAGATTGAAACCCTTTTTTAGAGGATGTTTGAGGAGGGAAGAGGCGATCATGAGGCCAGGCTTTGCTTCACCTGTGGATTCCTCATGTTACTTTACTTTTGGTATTGTTTTTCATTAGAAACATTGAGGACAATGTTAGATTTGTTTCAAAGGGAATAAACTTTTGTTACTTTTTAGTTGCAATAAATAATAAAGTCTGAATTGCCGATTAGATGGTTGATATTGTGATGGGGTTTGCCATGGGATTTTCAATTGAGATGGAATGGAAGAATGAGCTGGTTTAGTGAGCTGTTGGTGTTTGAAATGAAGAGATATTGATGCTGCAGTGAAGATTAAGATGGATCTGTGGTGGAACTCAATACTGCAGGGATTGAAGATCGTTGTATATGACAAGGCATGGTTTCTAAATGGGTGATGACTGAATGGTTGGTGGCTTTGATTGAGTTGGGACATAATTGGTTGAGCTGAGAGGAGGAGTTTGTGTGGTGAACTGTTGGCCGAGCAATCAACAGATAGTAGTTGTTGCTGTTGTGTTTTCTCGATGGGTATGTGAAATGGAAAGGAAGCCTGGATTTGGTGGTGAATTTTAGAAGAATTAATTGTTGAGAATTTTCCGATTATTTGTGAATTAAGAAAGCAACGTTGTCTTGGTTAAGGTAGTGGTCTTTGTTGATTTGCGCTGTGTTTGAAATGAAGAGATAATGAGAGATGGAACAGTTTGAGTATCTTTGCAGGAAATGGTAGTAGTTGTCTCGATGGGTATGAAATGGGTGATGTTGTTGGTGGTGATGGAATGAAGCCTAACAGTGATCAACGAAATGCAGTAGTGCTGTGTGCTGAGATATGGGGTCTGGAGCTGATTGTGTGTGTTGGTGTCGCAGTGAGAAGGGGAGATTCAAGGACTGGAATTGCAGTTGGAGCTGCAGAGTTACTTCAAGAGCTAGAGGTGATTGTCGCAGTGACTATGATTGCAAACTAACTTGGGTTAGGAGTTCAAATAGCACTGACAAGGAAAATTGAGATGCCATAACAGAGAGTTAGATTATAAACATGGGGCTTGTGGATATAAAATTTGTGATTATGACGGTTTCTATTTGCAAATTATCTAGATAGAGGCGAAATACGTCTTTGTTTGTTAAGTATTGGGGTTCTAGATTCCTTCATAATTTATCTAAATTATCTTCATAAAAATCACGTTGATGACAGGTATGTGAAGCTAATACAATTATATATAGGAAGCAATATTTTAGAAAGATATTAGGGCACTAACAGGAATGTATTTATGGAAAATGATTACTGATATGAATAAGTACTATCAAAACATAAAACAATGTTGGTGCAGTCTTTTAACTCTCTCTACAATTAATTAGTAGCATCAACAAAGATGGTAGTAGCAAATGTCTGTGGTTTTGAAATGGTCTTAGACCAGAGGCAAAGGTTTAAATATTTATAGATGGTTCACTTCTTTTCTCGACTTCCGTTGTTAATTTGATGTAATTTCTTAGCTATAATACAATGTGTGATGTTAGTTTGTAATGAGATTTATGTTGGATAAAGTTTTGTGCATTGTTTCAGGTCTATAACTTTACAAACTCTACGGTGTAACCAATTAGTGGTGTTGTCATAGTTAATAGGTATACATGGAGACTCAAGAGCTAAAATTGAGCTTATGAGTTGGGAGTCTGTTGCGTGGTTATAGTTTTGTTTTTGTTATACAAACAATAAAAGAAAAAGTTTCTACTTATTCCTGAAAAAGTCTGAAATTGAGCTTATGATACAGTAACCGCTTTTTTTGGTTTATCACTTAGCACTCATGTTGTTTTTATTATGCAATTTGGGTCTCTTTATTTGTTACTAATCACGCTCTGTTAGGCTTCATATTTTTCGGGATTTGCAGTGTTTACTCGGGGACCGTAGCTGGTGCTCGAGAAGCCTTTTTTCTTAGTGTACCTTCTTTAGTTATGTCCTATGATTGGTATGAGTTTCACTTTCTCTTTCTGTATTGGTAAAAGGTGCACGCATTTTGGGAAAAACATCTTTCTGCGGAGCAACTGAATGCCTGGATTGACTGTCTGATTATTTATGTAGTTTCTGATTCATGACTAACTTTGGAGTTTAAATTTCAGGGTTGGAGGAAAGAGTAGTGACGATGACTACAAAACTAGATGCCGAGGCATATTCAAAGATGCTTTATAAATATTGATATCCTAACAGATGTTGTGCATTATAAGGTGATCTTCAACTCTGCATCCCTGTTTTTATCCTTTTATCATTTTTAAACTACTAGTTCTCTTTCATTTGCATATACATATTATGTATATATATGTATATACACATACCTACACTACCACCGTAGAGGTACTAAGACCTTCTAAACATGTGTTTTGCCAAAAAGACATTGCCTTCCATGTCATTACCCATGTTTTTGACAAGGTATGTCAGCAAAGACTTTATCTAGAAGATATGAATGATTGAATTCATGAATCCTTGTTTTCATTTGTTGGGTATGAAAATCTTCTACTGAACCCAATAGGGTTATAGGGCAATGAGACAAGGTAAAAGTATTGTGAAGATTAGTTGGGGACAAGTTGTTTCAGAATCACAAGGAGGAAACATGTTATCAACAATAACCATGGAGAATAACTCGACCGTAGGGGTAGGACCAAAAGTCTCCTCAACTCCATCAGAAGAAAATCTTCTCTTCCGTACTCGTTTTGTTACATATTCAAAGAATAGCTTCTTATTCTGTTTTTTAGTAATGGCATTTTTTGCTTTGTATTTTGCGACAAATTCAGTCAACCTCAGTTCATTTTTGGATGATTCGCATCTATTATGATTTGAAAACTGTATTTCTATTAAGTTTGCAAAACGGGTACCTTTGTGGAATTAATAACATTATTCATGAATATTTCCATTTAAGTTTTCTATTTAGAAAAGCTATTATATTGGAGTTCTGGGTTCAATCTGAACGCCTGTGACCTTTCATAACAACAAATGCTGCCCAATAAAAACTCATGAAAACTGTTCATTTGTTGTTAGACAATTTTTTTTTACAAAGATAGAAAAACTCATGTGACCTTTCATAATAACGACTGGGCATTAATGTTTGTTCTAGTTGGATAGTAGGATTAGTATAGTTCTAGTAGAATTTGAAAACGCACACTAATATTGTCTCACCAAATCACATGTGATTCGGATACCCAATTTAATTTATAAGACCGTCCGAAACAAGTACCCGCTTTAATTTATAGGACCATAAAATAACATCTTAAAATTTATTTTATACGGCTGTTTTTGTGGGCTACCCAATAAATATTATAAGAGAGAAACCACGATTTGCAACAGGAATTTTAACTATGGTTGGGTTAGTAACTATGGTAAAGGGGTAAACATGGAAGAAAACTATGAAACTTAGGAAACAAGAACGGACAAACCGATTTGTCCGTCTATGTAGCAAAATCCAAACTTTGTATGTCTGCCAAGCAAAGTAGGAAAGCTAGGATTTCTGTGAGGTTGGCCCTAACTTAAAATGTGGTGCACATTGGCTTTGGATATATTTCTCAAACATTTTTTTTTTCTGGAAAGAAGAGGTTAAAATTCATAATAACACTAGGTATCACCGGGGCCTTGCGGCCCCGGATCAACCTCTGATTAGTGTCATGCATCACGTAATATTTGGTATTCAACACAGGGTTTTTGGCTTGGTGTACATGTTCCATGAAAAATACTTTTCCAGGTATCCCATTGATATAGTCGGTTTATGTTATCTAGGTATCACCATTAATGATTTCTAAAATGTTTAGTTTTTTGCATTTTTTATTTGTAGCTTCCTGGATAAATAAATGGTGATCATTGATTAAACGTAAAAATCACCTTTCAAAGTTAATGGCGGTAAAAGTATAATGTGACTTACTTTAGAACAAATTAGAACATGCCAGCGTGGTTTGAAGTGAACAAATGAAGAATTCTATTTGCTGATTCTGAATAGAATAAAATCTAAGAGTATAAATTGTAAAAATCAATCTAGGAAATTTATTCAAAGAGAAAAACTGTCTGATTTGAGGTGTTTCCCCAAATCTAGGGTCACAAACATCTGATAAGTGTATGTACTCAATGATCAGTAACTCAGAACGATGTTGGGTTCCTGAACAACAACTATGTCCCAATTGTATTCATGAACACTATAATTACTTGTGAAATGATATAATTCTCGACACTTGGTACATGATAATTGGTATTTTTGACAACTCTTTACTCTTCACATACACAAAGATCAAATTTTCTCTTATCCATTTTTTAAGACATCGTAAACCTGTTGCTTCACTGGTTACCACATCATAAGTATAATTGGATACATAACAATCATCAATTTGCGATAATAAAAAGAACAACATCCACATTTATGTGGCAATTAAGCATTCATGAAAGGTTGGGTTGTAAGGAACAACATTTGATATTTGACGATGTATTGGATATCCACCTTCATAAAAAAATACGATGAACCCGTATCTTCAATTAATTTTTAATACATTTTTGGTTCCCACAACCATATAGACCATGTACCATATATCTTATTCTTGTTTGAAAAAGAGTTGGGTCAGTATTTTCATCTAAATATTTAACACAAATAAATTTGTTAATCTCTTCCACAATTCAGATTTTTTCAAAGTTATTCAAGAACAAAAGAGGATAAAATTATATTGGGTAATGAAAAAAAATTGGAATTCAATCTTGTACACATATGGAATACAACTACTTTACCCAAATAATTTCTTCTTGATTCATTTCTTCAAATAATCTATTTTCAACTTGAAAATAATGGTTATTCAATCAGGACAATCTGATGCATCTTGATATTGTAGATGTCTTACATTTTTGGCCAATTCGAGTTCGCAATCGTCATTGCAAAAATATATGGGTAATGGTTAAAATGTGAAATGGCCATCAAACCTTGATATATCTCGAATGTATGTCTACCAAAACTTCCTGAAAGAGTTTTCTAATTCCCAAAATAGAAAAATGTTCGTTTGGGGGTCCATAAAAATGAAAACCACCAAAAATGATAATAAATTAATTAACCTTTGGACAATTGTCTTGCAAACGAATCTTTATGCTTCCTTTTAGGTTGCCAACCTTATTCACCATACAACAAAAAGAAAAGAAAAAAACACAATGTAAAGGCGAGTATGCATGAAGAGACTTAAAAAATCCAAGTTAACTTATTTCCTATAGTCAATTGTCAGTATCATTGGGAACTAACTAATGGTTGATCTTTTGTCTTTGCTAATTCATAAGGATTGATTTCAATGTCGTCTTGATGTATCGAATTTTTTTCATGCTTATTTAACGTAAATCTTTCTATTTCAACAATAACTATATAATCCCTACGTTCGCTTCTTTATTTTTTGTCAAAAATAGTTTACCTCATATATATTATCTATTTACTTTAGAAGATACTAGCCCTTAACCCGTGTCGTAACGGCACAGGCCATGATGTTGGTTCATTTTTAATATATCGTATAATTTGTTCCCCGAATACTTATCAACTCCTTATGATTTAATATGTGTTTGTCATAAAAATAGTTGGGATTTTCCTCTCTTTTTTTCTTTGTTTTTCCTTTAATATTTTACTGCCGGAGATTTGCTCAAATGAAAGAAATATAATCTTAACTTCCAGACACTTTTTTATTTAGGTTCATTGCTTAGAATGAGATAATGCTCTACATGAACATGGAAGTTTAATTATCCTTTTGGAAATATGTCGTCAGCAATGCTCATCTCAGTGAAATCAACTAATCAATATAGTCCATAAAAGACTCCACATGCTCCTATTTCGCTCCAGCTGACTCATTCATCATGGTCGTGTTGTCAATCCTCCAAATAGGCAGAGAATAGTATTTTTTTTTGCATCGAACGAATGATACAAACTATCCAATGTGACATGATTTTCTTTTAATTTTTCAACACCCATTAGATGACAATGTTTAAAATGTGTACCCATTACCTTTTCGAAGGGATTGTATATATGCGAACCTATGCCATTAAATCTTCAACAAAGTATTGTGCCCATCAATTCATCTTAACGAAGGCTTTGGTAACTTCAAAAGTCTTGGAAATTTTGTCACTTCCGTATGTTCCTACCTTCAGTTGGAATACAATCTGGCGACACATTAACTCATAAAGAACCTTGAACACATACTGTACTCCCTGATCCTATTTCAAATTAATAGGTTGTCAATAGATCCTTTACTAAAAGTTGACATATTCTACGTTGAATATTTATTAAAAAAAATTATGGTATTGTGGATCGTTGCTTTCTAAGATTGTTGGCCTCTTCAAGTCCCACGGCTTTCTAAGTTTATATATCTTGTTTGTTTTAACATTTTAGTTAGCCATATTATGTTTGTTACTAACTTTAAACTTGGTGTCATCTTCTACTGTAAACTTTATGTGATTTCAGAATCGAAATAGTTATACCTCTTTCATTCGTATCTAGATCCGTTGTATATCCCAACAATTCTTCTATAACAATTCCTTTCTTTTGCCGTTTCCGAACCATCAGTAGACATTATTGTCAAACGAAATCTGTCTAATTTTTGTTGATGTTATGTATTTGCAATGTTCATTTTTATTAAATAAATAGATTGTGGAAAAACTAAAAAAAAAAAAAAGTATTACATCGGGTCTAAGTTACTAAATCCAAAATACCCTGTACACTGCTTCTGGTGCCTTGTTTCCTCAAATTTCAAGTTGCATTCTAGATAGTACATGCAACACCAATCATTTGTGAAGTGAGCTATTTGCGCAAGTGTGGTCAATGTATCCCTTGCCGGTAATAATAATAACAACACGTCAAAAAATTTCAAGGCATCCAGTTGTAAATGGTATGAATCTAATAGATTTGAATTATACCTCAATCTTAGATATCACCTTCTTCTCACATAACATAGCAATTGAGGAAGGACAAATCTTGACCACTCTTTACATAGGCAGAGTTAGCCAAACTATGTTTTGCAATTGTCTTACGTGAAAATTATTATTAATCCACATTTTAGTCAGCTCCTATTGAAGCCGATTTAGTCCTATAGAAAGCTAATCTTAAATTATGACCTTATCTCTTGACCAAATTATTGAAGTGTTCCCAGTCATGTTCTGCTTTGTGTAATCTACCCATCTGTGTCTACTCTACCTTCTAACCCAGTGAATGTAACCTATACATATTGATCCGTAATTTGATATTGTTGATTTGTCATCAAGAGGTCGCATGATTTGAGAATGTAAAATATAAAAAATATTCTATAAACATTGGAGGCGAAATTTAGATTTATGATTTAGAGTTTTTTATGATGATTTTGATGAACAAACATAATTTTCAAACAAATATTTTAGAATGCAAATACATTTTCCCGGTCAATAAGGTTTTATATCGGGAATTGGGTGAAAGTTGGTGTCTTTGTAGGTAGTTATCGCGAAACAACTCGACATTGATGGTCTTTCAGGAAAAAGAATGTAATAGTACTTGAGAGAGCGATAATGTTCTCTTACGCGGGTACACCAATTTCCTTTATATAATATAATACGGCTAATCGAACAGTCATGATCATATTGTCTTATACGTTCCGGTATCACCCTCGAAATATTTGGTTTTTGTCCTTATCAATCGTGCTAAAAACAACCAATTACATCTTTCACAATACAATGTTGCATGTTTTGTGAATATTATTTTGTTACTTGGTCAATAAAACTCTCTAAAAAGAAAAAAACTATTATTATACACTACTATTACCAACACCCACCACCATAAAAACCATCCACCGCCACTATTTCTTCCACCAATAGTAATGTTATCGCCTCCACCATTCACAAACACCCGCCACCGCTTATACTAACCCTACTTCCACTACCACCATTAGAATTAATATAGTTTTTAGTAAAATTATTTATTAATAAAATTATGTATTTATGTTAGACTATTAAAGAGACATTTATAATAGAAATTTAATTAATCATTATGAAAAATAAATGAAACACTAATTAATAAAATGTTTAAAAATGGTTAAGTTGAACAAACCCAAGCGGTAAATTTATCTTTTCCAAGGACAAATCCTGACCACTCTTTACATAAACAAATTGATAATAAATAATTTCGTATGTTCTGATCTTAATTCGTGTCGTTCGTTTAGTTATTACATAACATGGCAATTGATTGCACCAATTTTTTTTTAAATGGACATGTGTTTTATCGAGTTTATTTTAACATTAGAATGGTCAACCATGTTTTATACTTTATAATATAATGTTACACATTTTGTGGCGTTACGAAATTAGCATAATATGTTTTTGTTCACCAATACCCGCCACCACCATAAAACCATATGAATCCACTTTTTTTATCCACCACCACCTAGTGGCGGAGCCAAGGGTTGACTAACCTGTCTCTAACCCCTTAAATTTTTAATAACCACATAATTGTTTTTACTTTATTTTATAAATAGTACTTTGTCCATATATATTTATGGTTTAGTCCACCAAAGTTTACATGTTTCTTTAAAAAAAAAGGCCTCCTCAATGTCAATTTTTGACTCCACTATTGCCACCATCACTGCCGCCCATCCCATGTAGGTTGTTGGATGCAATTCTAATTTTCAATCACAAATGCCATGTATGAGGTTTAGATTGAACAAAATTTCGTCAATTGATTAGTTTCATCATTTTTTTTCCGTGTATATATTGTTTTTTGTATTGCAATCAATTTTATTTTATCATTAAAAAATCATGATTTATACGATATAGTACCAAAGATAACAGGGGCACCATTTGGGTGATCCAACTACGATCATGAAAATATTATCTTGTATGATATCATCCCTGAAATATATGGTACCTTCCTTTATCAAAAGTGTTAAAAACAACCAACCACATCTTCCACACTACGATGTTATCGATGTTGTAACGACAACTAAAATTAATATTGTCCATCACTACTCACCAGTATTCACCGTCACTACTTCTTCCACCACAAACCAAGGGCGGAGCCAGGATTTTGAGGAGAGATGGAGAAAAAAATTCTTGGCAAGTTGGATACATGTGAAAAATGGACTTTGTATCCCATTTTACGATAAAAGAACAAAAATAAATATAATTGTGCTTGGCTCCGCCCTTAACCACTACTAATCTTTCGGCCTCCACCTCTTCTACTACTCATTGTCGCAGAAAATGTTTATTGATTTATTTATCAAAATTACTTATTAATAGAAATAAATGTTATAATTAATTAAGAAAATATTTATAATTAAAAAATGATTAGTCATTTATTATGAGCAATTAGTAAAACACTAATTAATAAAACACTTTATTATGAATAGATTATTTATGTGCAATTAGTGAAACACTAATTAATAAAGCAATTATGGTATTTAAGTTGAACAAACCACCTCGTTGATTTATCTTTTATATCAATTTCAACCAAGGTGTAACACTGGTTAGAGGCCACTCTTATGACACAATAGGTCATGAGTTCGAACCTCCCCGTTATAATTTTTGAAATTCCATATCTTGACTTGAGTATTCATTTTTCATTCATAATATTAGAATTAATGCCACACGTGCGAGTTGTAGGGGGTGGTCAGGAGAACCACAACCCTTGATTTATCTTTGCTAAGGAAAAATCCTGACCACCACTAACACAGGAAAACTTAGCCTAGATTTGTTTTGTACACTTGATGATTATATATGAGAAGTCCACTAAAAAATTAAGTTAGTATGAATCAAATATAGAAAACTTTCAAAAGTAATGCAAAAGTGGCATATTTCCAATCTAAAAAACTTAACTGTAACATGGATATAATCTAAGTTGGAAGTTCAAGTTTGAGATCGACAGAAAAGTGATCGGAGCAAGAAATGTAGTTGCAGGAAATCCTACACTACACCCCTCACAAGAATTCATAAGAATCAACACATATTTGAAGATTAAGAACAACACTTTTATTGTTTAATTCTCAGAAATATTACAAGAAATGGAAGAAATCAAGAATACAATCGCTCTCTTAAACTTTATCTCTCCTCAAAGCTTTCTCAACACTCTCCAAAATGATCCCTCCTTTCTGAGTCTATTAATTCTCTTTTTATAGGATAGTTACATAGTGGATGACAGCTAAGTTATCCCTTATTTTCGGATCTGACTCGTGATACTCTCGCAGTAGTTGTAATGCTTATCCTCGCAGATGCTGTAATCTTCGCAGGATCGTCATGCTCTCCCCGTGTTTCTTCCACCGTCATCTGTTATGTCATTCTTTAAATCATTATTTGAGTCAGTCTGCGACGCTCGTAGAGTGTTGTTGAAGAACTCGCAGAAACGTTGTTTATAAATTTCGCAAGAGCACTGCTGTGGCGATATTCTTATCCTACATCGCCTCTTCTCATGTCTTTTCTGCGAAGGGGAAAAAATCATGAGAAATTGAAATCTTTTGAAATGACACAGCTATCTATCTATTCATGTTCTTTTGTTCTGACACGTATTTGCATCCCTCGCCAGATTTATTACACGTATCTTTTTATCCATTCAACTTCTGTCACGTCCTTTTCAACCGCTGCGCTCCAACCATTCACGTCTTTTATTTGCATTAATTGCACTTATCTTCTCGAGAATTTTCACCTTCTATATATATATTCTTCACTCTTCACTTTTCTTCTTTTTACTTTCTTCTTTCTTCTCTCTGCAATCTCTCTGCAAATTCACTGTTCTTCTATAAATTCCGCATTCGTTGCTGTTGCAACCTTTCTTTTGATCTTCTACTCTTTTCTCATTCCCGTACTTACTAAGAATGGCTCCAGCTGGTCGTAAAAATATCATCGCCTTTGAGCAACTTCAAAAGAAACTTAAGGACGAAGGTTTTTCTTTATCTACCATTCCTGATCAAAACCCTAAAGCTGAACTTTCCATTAAATTATTTTATGATCATCCATGTTCTCGCGAGAAGATTATAGTCTCGCTAGGTCAGCTTGAAGCTGGTCTTCCCATTCATCTTTATGATCCTGAGCTCCCTTTATTCTATGAAATACTTTATCATGCGATATTATCACGTGCCATATATCAGTTGAGTGGGGATTGCATTCGTTTGATGCTGGAATATGCTACTCGCGGTGCTGGCAAAAAATCTCTTTATCCTGATAAAGCGAAGAATCCTAAATTCGCTGATGTTCCAATTATTCCTGCGAAGTATAGTGTAGAGAATTTCTTCGCAAATTATGATATAATCCCCATGAGGAAAGATAACACTTGTTGGGGTGTCTGCTTACAAAGGAAGGATGACATTGCTGAAGATAAAATTCTCATGTTGGATATTGACTAGCATCCGGGTAATAATCAAGGTCTGCGCTATTCTAGTGATGATAAATGGTGTATTTTCCCATTATTTCTAGAGGGTCCCTACATCTGCGGTCCTCATGCTTTACCTGCGAATCTCGCAGAGTACCGGCCATGGGTGTTCAACTGGCCTGAAAGGAATAAAGAGGTATGTTCTCTCAATTTTTTGCATAAATTATCATTATCATCTTCCTCATGCTTTTATACTCTCGCTGACTACCCCAACTTTTCCAGATTAACAGGCTAAAAACTATCTATCAGAAGCTTCGGAAACCCAGTACTTTATCAACTCTTAAGTTACTCACATATGAAGTAAGAAATATTCCTTTGTGATTCTTAACAATATATTGTTGCCTCTATTTCTTATCTTTATCTGTGTTTGAAGGTTATTGAAGAAATAAAACCTGTTAAAGTTGTAAGGACCAAGGGAAAGACAAAGGTGTTGCTTGCAAGGGGAAATCTGATGCTTCTCGCAAGGAGGAATCTGGTGCTCCTTTTTCAAAGAAGCGGAAATTTCAATCTCCTTCTCCCTATATCCCTCAAGATTGCGAGAGCTCCAGTGACAATGATAATGCTAATGATGACAATGCTAGTGACAATAATGACATTTCTTCCGTGAAAGAATCTGCACAACCTGAATCTTCTATGGCTCATTTATCTGGCATTTTTATCAATACTATGCATACAATTGGTGATACTCCTATGACCGATGCTTGCAAGTCTATCGCTACTATTTGTGATGCCCCTATCTTAAAGGAAAATGAATCTCTTCGCGGGGTCTCAGGATCTATATCTCCAATTTTTTTGCATTCTCTCAATAGCTTGGTAAGTTTTCATACCTTTACCTTTCTTCACTTTATTTTTGTCTTAAATTCAAAATTAATTCCTCAGAAATTCGCTGTGTTATTTCGCAGGCTGGGAAAGCTTCCTTTGCAGTAGTCTCTGATTTGGAGAAAAGGCGTGCAGTTCTCGCAAAGAAAAACGCTAATCTTCGCAAAGAAAATGAAGAATTAAAGTCTGAATCTCTTTCTCTTCGCAAAGAAAATGAAGAATTGAAATTTGATTCTGTTAATCTTCGCGAATAATTAGAATTTGGATCTGTTGGCCTTCATGAGAAGATTGAATGATTGGAAACTGAACTCTCTTCTTCGCAGGATAAGGTTGCTAGTCTAAGCTGCGAACAATCAACTTTATGGTAAGAAATTTTTCTCTTTTTCTTTATCCATGTATTCCTTTGTGTTTTCTTATTTAGTTAGTCCTCTTCGCAGATATTTATGGCCTCTCTAATGAAGTTGTATTCCTTCGTTCTTTTCCAAATCCAATAGATGATGATACCCTCCTCAATTGCCTTATTGATTTTTTACGTAGCCTTTCAGATGATCAAATCAGATCTCTTTCTATAGATGAACTTAGATCCAAATTTCTTCTCTTAAAAATTGAACATAGATTCAACTTGAGTTTAACCAATAAGTTTAAGCGCCTTTATATTGATTCAAAAAAGGAAACTAATAGATTAAGAAGCAATAATAGTGATCTTATTGACGAGAAAGACCTTATTGCTAAAAATGGAGCTCAAGCTTTATCAGATTTCCATAAAACTCTTCTTAATATTCAAGTTGAAAGAGATAGACTTATCTGCGAAAATAAAGATCTTCTTGAGAGGGAGAATCAAATTCGCTCATGCCTTCTTATTAGCAATGATGACGAATTTGCTTGGGCTGCGAAAATTCTTGACAATGCCAGAAACAATTTAGGTGTATATGTTAGTCTTCAAGCTGATCATTCTGCCCTGATTAAGGATATGATCTTGCAAAGAGAAGGTTGTTATTCTTGTTTTACCACTAATCCATTTTGTAGCTATATCTTCACTATTTTATTAATATGTTGTCATCTGTTCGCAGTATCTGAAGGAAACTTTTGCCAAAGAGTTAAAGAGTTGGAGGAAGAAAAAGGAAATATTGTAAGACTTCTGTCTTCTCGCAACGAGAAATGTTCCAAATTCAAGAAGAAACTTCAAATTTCTCTGGCAAATTTCAGCAATGTTCTTGTTGGTGTTCGTAATGATTCTATTAAGATGGTCTGAGATGATAATAAAATTCCTCATTCTACTTACCCTTATCTCGCGAACGAAATTCCAAAGAATATTCCTCACCTTGTCATCTCCGATAGCGAAGCTGAAGAGTCTGAAGAAGATGAAGATGAAATTGAAGAAGAAGAAAAATCTGGTGAAGACAATGATGGATCTAAATAGTTTTGTCTTCCTTTTTAATCTTTTTTTAATATTTGTACACTTATCCCTTTCTCCTTGTAAAATATTGCTGCGAATTTCTCCAGCTTCTAATGTTGTTTGGTGTATAGATCTGCATACATTAGAAAACAATTCCTTTTTGCAATATGGTTAATCAATATGCTTACTAATTTTTTTAATTATCTGCGTAAATCTGTCATATAAAGATGAATAATAATTTTATCATTATGTTCATTCCCATACTTTCCTCTGTTATTCATCTGCAATATGAAAGATTGAGCTGATTAGTTATGAATAAGATCTGTTTGTAAGTTTTTGCCTCAATATCTGCGTAAATATCGCAAGTCATATATGTTTACTCTCATGATCTCTGTGTAAATATCGCAGTCATTCAATCTTGATCTCTTGTGGTCTTATTTTTCCTTCCTAGTTAAAGGTCTTATTTAGCCACATTTTGTTTTGGCGACAAAATCGCAGGACGTCTTTAAACTCGCATGTGAAGACCCATTGATCTTGCCTTATCCTTATTTTGTCAATTTGTTGCGACAATATGATAGTCCTAAGTTTTCTTGCGAGAACAAAGCCCCATGACATTGCCGTCTTGCGATGAAATAGCAGGATGTCTTTACACTTTCATGTAAAAACCCATTGATCTCATCTTATCTTTTTCTCTTGGCTTTTTGCCTCTGTATGATTGTTGCACAAATATGACAAGCCTAAATATTCTTGCGAATATAAAGCCTCATGACATTTGTGTCTTAAGACACTTATCAGCTCCTTAATGTAGGGTGCCGCCCTTATCTCCCCCTGGTTTCCCCTTCAAGGAGGCGTACATCGGTCATATAAGACTAGCTCCTCCCATCCGGTCCTGACAACAACTAGTTGTTTTCGCAGCTTCTTATCCTTTTTTCCTATATGGCTTATAGTTACGAGACTTCACCCTAGGTGGGGTTTTCTTTGGGTCGAGTGCATCATATCCAAGACTTGCCAAGAATGTCCAGGGTAGTTTCATACGCCCCGGTCACCCTTGGCTTAACCGTGTACCTCGGCGCCTTGGTCATACTTTGCACTCCTTAGAAGAGACCTTCGGTCTTCCAACTGTTAATATATATATAGTTGGAAATCCAAAGTATCTCTCCTGGATAGGTTTCTTTAACCCCCAACATCTTCATGACTCAGGTTCCAGCGGCGGTATAACCTTATCCCTGAGCTATGCATACAGATACCCCCTTATATGACGTACTTTAGGTCTTACATTTGCCTCTTGCGAATTTTTTTCTCGCAAACTATGGTGTACACCATAAAGGTTTGTCCCATTCTAATGTCTTTGCGAAATTTTATTCGCGTTTCTTCAGTCTTTTATTTTCTCTTTTTTCATTTTAGCTCTTGTATAATTTTTTAATTTCATCTTTTTCATTGAATCGAAACATATTTTTGTAAAATTCTCTTCAACAAATCATTTATACATTACTCATACTTCACGATCTAAAATTTTTACCTTTTCTACTTACTATTTTCTGCTTCTGCTTTTTTGTTGTGCTTTTCTACGTTTTCTCCATCTGCGAGATGCTCTCCATCTATTGGTTTCAGCATATGTTGACCTCACAACATTCCTTATTCTTGATGTTCTACTGTATCCACCATCAACCTTTCACTTCTTTGCTTTTGTTTGATGTTATGTTTCCAGTTTCTGTTCTTCGCAGCCCTTTCCTCGCAAGATTCCATATCAATTTCATAGCACTTTTTTCCTTCAACACAATCTCCCTTGATGACTCCAACACCGCTGGGATGTGGAAATTTAATGCACTGGTGGTAAGTCGATGCTACACCTAGAATCCCATGCAGCCAAGGTCGGCCAATCAAAGCATTGTAAGGAGATTCAACATCGACAACACAGAATTGAATATTAGAAGATATTACCTTCAATGGAATTCGCATTGAAATTTCCCCTTTGGGCTTGTTGGCAGTACCATTGAAACCATAGATCTTATAAGTCGATGGTATTAGTAACTCATCTCTTCCTCCCATGGTTTTGTAAGTATGATAAAATAATATATCCACTGAGCTTCCAGTGTCAATTATAACTCTGTTAGTAGCCCAAGAATCTTCAGCTTCATCATCCTCATTTTCTTCATCTTCTTCTTCTATCTGTTTTGGGTTTATTTCTAATCTTACCACTAGTGGGTTGTCATGCATCTCGCCAGGATCAGGTACTTCTTGTGCAGTGAAAGAAATGGTCTTCTTTTGCCACTCTTCTAATGGCGATGCTTTTGCAATATTCATTATCTCTCTTCCATCTGCATCTCTCGCAAAGACTCTGCTTAAAACATTGTCGTGGAAGTCTTCTATAGTCTTATATGAATGTATAATGGAGTTACATGATATATTATTCGCTTTTGCTCCTACTTCTATCACAAATGTTTCTCCTCCTTTTGTTGTATTCACTCTGCAAATTTCTGGAGCTGGGGGTTGTTGCTGAGACTGTGGGTGATCTCTTAGAAAATAGTTTAATTTTCCCTGGTCTATCATCCTTAAAATGATTCTTTTTACATTCCTGCAGTTGTTTGTTGTGTGACCATGAAAATGATGATAAGAACAAAATTCTAGACTTCGATTATTTGGATGTGGTTCTTTTCTCATATTCCAGGGTACGGGTATGTCTTCCATCAAAACTATATCCTTCCAAGTTTTCTCTATGCTAGCATTTAGAGGTGGCATCTTAATTTCTTCCCATATTATCTTCTGACTTCCTTGCACTCTATAATAATTTTGTCTCTGACCACCATAAGTCTCTTGCGGCTGATCAAGCCTCTGAATTTTATTATTTCCACCACGACTGAAAAAATTTCTTTCCCTTTCGAACTCTTCTTGATCTCTGCTTCCCATAGCTACTAATTTATGTTTTCCATCATCCATACTCTTTTCTTGCTTCGCCTGCAAAGTACTCGCTACTGTATTTATTAACCTGGGGAGTAGACTTTCGTTTTCTGCGATTGAGCTAGTGTTCGCGATGGGATATGACTCCATCTCGTTTTGTTTCTCCTCCAATGCAATGTATTCTTCTTGTAACTCTCGCAGCTCCATCATGGTAATTGTATTTTTGATTCTGAAAATTTGTATATACAGTAGATTGGTTGAAAACATAGCATTAATGAAAGATAAAATGAGGTATCTCTCATCTACTCTTCCATCCATTTCACTGCACATTGTCTTCCATCTAATGGTTCGATGTTTCAAACTCTCGCCAATCCTCTGCTTTAGCCCAAATACGTCTTCAATACTGGGTCGCGAAGAATTGTTGCTTATATACGCCCCAAGAATGTGGTTTGTAGATGATTGAATCAAGTTATAGTGTTCTTGGATAACCCTTCAAACCATTTCAGAGCTTCGCCAGTTAGGCTGGATGTAAAATATTTGCACAATACAACATTATGGTTTTCCCACTGCAGCACACATGATAGACACATTTTTGTGTCTGAATTGTCCTGAGTGTCTCTATTGTTAGTCTCGATGTTTGTACTAATTTTGGTGTTTTTATGTTTGTTTAGGTGTTATTGGAGAATTACACTTGTGCGAAAAAAAGTTGCTCAAAAAGTGCTATTTGGACCCCGGGAGAAAAGTACTAAAGGCACCCTCATTTTGGATAAGAGCACCCCAGACACCCCAGCTGTTAAAGGTACCACTGCTTTGGATCAGGGCACACCACCTTCTTCATTTCAAATTTTGGTTTTGGCGGGAAAACGAACTCTACTTCTGGCAGATTTGTCGATCACATTTCGATTGGGTTAGAGGGAGATTCAATCACTGAAACTTCATGGGTAGACGTGATATGACTGTAGAATGTTGGTATGGTCGTTGGTTTCGGTTATATTTGGCTAGACAATCCATGAGTTCAAAACATGGCAGTCCGTGCATGAGAGAGATATTCACGAGTTTGTATGAGTTTTGAACGTGATTTGTACGTGTACAATGACTCCAGCAACAATAAGGAACGTGTAAAAGCATGCTTGCCATCGGAAACAGCATGGAGAAGATAAAAAAGGGAAGATATTCCCGTATCCTGCATGAGAATATCACCGAGTAATGGAGGATTGTTAGCAGTTATGGAGAAAGATTTTTTGGTGTCTATGGCTATATAAAGGGTACTCGCGTACCACAGAAGGGTTATGGAGAGTTAGGGGTCAAAATAGAGGAGTTTGGTGAGCTGCAGAGCGAAAAATCAAATTTGCAAAGCTGTCATTTCTGTTGCTGCAAAACTGAAGAATACAAAGAACGGACCTGCACTGTGATCGTTTTTGAACAAAGTGACATCGACTCATTACGTGGGTCGCAGTTTCTGATGTGCGAGACTTAAAAACGCAACAACAACAGCTCTTTGTAACGGTTTTTGCAATAGTTATAAGCGTTGCAAAGCCGATTTTTATTATAATTCTCCTTTATTCATCATTTGTAACCCTTTGAGCATAAATGAAATCAACTTTTGAGCGTGTTTCCAACATGATGAGCTAAACCCAACCCTGGGACGACGGAGGAAGCCGAAATTCAACATTGGTAAAATTATTTCATTTTTATATGACTTTTGCACTTATTTTGAATTGATTTATGATTCGATAAAATTAGTTGTGATTCAATTAGATAGGTTATGCTTTGAATTAAGATAATCTATGCTTAGGGGATACAATTAATGTTTTGAGGATCAACTCTGGCAAAATAAGAGTCCATGTTTTTACTTGTTGAGCGATAATTGTTAAAAGAATTAATTTTTGAACCTTTTGTTGTGAGTTTGGCCGAATCCAGAGTCCCAGCACATCTCTTCATCTTGTGACAATTTTTGTATATATTTTTATCTTATTTTAGTTTTATTAAATCTAAAATTCGTTGCTTTCACAAGTCTCACGAACCTTTTACTACTACAACATCATTGATAAATATCATCAATACACCTAACATAAGCCTTGATATGTTGAATAGCACAAGTAGTACCATCAAAAATACTGGTTAATGCTGGCAAGTTGCACTTTGGGGGTATTCCTCCTAACTGTACTTCTTGGGTGAATGGAGTTTTCGCAGCTTCTTCAATGGCTTCATCGAGTTGTCTTCTGCCTCCCTCTCTTCTGTTATTTAACATTCCCCTCATTTCTGCTAACTCTCTTAAGATATGTTCATTCCCAGACGAATTTTGTTCCATTGGCCTTTTCAATGCATCTTCCCTTCTTCTGCATTCATGTCTTTCTTGCCCTGCGAGATTTTGTGCTTCTTCTTTAGCATATTTATTCTGCCTTCTTCTGTGATTTTATTCCTCACCTCCTTCCTGAATTAGCAAATGATTATGTCTTCCATTTTCTCTTTCGCGATTTTTTTCATTTCTCACCGTTTCTCTTTGTTGTCTTTCTATTCTCCTTGTATTCTATCATATTCCTCATTAATATTACCATTTTTGCGATTTTGTACTCGCCTCCTTTCTCGATTGTCATGATTATTCTGACGTATTGCTTCTTGAAGCTCTTGTTCTTCCACTTCTTCTCTCAATATTTCTCTTTCGCAAGCTAGACGTGCTTGTTCAACATAATGTCTCTCAATTTCATCCTCAATTATTCTTTGGTTTCTTTGAATATCTCGCTCATGTAATGTTCTCCTACCTTCTTCTCGATTTTCTCCACCGTCTTGGTTATTTCCACATCCTTGATTTCTATTATCACGTCTATCATCCACAGTTTCACCACACGGAATGTAGCGATCATTAATCATCTCTTCTTCTCCACAACGCTGCTCTTCATTTGGATTTTGCATTTCCTCTCGAATATTTTCGCCAGCATTTATCACAAGGGAATTTCGCCTTGCTTCTTCTCTAAATGATCTTGCACTTGATCTTGCAGTACTTCTTGATCTCCTACTTTGTAATCTCAAATTCTCCATTTTTAACTCGTGATTTTGTCTTGTTAAATTTGCGCGTTCTTCCGCCTCTAATCTCCTTTCCTCTTGTATTCTTTGTCTTAGAGCCTCTACTGCTTTATTTTCGTCATCTCCATGAATTAATCCTTCAACCGCCTCTTGATCTCTTCCCTCTCGCCTTCCATTTCTTAATTGTCGGTTTTCTGCTTCTTCTATTAAATCTGATCGCCAAGTATGCACGCTTACTCTGTCATAATCCATAGTTCTATCTTGTATCGGTGTTTGCTAATTTGGATGTTGAACTTGATTTTCTCCATTATTCCTTGTTCTATTGCTCCTTGTTCTTAATCTTGAAGATTCTCCTATTTTATTTGTCCATTCACCTGCAATTCTTCTACTCCTCCTTACAGTTGTAGGTTGTTCTGATGTATTTCTTCTTCTAGCCATTCCTTCAATTTTGATGTATTACTGTAAATCACGTAAAAATCTTCTCCAATTTCTTCAAACTCTAACAAATCACAACTTCAATCTTTGCTTAGAAACATCCCTGTTTTTAGCGCCATTATGTAGTTGCAGGAAATCCTACACTACACCCCTCACAAGAATTCATAAGAACCAACATATATTTGAAGATTAAGAACAACACTTTTATTGTTTAATTCACAGAAATATTACAAGAAATGGAAGAAATCAAGAATACAATCGCTCTCTTAAACTTTCTCTCTCCTCAAAGCTTTCTCAACACTCTCCAAAATGATCCGTCCTTTCTGAGTCTATTAATTCTCTTTTTATAGGATAGTTACATAGTGGATGACAGCTAAGTTATCCCTTATTTTCAGATCTGACTCGCGATATTCTCGCAGTAGTTGTAATGTTTATCCTCGCAGATGTTGTAATCTTCGCAGGATCGTCATGCTCTCCCCGTGTTTCTGCCACCGTTATCTGTTACGTCATTCTTTGATTCAGTCTGCGACGCTCGCATAGTGTTGTTGAAGAACTCGCAGAAATGTTGTTTATAAATTTCGCAAGAGCACTGCTGTGGCGATATTCTGATCCTACAAGGAAGACTTTAAAAAAATCAAGTGATGCAAAAAGAAGAACAGAGGGAACAAAGTGACGGAAATATCATATTTAAACAACAACAAAAAAGATCAAAGGAATGATGCGAAAGATAACTCACAACCTTAATGGCTTGACGATTTTAGTGTTGAATCACCGAAGAGATTACATATTGAGTACGCACTCAACAGAATAAATATATTTATTATAATGCTCGTACGAAGAGAGTTCAAAGCACCGAAGAAAAGGGCAAAATAACGACCAAAAAGCTATACCTTAAACCCCATAAAGAACCTTGGAAAGGTTAAGCCTGTGGCCAGGGTATAGTAAATTAACTAAAATTCCTTACATTTATCTTATAATTTCTATTTAGCCCACCATCTTGGATTTAGTCCACTTAATTCCACATATTTGTTTAAGTTCTCATTAATGTATCTTCTTTCCTATCTAAAGTTTTAAAAAAAATCCATATATTTGTAAAACAAAAAAATTAGCCCCACTCAGTTTTATTTCCGCCACAGATATGTACCAAACCATATCAACACCTTTAACCTCCGAAAGAATTATTCTCATAGGAGGTGAAACAAACTGATATCGGTTGGGGTAAACCGCAATGAGTGGTTGTCGGCACTATCAAAACAATGTGCTGCCTCTTAAGAAGTTTGGGGCATATGGCATAAACGTAAAAATAACTCCAGGCTATAGAACTAATTTCTTGGAGTTGCACGTAATGAAAAAGTTTTACAATTGTTGATGGTGATATTCACTTTCCACCACCACAGCAGTGATAAGAAACATTTATGCTCACAAACTTAATTCACATACATTTTATTACAGTGGGTTTTTTAGCTAAATTCATGGTTCATAAATAAAAGACCGCATTATATATGATTCTCATCTTCACTTTCCTTTCCATTATTACTTTCTGGGCCCAAAATAATGGTATAGCTTCTCTTTACATGCATCCCTACAACTCTAATACTTGATCTATTTTGAGGAATCTAATAATTTAATTTTGGGGCTTAGAGATGATAACCAACTTTAGTATGGTAGTATACTATATTCTTATATGTAGAATGTCCGGGCTTAACCTTTAATCAAAAGTTATGTGAGCAAGTACATATGTGATTCATCTGCGTGAATCTTGTAACTGAAGCACATCACAGAGCCTAAAAGTATGAGGACCATGTTCTTGGAAACGTTTTATTGGCAGCATAAGGGGCTGGCAAGAAAATATCCAGCAGATTACATATAATTCTCAAGTGCTTAATTTTAGTTTATCTTCTCCAAATTACTCACCAGCTTCCTATGTCGAGTACTCCGATCCCCACTATCATTAGACTTCGGTCCCGAGAGTGGATCATTGTTCTATCTCTTAGAACCTGCGAAAAGTAAGTAGCATTGGAGAAGGTATAACAGATAGTACCCCTAAGGAAGAAGTCGAGGATACATGGGAAAATGTGATGAAATTTAATGTATATATATTGGACCCTTGATTGTAATATGCAATCAAAAGTACAACCTCAATATATTAGCGTTTGTACGAACCTAAAACTCAATATGCATACAATTTATAGTAAAATGTTAAACTCATGCCATTACAATACTTTGAGCAATAAAAGGCACAACAGACCTCAGATTCAGGGAAAGCATTAACACCATGATACTCAACACTTAACATTCTCAGCCTTAAACATTGGTTATATGTCAATTGACATGGTAATCTACATACCCGCTCTATTTTGTAGCTATGAGAAAGAACACAAAATTAGGTATTAGGAAGTAGCAGCGAACACAACTGATCTCTGTAGTTGTGGCTAAAATCCTAAAAAAATAATTTGGCGAAACAAACAAAAATTAGCCTAGAGAGAAATGCTATTCTCCAAATATTAACCAAACTCAAGGAAAGAAACATCATTCACCTATCGAATTCCATTCACCATCAAATCGCAAGTAAATACTTCTCATGCAATAATAATACCATGACACCTCATTTTGATTTTGTGATAAAAGACGCGAAGATACCTTTGGTAATTCTAGCCCAAAACAATAAATAGAATCCTAGAGTTGCTCTTAAGTGTTGAATTATCATATTTGGAGGTATAAATGGCCTTGTCTCATGTTAAACAGGGAAGAATAATCCATGTGAGTATCTACTCAGATTGATCATAGCTTCGAAGTAACTACGAATATAGCATATTTGGCTTACATAAATGCAAGAATAGGAAAACAACTGACTATAATTTCTTAGATCATAACTGCAAAATTTTAAAAAAATCACACTTATCATTCACTAATAACTTCTTAGATCATAAATATATTTTTTTTAAAAAGTCACACTTATCATTCACTAATAACTACTTTATATTCTTTGGTCCCTAGACACAAATCACGAATTATTAGTTATACAATTTAAGAACATATGACAAACTGAAAACTTATGAAATAGTCAGGAGAAACATGTATTATGATTTCAATCATTTAATAGAAATTTCTAATAAACAGTTCCTAGCAATCCCAAATTTAACAAATTAAGCACTATTTTTTATTACGTGAATCTATGAGTATAAAGGAAAATCACTCATGAGAAGAAAAGAAATTTCAGAAAGGAAATCAACATTGAAGATTAATTTTATGAAAACAGAATAATATTCGTCAATCTATGTAATATCAACGCATGCGAATCTGTTATCCATTAAAAAGAAGGTAGACGTACCTTGCACAATGTGCTTCATCAATGACAACTCCTGCTAGCAACTTGTCTTAGAAATTTGTAACCGTTTAATAATTGTTGATTTCCACAGAAGCTAGCTCAAACTTCCTTATAGAAATCTTAATATTCCAAGGAGAAATTCAAATGGTAAAAAAGGTGATGTGTTAAATAAGATGGAATCGTGAAGCTAAATTAGTAAATTGAGATAAATATCCACGCTGGTTCTTTTAAATTATATCGAAATAATTGGATGCAGTGGCTAAACAGAAATCCCTGGTTTAACTCTTAGGATAACCCTTCCGATAGAATCTTGAAGGTGCTCCCAGTTGAACTAAGCCTTTTCCAGGTATACATCACCAATAAATCGAAATCCGCAGGACAATATAGCATTAGCAGGCTTATAACATTTTCTGCTTACAGTTCATGGTCTCAATATGTGTAGATCAGTTGATCTAAAAAAACATCAGTACATAGTTTCACCATTCTCCAATACAACTTATTCATCACTGAAATCCCAAAAACAAATCAGAAAATAGATTAGGTATCGTAGAAAAACCAAAATCTATAAGGGTATAATTTGTTGATTTATTTACCAAATTATATACGAGATATCCTTCTTGTAAGGTTCTGCAGAGAATGAAATGTGGTTAAGATATGGTTCTGTACAGTCACCATAAAATAAATTAAATACAACAACAAAAAGCAATGAATTAAATGCCATATATTCTCATTTTCATATAATCAATTAAACCAACCAACAAACATAATCTTATATAATAATTTACAACTATAGGTGACCATAATGGACTGGCCTTTGACTCTCTTCAAGATAAATGATGTGCTGGGAAAGCAATCACCTGAGGAAGTTGATCATTGCTATATTTGTATAAAAACTGTATGACTGATGTAGAAGAATTTTGAACTTAGCAGTGTATATGACAACCAAAAGGCAGACACAAAATGTAAGAAAATGTGGAGATAAACAAAATGGCAAAGTAAAAAGATCGATGCCTGCGCGTATCAAGATTTTTCTTTAGATATATGAGTAAGTTTTCCTTGGTGAATATCATATATAGTTTCCATTTCTTTGTGATCTATAATAGCTCATGTTAGTAGGTTAGAGATACAGTGAGCATCACATATTTGAAAGGCAAAAAAAGAGGGTTGGTGGGCCTTTGTTCAAGACATCATTTATCACACACAGTGCTCAAATATGATTAAATAAGTGATCCTAATCATCTGAACACTTAGATAGATGAAAGTTAGCGAGATTAAGGCCTTCAAAGCAAAGAGGAACTCAAAATCAAACAATAATCAAATGAACTTACCATCACGAAGAAGTCTGGGTGAGAGTAAGCATCAAAATCGGCTATCTTGAAATCTAAATTCCAGCCATCATGCATGAACTGCCAAAAACTAAAATCAAGTTAAGACCCATTTAACGGTGACTCATTGACCCATTGAATATAACTACAAAAACATAAATGAACACTTACCTTTCTGTAGTTAGATGAGGGTGTTCAATCAGTCTTATAACAACTGATAGAAAATTTCAACCAAATGAGCTTATAACGTAGTCTACATAAGCGAATTAACAAATTCAGAAGGAAGACGGAACCATAATTCGAGTAACAACACGTGGAATAATAGCCATATATCTACCTTTAGGCTCATAAGTGTGGCGTAAATAAACTCAAACAAAATGAAGATCAACAAAGTAGTATCTAAGAGAAGGATTTTTGTACAGTTATAAGACACGGCCCTAATTATCTTGAAACTGATAACTTATAGTTGTATCGCAGTACGACAAACTACACAATCCTTCGGTTGATGTTTTTAACTGGTATTGGGTTAGTATTTATACATCTAATATCAACGCTTCCAAAAGCATTTTAAATTAGATGTACATACACTAACCCAATCCGGTTAACAGTTGTGCCTTACCCTACTAACCATGTAGAGCATCACCTTTGTGAGATTGCATTCCATCTTCTAAACCCATTGTCATTTAAATGAAATTTGTTATTTGCCTGCAGTAAAAGATCAAGAAAATAAGAATACAAAGAACCCATTTATCAGAAATTCATGATAAGAGAACTCAATCAAAGAGATCAATACCCTTTGAAAAATGAACTCATACCAATATAAATAAATGGTTGACGAATTGTATACTTTTGCTATTACTACATATGTCTAGATGGTTGTACACAAATGTATGCAGTCGTCTATAGGCGTACGACTGTACCTTTCCATATTGGAACATTGTTCCTACATGGTTGTATGCAGATATATACTGATTCGGTATTAAAAGACTCTTTGGTTCTAGTCTGCCTCAACTCCTTGGCGAGTCTCACTGGTTCACACCACATTTATCCCTAACAATTATCTTGCCTTCTTCCCCTGCGGTTGATGGTGTTTCCAGCGGTTAGCTTGCGTTTTTCCATCGTGGTTGGTGTGTTGATACTGAGCATGATACGACTTTTGTATGGTTTTTTTGCTGCTGTCGTTGGTGAAGGAATTCCCTTGCAAATAACATAACTCTAAACCGATATATATATATATACTTGCACCTAACATATGCTCATGTGATCTTGACCGATTTTCCCTTCTTACATTAACCTGTCGACAAACTTAACCTCACCCTAGGTCAGACTGTGACCATCCATAGGAAGAACAAATCATAATTTAAAGAGTGTTATCCATACAATATCCATGCAAATTCGTTAAGAAAAGAATTATTACCTTTAGTCCCATCTTGTACATGTGTATCTTGTAGCGCAAATCAATATTACACAACCCTAATTTTCATACAATATAAGAGACGGCCCTAATATGAAAACCTGCAATAACATAACACCACAACCTCGGAAGATGATATTTCCGCTGAAAACTCATTGATATGGTAATAATAAGCCTGATACTCTTAGCATCTGCCAAGAAGGCTAAAATAATAGTAAGAACCTCGGTTAACATGTTCTGCAAATTTTAACAAATCATATAACCTCAGTAGAACATATGTGGATTGATGTGGAAATATTATCAGGGTTTTGGTCTCTGTTCTGTACGAAAACTGAGAGATTAATTTTGCAACAGAAGGTGTTATCATTTGACAATTACATGGAAGAAAAATGATGAAACTTTATCAGCATGTAAAGTATATGTTAAGAAAAGCTTACTGTTGTGCATAAGACTATAGGAAGATCACCTGATGAATCCGCACTCTGCAGGCTAAATAGGCTAAATCTGCTGCAAAACAGTGCGGATTAGCTATTTCTTTATAATCAATTAAGTTTTACAAAAGAAAGTATCACATTTAACATTCCAGTACTGTGGATGGTAAACTGGAAAAAAAAACATTACGAAAGGCCTTTTACCTTTCTGTGATCATGGTCTCTTTGCTCACGTGAACTTCAAATTATTTAGATTCAAGCGCCTGAAGCAAGCAGTAAAAGTGACTCCCTGCAATGGTGTTGTATCCTTGCAGCTCACCCTAATTAACATATGTGATATGTATATCATTACAAACGATGTACAATATGCAAATTATATTCATCATACCGGAAGAAAAAACCATACAAATAAATTAACATTACCTTTGTTGAATTTGGGTTTCTTAATGAACCTCTGAATGTTGTTATGATAAATCACAGAATCACAGAGTAAACAGTAACAAAAAAAAATTGTATATATATATATATATAAGTGGTTGCCACACAAAACTAATAAGCACCTTTTTTTATCGTGATCTAATCTCTGCAATAAACATAAAGATAGACATAGTTAGTTAGATTGAAAAGAGGGAAAGAACCCTAATTATTGAACCAAAAAACCATAGAAAGAATGAATAGAAAGAACCTTAAAATATTTGCAGTATATGTTGATAGTCGTGTAAAAATCAGTTTTTCTTTTAATCTACTCATAGATTTTCCTAGTGAAAAGACTTAAGCAACAGAACTCCTGCTAAAACACAACCAATCGACTATTAGGTTAGTAATAGCGCTTCCATAAAAAAATATCAACGACAAACCGAAGAGAGAAATAAAGGTTTAGGGTTTGTCTGGGAAAGGAAAAGTAATCGCAGTTTATGTTCGATTGCAGTGATCAATTGTTGTTGATGGTGGTGTTGGGGTTTGGCCTGATTAATTATCCTCATGGGTACTTCGTTGTTGATGCAAACCGGAAGACAACAGAGATTCAATTCAAGAAGATGAAGAAGGAGGTGGAAAAATCATGCAATCACGACAAAATCAAAAAGAAAATTTCCTGGGACTTCTCAGAGAACCAATAGCAGAAGAAAAAAATCAGTAGATGAGATTCCATAGATTTTGAGGTTGACGCAAGGTAGGAGGAAAAGAAAGAACAGGAGAAGAAGAAATTAGGATAGGTTTCTCAGCCGTCCCATGACTACTCCATCCGTAGCTTCTCGACCTTTGGATCGGGTCTATATTAAACGTCGTCTGTCTGATAGCTTTAGTCATCATGGACATAAACCTCGTACCTTTTTATAACAATGATTGGGACAACAACACAGTTAATTAGGACTGCAACTACTTTAGAATATGCATAAAGTGTTGCGACTTATAATCTTTCTCCTTCCACTTGGCCACTAGGTTTTCAAAAATAAACCCCTGAACACATTAGTTGATAGACCCATTGGTACAGCTGAGCCTTTTCAATTATGGCATCTTACTCCGTCTTGGTCATGTCTTAGAATGGTCTTCTGTTTCTCTCCGGCCATGGAAGCCGCCATACTTTTCAAACATGGGATATTGAATTTTTTTACTATATTTCAGAACATGTGTTTTCGAATTTCCAAGAGAATAACAAATCCGCATGGTTGAAAGTTGAAACTACAAAATTGCCAAAGTGCATGTACACAGTTCCTAGCTCCCGCTGTAACTTTGTTGGAAACTACTGGGCTGCAATGGAGATGAAAAACAGAAAACAAATTGTGGTTGTACTCTAAAACTTTCAAGGCTCTGGATGATTTCTTTTAGATAAATATTTCTACCCTCCCAACGAATTGGCGATTGCAACGGGTATGTGAAATACTGCCTTCAGGATACAATGAAAGCCCTATAACCGGAAATTGGATTCAAGGTTTGCACCCCTTGACCCAATCAAGAACACATGTAAAACAGATTCTGATGATGCTTTGTTTAAGAAAGAAAAACAGAAGAGATTTTCGATTTATATGAAAACGACTCTGGGAGATGCTACTTATAGAGGTTTTCACGTCTGTTGGAAACATACAAGTTTCTCTTCACGAAACGTCAGGTCCCTTCATCAACATACATTAATGGTGTCTGTTGGATTTAGAATTTTCTGGAAACATTTTCTAACTGTCCAAACAGTTATGTATCAAAAAAAATCTTCCGGGAGCGTTGCCCCCTAGACCCCCACCAGAGGCGGTCTCCCCTGGACCCCTCGTAGCGCAATTGAAAATATTCCAACAACTTTGTGTAGAAAATACAAACGGGGTTTTGTACACATAGAATCTGAGAGGGATTTAAGAGTAACGGTGATCACCCTAGTGTCCCTTTTTCTAGTGTGTATTACGGTAACAAGATTTCCATGTATTTTTTTCCCTAAATGATAATCCTCCATTCCTTTACACAAGGTAATTAATTGCAAGTGCTCTCGGAACAATGCTTACTTAGCAAAAAAAAATGAAAAATGAAAAACTTAGAGCGACGCGTATGCTTTTAGCTAACCAAAATGATAAACAATACGTATGCATAAAACAATGCCATGTGTGATCACATTTGCTAACTAATTATCTTTTCCTGAATATATTTACACTTATACCGGCTATCGTTTTGGAAAGATGGCCTTGTTTCATGTGTACACACGTACACAGCAATATAAGCAAACAAAAAGCGAAGGTGGAAGTTTTCTTTTTAAAATAGGAAGATGAAAAGAGAAGAAGAGATAAATAAATAAGAATCTCCCGCTTAAAAATCAGTGATTTGTAGAAACCGTGTGGTAAACCACACCAAATCTGTATACATACAGCAAAAATGGACCCATCCCCGTAGAGAAAACAGGGGATTATGCTTTTGGTAATCGATGTGCTTGTGCAATGTGCAGTTTTGGTTTGGTTTATCACATGGTTTGTCCATAGCTTTTGCCTAAAAATTCGATAAAAACAACCTTTTACTGACACTAGGATTCTACAAAAGTGAACTACCTTTTTGTCTACGCAGCTTCCGCACAGAATGAGGCAGGTAAAGTTAGACCTCCAACCACTACATCAAGTTGTTCGTTGGAAGTTCATGACCATATTCACAATTCAAACACTCGTTTCAATTATAGTGGACAGTTTTTTGATGGAAACAAAATAGGTCAGTGTTAAAACTTCATACTGGATGCTTTTCATCTCCATCACTCATGGTCTTAAAACCACAGTACCAAGTTTTCGAGAAACAAAAATGTGATCTTCCGCGTGCATATTTTACCTATCATCTTGATCGTCCCATAACATCATGCCTCTTACCTCGTAATGTTTGTGGTGAATGGAAAGGTATCTTCTCTCAACTTAAATCTTTTAAACTCTGTTCCACTCTTACTGTTGGCGACGGAAATTCCATTAGATTCTGGGAAGATAAGTGGGTGGGAGAACAACCTTTCGCGACAAAATACCCATGCATCTATGAAAATTCAGTAGCAAAAAATTGGACAGTGAAACAATGTGCAGAGCTGATAGCAGGTGGAGGGAGTTGGAATCTGGAGTTGGAATCTGGGCTTAACTAGAAGACTTTATGAAAATCAGATTGAAGAGGTTTGCTCGTTACTTGCGCTCATAGAAAACAAGTTGGTAGGCACTGGTGAGATGTGTTAACTTGGTCGATTGATAAGAAGGGTCTTTTTTCAGTCAAGTCGGCTTACTCTTGGTTCGAAAAAGATTTTAAGGTTGCGACTCATAATCTCAGTATATGGTCAAGATCATGGCCTCACAAAATAGGATTCTTTTTATGGCAAGTCTTTCACAAGCAAATGGCAACGATGGACACCCTTCACAAAAAAGGAACTTTGGTGGTAAATGGATGTTTGTTGTGTTGCAAAACTTGGGAATCTGCCTGTTTGTACCATAAGTAAAAACGCCACTTAATGGGCCGAATTGATACTTGAATCATCCTTTGGTCCCCATCCAAGCCCACTAACCAGTCAACCAAGGCGGACCACCAGTCTGCACAGACCGGTCAATGGTCAAAGTCGGTCAACCACCAAAGTCAACATCCGGTCAAGGTCAATGGTCAAAGTCAACCGTCAGTCAACTATCGAAGTCAGACGCTCCTTCAGCCAATTTTCGGTCTTATAGCCAGCAACGCTGCCAACCAATTCCCAGCCAAAGACTCTTCCGCACTGCCAACCGGTTTCTAGTCATATCGCCAGCAAGCCAACCATGCCGCCAACGACCCATCAAGTCGACTAACCAATTATATGGCGACGACTTCTACCCATGCAAGCCAAACCGATCGCGCCAAGACATCCGCCACATTTCAGTCAATCGGTCTGCATCCATGCCTACCAGGCGACCCGATCTGCTAGCTTCGCCATTCAATCCAAATTTCCTTGACCATTCAAAGAAAGCAGCCAAAGCGAATTTATCAAGGGCCATAAATGGACAGTTCCATACATAAATCACCATTAAGTCATGCAACATTAATTCCGACAGTTACATACATATTTATGATAGAGACATAAAGGAGGCAGTTTCATACAGATTTATGATAGAGGCATAAAGGAGGCAGTTTCATGCAGATTTTATGAGGGAGGCATAAATGGGCAGTTTTATGCCATTTATGTTGATATTGAAATTTAGATGTAAAAAGGTATAAATAGGGAGAGCAGAAATATTCAAAGGAGGTAGCCAATAGGAGGGAAAAATACAATGTAATACAAAACACGAATGAAATTATTCTCCCCAAGGGGATTCACCCGTGGACGTAGGCCACTATGCCGAACCACGTTAAAACTCTGTGTTTCCTTTCGTTCTTCAAATCAACCTCTAACCCTAAATCCATAGAAAATAAGCAATTCATCGTGTTTCGTGCACAAAAGTGATTTTGGGTACAAACACTGCCACACATTTATTATTTCATTGTCCAACATTTACAAAAATATGGAATTACTTTAGAGATTTCTCAGGTTTATTGGATTGGGTAATGCCAAATTGCATAGACTTGATTATCAAAGGTTGGAGAGCCAAAGGGTTATCTTCTACAGGTCAAGCTTTGTGGAAAGTTCTGCCCGCGGCCATCACCTGGACAATATGGAATTTCAGAAACGATTTAGTTTTCAACAATGTTAACTTTGAAGTTTCTCAAGTCATCGAGAAAGTGAAGGTGCAGGCGTATTACTGGTGCAAGAACTCTGAACCTCTTAGAGGCATTTCTTTGGAGTATGTAAAATCAAATTGGCACATTTCTTTATTTCTTAAGCTCTTTGGGTTGCGGTTTTTTTTTTTGGGTGGCTCTTTGCCGGCAGTTTTCTTTTGCTTTGCCTTTGGGAGAATAGTCTGTTTTGTTGTCAGTCTGTTTTTTTTTTGGAAGTGTTCTTTGCTTACTTCTTGTAACTCAATGAACCGATTTTAATAAAATTTATCTTTGCCGAGGAAAAAAAAGAAAAGAAAACATCATGCCTCTTAAAGGTCAACCATCGTATCGATTTTTACATCAACTAGTAGATGATTTGTGTTACATGATCTGTATGTTGTACGAAGATAAGTCTTTTTTTAACACGATACACGACTATGAAAGTACAAACTATGAATTAGCTCACAAAATAAATAAATGTACAAGTTTTTGGGTTTGATGAGAAAATGACCGGAGAATTTAACTCTTCCAACAAAATACTTTTTCTTTCGGAGAATCTGTAATTAGCATACGTGTAGTATATTATATACAAATGGATCATGTCATTCTAATCCAATGAATCCTCCACAAGGGACGGCCACCTAGTGTGACCTAATTCTTTGTTCTCAAAAACAACGAGTTAAAGACAGAATGTTCGTGTGGACCCCAGAGAACAAGTCCATTTATTCCTCCTTACGTGTCCATTCGAACCACCGAAGAACTTTTTTATACCTACTTGGATAGTGATGCAAGTACCAAATCCCCCGATCCTACCTGGAAAATGCGAGTAAAATTTGATCTCACTCCTAATATTTAGCATTTCTTGTCGTATGTTTTTGGTAGACCTTAAAAAGCAATGTAGTTTCTTTGCTGCTTTGATCACGTGGGTAAAAATGTCACACCTATAAATACCTCTAGTAAGTTTCAGCGAAAGTGTAACCCGGCAGCACAGTGGTTTCGTGAATCTAGCTTCACCCACCTGCACTTCAGCTTTATAAGTTTGCACGAATGCAAACAATCAACTCTTCAGTTCTACAACATAAATCTTTAGCCTTCTTTCACTTCTCTTAACTTCTCAAAATGCCTACCATAAAGCACTCAAACATTTCCATACATTGCCAACAACAATCAGTCAACCAAAAACACTTAGAACATGACACAATCAACTCATTTTATTGCATCAAAGGGAAGAAATACAAAACTTGCCCACTTAGGGACTTACGCAGACTTGTTCCTCTTGAACCAAACCTTAGCTTTACAAAAACTCTCTCAATTTGAGTCTCACACTCTCCTATGTAAGCCTGCCGAATTTCCCATGCCTTAGGACTATTTATACAGCAGCTTTTCTGGCCCAAAATCGTGCACAACTGTTGCACGTGGATGAGACAGTCATCTGTCCCATAAAACAGTTCCATAACCGCCTATAATTGTGCCAACTTAACCAGTTTATATTTAAACTAGCGCCATCATCCAACACATATTCTCAAGCAGTTATGAACACTCTCGCACGCTTATAAACTTGCTTTATAACCGTTCTACCTTGTCTCGTGTCTTAGGCATGATTGTGAAGCCAATAACCAACTCATAACCGTCACTTGAGCCGTATTGCACAACTGTTGCGCTTTACCGAACTCGACCTTGATCCAATGCTCAACCATCTTAGCCATGCATACTTCTTGCTCTAAGCCAATGCACGGTCGATCATTTTTCTTCAAACATCAAGGCCAACTCCTTAATCTCATTCTGGTTATTCATGCGTCATATGCTTCACTTAGCTAATTTGCTTGACAATAACAGTGCCATTCTTGCATTGCTAGATTGTTTGCATTATTAAATCTTTGGCCATTCCTTGAACTAATGCATAGACCAACTCCTGGCCTATTTTACCTTCTTGCATCATCCTTGAGTTTGGACCAACTCAATACCATGGATATGCCTTAATGTCAACATCGCATGTTGCATTTTGTCACTTTGGCCTTGCCTTGACTTTTCCTCAATGAAGCTTCATTGTGTCGGCCAATAAGCTTTATTACTTATCCAAATGTCTTTACAGTGCAGCGCTACCTTTGCGCGTCAGTGGCCCTGTAGGGTCTTGCTATTTCAGCACTTGACAAACTATGCAGTATCGCGCAATCATTGTCGGACGCTGACTTGGCCTGCAATACTGTAATGCGCAATCATTGTGCGCCACTTTCCTGACCAGCCATAGAAAACAATCCTTGGATTCTTTTGGCACTGCTATTCCCCTCCCTCTTCTCCTCCCTACTCTCATCCCTGTCTCATGTGGCGGATGAGCTGTACCAAAAAGTTAAAACCACGTCATTTTTTCATGTGAATTCTTCCATCTTTTATCTTTCTTTTTTTTCTCTATGTCATCTCTTTATTTTCTGGGTTCTTCCCTAAAAAAATACATAAGAAAGAGATTTAAAATGGAGAATAATTTGTTGAACCCATCAGATCAGGTTTGAGGTTTTGTTGGTGGCGGTGGTTCTACTACTTGAAGATAATTTTTTCGACTAAGATCAATATAAATTCTTGCAGAACATGCTTTTGATGCTTTGTTGATTCTTTTATTTCAATAAATCTAAAGTCAAAATTAGGATTAATCTCTCCTCCAAGATCATATTTACGAATCACTATTCTCTGAAATTTAATTCATGAGTTATTGAGAACAAAATCAGTGTTGGTGGTGGTTTGAATAGTTTGATGATAGTAGGGATGTAGATGGTGGTGATGGAATCCACTGCTAGTGGTGGATTTTTTGTTCTCGATCCCAATAGTGTATGTGATTATTTTGGTGTAGGTGCTTTATTCCTTCAATATATTAAAGATGGGTTTTGGGGTGTTGAAACTAAAATTTTCAATTATGATTTTTGTGGTTCAATTAGGGTTTTCTAAAATGGGTTTATAGTAGAAAATCTTAGTTTTATGTGTTGGAATCATTTGATTCCACCCAAAATTAATTTCATCTTGCTAAAATTGACAAAAACAAAACTACCATCTTATCTTAAATATCCATATTTGCAATCTCTTCTTTTAATTCAGCCGCACAAGATCGTAACAGCCTAATCATCAAATCCAGCAAGCTCAAATAACATTTGGGAAATAAATTTATGCAGATGAAATATTATTTGCTTGAGGGAGACAAAGATTAGTTGCAAGAGATGAAAAAGAGCCCTAGCTAAAATGTATACACTGAATTGATATGAGGAAATAATAAAAGGTTAAGTTGAGATAAAGAGGGTTTAGGGGATTTGGGGAATAACAAGCAGAGATACAGTACAAAGACACAAAAAATAAATAAAAGAAGGATATTTGGGGAAGAACAGGATGGGACACAGAAAAAAAGAGTTCACGTGGCTTTAGTTTTATGTGCACATCATTTTCCTACGTCAGACAAGGAGGTGAGTAAGGAGGAGATGAGATAGCGGAATAGCATTTCTGGGTTCCTTCTTCTATTATATTCAATTCAAATAGGATTTTATTTATTTTATTTTATCAGAATGGAACATATATTAAAAAACAAAGAATGTACAAACATCTACAAAAAAAATAAAAATAGAATAAGTATAAAAAAATATAGGATTTAGAGTGGATTACAACAAAAAAATAAAAAAATTAGACTCCCAGTCTAGCAAAGCTAATGAAAATTTAATGTTCATTTTGTTCCCGCTAAAATCGCCCTAGTTAAGTGTTAGAGCATTGCTTGGTCGAACTCGCAAGCGTTGTTATCTCAAGATTTTTTGTCAAGTTTAATTGTCAAAACTATAAGTCTTGATTTCTAGTCTACTTATAGATATGTCTCAGATTAGGATAGAATGTGTGGTTGAGCTTTAGACTTCACGGCGTTCATCAATTGAAGACGAAGAACTATTAAAGGGAGCTTGTGGAACTTCATCAACAAAAGGTATGTGGAGACTTGAACTCATCTATCACTCAGAAGTCTATTCTATCTCATATTGAGACAAAAGTCGTATAGCTATATAGACTTTACATTATACACATTTGATATTTCGAGTTGAGTTTAACTCGCTTATATCTTTCTCGAAATATGTGTTTGAAAGATTTTTGCTTTAACTACATTCATCATTATTCTTGACGAAAGTAAAAAGATGATCATGTGAAAATCAGATGGTAACATCTAACACAATTTGGGTGAGACAGTCATTTGATGTAGACTCGGAATGTTTCGTATTGATCATTCGATCACTTTAAAATTGCTTATAAGCTAATAGTTTGTGTGAGATGGCTATTGTTGTCTTCTAAGAATGCTTCAATGATTGGAATGGGAGTTAAGAGATAAAATCCATGTCTGGATACATTACGGTTTGTGTACTTAGTGTACGAATTGCCTTGTTGGAATTCAAAACCGGAAGTTAAGTTTGCATACCCGTTCGCAAACTTATTCAACTGTTTAAGTCAGGATACTTAAGTTTGCATACCCGTTCGCAAACTGATTTAATTGTTGACGTTCGGGAACCAAGTTTGCGTACCCGTTCGCAAATGATTTCAACTGAGTTCGGTCCAAAGCTAATGTTTGCGTACCCGTTTGAAAACTATCGGCTTGTGACCAATGTCCGGAACTTAAGTTTGCGTACCCGTTTGCAAACTTAAGTGGTTAAAGTTCTTAAATCGGTTAAGTATGATTTCATACTCATGAACAAATACATTTATATATTAAGGAATGCAATCTTTGCAAACCGTGGCTGAATTGTTCATGAACTGATTCTTTTAAATAAATCCGATTTTGCTTAAATTGTGTCTTTTTTTTTTAAAGAAAATCAGCTTTATTAAAATCAGAAACCAGAATTACAAGACCAACAAGGCCCATTATAAAAAGGAAGAAAAGGGGAACTAAACTAAAGCAACATAAGAAAAGGAAAATTATTCAAACCTATAATAAGGTTGGTCAGGGAATTCCATACGCGTAAGAGAAGTAGGTCTATCACTGTATCTCTGAATATGTCCCTTTGGTAGATACACTCCCTTCTTAGAAAAGTGATCTGCTGAAAAATCCACCTCTATATAAACATGTCTGTAGCAAATAGATTGTTGCCCAGTAATTACTCTCTTCCATCTAGCTACCAAGAACCAAGGTCTCTTATTATTCATCAAAGCAACATCACAAGCTTTAGAATCTGTCTGCAGAATCACCTTGAATTTCTGGTTATTAAATTCTCATTCCAAAGCAATAATACTTGCAATAAACCCATCAATCTAATTTGAAAGAATCCCTAAGCCACCTGACTCATCATAAACAAATTCACCTGTATGGAATCTAAAAATAAAACCATATCCAGCTGCCCTGAATTTCCCCTTGAGGCACCATCACAGCATAAAAGAATTCCATCCACATTAGGGAGATAAAAAAAAAGGTTTCAATAATTCTTACTCTCTTCATTTTACTGTAGTGTAACTGAAAGAAATACAATATTTGGTCTTCAATATCAGAACCCCACATAGTGCCTTTCATTTTTCTTTTTCAGTCCAATACAATTCTCATGATTTCAATTGTGTCTTGTATACTTCTATGAGAATATAAAAAATTGAACAACTCTCTGAGTAACACAATTAGATTCATTTGATTATCAATTGGTCTAGAATTATTAAGATGAACATGGTTAAGAGAAAAGTGTTCATATGGCTAACTTCGGTTAACTGTTATTGATCCAACTCAATATACACGTTTAGGTACGGTTACCCATATCTAAATGAGGGTATATTTCATTTGTGTGTAACAAGCTAAAGATTATCTAATGGTTGAAAGATATTAGCTTAAATCTTAAATAAGGTTTCATCTAACGATGAATATTGATTGCTTTGTTCCAAAGTTATCAAACCCTGATTTGAAGACTATATAAGGTAGAACTTTAGCAACTGGGAAATCTAATCCCCACACCTCATGTGTGATACTAGTTGCGACTAAAGTCGATTCTCCTTTAACCTAGGTTTTCCTAAAACCATTATATGTTAACGACTTATGTAGGACCAGAATATCGCCATGATATTACTCTTGCGAGATTAACAACACTTCTGCGAACACCACCGCGAGTTCTTCAACAACACTTTGCGAGTATCACAAAATAATTTAAAAAGTGACGTAATAGCTGACGAACGAAGAAACACAAGAAGAGCATGATTGTCCTGCGATGGTTACAACGCTTGCGAGAATTGATATTATAACTACTGCGATAATATCGCAAGTCAGATCCGAAATTGGACAGCTTAGATGTCATCCATTATGTAACTACTTTATATAAAGAGACCCAGTAGATTCAGAGAGGGGAGGATGAATTTTTGAACGTTAATAAAGTTTTGAGGAGAGAGAAAATTCAAGAGAGTGATTGTATTCTTGACCTCTTCTATTTCTTGTAAACATTTCTGAGAATCAAATAATAAAGTGTTGTTTTTAATCTTCAAATATGTGTTGATTATTGTGAATTCTTGTGAAGGGTGTAGTGTAGGTTTTCCTGCAACTACAACTTAAATACTTCATTGGGATTCTGAAGCTAGACCCAACTATTTTCTCTGTAGTTGTGTGTTCTGATCTTACTTTGTTCTATCATATTGAGTACTATATTCTCTAAGATTTACTTGAGATTTATCTCCGATAGGTAAGATATAAAAAGTAATCACAAAGCTCTTCGTCCCATTCTTTCTGATTCCGTAATAACTTGTTCTACTACCATATAGTTAAGTTATTGTGAGGTGATTGATATTTTTATGCTACTTTTCGGAAATATAAGATCAGATTATCAATTGTTTCATGTTCACCATGATTTATCAAAATACGAAACAAAAATTTCGTAGGTATTTATGTGGGAGACAGATTTATCTATTCAAATAGACTTTTATGTGGGAGATAGATTTTTTTATCAAGTCTTCGACTTTGGGTCGTAGCAAATCTTAGTTGTGGGTGAGATCATCTAAGGGAATCAAGTGCATAGAGTTTTGCTGGGATTCATAGGCGTAAGGAACGAGACTATACCTTAATCAGTATGAGATTGGTTAGGGCTCAACTACATTCCAGTCCGAAGTTAAATTGTAGTAGGCTAGAGTTTGTAGCGGCTTAATACAGCGTGGTGTTCAAATCTGGACTAGGTCTAGGGGTTTTTCTGCATTTGCGGTTTCCTCGTTAACAAAACTTCTGGTGTCTGTGTTATTTCTTTTATGCATTATATTTTCTATATGAAATATCACAACTTGTGCGTAGTTCAATCAATTGGTAAATCCAACCTTTGGTTGTTTATTGAGATTGATTGACACTTGAACATTGGTCTTTCGTACCGTTCAAATTATTTCTCATAATAATCAAGCTCGCGTATTTCTATCTATTTGATTTGCTGATTACATTGAGAAACAGAGATATAACTCTTGGATATATTTTACTTGATGGAGTCTGACTGTCTAGTTGATTCTCTTGGAATTATATTGGAGTTAGTCCATACAAATTGCCTAAATGAAATATTGGGTTTGGTTGTTATACCCCCGCTTTTTCAATTGGTATCAGAGCAGGCAAACACGTTTAAAACCTCATAAATCTTTGTTTTTAGCAATCTGACTATATGGATAGAAATGATATCTCTATAAACGTACCACCAGTCTTCGATGGATCGACTTATTTATGGCAGAAAATTTATATGCGTGCCTTTCTCCAAGCACGTGATTTTCAATCATGGGTTTATGTTAATAGCTATGATCCTCCGGTTGTTACAGAAGGCGATGTAACTGTTCCAAAGGATATTGGAGCATATGATCCTGCCGAGATTCTCGCTGAAAAGCAAAATTATAACGGATTGAATGCTATCATCCATGCCATTACCCCAGATCTTCAGTGCCATATGAATACGTGCACTAGGTCTAAAGATGCTTGGGATATCTTAGAAACGGTATTCGAAGGAAATTCCTATGAGAAAGAAGCTAGGTTTCAAAACCTAAATTCTGATTGGGAAAACCTTTGTATGGATGATGAAGATTCATTTGATGAGTTTAATCACAAAGTCTGAAATTGTTAATGCATTTTTTATATTAGGTAAGACTATTCTTGAAAAGGACATTGTGATGAAAATTCTCAGATCTTTACCAGCCAAATACGATTCTAAGAAACATGCTATCGTTGAAGGAAATAATCTTAATAGTCTTTCCAGAAACACTCTTGTTGGGAAGCTAAAGATCTTTGATCATGAGCATATATCCAAATTTGGAAACGATATTGCTTTCAAAGCACAAAAGAACACTAAATTACTTGACAAAAGTAAAAGTATTGGCACCTATGTTGTTGATCCTATTGAGACTGATTCATTAGATAAGATATTTACAACTCAGTCTCACTGATCACAAGGAAGTTTAGAGATCTTCCTTTGAAGAGAAGTAAACGGTTCATCAAAGATAAACCTAGGTCATCAGTCAAACCTCATGAACGTGCTCCTCCTAAAAATAGGGACACCGTCGATACTAATGATGAGGATATGCCACAGTGCTTTAAGTGTAAAGGTTTTGGTTATTTTGCTAATGAGTGTCCAAATCGTAGAAAATACACTGGAAACAAAGGTCTTGCTGCAACTCTTGATGAAATGTCTGATCACTATGATTCAGATGAAGATGAAAAGTCAAGTATTGCACTCCTTGGTGAAAATATTGTTTTTGATAATTGTAGCAATACGTACATAAATCTTGATATTCTTCCTGGAGAAACTTCTTCAACTACTTTGGAGAATAAAATGGTTTTTTTCTTGTCTATTGAAAATTCTATCTCACATGTTTCAGGTACCTCAATTTGTTTAGCAACATGCTCAGCTATGGTGTCTGAACCGTCCTCCACATTGACATGTTCTTATTGTACTGTTAAAGGCCATTAACTCTCTAAGTGTTTCATGTACAAACACAAAATAAGATATGTCAATAGACTTCAAAGGAGAGCAAATCGATTAGCAAACAAGCTCAAACTTGTTCAGAAGTCAATTTTTTCTGAGGTATGTAAACTCAACTCGTCTCCGAAGAAGTTAATTTCTAAAGAGAAAGCTAGACCTCTATAGAAAAGAACAAGGTCTAAAAATTCTGTGAAAAATGGTGCTAAGAATTCCGTATAATAAGAGTATGGTGGACAAATTATTGTTCACCCCAACACAGATTAATTGTGTTAAAAGTGTGACTTGTCTCATGTGCCTGACTTCAAAGAGACAAGAGTTTGCACAATACATGCTTTAAGAAAAGATTTGTTTTTCTATTTTGGTTGTTGTTATTGTTTTCTGGAATTCTGTTGATCTTTTCATATCATAAATTGGTATTGAAAAGGATTTCCTTCTTTCATTGAAAGAGGGTTAAAATCAAAAATTCTACCTTCTTTAGGGTTATGAATTGGTCGTACGTGAATCCTACTCTGTATATAGGTTACGTAACCCTACATTCCTTTTACCTTCCTTGAAAACTCTTTTTATCACAAGATTGCTTCTTGAGCTTAAATTGTGTATTTCTTTCACAATTCCATACTTGTATGGAGACTCCAAGCATCATGTATTCTGATGGAAAAGATTTTAAAATGATTATTAAGCCATCCATCATGAAGAAAAAAGATAAGTCTCCTTCCTCTACAACTTTGAAGAGAAAATGGAAGAATATGAAGAAACCAAAGGCTATCCCCTCTAATCTTCAAAAGTTTTCTAGTGTTCTTGAAGAGTTGAAGGAAACAAGGAGATTCAATAAATAAAGGATATTTTTTAAGAACTCTTAAAATTCAGTAGGCCCTGGTTCGACATCAGTCAAGAAGGTTTGTTGGAATTGACTCCTTTCTTCACGAACCTTATGTTCCAATGGTTGTTGACGACAAGGAGTTCGGGGACAATAAAGAATTCTTCAAAGGTCTTAATGTTTAGGAAACTTCTTATGAGAATTTATTCTTGGGATTTAAAAAGGATAACTAGGGTTTGGAATAACAAATATTGTAATTACACATAGCTATTTCCAGCGATTTTCATCTTGCAATGTTTTAGATTTATTTATTTAAATTCTAAGTTATTTGGAAGATGATTTTGCAGTATTAATCTTTATTGGTTTTATATATTGCAAATAATGTTTTGGGATGTGTGTGTTTACGTCCGTGAACTATGATTGTCCCATATATGTCAAAAGTTAAGTCTATTATGTCATTATACAAAAATTGATGGAAAATAGAATGAACTTTTGATGTTTATGTCAAAGATTAAGTCTATGGTATCATTATGCAAATTTGGTGAAAAATAGAATGAATCTTTGAATATTCCACAGTATTGATCTTCCCCTGATCCACTTCTATGGGAAAGTACTGCATGGCTCCGTAATTTTTCTTATGTTGAGCATTTTTGATTAAATTAATCATAAAGGTTCCTTTGTGGTTAATTTAATTGAGTTTTCTGGATACAAATTCATGTTTCATGTGATTTGTTAATGTCCAAATAAATCATTCTTTTCTTGTATAAGTAAGGTCACTCTTGTTGTTCTTTCGGGAATGACATCTTATGGGGGAGAGTTCTTAATTGAACTTGTGCTTAATTGCCAAATATTGTGGGGTGTGCGGCTGTGGAATATTGTAGGAGTTATCTTGTATCTTTATAAACTCCTTGATGAATATACTAAGTTTCGACTATGTGAAATCATCGAAACAAAGTTGATATGTTCTCTTTTAGTCATGAAGTATCTCTTTGATAATTTCACTATGATCCTGCTAGTTTTCGTACATTTGCCAATTTATATTGACAGAAAGGGGGATAATTATTTTGTAGTTCACACTACATATACATATGGTTTACGAATCATTATGTAAGGGGGATTGGTTTTCATTGTGAGATGAAGTATTGACTAGGGGGGGGGGTGATACATATCACTATAATATTATTTTCAAAGTTGTGATACAATTGAACTTTGATGCTGTGTAATAATACTATGACACTGTATAACAAAAAGAAAACAATCTTGTGAAATTAGTGTTATGGTGACGGATCTTCAACAACTATGATGCTGAGCTGAACACGTTCCGAACCACCGGAGTACTTGGAGTGACAAAGAATTCAAGAAATGTTGAAGAACCAAGGAAATCAAGCATTTGGATAAGAAGCTACAAAGTTTATTTATTTTGTAATCCATATGTATTGATAGTTTTGTCACTTAAATTGACCAAGGGGGAGATTGTTAGAGAACTGCTCGGTCGAACTCACAAGCATTGATATCTCGAGTTTATTTGTCAAGTTTAGTTATCAAAACTATAAGTCTTGATTTCTAGTCTACTTATAGCGATGTCTCGGATTATGATAGAATATGTAGTTGAGATTTAGAATTCACGGCGTTCATCGATAGAAGACGAAGAACTACTAAGGGGAGATTGTGGAACTTCATCAACAAAAGGTATATGGAGACTTGAACTCATCTATCACTCAGAAGTCTATTCTATTCTATCTCATATTGAGACAAAAGTTGTATAACAAGATAGACTTTACATTATACACATTTGATATTTCGAGATGGGTTTAACTCGCTTATATCTTTCTCGAAATATGTGTTGGAATTATTTTTTACTTAACTACGTTCATCATTATTCTTGACAAAAGTCAAAAGATGATCATGTGAAAATCACCTGGTAACATCTTACATGATTTGTGTGATACAATCATTTGATGCAGACTCAGAATGTTTCGTATTGATCATTCGATCACTTGAAAGTTGCTTATAAGCTAATAGTTTGTGTGAGACAACTATTGTCGTCTTCTAAGAATGTTTCATTGATTAAAATGGGACTTAAGAGCTAAAACCCATGTCTAGATACATTACGGTTTGTGTACTTAGTGTGCAAACTGTCTTGTTGGAATTCAGGACCGAAAGTTAAGTTTGCATAACCGTTCGCAAACTTATTCAGCTGTTTAAGTCATGGTACTTAAGTTTGCATACTCGTTCGCAAACTAATTTAACTGTTGAAGTTCGGGAACCAAGTTTGCGTACCCATTCACAAACGGGTTCAACTGAGTTCAGTCCGGAGCTAATGTTTGCGTACCCGTTTGAAAACTGTCGGCTTGTGACCAATATCCGGAACTTAAGTTTGCGTACCCGTTTGCAAACTTAAGTGGTTCAAGTTCTTAAATTGGTTAAGTATGATTTCATACTCATGAACAAATACATTTATATATTAAGGAATGCAATCTTTGCAAACCGTGGCTAAATTGTTCATGAACTGATTCTTTTGAATCAATCCGATTTTGCTTCAATTGTGTCTTGTATACTTCTATGAGAATATAAACAATTGAACAACTCTATGAGTAACACAATTAGATTCAATTGATCTGGAAGTGTTAAGATGAACATGGTTAAGAGAAAAGTGTTCATATGGATAACTTTTGTTAACTGTTATTGAGCCAACTCAATATACATGTTTAGGTACGGTTACCCATATCTTATTATAGGTATATTTCATTTGTGTGTAACAAGCTAAAGACCATCTAACGGTTGAAAGATATTAGCTTGAATCTTAAATAATTGCTTTGTTCCAAAGTTAGCAAACCATGATTTGAAGACTATATAAGGGAAATTCTAGCAACTAGGAAATCTAATCCCCATACCTCATGTGTGATACTAGTTGCAACTAGAGTCGATTCTCCTTTAATCTAGGTTTTCCTAAAACCATTATATGTTAACGACTTAAATACCTCACTGGGATTCTGAAGCCAGACCTAGCAATTTTCTCTGTAGTTGCGTGTTCTGATCTTACTTTTTTCTATCGTATTGAGTACTATCATCTCTGAGATTTGCTCGAGATTTATCTCCAATAGGTAAGATATAAAAAGTAATCACAAAGCTCTTCGTCTCATTCTCTGTGATTCCGCAATAACTTTTTCTACTACCATATAGTTAAGTTATTGTGAGGTGATTAATATTTCTAAGCTGTTCTTCGGAAATATAAGACCGGATTATCAATTGGTTCCTGTTCACCTTGATTTATCAAATGACGGAACAAAAATTTCGTAGGTATTTCTGTAGGAGACAGATTTATCTATTCAAATAGACTTTTTTGTGGGAGACAGATTTGTTTATCAAGTCTTCATCTTTGGGTTGTAGCAATTCTTAGATGTGGGTGAGATCAGCTAATGGAATCAAGTGCGTAGAGTCCTGCTGGGATTCAGAGGCGTAAGGAACACGACTGTATTTTAATCAGTGTGAGATTGGTTAGGGCTCAACTACATTCCAGTCTGAAGTTAACTTGTAGTAGGCTAGAGTCTGTTGTGGCTTAATACAGCGTGGTGTTCAAATCTGGACTAGATCCCGGGCTTTTTCTGTATTTTGGTTTCCTGGTTAACAAAACTTCTGGTGTGGGTTATTTCTTTTCCGCATTATATTTTTTTATATACGTGAAATGTCACAGGTTGTGCGTAGTTCAATCAATTGGTAAATCACAAATTTGGTTGTTGATTGAAACTTATTCACACTTGAACATTGGTCTTTGGTACAATTCAAGTTGTTTCTCATAATAATCAAGTTCGCGGATTTCTATTTATTTGATTTGCTGATTACATTAAGAAACAAAGATATAACTCTTGGATATATTTTCCTTGATTGAGTCTGACAGTCTAGTTGATTCTCTTTAATTATATTGGAGTTAGTCCATATAGATTGCCTAAACGAAATATTGGGTTTGGTTGTTATACCCCCGCTTTTTCATTAAAGTTAATTTTTCCGTCTCTAATCTCTAAGATTGTGTTTGATAGGATTTAATTTCATGGAGTTACCCATTTTCTCATGGAAATTACATATTTTCCATCGCTTGGTTATAAATTTATTTCCATATAATTGTGGGCTCATTTTAAAATAAACATGGTCCAAAGTACGCTTTAAACTTAATTCCATGGGGTCCAAGCTTATAACTCAACGGTTTCCCATCAATTCCAGAAATGAGGAAGAAAGGAGTTCAATTCACATCGCAAAGGTTTGTAGTAGTGTAATTGTATAGTTGAGTTTGGCAGGTTGGGTCCGGGTCCGGGTAGGGGACTGCGTCCAACTTTCACGTATCAAAAAAAAACAAACTATCTTTTAAAGTCAATAAACCAACTCGAAACATGCATATGTAAATTTTTATACAATCACTAACTGTAGCAAGCTTGTTACCCGCTATTTTAAACAACTCTGGGTAGTGAGATTCAAAGATTGAATACCAATCTACAGATTATACCAAAACGAAATAAAATTACCTAATTGTATGACACAATTTTAGAACTTTTGAATCAATGATGTAGATTTTGCAATATCTCTCCAACAAGATACGTCATGGGAAGTACTAATTGCACTTGGCCACCAAAAAGAATCAACTACCCCATTTTATTTTATTTTTCGATTATTCTATACTACAGTTGATTCTTCTCGTCGCCATATTTCCAAACACCATTTTCTCAACATAGCTTGACTCATAATTCTCAGGTTAAGAACACCCAAACCACCTACTTCTTTAGGTAAGGAAACAATTTCCCTCAATAAGGAGACAAATTACATAATTCATTCCAACTATTTTGGATAAAGAATATAGTTTTCCGGTGTAATGCAAGTGATTAACCTGAAGTTCGCTACTTGGTACTTTGAAACCCTGGAACAAACCCATATGTGCTTCCTTGTCAATATATTTAGAAAATCCTTATATAGCCTCATTAAATATTAAAGGTGACAACGGATCACCTTGACGAACACCTCTTGAACTTTTGAATTTTTCAAAGGATGACCCATTGTTAAGAACAGAAATTGAGATTGTTGAATAATTGACCCTTACATTGGAGATAAATTTTAGGTACAAAGGTCTTAAATCCTAGGTGCCATCTCTTTTAATAACATTGACCATTAGCATTATGCTTTTGGAGAATCTCAAATTACTAAATAATGTCTAGTTTTTCTCATACACCTAGGATTTTAGACCCGTATTTTACAAAATTTTATCTATGATACTGAATCACAATGTTTAGGAGCAATGAAATATATAATAAAAGGTGTAAGGAAAAGTATTATCTAGAATTTTTATTAAACCTTCAAAAATTATATTTATTTTTATTTATTAAAGCTATTGTTTGCTAATAAAATATATTTGAATATATTATTAAGTTTATCCACATGTAAAAATAAGACAATTAAAACTCTAACTAGAGTTTGGAGATGACTTTTAAGCCTAAAAGTCTTATTTTTGACACATGTACAAAAAAAAAAGACACACGTGGACACCTTTACAAACAAAAGAAATTTTGCAAGTAAAGTGCATCACATATATTAATTAGAAAGGATTTGTTACTCAAACTACATATACATAGGGAAAAAAAATAAGATTTATAGGTTTTTCAAACACCTAGTACTTCTTCGATCTCCTTTGATACCCATTGAGTTGTCTTCTAATGTTGGGAATATGTGAAAGATGAGCCCTTTTGAAGAGTGAAAGTTGTATCTCGTAGAACATACAAGCATTAGCAACCTGGTGCATAAAACCAAACCAAAATTGTGCATACCCAACAATGATTTCAACATCAAGTTGTTTCACATGAGTTCTCATTTTCCTAAGTGATTGAGAAATAAACTTGAACAAACAAAATAAAATTAGATATCTAAATACTATTGTAGTGTTACTAAGAATTGAAATGAAGTACAAACTAAACCAAAATTGAGTTGTCTTCTAATGTTGGGAATATGTGAAAGATGAGCCCTTTTGAAGAGTGAAAGTTGTATCTCGTAGAACATACAAGCATCCGCAGCCCGGTGCATAACCAAACCAAAATTGTGCATATCCAACAATAATTTCAACATCAAGTTGTTTCACATGAGTTCTCATTTTCCTAAGTGATTGAGAAATAAACTTGAACAAACAAAATAAAATTAGCTATTTAAATACTATTGTAGTGTTACTAAGAATTGAAATGAAGCACAAACTAATAGCGCGAAACTCCAAAAGTGTAAGCTGAACTAAATTAAAACTACAGAGGAAATATGTAGGACTTTCTACAAATGACAAAGCTAAGAACCAATATAATTAAAACAAAATTTACCTAGGGGGTGCACCTTGAAGATATACCGAATATGGGGAGATTAGAGGATATGAGAATCAAAACAAATTCAGACACAACTTGGAAGATAGATATTTTAATTCTAAAAATTCAGAACAAATATTTCTCAACCCATTGTGTACTTCCAAGATGGTAAAACCTTACAATCACATAAAAAACACCTTTTCATTTTAAGATTTTCAGTTTCAAATTGATTTTTTTTAATTAGAGTAGTTAATCATGAAATATGTTATGGATTAAAAAATAAGTGAAAATAAATATTTGAGATCCACATCACAACAAGATCTACGAAGATAAAGAGATTTATAATCAACAGGTTAATTAAAACAACAACCAAAATCAAAGAAGAGGTTTTTAGACAGAAAACAAGAAGAAGAAGCATATTGAAAACAAACAATGATCTCATCCTTAAAGAAAACAAATAAGAGAAAATAAAACCATCAAAACCAAGATGGCCAATTGAGAAATCATGAAGGGGATTGCAGAACAAGGGAAGAAGACCCTAACAGAAACAAAATTAAAAATTGATAAGTTTTGATTTTGATTTAAAAGGAGAGGATAACAAATGTGCAAAAATTTAAAGGATCTGAACAATTAATCAACAAAAGAAACTGATATCTTTAAAATGATTACCAACTTGAAAAACAATGGACTTAATAACCTTACGGAAATTATATGGAGAAATAATAGAGATCGGAAGTGAAGATTCAACCTTGTCTAGATGGAAACATATATCTCATGATATCCTGTAATAACCTCATGTCCCTTCTCCGGTGAATCCCAAGTGAACCTCGAAAGGTTTACTCTTACGCCATGTTAGATTTAGAGTTTTTCGGGTTTTACGGTTCAGAGCTTGAAGAGAGAAGAAAATGCACTAGTACAATTGAAGGTTTAATAATGGTTGTCATGTAAGAGTTTTTAGACTTATTATGAAGACGCTCTTAATTATTGTAGATCTATAACAAGCATGATGATCTGACCTATAATATAAAACTTTTCCACCATTCGATTGGATGCTTATAGTTGGTAGCAGGATCAGATACCCCATATAATTTTGGATTTGAGTAGGAATGGACTTTGGTTCAGAATAATTTTTATACTCTATGGGTGCATATATGTAGGGTAGAATTAAAATTTTGTGCCGCTAATAACAACTCCAGTGCGCACACTTACATATGCTCATTTGCTTGTCAATGTGGACGGGCAAACTCAATTTTCCATAGTGATAAACGACAAACGAACTGAAAAATTTGACTGTGAGTCCCATTCTTACATGGGGTACTCAAATGAGATTTCAAATTACTTCTGGGGAGTTCCCAAATCTATTGTTATTCCATTGAGATTTTTGGAGAGTCTCTCAATGTCTCTTGTTATTGGTTAGAGACTTCTTTTTTAAGTCATTTAAATTCTCCGAAACTCCATGTTATTGGATTAGGATGTCGTAAGAGTCACTCAAACACTCATGTTATTCGAAAGAGAATTGAAAGTCATGGATTTTTTTATTTTATTTTTTTTGAAAAATAGGCATGGTAAAAGTCTCTCCCCAAGAGGTGATATTTTGGGAGACTTGAGAATTTGGAAATTTTCTAATCAAAAATAAAATTGGGGAATTTTGTTAAACATCAGAGCCTGTTAACGGAATGATGGAGGGTTCATTTTTTTTTGTCTTTCATGTAATCTTGTGATGCCTTTATAACCACCTATGAACTATACGATTAAAAAAACAAAAATAAAAACTATCACATACAAATGTCATGGATACCAAATAAAATGTGGGACGAGTGGAATAAAGAGAGACAACGATGAGATTATTTTTGGAAATGGACACATATTTCATTAGTTTTTTTTTTTTTTTTTTTCATGATCCTTTAATAAACATTGTAGATGATAAAAAAAAATTTGATAGACATATCGAATGTTTCAAGGGATATTATACATTTTTTGTCTCCACAAGTCACAAAGACTTTTTACAAATCTCTTTTTTTTTTCCTCCACAAATCACAAAGACTCTTTAAAATACTTTCAGAGAATCACTAAAAGCCTTTAGATTTTCAATGAATCTCCTGGAGTCACTCAAATTAAAAATCTATGGAAGTCCATAGAAATCTCGTCTGACTACCCTTGTTTATATTTGTTTATGATTTTGTGGGACTGGTTTTAATAAACTAAGTTATAAAACCTGATAGTGGTACTCGATTTTTATTAATTTTTATCAAATCTTAGTATATTTTAAAAATTAATTCAACTAACATAGCTAACTGTTTTTGGTTTTAATAATATATCTTCCGAAACAAATTGAGACGACCGTCCCAATTTGAACCAGGATCTCAATTTTATCCGCTCGTCTCGGGTTGAGATGCCCGGTTCAACCTGATACATGATGGACAAAACTCTTTATCCATCCATTTTACTTGTTCAATCCGCTTGTTTGCCAGACCCACTGAACTTGCTCTAGGTCGATTTCTTTTCATGAGTGTCAATTTTTTTATGTTTGACCCAACCCCGAGTTGCCCTAACAGCATCTCTAAGAGAGGGTGGATCTATTTATTTTTAATGACACATAGGATTTTAGACTCCCGTTTGGCATAAATCCATCTTCAACAGTAGGGTGCTACAAGTTAGGAGGGACCAATTACTAAATATGAAAGTGTTCAAGAAAGTGTTATCTACACCTCCGGTTGTACCTCAACCTCATGTTTTTAACCAATTTTCTTTTAATTCTAAGAGTTAAATTTCTCACTGTTGGAGATGATTTTTTAGATGTGAGGTCATATATTTACTCTATGTATAGATCCATAAATAAAAGGACTAAATAAAAAATTAAAGTAAGATTTTTTCCACTTTTGTTGGAGATGCTCTAACCCCTTATTGGCAGCCAAAAAGGAAAAAAGAACAAAAAGATCGTATACTGGCCCGGTAGCTTCTTTACTCTCCGCCTAAACGTGAGCACAAGGAAGAATAATCAGCATAGTGATGGGATCACCACATACCCAGAAATAGCTAAGGTTTGAAAATGTAACCACTGACCCATGTTTTAATACTCCTAGATGACAAAAGCATTATACTAAAATACAAATAAAATATCATATCAGTAAAATACACACACGTTTTTTTCCTTAGCCTAAAAGACCAAAATACCCATAATCTATGTGCCATAATAGCCACCTTTTATTGAAAACTAATAAAAACTTTCAGATATCTACTCAACTTCCAAATATATACTAATTCCTAACTTTCTGTTCACTCAAAATTATCACATTCTTCATCTAAACTCAAAGCAGTTCGTATCAATAATCAATAAAAAAGAAACACCCACATTTCATAACTCGAGTTCTGAGATTTGTTGTTGTGTTTTCATGATATTTTATTTCGTTTCAGGATTACAATTAATTTCAGAAAGAGCCCAATGGAAATATTTCTTGTTAATCTTTGTTTGCTCTCTTACTATCTATTTCTTGTTTGTTATGCAGCTAATACAATCAGAAAAGGAGAATCAATTAGAGATGGACAAACCCTAATCTCAAGAGATCAAAATTTTGAATTGGGTTTTTTTAGTCCATCACATTCAACTAAACGTTATGTTGGGATTTGGTATTATAAAATCGCAGAAAAAAGTACTGTTGTTTGGGTAGCTAATAGAGATAATCCAGTATTAGATAAATCTGGTGTGATTACATTAACAAATGATGGTGATTTAATGGTCTTGAATGGGGCTGGAAAATCAGTTTGGTCTACAAATACTACAATTGCATCAAGAAATGGTGCCCTAATTTTATTAGATTCTGGAAATCTGGTTTTGGAAAAACATGAAGCTGAATTTGATCCTAGTAAAGCTTTGTGGCAGAGTTTTGATTTTCCCACCGATACATTTTTACCTGGTATGAGAATTGGGGTTTCCAAAACTGGGTTAAAAAAACAAATATATACTTCTTGGAAATCTAAGAATGATCCTTCAACTGGGAATTTCAGTTCAGGTATTGATTCTTGGAGATCGCCGCAAATTGTGATTTGGGAAGGTTCTAAGCGTCTTTGGAGAAGTGGGATATGGAATCAACAGATATTTACTGGTGTTCCGTCCATGAAAGCTCAGTATTTGTATGGGTTCAGGTTAATTCCTAGTGATGAAGGGGATATTTACTTTACTTACTCGCTGCCGGATGCTTCTGTATATATGAGGTTTCAAATTCAATCGGATGGTACAATGGAAGAATTGCGTTGGAGCAACGACAAGAAAGAGTGGACTGTTTATTGGTCACAGTCGATTGGTGGATGTGATCTTTTTAGTAAATGCGGTGCTTATGGAAGTTGTACTATGTTGGATTCAGTGAATTGCAATTGTTTAAATGGGTTTGTACCAAAATCAGATGGTGATTGGAAAAATGGAAATTGGTCAAGTGGTTGTCAGAGAAAAAATGAATTACAGTGTGAGAAAAATGGTGGGCAAGTGGGAGGAGATGGGTTCTTGAAATTGGATGAGGTCAAGTTACCAGATTCAGCTCAAATAAAGAGTCAATTTAATAACAAGGATGATTGTGAAAATGAATGCTTGAACAATTGTTCATGTAAAGCATATGCTTCAGTTAGTGGGATAGGATGTTTGACATGGGATCAAGATTTGTCTGACATTCAGAAGTTTCAAGCTGGTGGAAATCAACTCTATATTCGCCTCAACAAATCCGATATAGCAGGTAAGGTTGCTTCCGTTAAATAAATTCCAATTAGCACAATACTTGGCCTATTTTAGTTTTAAAATTATGTTTCTAAGAATTTTGTCTGTACAACACATCCATAACGCTAACTCTTATGAACCGTTGGCTGTCTCTTGGCTTTCTGATTCAAATTTTACCTGGTTTCTTAAATTTAGCAATAGACTAGGAGCTAACTATGAATTGTTTATTTGTTCAGATGGTAAAAGCAACAAAATAAAACTTGCAATCCTGATAAGCGTAATACTCGGTGTAGTGTGCTTAAGTATCTTTGCTTACTTACTGTGGAGAAACAAAAACAAACCAAAAGGTATATTAATTTCATATTTTTCCTGAAGTGTTCAATGGAAGCGTTAACGCTTTTCTTAGAAAGTTCTCATGTTATTGCATTCTCAGATCCGTGTAAAAGGAAAAGAAAAGAAACGGGAAGTTCTGATCAGTTAAGTAAGAGTAAAGAAATGTTGAGAGACTTCTCAGGGGAAGACGTAGGTGAAGGCGAAGAAAATGGACCCGAGTTACCTCTGTTCAGCTTCAATACTATTGAAACTGCTACAAACAACTTTTCTATTTCAAATAAACTTGGCCATGGAGGTTTTGGTGATGTTTACAAGGTAAGTCTCATAATAATATCTTCGTTAAATACACTGAATCATGTGTCCTTTTCTGGTTCATACTTTGGAAATCTAATAGGAGTATACAATGTTGTTTCACCAATTCGAAAAGGAATTTACTGAATGGCAAGGTGGTTATTGTTTTCTAGGGTACCATGCCTTGTGGAGCAATAGTAGCTGTTAAGAGACTTTCTAGGAAGTCAGGACAGGGATTAGAAGAGTTCAAAACTGAGATTATCTTGATCGCCAAATTACAACACAGAAATCTGGTTAGGATTTTGGGCTGTTGCATTGAAGAGGAAGAAAAGATGTTGGTCTATGAATACATGCCTAACAAAAGCTTGGATGCCTTTATTTTCGGTTCGAGCTTTGCCCTTCTTTATCCACTATATTTGACTCTGTAATTCATCATGGCATCTATAATAAATGTAAACTAACTTTCGATAATCATTATGAGCAGATTCAACAAAACAAGTATTGTTAGACTGGGGGAATCGTTTCAATATAATTGAAGGAATTGCTCGAGGGCTTCTTTACCTGCATAGAGATTCAAGGTTAAGAATAATTCATAGAGATTTGAAAGCTAGCAACATTTTATTGGATGAAGAAATGAACCCGAAAATTTCAGATTTTGGAATGGCTAAGATCTTTGGAGGGAATCAAAATCAAGCAAATACTACCAGGGTAGTTGGAACATAGTAAGTCTCAGTATTACAACCACAAATAATAATGAACATAGTAAGTTTCACTACGTTATCTGCTATATGTTCCAAAACTCTTACTTACTAATTTTTTTTTTGTCTCTTGTAATGTAGTGGCTATATGTCTCCTGAGTATGCAATGGAGGGGCTATTTTCCGTAAAATCGGATGTTTATAGTTTTGGAGTACTACTTCTAGAGATAGTCAGTGGCAAGAAGAATTCGTATTTTCGTCATACTGATAAACACCCAAACCTTCTTGTACTTGTAAGTATACATCTTTTAAAACCAGCACTCCTTGTCTACTACTTCTTTAACCTCTCTCTCCGTGTAAAAACTTTGAGGAATATATCAAGTACTTGAGTATATGAGCGATAAGTTGGTGTCTTTCTTTACAGGCATGGAATCTATGGAATGAAGGGAAAGTAATGGAATTTGCAGATCCATCTATAAGCAATTCATTTACTTTATCAGAGGTGTCTAGGTGCATGCACGTAGGTATTTTATGTGTACAAGATTCTGCTATCGATAGACCTGACATGTCTGCTGTTGTTCGAATGTTAGAAAGTGAAACTGCACTTCGTCCTGCACCAAGACCACCTACATTTACTATTGGAAGAAGACCCTCGGAAATTGATTTATCGATGGACGAACATGAAATAGTATCCACGAATGATGTAACAGTTACTGTCATTTTAGGGAGATAATTATTTTTGATATACAAGATTTTGGCAAGTCATTTTTAGATCTCCTCTCATAGGGTTGTAGTATATAACATATAGGAAATCTGTATAGCTTCCTTCTATTTCTTATTTCTTCTTAGTAATTGGTTACCATGGATGAAGTGTAGTGTCTATATTTATCAATTTCATTATTTGATTAACATTTGGCAATAAGTGGGTTTTAGCAAAGCAATCAGGGTTGAGTTTCTTTTGTTGTTGGATGGTGAATGGAGACTGGTTTCCTTCTAGGGGTGACTACCTCTGCTGCAGATTGGAAACCAGTTTTCATTCGCCACTCACACAAGGATAATTCTGATTCTGTAGAGAGAAGAAATACTCTTTGTATTGTTGAGAGTAATGTATGCACATATTTTCACCACTCGCCACGTGTCCTCGGTTAAACACGTGGGAGACATGTGACGCGGAGCATCAAGAGATGATGCCACGCGCATACAGCCAAGAAATGCGTATCATCAGGAAGGGGCCCTCATCTAGCAGATCCAATGGCTCCGAGTTAAAGGAGTACCGAAACAGAGCGCTGCTGCAAAGTATTGAAAACACCCTCGAACTTGCTTTATCCCATCTCGAGAGAGGTCCCGGATCGACGGCTAGGACCGAGCTAACTGACACGGATATGACAGAGGCAGAAGACCGTGGTCTGGCGCGTGCATACGACCCAACCACCCACATTAAACGCCTTGGGTAGCATACGTGTCAGCCAACCAAAGGAAGACACGACCATAACTCTTCGACAATAAGGAGAAAACGACGGGGGCATCGTGAAAGACGAAGAGGTCCGCGTACTGGCACAAAGCACAAGACGATAAGAATACAACGACCTTCATCAGTGGACCCCACGTCGGAACCCCTATAGATACCCCTCCCCACTAAGAGAGAGGGGCAGGTCGATTCGAAAAGAAAGGATAGGAGAGAGAATTAGGAAGAGTAAGTAGTTTCCCTAATCCCGCAGCCTTAGTTAAAACTTCAAAGTCATTCGACTATATTTGTAACCAATATACATATAATGAAATCCTCCCAACTCCGTGGATGTAAGCCTTAGCGTTGAACCTCGTAAATACTCGTCTCATTTACATTCAACACTTACATTCAACATTTACATTCCGCACTCTATATTCAGTATTTTGTATGATAAGCTTTACATTACTTTTCGCTCTCTATTTACTCTATTATACGAACATTGTTAGTGATAAACATACGATTAGACAAGGACGAGTCCGAAGACTCAGAGTGGACGAATCGGTGTATTCACTTCGCTTTACACGTATTACATCTAATCTGTGAATTTTAATGTGTGCGAACATTGTTTGTGAACACGTAGATGCCATCGTAATTTACGCATTCACAATCTGGCGCTAGAAACAGGGACTCTGTCCCGGTAAAAGATTTATCTTATCCTGTGATTTGAACACTCCGGCCGTTTCGAGCACCGCTCTCTGAAAATAGCGGTGCTTAGAACGTTTTTTATTTATTTTAACACTCACAAAAAACACCTGAAGATAACGTCTTTATGGGTCTCCCCACGCGTTATCTAGTAGATCTACATCTTCGAAATCGTTTTTAAGTTCTTGCTTTTGGAAAATAAAACGTATGGATAGATCCACGTCTATTTTTGTAGATCTACATCTTCAAAATCGTTTTTAAGTTCTTGCTTTTGGAAAATAAAACGTATGGATAGATCCACGTCTATTTTAGTAGATATACATCTTCGAAAGCGTTTTAATAAATAAATCTCATGGATAGACCCACGTTCATTTCATACATTTATTAGAGGTTCCACACCTTACAAACCGTTTTAAAGATATTGGTTGAGATATATCTGCGTCGACATACCTTTTATCATGTCTACGTTTCTTTTGCAAACTACACATGCTTGTGGTCAAACTTGTGAAATAAACCGGGGGCAATCAAGAGATCCGATACCCCTGAAAAGGGGAATAATAGCCGGATAATCTCTTCACACCTCCGGGATCTGATTTCCAGGACTCTACTAACGGGTTCCCCTTGAACCGCTCATTTTTTGTACTCGATAACCTTTTCAGAAAATATCAAAAATGGAGAAGAACAAAGATACAGGAAAAACAAAGGTCTCGTCAAAAGAAACACCGAGGACGACACCAGTAATGACTAGGAGCAAGAAAAAGGGCGAAAATCTCAAAGCAATAGACAAGACGCAGAATAGAGCAGAAAGCTCGAGGCTTTTAGATGCCAGTGCTATTGCAGTGGAAGCTCTAAAGGCCGCGGCTGCCAAAGCCGTAGCATCGAAGGTCGGGGCATCCAAGGGAGGAGCCTCCAAAGTGATCGATTTCACCCGACTGCATGAACATCGTGAAGGGATGGCAGAGTCAAAGATACGACAACCTCTCTACGTGATGCCTCTCACCAATGAACTGAACGTGCCCCTCCAAGTCAATCAACCGCTCCTAATAACGAACCAACACGTTTAGCAGCCAACGGAGTAGCAAAACCCGCAGACAGATCCACCTGAACCCTTGATTCAAATCATCGACGAAGATCAGACGATATAGCAGATGGAGGGCAGGTGCATGAAGGGACTCCTAATTAGGAATCAAATCACTCTGCCCAGACGAGGGTAGAGCTAGAAGAATTGAGAAGTAATCAAAAGACATACGCGGACGCGGTAGCTCTATTGGATCATGAAAATCTGCAACTCAGAGAAAGAGCTACCCATAACATGGAAATGGGAGTCCAGCGCGACGAGGCTAGCTCAATGGCACCAAGACCGAATTAGGATCGAAGTATGGTGGTGACCAACCACCCAGAGCCATTGAACCAAAGAGACACGAGAGGAAGTCGAAGATCCGACCCATATTACAACCCTCATAACTCGGACTACTTCGACAGTGATACTCCACGGCTGGAACGTCCCTCTGCTCAGGAAGAACATCATCGCGCAATGGAAGATCTCCGCGCCGAGATGATGGAGGAGATCAAACAACTAAAATCTAGGCAGGGGGGGAGGGGGAGATTGGAGCAAGTGATGAAGGAAGAGCACTACCCCCTTAACACAACACTTGGCCAAAGCTCTCATTCCTAAGAAATGCCCAGTTCCGGCCTTCGAATGCTACGATGGATCAAGCGATCCTACTGCCCATCTTCGTTATTATAATCGAATGATGGCACGATGGAATTATGACGATGCCATATTGTGCAGATACTTCCCTTCAAGTTTGAAAGGATCCGCACTCTCCTGGTTCGACAACTTGCCACCAAATTCCATTAGTTCGTACGACCAACTTACTGAGAGGTTCTTGACAACTTATATGTATAACAAAGTTGTAAATACCGGATTGGATAAACTCCTCTCACTAGCAGTCAAGTACAAAGAAACAATTAGAGAGTACACAAACATGTGGCACAAAATCTGTCAAGCCATCGAAAACGTAGACCCCTTGGTCATCATCAACTGGTACAAGTAGGGACTCGACAGGATGAGTCCCATGTTCATCGAGATCCACGACACCGTCCATGCTACTGAAGGAGACCTTCGAGTGATCATAGAAAAGCATTCCAGGCTAGAAGAAATCCTACGGGAAAATCCCAGATCTCAGACCCAGCGTCCACCACGCACAAACTCTGTGGAACAATCCAGCGGACCGAAAAGGGGCAACTCAGGTGAACGACCTAATGAAGATAGAAGAGAGCGCATGGATGATCGACGATGGGATGTTCGAAAATTCTAAGACCAAGTCTACACAAAGATGAATGCTAGTTACTCGCGCATCCTGAAAGAAATCAAGGGTCGTGAGAACCTCGATTGGCCATGGTCTAAGGGGAAGCACCCCCCCAGATCATAAAAATCCAAGGAATACTGTGACTATCATTGTTTCAATGGCCACCTAACAGAGAAATGCAAGAATCTAAAGATGATGATTCAAAAGTTGGTAGGTGCGGGAGACCTCAAATAGTATGTGCAAAGGACGGGCGATGAAGATAAGGCCAAACGAAGCAAGCAGGTCCAGCTGCTTGAAGGAAACCGTACCCTCAACACCATCTCATGTTCTGAGTCCGCGGGACCATCCTTAACGGCTCAGATAGGTAAGAGACTGAGGAAGCAGTTTGAAGACTATTGTGAGCTATATAAAATCGATGGGGAAGAAGTGGACGAGCACGAACAATGGATGGACGCGCCCATGATCTTCGACACAGACGATGTAGAAGAAGATATGGAAGATCACGATCTCCTGGTTCTCACACTGCCAATTGCAGGATGTAATATTAAGAAAATCCTCATCGATGGGGAAGCTCCATTAATGTTCTATTCTTTGATACATTCAAACGAATGGAACTCAACGATGAACAACTATTATCTTCATACTACACTATCTACGGATTCAACGGAGCAGCCACGAAGCCCTTAAGGGATATTATCTTGCAAGTATACGCAGGGCCAATGAAGGTCGACACCCGGTTCAACGTGGTGGACGCACCCTCACCATACAATTCCATAATCGGCCAAAGATGGGTGCATAAACTCAAGGGAGTGGCTGCTACATACCACCAATACCTTAGGTTTCCAACCCCCATGGGTAATGGAGATAAAAGAAGATCAAGTCACGGTGCGAGAATGTCAAACTCTACAGAACAACCTCAACAGCGAACAAGATGAGCAGCGAAAGAACCGAATATCCCGAAATAAAAAAGCCATGAAAGAAAGAGCCATCGATGCTTATATATAAGAAATCTCCGAAAGAAGTCTTTCGAAGGGAAGTACAATTGGAAACACAGAGGCAAGTACCTCGGACACAAAAGAAGACGAGGAGCCTACCAAATAGCAATCAAAGAATATTCCTCTCCTAGGGGAATCAAAACCCACGTTTACACCTGTAAAAGCGGTGAAATAAATAAATATAGGAACTGAAAGAGAACCTAGGATGGTCAAGATCGGAACTCTGATGGATAAGGAGCGTGAAACATCCTTAATAAAATTGCTCACAGATTACGCATATGTTTTCGCATGGAAACTAGGGGACATGCCAGGAATCGACCCTAAGACAATCCATCATGAGCTTCGCATAAAGCCAGGTACACCACCTTTCAGGAAAAATGTGCGAAAAGTAGCCCCAGAATACCACAAAGCAGTCGAAATGGAGCTTCGTAAGCTACTAGAAGATGGATTCATCAAAGAAGTCAAATATCCAACATTGATTTCAAACATGGTCATTGTACCTAAAAAGAACGGTGGGGTAAGAATATGCATCGATTTCACCAACCTCAATAAAGCGTGCCCCAAGGACAACTAACCTTTACCAAGCATCGACTAACTGGTCAAAGCGGTTGAAGGGTACGAAGAGATGTCATTCATGGATGGATACTCTGGATACAACCAAGTATTCATGTCAGAAGAAGAACAATAGCATACGACATTCTACACCACACATGGCCTCTACTGCTACGTGAGAATTCCTTCGGGCTCCAAAACACAGGGGAAACGTACCAAAGGATGGTTGACGCTATCTTTAAGACATGGATTGGGAATACTTTGGAAGTCTATGTGGATGATATGCTAGTCAAAAGAAAGCTACGAAAATATTACCACAAAGATCTGGAGGATATCTTTCAGGCGATGAGGGAACATAACATGAAAGTAAACCCGGAGAAATGCGCTTTCGACGTCACTTTAGGAAAATTCCTCGGATACCTGGTAACAAAGACTCAATGGCTCCCTAGCAGCACTAGGAAGGTTTATATCCAGATCCTCAGACAGATGCAAACCCTTCTTTAACATCCTTAAAAAAGGGAGCAAGTTTGAGTGGACAACAGAGTGCGAGGAAGCCTTCAGATAAATCAAGGAATACCTTGCTGGAATTCCTATCTTGCAAAAGCCCGATCCCGACGAGGTTTTGGCCCTGTACATAGCAGAAACGGAGGATGCAGTCAGCGCGGTGTTGGTTAAAACCAACACGAAGATAGAACATCCCATCTATTACGTTTGCAAAACTCTCAACACAGCCGAAAGAAATTACACAAAGATCGAACAACTCATCTTGGCGTTAGTATGGGCCACCCAAAAGCTAAGGACCTACTTCTGGACCCACTATATCCGCGTTCCATGCAAAGCCCCGCTAGAGGTTGTCCTTAAAAGCGTAGGAAAGGCAGGGAGAATTGCAAAATGGAATACTCATCTCGACCAATACAACATCATACATGAGCTCCAACATTCCCAGAAATCTCAAGTCCTAGCAGACTTCCTGGCAGATCTACCATTAGACAACGATGAAGAAATCTTCATCGATGGGCTTAACACAACAGGATTACCATAGGGAAATGGAAGCAAAGATCCCATTGATATTCTCGAAACGGCAAACCAAAGACAACGGGAAGTCTTCGTTGATGGCTCGAAGAACAAAGATGGAGCCAGCATTGGCATCGTAATCACTACTCCCTCAGGGGACAGAATCATACATGCATTCAGACTAGATTTCAAAGGGCACACCAACAACATCTTCGAATACGAAGCTGTTGTACATGCTCTGCGTCTAATAATAAAAATGGGTATAACAAATGTACGCTTCACCAGTGACTCATAACTGGTCGTCCGACAAATAGAGCTGGAATATAATGTGTATGACGAAACCTTGTCAGCATACATGACTTTAGTCCAGACACTGGCACATCAAATACCAAACATTAAATTCCGGCACTTAAGCAGAAAGGATCTCAGGCATGCAGATGCTTTGGCATATATCTCATATATGTTGAAAAACAAAGATGTTGGAGCAATCAAAATCACTAGGGTTTAAGAACCCTTAGTTTCCTCCTGAGAATTCTACACTACAAGCCAAAAGAATAGTGCGGAAGAGGACGTAGTAGACGATGGTATAGGGAATACATCACGGATGACTTTCAAGAGGATGACATCATGACAAGAGTAGATGAAGACAAAGATTTCAGCAAAGAAAAATACTAGAGGTTTCATATCCACCACTTTCTCAAGGAAGGAACACTGCCCACAGACCTAAAGCAGGCCAGGAAGGTACAATCAAAAGTAGGAAGGTATGACTTAAGGGGAGGAATCTTATACAAAAAATCGTTCCTTGGACCTTTGCTACGCTGCCTATCCAGAATCGAAGGCCACCTGGTACTAAAAGATATTCATCGAGGGGACGCGAGAAATCACAGCGGAATGAGATCCCTGGCCGACAAGGCAAAGACCCAAGGGTATTACTGGCCAACGATGATACAAGACGCTGCAAGGATGTCGAGAAGATGCGAAGAATGCCAGCGGTTCGCTAGAAGAATCCACGCGCCTGCAACGATGCTAAACTCAGTAGATAGTCCTTGGCTACTCTCAAAATGGGGCATAGACATTATGGGGCCTCTGATTGAAGGATCAGGGAAAATGAGATTTTTGATAGTGGCCACGGACTATTTCAGAAAATAGGTAGAAGCTAAAGCTCTGGCTAGAATCCGTGACTCGGATATCTGCACATTCATATTTCAGAACATAATCTACAGGTTCGGAATCCCAACAGAGATTGTCTCTGACAATGGTAAGCAGCTACAGGGTAAGAACATCGATTTACTATTTGATACTTTCAAAATCAGGAAGAATAAATCGACACCAATATACCCTCAAATAAATGGTCAAGCAGAGTACACAAACAAGACCCTCGATCTTATTCTCAAAAAACAATTAGACGAGCATAAGGGACGATGGTGTGAACAATTACATAACGTCTTATGGGCGTACCGAACAACCCGAAGGTCAGCCACATGGGAATCTCCCTTTCTTCTCACCTACGGAGCCGAAGTTGTCATCCCCACGAAGATCATCATGCCAACCACAAAGACGGAAGCATGGGAAAAGAACCTCACAATGGACATGATGCTGGAAAGACTCAACGATCTCGAGGAAAGAAGAGAAGCAGCGTTGCAAAAAATGGAGAATTATCAAAGGAAATTAGCAAGGGAGTACAATAAGAAGGTTAAACTTAGAAATTTCGTAGAAGGACAATATGTGCTGAGAACCATACCTCAATATCAACGAGAAAAGAAGTGGGGCAAGTTGGCACCAACATGGGGAGGACCTTTTGTCATACAAGATATCGCTGGAAATGGATCATATTACCTGAGCAACCTAAAAGGGGAAGTCTTCCGACATCCATGGAACGCTAAATATCTCAAGCCATACCATCCATAGATATCAGCGCAATTTTGTAACTGCGTGAAGAGTACCAGAAGAAGAAAACGATGCATCTCATCAATATGTTTCTATCTCTGGACGAGGAATAGCATACCTCAACAAATCAATCAAACAAGCTTTCTTGCGAAAATCCCTGGATAGCAATTAGCCTAAGACAATACAAGGGGCAGCGTATTAGCAGAATGAATACTTGTAAATACACCTACAAATATGCTACGAAAAAGACGCACCAATATTGGAAAAATCTTTCAGGAGTCCCCTATCAGCGTCTATAAGTGTAAGACCATGGGGAAGACATCCAGCAGAAAGAGATCTCCAACTATTTTCAAACAGCGGGTCGACAGAATGGGGCCATGTAAATATTAAGACCCCATATCCCAAAACGCTGCATCGACCCCCACCGTCTGGGAATCCTCTGGCCAAGGATTAGCCAGTGGGGTGACATGTCTCTAGACGAACACGAAGGTACATACCTTCGACATCGCACTCAAAAACTTCGTTCTTTATTTTCACTACCTCATTTGGTTAACTAAAAAACGCAGCTAAAATAAGGACGCGGGCAAACATAACCAATAAACGATGATCTATTCCATGAAAGTTGATTAAAAGTTCGACAAAATAAGCAAAAGAGGAATAAAATCAATAGATACCACGAAAACTCTATAATCAACAAAGATCAACTTTCTATAACTAGCAGAAGAATCTACTTGGATAATTCAGCTCTACCAAGGGGGTATTCCCTCTGCGACGAAGGTACACTCCCACCCGAAGAAGGCCCCGAAGAACTGGACAGGGTTGGAGGTTTAGGACGACGGGAATATTCCTTAACAAGTCCATGCTCAGTCCTAAGGTCATGCTCTATCTTGGCCAAAACCCTATTCGTTTCCTCGGATAGTTGACAACGATCCTTATATGTGATGGCGGTGTTTCACATTTCGGCCTGAGACAACAGAGTGGATAGACGGCTCGCTTCCGATGAGGCCAAGTGAGCTGCCTGTTCGTGAGACACAGCCAAGCCCTGTAAATACGAGGTCTGACCCTCCTGGTGCACCAAAGCAGTTTGAGCCTTCCCTAGCTCAGATTGATCTTTGTCAAGTTTTTCATTTGCAGCGAGAAGCTGTCCCTGGAGATCTGAAAAAGAAAACGAAGAATTAGGACTACGAAGTGCAAAATCACACTCGGCAAAGAAAACATATACCTTCGACTATAGCCGAAGCTATTTCATATTCATTAACAACCGCATCCCGAGCCTCATCAATAAAGTCATACTCGTCGGCAATTTTCTTATAATCCATTTGAAGAGTGGAAAGAGAAAATTTACTAATGTCTAACTCTACCTGCTTCATTGAATCCAAATGATGAAGATGGTTGACTTCATTATTCAGCTCCTCCATTCCTTTGTTAAGTCTGTACATATTAACTTCAAGATTTCTCTCAGACTCAGCCTGGCGAGCTACGTTAGACCGAGACGCGGCTAAGGCCTTGCCTAGGGCACATCCCTCAGCCCTAGCATCGTCTCTTTCTTTGGCAAGACGCTGCATATATTATCTTACATCGGAATCATGAGAGGAACGAGCCTGCCGTAGCTCTTCCTCTAAAAGATTCATCTTGACCGTTTAATACGAAGTAAGTTCGCGTGATTCACGGAGATTGTCATGCATACAAAACAAAGTGTCATTAAAGAGTCGACGGTCCGCGTTATACTTATTTTGCATATCAACTATCTGAGTATGCCTCAGATGCCATACCTAGGCCTTGGCGTCCCATCTTTCGGCCTCACTCTTAATTTTCTCTACTAGCTCGGCAATACGGGTCTTCTGCCGTTCTCTCTCACTTTGAAGCCATATCAACTCGGGGACTCCACCCACTGAAGATAGGATGGGGATACTCAGACAGAACACTAATTGCTAGAAGATAACATCGTTGAGTAAGAATAAAGGAAGCAAACCTGTGAAAGATGAAGCATTTTTTCGAACACCCTCCAACTCGCTGCGCACCATAGCAAGCTTCAGACGGAGCCTTTCTTCTTTGTTTCCCAACTGTTCCTTCCCTTTAAGACGGTTGTTCAACTCACTTATCTGGTTATCTATGGCAGAGATAACCGCATCAGCCGCAGCTAGATCCTCCTCTCTGTGACGAAGCTTACCCTCTAACTTAAGAGACTTGGCCTTAAAAAAATTGGTACAAGTTATGATTGCAGTATTCACTTCTCATTATCTACGTTCCAGAAAAGAAGGCATAACGTCAGAGCACCATGGAATACCCACAGAAAAGTAAACATGAAAAACACGACGTACCTCTAGCATCCTCTGCTAAGGATAACCATACTGATACCCATCAGATATGGCCATCATATCAACAACGGTGGCTGGAGGATCAACCACTAGGGTAGCCTCCAACGACCTCAGATTCTTGTCCCACACCTCTGCAACCCGATCTTCGACGGATAATTGCATCATCCTATGAGTGTAGGCATCGGAATCCTTCTCCCCAACAAGTACGGGAGCAGGGTTCGGGACAAACATCAAGATTTTCTTCTTCAACCAAGCAAGAACAGCGTCGGCACCCTCCAGCATCAAAGATTGCGGGAAATCATCCGAAGGGGGAATCGGTAGAAGATTCCCCAACAACAAGAACCTTTCCAGCCGCTGCCTTCTTACCTGCTCCCTCCCCTTCATTAACAAAGGTCCCAGCATCATCATCCACAACCGTATGATCCGAAGCTTTCCCCTTGCCAGAGGTGTCCAGCACGTCCCAATCATCGTTTGGGGAAAGAAAGGAAAACTCATCAGCAAGACCCATGGGAGCATTCACATTGAAGGTATCCCCTGCGGAATAGACTCTTCCAAAAGAGAATTCTTGGAAAATCATGTCCCCACCACCACCACCGGAAGCGGTAATGTTTTCAGCATCAATACCACCGAGGGTACCTTTCGTACCATCAATACCACCACCATCTTCGTGGGTAGGAGGAGAAGTGTCAGTACATTTCTCTCCATCAGAAATGTCCTTATCCTCCTCAAAATGTTCGTTAGAAGGACTGGTAACCTCCTCTTGGACCTCTGCCTAATCAACAACAACGGTGAAAGAGCGCTTGGGACCAATCCTTCTTTTCTTCGTCACCTACAGAACAATAAGGGAAACAAATCAACTTTTTTTTTTCCTTTGCTCAAAAGTTTTTTTTCTGAAACACAAGGAAAAAAAAGGGGGGGCAAATATAGGAAGGATCCGCACCTTCATAGTCGCAGTACTCTTCGAAGGAAGAATAGCATCTGAACTTTCTTCTTCATCGCCATCAACGACATCAAGGGCATAAGGAAAATTCATACCCTCGAAGTTCAGACGCCAAGGGCAGAAATTTCCATAACGAGCATGGGCAACCTCACGAGGAAGGCTATCAGCAGTAGGACGCCATCCGCGGGGACCAGGAATCCAACCCCAAGCCCACGAACCGATAATCTCAATAACGGTGGCATGCCACTCTTAGTCATGGTCACGCTTAATCCTCTCACTAGGAGGGAAAATCTTCTTGTTAGCAGACCCTTCAGTACCAGGAACATACTTCAACTTGGAATCGCTCACCTCACTTAAAAGACGAATTTCGCCACGGGAAGCATCAATATTACGAAGACCCATACTCCACGACTTACGGTTCCTACTATTAATATAATCCCCAAAGGAATTATTAAAATTCTGGGGAGTATACCATTCATTCTCAGCAGGATCGGGGACATAACAAGTCATCATCGTTTCTCCCTTCCTCCAAAGGTAGCACTCCTTCAGAGCACGGAGATAATTCCCAGTCAACTGTGACACAGAACGAATGTGAGTATTTGTAGAAGAGCCCTCACGACCAGCCAATACATCATAGTAAAAAGAATTACCTGACTTATACAAAGGTAACATAATACCCGCCTCGAAGGCCCCCACGGTAGTCAGCAGATGAAACTCATCGAATTGATATATCGAGATGAGATCGTAAGTGATATAATCATTGGGAGCATAGAAATTGACCTCAAAAGCTTGAAGTTCATGCTTCTCCTTGAATATCTCCAGGTCAATGTGCTTGAAAGTGACCTTTTTATTACCAACCGAGACGCTTTGTATCATCGGTGCAACGTCTTCCTCACCATAAGGGTCTAGCATGGAGTCTTTCGAAGGACTCGTATCCAGGGCCTTCCTTTTTGAAGGAACGTTCTTAGGCGGTTCAATCTTCGAGGCAGTACCCTTGACATATTTTCCTTTGGAAGGGATCGCTGGAGGATGAGGTAGAGGATTCTGCTGAGGCATCGGAGGATCCATGGAATGAAGAGGCGGAACATCCAGAGCTTCATTGCGAGTCATAGCCTATGTATTTTTAGACTCATCACGTGGGCGAGAAGAAGCGCGGGTAGCAGCATACTTAGAGCCATGGGGATCCCTCGGGGGATCTCCTTTCTTGGAAGACGAATGTCTCTGACCCAAAGAGGACGAGACCCTTTGAGAACGAAGATCATCCTGCGAGGCCCTAGAGCATCCTAGAGGAGATATATCTGGGTCTCTACGTGGAGGAGATATGTGAGGACTAGACGGCGGGGTCTGATAAGGAACCCGCTAACGATCAGTCATGTCTGCGGGATATACAAACAAGTTTTAAGTTCCGCAGAATGACGAATAAAGTTCAAAAAGCTAAATTTTATAGAGTTCATCATGGGTATCGGATAAAAAAAAAGGAGAAAGAAGAATAAAAACCCTAGATGACTTGCGTCGCCGGGAGAGATTCTTCAACTATGAATTCGTAACCTTTGTGATAAAGAACAGGGGAAAGTATATATACTTTTTTATGCTCTTCATCACAAAGCCGAAAACACAGCAGCAGAAGTCGAACTAATAATCAGGACCAAAACCAAAGATAAACCTCTTACCTATACCAAGAGCTTCAAACGATGAGATAACGCGGCCAGAAAATAATGAACAATTGCAACAGACGAACCCATAAATTCAAAGACAGGTCGTATTCAAGACAAATGCAGCATCAATTAATGGTAGTAGCAACAGTTAATGGAATCCAAACAAAAATAAAGAATGAAAACTTCAGGAAAAAAGAATGAAGGACCGACAGAGAATGAAATTTATTTCATATTCTATTTCCCCCTTAGAAACATTAAAGAAGATTGAAACCGTCCATTCACCCAAGGAGAAGTTATTGCAAGAAGTTATTGCATAATGGGAAACGTGCCCTGAAATCTAGGGGAAGTTATTGGAGGAGTGGGGAATATGCGACGGTTTTCCTCTAACTTCAACTGACGCCTTAAGTCAGAAGAAAAGGGGCAAATTGTATGCACATATTTTCACCACTCGCCATGTGACGCAGAGCATCAAGAGATGATGCCACGCGCATATATCCAAGAAACGTGTATCATCAGGAAGGGGCCCTCATCTAGCAGATCCAATGGCTCCGAGTTAAGGAGTACCGAAACAGAGCGCTGCTGCGAAGTACTGAAAACACCCTCGAACTTTCTTTATCCCATCTCTAAAGAGGTCCCAGATCGACGGCTAGGACCGAGCTAACTGACACGGATATGACAGGGGCAGAAGACCGTGGTCTGGCGCGTGCAGACGACCCAACCACCCGTATTAAACGCTTTGGGCAGCATATGTGTCATCCAACCAAAGGAAGACACGACCATAACTCTTCGGCAATAAGGAGAAAGCAATGGGGGCATCGTGAAAGACGAAGAGGTCCGCGTATTGGCACAAATCACAAGACAATAAGAATACAACGGTCTTCATCAGTGGAACCCACGTCGGAACCCCTATAAATACCCCTCCCCACTAAGAGAGAGGGGTAGGTCGATTCGAAAAGAAAAGAGAGGAGAGAGAATTAGGAAGAGTAAGTAGTTTCCCTAATCCCGCAGCCTCAGTTAAAACTCCAAAGTCATTCGACTATATTTGTAATCAATCTACATATAATGAAATCCTCCCAACTCCGTGGATGTAAGCCTTAGTGCTGAACCACGTAAATAATCGTCTCATTTATATTCATCACTTACATTCAACATTTACATTCCGCACTCTATATTCAGTATTTTGTATGATAAGCTTCATTACTTTTTGCTCTCTATTTACTATATTATACGAACATTGTTAGTGATTAACATACGATTATACAAGGACGAGTCCGAAGACTCAGAGTCGACGAATCGGTGTATTCACTTCGCTTTACTCATATTACATCTAATCTGTGAATTTTAATATGTGCGAACATTGTTTGTGAACACGTAGATGCCATCATAATTTACGCGTTCATAATCTGGAGCTAGAAACAGGGACTTTGTCCCGGTAAAAGATTTATCTTATCCTTTGATTTGAACAATCCGGCCATTCCGAGCACCGCTCTATGAAAATAGCGGTGCTTAGAACGTTTTTTTTTTAACACTCACAAAAAACACCTGAAAATAACATCTTTATGGGTATCCCCACGCGTTATCTAGTAGATCAACATCTTCAAAATCGTTTTTAAGTTCTTGCCTTTGGAAAATAAAACGTATGGATAGATCCACGTCTATTTTTTTAGATCCACATCTTCGAAATCGTTTTTAAATTCTTGCCTTTGGAAAATAAAACGTATGGATAGATCCACGTCAATTTTAGTAGATCTACATCTTCAAAAGTGTTTTAATAAATAAATCTCATGGATAGACCCATGTTCATTTCATACATTTATTAGAGGTTCCACACCTTACAAACTGTTTTAAAGATATTGGTTGAGATATATCTGCGTCGACATACCTTTTATCATTTCTACGTTTCTTTTGCAAACTACACATGCTTGTGGTCAAACTTGTGAAATAAACTAGGGGAAATCAAGAGATCTGATACCACTGAAAAGGGGAATAATAGCCGGATAATCTCTTCACACCTCCGGGATCTGATTTCCAGGACTCTACTAATGGGTTCCCCTTGAACCGCTCCTTTTTTGTACTCGATAACCTTTTCAGAAAATATCATAAATGGAAAAGAACAAAGATACAGGAAAAATAAAGGTCTCGTCAAAAGAAACACCGATGACGACACCAGTAATGACTAGGAGCAAGCAAAAGGGAGAAAAGCTCAAAGCGATAAACAAGACGCAAAATAGAGCAGAAAGCTCGAGGCTTTTAGATGCCAGCGCTATTGCAGCGGAAGCTCTAAAGGCCGCGACTGCCAAAACCGTAGCATCGAAGGTCGGGGCATCCAAGGGAGGAGCCTCCAAAGTGATCGATGCCACCCGACCGCACGAACAGCGTGAAGGGATGACAGAGTCAGGGATACGACAACCTCTCTACGTGATGCCTCTCACCAATGAACTGAACGTGCCCCTCCAAGTCAATCAACCGCTCCTAATAACGAACCAACATGTTTAGCAGCCAACGGAGCAGCAAAACCCGCAGACAGATCCCCCTGAACCCTTGATTCAAATCATCGACGAAGATTAGACGATAGCAGCTGGAGGGCAGGTGCAGGAAGAAACTCCTAATCAGGAATCAAATCACTCTGCCAAGATGAGGGTAGAGTTAGAAGAATTGAGAAGGAATCAAAAGACATATGCGGACGCGGTAGCTCTATTGGCTCAGGAAAATCAGCAATTCAGAGAAAGAGCTACCCATAACATGGAAATGGGAGTCCAGCGCGACGAGGCTAGCTCAATGGCACCAAAACCGAATCAGGATCGAAGGATGGTAGTGGACAACTACCCAGAGCCATTTAACCAAAGAAACCCGAGAGAAAGTTGAAGATCCGACCCAGATTACAGCCCTCATAACTCGGACTACTTCGACATCGATAACCCACGGTTGGAACGACCCTCTGTTCTGGAAGAACATCAGCGTGCAATGGAAGATCTCTGCGCCGAGATGATGACGGAGATCAAACAACTAAAATCTAAGGGGGGGGGGGGGAGATTGGATAAAGTGATGATGGAAGAGAGCACTACCCCCCTAACACAACACTTGGCTAAAGCTCTCATTCCTCAGAAATGCCCAGTTTCGGCCTACGAATGCTATGATGGATCAAGCGATCCCGCTGCCCATCTTCGTTATTGTAATCGAATGATGACACGATGGAATTATGACGAAGCCATATTGTGCAGATACTTCCCTTCAAGTTTGTAAGGATCCGCACTCTCCTAGTTCGACAACTTGCCACCAAATTCCATTAATTCGTACGACCAACTTACTGAGAGGTTCTTGACAACTTATATGTATAACAAAGTTGTAAACACCAGAATGGATAAACTCTTCTCACTAGCAGTCAAGTACAAAGAAATAATCATAGAGTACACAGACAGGTGGCACAAAATCTGTCAAGCCATCGGAAACGTAGACCCTGTGGTCAGCATCAACTGCTACAAGTGGGGACTCGACAGGATGAGTCCCATGTTCATCGAGATCCACGGCACCGTCTCTGCTACTGAAGGAGACCTTCGAGTGATCATAGAAAATAATTCTATGCTAGAAGAAATCCAACGGGAGCTCAGACCTAGCGTCCACCACGCACAAACTCTACGGAACAATCCAGCGGACCAAAAAGGGACAACTCAGGTGAACGACCTAAAAAAGATAGAAGAGAGCGCAGGGATGATCGACGAGGGGATGTTCGAAAATTCGAAGACCAAGTCTACATAAAGATGAATTCCAGTTACTCGTGCATCTTGAAAGAAATCAAGGGTCGTGAGAACCTCGATTGGCCATGGTCTAAGGGGAAGCAGCCCCCAAGATCAGAAAAATCCAAGGAATACTGTGAATATCATTTTTTCAATGGCCACCTAACAGAGAAATGCAAGAATCTAAAGATGATGATTCAAAAGTTGGTAGATGCGGGAGACCTCAAACAGTATGTGCAAAGGACGTGCGATGGAGATAAGGCCAAACGAAGCAAGAAGGTCCAGCTGCCTGAAGGAAACCGTACCCTCCACACCATCTCATGTTATGAGTCCGCGGGACCATCCCTAACGGCTCAGATAGGTAAGAGACCGAGGAAGCAGTTTGAAGACTATTGTGAGCTATACAAAATCAATGGGGAAGAAGTGGACAAGCACGAACAATGGATGGACGCGCCCATGACCTTCGACAAGGACGATGTAGAAGAAGATATGGAGGATCACAACGATCCCCTGGTTCTCAAGCTGCCAATTGCAGGATGCAATATCAAGAAAATCCTCATCGATGGGGGAAGCTCCAATAATGTTTCATTCTATGATACACTATCTACGGATCCAACGATGAAAAACTATTATCTTCATGTACACTATCTACGGATTCAACGGAGTAGCCACGTAGCCCTTATGGGATATTGTATTGCAAGTAGACGCAGGGCCAATGAAGGTCGACACCCGGTTCAGCATGGTGGACTCACCCTCACCATACAATGCCATAATCGGCCGAAGATGGGTGCATAAACTCAAGGGAGTGGCTGCTACATACCACCAATACCTTAGGTTTCCAACCCCCCAGGGGTAATGGAGATAAAATAAGATCAAGTCACGGTGCGAGAATGTAAAACTCTGCAAAACAAGCTCAACAACGAACAAGATGAGCAACGAAAGAACCGAAGATCCCAAAATAAAGAAGCCACGAAAGAAAGAGCCATCGATGCTTATCTAGAAGAAATCTACGAAAGAAGTCTTTCGAAGGGAAGTACAATTGGAAACACAGATGCAAGTACCTCGGCCACAAAAGAAGACGAGGAGCCTACCAAATACCAATTAAAGAATATTCCTCTCCTAGGGGAATCAAAACCCACGTTTACACATGTAAAAGCGGTGAAATAAATATATATAGGAACTGAAAGAGAACCTAGGATGGTCAAGATCGGAACTCTGATGGATAAGGAGCGTGAAGCATCCTTAATAAAATTATAGGGTAAGAACATCGATTTACTATTTGATACTTTCAAAATCAGGAAGAATAAATCAAAACCAATATACCCTCAAAGCAATGGTCAAGCAGAGGCCACAAACAAGACCCTCGCTATCATTATCAAAAAACAATTAGACGAGCATAAGGGACGATGGTGTGAACAATTACATAACATCTTATGGGCGTACCGAACAACCCGAAGGTCAGCCACAGGGGAATCTCCCTTTCTGCTCACCTACGGAGCCGAAGTTGTCATCCCCACGAAGATCATCATGCCAACCACAAAGACGGAAGCATGGGAAAAGAACCTCACAACGGACATGATGCTGGAAAGACTCGAAGATCTCGAGGAAAGAAGAGAAGCAGCGTTGCAAAAAATGGAGAATTATCAAAGGAAATTAGCAAGGGAGTACAATAAGAAGGTTAAACTTAGAAATTTCGTAGAAGGACAATATGTGCTGAGAACCATACCTCAATATCAATGAGAAAATAAGTGGGGCAAGTTGGCACCAACATGGGGAGGACCTATTGTCATACAAGATATCGTTGGAAATGGAACTTATTACCTGCGCAACCTAAAATGGGAAGTCCTCCGACATCCATGGAACGCTAAATATCTCAAGCCATACCATCCATAGATAGCAGCGCAATTTTGCAACTGCGTGAAGAGTACCATAAGAAGAAAGCGATGCATCTCATCAATATATTTCTATCTCTGGACGAGGAATAGCATACCTCAACAAATCAATCAAACAAGATTTCTTGCAAAAATCCATGGATATCAATTAGCCTAAGACAATACAAGGGGCAGCGTATTAGCATAATGAATACTTGTAAATACACCTACAAATATGCTACGAAAACGACGCACCAATATTGGAAAGATCTCTCAAGACTCCCCTATCAGCGTCTATAAGTGTAAGACCATGGGGAAGACATCCAGCAGAAAGAGATATCCAACTATTTTCAGTCAGCGGGTCGACGGAATGAGGACATGTAAATATTAACACCCCATATCCCAGAACGCTGCATCGACCCCCACCGTCTGGGAATCCTATGGCCAAGGATTATCCAGCGGGGTGACATGTCTCAAGACGAACATGAGGAGTAACAAGAAAATTCCATTATCAAATCTTATTCAAAGATGGAAACTAGACTCTCAAGATGGGATGGTATTAATCTGTCTGAAGCTGGAAGATCAGTTATGATAAAGAATGTTACCGATGCTATTCATGTGCATCACATGAAAAGTTTCAAACTACATGACAACACTATCAATAAAATCAACTTAACACAACAAATGTTATAGAGTTATAATAAATCTAACAAAGGTAAGCATTACATAGCTTTTAGACATGTTAACAAGCCTAAGGAAGAGGGTGGTATGGGTTTCAGAGATCTTGAAGTTTTCAATAGAGCTCTACTAGCAAAATCAGCTTGGAAACTATGTGTTAATGATACTTCCATATGTGCCAGGTCACTGAAAGCAAAAAAAAATTCAAGATGGTAATCTGTTTAACTCGCAGGATAATTCTAACTCCACATGGTCCTGGAGAAGAATTAGTTTTGAGCTTCACTTTATTAGAAGATTTAGCTGTTGGTCAGTGGGTGATGGTAAAAAAACATAATACACCTCCAACACCAAGAAACAGAGCAATAAATTATCAGGAATTCACTTTTGTTCATCAACTTTTTGATGCTGAATCTAGAGGTTGGAATCTCAATCTTATCAATCATCTTTTTAAAGTCACCACTGTCAGTCTCATTCTGAAAAAATCAGTGCATCGAAATATAAAAGATAGATTGATTTGGCTGCTTGAGAAAAATGAGAGTTTCTCAGTAAAGTCAACTTATAGGAAGATGATGGAGGATAAAATTACAAATGAGTCAGTTGGAGGAAGAATGCAAGGCATTTTTAAGAAACTGTGGAAACTACCAGTTCTTCCTAGGGTAAAACAGTTCATTTGGAAATGTATCACAAACATTCTCCCTACTAGAGAGAAGATGCTAAACATTATTCAAGATGGAGATTCTACTTGCCCTTTATGTGATCAAGTAACTGAAACCCCTGCTCATTGTGTTCGAAACTTCTCTTACTCTAAACTGATTTGGTACGCCATTCTGGGTCTTCACACTGAAAATGTTTCAGTCTTAGAAGATTGGTTATGTGGATGGTTCGACAATCTTATAGCTCACCAGACATAAGAGAAGTTAATATGAAAGATAACAATTATGGCATGGTGCATATGGAATGCTAGGTGTGACAAGGATTTTAATTATTCCAATATTTCTCCAGAATTACTCATACATAGATGCAGAAAATAGATTGCACAACAAGAAACTGCGACAATAATACCAAACCAATTGGCTCATGCTCATTTTACAGAAGTTCTGCATTGGACTCCCCCTATTAGAGATTTCTTTAAAATAAACATTGATGGCTCTTATTTACACTCTGAAAAAACTGGTGGAGTTGGTCTAATCATTCGTAATTTTGCAGGTGCACACTGGGGCTCAAAATGCATCTACTTGAGAAGACTGTCAAGTGCAGAACATGCAGAAAGTAGAGCTCTATGGGAAGCTACAAAGTGGGTGAAACAAAAGAATTTACATCAAGTTGTTTTCGAAATGGACTCAAAGATAGTGGTGGATGCAGTCAATAATAATAACTTCAGCATTGATTGGAGACTTCGAAATTTAATTCTAGAAATAAAGGATCTTTTTAGTTTGTTTAAATCTTGGAAATGTGTTCATGTCCCAAAAGGTAAAAACAAAGTAGCTGATATTCTGTCTAAACTTGCAAGAGTAGAACGTTTATGTAGTGTTTGGTTATTAAATCTGCCTGATGAAATATCTGCCAAGGTACAGGAAAAGGAAAACTATGTAATCAATCATTCTGAATAAATTCATCTTTTAGTTTCCAAAAAAAAAAAAAAAAAGAACACGAGGAGTGGGTAGACAAATGTAAAGATCCCTAAGTAATTGACAAAGCCAAACAACCTCTGCTGCATATTGGGATAAGTTCCTATATTCTTCTTTAGTTGAGCTTCTAGCAACTGTTTTTTCCTTTTGGTATACCAAGAAATTGAGTTCGAACCAATAAATATGTAGTATCTGCCAGTGCTTCTTTTAGTATCTGGTTTACCTATCCAATCAGCATCATCAAACCCATGAATAGCTATAAGACCCTTCGTAAACAAAATATATAATTAATTATCCCCTTCATATATCTCAAAAGCCTCTTTACAACAACGAAAAGAATATCAGTTGGATTCTGCATATGCTGAAAAACTTGATTGACAGCGTGAATTATCTCTTGACTTGTCTAAGTTAAGCATTGCAGAGCATCCATAAAAGACCTAAATTTTGTAGGATTAGATAGCAACTTTCCATCATTGTCACTAAGTTTGTAACTGACAGGAACAGGGTAATAGCAAACTTTGGAACCTGAAATATCTGTCTTTCCCAAAAGATCAAGTGCATATTTGGTATGAGACAAGAACAGACCAGCTGCATTTCTTTTGACCTCAAGACCTAAGAAAAAAATGAAGAGCACCGAATTCTTTGATAGGAAAATGAGTACCTATAAGAGTAATGAGTCGATTGTTGTATGAATTATTATTACCAATGATGAGAATATCATTTACATACACCAAAATGATAGTAATCCTAGAATCATTCTTCTGAACAAACAATGAAATATCTGCAGTAGATAAAGTGAAGTTGTAAGAGATAGAATGTTGTGTAGTTTTTCATACCATGCTCTAGGGCCAGTTTGAGCCCATAGATAGTCTTATGTAGCGTGCAGATATGTAGCGTGCAGACATGATTTGGCTTGTCAGGGTCAACAAAACCAGGTGGTTTAACCACATAAACTTCCACATGTAAGTCCCCATGTAGAAATATATTACTTACATCAAGCTGTGAGATGTGTTAATCAAAATGAAGAACCAATGGCAAGATGATTCTAATGGTTGTTAGCTTTACAATTGGACCAAATATTTCAGAGTAATCTAAACAAGCCTGGATTTGTATCTCTTCATAGTCCCATAGGGATTTTTTTTTATCATTAAACCCATTTACAGCCTACTGATAGACACATTTTTGTGTCTAAATTGTCCTCAGTGTCTTTATTGTTAGTCTCGATTTTTGTACTAATTTTGGTGTTTCTATGTTTGTTTAGGTGTTATTGGAGAATTACACTTATGTGGAAAAAGTTGCTCGAAAAGTGCTTTTTGGACCCCCGAAGAAAAGTGATAAAGGTAGCCTCACTTTGTATAAGGACACCCCAGGCACCCCAACTGATAAAGGCGCCCATGTTTTGGATCGGGGCACTCCATCCCTACCATTCAAATTTTCAGTTTTGCCGGGAAATGGTAGTTGTAGAAGAACAGATTTTTGGTTCGAGTTTTGGACGTGCTAGAAGGAGACTCAACGGCTGAAACTCTTAGGGATGATGTGATTTGGCATATCAGGCTTGGTAAAGGCCTTTGGTTCGACTGAATTTGGCTAGATAATCGAGTTGAAGAAAACAGGGGAGTACGTGGGCAAGAGAAGATATTCACGGGATTGTGGGTTTTGTTTTGTTCATGGCGTGAGATGGAAGTGTGTATAACTTCATTTGAGGCGTGTACATGAAGATTTGGAGCGTGCTGGAAGAATTTAACTCGTGAGAAGGCAAGAAAGGGAAGAAAATATTCCCGAGAAGATTTTATTTACTGTCGAGTAATGAGAGAATTAGGAGGAGTTATTGTCGAGATTTTGTAGTTGCGGATTATCTCACAACTACACCCTCATAAGAATCCATTAAAATGATTCCTAAATCTAATTAATTTGATATGAAACTAAGAATTAAAGTACTAAAATTATAAAAGTGACACAAAGATTTTTACGTGGTTCGATCAATGTGATCTACATCCACGGTTCTTCACTAGTGATTGTATGTAATTACATGATTGTACAATTGAAACTCCATTAAAGAATATTTGGAGCTCTAGAATTTTTTGGGGAAGAAGATGATAAAGAAAATAAAATCTCTCCTAATATTTTCTCTCTCCTCCTAAAATTATCCTCTCTCTCAAAATGTGTCTCTCCTTTTTCTTATGCCTAAATGGCTATTTATATGATTTTACAAAAGATGACAGTTGTGTTGTCCCGCCATTTCGGATTTGAGAATTATCTTGCGAATCTTCGTAACTTCACTTCGCGAACTTCCTTTGCTTTCCTCGTGATTTCCTTTGCTCGCAAGATGTTTTTTCTCTCCATAATTTCGTAAGTTATCATTTGTTGTGATATTCAGCTCCTACATCTTGCCTCTTTTTTCTTGAATATTGATTGAAGAGCGATCTTTAAGAAAAAATCCGTTGTAGTAGTCTTTGATCTTTGTTGATGAAGGAACGAGCGAAAGAATATCAAACTCAAAAAGTATATACTTTCCTCTATTCTTTTGCGAAGTTCTGAAGCTTTAAGAAGTAATTAGAAGTATCATCTTGCGAAGTATCTTGAAGAAGTATGAAGTATAAGAAATATAAAATATCCTTGAAGAAGTATAATAAGTACTCAATCCTCGAAATATATAAGAAGTATGAGGTATCCTTAAGAAGTATAAGAAGTACTCAATCCTCAAAACATATAAGAAGTATGAGATATCCTTAAGAAGTATAAGAAGTATTTAATCCTCGAAATATATAAGAAGTATGAAATATCCTTGATGAGAGTGATAAATATTGCCTCTGTTCATGTGAAATTATTATTCCATTTTTGGTGAGGATTCTTCTCTGAGAAGATAAAGAACATAAAATATTTTCTTGGGTATCCATAGTTGCCTCTGTTCTTTATCTATGAAGGAGAATCCTTGAGAAAATGTTGAATAATTAAATTGCGTCTCTATTCTTATCTTGTCTCTGCCTCAAGTGGTAACCCTACTAACTTCTGAATTTTTCTGCAAATTTCTGAATTTTTTTGCGAATTTGGGGTTTTTTGAATTTGAACTTCTAAACTTCTAAATAGTGTTGCGAATATAGTGTTGCGAACATAGTGTTGCGAACTATGAATAGTCCTGCGAATTATGAATGTTTCTGCGAAGTTTTTAGCGGTATTATCTGTAAAATTTTGTAAAAATACGTGTGCGCATATAATGTTTATGTAATGATTATGTTATGAAATGTGTATGCAATGCTTATGCAATGCTTTTATGATGCGAATATGATGCGAGTATGATACTTGTATGATGCGAATACTTTTGCAATGTATATTTCAAGTTTCTGTTACTTAGCTCATTTTGCTGCGGTAAAATAGATATATCTTTGAGTTGCCTCCATTCATATAATCATCTTCGTAAGTTTATTTGTGTATTTTCTTATATGTATCCGTCTTTGATCGCGAATGAAATCGCCTCTTCTGGTATGACTTCGTGATATATATTCTTGTAAAGATTCTTCAATGATATTGATGGAATTGTCTTCTTTGTTAGGACTTCATGATATATTCTTGTAAAAATTCTTCAATAATATTGATGGAATTAATTTCATTAATTGCTGTGGTCTTATCATTCCTTCCTAAGTAAAGGTCTTATTTTGCCACCTCTTTTGTAGCGACAAAATCTCAGGACGTTCTTACACTTTCATGCAAAAACCCATTGATCTTGCCTTATCTTTTTTGTATAGTATTTTAGCATCTTCAGGAAGTGTTGCGACAATATGACAGGTCTAAATATTCTTGCGAACATAAAGCCCCATGACATTGCCGTCTTGCGATGAAATCGCAGGACGTCTCTACACTTTCATGTAGTGACCCATTGATCTCATCTTAACTTCTTTATTATGTTCTGCGAGTTCTATTTTCTTTTCTTTTCTTTCTTTCTCTCTTTTTTTTTTTTTTTTTTTTTTTAGAAGGCTCGCAGAAGTAAAATTGTTGCACAAATATGACAAGCCTTTATGTTCTTGCGAACAATAAGCCTCGTGACATTTGCGTCTTATAGCACGTATCAGCTCCCTAATGGAGGGTGCTGCCCTTTATCTTCCCCTTGGTTGCCCCTTCAAGGAATCGTACATCGACCATACAAGGTTAGCTCTTCCCATCCGGTTCTGCAAACAACCAGTTTTTGATCGCAACCTCTTATCCTTTTTGCCTATAGGGCTTATAGTTATGAGGTTGCACCCTATGGGGTATCTTTGGGCCAAGTGCATCATTTTCCAAGACTTGTCAAAAATGGCAGATGTGGTTCAACCCCACCCGGCACTCTTGACTCAACCGTGTACCTCGGCGCCTTGATCGTTTTCTGCACTTCTTGGGAAAGACAGTATGCCTTAGTCGCCCAACCTAAACTTGTTACACCGCATAATATTGCGTAATGTCGCAAGATTAGGTGAGAATCCAAGGTGTCTAACCCGGATAGGTACCCCATTATTGGGTTGTACCCCTAAAATTTTACCATGTACTAAGGGCCCTTGGTGGTGTTTCGGTTACCCTTAGCCACGTTTATAGGTACCCCCTTAAATGACGTACTTTAGGACTTTTCCTCTTACGAAATATAGCTTCGCGAACTAGGGTGTACGCCACAAAGGTTTGCCTGTATAAAATTTTCTGCGGCTCTCTTTTTTTTTGGAGGCTGATCACAGATTTCGGTCTTTTATTCGCAAATAAATTTTTGCGTCTTTCTTTAATGAAAGCTAATCGCAATTGATTTTTGGCGGTATTTTTTCGCCTTTTATAAATCGAATTATAATTCTCTTTATTCGTAAAAACTGATCATAAATTTTTCATGTATATAAAATGTTGAATGTTTTCATAAAATCTTTAGTATAAGAAGTATGAGAATTATTCATATCACGTCCTTAAATCAAAATTATTCTATAGAAATATATAAATTTAATTTTTTAAATTTTTTTTTGTAACTTTGAAGTCTTTGTAAATTTTTGAGATTTTTTAATTTTTGCGATGAATTTATTTTTGAATCTTGCGATTGTATCGCTTTCCACCAATCTAAAAAATCTTTTAAATGTTTTGAAATCTTAGAAATTTTAGAAATTTTGCGAGTATATCGCTTTTAGTAAATAAAATCAAAAATCTTTTGTCTTCCATAAATAAAATATTCAAGGAAATGGTACTTACCTTTTTACGGCTTGTTGTTGTCTCTTATGAAGTATATGGTTTGCTTGAAAATTGAGAAGAAATGAGAAATAAAGTCTTGCGAAGTTAAATCTTGATCTTCCTCTTGTATAATGTTGCGTCATATCAACTGCTCTAACCATTTTTTGCGAAATATGTCTGCGAAATTAACATCTGAGAAGGATTCATTCTGCGAACGTTCGTAAGGTAAACATTTGCGAACATTCATTTTTCTTTGGCTTTTGAATTTTCATCTTTACTTCGCATGATGGAACATTAAATAACCTGCGAACATAAAATAATTAATTAAATAACCTGAAGCTATCATCATTAAGAACTTCCCTGCAGGTTATTTTGCTTCGGTTTTTGCGAACTTCTTTTGCATTTGCGAACATTCATTTTGATTCCCCACTGTGAACATTTTGATTCTTTTGCATTTGCGAACATTAATTTTGTTTTTTGCGGATGCCCCACTATGAGATTTACCCCAGCTTTCCAATTCAGAATCATTAATTTTGCATTTACGAATCCAACTTTCACTTTGAATCTATTTCTCAATTGATTTCTCCAAACTTCCAATATCACCCGTTGTCTACTGATAGAATTCTTTCAATGGAATTTTCATTTTCATTCTTCAAATTTAATGATCCACTGAGATCTAATTTCCACTATAGCCAATTTGATGTTATCAATTGTTAATTTGAAGATGAAGATCCTTCACTGGAATTTCCGTTTTCACCCATAAAACATGAAAGAGAGAAGTTGTTGATGATTTTTACTCCCTGAAAGTGTAACTTCTTCCACAAATTTTCCATTTTTGCTCCTGAAACTTTAAGATCATGAACAATAGCTACTCTTCCTGGGGACTTCTTAAATCAACAAATTACAGGAAGGATAAATCCTTTTAATCTCTCCCTGTTTCTAGCGCCAATTATGTAGTTGCGGATTATCTCACAACTACACCCTCATAAGAATCCATTAAAATGATTCCTAAATCTAATTAATTTGATATGAAACTAAGAATTAAAGTACTAAAATTATAAAAGTGACACAAAGATTTTTACGTGGTTCGATCAATGTGATCTACATCCACGGTTCTTCACTAGTGATTGTATGTAATTACATGATTGTACAATTGAAACTCCATTAAAGAATATTTGGAGCTCTAGAATTTTTTGGGAAGAAGATGATAAAGAAAATAAAATCTCTCCTAATATTTTCTCTCTCCTCCTAAAATTATCCTCTCTCTCAAAATGTGTCTCTCCTTTTTCTTATGCCTAAATGGCTATTTATATGATTTTACAAAAGATGACAGTTGTGTTGTCCCGCCATTTCGGATTTGAGAATTATCTTGCGAACCTTCGTAACTTCACTTCGCGAACTTCCTTTGCTTTCCTTGTGATTTCCTTTGCTCGCAAAATGTTCTTTGCTCGCAAGATGTTCTTTGCTCGCAAGATGTCTTTTCTCTCCATAATTTCGTAAGTTATCATTTGTTGTGATATTCAGCTCCTACAGATTTCTTGCCCCTGTCGAGTATATAAAGGGTGTTGAGGGTTATGAGAAGGCTACAGAGTTATTGGGAGAAGAACAGAGCAATAGAAATCAAGTTGGAAGAATTCTGCTGCTGCTGCTGTGAAGAACATGAAGAAGAACTTTAGACGCAAAAAGTCAGTCGTTTATCAACAGTGACAACGACAGAGTGTAGCGAGTCGTACTTAAACAGTGACAGTGACACTTTTGTGTTATCGTTCTTTGTAACAGTTCAGTTTGTAACAAATATAACTGTTACAAACCTGATTTTTCATCATTTCTCCCTTATTCATCATTTGTAAACCTTTTTTGAGCATAAATAAATTCTTTGAGAGGGTTTTCAACATGATGAGCGGCTAAAATACCCAGTGACTGAGGCAACAGAGGAAACTATTCACTCATGCTTGATTGGTAATTTATTTAATTATTTCTTTAATTTAATTCACTAGGATCAACATAAAGATAAAATTGGTTTTCTTAATTAGTTGTGAATCAATTCGATGTGTTATGCTTAGAATCAATTTTTTGATAATTCATGCTTAGGGATTACAATTTAATGTTTGGACACCATATATATTAATAGTGAATTAATGAGAAAAAGAGCTTAATAATAATTCTTGAAATATCATTATAAACCAATCAATTAGGAGGAATAGTGGAATCCGGAGCCTTGGTCTATTTTTAAATCTTGAAATCACTTTTTAAATTAAGTTTTGTTTATTTTTAAGTCTCATTAAGTCTAAATTCTATTGCTTTCACAAGTCTCAAGAACCTTATTACTACAACAATTTCGATATCATATCACCTACCAAATTCTGAGATCGATCAGGAATTTTTCAATGTCCATGTGCTTGCATTAATAAAGAGCCTTGAATTAATCAACCATTGAGACTCTCCAATTATGATCTCTATGTGTTTGTGTGAAACAAGTTGGAGCACTAAAAGGATCTAGAAAGAGAAATATGAGATGCAGATAAATCATGTTTGGTGGAGAAAATTTTATTTCTAGAAATCCAATTTTCCCCCTTGTAATCCATATTGTGATTGTTCTGAATTACAGTAGGTAAAGTTGAAAAGAAGTCGGTACCCACCACTAACGTTTTTGTTTGATATGAGTATGAACCTGTGTAATACTTTTAACAATCAAATAAGAACTTTTAGTACAAAAAAGTAAAAACCACACACACAATAATTTTGTTAACGAGGGAAACCACAGTAAAAACCCCGGGACCTCGTCCAGCTTTGAACACCATATTGTATTAACCGCTAAAGATACTAGCGTACTATCATACTTTGAATGGAATATAGTTGATCCGAATTATCCTTCCAAGCAATTCAGTCACAGTCGTGTTCTGTACGCCTCTTGAACCTTGCAATATTATGCGCACTTGATTCCCTTAGCTGACGACCTTTACATCCTGAGAGTTGCTTCAACCTCAGTCAAGACTTTTGATCCAACTGCATCAAGCATACAAGCTATTTGATTTTGCTTTTGATTTTTCAATCTAGGTTTGGAAATCTGTTTGCAGTAGATAAAGTCCATCAAACCTTATGAATTTGGAATACTTACGCTCAATTAGCTGAGAAGCCTGGATTACTAACCACCTCTCAAGAACAATCTAAATAAATCAAAAAAGAGTTTAGATATCTATCTTGAGGAATCACAAAGTTTGAGATGAATAAAACTTTATGATTTTTATATATCTTGTTCCTGATCCAAGATTATGGAAACCCCAAATATCAATAAGAATAAGATCTGGATATAAAAACTATCAGGTAAAAGATAGTGTGACCGTTATCCACGAATTCCTAAGTGAAGTCTTGAAATTGTAAACTAATTATGTTTCTCAAAGGAAACCTAGGTTATAGAGAACAACTTTAGCTTAGAAACAAGGACACAAGAGTTCCAGGGATTAAGAAATCCATTTATAAGAGTTTCCCTATTTATAAATTTTCAAGGCTCTAGGTAGCTTTATATTCAAGCTAAGATATCTTGAAATCCAAGCAAACACTTTATCAGTTAATATGAAATTCTTATTAGGAACTAATGTAAGCATGTGAAGAGTCTACCTTTAAATTACACATAATAATATGCACTATGGTCCAAAGTTATGGAATTGTGCAGAATGATGGTTCATAGCGGCTAAGTAGCCTTTGAACTTATAAGCACAATGATGGTTCATGAAGACTAAGTTGACTTTATCATGTCGTTTTCCAAGGATAGCACCAACTGCAATTGGACGCATCGCACATGATCTCAAACGGGAGGTTCCAATAAGGTTGTTGGACGATAAGGGAAGAAGTTAACAATGATTTAATCTTCTCAAAGTCTTCAACACATGAAATATCTTTAATAAATAAAAAGGCAATGAATCAAATACAAAGAGTATCTTTAGCAAGTAGGTTTGATAGATGTAAAGCAATCTTGTTAAAGTCTTTGATGAAACAGTGATAAAATCCGCCATGGCCAAGGAAAGATCTAACAAATGTTACATTTTTAGGTGGTCTCAATTTTGAAATTAGGTCAACCATGGCTTTATCAACTTCTATTCCCTTAGAGGACACCACATGTCCTAACACTTAACCATAAAATGACACTTTTCCCAATTAAGAACTAAGTTCTTTAATTTCTTTACAACGTTATAGAACTAGTGTAAGACGGTACAAACATTCATCGAAAGAGGAACTAAAAACTGAAAAATCGTCCACCTTAAGAAAGCTCTCAACCATGTCTGAAAACATACTTAGCATGCAATGTTGTAATGTTGCGGGTGCATTGCACAACCCGAAAGGCATACGCCTATAAGAAAAAGTACCAAATGGACATGTAAAGGTTGTTTTCTCTTGGTTTTCTGGAGCTATAGGGATTTGGTTATAACCAGAATACCCGTTTCGGAAAACAATAATGGTTGTGGGTAGCTAATCTCTCTAACATATGGTCGATGAATGGTAGAGAAAAGTGGTCTTTCCTAGAGGATGAGTTAAGCTTACGGTAGTCTATACATAATCTCCACCCGGTAGTAACATAGATGGGGATCAATTCATTGTTCTCATTCACAACTACTATAATCCCAGACTTCTTTGGGATAACCTGGCCATGATTGACCCATTTACTATCATAGATGGGGTATATGATACCCGCATTTAATAACTTGAACACCTCTGTGTGAACAACTTCCTTCATATTAGGATTCAAACGTCTATGCATTTCTCTTGAAGTTTGGAACCTTCTTCTAGGTAGATTAAGTGCATACAATCAGCGGGACTAATATCTTTCAAATATTCTATAGTCCACCAAATTGCATTCTTGTGCTATCGGAGAACACTAACTAGTCTACTTTCCTAATCGGGCTCTAAGTCAGACGCAATAATGGCAGGAAGAGTATTTCACTACCAAGAAAAACATATTTCAGTGTATCTGGTAGCGCCTTTAACTCAAGGGTGAGGGCCATAAAAGATGATAATAGGGGTTTATCTATGGTTGGTGGAAGAGGTTCTGGTTTACATTTTCATTTTCCATAATTCATTACTGGTACAGAATTTAACAACGCATTAACTTCTTCAAAATGACTATCCTCATCATAATATGCTCCAAAGTGGGCTAAGCATGCCTATAATGGATCGCTGACATTGTTAGTAGTAAAGTTATTCTCAACTAGAGAATTAATCTCATAGTTTTCAAGGTCTGGTGGGGATTTAAACGTTTTGAAAACGTTCACCGGGATCTTTTGATTCCCAAAGGAAAATTTTACTATGTCATTTTGACAATGTCTGACTGCATTTGCAGTAGCTAAAAGGGACGGCCTAGGATCATTGAGATATTGATATCTTGATTAGAGACAGGTTGATTGTCTGAAATCACAAAGTCAACTGGATAGATAAAGTTTTCTACCTGAACCAAAACGATGGGTATTTATAACATTCACCCACCCATTGAAGATGAAATTTTGGCAGTAAAATTCTTAAATCCTAGGTGGTGCGTTTTTTTAAAACCTTGCCGCCACCCATTAGAGATGCTCTAAGATATTCTTATATAGAGGTTTCGCTGTACATCGAACATGAGCCGATTTTCACAGTAATATTTTTTTTTCCTGATATCCTGAATAAATCCTTCCCCTCCAATTTGGGAGGTCAGTGAGAATCCACTCGACTATGAGATGGTTCTTAATTTTTGCAACATATGAATGGAGGTAGATTATCAGGAATAATGAGTTTATCAAAGTCAATGTCTATTGACTTTGACCTTAGAGGTCAATGGTCATTGATAGTCTTCCTATTCAGACACAATAAATAGGTCTGAACTCAGTTATTTTGTGTATCGTTTTATTACACATTGAATACAATTTCCATTCTTTTATTCATCTATGTTTTACTGTATTGATTTCTTGAATATCATGAGAACACTATCAATTCTCATGATATCATACTAAGTAACATTCATACTACAATCAATACTCAAAGCTTAATACTTTTTCACAACAATTTTCAGCTTTGGGGTAATAAAGATTCGACAATTTAACCCAAATTCAATTTTAGGGTTCATCTCAAAATTTTATGATAACTACCATATCTGGTACTTACAACAACAACAACATAATCATCAACAACAACAACAACAACAATTATATTGAAACTTAAGCAAATGTGAAAAATAATTCATTCAACAAAGAGAAGTCGACTTCCGCTGGAAATGATAATTATTGCTCTCTTCCCTTTACAAATATAACAAATTTTGTTTCTATGAAATTAGATGGGTCAAACTATTTGTTATGGCGTGATCAATTTGAGGGACTTTTGGTTTCTATCGATCTTTTTGGCTATGTAAATGGTGAGTTGGTAGAACCACCACAAAAGATAATTATTGATGGAGTTGAGATTGTAAATCAAGAATGGGTTTCTTGGAGGAAGTTAGATAGATTTGTCTCAACGTGTCTTAAAGCAACCTTTACTTCAACTGTAAGTAGTGATGTTCTTGGTCTGGCTACATCAAAATAAATATGGGATTTTCTTGAGAGTTTTAGAACACAATATCTTGCTAGGAAAATATGCTAAGAACACAATTACATGGACTTAAAAAGGGCAATCAGTATATTGTGGTCTACCTACAAAAGACAAAGACTATAGTTGATTCTTTAGCAACAATTGGAGAAAATGTGAGTGATGCAGATTTAATGATGTTTATAATGAATGGGTTAAGCAATGACTGTGATATTTTTGTCATCTCTTCAGAAAATAGGGAAAAACCATACAATTTTGGTGAGTTAAAAGGAAAGTTACTATCTCATGAATAATTTCTGGCTGAAAGACAATAACAACATATCCATATATATGATTAATAGAATACAACTGCTTTGTATGCAAGAAATGGTTCAAATAGATATAACAATAACAGAAGAGGTGGCGACAGAAATGGAAATGGTGGAAACTATAGGAATAGTCAATATTAGCATGGGTCTAGTTCAAATGGGTCTACTGGTTCTAATTCTAATTCTAATTCTAATGGAAGACCTTATGTAGAGTATTCAAAGATGTTTTGTCAAATATGCAGGAAAAGGGGACATTTAGCTACAAAATGCTTTTTCAGATATCATCCACCACCAACTAGTACTTCAAACAATAATACTCAAGCATATTATGCACATACTAATAATGGAGTAGTAAGCAATTCAAATTCTACTCAACAAGCTTTTACAGGAATGAATGTTAACAATGTTGAACTTAATAATGATCTTTCTTCTTAAAAAAATGTGTGGATTTCTGATAGTGGTGCTTCAAAATATATGAATGGGGACAGGACATTACTTCAGAATAAATACTTCTACTTTCAAAGGAAATGAAAGTGTCATTATTGGCAATGGTAAGAAACTATCCATTTTTCTTACTAGTAGTATTGTTCTTAATACACCAATAACAAGTTTTCAGTTAGACAATATTTTACATGCGCTAGATATGAAACATAATATATTATCAGTAGCTAAGTTCACAAAAGATAATGATTGTTATATCACTTTTGATCCTTTTGGGTATGAAATAAGAAGTTTGGAAGATCATGTTTTGCTAGCACAGTTATATCACATTACCTCTACTATGATGCAGTTTGTTTTTCATCTCTTGTTGCTTCTTCTGATATTTGGCATTGTAGACTAGGACATCAATCATCCAAAATTGTTCAACATCTTCAAAATCATAAAAATATCATGCTTAAATCATCACATTCTCATTCTTTATGTCTTGAAAAGAGAAAGAGGCTACCTTTTGAATCATCTACATCTCATGCTTGTTCCCCACTTGAATTAATTCATTGTGATGAGTGGGGTCCTGCTCATGTCATCTCATTGGCAGGACACATATATTATATACTTTTTATTGATGATTTTAGCAGATTTCATTGGATTTATCCAATGCAACTCAAAACTGAAGCCTTACAATGTTTTCAACATTTCAAGAATTTAACTGAGAATCTATTCAAAACAAAAATAATAGCTTTTCAAACTAATGGTGCTAGTGAACTAGTTAAATGGTCTTTTAAAACAAATTTGGAGACTTCTGGGATTCAAATAAGAATATCTTGTCCTAAAACCCCAGAACAGAATGATCTTGCTGAAAGAAAACATAGACAAATGGGGAATACTTTGCTTTTCAATGCTTTTTGCCCAAAAGAGTACTGGTATGGTGCATTTTTAGCATTTACTTATATCTTATAAATAGAACTCCAACTCCTATTCTTAAAGATAAATATCTTTTTTAAATACTGTACAATGAATCTCCAGATTATTATTTTTAAGAGTTTTTGGTTGTACATGTTATTATTTTTGGGGACATTCAAGAATTGATAAATTATCTCCAAATTCTGTAAAATGTATTTTTATTAGATATAGTACTTTACATAAAGTCTACAAATGCTATAATCTTATTTCTGAAAGAACTTATGTTTCTAGATATGTTATCTTCTCCGAAAATGAGTTTTATTTTAACTTTGACTTTTCTTCTAATTCTCTTTCTATAAGTGAACTCATTTTATCTCCATCTGATCATGTTCCCTCCTCAATTGTTGTTACAAGATCTCAAAGTAGAATTTCAAAACCCAAATCCTTTCCTAATCATGTTTTGAATTATTCTGTCAAGCATCCTCTTCCAACTGCATTTACTTCTCTACTAAATACTCCTTTTGAATCAATTTTTTTTAAAATGGAAATGCAAGATCCAAAATGGAAAGTTTTTACGAGGGATAAAAATGATGCAGTAAAAAGAAATAGTACATGGGATTTAGTTGATCCAGAACCTCATATGAATATATTAGTTTGTAAATGGGTGTACACAATAAAGTTAAAGTCATATGGCACAGTTGACATATTAAAATCAAGACTAGTTGCTCAATGTTATAATTAACAAGATGGAATTAACTATGGTGAGACTTTTAGTCATGTAGTTAAGTCTAAAATGTTAGAGTACTGTTATGCATTGATGTTAATATAGGATTGCCAATAAGACAATTAGATGTATCAAATGCATTTTTACATGGTAATTTAGCATAAAATGTTTACATGAAACAACAAGGATTTGTTAGTGCAGAATTTCCTAATAAAATTTGTCATCTGAAGAAAAGTTTGTATGGTTTAAAACAAGCACCAAAGGGGTTGGTTTCAAAATTTCAGCTCTTCTCTGATTTCTTATGGGCTTGTCAGAACAATGTCAGATTTTTCTATGTTTGTCTATAGTATTGGTTCAGAAATGATGGTGCTTATATGTTGACCATATCATTTTGACTGGTACTTCAAATGCTTTGCTTGATCATTTTGTTCAGTTTTTAAGTTCTATTTTTGCAATGAAACAATTGGGTGCCTTACATTACTTCTTAGGCATATAAGCTTTGAGAACATCAAATGATATTATGTTAACTTAAAAGAAATATACAATTGAGTTGTTGGAAAAGACTAAGATGACAGAATATAACCCATGTAGTACTCCAGTAGGTAAAGGACCAAGAGTTTCTATTAATGAGGGTACATTGTTATCAGATGTGTCTGAGTATAGAATTATAGTTGGTATGCAACAGTACTTGTGTTTGACAAGACCTGATATTTGCTTTGGAGTTAATTATGTAAGTCAGTTTATGCATGCTCCTATATAAATTTACATGTTGTTAGTTTAAAGAATTCTTAGATAGTTGAAGGATATTATTGGCTATGGTATTACTTTAAGGAAAGGTAATATTGAACAGTTAATAGCTTACACTGATTCTAATTGGGAAAATTGTCCTAAAAATGCAAGATCAACAGGAGGTTATGCTATTTTTATGGGTAACTCATTAATTTCTTGGACTAGTAAAAAGATGAAGTAGAATATAAATGTCTTTTTGTTGCTACTGCAGAGTTGGAATTGCTATCTTCTTTATTCAGTGAATTGTACATTTCCTTAAAGCTACCTATCACTTTGTATTGTGAAAATACAAGTGCATATACTTGTCTGCTAATTATGTTTATGTTGATGGTGGATTTTAGTTTAGGGATAAAATTGTAAAACCCGTATTTAATGCGCTGTCACCCTGCAAGGGGTAAAGCCATTTAAGAAGTGATGAGTGCAAAAAACCTCTTCGCTCGTTTGAATCAATTCAATATGAATATATACATGAAATTCACTCAGAATGGTGCGTGCAACGGCAATCCCAAATATCCTGTGAAATTCTACGTTTTGTTAGAATTATCAATTAATGCATGATTTTCCTAGTATTTTCCGTGCTATGTTATCAGCCGAACTCTCATCATTGACATGACATGACGATTAAGTGTTCACTCTCAGCAGAGTAGCACGAATCACCCGAAGTTCCAATATTGAGATTAGCATAAAATACCTGCACAAGCTGCATCACTCTCTAACAAAGAGAATCTTGTATCGATGCACTTTTGATTAAGGTTAGCTCGATCAAGCATACTTAATTTTCTTAAGTGAAATCTAGATTGTCCATGTCAGTCTCAGAAACGATCATGGCCACACAAGTTGGCCGCGCAATTTAACAAGCTTAGCCAAACCCAGGAATACGCAATCATCGTGATGACCACTAGCGGGCCCACTAATACCTTAACCGACCGAACATCACCCATAATTCTCCCAGCGCTATCAAACGCCAACCCTAAGTAGGGTGTACGCGCTGTTTAGAGAAGCTCGCTCGATCATGGACTGTCCAAGACAGTTTTAAAATCATCGCAACCGTCCAACTTTGCCAGCCTGGTTAGACGGATTAGATCATCACATGAGTGATTGGGGAAGCACTAGCATGCACGCCGGCAGCCCCACTTCCCCCTCGCTTGAACGACTTACCCACGGTGGAGCCATAGAGAAATGATACGCTTGCTCGAACCGTGGAAGGCGTGATGCTTCTAAACCCTAATTTGGGTCGTGGAAGTACACTAGCGTCTTAAATCGATCACGACCATCCAACTTAGACGGCCTACTTGGATGGCTTAGATCATATTTTGGACTATCAGGAAGGTGCACATAAGTTCACCGTCAACCCAGTACTGTCCCCACGTGATCGATTTTCCCAAGGGAAGCTAACGTCATGCCAAACCGCTTGGTCAAACTCGCGTGGACGTGACTGTTTCAAAACCCTAATTAGGGTTTACAATAACATGTTTCTGTCGTAAATTGATCACGACCATCCATCTTTTCCAAACTAAACGAATGGTGTAGATATAGATTCAAGTGGTCCTAAAGGTGTTAACATGTCCACCACTCGCTCGCCTTTACATGTGACTGGCTGGCCTGAGCAAACCATGGCAATATGCCTCAAAACGCACGCCTGCAAGGTGTTGGGTCATACGGCCTTCAAACCCTAATTTGTGCTTTGTGACAATGAATTTATGTCGCAAATTGATCATTACCACTCATCTTCTCCAGTTGAATTGACTGGCCTAGATCTAATTTTTGATGAACCAGGAGGTGTTGGCATGCACGCCGGCATCTCGTCTCTATGCATGCCCGATCGGTATGTGTGGATTAGCACTCAGTGCTTGGATTCGATTGGACAAAGTAGGGACAGCCGCACGGTCCCTAAACCCCAAATTTCATCAATAGAGATATACAACTGTTGTAAATCATCTTGTCTGTCCAGATTTGCATGCATAGTTGGACGATGTAGATTTATTTCCAGCAAACCCTCAAAGCAGCATGATAATCACCAGCCGCCTCTCTTTCAAAGGGAGTGATCAACCAAGTAATGGCTTGTATACACAGCCCTCACACGATCACCCAAAGGGAGTCTGGTATGCTTCCATTTTGAGACGCTTAATCCGTGACTTATCCAATCAAGCTTTAAAACAATGATGCTTCATGCATATCTATTATTTTGAGTTGCTTTCTTAAAAGCGATGCATTACATACATCGAGCATGCACGATATTTTCATGAATATAAATTCCACAAATAACTTAGTTATTTAACCTAATAGCACCGTATGCTATTTTTTTGCGGCAGGTCCCATGAGTTAACCCACTCATTCGAGACATCAAACATGTCACAAACTGGGGGATACTTACTGGGGTATTGTTCTGGCGGTTCACAACGTGCGGCGTGCAACGCACCCATTACGAGAACATGTCAGGAAAAGATGGACGGTTAACGGTTATGAGGGAAGTGGGAACATGCGTGATCGTGTGACAATCACCATCCTTACACGACCCCATTACTCCATATCTTAACTTACTCCACTTCATACGAGATGATGATTGCGCTCAAATGACTTGTATAAATAGGTTCTTCGACCTATTTTCACATAACACAAAAAACCAAGTTGTTATCAACGTATCCAAAAAACACCCAGAACTGATAGCTTATATTGTACAAGCCAGTTCAACATTCTGATACAAGTCATAAACCTCCAGCACCTTCATAATCTCAACACCTTCTTCGCTTCCCTCCCTGAGATCAACCCCATCTCCTTCTGAAAAGGTGAGGGTACCCCAAATATACCTAAAGCTATAACTTTTCCTTTCTATAAGTCCTTTCCCCGAAAGTGATTGTCTATGGACTGAGTCTAGACAATACAACAAATAGGTTCACACTTTGTGTGATCGTCTATGGATGCGAGATCGAGACAATACAACAACAAAGTGTGTTTACTTGATACAAAGGTTCGTACTTAACAAAACTCAATAGGATTCACGTATCAAGTAAATAAGAATTAACGTTTGTGCAATTTACTTCAATTATAATAAAACAATTATAATGCGGAAATTTAAAGTAAATGACACAACAATATTTTGTTAACGAGGAAACCGCAAATGCATAAAAACCCCTGGACCTAGTCCAGAATTGAATACTCTCAGGATTAAGCCGCTATACAAAATAAGCCAACTTCGTGTAGTTGAGACCAAGTAACTAAACCTATAATTCACCTAGTTCCGTCTGTATTCCCACGCCTCCAACCTGTAAACAAGTCACGTACTTGGACCAATTGCTTTGGTTAGTATTCCAAATAGTAAAGGAATAACAAATCTGTTTGGTATCAACTCTCTTCAACCAAGTGATATAAGTTGTGCAAAGGTTCCCTTGTTTATCTTAACATAAACTCCTTTGCCAGGTTCCAAGATATATCTTATGTTCAATCACCCAAAGGCAATCGTTAAGATTAAGCCAACAACACTCTTCAACCAAGTGATATGTGTTGATGCCGATCTTCCTCAATTAATCAATCCAATCTACCACAAGGATAAACCGATTATTAATTGGATCCTCTTTTTCCCAAACAAGTATTGTGCACACCAAAGATTGTAAAAGCCAAGTTAGAAATCTTCAATATCTTCTTTGTCTTTAAATCTTCTTAGATCTTCAATAAATACCTGCACACAACTACTTGAATCTCTTGTGATTAATCACACACAGAATGGAGTCTGTTAACAATGGATTATCACAAGATCGTCTTTAGATCTAACAACAGTCTAAAGATCCCTGTCAAAACCTTGAACTAGTTTGAGTGAATCTTATATCAGAAGAGAAGATTCTCAAGCATAAAGAAACTAGGTGCAATCAAAGTTCAACCACCGTTAGTCAATCAAATCAATATGAAAACTAAAGATAAACCGCAATATCTAGTTTCCCACCAACGGGTCGCGCTAGAGCTTCTCAATCCCAAAGAATACTTTAAATTGAGAGGCCATAAGAGATTTCACCTAATTAGATTACTCTCCTCTACGATAGGCGGCTTCACCAGTAACAAAGACAAAAGAGTAAGTCTAGGTTACGCAGGATTAGTTTGCTAAAAATGCAAACTCAAAGTATTTATAGACAGGTAAGTTTGGACACCAAGGAATTTCCAAAACCGAAAATATTCTCAAGATATTTTTCATTACTACACCAAATTCGGTTTTCATAATTCCTGTGAATGCACTGTCCAAAAATAATGATCGAAATCTCCTTGGAAAATCTTTAATTATAAAATGCACATTACTAATTCTTATTTTCCATATATAATTAAAAACCCTTAATTAAAAAGATTCTTTACTTATTTAGATTCGATCTTGGGATTTACTTCCTTCTTAGCCGTTAAGGAATATCTTTGAACAAAATAGAATAAGCATTAATGCACTGTGTTAAAAGAGTGACGACATCTTACTCTTGCAAGTCTTTACCATGATTTCTCACTTGAAACCGAATTACCACACTTCCAAACAAGTTTAGAATTGGTTCATATGACTTTCAAGAACTATGTGATTGATCAAGTTCCACTCTATCACAACTCATGGGTTTACGGTTCTACCAAAAAAAGTTTCGGTTCTACCTCCATGTGAGTATTATGCATAGTTACACTAACTTACCAAAGATACGGCTGACTAGGTACTAGGATCGGTTCCCCACATATATTTGGTATCTAACTTGTATGCACTGCACATGTCCATAGGATCGGTTCCCCCTTCCCAAAAATTTGTTGCACATGTTCATAGGATTGGTTCCCCTTTCTTCCATAAACCTTGATACACCTCATACAATGATCGGTTCTCCTTGTGATACACTGCACCTCTTACTAGGATCGGTTCCCCTCTTCCCAGTAATAAGTTCAGACATACACAACCCGATTATACCCTAGGTGATTACTTAAGGTCGGTCTCACTAATAAAAGTCATACCAATACATAAGTCAGGCCTCATGAGAATAGTTTTACCAAGAACACAAACAAGTCATGAGCGGTTATAGTAATCACACATATTGGTCGTTCATAAGATATGCAATGAATAACAGCCCCAATAACGCCTGGCGTTTTCCTTTTCGGTTCACAACACATATTATGAACTTACTTCCTTAGAACACATGTAAACATTGTTCCCTAGGATGAAATACTCACCTCATACCCATACATAATCACAATAGCATTCATACGATTATGTCGATGTCTTATATACAAATTTTAATGGTTAAACAAGAAACTTCATATTGTATTTCTTAATACTATGTCTATCTAGAGTGTTCATGCTTCACAGTTTTATGTTTTCAATATGCACGACTTGAAAGATACATTAGGGAATGAAACATTTCAAGTCAAATATCACTAACCTCAAGTGGAAGGATGATGTTGTCGTTGTAGCTCCGCACTTCTTCACTTCTTCAAGTCTTCAGAATACTTGTAATGTCTCACCCTAATAATTTCAAGCTAACCTATACGAAGTTGACTCTAGTACATTTAAATCAAGCGACTCTTAAATGAGTTCTGCTTCACTAAAATATGACAACCAAACTTGACATACCAACGCTTGGTGGTTCAACCGAGCAATGCTCTAACACCTTCACCTTGTGACCGAAGCAAGTCTGGAATGACCATTTCTTGGTTTAGGCCAGAATTGTACATATTGATATCTCGAATCTAAAGTACTCTCTGCAGTACATTTGTTTAGGGTTTAGGTTCGTTTCTCATCCACACACATCCAGATTTACTAAAACCTGCAGAAACAGTTTTCACCCTCAAACAGTTTATCATTACATGACAAAACATATAACGATACATTATCATGTTGTGAGGGAGTAATTACAAGTGGATTTCTTAATGTTCAACATATAGCTTCGGAACATCAATTGGCAGATTTGTTTACAAAGGGTTTATGTTCTCTTATGTTTACTTCTCTTCTTCAGCGGTTGCTTGGGATTCCTGTTTCTACAGAGAGTAATGATGATGCATCTACTTTAACTTTGTCTGCAAAACATCCTGATAATGCATCTACTTCATCTGAAAATTATTAGCTTGTTATGCCTGACAATTTTAGTTCTGCAAATTGTGTTGTTGTACCTGTTAAAAACAAAACATGTTTTCTTTCTGAGTTATGTGTTCTTATTTTATGTTGGTTTTTCAAACTGATTAATGCATGCGATTATCATAACCAGGTAAATTTAGGATTTTTATTTTGAGTGATTTCTTTGTGAAATTGAATTTAGTTTGGTATTATATTTCTTGGGTTTGTTGTTAATTGAAGTGTAATTGGACTAATTGAATTTAGTTTGGTATTATATGAATTTTAATTTGATTTTATAGAGACTAGGGTTTTTGTTCTTCCCTAAATCAACCAGAAATTAGGGATTTGACTAATTAAGGTTGCCTGTTAAGGATTTGGGTCTGTGATGAATGATTTGGAATCCAGGTGAAGGGTTTGTGTGAATTAGTCTTTGTAATTAGGGTTCTTGAGTTAGAAACTATAGATGAAGAAGAATGAAACTGCAAGTATTTGTGTTACTGCTTAGGTGATAAGTTTGGGCGATACATGAATTGTAGCAGTGTTGAATTGAGTTACATATGAAGGTGGTTGTGCTACAATGGTGTTTCATGTGAATTAAAGTTGGTAAAAGTTACAAGTGGAGATGCATATTTTAATGGTGCTAGTGGTTTAAATGTATGCGTGTTTGAATTGAGAGAATGAGCAGGAGATGAAATGAGTATTGCTTTGTTGTTGGTAATGAAGATGGGTTGAGTTCTAGTGATGTTTAACTGTTGAGTTGAAATGGCAGTGACATGAATGGGGGAAACTGAATTTAATTGAACTGGTAGAAACTTAGGTTGAAGGTATAGAGTTACCTGAACTGAAGTTTAGAAAGTATGAAGATTTTTTAATCTGTACAGGGGAGTGTACCTGTTTTTGGTGAAGGTTTATAATGGTTGTCTGCTATTGAAAGAACATGTGGTGATATATTAGCTAAATGATTTGAGTTGAGTTGGAATTTCAATTCATGAACTCAGTTAATGAAGATGAAATTGTTATTACAGACATTTTGTTGATGTGTTGGTTCAGTTGAACTTAAACTGAGCTGTTGGTGATTGGAAATTATTGTTTTAAGTTGAATTGCAGGGGAGATAAAGATGTAGTTGAAGTTATGAAGCAGCAATAGCAGTGATGTAGAAGATAGTGAGACATAGAGTGGTTATGCAAATGAGAACGAAGTGAACAAGAGAAGCTGTTGGTGGAGGCATTGTACATATGGAGGTGATTATTGTATGGTTCTGAGTTTGAATATGAGAATATGCAGGAAATGAATGGTGATCATCTGTGGTGAACCTAAGAAGATGGTAATGTTGTAAAGGTGGCAGAGAGGATCGATGAACTGGGGTTCAGTTGACAAGAGTGTGATTGTTGAATTAGAAAAGATGTTGATATTAACAGTTTTGATTGAGAATTAAGAATAAGAAATAAGGGTTGTAATTTGGTTAAGTTGTAGGTTTACAACTGACTGTTAGAAATGTATTTTTTGGTATGAGTATGTGTTTGTTTTGTTGTATAAAATAGAAGTTTGGCTTAGGCATTTGGCTTATTAGTCATCCCAGTCAGTATAGCTGACTTATCTGGCTCAGACCATCTGACTGAGATGAAACAGTCTAACCCTGAGTTGACTCATTAACCAGTCTTGACCTGACCTGACTCAGTGAACCTTGACTGAGTTGATTTCTTTGACTACCTTGACTATTGACCACACTTTGACTCGTTGACCTTTGACCCTGACTTGCGTTGACTGTCAGTTTGACCTGTGACCGTTAGTTTGACCCAGATGGACCAGGCCTTAAGTTGATGGGCTTGTGTAGTGCACTTGGGCTTGGGACTAGTTTTCCTATTTTGATAACTTGGACCTTTATGGTCCGAATTGGCCTTTGATTTCTTTTACAAAATTATAGATATGCATAAGACATATCTGATGGACTATAAAACCAACCTAATTGGATTAGTAAACCTTTGTATGATAAAGATAGATAATGAAAATGTGTAGAACCATTAGATAATTCACTTAGCCTATAACTAGAGAATTGTATGAGATTGTGTTATGAGCCTTGTATGAGCCTTTTAGTTACATTCTCAGATTTTCTTATGTAATTAACAGTTAGTCGTTATTAACAACGATCGATTCAAAGGATGATCCAGTGGATTGGACATCTCGAGGTATGAGGGGCTTGTCCTTAAAAGAGGTGGGAATCGATAACGAACTCTCGAGGCTTGTCCTTAAAAGAGGTGGGAATCGATAACGAACTCTCTTGTATTCATTATTTTTTTACAAATCAATCTTTGTGTTGTGAAATTCATGCATATCTTAATGTTCTTGGTGTGGTATGAGATGTGTGCCGACACAATATCAGTATTCTATGGCTAGGGCGATACACCGCAATATTATTATGGCTAGGGCGATACACCGCAATATTATTCTTCCTTTATATCCAGTATTCTATGGCTAGGGAGATACACCGCAATATTACCTAATTGGTGTGGAAGTGGCATCAATATTACTCTTCCTTTATGTGCGGAAACACACATCTCATACATGGTTGTTTACTGTTATTTATGAATGTCTATGAAGAAGTTTCTACATTGTGATTTATTGTCTTTCCTTGTATTACCGATTTTCGATAAAACCTGCATTGTCTTCAAATCATATTAATGATTACTTGAAAGCTAGTTGTTATTTCTACTGGTTACCCCTTTTAGGGATGATGTGCTCACCCATTCCCACTTTCAGTTTCAGAGACAGATCAAGATGTGCATGTGGCGATTGAAGCTTCGAGGAGTTGGATTCTGTAGTTGGTTAGCTTCCGCTATGTTTATTTTTGTGTTTATATTCTATTTGTAAACCAACTCATTATTAAATATGTATCACTCGAGAGGAGTTCTTGTATTTATTTCAGAGAGGGTTTATATTCGGGTTAATCTGTGTTTAGAACTTCTTTCTTGATGTTTAAATAGATGTATTAGATCGTTAGTGCCTCAGTTTATAGCTAATCTTTTGGATTAGTCAGCTGCTAGCTTAGGGGGCGCTACATGTACGCATGCATGTGTATGTTGGAATTATATGATGAACCCCCAAATGATCAATACCTCTCCTCCGTAACGTCATTCTTGATAGAGTATAATTGTCCACAGAAAGAATGCAACTCTTAAGTAGACTAGAGTTCAACCAATTAAATGACCTATAAGAAAATGAGTCCTCCTTGTCCATACTTGCGGCACATAAAGCGTGATGCAGATCACCTGATTTCTATTCCACCATCGAATCATCTTCACCAGTCCGTAACTTGATGTTTCTTAGCTCGTGACATAATTCCAGCAAATCTATTGAGTCAGTTAGATGACGTGAGAGAAAAGGATTTTTCGAACACCTTCAGTTTTCATGCAACTTTGGGATGCTTCCTTCATTGAACAAATATTGGAAATCCTAGGATACATATCTTTTAAAATGTAAAAAATGTAAACTTTTTTGATTTCAATATAACTTTTAGTTCGAGATAGTAACACCAAGAAAGGTTCATAATGTAAAATAAGTGCCTAGATTAGGTACACTCCAACCCAATATCGTTTTAAAAAACTTGATGCCAATCGAGACCTTATTTTTTAAAGTTGCAATTAAGATCTTAGATATATTTTAATATCCTCTTAAATGGAATTATTTATGTGTTCTCTTTGTTGAATCTTACCGTGTTATGCATGAAAAAGTATCAAAAAATATTATAAATGGGACACATAATACCCAAGAACCATTCATGTTCCACCTGAACACCATAAACCTGCAAATGGAGCGGCTCACTTAATCATGTGCTTATTCATATATTATTTTATTAATATTAAATGCACTACATTTTTTAGGACTTTTCGAAAAAATCTGAAGTCAAAATTGTTTTTGATCGGTCCTGAACGGGTAAAGGGCCCGGTGAATTTAGAATGGAAACTCGGGAATCCTTTTTCGTTGATTTTTTTATCTCACCGTCAATATATTTAACCGTTGAATGGACCCATCTGAGAACAGTTAGATGATCAAAGGTTGGGGATTCCTTATTTCGATTTACCAACGCACGAATAGTTCATTGATGATTTTCGACCAATAACACTTGTTGCTGGTTCGACATACCAGGTTGCACAATTGCATATAAATGCCAAGGTGGAGATCGATTTCAGTATCCCAAAGGATTACACTATTAGATGTAAAGAGTTTAAATTCGATGTTATTATTTTTTTTATAATGAAATCTGTACATCCCAGTCTCTTAGGATGATCTTTGATTTGATGTGGCTTCCCCCGTCCGGATGCATGCATGATAATTACCTTCTTTTAACAAAACTGACATACAACCTTCCTTTTGTCTCTCTTCTCGCTCTCTTAGTTGCATAGAAGTTCAAACTTTATAGGTCAAGCATAATGCTCCTATTTCCCTTAACTCATTGAGCATCAATTAGGGTAAAATATATCTTTGGATGTTGCTGATGTCAAGGTTTTCCAACTGTTAGATTATCTTTTTCAATTCACGGATCATAAGATAAGGTTTGATGAGAATTTGATTTCATGTTTTTTTATTTTTCTTGACAAAACCGGCATGAAACCCGTCGATGAGAATTTTTGATTTGGCTCATCCCGTCCCGTCACATTAAACCTTCCCCAACCATCAAACTTGCGAAGGTAGAGGTTTGAATCCATAAGGAGTTAAGGATATAATCAAGATAACTATTCCAAACCGTAAAAATAAATAAAAATGGTTTAGCATCAATGCTAAAAAGCACTATATTATATAAACTCATTGTCCATTTGTTTTGAGATGGCCTGATCTTCATGCTAAATATCATATGAACTGGTTTCAAAGCAGAAGTCCACGCACCTAATTAATTCCCATATTTATCACCTGGGAAGTGGAAATAATACATACATAGGAAACCAAAATGAAATTATAGTAGTCTGCCTTGCTATTTCTGGGAATATTACACAATGAAAATTGATATTTGAGGGTGAATGGTTTCTATACATAAATCAGAGTTTGTTTCTAGGAATAGTTGTATGCTTAATGCATACATATGCATCATAGCTTGACCTGAGAGAAACTTACTCGGCGGAGGGGCGCAGGAATGCTTCATTCATTTTCTCGCTATTCTCCCCATTACATCGTTAAACAACTTCGAATCTGCAGCCATCCAAGATTAATTTACTGGAGTACTAAACGGATTTTCCATTATTTCAGAAGTCATAGACCATGACCAAACAAAAATAAAACACCCAACAATATTGACCTGCGGGTCTTGCATACTTTAGAACCCAGAGTAGGTACATACTCAACTAAAGTGGTAATCCGAGGAGGAAGCAATAGTGAAGGAACAAAAATTGTTGTAAATGTAGCGGTTTTGTAGTGCCCAACTTCACCATCGCATACACTTAATATAACACTGATACCGTTAGCAACTTTCCCATCTTGGATCGAGTTGATGGCATAAGTTGTGGATTCTTTATGGATTTACTGTCACAAAGTAAAGTCCTGAAATTAAATGAGAAGCTTCACATATAAACAAAAGTGATACATGGAAACTTAAAATCTAATGAAATGAAAAACTATTATTGGTTATTATCTAAAAGAGAGCTTTTACATATTAGGCACTCTCCAAGCTGGTTGCATGACTTGAAACATAGAATACATAAACTCATCCCAGCAGCTTTTAAATTTTAATGAAATGAAAAACTCTCCAAGTTGTTTTTCCAATTCCATCTCATCTACCATTTCTAGATGCATGCATTCATTCACCCCGAATCAAAATCTCAAAAATGATAAATGAAGAAATGCACAAATTCCACAGAGGAAAAGTGTACTTACTGGATCTGGGGTCTTAATTGGCATTTGTCAGAATATCGTACGTCCGTACCTTTCATTTATGGTCACCATAAGAAATCATAATTATTTCAGCTTAGTATTTCCCTTTACCCAGAAGCTAACCTCGATAGTCATTAGTCAGTAGTAAACTACAATCATAAATAGTTTAAAAGAGAGACGTAGATTTCTCAGATAAATGAATTGCAAACTAAGTTCACACGGTTGATCCAATCCTAAAGGCGACCATGACCATATTAAGAAAAACATTAACTTGCAACGGTTGGCTCTAGAAACCCATCCATAAATTAAAAAAAAAAACACAAAAAACACAAATAAAAAACACAAAAATTATGATCCAAATGCTTAAAAATTGTGATGCAACATGATTCTTCGAATAACGTCAATAATGAATGCAAAGCTATATCTATAGTTAGAATGAAAAGACAAATCAGTGGCTAATATAAAACTACTGAAAATATTGAAACCTCCAATAAACATTGAAGGTATTGTGACTTTCAACAAAAAAAAAATTGTTTCATCCAATAAGTTTTAAACTATGCCATCTTAATTTTTTAAATAATACCACTCACGCTTCTGGTGCTCACAAACTCAGAGATATTGGCAGCAACCACTATCATAACCATTATAGCAGTATATATAGAGATGGAATAGGTAAACACCCCAAATTTATAATAGAAAAGAATAACACAAACCAACCCAAACTACTTTTGTACCTTTTAAGTTTGGAATAATATCGAATCATTTGCCTCAAAACTTTCTCCCATTTTGTACCTTTTGTATATGATACTTTTGTTTTCATGTCTACACCAGCAAAACTCTTTTTGTTTTTTCAACCGTGGCACATCTATATGATTAAAATTGAGTTTCGAGAGATTCGAGCATCAACTGCAAAATCAATCAAACAAAACCAATCAGGACAAAATCAATAAGAAAGTTCATATGGCTATAATTCTCAAAGAACCAACAGCAGAAGAAAGAAAACCGAGTGAAGATTCTCAATTCTAAGATTATAAACGAATAGCTCACCTACTTTTGCGCCAAAACCCATGCGGAGAGCATTAGGAAACATCTGTATTAACGGAAACACAGTAAGGATTTTGCTTACAACAAGGTGTTATACTTATTCTCGTGGTTTAGAATCATAAATTTACACAAACCCAATGGTTTAGTAAATAAGGGGGAAAATCCAATTGAACATACAATAAAGTTCAAAAGCCATGGATTAAAGAGCAAAGATTATAAAGGTAGCTATGGATAAGTCAAAAGCCAAAATAGACTGCATTAATCACTTCCTCTATGTTATATTTCCCTTTATTGGTACCCACCTTAATATACTTCTAATAAGTGGAGCTTTTGGTAATGGAGAACCAATCACCAAAAGAGACTGTATAAAACAAAAGGTTCAAAAACGTAACTTAGATAGAGCACGAAAATCATGAGTAACTTCTTACATTTCTGAACTCAATATCCTTGTCATTAACGTAGAACAAATTCTTATGTCCAACATCCCTTTTAAAGTGCACTTGGATTCATAACTCAACATCTTTGTCATCAATGTAGAACAAATTCTTATGTCCAACATCCCTTTTAAAGTGCACTTGGATTCATAATAGGATTCATATTATTTTGTAAATGTCATGGAACTTCTGTTTAATATACCTGTTAAATTGATAAAGTTAATAAACTTAAATTAGAAGCTTATGAACACCAACCTATTATAATGGTAGATGAGAACTTCTAAACAGATGCACTGAATACCTCAATTGAACCCCTTACACCATTAAATTGTCACTTCCTTCTATTAAAAACAAAGAATAGCTCTTATCTATTTTCAGGCTCAACTAAAATTTGAAAAAAAAAATCTTAATATTAGGAAAAAACAGAAACCCTAGCCATCTCAAATCTTTACTGGAATTTTTAAATCGTAAAATCTTAATATTAGGAAAAAACAGAAACCCTAGCTATCCCAAATCTTTACTGGAATTTGTAAATCGTAAATCAACTGCTAATACTTATATATTGTTATCACAACAGAAAACCCATCTTTTATTGATCAAAATCGTCATCAATTTCACATAAAACTATCAATCCATTTAAAACCCTAATTTAGCTTACTGTTTAATCCTCTTTCAGAGATAAATCTTCTCCAGTAGCATATCTGTATCTTGCAGATTTATATATTATCATATGCGATAAAAAATAGGGAAAAGTAATTAATAAGTATGATGGAGAAGGTAAAAAAATAGCAACCAATCTGGATTGAAACCCTATAATCGATTGGAAAATATAAAGAGAAAAATCAAAAGTTTCTTTAAAATTCTTAGCAGGGAATATATAAGACTACTAACCAAAAGCTGAGAACTTTATTGGGTATATGTAATTCCATGCAACATCAGGATCTAATCGACATCCAAAAAGCAATCTAGATAAACATGCATATTATGATAGACATTTAAACGGTGAAAAATATGATCCTGGATAGTCAATAACTTGAATCAAATAACCAGCATCTCTATATTCGACTTATAAAAACCAACATCCTGTTACAATAAAGAGATATAGTGTCGAGTTTGTGCGGATGTGTTGTGGAGCATTTGGCTTGGGCCATCATAGAAAACTACCATGTTCTATTCTTGTTCGGTTGTTCCTTCAGCTAACCCTTCATAACTTAAAGGAAAAACTGAAGGAAGGAGAATATCGTTGTAGGAAAAACCACGAACCATGCAAAGGCATTTGAAGAAGGAAATCCTATCATAGTTTATCCAACTCAATTGCTTATGCCTGCAATTCCAATGAAAACAAACATACATACGACACAAAACACTCTTGAGTGTCAATATTGACCTAGGTCGTCACTCAAATGGAAGGACAAATATCATGACCTTATATTCAACTTAAACCCAATGTCTTGATTTTCTGATTAAAATCAAAGAAATACTCAGAAAACAAAATCACAAACATCAAGATTAATTTCATCACCTCATTCATGAGTTTTCCCATTGCCGCGCATTCAAGAGTTCCCCATTGCCGCGATTATTATACATGCAAAACAATAAAATAGAAAAGATTAGGCCACAAAACCCCAGAACGAAACCCTAGAAGTAAAAATCAACGGGAAAACCATGTGCTTTGGATCTTGCTCGAGTGTTTATATAGTGACTCACCAAACCCAAAATTTCTATAATAAAGTTTTTAGTTTTGGAAATAACATCAACCCTCGATCAATTATAGGTCGCCATATTTACTTTTTTGAAGTATTTATTTCCAAAAAAAATAATATTTATTTTTACAATTTCAAGCTCAAAACCACGAAATATTTTAGTTTCCTATTATGTTGTTTTCTTATTTATTGTATTTACTTAAAATATCTTTTCTAGTGCGCTTAATTTTTATTTTTGGATAAAAATTCCAATAAAAAATCACAATATTTATGGATGAAAAATATTTAAGGCGACGTGCAATATTCTTTTTCCATTTTTTTGATTGTCGCACTTACTTGTTTCCATATCAAGCACCTCCATATACAGAAATCTGTTTTTATTTCCCCATTTTTTTTTTCATTTTCTTTTATGGAATGTCCATAACTAAGAAAAACATATATTGAAGCCATTGTTATCTATTTGACTTTTCTAATTATAGAAAAAAAAAACAAATTAAGAAAAATAATTTTTGGAAATCATAGTTTCATGAGTGCTTGTTTGTTTTGTATTAGCTCCATTTTTTGTTTTGTATTAGCTCCATTTTTTGTTTTCTATTTGACTTTTCTAATTATAGAAAAAAAAAACAAATTAAGAAAAATAATTTTTGGAAATCATAGTTTCATGAGTGCTTGTTTGTTTTGTATTAGCTCCATTTTTTGTTTTGTATTAGCTCTATTCAAATCATAATTTTTGTTCCAAATCATTCATACATATTATTAACAAAAATCCAATTGATGTGCAGGACCACCAACAAAGATTTGCGGAAAGAGATTTATGACCGGGCTAATCAGGTTTGTTTTTTGACATTTTATTTTTTCTCGATTTAATTGATAGTTTGGGGATGTAATTAGGAAGATTACATTTTTTAAGAATGTAAACGGACACAATTGATTGTTTGGGGATGTAATTAGGAAAATAACATTTTTTGGGTATGTAAACGGACACTGGACACTTGATGATTATTCGATTTATTTTCTCATCACGTGATGATCATTCGATTTATTTTTTGATTATCATGAAGAAATCGTGATTTGATATATTATTGGCATGTTATGAGATTCTATAAATTTTGTTATCCGTGGCAAGAAGAAGATTTTCAAGATTTAGTTATTTTATTTTTAGAAAAATAATATTTTTTTAGTTAAAATTCAATATTTTATTACTAAAAAAAATGGTGGGGCCAGAATCAACCAGAAGCGAGAATCATCATGGAGCTACGGTGAATGAGAACACTCGAAAAAAACTCTGTTATTATATAGAGAATGAGTTTGTCAAAGTCAAAATCTATTGACTTTGACCTTAGAGGTCAATGGTCATTGATAGTCTTCCTATTCAGACACATTAAATAAGTCCGAACTAAGTTATTTTGTGTATCGTTTTATTGAGTCCTATTATTAGGAGGGAAAGAATGGATTCGAGGAGGGAAGGAAATTGACAAAATTAAAGTTAATTATTGGTCAAACCAAAAAAGGGCTAAGAGTTGAAATGCCCCAATTTGGGGGTGTTGTTAATGAAAATGCCCCGAATTTTTTAAAAAAGTTAAAATGCCCCAATCTGTTTGTTTTTCCATCCAAGTTAGTTAAGCGGTCAATTTTACACATATGTGAACTCTCACACATGAAGAAAAGTCATTTTTAACCTTGTTTTTTTATTTAAATTCACCATATCTTCTTAGAAAATGACCACCTTTAATATTGCGACACGTATCATATCCTCCCGCCACCGCCACCACCATCGCCGACAACCACCGCCTACAAGCACCACCACCACCGTATCCGCCGCCGCCATCACCACCAATGCCGCCACCACAACCACCGTCGTCGTCGTCAAAGTCGTCATCATCATCGTCACCACCACCGCCGCCTCCACACCACCACCACCACCCCTGAACCCTAAACCCTGATCCCTGAACCCTGAACCCTAAAACCCTTAACCCTTGACCACTACCACCACCGCCGCCTCCACTACCACCACCACCTCTGAACCCCGAAACCCTGAACCCTAAAACCCTTAACCCTGAAGGGTTATCATTTTCTTTTTCTCACACGTGTGAAGTCACATGTGCACCAAATTCACCATTTAACTATCTTGGATGGAAAAGTTAACGGATTGAGGCATTTTAGCTTTTTTTGAAAATCTGAGGCATTTCAGCAACCATGCCTCTCAAATTGGGACATTCTGGCTATTTTTCCAAAAACTAATGAAAATAAGCCAATATTTATAAAATCCCAACCTCACCCTTATTTAGTTAATCGACCCTAAATACCTAATCAGTAATTAGGTGCCTCACACTCCATCGTTGTTTAGTGTTTGCTTCTTCATCCAAAGATCCCTAGTTTTCAAAAGCGGTTGATTCAAGATTGAACGACTCCATGAATCACAAAAATACCATCAAGTTAATTTAAGATGGAAGCGATTAATTGAAGATTGAAGCTTGTATGGTTATGAACAACTCCGTAAAAATCATGAATCTCCGTAAAAGGGTAGATATTTTTTAGGAATTCTTCCACCCTCCGCTACTTCAATCATGTTTTATTCGTGTCTATATTAAGATTTATATCAAAGAATAGGCTTTGTACTGTACTCGAAATCTAAGGTTGTCTACTTCAAAGATTTGAGCAACTGAGATAATATGGATTAGCTACTTCAAAGATTGGCTTCCTACAGTACGTACAGTTAAACCTCTATAGCCTTGGGACCACTAAATTTTATTAATTTAAGGAGATATTAAATTATCGATAAATTAATAATATATTAATTTAGAGAATATTTCTTATTGATAACGTCAATAAATTGAATTTTACTCATTTAATTTGAACGATTTGCAATTTGAAGTGACTACAAAAAATGATATTCATTCATTGGAATAGAATTTGTTGCAATATAATAATGCAACTCCGGGTGTTATGAGTGCATTACGAACTATTAGGGATGAAATACAATTAGATTTGAACTTCAAAGAAAAACAAGCAATGTAACTATTGATTCATAGTTTCTTAAAGTTTGATACGTATAAAAACCTTTTAAATTTTCTTATTAGTAAATATTAATTTATATAATATTTGGGACCTATAAATACTTAAGGAAGATTTTTGAAACGTATTAAATTATTATATTATTGAAATTATTATTTTAGCACTATAGGCCCAAAAAGGGACTAACAAATTTTATTATTTTAGTGAATATTAATTTACAGAGGTTCTAGTGTAGTTAGTGGTTGAAATATATATCTTGGTGTTTCACTCATTACAAAACTCAACTGCATCCATATCATTGATTGATATAAACGCCCTTCTTTTTCTCATAACAAATAAAAATCATGAACTCACGATTCAACATCCAGGAGATTGTCTTACTGCGAACCAAGTAACCCTATGCGCAGTAGATATCAAAATATGGGTAAAAGATATCAAAAAGGTCAATCCCTCCTCTCAAATTTTAATTCCCTCCTCAAATCCATTCTTTCCCTCCTAATAACATGACTCGTTTTATTACACATAGAATACAATTTCTCATTCTTTTATTCATCTCTTTCATCTCTGTTTTACTGTATTGATTTCTTGAATATCATGAGAACACATCAATTGTTTACTGTATTGATTTCTTGAATATCACGAGAACACATCAATTCTCATAGATAAAAGCTCATTTCCTCGGGTGCGAAAATGGAGGGTGTATGCTTACAGTACAATTTGCAAGAAAAAATCAACAAATTTTAACTTAGAAACGTTGGGAATAAATCAAGGAAAAGTAGCCACATATCTAAGTATCCAACTAATAATGCACCTTAGAAAAATCTTCCAAAATTTCAAAAAAAAAGGTTACTTGGTCGAATAAGGTGGGGTTTGATCACTTAAGAAAAAAACAAAGATCTCAGCTTCAAGTCTTTGAAATAGCTTCAACATGGCCACCAAGAACAATCTTCTATGAATTCTATATTCTTTATTTAGGGCTGACATAAGACACTGCTAAACAGAGAATACATCTAGTACACTGCTATGGTGGTCTTCCCAGTCCTAGTTCTCCATTGCAGTTTCATTTTGTTTCTTTTCTTAGAAATATCTTGTGCAGTAGATACCATAGCTTCAAACCAATCTATCATCGATAATGGTAAGACTTTAGCTTCTTCTGGTGGCCGTTTCGAATTAGGTTTCTTCAGTCCTGGAAACTCAAGAAACAGATATATTGGTATATGGTTTAAAGATATACCATCTACGGTTTTATGGGTTGCAAATAGAAACAACCCAATTACTAGTTCACTTGGAGTTCTAAAAATGAATTCAGATGGAAACATTATAATTTTCAGTGGAACAGAAGATGTGATCTGGTCTTCAAATTCATCAACGACAGTGAAGAATCCAACTGCACAACTCTTGGATACTGGAAATTTTGTTCTAAGGGATGACAAAAGAGAAAGCTATATATGGCAAAGTTTTGATTACCCATGTGATAGTCTGATAGCAGGAATGAAACTTGGATGGAGCTTAAAAGAAAACCGAAACTGGAGTATGTCGTCGTGGAAGAACGCAGATGACCCTTCTCCAGGAGATTTCACTTACAAAGTTTGGGCTTCCTGAATTCATTCTTCAGAAGGGATCAGAAATTCTTGAGAATTTTGATGTTTCTATGATAATCAAGATGGCATTAAAGAAACTTAAAGATTGAAACACAAGAGAAGGAGAAAATATTATTACAGAAAATTTCAGTACACAATTAGACAGTATTTGGGATCTATTTATTACAGGACAAGACATGTCTGAAATACTGACTCAGTAACAGAAGCTAACTCAGCTGACTTAAGTCAAGTCAAACTTATTTGACTTGACTTATCCTATTAATTCTGTACCGAAGTGGGAATTACGATGGGATTAGATTCTGTGGAGATCCTGAGATTAAGAGTACCCCTGTATTTGATCCCATGTTTGTCTACCATGCAAATGAAATGTATTACATGTTCGAAGACATATATCCAGAAAAATCAAGGTTTGTCTTGAATCAAACGGGTTCAATTGATCATCTTAAATGGGATGATATTAATCAGGAGAGGGTTGTTGTTATAACATTGCGTAGAGACAGCTGCGATAACTATGATCCATGTGGTGCACATGGTACATGTAACATCAATAATGTGCCACCATGTGAGTGCTTAAAAGGCTTTACACCAAAATCACCACAACAATATAGTGATGCATTCAATCCATCTGCAGGATGTCTTCGAAGTTCTCCATTAGCTTGCAGTAGGGAAGAGGTTTACAAAGGTGAAATTACCTGATAATTCACAAGTGCTGAACACAACTAACAGCTGCGAGAAGGAGTGTCTCGCAAGATGTTCTTGTTCCGCATACGCTATAAAAGATGTAGCTAGTTGCATTGTCTGGTTAGGAGACCTGCATGACATAAGGAGTTACAACGATGGATTGTCAGCCAATATTTATGTACGGATGTCAGCTAATTATCTCCGTAAGTTAAATTGCTTTTATATTTTTGTAAAGAATGCCAATTCAAAATTTAGATACATTCATGTTTAGGGCTGAAAAGGGTGTACCATTTTTGTGACTAGGTGATATACATGTAGAATCAAGTAACAAGAAGACGAAGATCATCGTATCAGTGGTTTCAGGAATATTTCTGTTGGGTTTAGCTGCAATCAGCTTCCTTATAATTCGACAGAAAAGAAGGGCAAGAAGAGGAGGTAAATACTTCAATACAATCACAAATATCTTTCACTAAAAGAAAACAGAAAACAGCAGTGACTTATAAGATAGGTATCTTGGGCAGTACAGAAAATGAAAAAGAGACCAACCTGCTGCACATAAGACTTATCGTCTGAAAGTTTAGAGGCTAGTCCCAGATAACTCATCAAGCTTCTTTTTCTCTAATTCCTAAACCACCATTTTCTGTTACAGGTATAAACATAAATAATCACGACAGAGATTATAACATGAATGGAAGTCAGGAGGAAGATCTAGAATTGCATGCATTTCACTTGGCTACCATTGAAACTGCCACTAATTACTTCTCTTTTGCAAACAAGATAGGCGAGGGTGGTTTTGGTCCTGTTTACAAGGTAATGTTTTCCATATATGGTGACGAAAAAACACAAACACTAACCAACACCAACACACGTGATTCAGGCACTGAGCATTATTTTCACAGTAATTCCTTGAACAAAATTTATTACAGAGATGAGGTTTTGAAAAAATAATAAAACATATATGAGCACGTCATAATTGTTTGGTAATGATAAACAGGGTCAGTTGTCTACGGGACAGCAAATTGCAGTAAAGAGGCTATCTACAGATTCAGGACAAGGCATAAATGAATTCAAGAATGAAGTTAAGTTGATTGCCAAACTTCAACACCGCAATCTTGTTAGGCTTCTGGGTTGTTGCATTCAAGGAGGAGAAAGGATGCTAGTCTATGAATACATGCCAAACAAAAGTTTGGATAACTTCATTTTTGGTTGCTCTCTCAACCTCTCACACCTATTTTCATTGTTTTTTTCATGTATGATCGAGTGCAGTAGTAAATCCAATCCAAATTGACTCTCAGATAGAACAAGAGATATTTCACTAAATTGGCTGAAGCGCTTCGAAATCATTGTTGGGATTGCCCGAGGACTCTTGTATCTTCATGAAGATTCAAGACTAAGAATAATTCATAGAGATCTCAAAGCCAGTAATGTTTTACTCGACGGTGACTTGAACCCTAAAATTTCAGACTTTGGAGCTGCTAAAACTTTCCGAGGAGATCAAACTGAAGGAAATACAAGGAGAGTGTTTGGAACTTAGTAAGTACACAGAACTTTATAAGCATTACTTCACAGAAGAAACAAAAACTAAAGAAGGGAAGTGGTATCTTCTTTAACTTCAGTATTTTTTTTCTATGAAAAAATGTAGCGGTTATATGTCTCCGGAGTATGCAATAGATGGACTGTTTTCAATGAAATCAGATGTCTACAGTTTTGGAGTTGTAGTATTGGAGATAGTAAGTGGCAAGAAGAACCGAGGGTTTACTCATCCAGACCATGATTTCAACCTTCTTGGACATGTATGTACGATATTTGACACGTCTATTTTTCATTGCATTTGCAGAAATCAGGCTTAGATTTTGTTCAATTATGCACACCTCTCTACTTTAATGCTAATTTCTTAAAAGTAAAAAACGTGCTATGTGAACTGCTCAGGTATGGAAATTGTGGAATGAAGATAAGGCCATCGAAGTAATGAATTCAAATACTCCTTTTCCTGTGCCCATATCTCAAGTTTTAAGATGCATCCATGTGGGTCTTCTATGCGTTCAACAGCGTCCAGAAGACAGGCCGGCTATGTCAATGGTGGTTTTAATGTTAGGAAGTGATGCTATGACTTTACCACAGCCGAAGCAACCTGGGTTTTCCTCGGAAAGGTTTCTCACTGATACCGAGTCATCATCTCGTGAGAAAAAGTTTCACTCTGGAATTGAACTAACAATTACTACAATAGAGGGCCGATGAAAAAATCATTTCTGGAATTTCCTACACATACAATTTTTCACTGTTGTCCTATACACCCATGATTATTAACTATATAAGAAGAAAAGGAAATTTCCACTTCAGGAAATACCAATAGCATGTCTCTCATGAGGATCAGTTTCATCTCTTAGTCTGAAAAATGAAAGGAGATCAACTTCACTGGCAAAGCATACAGATACGGTAAAAAGACAGCACCGACAAAACATCTACAGGTTGGTGTTTGTTAGACAACATTTTCACGGAAAATGTCCATGTCCTACTCCATACAGTCTAAAGTCTAAACATTTTCATCTAAACATGTAATCCCTATTGTTAAAAACAGTTTTTTTTTTGTTTTCTATGAAGAATTGAAATCAAATCAATTTTCATTTAACTTAATAACAAAAAGTTGAAGTGCTGATGGAAAATACGAATTCAAAGATATAAACACACTCACCACTACGGCTGAATCTTCATTTTCATTTTGTGATGCTTTTCTCCACCATCGATGCAACCGGAAAGGATGCAACAATTAGATGTCTTCAAACTCTGAAAATTTGCTAAACATTATAATAATATAAATATAATTATTTAAATGGACAGGTCCCCCAAGGAAAGTTACACCCAAGTGCCCAACGCCTCCTGATGCAGCCTGTGCTGTCTATTTGTGTTCTTTAATACTTGCTAATTAACAGTGATCTTGATAAAGATCAACTTATCCAAAATCATGGTTTAACGCAACAGAAAGCATGTTAACGTTCTTGCTCTCGGGAAATGAGAATACTGTAAAAAGAAAGGAAAACTCTCGGCAACATAATTATATATAAATGCAAATACCTTTCTAATAAAAAAAAAAGATAAATGGTAAATGGTAAATGGGTCTCCGTCTAATCAAAAAAAAAAAATTAAAAATCTGGGTTACCTTTCTAGGATGGTGATTTTTATCGACGTCGGTAGCTATTACGGTGCTGCAAGTGTCGCATGATGATTACGCGTCTCACAGAGTTGCATGTCAAGTCAGTATGCAGCCATAGCAGCCAATTGCAAAGTCATAATAGCGCATTGCGAAGCCATAATAGCGGTATACTGTATAGACTGTTAAGTGCTGAGAATGGCATAAACCCACAGGGCCAATGTAGTGCAAGTGTAGCACTACATTGTAAAGACATTTGGCTAAGGAATGAAGCTTATTGACCGACACAATGAAGCTTCATTAAGGAAAGGCAAGACATGGCCAAAGTGATAGATGCAACATGCGATGTTGGCATTTGAGGCATATCCGTGAAGTTGAGTTGGCCCAAACTCAAGGATGATGTAAGAAGAGTGAAATAGATCAAGAGTAGGTCTATGGCATTAGTTCAAGGTTGGCCAAAGCTTGAACAATGCAAACAAGTTAGTAATGCAAGAGTTGCATTGCTGTTGTCAAGCTAATTGGCGAAGTGAAGTATATGTGACGCATGAGTAACTAGAGTGAGCTTAAGGAGTTGGCCTCGACAAGTAAAGCTTGAAAAGTGTCCATGCATTAGCTTAGAGTAATAAAAATGCAGGGCCAAGAGGGCTGAACGTTGGAGAGTGGCATAATTCAGTATGACGCAGCAAGTGGCGCAATACAGCTCAAGTGACGGTTACAAGTTGGTTACGAGTTTCACAAGCATGCCAATGACGCGTGATGAAGTAGAACGGTTATAAAGGAGTTTATAAACGTGGGAGCAAGAGTTCTAACTGCAATAGAACAGGTGTTGGATGATTGGCGTCAGTTAGAAGAAAACTGGTCAGTTGGCACGGTTACTGGCGGTTACAGAACTATTCCATGGGACAGATGGCTGTCCCATACGTGTGCAACGGTTGTACACGGTTTGGCCAAGCAAAGCTACTGTATAAATAGTCCTAAGGCATGGGAAATTCGGTAGCTAGCCTGTGTGAGAGTTAACCTAACATATGTGAGAGTGAAGTTTGCATATGTGAGTGAATATGAGAGTTTTTGTAAGACTTAGACTTGGTTCAAGGAGTGAACAAGTCTGTGTAAGTCCCCAAGTGGGAAAGTTTTGTATTTCTTCCATTTGATGCAATAAAAGGAGTTGATTGTGTCATGTTCTAAGTGTTCTTGGTTGGCTGATTGTTGTTGGTAAAGTATGGCATGAATTGGGTGCATAATGGGGTGCATTTGATGAGTTTAGAGAAGTGAAAGAAGGCTGTAAAGACTTCCGCTGTTAACCTGAAGTGTTGGCTATTTGCAAAGGTGCAAACTTATAAGGCTAAAGTGCAAGTGGGTGAAGCTTTATTCACATAACCATTGTGCTGCCGGGTTACACTTTCGCAGAAAATTCCTATGGCGTTTGAAGGTGTGACAGTAGCCATGGTGGTCAAAAACAAGTTATAAAGAACAATACCATTGAAGACATGGGACAATCGAATGAAATGAAATGCAATCTAATTCTTCTCCTTTTTTCCTCTTTTTCTTTCTTCTTTTTTGACATTTGTAGGAGGGACATTTGAGATCTAAGAGCAACCACAGTCATCGACCAAACCCAAATTTTTCGACTAAAACCCAGACACTATAGCTTGTAAAGTTAACATTCGGATTGACAAAAGGCACGTCCTCATCAATACACATCCCATCTTTCCCTATTGAACTCGCTTCTACGTTAACAGCAACAAGGATTCACTTAAGGAGCACGAAAAGGCACCTAGCTTACGAGGCCAGATACTCCTTATTCCAAGATCTCACCTGGTCTATGCACATCTCTCTCCCCAGGAGGTTGGCCGCCTATCCTAGATCTTCCCATTTCAAATAAGATCCCGGGCATGGAGAGAGTAAAGAGCAAATACCAGAGTAAAGAGCAAAAACCAAACTAAATTTGGGTTTTGGTTTAGTCTTTGATCGGGCGTAGATTAAAGTTGCGCCTGATGGGGCGTAGATTAAAGTTACGCCCGAAGATTAAAAAAAAAATGGGTCGAAAAATACATTTACGCCTGAAGTTACGCCCCAAATAAAAAATAAATAAAAAAGGCGGAATTGTTAAGTTCCGCCTGATTAAAAAAATGGGGCGGAATTGTTAAGTTTCGCCTGATTGGGGAGAAACTTTAAGTTGCGCCTGACCAAATTTTAGTCTCCCCCCACTGCGTTGCAACACGGACTAAACCCAAATTTTTAATTGTTTTTTGCTCTTTGGTCTTTGGTTATGATCGCACCACTGCAGTTGCTCTAAGGGAACTTTCCAATCTATGCGGGAGTCGATGTCGATTCTTCAAACTTGATGACGTATAATGTATTGAGCTTAGATATCTGCCATCTGGGGACGCTTTAAGATAATATTCCAGAATGAAAATTCATTTACACCGTTATTTTCACACTAAAAGCACGACTATTTTACATTTTGAATGTTAATCCCTCCGTTCCTTTTTAATTGGCTGGTTTCTATAAATAAATGTTTCAAAAAATAGGTTGGTTTCCTAATTGGGAAAGTCAAATTTTACTTTAATTTTTTGGGACCACTTTTCTCTTAACTTATTTTGATGACAAGTGTCATGTGGACCATTTCACTTTACTTCTTTTGCTGACAAGTGTCGTGGGGACCATTTCACTTCACTTCATTTATTGACAAGTGTCATGAGGACCACTTTCAATGATTAGTTCTCTTAATTTCCTTAATTTTCTCTAAAAACAAAACCAGCCTATTAAAAAATAACGAAGGGAGTATTATTTTTTAAAGAAAACTAAATCATAACGGATTTGAAGCTAATATTTGGGGAGATTTTTCTCTTACAAAGCTCTATATACCTAGTTATCTACCAAAAATGAGTGTGTTCTGAAATACCAAACCTGACTATTTACCAATCTTAATTTCAACGAACTTTCAATGGCTAATTTTCAAAACAGTAAAATGTGTACGTTTCGAAATGGCTAATTTTCAAAGAGGAACATATCCACGGAATATTGGTTTCAAATGTGTTATAGTTTAGGTTTATTAAAAAAAATGGCGTTCAAAGTGTGAGATAGTGTGAGAATAATATTATGAGTAGATTCTCCCTCCCATTTAAAACAACTATCTTTACTTGCATTATTATAAGGTCGGTTCTTATGGGCAATAGCAAATTTTTCCATTTTCCATGATAGATGGACTGGCAAACTTGATGGCCCACTTTGTGAAAAGGGTTGACAGATAGAGACTCTGTCACCAACAATTGGATCACAATCCACAACAACTCTATGTCCACCGCTTGTAAATACATGATCTTTAAACGTAATTTTCAACTCGCGACACAACTTCTGCAGTATGAAATTTGTGAAATTTTATGACAATGAGTTATTGTTGACAAGATAGATGGTTATTGTTAGAGAATCACTCGGTTGAACCCACAGGTTTTTCTATCTCAACCTTGTTGTCAATGTTATGTGATCAAAACTATATCTTGATTTGTAGTCTACTAATTAAGTCAAGTTTCGGATAGGTTAGAATTGTAGTTGAGTATCAGAGATCACCTTGAAGAATGAATATCGACGAAGACATTTCGAGAACTTTTGTATCAGGTATGTGAAGACTAAACCATTCTATTAGAGCATAGCTCGGTTAAACCCACCAAGCGTTGGTATGTCAAGTTTGGTTGTCATATTTTAGTGATCCAAAACTCATTTAAGAGTCGCTTGATTTAAATGTACTAGAGTCAACATGTGTGATTAGTATAACCGCTCATGACTTGTTTGTGTTCTTGGTAAAACTATTCACATGAGGCCTAATTTATGTATTGGTATGACTTTTATTAGTGAAACCGATCTTAAGTAATCACCTGGGGTATGATCGGGTTGTGAGTCTATGAACTTATTAATGGGAGAAGGGGAACCGATCCTAGTAAGAGGTGCAGTGCATCACAAGGGGAACCGATCCTTGTATGAGGTGCATCAAGGTTTATGGAAGAAAAGTGAACCGATCCTATGAACATGTGCAACACGTTTTTGGGAAGGGGGAACTGATCCTATGGACATGTGCAGTGCATACAAGTTAGATACCAAATATATGTGGGGAACCGATCCTAGTACCTAGTCAGTCGTATCTTTGGTAAGCTAGTGTGACTATGCACAGTACTCACATGGAGGTAGAACCGAAACTTGTTTTGGTAGAACCGTAAACCCATGAGTTGGGATTGAGTGTTACTTGATCAATCATGTAGTTCTTGAAAGTCAGATGAACTAATTCTAAACTTGTTTGGAAGCGTGGTAAATCGGTTTCAAGTGATCAAGTATGAAAAAAGACTTGCAAGTGTAAGATGTCGACACACTTTGAACATGGTGCATTATTGCATATTCTATATTGTTCAAAGATATTCCTTGATGGCTAAGAAGGAAGTAAATCCCAATATCGAATTTAAATAAGTTAAGAATCTTTTTAATTAAGGGTTTTAATTATATATGGAAAATAAGAATTAGTAATGTTCATTTGCTAATTAAAGATTTTCTAAGGAGATTTCGATCATTATTTTTGGACAGTGCATTCATAGGAATTATGAAAACCGAATTTGGTGGAGTAATAAAAAATATCTTGAGAATATTTTTGGTTTTGGAAATTCCTTGGTGTCCAAACTTCCTTGTCTATAAATACTTTGAGTTTGCATTTCAAGCAAACAAATCATGTGTGACATAGACTTCTTCTTTTGTCTTTGTTACTGGTGAAGCCGCCTATCGGAGAGGAGAGTAATCTAATTAGGTGAAATCTCTTACGGCCGCTCAATTTAAAGTCTTCTTTGGGATTGAGAAGCTCTAGCGCGACCCGTTGGTGGGAAACTAGATATTGCGGTTTATCTTTAGTTTTCGTATTGATTTGATTGACTAACGGTGGTTGAACTTTGATTGTACCTAGTTGGTTTATGCTTGACAATCTTCTCTTCTAATATAAGATTCACTCAAACTAGTTCAAGGTTTAGACAAGGATCTTTAGATTGTTGTTAGATCTACAAACGATCTTGTGATGATCCATTGTTAACAGACTCCGTTCTGTGTGTGATTGCAGATGTTTATTGAAGATCTAAGAAGATTTGAAGACAAAGAAGATATTGAAGATTTCTGACTTATTTTTTATAATCTTTGGTGTGCATAATACTTGTTTGGGAAAAAGAGGATCCGACTATAATTGATTTATCCTTTTGGGTATTTTAATAGAATAGTTGAGGAAGATCGGCATCAATATGTTTCCTTGTAATTAAAGGTATTGATTGGCTTAATCTTAACGATTGCATTTGGATGATTGAATATAAGATAGATCTTGGAACCTGGTAAAGGAGTTTATGTTAAGATAAACAAGGGAACCTTTGCGAAACTCATATCACTTGGTTGAAGAGAGTTGATACCAAATAGATTTGTTGTTCCTTTACTGTTTGGAATATGAACCAAAGGAATTTGTCCAAGTACGTGACTTGTTTACAGGTTGGAGGCGTGGGAATATAGAAAAAACTAGGTGAAGTATAGTTTTAGTTGCATGGTCTCAACTATACGAAATTGGTTAATTTTGTATAGCGGCTTAATCCTGAGAGTATTCAATTCTGGACTAGGTCCCGAGGTTTTTCTGCATTTGCGGTTTCCTCGTTAACAAAATCTTTCTGTGTTATTTACTTTATATTTCCGCATTATAATTATTTTATTATAACTAAAGTAAATTGCACAAACGTTAATTCCTATTTACTTGATAAGTGAATCATATTGAGTGGTTAAGTCCGAACCTTTGTATCAAGTAAACACACTTTGTTGTTGTATTGTCTCGATCTCGTATCCATAGACGATCACACAAAGTGTGAACCGATTTTTTGTATTATCTCGACTCAGTCCATAGACAATCACTTTCGGGGAAAGGACCTATATGAAGGAAATGTAATAGCTTGAGGTATATTTGGGGTACCCTCGACTTTTCAATTGGTATCAGAGCAGACAAACACGAAAAGGTCTAACAATCTGTGTTTGGTGCGATCCATCCTATATGAATTGAATCCATGTCTGATTCAGTTAACGTTAAGAAAGAGTATGACTACTCAAAGGTTGAAGATGTTACTACTTCGTTGACTCATGATCCAGGAGTTGCGAAAATATCTATGTATGATAAAAAAGAAGATGATGATAAAGAGTTTGTAAAACTCCTAAAGCCTATAAAATCTTTGTCTTCTAAATTGATGGTTTTAAAGACAGAGTCAAATCTTCTTAAACAGGAGATCAGAAATAAAGACAATCAACTGGATAGTCTGGCTGAAGATAATATGAATCTCACTGTCAAATTAGAATCTCTTGTTAATTCTCTTGATAAAGAGACAAGTCCAATTACTCTGAAAAATGATGTTGTTATATTAGTCACATCTGAAACAGATCAAGATGATGGTAGTTTACCAAACTACATCAAGTAAGAAGAGGATGAGAAACAAGCTTCTATATCTACTAATGATCAAATCAAATCTTTTCCAAAGCAAACTTTGAACCGATTCCATGATAATGATCTTATGGAATACACTTTTCAGTCACTTGATAGGAAACTTATACTTCTTCAACATACGGTGGTAAATTTTTTGAAGGAAGTTTCTTGTCTTAAAAAACTGAAAGATCATTCCTCAGTAGAAATACAGATCGTGCCACAACCCTATAAGATCAACTCAAAATCAGAGGAAAGAGTTGAAAATATCTTCTGGAAGAAGATTCCTTCTCATCCATATCGAAACAATTCTTGTATTGATGAAGAACGATTCCATAAGGAAGGGAAAGAGAGAATCTTTGCCAAAAGAAACAATGAGGGATTTCTAATAATTGTTTCAGATAATCACACTGAAATTAATCATAAGGAAGTCCTTAGAATGAGAAAATCTTATGAAAATCTCATTGAAAGAATTAAGAAATATCTATCAGTCTCTGAGAATTCTCACATCAGTATAGTTTCTCCACATGATCATATCTCTAGAGTTAGAAAAGATCATCATCTTGGGAGAAAATATATTGGGAAGAAATTCCCTAAGAGAAACATGAACTATGTTTTTGATAGTCAATATAATCTTGAAAAAGCTTATTCCGATACAACTTAGTTGTATCAAAATTGTGCATTCTCATCCCAATATGTGCTCGTATTCATGGATGGGAATGGCACAATAAATCTGGAGCACATGTAATTTGTGTAATTGAATATCAGAGAAGTTGTAATTTGTTGGATAGTTGTAAATCCAAGAAATCGTTCATGTTTATCATGAGTTTCTAGATACATTTTATTTAGAATTTTTGAATAAAACCAAGAAGTTCGGACGAAAAAAGGAAACGAAATATATTCCTTAATATTTTCGGACTCTACTGATATTTTTCTGTCCGAAAGTTGTATCCTTTTAAAGAGAAACTATTACCTTCAGTATATTGATACCATGGTCAATCATCTTATATATAACCAAGCATGCCTCCAATAACTCGCAGTGTCTCAAAGACTGATAAGGAGGAGGCTCAAAGGGTTAAATATTGTCAAGGAATCAATACTGAAAGGAAGAAAATAAGCATATCAAAAATCATGTCTGATTATGATTCTGAAGGTTCGGCTGGATCACAAGATGAGTCATGTCTGTTGGCCTACAATCTACAAGATCCAACCAAAACCAAATGGGTTCATTCTGATAGTATGATTGACTATATCCATGGTTTTGAAGAACTAAGAACCAATCTCATAGCAATGATTCGAAATCAAGATTGGCTCAAGGATAAGATTGAGGAAACTAAAGCTGGAATAGCTGACATGAAAATTCAAGTTGAGAAACTTGAGAAACAAGAAGTGGTTGCAGACAAGTCTCTTGAGACATGCTTTAACATTTTGAACACTGAAGAAACATCAGTGAACAACAAGAGCACCACTAGAGATTAAGTTATATGTTGTAATACTTAATCTAGAAAAATAGACATCAATTTTTGATTTCTTCCATTGATTGTATAAGTCTATTGAATAAAAACAATTATGAATAAAGTTATTTGATTTATAATTTTTCTTGTGATAGTTTTTGATTTACATAGCTGGTACTTTAATGCTCTATTTTTTATGCTATGTATGTTTACTATCCCTTAACCCGTGCCGTAATGGCACGGGCCATGATGTTGGTTCATTTTTAATATATCGTATAATTTGTGTCCCGAATACTTATCAACTCCTATGATTTAATATGTGCTTTTCATAAAAATAGTTGGGATTTTCCTCTCTTTTTTTCTTTGTTTTTTCCTTTAATATTTTACCGCTAGAGATTTGCTCAAAAGAAAAAAATATAATCTTAACTTCCGAACACTTTTTTATTTAGGTTCATATTTCTTATAATGAGATAATGCTCTACATGAACATGGAAGTTTAAATATTTTTTGGAAATATGTCGTCAGCAGCGCTCATCTCAGTGAAATCAACTAATCAATATCGTCCATAAAAGTCTCTACATGCTCCTATTTCACTCCAGCTGACTCATCTATCATGATCATGTTGTCGATCCTCCAAATAGGCAGAGAATAGTATTTTTTTTTTCATCGAACGAATGATACAAACTATCCAATGTGACATGATTTTCCTGTAATTTTTCAACACCCATTAGATGACGATGTTTAAAATGTGTACACATTACCTTTTCGAGGGGATTGTATATATGCGAACATCTGCCATTAAATCTTCAACAAAGTATTGTGCCCAGTAATTCGTCTTAACGAAGGCTTTGGTAACTTCAAAAGTCTTGGACATTTTGTCACTTCCATATGTTCCCACCTTCACTTGGAATACAATCTGGCGACACATTACCTCATAAAGAACCTTGAACACATATTGTACTCCCTGATCCTATTTCAAATTAATAGGTTGTCAATAGATCCTTTACCAAAAGTTGACATATTCTACGTTGAATATTTATTTAAAAAAAATTATGGTATTATGGATCGTTGCTTTCTAAGATTGTAGTTTTCAAAATTGGCCTCTCCAAGTCCCTCTTCTTTCTAAGTTTATATATCTTGTTTGTTTTTCAACATTTTAGTTAGCCATATTATGTTTGTTACTAGCTTTAAACTTGATGTCATCTTCTACTGTGAACTTTATGTGATTTCAGAATCGAAATAGTTATACCTCTTTCATTCGTATCAAGTAATCCTTTGTATATCCCAACAATTCTTCTACAACAATTCCTTTCTTTTGCCGTTTCCGAACCATCAGTAGCCATTATTGTCAAACACAATCTGTCTAATTTTTGTTGATGTTATGTATTTGCAATGTTCATTTTTATTAAATAAATAGATTGTGGAAGAACTGAAAAAAACAAATAACATAAGTATTACATCGGGTCCAAGTTACTATATCCAAAATACTCCAGACACTGCTTCTGGTGCCTTGTTTCCTCAAATATTCGTTGTATTCTAGACAGTACATGCAACACCAATCATTTTCGAAGTGAGCTATTTGCGCAAGTGTGGTCAATGTAAATGTATCCCTTGCCTGTAATAATAATAACAACACGTCAATTTTTTTTCAAGGCATCTAGTTGTAAATGGTATGAATCTTATAGATTTGAATTATACCTCAATCTTAGATATCACCTTCTTCTCACATAACATAGCAATTGAGGAAGGACAAATCTTGACCACTCTTTACATAGGCAGAGTTAGCAAAACTATGTTTTGCAATTGTCTTACGTGATAATTATTATTAATCCATATTTTAGTCAGCTCCTATCGAAGCCGATATAATTAGTCCTATATAAAGTTAATCTTAAATTTTTGACCTTATCTCTTGACCAAATTATTGAAGTATTCTCAGTCATGTTCTGCATTGTGTGATCTAGCCATCCGTGTCTATTCTACCTTCTAACCCAGTGAATGAAACCTACACATATTGATCCGTAATTTGATATTGTTGATTTGTCATCAAGAGGTCGCATGATTTGAGAATGTAAAAATATAAAAAATATTCAATAAACATCGGAGGAGAAATTTAGATTTATGATTTAGAGTTTTTTATGATGATTTTGATGAACAAACATAATTTTCAAACAAATATTTTAGAATGCAAATACATTTTCCCGGTCAATAAGGTTTTATATCGGTAATTGAGTGAAAGTTGTTGTCTTTGTAGGTAGTTATCGCGAAACAACTCGACATTGATAGTCTTTCAGGAAAAAGAATGTAATAGTACTTGAGAGAGCTATAATTTTCTCTTACGCGGGTACACCAATTGCCTTTATATAATACGGGTGATCGAACATTCATGATCATATTGTCTTATACGTTCCGGTATCATCCTCGAAATATTTGGTTTTTGTCCTTATCAATCGTGCTAAAAACAACCAATTACATCTTTCACAATACAATATTTCATTTTTTGTGAAGATTATTTTTTTACTTGGTCAATAAAACTCACTAAAAAGAAAAAACTATTATTATACACTACTAATACCAACGCCCACCACCATAAAAACCATCCACCGCCACTTTTTCTTCCACCAATAGTAATGTTGCCGCCTCCACCATTCACAAACACCCGCCACCACTTATATTGACCCTACTTCCACTACCACCATTAGAATTAATATAGTTTTTAGTAAAATTATTAATTAATAAAATTATGTATTTATGTTAGATTATTAATGGGACATTTATAATAGAAAATTAATTAATCATTATGAACAATCAATGAGACACTAATTAATAAAACGTTTAAAAATGGTTGAGTTGAACAAACCCCATCGGTAAATTTATCTTTGCCAAGGATAAATCCTGACCACTCTTTACATAAACAAATCGATAATTAATAATTTCATATGTTCTGATGTTGATTGGTGTCACTCGTTTAGTTATTACATAGCATGGAAATTGATTGCACCAATTTTTTTAAATGGACATGTGTTTTATTTAGTTTATTTTAGCATTAGAATGATCAACCACGTTTTATACTTTATAATATATTACACATTTTGTGGCGTTATGAAATTAGCATAATATGTTTTTGTTCACCAATACCCTCCACCACCATAAAACCGTACAAATCCACTTTTTTTATCCACCACCACCTAGTGGCGGAGCCAAGGGTTGACTAACCTGGCTCTAACCCCTTAAATTTTTAATAACTACATAATTTATTTAATTTATTTTGTAAATAGTACTTTGTCCATATATATTTATGGTTTAGTCCACCAAAGTTTACATGTTTCTTTTTTTTTAAAAAAAATAGGCCTCCTCAATGTCAAATTTTGACTCCACCACTGCCGCCCATCCCATGTAGGTTGTTGGACGTAATTCTAATTTTCAATCACAAATGACATGTATGAGGTTTAGATTCAGAAAAATTTCGTCAATTGATTAGTTTCATATTTTTTTTCGTGTATATATTCTTTTTTGTATTGCAATCAATTTTATTTTAACATTAAAAAATCATGATTTATACGATATAGTACCAAAGATAACATGGGTACCATTTGGGTGATCCAACTACGATCATGAAAACTATTTTCTTGTATGATATCATCCCTGAAATATATGGTACCTTCATTTATCAAAAGTGTTAAAAACAACCAACCACATCTTCCACACTACGATGTTATCGATGTTGTAACGAAAGCACAAAATTAATATTGTCCATCACTACTCACCAGCATTCACCGTCACTACTTCTTCCACCACAAACCAAGGGCGGAGCCAGGATTTTGAGAAGAGAGAGAGAGAAAAAAAATCTTGGCAAGTTGGATACATTAGAAAAATGGACTTTGTAAGATTTTGTTTTATCACTTTGTATCCAATTTTACAATAAAAGAACAAAAATAAATATAATTGTGCTTGGCTCCGCCCTTAACCACCACCAATCTTTCGGCCTCCATCTCTTCTACTACTCACTGTCGCAGAAAATGTCTATTGATATTATTTATCAAAATTACTTATTAATAGAAATAAATATTATAATTAATTAAGAAAACATTTATAATTAAAAAATGATTAATCATTTATTATGAGCAATTAATGAAACACTAATTAATAAAACACTTTATAATGAATACATTATTTATTATGTGCAATTAGTGAAACACTAATTAATAAAGCAATTATGGTATTTAAGTTGAACAAACCACCATTGTTGATTTATCTTTTATATCTATTCCAACCAAGGTGGAACACTGGTTAGAGGCCACTCTTATGACACAATAGGTCATGAGTTCGAACCTCCCGTTATAATTTTTGAAATTCCAAATCTTGACTTGAGTGCTCATTTTTCATTCATAATATTGTAATGAACGCCACACGTGCGAGATATAGGGGGTGGTCTAAGGAACCACAACCCTTGATTTATCTTTGTGTGGACAAATCCCGACCACCACTAACAAAGGGAAACTTATCCAAGCTATGTTTTATACTAATGATGGGATGTTTGATTTCGGTTTTACTACCTTGATATTCGATCTCATAATATGTTGTGAACCCTTATGGTTTGGGTGACTTTTTTATTTAGCAGGATTAAGTTTTATCCCATGTTGGTAGGCTTTATCAAAGGATCATGAGGGGTTCCTGTAGAAATAATATGTGAAAAAGTCACAATATGTTGAATCGGTTTTGGTTTAGCATAAAAGCATATGTGTTTCGCCGGTTTTCAACTTTTGCTTGCAATTGTTAATACCGATTTTCAACCTTTCTCTGTTAAAGGTTGGTTGTTGTTATCCTTTTGTTTTTGGCATGAGAAATACAACATAGTGGTAAAAAAACGATGCGATCATATTTGGAGAAGTTGGATGCAAAATTGAGGTAACAATCTTGTTAGTCAATTATTTTCCTGTTTTAAGAAAAGCCTATTTTTATTTGATATATATATATTGCTTTTGCTTAAACGAAATAGTTGGTACAATTGATATGTCTATTCCATTATGTATGTGTGGATGTTTGTGTGATTCAATTGTTTCCGGTTAAGTAAAACTATTATTATCTTGCTTTGTTGTGTGATATCAATCGTTTAGGCTTACGAAATTTGGTGCAATTGCGGTGCTTTAATGTTTATGATAATTCAATTGCTTCCAATTAAGTAAAACAATTGTTATTTTGCTTTATTGTGTAGTATCAGTTGTTTAGGCTTACAAAATTTCGGTGCAATAGTGAAACCTTGATATATATATATATATATATATATATATGTTGTTTCTATTGTATCCGGTTGAGGTGAATAATTATGCAAGTTGATTTATTGGTTTGTATGAATTATTTATGGCTTAACGAATGAATATGTTGACGGGACGAGTTGTTTAGTCCAATTCGATTCCGGATAAGATAAACTAAGTTAATTCTGATCTTAGTTAGACTTATCAAAGTGGAGGTTTCGGTTATTCAAGTCTAGCCGAAAGCCTAAACAAGGAAATGCTAGTTAACTAACCTAGTATTTTGCTTGTTTGAAATCTAAAGGTCTAAGTTATATGGATAATTAGAACCTGGTGAGAAAAAGGGAGTTTATCTTTGTTTTGGTCTTATTAAATGAAGCGGTTGTATTCATACAATCGGTTTAGCAAAGGAACTAAGTTGCTTAGTTGATTTTTTGGTTTGCTAAACTAGTTGGGAAAATTGTTTCGGGCAATTATTTCCATGATAACATATCAAAACATAATTACTTTGTAGTTTCGGTTTTGATATTGGTTATCAAAAATGGTATGTGGAACCCTCGTGCTTGACTCAACATGTTGCAAGTCTATTTTGATATTTGTAAGATCCTTTTCGTGTTGTCCATTATTTTTTTGTTTCTTTGTCATTTTTGTGACAAAAAGGAGGAGAAATATATGGAATAAACAAGTGATGCTGGTATCAATTTTATGGTTGATTGGTGTCACTAGGGAAGAGGACAATGGTGCTTGAACGTTTATCTAACGAATGAGGAAAAGCACAGACTAAGGGGGAGTAACATATCATATGATTGAGATACCAAAGACGTGCGGATTGAAAATATACCCATCTCACCTTTAGGGGGAGTATGAGCTTTGTTATTATAATTTCAACAACGGCATTTTAAGGATTAAATTAATGCATGTTATGTGTTGTTGAATTCGGGAATCAAGCGTATGTGTAATGAATTATTGTAATTTGTTTATCCATACAATTGTAAGAGTTTTGTCACTAAAATTGACAAAGGGGGAGATTGTTGGAGCATAGCTCGGTTGAACCCACCAAGCGTTGGTATGTCAAGTTTGGTTGTCATATTTTGGTGAGCCAAAACTCATTTAAGAGTCGCTTGATTTAAATGTACTAGAGTTAACTTCGTATAGGTTAGGTTGAAAGTATTAGGGTGAGACATTACAAGTATTGCGAAGACTTGAAGAAGTGAAGAAGAATGGAGCTACAACCACAACACCATCCTTCCACTTGAGGTTAGTGATATTTGACTTGAATTGTTTCATTCCCTAACGTATCTTTCAAGTCGTGCATATTGAAAACATAAAATTGCGAAGCATGAACACTCTAGATAGATATAGTATTAAGGAATATAATATGAAGTTTCTTGCTTAACCATTAAACTTTGTATATAAGATATCGACATAATCGTATGAATGTTATTGTGATTATGTATGGGTATGAGGTGAGGATTTCATCCTAGGGAACAATGTTTACATGTGTTCTAAGGAAGTAAGTTCATGATATGTTTTGTGAACCGAAAAGGAAATCGCCAGGCATTATTGGGGATGTTCTTCATTACATATCTTATGAATGACCAATATGTGTGATTAGTATAACCGCTCATGACTTGTTTGTATTCTTGGTAAAACTATTCACATGAGGCCTGACTTATGTATTGGTATGACTTTTATTAGTGAAACCGATCTTAAGTAATCGCTTGGGGTATGATCGGGTTGTGAGTGTCTGAACTTATTACTGGGAGAAGAGGAACCGATCCTAGTAATAGGTGCAGGGCATCACAAGTGGAACCGATCCCTGTATGAGGTGCAACAAGGTTTATGGAAGAAAGTGAAACCGATCCTATGAACATGTGCACCACGTTTTTGGGAAGGGGGAACCGATCATATGGACATGTGCAGTGCATACAAGTTAGATATAAAATATATGTGGGGAACCAATCCTAGTACCTAGTCAGCCGTATCTTTGGTAAGCTAGTGTAACTATGCATAGTACTCACATGGTGGTAGAACCGAAACTTGTTTTGGTAGAACCGTAAACCCATGAGTTGTGATTGAGTGTTACTTGATCAATCACGTAGTTCTTGAAAGTCAGATGAACCAATTCTAAACTTTTTTGGAAGCGTGGTAAATCGGTTTCAAGTGAGGAAGTATGAAAAAGGACTTGCAAGAGTAAGATGTCAACACACTTTGAACATAGTGCATTAATGCTTATTCTATATTGTTCAAAGATATTCCTTAACGCCTAAGAAGAAAGTAAATCCCAATATCGAATTTAAATAAGTTAAGAATCTTTTTAATTAAGGGTTTTTAATTATATATGGAAAATAAGAATTAATAATGTGCATTTGCTAATTAAAGATTTTCCAAGGTGATTTCGATCATTATTTTTGGACTGTGCATTCACAGGAATTATGAAAACAGAATTTGGTGGAGTAATGAAAAATATCTTGAGAATATTTTCGGTTTTGGAAATTCCATGGTGTCCAAACTTCCTTGTATAAATACTTTGATTTTGCATTTCTAGCAAACTAATCTTGCGCGACATAGACTTCCTCTTTTGTCTTTGTTACTGGTGAAGCCGCCAATCGGAGAGGAGAGTAATCTAATTAGGTGAAATATCTTACGGCCGCTCAATTTAAAGTCTCCTTTGGGATTGAGAAGCTCTAGCGCGACCCGTTGGTCGGAAACTAGATATTGTGGTTTATCTTTAGTTTTCGTATTGATTTGATTGACTAACGGTGGTTGAACTTTGATTGCACCTAGTTTGTTTATGCTTGAGAATCTTCTCTTCTGATATAAGATTCTCTCAAACTAGTTCAAGGTTTCGACATGGATCTTTAGATTGTTGTTATATCTAAAGACGATCTTGTGATAATCCATTGTTAACAGACTCTGTTATGTGTGTGTGATTGATCACAAGAGATTCAAGTAGTTGTGTGCAAGTGTTTATTGAAGATCTAAGAAGATATTGAAGATTTCTGACTTGGTTTTTATAATCTTTGGTGTGCACAATACTTGTTTGGGAAAAAGAGGATCCGACTATAATTGATTTATCCTTTTGGGTAATTTAATAGAATAGTTGAGGAAGATCGACATCAATACGTTTCCTTGTGATTAAAGATATTGATTGGCTTAAACTTAACGATTGCCTTTGGGTGATTGAATATAAGATAGATCTTGGAACCTGGCAAAGGAGTTTATGTTAAGATAAACAAAGGAACCTTTGCGCAACTCTTATCACTTGGTTGAAGAGAGTTGATACCAAACAGATATGTTGTTCCTTTACTATTTGGAATACGAACCAAAGGAATTGGTCCAAGTACGTGACTTGTTTACAGGTTGGAGGCGTGAGAATACATACGGAACTAGGTGAACTATAGGTTTAGTTGCCTGGTTTCAACTATACGAAGTTGGTTTATTTTGGATAACGGCTTAATCCTGAGAGTATTCAATTCTGGACTAGGTCCCGGGCTTTTTATGCATTTGCGGTTTCCTCGTTAACAAAATCTTGTTGTGTTATTTACTTTATATTTCCGCATTATAATTGTTTTATTAATTAAAGTAAATTGCACAAACTTTAATTCCTATTTACTTGATACGTGAATCCTATTGAGTTTGGTTAAGTCTGAACCTTTGTATCAAGTAAGCACACTTTGTTGTTGTATTGTCTCAATCTCGTATCCATGAATGATCACACAAAATGTGAACCGATTTGTTGTATTGTCTCGACTCAGTCCATAGACAATCACTTTCGTGGAAAGGACCTATAGGAAGTAAAAGTAATAGCTTGAGGTATATTTGGGGTACCCTTGCCTTTTCACATTCTATTTTACTCACTATACCATCATTCTATCTACTGAGCCTATGTCAGATGACTATAATAGATTTACAAAGAATATGCTTCGAATCAAGCTTGTCTTGTGAAAAAACATTTAAAAAGACGAGGGTACCCAAATACACCACAATCTTTTTATTTGATCACAACCTATTCAATCTCTACCGTGTATAAACCTCTTGGAGCAACAATCGCTCAAGGAATATTTTAAAACTGTGTCCACTTGAAATAGGGTTAGTCCAGACTGGCCTAATAAAGTGAGAATATCAAAGTCAAGTGGAGATATCCAATACACTTTGTGTGATCGTCTATGGATATGAAATTGAGACAATACTACAACAAAGTGTTCACTTGATAACCGAAATCTTATAAGATAAATATCAAGTGCCTAGTTAACGTACAAGTGTATTTATTTTAATTATAATATAAAAACAATCATAATGCGAAAATAAAGTAAAGCACACACACCTGAATTTTGTTAACGAGGAAACCGCAAATGCAGAAAAACCCGGGACCTAGTCCAGTTTTGAATACTCAGTTGAATTAAGACGCTACAAAAAGTAAACTTGCAACTTCGTGTAGACAATACTAAGTAGACTAAAATCCTAGTTATTCAGCTTCATCAGTATTCTTGTTTTGATAATATCTAACATAACCGAAGTTCTCTATAGATATTTGTTTTGATAATATCTAGCAAAACCGAAGTTCTCAATAGATATTTGATACTAGATATCCTAGCAGAGCAGTCGTTCTCTTTAGGACTTAAATCTAATATACCTTCTTAATGGTTCAATCTTTTAATTATAAAAACAAGATTCCTTTGGATCATATTCCAAATAGTAAAGGATAAACTGTTTGGTTATAAAATTCACTTTATAATTACAATACCGAAATATATGATATAAGCACAGTTAAGGATCTTCTATTTTTAAGACCTATTACCAGATCTGAAGTTCCTCGGTTACAAGATCATACAAGACAATGGTTGCCGAAATAATAAGTCTTGATTACAAGGTTTATGATAAAATCACAAACTACTTGTTGATCTTAAAAAGGGTTATGTTTATTGAAAATAAACAACCTCTTTAATCCCGAAAAATCAAGTCACAGAAAGTTACACCAAGATCAAAACACAAGAACAAAAGTCTTCAAATCTTCAAAGTCTTCAATCTTCGATTTAATCTTCAAGGTAACAACCTGCAACAACAAACTTGATTCCTTATTGATTTGTCGCATAGAACGGAGTCTGTTAACAATGGAAAATAAATGAATCTATCTTACGGATCTAGAAAGACTTAGATCCGTAGAAACGTTGATCTTTGATCTAGTTTGAGTGTGCCTTATACCTGAAGAGAATGTTCTCAAGAATACACAAACTAGGTGCAATCAAAGTTCAACAATCGTTAGTAAATCAAATCAATCGAAAACTAATAATAAACCGCAATTATCTAGTTTCCCACCAACGGTACTAATAGATCTTCTCAATCCCAAAGAAGTCTTTAAACTGAGCGGCCGTAAGAAATTTCGCCTAATTAGGTTACTTTCTTCTCCGAATAGGCGGCTTCACCAGTAAAAACACAACTAGGTAGTTTTGCTGGCTCTAAGGATTAGTTTGCTCAAAATGCAAACTTCAATATTTATAGACAAGGAAGTTTGGACACCAAGGAATTTCCAAAACCGAATATTATCAAAGATATGCAATAAAAACAAAATCGGTTTTCATAATTCCTGGAAATGCTTTGTCCAAATATTGACCGAAATCCCAATAGAAAAGTCTATAATCAGTAAATGCATATTACTAATTATTATTTTCTAAAGATATGCATTTATTTGTTGGAAAATAAACAGCATATAAAAACTAAGAAACCTTAAATAAAAGATTCTCAATTTATTTCGATCCTAGGATTTTCCTTAAGTTATTAAGGAATATATTTGAACAATTAATGATAAGAGTTATTGCACATGTTCAAAGTATGTTGACATCTTTACTTTGCAAGTCCTTTTTCATACTTACAATCTTGGAAACGATTTTCCACACTTCTAAACAAGTTTATAATTAGTTTATCTGAATTCCAAGAACTATTTGATTAATAATCCTATCAAATCACCAATCATGGGTTTCACGGTTCTGCCAAAACAAGTTTCGGTTCTACCTCTATTTGATTATTGTGCATAGTCATACTAGTTACCAAAATTTGGCAGACTAGGTACTAGGATCGGTTCCCCACAACTTATGGTAACTACTTGTATTCGGTTGCACATTTCCATAGGATCGGTTCCCCCAATACTAAAAACTTGTTGCACATGTTCATAGGATCGGTTCCCCCATCTACTAAAAACGTGTTGCACCTCTTACAAGGATCGATTTCCCTCTTGCAAATTTGTTGCACCTCTTACTAGTATTGGTTCCCCAATGACTAAATAAAAGTTGTTATTTACAATCCATCGATCATACCATCTTGAGTGATTACTTAAGATCGGTTTCACTAATAAAAGGTCATACCATAAGTCATGCCTTGTGAATAGTTTTACCAAGATATATAAACAAGTTTATGAGAGGTTATACTAAACACACATATTGGTAATTCAAAATAGATATGCAATGAATAACACTACCAATAAGTCTAGTGATTTCCCTTTCAATTCACAAAACAATTTTATGAACTTACTTCCTTTAAACGAATGTAAAACATTGTTTCCTAGGATGAAATCTTCACTCATACCCATACATAATCACAATAGCATTCATATGATCATGTCGATGTATTATAAACAAAGTTTGATGGTTAAGCAATAAACCTCGTATTGTATTCCTTAATACTATGTCTAACTAGAGTATCATACACAGCTTCGCAGTTATGTTTTCAATATGCACGACTTGAAAGATATGTTAGGGAATGAAATAGTTCAAGTCAAATATTACTAACCTCAAGAGGAAGGATGATGTTGTCATTGTAGCTCCATAATTCTTCACATTCTTCAAGTCTTCATGTAATACTTTTAAGTCTCATATCCTAATACTTTCAAGCTAACCTACACAAAGTTGACTCTAGTACATTTAAATCAAGCGACTCTTAAATGAGTTTTGGCTCACCAAAATATGACAACCAAATTTGACATACCAACGCTTGGTGGGTTCAACTGAGCAATACTCTAACAATCTCCCCCTTTGTCAATTTTAGTGACAAAACTCTTACATCATATGGATAAACAAATTACAAAAATTCATTATACACATATGCTTGATTCCAAGTTCAACAACACAAAACCTGCATTAAATTTAATCCTTAAATGCCGCTGCTGACATTATAATAACAAAGCTAATACTCCCCCTAAAGGTGGGATAGGTAGATTTTCAATCCGCACGTCTTTGTTATTTCATGTAGTTCCTCATAACTACAATCACATGATATGTTACTCCCCCTTAGTCTGTGTTGTCACTATTTTTGTTAGATAAAACGTTTTAGAACCATTGTCTGTTCCCTTAGTGAATCAAACATCACTTGTTTTCTCCATATATTTCTCCCTCTTTTTGTCACAAAATGACAAAGGTACGAGCAAATAAGGACAAACCGAAATAATCTTACAAATCATAAAGACTTGCAAAGCTATGAGAGTTTAGCACGAGGGTTTGGCACACCATTTTGGATAACCAATTATCAAAACCGAAACTACAAGTAATTTGGTTTTAGTATGTTATTAAGTAAACAATTTCCCAAAGAAATTTTCCTTAATAGTTTAGAAAATTCAAAATTGACCAAGCACCTTAGTTCTTTTGCTAAACCGATTTTACAAGTACAATCACTTGTTTTGACAAGGCCAAAATAAAGATCAGAATTAACTCTATTTTCTCTTATCCGGAATCCAATTGGACTAAAAAAATGATCCCAAAAATATTTTGTTAAGCCATAAACAATTCATACAATCCAAATAAATCAACTTGCATAATTCTTTATCTTAACCGGAAGCAATTGAAACAATCATAGACAATAAAGCACCGCAATTGCGCCGAAGTTTTGTAAGCCTAAACAATTGATACCAAGCCATAAAGAAGGATAACAATAGTTTGTCTTAATCGGAAACAATTGAATCACACACAAACATCCATACACAAATAATGGAATAAACATCAATTGTACCGAAAATTTGTTAAGCAAAAGCAAAAAATATGCAATAAAATCATGCTTTCTTAAACAGGAAAATGATTAACTAACAAATTTGTTACCTCAAATTTTGCATCCTCTTTTCCTCATTGTTTTCTCATCCTTTTGCAAAGACATAAGAACAGCAAAACCAACCTTTACCAGAGAAAGGTTGAAATGGTTTTAACTATTACGTGCCAATAGTAATAAACTAATACCAGAGACTCATATGTATACTATATACACAACTTATGAGAAATAAATTGATAATAATATAATCGTGACTCACATATGAGATTAATTATCATCATCATTTTATGATTATTTGATTAAGCAACCCAAAAGGTTAGATATGAAATTCACTAAATCAAAAGTCACAAAATCATAAAAAGGTAACCGATATGAGACCTAATTATCTCATATAATGATAACGACATGGAGCTACATTCATTTGATCAAGAACGTTTAGCATAATATTTTGAATTCCATGAGTATTGAAACTTATCATTCGAGTGTAATCGTTGTGACTATCTTTTGATACTTTCTTGGTTGTCTTTAGAAAAGACTTTGGACTCCATTTAGAAATGGGTTTTAAAGGAGTAGCTTTGTTCTTCCGATTATTTCCTCCTGAAATCCAAGATGAATCTCTTGAGGAAACATAAGGGTAACTGAAATGTTGAAAACTCTGAGAGTTAGCCTTTCTCCAATTTGAAACATCATATCTGGTCTTTACAAAGTTATCTCTCCATAGAAGCCTGATAAGTAGACTTTGAACTATTATTATAATAATTCTTTTGCTCATTTTTAGGACAATGATGACCTGATTTCCCACGAGGGGCATTATTGAGTTCAGTCAATTTTGCGGAAATACGTGCATATATGGCTTTCTCATTCTTTTTACGGAATCTGCATCCCCTTTCCAAGTGTCCTTTATTTCCACAATAAAGGCAATGTTTAACTACACCCGAATCATGTAGTTTAGTGGTACCTTGTTGTGGATCCACTTGTATTGGAGTTTGACGGAATTTACGTTTTCCATCTTTTGCTGAAGATGAAGGTGCTACATATTTTTCTTTATGGAAGAGCAATCTTTTTTGGAAACTTTTGAAGAAATTTCTTCAGCAGAGTCTTTAGGCTTTACAAACTTTGTCTCATGTTTAGCATTCAAAGTTTGTTTACCTTTGTATCCAAATCCTCGAGTGTCATGAGGAACTCTAGTTGACTTCAACATTGAGTCAAGTTGTTTTGTGCTACTATTGAACTTTTTCAAGTCCGCTTTTAGACTCATATTCTCTTTCTCCAAAAATTTTATTTTTTCGAGAGCATTATATAAATCAACCTTAAATTTATCAATTTGAACTTTATAATCAATTTCAGATTCGGTATAATTACTTACCTTGGTGTTCTTTAGATTCTCCAACTCTGTGTATAGCTTCACTTCTCGATCATGACTTTCTTTGATTTGCTCTCTGTAACATTTCATGCATTCAAGATAATTACCAGCACCAATAATATCTATATCATTCTCCAATTCATCAATTTCCCTTTTCAATCTTTCATTCTCTTCATGAAGATCACAGTTGAGTGTCTTTGTCTCTGGAGATGGAGCTGCTCGATTATCACCTTTTTCAATTTGTTTTCTGTATTCTTCCAAGATTTCAAGATAAGTTTGACCATTGCTTACACGTTCTATATCCTTATATAGAATATCAAGTTCCTTTTTAAAACTTTCATTCTCTTTACAAAGTCTATCACATTCAAGTGCCTTTGTTTCTGAAGTTACTTCAGTATCCTTTTCAGATATTCAGAAATTGTTGTGAAAGCTTTGTTCTCTTGATCCTTGGAATAATTAAGGCTATCACCATCATTTTGTTCTCTATTCTCTACACATTTCTGTAATTTTTGAGAAGGAGAAGATGCATATTTTGAAGAACTCCTTTTCTTTTGTCTTAATAACTTTCTAAATTGTCGTGCAGTCGTATCAACACTATAATTCTCGGTTTTTGTATCCGAAGAACAAGTCTTAGTTACAGTTTTAAGGGTAATACCCTCTTCATTATTGAATTGGTGTTTAAGGTCAGAGATCTTTAATTTACCAACTAGAGCGTTTCTAGATAGGGTGGAAAGATCATTAGCTTCCATGATGGAATGCTTTTTAGATTCGTATCTTGGTGGTAAAAACCTTAAAGTTTTACACACAATATATTTATCTGGAATAGTTTTTCCTAAAGCGTGAGAGGCATTCACTATTTCAAAAAAAAATTGATCAAACTCATCAAAGGTATAATCTTCATCCATACAAAGGTTTTCCCATTTAGAAGCTAGGGTTTGAAGCCCTGCTTATTTTTCAAAGGAATTCCCTTCAAATACGATATTAAGAATATCCCAAGCCTCCTTTGATGTTTTACACTTGGTTACAGGATGATGGAGGTCTCGAGTTACAGCATGTATAATGGCGTTTAATCCATAAGAATTTTGATTCGAAAGCAATTTTTCTTCATTATTGAATTCTTTCAATTCCTTTAGTCTAAACTCAGTGGTGAGTTGTTGACCATTACTTTTGTGTGTCCATACCCATCAATAACTAAAACCCAATTGTTAAAGTCATGAGATTTAAGAAAAGACTGCATATCAATTTTCCACCATAGATAGTTTGAACCATCAAGCCTTGGAGGTACGTTAACTGAATCAACCATTTCATTCAAAACTTATAGGTTGGATCACACCAAACAAATATTGTTAGATATTTTCGTGTTTGCCTGCTCTGATGCCAATTAAAAAGACGAGGGTACCCAAATACATCGTAATCTTTTTATTTGACCACAACCTATTCAATCTCTACAGTGTATAAACCTCTTGGAGCAACAATCGCTCAAGGAATATTTCAACACAATGTCCACTTGAAATAGGGTTAGTCCGGACATGCCTAACAAAGTGAGAATATCAAAGTCAATTGGATAAATCCAATTCACTTTGTATGATCGTCTATGGATATGAAATCGACACAATACTACAACAAAGTGTTCACTTGATAACCGAAATCTTATAAGATAAATATCAAGTGCTAGTTAACGTACAAGTGTATTTACTTTAACTATAATATAAAAACAATTATAATGCGAAAATAAAGTAAAGCACACACACCAGAATTTTGTTAACGAGGAAACTGCAAATGCAGAAAAACCCTGGTACCTAATCCAGTTTTGAATACTCAATTGAATTAAGATGTTACAAAAAGTAAACCTGTAACTTCATGTAGATAATACTAAGTAGACTAAAATCCTAGTTACTCAGCTTCAGCAGTATTTTTGTTTTGATAATATCTAGCAGAACTGAAGTTCTCTATAGATATTTGTTTTGATAATATCTAGCAGAACCGAAGTTCTCAATAGATATTTGATACTATATATCCTAGCAGAACAGTCGTTCTCTTTAGCATTTAAATTTAATACATCTTCTTAATGGTTCAATTGTAAAAACAAGATTCCTTTAGATTGTATTCCAAACAGTAAATGATAAACTATTTGGTAACAAAACTCACTTTATAATCACATACCGAAACATATGATAAAAGAACAATTAAGGATCTTCTATTTTTAAGACATGTTACCAGATCCGAAGTTCCTCAGTTACAAGATCAAACAAGACAATGATTACCGAAATAATTAGTCTCGATTACAAGGTTTATGATAAAATCACAAAGTACTTGTTGATCTTAAAAAGGGTTATGTTTATTGAAAATAAACAACCTCTTTAATCCCATAAAATCAAGTCACAGAAAGTTACACCAAGATCAAAACACCAGAACAAAAGTCTTCACATATTCAAAGTCTTCAATCTTCGATTTAATCTTCAAGATAACAACCTGCAACAATAAACTTGATTCCTTATTGATTTATTGCACATAACGGAGTCTATTAACAATGGCAAATCAATGAATCTATCTTACGGATCTAGAAAGACTTAGATCCGGAAAAAAACGTTGATCTTTGATCTAGTTTGAGTGAGCCTTATATCAGAAGAGAAGGTTATCAAGAATAAACAAACTAGGTGCAATCAAAGTTCAACAACTGTTAGTCAATCAAATCAATCGAAAACTAATAATAAATCGCAATTATCTAGTTTCCCATCAACAATACTAATAGAGCTTCTCAATACCAAAGAAGTCTTTAAACTGAGCGGCCGTAAGAGATTTCGCCTAATTAGGTTACTTTCCTCTCAGAATAGGAGGCTCCACCAGTAACAACACAACTAGGTAGTTTTGCTGGCTCTGAGGATTATTTTGCTCAAAATTCAAACTTCAATATTTATAGACAAGGAAGTTTGGACACCATGGAATTTCCAAAACCGAATATTCTCAAAGATATGCAATAAAAACAAAATCTATTTTCATAATTCATGGAAATGCTTTGTCCAAATATTGACCAAAATCCCAATAGAAAAATCTATAATCAGTAAATGCACATTAAAAATTATTATTTTCAAAAGATATGCATTTATTTGCTGGAAAATAAATAGCATATAAAAACTAAGAAACCTTAAATAAAAGATTTTCAATTTATTTCGATCCCAGGATTTTCCTTAATCTTTTAAGGAATATCTTTGAACAATTAATGATAAGAGTTACTACACATGTTCAAAGCACGTCGACATTTTTACTTTGCAAGTCCTTTTTCATACTTATAATCTTGGAAACGATTTTCCACACTTACAAACAAGTTTAGAATTGGTTCATCTGAATTCCAAGAACTATGTGATTGACTATCGTATCAAATCAACAATCATAGGTTTAACGGTTCTGCCAAAACAAGTTTTGGTTCTACCTCCATGTGAGTACTATGCATAGTCACACTAGTTACCAAAATTCGATTGACTAGGTACTAGGATCAGTTCCCCACAACTTATGGTAACTACTTGTGTTCGGTTGCACATGTCCATAGGATTGGTTCCCCTAAAACTACAAACTTGTTGCACATGTTCATAGGATCGGTTCCCCGATCTACTAAAAACATGTTGCACCTCTTACAAGGATCGATTCCCCTCTTGTAAATTTTTTGCACCTCTTACTAGGATCGGTTCCCCAATGACTAGATAAAAGTTTCTATTTACAAGCCATCGATCATATCATCTTGAGTGATTACTTAAGATCGGTTTCACTAATAAAAGGTCATACCAATACATAAGTCAGGCCTTGTAAATAGTTTTACCAAGATACATAAATAAGTTTATGAGCGGATATACTAAACACACATATTGGTAATTCAAAATAGATTTGCAATGAATAACACTACCAATAAGCTTGGCGATTTCCCTTTCGATTCACAAAACAAGTTTATGAACTTACTTCCTTTAAACTAATGTAAAGCATTATTTCCTAGGATGAAATCTTCACTCATACCCATACATAATCACAATAGCATTCATATGATCATGGCAATGTCTTATATACAAAGTTTAACGGTTAAGCAATAAACCTCGTATTGTATTCCTTAATACTATGTCTAACTAAAGTATCATACACAATTTCGCAGTTATGTTTTCAATATGCACGCCTTGAAGGATATGTTAGAGAATGAAACAGTTCAAGTCAAATATTACTAACCTCAAGAGGAAGGATGATGTTGTCGTTGTATCTCCATACTTATTCATATTCGTCATGTCTTCATGTAATACTTGTAAGTCTCATATCCTAATACTTTCAAGCTAACTTATACGAAGTTGACTCTACTATATAATCAAGCAAATCTTTAAATGAGTTTTGATTCACTAAAATATGACAATCAAACTTGACATATCAACGCTTGGTGGGGTTCAACTGAGCAATGCTATAACACCATTCTATAATAGATTTTATAAATTGGATAAATTAGCTAGCAGTTGGTGTACCCGGTTTATGAACCGTGGTCAACTGAGTTCGGTAGTCTAGTAGGGTTTGCGAATTCGATTCACGAGCCGTAAAACCCTGACTTGTGAGCATGCCCTACGGTTGGCAAATCGTTGTACCAACTGTCCCGATTATGTTTAGCAGATGCTTAAAGACTTATATTTTAATATTTTTACTTGTTAGAACTCTATTAAATACTTCTAAGACTTCATTGATCACTTAAACACTTATATGTGTGAATCGTGATTAATTTCATAGGTGTTTAATTGAACATCAAATAGCTTTTACTTCTTTGTCTAACTTGTCAAACTGAGCAGTCATTATACACGGTTCAGTAACCGAACCTATGTGTATAGAATTTTTTATTGTAGTTTGGAGACCTAATTTGTTTACTTGATTCTCAAGTTATCTTAGCTTGAATTCTAAGCTAACCATGGTCTTTGAAAACTATAAATAGAGCATCTTTGTCAACTAAGAAAATCAACCTCTGACACTTTGTGTCCTTGTTGATTTTGGAGTCGCCTCTATATATTGACCTTTTAGGTCTAGGACTAAAGGACTTCGCTTGGAGATTCATGAAGCAGGGTTCGACTATCTTAACCTTGATAGTTCATGTATTCTTATCTTGCTTTTTTGTTATCGAGGTTTTCGTAATCTCTTTCAGGCAAGATAGATAGTAATCGCAAAGTTCTTTTCGTCTCAGATTTTTTGATTTCTCAAGATAGATATCTAAAGACTAATCATCTTTCGACGATTGTTCTTGAGAGGTGGTTTAATGAATAGGGATAATTGGACTTTAATACTCAGGTTTTGTCCAACACTTGGCTTTGGTCTAACATTTGTCCAACGTTAGGGCTTGGTACCTGGACTAGACGTTGACTCCAGCTGACCCGTTTAAGTCATGACGTGTATGATGTTAGTTATTACGTAATTACCGGGGGTTTACTCAATAAATACTTTTGTAGATTTGTATAGATTTAAAAAAGAGTCATGAAAAAAAATAACTTTCGGAGAGTTCTAAGGAGTTGGAAAAATAGTTGCAAAGTTTTGTAGAGTTGACCTAATTCTTGTGGAGATTTGTAAAGTTCTAAAAAGTTGTGAAAATAAGATTTCTAGAGAATTGTATAACAACCAAACATGACAAATATAGAGATTTGTAGAGTTCTATAAAATATTTCCTATCAAAAACAATTCTTGAAAAACGTTGATTGCAAATTAAATTGAGCAATAATCATAATCTGAAACACTTTAGCCATCAATGGAAATTTTCATTTCAACAAATAACAAAATCAAAAAAGTTTGATCGTATCATATGACATATACGTGTGTGTATGTATGCATTCATGCATTAAGGATATAACTAAAAGAGATAGAGAAAGAAAAATGGATCTAGCGTATGTATCTTGCATCAACTTGAAAGAAAATAAAATAATATCAAAAAAAAAAAAAGATAATAAATGAAGGTTTAAATTTGAACGCGCAATTGGGGGATATGAAAACTAATTGGGGGATATAGCTAAAAGACAAAATAGGAGTCCCAATAGCAATTCTGGGTCACCCCTTATGTAATTATTTTTTTAATTCCTAATCTACCCCTCGCTAATTAGGTTTAGTGGTTAATAATAATTAGAAAAAATCTTAAGTATTTGGGGGGATAGATTAGTGTGTATTTTTATTTGTGTTTGGGTGAGAGTAGAAGGAGGGAAAAAAATATTTGAGAGGAATTTCTTTTTTTGAAAATGGAAGATGATTGTGATGAGAGAATTACTTCTAATAAGAGGTTGAAAAATTAATTTTTTTTCTTTGAATCCACCATTGTTGCAGCTGAAAAAGCTTGGTGCCAGCATGGTATTCACCAAAAACCCATGCCGGCAATTGTTGGAAATGTTCATAAATTTCCTATCTTCAGAATGTTGATTTTTTTTTCTGGTTTTGAACAGGTACCGGCATGGTAATCTAGTTTTCGAGCATGCCGGTACCTATTCTGGCATAGTATTTTGCTTAAATTTCTATGCCAGAACAGGATGAAAAGTATCCAGAATGTTGATTTTTTTTTTTCACTTGACTACCGACATTGATAGGAAATTCTCGAGCATGCCAGTATCATGTTCCGGCATATGGTCTTCATCAATTCCGGCATGGTCTTCATCACTTTCGTTTTGAATTTTTTCTGGTATTAATTAGTCCACTGCCGGCATGGTCAGTTGATATGAAGACCATGCCGGTATTGTTTTCCGGCATAGCATGTTGCTTTATTTTCTATGCCGGAAAACAATACCGGCATGGTCTTCATATCAACTGACCATGCCGGCAGTAGACTGATTAAAACCAGAATAATTCAAAACGGAATTGATGAAGACCATGCCGGAATTGATGAAGACCATATGTCGGAACATGGTACCGGCATGGTCTTCATTAATTCCGGCATGGTCATCATCACTTTCAGCATGATCTTCATCACTTCCGAATAAATAAAAAAATTGTTTCCAAAGTGAGGAGAAGAGAATTTATATAGAGTGGGGAGAGTTTAGAATTTGAAAGGGAATGGGGAATATTTGGGTTTCAAAGCTCTACCCCTAAATCAATAGTATAAAGCATAGTTTAGCTAACTTTGCCTATCTGAGTGGTGGGATTTAATCTTGGCAAAGATAGATCTACGGTTGTGGGTTGTTCAGCTTTAATGTTAGTTTAAGTGTTTTATTAATTGGTGTTGTCTCATTAATTTCTCATAATAAATGGTTTATTAATTTTTATTTCTCCTAATTAAATTAATAAATGCATATTACATTAATTTCTCAAATGATATTATTAGTGTTTTATGAATTGGGGTCTTATTAATTGTTTATGATGAATGATTTATTAAATTTTTATTTCCCTTGATTAATCTAATAAATATATAATTTCATTAATAAATAATTTTACTAAAAATTACCTCAATTGAAACTATTAAACATAAGTGATGGTTGTGATCGGGAATAAAGATGCATGTAACGGGCTCAGATCACATGTCCCGTATTTTCCTGTTTGTTCATGTCCTAGCCAACGAAAGTACGCCACCTATTTTTCGCTATATTGTTTTATTTGTAAATTCATGGCGAGATTATATTAACCTAACGTCGTTGTAGATCACTAAAACTACCCTGCCTTTAGTTCTTTGTCTTTTCAAAGATGAATTTATATCTACTCCTCCCGCCTCTCTGATAACCTTAAATAACATGTTAAAGATCGTAAAAACAATAACTATTATATAACGAGTGCAAATATTTTTTTGAGAAAATAAATAAAAGGGGATCGTCGTTCAGATCCACAACCACAAATTTAATCCAGTTTGATGAAGCTGGTAGTGTTCAAATAAAAAAAAATGTTAAGTTCACGAAAGATTTGTTTTAAGTTGAGAGAACGAAAATTCAAAAGAGGGTGAAAACAAGCGGAAGAAAACTAGTGGAAATATGATTAAGAAAGAAAAAAAGAGTTATAATTGAGAAAACCTCTAAAGAAAAATAGAGAGGTTTGAGTTTCGAACCCAAAACTAAAATCACCATCCACAGATTACTACTCATAAAATTAGGTCTCTAAACCTACCACTAAAATCGTGTATAACTCTATTTTAGATTTATAAAATGAAGAGCAAAGTACAATCGATAGTTCATCGAATGTTGCTTTCAATTTAGGATGAGGATTCAAAGTATAATTGAAACTATAATTGTTTGGGTTGGGATTTTATGTTAGTTGATTGCGAATTTATCATATATTTACTGGACCGTAATGACTATATAAACAGAAAATTTCGTGAATATTATCATGACCAATGAGAACCATGAAAACAAGCGTGTCATATTAGGCGTCGTTATCTATTACTTAAACATTTTTAGAGAAAACAGGTGGTGCACTGTCATTGGTTGGGTGGCGCAATGTCATGTTAAAAATTATAGTAAATAAATTACTCTATTAATGGTTATATAAATAAATTTTTATTAACTAATACTTAGATTTTCTAACAATTATATAATGTCCATAATGGTGGTTATGGTGGAGTTGATGAGCAGTGGAGTGGAGATGACAAAAAATTTATGGTGTTATGGACAGTTGTGGCGGAAGCTATTTCGGTAACAAGAGTGGTGATGGATGGTGTTTTGGGGGTGGTAACTATTGTTGTACAATCTTTGCCGGTTAAAAATAAAATGTACTCATGTCCTTCAACTATACTAGCAGGTATTTGATTATTTTTTTTTTGTTTTTCCAAATCGAGATAGTTGCATAATCTTATATCACAGTCACCTTTTTGCTTGCTCTCACATCAATTTTTTTTAATTTTTTTATATGACTTTGAACCTTAATCAAGACAAACGGCAAAAAAGGACAATTATGGTTATTTCATCAAACATGGTATGGTTTTATTTTGGATGTTCCACCGGGATTTCGACAAGAACAATTGGGGGGTGATGGGCTTAATCTCAATTTTTCAATGGATTATGTTATTTTCATGAAGTTCATTTCCCCGAAAATATATTTTCCATGGTCGCTTTATTCTTTATATTCTCAAACTTTGATCATATTGCTAAATATTTTATCTTAACTTTGTTGTTATGGATTTTTATAATGTTAGGCTTTTGCGTACATAATACCGTGGTTTTGAAACAATATTATTATAAATGATAGAACAATTATTTCTTTTGCGTACATGTTTAATACTATAACTCTATAAGATAGTGCAAAGAAGATATTGACAACACACACATGTTTACAGCTATTATTTTGTCATCGAGACTCTTTTTCTACCTTATTAAGAGGTTTTCTCGGGCGAGCTTAGATGAGAAAAAATAATGCCAATTGATTGTAAGAATTATTACGCATCCAAGAGATTTATAACGCATTTCACACAAAAATATCCCTTGCTAAATGTTTTGACGTTATTTTTATTCAATGATGGATAACATGGTCTATTGTTATTCAATGTTTTGACATTATTTAGCTAACCATGATTTCATCATTTTTTGTGCATGGAATAACCTCACATTTGGAAGGTTAAGATCGTAGAATTATATGAGCTTTGAGGAACATGTGATCTTATTGAATTCGTAAGAACTAGAATGTGATATTTATTGTTGAGTCCATACTAGGTTTTAATATTTTTGGACTATTTTTAAGGGGGGAAGGTTAACAAGGATCTGGACATTTTTAAGGCCTACCGAACTATCTAGGACGGATGAACTCATGCGACGTAATTCAATGATTTGGTTTTGCACGATCATTAAAATAGGGTAAATTCAGAAGTGCAATATCATTTCAAATGACCCATAAAATACCTTTGTAAACTTTAAAACACATAACATTTTATTTATTTATTTGGAAAGAGAGTGTGAAAATTAATTATGATTAATTTGTGACTTGAGGATACAACTCCAACATAGTTGGGAAGATGTAAAAGTGTCAAACATTCTAGAAATAAATCATATGTGAGTATATGAAAAAGGATTTGTAGACTAAAGACCGGAAATATCAATCAATTTTTTCTTTATTTTTGATAAGGAGGGCAGAACGACAAATAATAAGTATTAATTCTAATATCGGAACACTGGAAAATGATATTATCAAATAGAAATTGTGCCAGTGCCGTTACGGCACGGGTTAAGCCCTAGTAAGATTAATAAGAAGTGGAGATGGAAATGGGGGATATGATTTTGTTTTTTGATTTTAAGTTTTTGATTTTTTATTTTGTGGGAAGGGTATTTTAATATTTTCATAACCAAAAATAACCCCTTAACACATACCATGGGTTGGGGGAAGTAATTCATATCTCCCAATTAGTTTTCATATCCCTCAATTGCGCGTTCTTAAATTTTTTGTAGAAGTCTCCCAAAATCTTTCATATTTTGCAAGACTTTCTCCAATGCACAAAAACACATAAATGTCATTCAAAGTCTTAAAAATTAGTAAGTATGCAAAGTCGTTAAATTTTCTTGTTTATAACGAGTAACACAAACTTTGAACGAGATTTTATAAGTATATAACGAGTAACATATATTTACAAGGAGTTTTCTAAAATATAGAAAACAACCAGTAATACAATACTTTGGAAATCTATTAAAGTCTCTGGAAATCACAAAATGTATTTAATGAGTAAACCGTTGTAATAATTTTTTTATATCTTTTGTGACAATGTCTAACCGTGTCCCCTCAAACAATCAAACACGTGGACGATCCGAATTATCTCTCCACACATCTAAGAGATATGTGGCTAAGATTTCATTTACTCATCTCTTACACGAACAGAAACCCGTTTGCCTTCTTCTTCTTAGAATCCAGACACAAAAACCGCAAGTCTCAAAGCCATCTTCATCTCCTTTTTTTTTTCCCCATATCGACACCATCCCCTCTATTTTTTTTCTTTCTTATCTGTGATTGAAGACTCGAGATTTCAGATTGAAATTAATCTTCTGCCCCAAAGTTATCAGATTGAAATTAAGTTTCAGATTTAATTCTATGTGATTAATCACATATGGGAATTTATTTTCTTCGATTTGTTTCTCTATACCCTAAATCATAACCCTCGAACCCATTAACTATATGCCTTCAAGTTTTGATTTCGTCTTGATTTTGAGCTCTAATTTTCGGTATTGTGATTCGATGAAGTTATAAAAAGAAGCTTAACGTATGCTGTTTTCGTATTTGATTCATGGTTTTGAAGTTTTTTCGTGTATTCAATTTTGGTACAAAAGGTAAATTTTGAGGTTGGGATAAATTAGGGTTTGCTGGTTGCAGTTTTTTAGAATACCCGAAGATTGAAACATTAGGTTTTTTTCGGATTTGTAACGTGTTTATGATGTAATTGGGTTTGTAATTAGGTTATTCTTCTCTACGGATTATGCATGATTTCCTTTGTTTTCCTGTTATCATTTTGGGTTCTTGATTTTTGTTTATCAGATAATTGAATTTATGAGGTTGAAGGCTAACAATTGAAATGGACGGAAGAAGAGACATTGCTTTTTAATTTGGGGATGAACACGAAATTAAGGTTCTTCTTCGATTACTGTTAACAATCATTCAACTTTTTAATTTGGGGAAGAACACGAAATTAAGGTTCTTCTTCGATTACTGTTAACAGTCATTCAACGGTGTTAAGTAATTATTTTTATTTTCATTGTTTTTATAATTATGAAACAGAAGTAAAATTTAACCCGTCAACTCTAATCAACGTTCAGTCCAGGTACCAAGCCCTAACATTGGACAATGTTAGATCAAAGCCTAGTATTGGACAAAACCTGAGTATTAAAGTCCAATTATCCCTAATGTGTCATGCCACCTGGGTATGTCAAACAGGTTTTTTTAACTAGTATGTCAAACAGGTTTTTTTAACTAGTTCCATAAGTAAGCGGACTAGGACAAAAAACTGGGTTCTTTGGAGGCAGCAAAAAAATTAATGATGTTTTCCTCTCTATCTAGAGATTGCTTCTTCAAGTACAACAAAAATCATGAAAAATGGAACTTTAGTAGATTCAATTTGTTTGATGTTATACCCCTAAGAATGAGAACTTGAACCAGCTCATAGTGGAACTAAAACAGCTTAGTAACATATAACTGATATTATGGAAGCAAATGACATTATGGAAGCAAATGACAACATACAGCCACTTAGTTACCATGTCCTAAAGAGTAGGTGCTTGTCTAGGAAAAAATTAACACAAAGAAACAAACAACAAAATTATAGTAAAATGCAGAAGTATTAATCTCTCTAACGGCTCATGGTTCATAAACAGAAACAAATAAATGATTCAAAAATCTACCCACCTAATGTCTTCCATAGAGATCAATATCCATCAAAAAGATTTACTACAGGGTTTATAAGAAGCTCTCTTAGTAACGGCCAACTCCCCAAACTCTAATGGCGCCATCAGTGTACCCAGTGAAAAGAGTACTTCCATCTGAACTCCAGTTCAAGCTTGAGCAGTAAAACGTCTGGAAAATAAAATAAATTGAAGAACAGTTCAACGGTGTGAATATAAGTACACGCTGAGAAAAAGAGCAGCAGGTTTGGAAACAGAACATCAAATCACACAGAAATCAAGTACACATGCGAAATGAATATTAACATAATCTTAATGCAGTGTATGTGTGATGTCGAAAATGCTTCTAATCCCCCATTCCTTTCCCCCCAATGCGTGTCGTAGAAGTAGTGATCTATGGCATTCAGAAAGGGACACACTGCTCCAAAAGGGTTCCCCATTTCCCAGATCTGGGGTTTATATGGGAGACACGTGTTGGGGGAAGGGGATATGTAGCACAATCGTTACAAAGCAAGTGAAGTTGTTCCAACAGCAGCAATAATAAGACGCCGAAAGCAGGCTCAACTAGGATGCAAAGCAGGTACAGGATAATACTCTACAGGTAACAAGGACTTCTCACTTCATAGTTATTAGTTAATGGCATGAATGCATATGTACATATTGGAACAAACTATAACTAAGCAATAAGGCAGGTATTAGGTAGACAAGTAAATATGTATAAATACAGGACGACCACGTATGGGATTATCTAACCATGTCTGAGACCTCATACCAGTGTCAGGCACCAGAAACTAAACCTCCTTTTCCGATGTTAATAACTAAGAGTTCATATATACACGAAATATAAATTTTAGAGTGAGAAGATCATGCCAAGAAGTCACTTAAACAATAAAAAAGCTACGTAGTCCACATGCATAGCATTACCAGAAAGAGAGTGCGTGCGAATGTGGTGTGGGAGAAAGTGAGAAAACACTATTGTATGCTTCAAAAAAAATTTGTGGAAACATATTGCTGGTTCCTGGCTCATATAGTCATTTGGTACTGACTGCAACATAAAAGAGTAAACAAAAACTCCCCTGATCTTTCAAACCTTTACGCTACAAAGAAATTATTATTTTAAAACAACAGACACTTTCCACCTGCTAGCCCTTGTTTACAAATCATGGGAATACTGAGGAAATTATACACCCAGTTTGGCTGCCTGAATTTTAACCTGAACCTACCCAAAAACTTCTCTTATTGTGAATGTCTTCCATGTGCTAGTGGGACCAACCCCACCAGCACATGGCATTCATGGCCAAAAGGGTTGCTTGGGTTGTGAGCAGCTTTTAGCTCGGGTTGTCCAAAATCACTCACTTAAAACTCCCACAGAAAGGTAATTTATGAAAGAGAGATGAGAATTAATTAGTGATCCCAGATATAAAATGGACACCAACTAAAATGTATATCTCAGAAAATATATACCAACATAAAATTGTTGGAATGAATGAAGTGTGGACAAAGAAATTCATCTTCATTATCAAACAGAAACTTAGGAGTTCAAACAATTACATTAAGAATGTAAATTGTTCAGGTTTCACTAACTACAATTGAAGACAGAAATTTGATTTAACATCACTCAAAAGGAGCAGACTTTTGGCAACAATACAGAAGGTAAATTAAGTTGCAAAGATTACTGAATATAGATAAACTCTTCAAGAAAAAGAAACAAATCACCAATCCGAAAAAATCATGGAACATCGAAAGTGCATAAAGTAGCAAATGTACAGTCACAAAGGCATTTCAGAAACAATTAAAGAACATTCGTTTCAGTCCTGCAAACAGAACCAAACTATTGGCACACCTCTCTTGAACAAAATCATAATGTCAGTATATTTCAATTTCACAACTTACAATGCCGTTGGCTAGTGACCTACATGTGTCTAACCTAACTAAAATTATATTCAAACTGCAAACAACATATCATCGGAACATTGCACAATCAGCAGAATATCAAAACATGTAATCACGGAAATATATAATGAAATCAGATATAGCAATGTTACCTTGTTCTTTCCTGCATCAGGTTCAAGCTTCAACTCCTGAACGACACTCTTGCTCTCAAGATCCCAAATCTTAACACCTTCCTCGGTAGCAGCACAGAGCCAATATCTATTTGGACTAAAACACAAAGAATGGATAATACCACCAGCATCAAGTGAATACAATTTCTTACCCTCAGCCAAATCCCACAACAAGGTAACACCATCTTTACCACCACTTGCACATAGTGAACCATCAGGTGAAACAGCAACAGTGTTGACATACCCACCATGTCCAGCTAAAGTATTCCTCAACTTACAGTTAGTCAAATTCCAAACCTTGACAGTCTTATCCCATGAAGCAGAAACAATAGTTGGTTGAAATGTATTAGGACTAAACCTAACACAACTCACCCAGTTGGTATGTGAATCACCATCCTGAATCGTATACTTACATTCACCCAAAGTATTCCACAGCTTAATAGAACGATCCCTTGAAGCAGAAACGATCTGACGGTTATCAATAGAGAAAGCAACTGATAATACATCTTTAGTATGACCGACGAATCTACGTGTAGTAACACCAGTGTTGAGATCCCAGAGACGAAGTTCACCATCCCATGAACCAGATAATGCAAACTGACCATCTGATGATAAAACAACATCTTGAACAAAATGACTATGACCAGTAAGACGACGTTTAGGAACACCATAGTTTTCTCCTCCTTGTTTGTTAAGACTCCAAACAAGGATTGATTTGTCACGAGATGATGAAACAATCATGTCGGAGTTGTCGATTGGACAAGCAATGGCTGTAACCATGTCATCGTGACCTTTCAATGTTCCACGAAGGGATAGCTGTTCTGCCATTGTTGGAGAAACTAAGAAATTGGAAGCTGGTTGTTCTCTAGGGTTTCTAATAGAGGCTGAAGAAATGTGGCGCACAACCCTAATTTTGCCTTTGGCTGTAGTTTTTATACGGGACTTGTTTGACTCTTTTACCCCAATTTTTTTTTTTTTGTAAGCATCCCCAAATTTTATTGGCAAACACTTGGCTTTGGCTACCATTTTCAGGGTCAACAAAAACGAGCAATCGTCAAGGAAATCTTAAGATTTCTACTTTCCTTGACAGAAGGATAAGGTTTCAGTCAAGGTATGTTGACGAACTGAGTTAAATGAGTGGTAGAGAATCGGGTTGAAATCACGGTCTAGCCCCTTAAATGGTTAACCTAACCAAACCAGACAAAGAGGTAGGTAAATAAGCCATACTTGTTAATTGGACGACCGAAGGGAGTCCCTATATATGACGACTTAGTGCAAATTTGTCAGTCACGAAATTTGTACAAAAAACGGAAGAAAAAATTTTAATTTCTAGAATCGCATAATCATGTTGCCGCAATTCATCAAATTGATCATGGATATTGATCAAACATCTTCAAATGAACCACTCACATTTATAAAGTTATTCCAAATAATCCTTACACTTATCACAGTCGATCAATTTCAGTTCATCTTCATAAAAACAATACAAAAAAAAAATCAGTTTCAGTTATACTCACTGAACAAAATCAAATTCTACCTCAATTTCATTCAAAAACAATAATATGGGTCTCCATTTTAGTGATTCATTCTTTTGGTTCAGCTTATTTCGACAAAACTTATGGTTGAAGAACTTGTTTCTTCCTGCAGAAATAGAGCAACACTGTATGTGATTCGGACTTATCGTGGTTTAGAGGATGACGGGTACTGGATACAGTTTTGCACCCGACCCGGTTATCAGCACCAACTGACGGATATAACAATTGTGTATGATTAATTTTCTTTCAAAATTTACAAAATTCTTCCTCCTTCGGAATTTCAGAGATATAGGCTACAAACGTTTTGTGGTATGGGTTCTTCTTGTTTAAATCTATTTCGTTTATCAAACCTCCATTTTCCTTTCTGTCTATACTTCGACCTTTTGTAGCTTACCTAAAACCACCCACAGTTATAGAGATGATCATGTATAATTTTTTGCAGAGGTTATGCATATAACAATCATGATTGATTAACTAATGTTTATTGATATTCATTCTAGGCTATAATTTAATCTGACCTATTTCGAAAAACTTACATTTTCTTACAATGCTCAACAACTATTTGATAAAATGTCTTATAGAAGTACCTTGAAATTTGTTGGAGATTATGGATCCTAAAGGGATTTTGATTAGTGGGTTCTGTTTATATGCGGTTTTATAGTAATGGGTCCGTATAGTAATTTCTGTATTTATGGTTTATTGAAGCTCATTACACATAGGAACTTTTTACACGGACATAATGAAAGATAGGTGAGACAACTTGGCTGTTATATGTTTAGATGCAGCAAGGTGGGTAGGCTATTAATTACGAAAGTGCTTACTGTGATTTCTCAGAAGTAGAAGTCTTCACTTGAAAGATGCAAACAACACCAAGAAGACTTGTGCTATCAGCAGATGCTTGACAAAATATCAAGTGCATTTTCTTTTACTTTGCTTTATCGTCCTTTACCAATTTTGGTTCCTCTTTATACTGCAAATCTAGAGGATATGATGCTTTTGTAAACTACTATTCAGTTAATTAAAAATGATGCAGTCTTAAACTCTTAATTAGCATTTACCAAACATGAGTGGATCTCTATTATTTGACTCACTAGTGCTAGAATTTAAAGCTACGTCAACGAAAATCCCTTTTGTTTACTTGAGTTATTGTTGTTGTTGTTGGTATGATGAAATCAACTTACTATTTTATGATTTCCACTCTTGTTTACTGTTGTTCGTAGAAAAAATTAAGGGTATCATCGTTTAAGCTGAAACAAGAGAATAATATTGGTTACCATGGTGGTGAATAGCAGTGGCGGAGCCAGGATTTCAACTTGAGGGGGTATATTTATTTAAACGATGAGAAGAGATTACACAATTGTCAAGTGCGACACTGTAGTGTCTAAAATATTCTCCCAAATTTTCTCCGTTCTTCATTTTGAAATAGGTATTTTGTGTATTTTTATCTTTCGTGGGTGGTATCATTAGCGTTTGTTTTTAATTATGTATTTCTTTCTCTTCGGCCGGTCCCCCACCACACGCGGTAATCTAGTCTGTATCCATACCCAACTTCCCCGCATACATCTTGTACATTTTTCCTCACCGGTTTTTGTCAATTTCTTCTTCTTTTTTGGTGAAAAAACTAGCAGAGACTATGGACTTTGATGGATGGGTGAAATAAATCGTGGATGAAATTGATGTGTTGCTGTAGATTATCTATTTCAACACCAACATCTATACGTGGTTTTTATAGGATTCAATTTGATTCGCAACTTCTGTGGAGCAACAATCGATGAAAGTAATGAAGTTTAATTCAAAGATATCTACTTGTTTATAACCGTGGTATTATTGGAAATCTTTTGAATTAACTCTTCTTTGGATTATAATGTTTCTGATATGGGAATTAATGGTATAAGTTTGTTTTATCTTATTTTACTTTTTCAAATTTTCCTTATAGATTCATGCTAAATTTGAAGAATTCTTGTTAAGTTTTTATCTTTTAGACAATTTGGTATATAAAATTGTTTCAAAAAATAGCTGAATTGAGGCATTAAACTGGAATTTATCTTGAATTAATGATTAACTAAAATGTGCACTGTTGTATTGAGTATGCTTTAGGCGTCTAGGATTTTCCAATAAGTTTATCATGTTTCGTTGTTGTTGAAATTAGACATTGTTAAAAAACATATGCAAAATTTTATTCAGTTGAGCAAACATATGATACTCTCGAAACTATCAGCAGTACTCATGCATGGATGTTCTGTCGTTATATGTTCTTGGCCCTATAAGTGATAATTCACTTCTTAGGCACAACTTGTACTTAAACCTACAAGGACAATACATGATAATATATAAAGGAGCATCGTGATTTTATTCCTTTTATTATAGGATCTCTGCCAAGCTCAAATGTTTCCAACTTTGCAATGATGTGCATAAAGCGCTGAAGGAAGCAATTGCTAGGAGCGAGGTGAATAGTTTGTTACTCTGTTTATACGAGCTTCATTGTTTCTTTATGCTCTATTTGGTTGTTGTGACTGACACCTTTATTTCAGGCCACAGTTACAAGGCAATAGCAAGTACTTTTCCAGAAAAACAAACAAAACAAACGAGTAAGTTGCATTAGTACTTCATAGGCATGGGAATTATAATGGTTGCAGGATGTCAATTCTTGGCTGAATTGTATGAATTATGTTCATACGTATAACTATAATGATATGGTTACTTTATATATAGGGAACCTGATCTTATTCTTCATCATCTCATTCCGGCTTGGAGAAGGATCAAGAAATATAACCAAAATGCGGCAATTGGGAAAGTGATAGGAGATTGATGAAGATAGGAGATAAAATAGGATGTGGATCTTGTGGAGATTTGTGAGTCACAATTTAAGCTCTCCGTTTTTATTTTTTATTTTGTATTTATCCATACTATAATCCGCTCATGTGTTGTATATTGTGCTTTTGAAAAGATGTTGTGGAGTTTATTTGGGTCAAGATGTTGTTGTTACGGTTCTTAAACCTGAACATTTGGATAAAGCTTAATTTGGGGCAGAATTCACACAAGAAGTAATAATTCTAAGGTTAGTGGCTTGGTGAAATTTATGCAGTTTTCTTTTAATTTGAGCATTATGCTTCCATATCTTATATATGCCATGCAATCTGTAACTTCTAGAGCATTGACGTGGGTTAGTTTTGGTTTAATTTTATGTTTTTCTCTTATTGAATCTTAAGCCTGAATTTTCGGGTTGTCTAAGATGTGTTCCCCATACTGTATGACTGAATGAATGAATCCTCAGTTGTGAACCCATTTATAACTGCTATCAAGATTAGTCTTTTTTGATGTGCTTTACTACTTCTTTTTTTATGTTCTCAGTTCTCATTGTAATTAATGTTGGTTCTTTTTCCCCTAGTCACTGCAATTGTAATAGCACTCTTCAGTTTGATCCAATGGATTCTCTTAGAATATATAGCTCATGCAACCTTGAAAGGGAAAAGTGTATAAGCCCACTGTTCAACATCAGGAATAAAATGTATCTTGTGATGTATGATGTATGATACTATATCAGATGATTCAATGTCAAACGGGGGCCACTGATGCTTTAGTCCAACTGTTGGTTGTTCAGAAACTATTTTGAGACAGATGAGTTTTGTTGTATGTTTGTTATCATTAAAGTCTCTTTAAATGACCGTCTGAATCTCATACCCATTTTAATTTAAACAACCATAGGGCATCATACCCGATTTATTTTATATGACTGCTTTTGAGTGGTGCCCAATTTATCTTATACGACCGTCTGGAAAATAATGTATATTTTGTTTTCCCAGGTGGACAAAGTTAACGGGGTTGAGGCTCAAATATTGTTTATGCTACTTAGTCATCTCTCTATTTAATGAACATGACATGTATTTATTAACTTCTGATTCTAGTACTATGTGTTTCTTCTAACTCTAATCCCCATTGCAGGTTTAAAGCTTGAAACTACATGATGAGTATTATACTGGTTTCGAAAGTGTAGAAAAGTATGACCATATAGTAAAAAATCCCAGGAAAATCTCAAACCATCAAGTTTGGATTGGCTCCAAGGAGATCCTGCTAAGAATATGTACCAATGACCATTTGTTATAAATATATTGTACTAATGAGATCCTGATGTGAGGAGATATTCCCTCTTATATAAGTAATTTAATAGCAAAATACATTTTAGTGCATGTAAAGGATGCAACCCAGATACAATTTTATCTTAATGTTTACGTGTTCTTAAGAGTTTCCTACAAATATATGCCTAGTTGTGAAGCTGCGAGCACATCATTTGGTTATTCAAAATGTCATTGCACCATTCTTTGACGTCCTTTTTAGTTTTTGCACGTAAAATTTACAGTATCAAACAATTTGTTACTTTTGGGAGTGGATCTAAAAGACCGATCAGTTGACGAGGGGTTAATAATGTCATAGCATTTTTTTCTTCATATAATATACTTTCCAGACAACAAATGACGTGAAAAAATAAGCAATCGTATAAAATAAATTGGGTAACACACTAACACGGTCAGTATAAAATATATTGGGAATGTTGTTTGGATTACCGTAAGTTAAAATGGGTATTCTGACTGTCGAATAAATTAAAATGGGTAGTTGATTTAGAATGTGACAGATCGGAAAATTATGCCTGGCGCGCCTGGGCGCGCATTCCATAACTCCCCAGATGTGCCATGATGAAGCTATGATCCGGTCCTTTAAGCTAGGAAAATGCACATTCATTTGTCATCGCAAGCATTCTCGACGAGCATGATGCGGCTAAATTAACTTCCACACCGTTCCAAACTCACCCTTGTTCGTTAAAGGGTGTAAGGCTAAGGCTAATGCATATTGTATGTATCACTGGCTTTGCCTCAACGTAGGGAATTCATCACTGAATTTCCTATCTAGCTGACCAACTGTCATATTGCCGAGTCTTGTCCAGGCATAAGCCTTGGACTTAGGCATAGGCCACTCCAATCGTATTGCCATTTACCTATCGTGCCATTTCCCTATTGTACTTACCAACTCTAAGTATGAGCATCCACTTTCTGGCATGTAACTAAGCCTCATCAAGCTTGGACACAATCATCTCTTGCATCGAGCTACCGAGATTAGATGATATGAGGGGCCAACGTGCTGGACCGGCAATGTTGCAACTCATTGTGGCTGCTTACGTACCCTTTCCTACTCTAAAGGGATCAAGCACAGACCGTAGTTCAACATCGAAAGGGACAGAAGCTTAATCTGACTCGTTTGCGAGGCTTTGGCCTAGCAAAAATGGTAATGGCATGGTCCGTATAGGACATTCCGTTAAAATGCACAATGATTATGCATTATCGGGTCTACGACATGGCATAGTGATTCCTAAGCATCAAATGCCCTCTTCGCAAGGCTATGCAACTATAAATGAGCCTTAGGCATCATTTATACTCTTCCGGCTTAGCTATGAAGCTTAATTGGCACATAGTCCGCATATGCACCTTCAACCAACTACCTCTCCCTATATATGTTAACTTCCAATTTCTACAACTGGGAAAAGGGGAGCAAATTGACATGCTTGCTTCACTATTCATTCACACAATGATTGTGTGTGCGCACAATGATTGCGTGTAATGATTGAGTATGAGCACAATGATTGCGTAACATTCTCTTTGGCATATTGCACAATAATTATGCAATATTCTCTCGACCAGCCCTATCTGGTCTGATGCACAATGATTGTGCGATATTGGATACAATCTCAAGGCTATTTACCAAACTGACCTAATGTATCATGATGATGCAACATTGGCCCTTGGCCAAATGCCAAACATAATGCGCCATATCGGATATCGGATTGGCCTTAAGCCAATCTACCTCTTACCAACCAACTGAAGCTTTGGATAAAGCTTCATCTCAGGCCATGGCGCATCTTTCAGCATACACCATGCTAAAAACAAGGGGTGTTACATAGAAGGTTTGATAAAAAAAAACGGTAATTCCTTTGTTTGGAACATATTTTAAAAATGTTATGATACTGTTCCACTTCTTGTCTTTGTCAACATTTCATACTCAGTAATCACAAGATTGAAAGGGGAAAAATGATACATCAAACCATCGAAACCTGTTGAAGTAATTTTATGCTTCAAGTTCTAAGCAGGAGATAGATAAATGTTAGATATTGTGCATTTACACAGCTGCAAACATGAGAAGAATTTTCCTAGGACTTATAAAACAATTGAATCGCTTAGTACTCCTTTCGTCATTCATTTCTGCAAGGTTGGTTGGGGAAGATGAAAATGCAACTTTATTTGATGATCAAGTGCTCCAAACGTAAATTTACTGCGACAGAAAAGAGTACAATCAGATACAAAAATAAAAATATTTCATTGGGAAAAGATCAAGCTAAAGGATGTATTTGAGCTTCTTGAATATTTTTTTTAATCATCCTTATTTATTAATAGCTTTTTTTATGGAAAATATATTTCTTCTTCCTCGGTGCCGCAACTTCTTTTCATCCTACAAGAGCCTTTTCTAGCTAGTGCCCCTAAACAAAATATAAAAAAATTATATTTCATCTCAGAGCCAATGATAGTGAGAGTTAAACTTTTTTTCTGAATTTCAATTACTCACTATCAATTATGGGGCTTCCAGAATGTTTATCCAAGGACTGCATTAAGCTCTCAAATATCCCGAACCACACTGTCTGTAGTTGTCAATGGGATTCTGCTAAAACATAAACCAAATTCGATGTTCATATTTGGGAGTACTTCACAAAAAAAAATGTTGGTCTCCAATGGTTCCTTCAAAAACTGCATAGACTCCATAATCAACAGTTGAAAATGTGAGTTAATCCACCCTATGCGCTTAAAGCTAAAACTGTGACACCATTGTTAGTTCCATGAGCTTTTTTACATTTCTTTTGTAATCTACGACAGGGATTGTAGCTTGTAACTTGTCTTTGATGTGTGTAGGGTTGGAATTAGGTTTTATAGCTAATGTTAACTTCTTCATGCCATTGCTCGGAACAAATAAAAAAACTGGTTGTCACACTTGGCACTTGGTTGTTGTTTGTTTGTTTTTTCTTTTATTATAGGCCATAGCTATACGAGCAAAAAAAGATTAGAAAGACCCTAGGCCTCGAGGTTTTCATTATGCTGCTCTAGAACTTCTATACAAATATAAATTTAGCATGCATATAATGACAAAGTTTTCATTATAATGCTCCAATTCTAACTTCTTCTACAACAATGAGAATAAGATCACTAAGCCTACTCCTTTTGTATGAAAACCCATGAGTATCATGCTACAACTAACCATCTTTGGGGTATGGAGGATATAATTTTCAACTAAATATAGACTGAAATCATATACATACTCTTATATACTTTTCTTTGTCGATATCCAATACCCAATTCATTAATGACTTTCTAGTGAACCTGAAAGGCAACGATTACTAGACTGCTTTACATGTAATTGTTGCTAAGCTTAATTAGCTAGTGCAAGTGTTGGCTTAAAATTTTGAGGTCTTAGAAATCAGAGAGTGTGCAAGACTGTGTTGTGCAACTTCGTAGATCCACAACTACCAAATGTATACCCAAGTGAACTTATATAACTAAGTTACGCTCTATCAATAGTTGCTACTAACTAATCAATAAAACTAAAAAGGGAAAAATACATAAGAATGACAATTTACTATTTATCACGAGGAGACAAAGTCACTCAAGCAAACAAAATTCCTGATTTTTAACGAACTATGAGAAATTAAAAAGGAAAGGAAAATCAGTAAATACCTTACTTTGCCTGGTCCTTAAGCAAGTCCCCCAGTTTCTTTTTTCTTTATCAAAACGCCAACAAGCCCACACGCAATGACAAAGGCTTTAATATTTTTTTGTCCAGTTTGCAATTACAGCTTCCACATGAATGATTTCAAATCATTTCTTCAAAGAAAACACTGAACCTGTACACCTTCTATTAGTTTGTGCCTTTACAACTTCAATTAAATTTTGCAAAATAATGTATACCTCTTATAAACACCATTGCAGCAGGATCCACATCTGACATCACCCATCTCATGGAACCCACTTGGCAACATCCATAAGAGAATAAGCCAAGGAGTAGGACTGACTACTGAGATTTATTAACTTCCTTTAAGAATTAGTTGTACACTCACAGTTGCAAAATACAGTGACTTACAAACCCCTCTATAAGGCTTATGATTGTGTTCCCATTGATCTGGTACCACATAAACTCAAAGTCACTAGCAATTCGCTAGTCATTTGCAAAAAATCCAACCAACGATGTGTTTCTCTATTTTTGTCCTTTAAACAAAAAAAACTATCAAAATTAGAAAAATCATCATTAATATTGCAAATGTAATTCAGATAAATCAACACTTACAAATATCTATAAACGGGGTCCAATTGAGTCATATCCAAAAATTAAGACAATTGATTTCCCTCACAAGATATTTGGATTAGAAATTGAAATTGAACACATTTCATAATATCACAAATACTACGTAGACATATGAAGCCTTAATCCCCAAACCACTGGACACAAAGGAAACCCTCTAATTTTAAAACCAAAAAAATCAGAAACAATGATTTAAGAACTGGTTAATTTGATAACAACTTTGATACTATTCTAGAAACAGTATGTTTATCCAATTCACCAGGAAGAACAATACGAGCACCAACTTTAATCTCATGAGGAGTAATAGTTGGTTTCTTATTACACCTAGCTAATCTTTATGATTCAACATCAAGTTTCTCAAAGACATCATTAATGGAGTAGCATGAAATAAGGTAGCCTGATTTTAGAGAAAAAAACTTGGTAAAATCTCCGATTCGGGTATAACAAGAACCCTATTATTGGGGCTGAAAAAGTCTTGGTCAATTGGAGGTTATTTTGGGTCACCAAATAGAAATTGGGTTAACCCCTATCCAATACTTATATAATGACTAAAGTGCCCCCATATAATTTTAGATAATAAACTTGATTAACATTATTAATCATGATTAAGAGATGAATTAAGACTAATTCATGTGTTTATGTTAAGTGTAGATGAAATGAAAACAAAAAAAAATCAGAGGGAAGAGGAGAAGAAGAAGAAGGAGAGGAAAAAAAAAATTGGGGATTTTTTTTGGAAAATGACTAATTCAAGCAAGACTTTTGATGTGGTGAGCTTTCATCTTCAAAATATGATAACATATTAATACCCATCAACAATGATCAGTTCTTTGCTGATTTTTCAGAAAATCAAGAAATTTTTCTCAAACTCAACTTAACCCTTATGAACCTTATGATGATTTCGAAGGACCAACCCAAGAAGCAGAAGAAATCGAAGAGATCAATGCTGAAGATTACCAGGTATACCTATTTTCTAACTCCAATTTCAGTTTTTAAGCTCAGTTTTCGATATTTTCCTTCCGAAAACCCTAGGTTTCAAGCCGACAGGAGTAATAACGGCTGGGAAACCAAGAACTCCTGGCTGTTTTGCTGTTTTACGACTCATAATTAATGAACTCCCATCTGTTACCAAATATTTACGGCTGGGACGATAAAATTTCCTGGCCGTTACTACTAAAAAATACGGCCATGTTTTTCTACGTGCATGGGAAGCATTTAATATTATCGGTGGCGGTTGGGTTACTCGTCCGTAACTTGCTTTATGTCTCGTTTTCTAGGCCGTAGGTCAACTCTTGCAGTTACAGGACAATTTACGTCTTGGAATACCTGGACGTAACAATGTTACGGTTCAGAATGATACTTTTCGACCCAGACGTTTTATTTATGACGGTTGGGAGATAACTTATCGACCCAGCCGTTTACTATATGACGGCTGGAATATCACTGGTTTACCCAGACGTTTTTGAGTGTTTAAATTTCTTTTGTGAACAATTATGTGACATATGTCATTATATTATAGATTGTACCATACATTCCTGTGGAAGACCAAGAGGTGCGTATGGAAGATGAAGAGGTGGTTATTGAAGAGCAAGAGGAGGTTATGCAAGATCAACCCCAACCTATGCAAGTTTCCGAGGACACAAGTGCTCACTATGCAAACAACTGTGAGTGGAAAGATAAGGAAGATGCAAAGAAGTGGGCTCGAGCACAAGGGTTGAAAAAGATGTGCATCATAGTCCAGAATAAACAAGTTAAATCCGACCGCTTTGAAATGGTTTGCGAGTATAGTGGAAAGTATGAGAGCCATTGGAAAAAGGGTAGTGAGTATATACGAAAAACCACAAGGAAGAAGGGAGTATATAATAGGAAGAAGTGCGGATGCCCTTTTAAGCTTCAATTCAAATGTAATGCCGATACAGAAATGTGCTATGTGGCTAAAGTCGTCTCAGGTTATCATACTCATCCTATTCCGGAGAGTTTGATCAACCATGCTTATTCGGAAAGGCTGAACCCCTTAGAGAAGGACTTAGTACACGTGTTGAGTAAAAGACGCACAATACCTATTGATATTCTTAGTGCCGTTAAGGTGTTAAACCCCCAAAACTCATCCTCATTGTCAACAATCTATAACAAAAGAGAAAAATTTATAAAAAAGTCATGGAAAGAGAGAGTGCTTATGCAAAAATTATTGTTTTTGTTTGAGGAGGCAAAGTACTCTACCGCCTATGGTACGAATGAAGAAAAGGAAGTGGAATATCTTTTCATCGCCAATCCGGAATGTGTACAATTGGCAAGATGCTTTCATCAAATTCTTTTTATAGATTGCACGTATAAAACTAACATGTACAACATGTCGATATTAAACTTTGTTGGGTAAACATCTACCAAGTCGACATTTACCGTTGTGTTTTGTTTCTTGAAATACGAGACGAAGGAAATTTATTTGTGGGCATTGCAAAAGGTGAAGTTATTGTATCAAGAAGGTTATACTCCACATGTGTTGATTACGAATAAGGAGCAAGCATTGATGTGGGCCATACCCCGTGTTTTCCCTTACGCGCGTCATCATCTTTTGCACGTTTCATATATGGAACAATGTGCAAACTAATTGCAAGAGGGTTATATGGACAGCAAAGAAGACCGAGATGGAGAGGATTAAAAACCTACCGTTGGAGAAACGAGCAGAAGAAAAAGAAAAATTCGAGATGAATGACAAGATAGCCGAGGTGCTTTGGGAGGATTTTCAAAAAGATTGGGAAGAACTAATATGGTCGCTCACGGAACCACTATATTTCCAAAGGGAGAGTTTTGTAATGGAAAAATGGTCAACCTACCCGGATGTTATAACATATTTGAAGAACGAGTTATTGGATCCTCACAAAAAAAATTTTTGCTAGTGCATGGGTAAGCCGTTATAGACATTATGACAATCAAGCCACAAGCACGGTGAAGTCGGCTCACTATCGGTGCAATAGTAAGTTAAATGGTTATGATGGTGGATTCGTTGTTGTTTTTGAAGCTATGGTCGAGTATTTCAAGCGTGATCTCCATAGAATTAAAGGGTTATTTGAAAAGAGCCGATCTAGAAAGGTTGTCGACTACCGGGAAATCCCTTGGCTCCGGGGAATAAGTTTATATGTTTTTCAATGGGAAATCCTAAAAATGATCACGAAAGTGGAGGCTTGGAAGGAACACAATTATCTACCGGGAATGAGATGTAATTGTCCCATTAAGTCGGCTATGGGGCTCCCATGTAGGCATGTAGTAGCAAATTATCCCACAAGGATGATTCCGATCCAAGATATAGATCCATTTTGGAAAAAACTAAAATTTAAAGATCCATCACCCGATGAAGGTTTTGGGGACATGTTTTGCGACACGGAGGTAGACAAGGAACTTTTTGAAAAGTATGCTTCTTTACTACCGGAGCAAAGACAACTTTGGTTGTATGAAATGCGGAAATTCACCCATCCATGCACTAAAGATGATATTTTAGAACCTAACAAGGGGTAAGGCAAGGGTAGGCCTTCGAAGAAGATAACAAAGAAACAGGAAAGGGCAGAAGGTAATAGAAAGGTTCAAGAGGGTCCATAATTGACTCCTTCAATGCGAAGAGATAATTCGGGTTTTGAGAATTTGAACGAGCTCTACACCCTTAAACGAAAGGAAATGGAAAAAGGCGGACCAAGCCGAGCTAGTGGAACAAAGGTAAAAAGCCTCAAGAAGAATGTGGTTGTTGCATCCCAAGAGAATTCAAAAAGAAAAGTTAATAGTGGAGTCAAAATTAAAGACCCGGTAGTTCCATCCCAATAAGATTCAACAACAAAAGAAGCTAGTAGTGTCCAAATAAAAGTTGGTGGTGCAGTTGGTATTAAGCAATTAGCGAGAAGCCGAGGTAATGATGTCAAAGGAAAAGCACCGATGGTCGAACCACAAAGAGTTGTTAGTAACCTTAATGGTGAGAAAGAGACGGTTTACTTGGATGTAGGTCCGATGAAATCAACCCTTATAGATGAGGAAGGTAATTATATCCGAACTACTTACACGATATACAAAAATTACATGCATTTTTTACCACACTTTATTCATCAGTACATCAAGTCCATCGACGATGTTGAGGGCGACGAAAATTGAGGTTACCATGTGTTCGTAGATCAACTTGGACCTTTTAAGGAGGCAAAAGAATGGGGTGACGACCAAATTACTTATGTAAGGCAAAAGTGTTTGCTTGAACTACGTCTTTTCCCCGATTTCTACAAGGAAATGATGAGATTCGAAAGAAATGACACGGAGGCGATGCTAAACGAGGATTTCAAAGCATTTGAACGGCATTAAATGGGAAACACTACATTGACAAGTGAGTATTGGATGAGAATGCCAATATATGGACGTCTACTCGCCAACGCATTCCATTGCGTTATTCATTCCATCTCCTATGCACATAGTGTTACTTACGGACCAACAAGACGTATTTTTACTGAAGAAGAATCCCCAAAGATAGTCATCATGGGGTTCGTGATGATGACCCATTATATCGGCCTCCAATTAAAAGCTGGATGCCCATTACCTCCATTAATGAGGGTAGACGGATGTGATGGCGAAATATCAATGGGTTGGTGTCATAGGTTCGAGGAAAGATTTCATTTGTGGGAGGTTTTACAGTTGTCGAGGGATGGACCGTTGTGTGTACTAATGAGTTCCGATGAGGATGACTATGAGTAAATGTGGTGTGAAGGTATATGATAACAATGTTTTTTGTAGGGTGGTGATTAAAATGATAATATGATAACAATGTGGTGTGAAACTATGTATTTTGAATCACTAATTATATATATATATATAAAGAATCTATTTTTTCTCTTATTATGTGTTTGTAATGATGATATGATAAAAATGTGGTTATTTAGAGGTATTTACGGCCAGGTCGTACGCCGACACGACCTAGCCGTAATGACCCAACTGAGCTATTCTTCTGCAACTCGGCTAGTAAACCTAACCGAAAAGCCAGTAACGACCAGGAATCCTAGTTGTATTTCTGGGTATTCTCAGTTCTATGGCTGATAATCCTGGCCGTAACTCTTCCTGGAATTTCAGTTTCATTTTATACTTAGTTACGGCTGAGAAAAACTGTGAAACAAAAAATGTCCAGGAATCCTACCCGTAAATATGGGTACTGTCAGTTTCACGGATGGTAATCCTAGCCGTAAGTTTTCATATACTTAGTTTCATTTTATACTTATTTACGGCTGAGAAACCAAACCGTGAAACACAAAACGTCCAGGAATCCTACCAGTAAATATGGGTATTGTCAGTGTTACATATGGAACTTCTAGTCGTAATTAGTATCATATTATACTTAAATAACAATCAGATACATTAAGAAGCAAAAAACTAGTATCCATTCATTCAAATTTAAGTCTGCATAATGAAAAGTGAGTCTGAAAAGTAAATCACCCAAATCCATAACCTAAAAAATGCTAAAAGTCTGACTTAAACAAGTACATAACCTATAATCATCCACTACAACCAACAATTGAAGGAACTTCCTCAGAAGATGATGAAGAACTGTCGGGAGTTTGGGAAAAACTGATCCGATCATCCTCGTCATTAGTATAGATATCATCCTTTGCTGGATTATGTAACTCCATAAGCCTCCTAATCAGTGTTCTTTGTTCATCGCAATCCAAATATAGAACCTCCTCAATGTTACGGATCAGTCCCCTGGCAATCCACTTAGCTCTCTTGACCTATTTCCACATCATTCAATTAATAGTGGTACATAATTTGAGCAACGTATACAAAAAAAAAATGGATCATATACTTAGCCTACGTACCATCATCGTAGCAATATCACACATTGGTAGTTCCTGGGGTTCTTTCTCCTTTTCAGAGTTCCTCCTAAAAATTATGAAAAAAAAACCATATCAGAAGATACGACCAATTCACAAGGAGTGATACAATTAAGGTTTGGAAATAACATATAACCCATCTGTAAACACAGTTTCGGCTTAGAAATATACGGAAGACCAAACCGTAAAAAAAATATCGGCTTACAAATATGCGGACCACCTCTCCGTAAACAAAATATCGGCTGGAAAATATAACAAACGGCTAGGAAATTTTATTTACGGTTACAAACTCCCAACTGAAACACTCATCACTCAATTTTACTTCACAAACACAGGACAACTTACGGCTGAGAAATACCCATCCGTAAATGTATTTCACGATTGGGTTATCAAATTTTCCGAACCGCATTAGACATTAACGGCTGGGAGTTCTTGACGTCCCAACCGCTATATACAATTACGGCCAGGACGATATGAGTACCCAGCCGTAATTGCTTCAGAAAACCTTTTATGGAAACCCTAAATCCATAAATCGAACCTAGTTTTCCAATCTAATGGTAAAATAACTGGTAGGTTTTTCGATTCTTACCTAGTAGGATTCATTTGTGGAGTATTCGCAGGTGTTTGAATAGATTGGTTCACCATATTTCCATTAAAAGGAACATCAATAACTTGCCATATTTCAGAATCAGGGTTCAATCAGCCTGATCTTGTCACTCTTGATCTTGCTGCCATCTAGAGCTTCTTCAGAAATCAGTGGAGAAGAAAGGGAGATATTGTTAGGTTTTGGAGAGTTTTTGAGAGGTTTTGGAGAGTGTTTTTGAGAAGAAGAGAAGAGAAAATGAAAATGAAAATGAAAATGAAATTGAAATGGTTTTGATTTTTGGGGTTTTGATTAGGATTAGGTTTTAATTATATAAGATTTGTTTTTAAAATTAATTTATTAGGAAAGGGTAAATCTGACTTTTTAACACTTGAGATCTACCCCTAACCATTTTTTGGCTCCCCAAAGTAATTTAACCCCCAAAAAGTCAAAGGGGAGCAGCCCCAATAATAGAGTTCTATAACAAAGACCAATTACGGTTGCCCCCAACTAACTATGGTGGAGGGGTTAACTTGCAAAATAAATAGCATACTTAGGCAATCACAGTTTGTCCGTCAACTTAGATTGACTGAAGTATTGGATGGATCGGTGGGTTGACTGATATTTTTGGATTTCTATGATGATTGCTCAGCAAAAACACCCAAGTTTATGGATATTACCCAACCCAATGCGCATTTTAGTGAGTGGATACCTGATCCATCTCTTGATGTGTTGGACGTGGGTGGATTTTTGAGACCCTGAACTTTTACGGGTTGGATGTGGATGGAACCCATTCATTGGACACCCAACCCTAATAATATTGTTGACTATACATAAATATGAAGGTTATTATGCTTCAAAAAAAATGAAGGTTATTGTAGAAAATTAGTATATAGTTTCTTATTGAGATACATTGAAGGTCCTCAAACATATTCAAAAAGTAGTAAATTTTGGATTGATCAGAGGCGTTTATGTTGATAAACATCATAATTTTGGTTGTTTGAAAGCCATTATGTTACTCTTGTTATCATGCAACTACTCATATTCGGTATTTTAAGTTTTAAAACTAAGTAAAATTATTTTTGTCAAATATTTACTTGTTTTCATTTACTATTTTTCAAATCCGCAAATCCATCTGCATCCACTCATCTGTTTATCCATAGGTGTCAAATCCAACAAGTAATGAATTTGATGTGGGTGAAAATTTCAAATTCGTTATTTAGATGGATTGGACGGGGGTACTCACCCACCCTTTGCTCACCACTGACCATTTTGTTTCAAGAATTAAACCCTTTGAGTCGGGTTGTGTGCAACGGTTTTTTGTTTTTTTATAGAAATACAAATATACTACTATATTATATTACTACTAAATACGGGTGAGAAAAACATCCAGATCAACGGATTTTATCCAAGTCGATCCGCATTTTGGAAGGTGGACACCCAATCTGTCTCTTGGCTGATTGGACACCGATGGATTGTTAAAACTCGCAGTCTTCACGAGTTAGACGCGGCTGGAACATCACCCTTTCGTTGGACATCCAACCCTAAAAATATTGTTGGTCATATATGTATATGTGTATATATATATATATATCATTAGTATAAAACAAAGCTATGATAAGTTAGCCTCTGTTAGTGGTGGTCAGGATTTGTCCAGACAAAGATAAATCAAGGGCTGTGGTTCTCCTGACCACCCCCTACAACTCGCGCGCGTGGAATTAATTCTAATATTATGAATGAAAAATGAATACTCAAGTCAAGATATGGATTTTCAAAAATTATAACGGGGAGGTTCGAACTCATGACCTATTGTGTCATAAGAGTGGCCTCTAACCAGTGTTCCACCTTGGTTGGAATTAATTGAAAAGATAAATCAACGGTGGTGGTTTGTTCAACTTAAATACCATAATTGCTTTATTAATTAGTGTTTCACTAATTGCAAATCATAAAGTGTTTTCTTAATTAATTATAATATTTATTTCTATTAATAATAAGTAATTTTGATAAATAATATCAATAGACATTTTCTGGGACAATGTGTAGTAGAAGAGGTGGAGGCCGAAAGATTAGTAGTGGTTAAGGGAGGAGCCAAGCACAATTATATTTATTTTTGTTCTTTTATCGTAAAATGGGATACAAAGTCCATTTTTCACATGTATCCAACTTGCCAAGAATTTTTTCTCCCTCTCTCCTCAAAATCCTGGCTCCGCCCCTGGTTTGTGGTGGAAGAAGTAGTGACGGTGAATGCTGGTGAGTAGTGATGGACAATATTAATTCTATGTTGTTGTTACAACATCGATAACATCGTAGTGTGGAAGATGTGGTTGGTTGTTTTTAACACTTTTGATAAAGGAAGGTACCATATATTTCAGGGATGATATCATACAAGACAATATTTTCATGATCGTAGTTGGATCACCCAAATGGTACCCCTGTTATCTTTGGTACTATATTGTATAAATCTTGATTTTTTAATGTTAAAATAAAATTGATTGCAATACAAATAAGAATATATACAGAAGAAAAAAAAGTGAAACTAATCAATTGACGAAATTTTGTTCAATCTAAACCTCATACATGGAATTTGTGATTGAAAATTAGAATTACGTCCAACAACCTACATGGGATGGGCGGTAGTGATGGTGGCAGTGGTGGAGTCAAAAATTGACATTGAGGTGGCCTATTGTTTTTTTTTTAAAGAAACATGTAAACTTCGGTGGACTAAACCATAAATATAAATATATATGGACAAAGTAATATTTATAAAATAAACTAAAAACATTATGTAGTTATTAAAAATTTAAGGGGTTAGAGCCAGGTTAGTCAACCCTTGGCTCCGCCACTAGGTGGTGGTGGATAAAAAAAAAGTGGATTCATATGGTTTTATGGTGGTAGCGGGTATTGGTGAACAAAAACATATTATGTTAATTTCTTAACGCCACAAAATGTGTAACGTTATATTATAAAGTATAAAACGTGGTTGATCATTCTAATGTTAAAATAAACTCGATAAAACACATGTCCATTTTTCAAAATTGGTGCAATCAATTGCCATGTTATGTTATAACTAAACGAACGACACGAATCAAGATCAGAACATATGAAATTATTTATTATCGATTTGTTTATGTAAAGAGTGGTCAAGATTTTTCCTTAGCAAAGATAAATTTACCGATGGGTTTGTTCAACTTAACCATTTTTAAATATTTTATTAATTAGAGTCTCATTGATTGTTCATAATGATTAATTAAATTTCTATTATAAATGTCCCTTTAATAATCTAACATAAATACATAATTTTATTAATAAATAATTTTACCAAAAACTATATTAATTCTAATGGTGGTAGTGGAAGTAGGGTTAGTATAAGCGGTGGAGGGTGTTTGTGAATGGTGGAGGCGGTAACATTACTAATGGTGGAGGAAATAGTGGCGGTGGATGGTTTTTATGGTGGTGGGTGTTGGTAATAGTAGTGTATAATAATAGTTTTTGCTTTTTAGTGAGTTTTATTGACCAAGTAAAAAAATAATCTTCACAAACATGCAACATTGTATTTTGAAAGATGTAATTGGTTGTTTTTAGCACGATTGATAAGGACAAAAACAAAATATTTTGAGGATGATACCGAAACATATAAGACAATATGCTCATGATTGTTCGATCATCCGTATATTATATAAAGGAAATTGGTGTACCAGCGTAAGAGAACATTATCGCTCTCTCAATTACTATTACATTCTTTTTCCTGAAATACCATCAATGTCGAGTTGTTTCGCGACAACTACCTACAAAGACAACAAATTTCACTCAATTCCCGATATAAAACCTTATTGACCGGGAAAATGTATTTGCATTCTGAAATATTTGTTTGAAAATTATGTTTTTTCATCAAAATCATCATAAAAAACTCTAGATCATAAATCTAAATTTCGCCTCCGATGTTTATAAAATATTTTTTATATTTTACATTCTCAAATCATGCGACCTCTTGATGACAAATCAACAATATCAAATTACGGATCAATATGTATAGGTTTCATTCACTGGGTTAGAAGGTAGAGTATACACATATGGGTAGATCACACAAAGCATAACATGACTGAGAATACTTCAATAATTTGGTCAAGAGATAAGGTCAAAAATTTAAGATTAACTTTCTATAGGACTAATTATATCGGCTTCGATAGGAGCTGACTAAAATATGGATAATAATAAGTTTCACGTAAGACAATTGCAAAACATAGTTTGGCTAACTCTGCATATGTAAAGAGTGGTCAAGATTTGTCCTTCCTCAATTGCTATGTTATGTGAGAAGAAGGTGATAGCTAAGATTGAGGTATAATTCAAATCTATTAGATTTATACCATTTACAACTGGATGCCTTGAAAAAAATTGACTCGTTGTTATTATTATTACAGGCAAGGGATACATTGACCACACTTGCGCAAATAGCTCACTTCGCAAATGATTGGTGTTGCATGTACTATCTCGAATGCAACGAGGAATTTGAGGAAACAATGCACCAAAATCAGTGTCCGGAGTATTTTGGATATAGTAACTTAGACCCGATGTAATACTTATGTTTTTTTTTAAGTTTTTCCACAATCTATTTATTTAAGAAAAATGAACATTGCAAATACATAACATCAACAAAAATTAGACAGATTGCGTTTGACAATAATGGCTACTGATGGTTCGGAAACGGCAAAAGAAAGGAATTGTTGTAGAAGAATTGTTGGGATATACAAAGGATTACTTGATACGAATGAAAGAGGTATAACTATTTCGATTCTGAAATCACATAAAGTTCACAGTAGAAGATGACATCAAGTTTAAAGCTAGTAACAAACATAATATGGCTAACTAAAATGTTGAAAAACAAACAAGATATATAAACTTAGAAAGACGAGGGACTTGGAGAGGCCAATTTTGAAAACTACAATCTTAGAAAGCAACGATCCATAATACCATAATTTTTTTTAAATAAATATTCAACGTAGAATATGTCAACTTTTGGTAAAGGATCTATTGACAACCTATTAATTTGAAATAGGATCAGGGAGTACAATATGTGTTCAAGGTTCTTTATGAGCTAATGTGTCACCAGATTGTATTCCAAGTGAAGGTGGGAACATATGGAAGTGACAAAATGTCCAAGACTTTTGAAGTTACCAAAGCCTTCGTTAAGACGAATTGCTGGGCACAATACTTTGTTGAAGATTTAATGGCAGATGTTCGCATATATACAATCCCCTCGAAAAGGTAATGTGTACATATTTTAAACATCGTCATCTAAATTACAGGAAAATCATGTCACATTGGATAGTTTGTATCATTCGTTCAATGCAAAAAATACTATTCTCTGCCTATTTGGAGGATCGATAACATGACCATGATAGATGAGTCAGCTGGAGCGAAATAGGAGCATGTGGAGACTTTTATGGACGATATTGATTAGTTGATTTCACTGAGATGAGCGCTGCTGACGACATATTTCCAAAAAATATTTAAACTTCCATGTTCATGTAAAGTATTATCTCATTATAAGCAATGAACCTAAATAAAAAAGTGTCTGGAGTTAAGATTATATTTCTTTCGTTTGAGCAAATCTCCAGCGGTAAAATATTAAAGGAAAAAACAAAGAAAAAAAGAAAGAAAAATACCAACTATTTTTATGACAAACACATATTAAATCATAAGGAGTTGATAAGTATTCAGGACACAAATTATAAGATATATTAAAAATGAACTAACATCATGGCCCATGATGTTATGGCACGGGTTAATGGCTAGTATATATATATGAAAGTTATTATCGGAAATCTGTATGTAATATATATAGTTTCATGTCGTTGAGGCCTTAGTTTCTTTTCTTCAGAGTTCCTACCTATTAAGTTTTGGTTTTTTTTTTGTACATATACTTTTTCAACTTGCAGATGTATTGGAGGTCCTCAAAGGTATTCCATAAATAACAATTTGAGAGTGATTATTGGCCTTTGTATCTATGCATATTTTAATTTTGCTTGTTCAAAAGATGTTTGTTACTTTTGTTATATTGTAGTGACTTAAGTTTCAGTATTCCAAGTTTTAAAACTAGATTATATGATTTTTTATTCTTTTAAAAAAAAAAGTAAGCTAAGTTTTTTTTCTTTTTAAATATGCAAATCCATCTTCACTCAGTCCGCTCATCCGTTCACCCGTAGGTGTTAAATCCGACGAGTAATGAATTGAACGTGGGTGCAAATCTCAAATTTACTATTTAGGTGGATTGGATACGTGTGATACCAAATCTGCATCGATCCTTTTGTTGCTCACCCCTACTACTAAAGACAAAGAATCAAATGATGGTCATTTTTATACAATCTTGTTTTCTGACACCAATTTTTTTAAAAAACTTAAATGGCAATGAATTTGAAGCAAATTTTTTGGTGATATGTTATTATGACAAAACTTTACACATATACTAAGAATGAGCAAAATTCATAATGTATATCCAGTGTTTTAAGAATTGGGCCAACCGATTGAGCCCAAAAAATGGTTACCCAGTCACGTTTCTAGGTTGGTTCGACATTGACTTATTAACTTTTTCAAAAACCACTTTAGTATCTGCAGGTCGGTTAAACTGGCCAATGGACTAGTAATTCGTACGAACCAATCAAGTATGGAACTGGCTTGACCCCAAAAAATTAAATATTAAAATTAATAGAAAAAAAGAAGAGGAAAAAAACAAGTGAATGCGATGAATCTTCTCCATTCAAGCATTAAAACCTTCATAAAAAGAGACATGCATGAAAATATCATATTTTTTTTGTTTCTCTCCATCTAGTGTTTCTGAATTTCGCTCTGAATGTCTTCTTTTCTCAACCACTACGGAACCCTTTTTTCCTTTGCCTTAATTGAAGAGGTTAGAACAAAAATAAAAAACGAAGAAAAAGTTGGAATATTATTTTAAATTTATATAACAAAAACATATAAAATCCATGATTAAATACCTTAAGGTTGCAGTCTTATAGATCGAGTAAATCATTATTATATTTTATATTAACAAATCTTCGATTCTTATATAGGTGTGGTTATTTTTGATAGATTATGGTGCGGGTTAATCGTGTAATTACGGAAGCATGGAGAATTGAGAAATAACTAAATTAGGGAGAGAAGCGTGGTGGGTGAGAACTGAGTAGGCAATGTCTGCTAAAAGTTAAAAAGTTGGTGCTTTAGGTGTAAAAATAATAAAGTGAGATTATGGGTACTTATATGAGTTTGAGATATTAAAATCGTTTGGAACTCACCTAAACCAGGAAATGGTCGTTCTAACGCAGCTTCAGTGACAAGGAGAGGATATATAGTTATCTTTATGAGGGAAGTAGACGAACTGTGGGAGATCAAGGTGGTGATGTAGTTGATGTCTTTAAACTGTGGAGATCAAGTTCTTAAACTTTATTGTAAATCTGCTACATGAGAGTTCTATGATCTTGTTGAGAGATCCACAAATCATCTCAAAATATATAAAAGTAATCTTCAAAGTGGTTTTCATAATTGTGTTTTATGCACCGATAAATTGGAAAGAGTCAATATAATTATAATCGGATCAAGGTGTACCACATTGATAGCGAGTAGAAATTATGACTCGGTGTGGGCATCAATACTTTTTATGTTCTTTGTGGAGTTCTCCCTGCCTAGCTATCTGACTCCTAAGCATGAAACGAGAACAAGACCCGTTGGAATTTCTACATAATAAGCTAAGAAGGATATGCGCTAGATAATCTATCTAATTATAATGTTGATATTTAAACTTAGATTACAATTTCTGGGTATAACTCTCAAGATATGATAATCATACAGATCATAGGTACATCGTTTTCACCATTATCTAAGAGATAATAGATCAACTATGAAGTATTTTTGTAATAGACAAACTGACGCGAATAACTCTATATACCTTAAGTATGATTCATGTTTAGCTAACTTGCTTCATGTTCAAAGATTCTTAAAAGTACAGGTTAAAGAAAGTTATATCTTCCTTTTAAGGGTAAATCAAATCTTGTTAATGCAAGTTTGTATCTTAGTAAAGTTGATCGCGATACTTGATCTTCATGATTATATTGTGTAGTGTTTGATTACCATGAGATAGTTCTAAATTAATATTTATTTGGTACTTGATTAGAAACATGATCTCAAGAAAAACTTTTGATGATTAATTCTTAGCTCTATATCCTTGTGAGATTGCTAAAATCTAAGAAAAATCATTTTCTTTATGAGAAAGGTCATTTTTATTGTTATATTTGAGAATGTCATAAATGGGGGAGAGTTCAATTTGAACTTGTGCTTAAACGCTATATCTCCGAGGGGAGTGCGATTGTGGAATTATTAGGTGAGTACAGTATCTTTAAATAACCTCTCCTAGATGAAGTACTAAGTTGCGAAACTTAGTGGTATGAAATTTTTTTTGGTATGACTCTTTAGTCTTGATAACTTCTTAACGCGTAGTTTATTACGCTTCTTATTCAGAACTTTTGTCAATTTATGATAAGAAGGGAGAGAATGATTTGGTAGAAATCTACCAAGGCATATGGCTTTATTGAGCAATGTCTAAGGACATAGGCGAAGGTGAACTTCAAATCCAGCAAAAAAAGACAAGTAGATATTAAGGGGAAGAACATATCACCATAGTATTGTTTTAAAGTCTTGGTATAATGGATTTTGAAGTAGATAATAATAGGGAGGATTATCTACATACCCCTTATTTTTCTTTTCTTTGTAAATATACCCCTTTTAAAGAACCCCCAATTGGGGGATATGACTTTTAATTGGGGGATATGACTAAATGACAAAATAGGGATCCAAATATCCTAGATGGGTTACCCCTTATCTAAATAATTTATTAATTCCTAATCTAACCCTCCCTAATTAGGATTTGTTACTAATTAAGATTAGTAAAATCTTAATGATTTGGGGATATAATTAGTGTTTTTGAGTTTATTTGAAATTTTTGTGGGTAGAAGGAGGGAAAAAACTTTAGAGTAAATTTTTTTTTTTTTTGAAATGGAAGATGAATTTGATGAGAGACTTGCAGCTGCTGAATCCTTGGCTCAACTACAACAACAATCATATCTTCAATCTTCAGTTAATTATAACAACTCCCAATTGGAGTTATATGATCAACCAACACCCTTGGATCATGATTTTCGTGACCATGAGGAGTTTTGTGAAGAACCAACTCAAGAAAGTAAACATGTTCAACATACAAGCAGCCCCAACACACAGGTAATGCTTCAAAAAGGTCAAAAATTTGTTTTTTTTTTTTTCGAAACCGCCATTTCTGTTTGAAAAAGCTGAAAACCGGCATGCTCGTTATATGAATACAATGCCGGAACCTTTATAATTGGCATTGTATTCATACGAATTTGAATGCCGGTTTACAATATCCCCAACTGTTCAAGAACATACCAGCGTGGTATTCAAACCAAGATTGTATGCCGGTTTGAATTTATACTTTTTACCTACCACCGAATATTCTATGGAATATTCAAACCGGCACTAAGCGTACATGAAAAACCATGCCGGTTTATGATACCGGCATATATCCTTGAATGTCGAGAATGCCGGTTTAAAATGCAAAACATACAGAAACAAATGGTATTTTGAACTTAAATACCGGCATATATCCTTGAATGTCGAGAATGCCGGTACTATTTCCCGGAATAGTAACTGAATTTCTATAAATGCCGGTTTTAATACTGGCATGGTATGTCAATTACCATAGATGCCGGTTTTCAATACCGGCAGTTTAATTTACTTATCGACAATGACGGTTTTATCTAATCCAATTTTATTTTCATTCATTCCTTAGATTGTGACATATAACGATCAACCAAACTCCAAACCGCTCCATCGGGATACGTCGGAATACTATAAAATACCTCGGGTATGTTACCAAACAAGTTTTTCACCTAGTTTTTACAATTTAACATTGGGATTTGCTTGTAATCTCCCATTCTTTTCCTTATGTAGGGAATAAAAGATGAAAAGGAAGTAATCGCTTGGGCAAAAGCGACGGCGCTTAAGAACATGTGTGTCTTAGTGAGGAATAGTCAACATTCATATGTTCGTTTTGAGATGGTTTGTGAGAGAAGCGGAAAATACAAGGAGAATATCCATAAGAGAAAGGGTTATGTATATGAAAAGAAGACTAATAGGGTATACAAGACAGTTATGAGGAAGGATGACTGCCCCTTTAAGCTTGTATTCTATCTAAGAGGAGAAAAAGAAGAAGAAAAAGAATGGGAATGTAAGGTGTGGTTTGGCCGTCACAACCACCCCGATCCGAATTTTTTTGAAGGTCACTCCCTAGTAGCGAAGCTAAAACCTGATCAATGTCGAGGATGTCAAGATGATGACCAAAGCATGTACCAAACCAAGAGTGATTCTCAGAACCTTCAAAGAAAAAGATAAGACTAACGTTTCTTCAGTCAGTACAATTTATAACGCACAAGCAACCATTAGAAGGTTGGAATGGGAAGGGAGGAGTGTTATGCAAGAATTTGAGAAGATAGTTTGGGATCACAACTACACGCGAATCATTAAAAGAGGTCCGGACGAGAAGCCGCTTCAAATATTCATTTCGCATCCCTTGCTTTCACAATTGGCACATACGTGTTGTGATGTTCTTATGATGGACTGCACGTACAAGACAAACAAATACAACATGACGTTGTTCAACATCGTGGGGCAAACATCGGACAAGGTAACATTCACATTGGCTTGGTGTTTAATGGAAAACGAGAGGGATTACAATTATCATTGGGCATTGCGACAATTGAAATTATTGTTCCCGGAAAATCGTGGTCCGAAGGTCATCATAACCGATCAATTTGACGCACTAATGAATGCCATATCCGACGTATATCCGGATGCACAAAATTTTCTTTGTACATATCATATAGGTAAAAATGTGAAAAAACATTGTCATGCTTTGTTTGAACCCTCAAAGGCTGATATTAAGAAAAGAATGGTTGTTGAACTTGAGGAAGATGTTCGCAAAGAGAAACTATCACCCAAAGAAGAAGAAAATGAAAGAGGAAAGATTAAAGAGCAAGTCGACAAAGAACACGGTGAAAATCATAAAAGGTGGTTGGAATTTCTAAAGGATTGGGAGAAAGTTTATTGGTCTCTTACCGAGGACATGTATGAAAAGAGATTGAACATGTTTATTGCCAAATATAACGAAGTGTATCCAAGTGCCGTCTCATATTGTCGGGATAATTTGTTGGATAAGTTCAAGGAAAAATTTGTGCGTGCGTGGAAAAATCGTTATAGACATTACGGGAATGAAGCAACTAGTATAGCGGAGTCCTCACATGGGAGATTTAAAGATCTCATCCAGTCCGACCAGGGAAACATGGTTACGGTCACCGAGGAAATTGAGCAACACTTTAAGGCCGATATCGATAGGATCAAGAAGGCTTTTGAGAAAAGCTCAATGGAAAGGATGACTCAATTTCTTCCACATAAAAAGTTGCTCCAAGGAATAGAGTTCAACGTCTCCAAATGGGCAATAAAACATATGATGAGACAAATGCAATATGAGAAAAATTACGGAAAACCGGGTGACGTGTGTATTTGTCCCGACATGTCTTCTTTGGGGCTTCCGTGTCGACATATGCTTGTGAAGTATAAATAAGTGATACCTATTCGTGTTATTGATCCGTTTTGGAAGCAATTATCTTTCGACCTTCCCCCTACCGAAGTTCCCGGACAATCACCATGGGATACAAAGGAGGCCCAAGAATTTTTTGAAGCTTACTCACGTGGAAACTCGGCTAGCCGACAAGTATTGTTGAGCCAACTAAGACTAATTACACGGCCATGGATAGCACATAGTGAAGAGACAACAAAGGGAGATCCTCCGGGTAGACCACCAACTAAAATTCCAAGGAAGAAACAAAGAAAAGAATTAAAAGATATGACTCGCCGTGAAGAGGAACTCGCGGAAACAAAAAAACGAGATCTATGTGCAAGTGAGATTTCAGAAGCAAGATTCGCGGAAGCGCCAGTTCCAAACAAAAGGGGTAGGCCGAGGAAGGAACCGATATCAAGTCAACAACAATATACTACACCAATAGTCGATGTATCCGAGGTTGAAAGGAAAAGGGGAAGGCCGCCGAAGGTACCAACATTAAGCTACCAAGGACAACAAGGTGAGAATTCCGAACCTACACCAATAGTCGATCTATCCGAGGTTCAAATGAAAGGGGGAAGGCCGCCGAAGGTACCAACATTAAGGTACCCAGGACAACAAGGTGAGCATTCCGAACCTACACCAATAGTCGATCTATCCGAGGTTCAAAGGAAAAGGGGAAGGCCGCCGAAGGTACCAACATTAAGCTACCAAGGACAACAAGGTGAGCATTCAGAACCTACACCAATAGTCGATCTATCCGAGGTTCAAAGGAAAAGTGGAAGGCCGCCGAAGGTACCAACATTAAGCTACCAAGGACAACAAGGTGAGTATTGCAAACCTACATAAATATTCAATCTATCCGAGGTGCAAAGGAAAAGGGGAAGGCCGTCCAAGGTACCAACATCAAGCAACATAGGGCATGTCTTTGAGCATTCCGAACCTACACCAATAGTCGATGTATCCGTGGTTCAAAGGAAAAGGGGTAGAGGTAGGCCAAGGAAGAATATTCTCCCGTCTAATACCAAAGACATTTGGAGTTTAGGGATTGCAGAGGATGGTTTGGATATAATAAAGCTAAAAGTTGGTAATATGACGATGCATAAGGATTCGCAAACGGGTAAGACTTGTAGGCATTACCATACGAAGATAGAGTCTTACATAGACCAACTTCCTCAGGTTATTCGCGAGTTTATTGCGTACACGGATGTTGTCGATGGAGATGGAAATTGTGGCTATCATGCCGTGACGGAACAATTAGGAATCTTCGAGACGGCTGTTAGTAAAGGAATGACACCATGCCGATATGCTAGAATGAGAATGGCCGATCAACTTGTGAAGAAGAGGAGCTTCTATGAGCAATTGGTTGGTCACGACGAGGTGTTTGATGATATGTGTGCTCAAGTGTTAGGACCCGAGCAGGATATGGCATTTCTTCCTTCTCAATATTGGATGAGGATGCCATTATGTGGGCATCTAGTAGCGGATACATTTAATTGTGTTGTTCATTATTTTTCCCCCACCGTAGTCACAACATTTACACCAAAGTGGCAAATATGCGAGGGATCCCTTAAGATGAGAAGAGTTGTTTTGGCGTACGTGAACGGCAATCATTTTGTTATTCTAAAACTCAAGGACAATTGTCCATTGCCACCTGTTTGTGGGATGGTTAAAAACAAGGAACTTGATCCAAATATATGGAAGGGATGGATGGAATTGAATGAGGAGAATCACCAATTATGGGATGCTTTGGCATTATCAAAGAAACCTCTTTAAGAGGATGACTTGCAACTTCATGTGGAAGTGATGATGAGTAATTTGGATATATGTGGTTTACTAATACGCCACCTTTTGCTTTTTTTGGAAGTTTGAAATATAATCATTAAACCATATGCCATGTATGTGCCAATGTGATTTGATTCAAACTTTACTATGCCGGTACTTGTACCGGCGTTTCAATATATGTTCTCTTTTGTGCCGGAATAACACCATAAGTTCACAGATATGTTATTTTTTGTGCCGGCATTGGAAATAAATACATAACACCACCGGTATAACACATAGAAAGTTTATTCCCATAGGAAATTTAGAGTACCGGCATAGTTCTCAGGATAATTATACTATGCCGGAACTCTAATTTTTTCAATATGGAACTAAACAGAATTCCAGAATAGTTCACAGGATATATACTATGCCGGTGTTGAAAAATTAAAACCTAGAAATTGGAAATTTCCAGACACATAAAATAACATAAGCAAAGAACTAATCCCATAAAATAACATAAGCAAAGTTTAAACAAACCAAATGTAAAGTTAAGATGTTCCAAACCGAAAACAAATGAAGCAAAGATGTTCAAAGATTACCAAGCCACACAAACAGACATAAACAACAATAATACTATAAAGGACACACGATCACTCGGTTCTTGGCCTCTTGTATACCCTCTTATTCTTTTCGCCCCACAAGTCTTTTGCCTCAGTATCTTCTATTTGGTCTAACTTTTGGACGACGTTCTCCATTTCTTTCTGGGTCATCAACTCGCCTTTCTTGGTCTTCTTCTTAAAGAACCTTAACAAGTTTCCAATCCGCTGACGCTGTTAATAGATATTTCAACATGTATTTAGTATGTACAATTTTATAATTTGATAGATATAGATTAAGAGAATAATAATGAACGCACCAACAATGTAACGAGCTGTAGAAGTCCGGGTACTGTATCTGGAGTTGTGGAGGGACGTGCTGGTGGTGGAGGGACCTCTACCGTATCCGGGCGTATAACATAAGGATGTGAGTACTGTAGATGACCGCTCATGAATGTTGGTTCACTATCAAGACCCTTCTCAGCCAATTCCCAATCATCCCTATCCAGCACAAGTTCTTCTTCTTCCCTTTCGATCCAATGTGAAAGAATTGGTTCTGGGTCGTAGCATACCAGAGTATGGCTCGCATCTGATTGGCATTTAGTAAAGTCATGAGAATATTTATGATATGATGTATCTGTGATATCCTTCTGCTTGTAACCGATTTGGCGCATCACGCGGAGAGGGTTATGCATAACATATCCTTTTGGATGAAATAACGGTCCGTTGTAAAATGAAACATTATCATGTCTGAGAAGGTGAACTCCTCTGACATTCCTATAAGGGTAAAACACAACATCTTCCACAGAAAACGAGTCCAAAGCTTCTCTCATTTGTAAAAATCGTTTCTTGTTAGGAGTAGGGGTATTGCGGAAGTAGTATTTCTGAGCTAGAGCCATATTCGGTTCATAATCATGCCAAATCTACAATCCTTTATACCCTATGAACAAATCTCGGAAGTGTTCATAAGCCCACACCTGTGCCCGTAAAATGTATAAGAAAATAAATAGTTGAAAACAAACAAATGTAATGATAACAATCACAAAATAAGTATTTCACCATACCTGAATCACAGTGAAATTCCCATTAAATTGACGGCCTTTCGCCTTAGAAGCTCGACGCATTTATGCCAAAAAATGTGCCAAGAAAGCGGTGCCCCATGAATACTTATGAATGTCTTCCAACGGATCCAAGTACTGTAGGTTGTTCATATGCACCCTATTACCATTAGAGTCGGGGAATATAGCGGTTCCCAAAATGAACAACATATATGCTGCGGCAATTTGTTGAGCTTGTGCGGGAGTCAAATCCTTGTTCTTGGTATTCCCAAACAATTGAATGAGTTGGACGAATGTTATAGTATTTGTGTGAGAAGTTTGTTTCTTGTACAAATTTGCCATCGTGGTTTCCTTGTTCCATCCAAACAACTTTTTAGTGAGCTCATAGATCTTTTCCCACCCTAGGTCCTTTGACTTGTCTTCTACCTTTACCGGTTTCCCAAGAACCTCTAGTCCTATTATCCTTTGGACATCTTCAGGGATAATGGTCATCTCGCCAAAATGAAAATGCATGGTGTCAGTTTCACCATAAAACCTCTCCAAAAAGCAGTTTGTCGTGACAGTATCAGTGGCCACATAATTTTCTATCGCAGGATACAACCCAAATGCTTTGACTATTTCTTGAACAGCCGGACACTCATCCTCCAAAATCCAGACATCCGATTGTTGATGGCGGCTAACACGCCAGGCTTTCCTGTGGTCCTATAAAAACACAACGAACTTAATTAAATTGATCACAGGTAAATAATATAATAACAAGATACAAACGTCTTGCATAAGTTTGATAGGTCCATCGAGCCCAAGAGTATTTATACGAAAATAAAAGTTGCGGGTTTATTGGTTGACCCCAATATTTGCCATCATTGCTGTGAGGAATCAGGTCTAACGTATCAGGGAAGTGAGGTGGGGGTGCCCTTTCATCATTAGTTTGTCCTAAGCCACCTGCTTGTGAGGATGAGCCACCTGCTTGTGAGGATGAGCCATCTGCTAGTTCCGGTTCTTGTGGAGTTTGATTCTCATCATCATCATCAGTGCTGGTTGAGTCGCTTATTAGGTGATCCCGAATTGTGACCTTAGTAGTAGCCGCTTTTCCTTTTCCTTTGTCCTTTTTTGGTGCGTGAGACCTATGTTCCAACACGTTAAACGGAGTTATATATTGCATGCCGGCATACAAAATGAACAACCATAAAACCGGCATCACACCTAGACATATAGATAACGCCGGAACATATACCGGCATTCACGGCTCAATACTTAGAGTGCCGGAACTCATACCGGCATTATAAAGATTAATACGAGGATGCCGGTTCATGTTGAAATCTATCTAGGGATATAAATATTTTAGGGAACCCATACCGGCATTCACTTTTACCATACCGTGACCGCCGGAACAAAAACCGGCATCGGCCAAAAAAATTCGATAATGCCGGCTTTCTGAATTTTTTTAGACAATTCTTAAGGTTTTTTTTTTTTAATTTTCAAATTGAATTCCATTGAATAGAATGCAATTTCAAAACCCTAAACAGATATTTTAATCCGTCATGAACCCCTAGCAAGTTTCACTTTTTGTTATATATTATTGGATAAACCCTAAAAAGTACTTCAATTCAACAAGAGACTTTGTGTTATACATGACTTACCGAATCAAATCTGTTACGTCCGCCTCACCAGGAGACTCTTCAGGACTTTGTTGCGCATCAACCGGTATTTCTGGATTGGGGTTATCACGAGATTTGCGACGAGCCATTGCTTTGGTATAGAAGATGAAAAAATTAGGGAGAGATTGAATAGATCGAATAGTTTTCTTTCCAAAACCGTCACTTATATAGCGTGATAAGTTTGAAACCGTCGAGCCATTAAAGAAACCCACGATTTTGTAACCTTCAAATGACTCATTAAATATTTGGAAACCGTCAAAATAGCGGAATGAAATTGTAACCGTCAACCAAGTTGAATGAAATTGTAACCGTAAAACAAGTTGAATGCAATTGTAAACGTAAAACAAGTTCAATTTTTTTTTAAATGTCAGAATACCGGCATATAAAATTACATACCGTCGATGCCGGCATTACAAGTTCATTATTTTTTTTACTTCTTAATGTGGGAAAACCTGCATATACCCTAAACTTTTACATGATGCCGGTACCATCATTCGATCTCAAGCAAATTCCAACTAACACCATCGAAAGGAATAACGTTACACATAGAATTAAAGATATCAAGCCAAATACACCTAACATCATTTATTATATCGAGATTCAACAAGCAAAGCCGCTTCAAAATGCCTAAAAGGCTCTTTTCGCCACTTCGTATATGCATCCTGAGCTTCATACCTATCACCACTGTATCTTGAAAGGAATTCGTTGTATTTGAGACATGATTTGATGAGTGCAGTTGTTCGAATGCGTACTATTTGATCGGCGTATTCAATTTTGCGTTTCTTACCATCAAGCATGTTAGGCTTGTAAGAACCATTCATTACAAGGCCCCAAAAAACTTCTGAAGGGCGTTCATCCTCCGGCAAATCCAATACTAAGTAGTAATTTCTAATCCACTTTGTTTCCTCCTCAACATCTGCTTTTATCTTACCTTATTTTTGACGTTTAACCTCTTCCAGAGCTTCCGCTCTTATCTTATCTATTTTTTGATGATAACGTTCAATCTTTGCTTCCTCTTTTTCTTCTCTGTTCCTCTTACTTATCTCTTCCTCCATTGTGACAATTGACTTGGTGGTTTCTTCCTTCCTTGTTAGTTTTTCTAGTATTGTGGCCACGGAGTTGGTCGTGGTTGATGATTGATTTTCTGTCGGAGTGGATAATATGTTCCTCAAACGTTTTTCTTTTTCAAGGGAATTGATGAACTTGGCAGCTGGTGAGTGATAATCCATTGGAGATATATCTGTGAGGTATAAGTGCAATGGTCTATCCATTCATTTAAATAGATTTAGTCATAACGGCTCTTTTCCACTTTAGTGACGGCACTATAAGTAACTTAGATCCCACGCCCGAACTAATGTTTTCTAGTGTATGGTTCAAAAATCTATCTGTTAGGCATTCAATTCTTGGAACCGGAAGATAAAGGAGGAAGTAAAACTACCCCGGTATTATATTCCGGCACTACATGTAATACTACGGGTATGCCGGTTTTTAGGAATTTCCATTCTGGAAACGACCCAAATATGACCACTACACCGGCATTCAATGTTTAATAATTTCAATGCCGGAATGGGTATACTTCGAAAAAAACGGCTAGTTTTTTGAAAAATATGACCGCTGCCGCTTCGTTTTTATATAACATCACCCATTCCTTTGGAAAAAACTACACAAAACATGCACCAAATAACAAAAATCATTCTCTCAAGAAAGCAGGCAAGGTTCAAATAGTGGGGGATTCATCATCTACCGCTATTTGCAAAGTAAGTATAGTTACTAACAACATACTCTTCAATACTATGATGGATAAATAATATAATTTTCTCTTGCAGAGTCATCATTGCAAGTGTAAAATTTGCAAGTCACCTTCTCACCTAGCCATGGACTGTCCATTTATTTATTCAAAGTGTAGAAGCTGTGATGGGACACGCCGGTTTTGGATTGCAAAAACTGATGATCTCTGAAAATGGAAGAATGTTTCTAAGGTGTTTGAATTACCCAAAGTGCGATGATTTTCAATGGTTTGACAAAGCGGTTGAACTAGCAGAGTCAAGAGAAAACCACAAGGGCCAATGCAAGCCTATCGATGGGTATGATGGGTGTTATATGAAGGGAAAGAAATATGTTAAAAAAAGAAGAAGAGCCAATGAGGATGATCCTTGACACCCCCATTCCGGACGATGTGTTTGAACAAATTAGGGATATGCAAGGCTCAGTAATTGTGGAAAAGGGATGGAAATAGATTATCTATAACTAAGTGCAATCCATCCACTGTTTATTTAATTTAAAGTTTCAATGTAGTCCAATGTAGTCAATTACATCAGACCGAAATAAAGGAGAATTTGAAATGAATTAAGCAATTTGCAGGAACTGCTAAAATCAATACAACTATGCCGGTATTAGTTCAACTCTTTTAGAGTATTTAAGAGTTTTTGGATACCGGCATTGTTAAAATGAATATTACAATGCCGGTTGTTAAAATGAATATTACAATGCCGGTTTTCTGTCAAATATTTAATAGATTTTGGAGATTTTCAAAACCGGTATAGACCTTATCAAACATAACAATGCCGGTACATGTCTGTTTCTATACAGGAACCAAAAAATGTAACATAATGAATTTTACTATGCCGGTATGTGTAACCTGATGAATCTTACTATGCCGGTATGTGTAACGGTATTTCAAATAATGAGCTCTCCTATGCCGGAACATTTTAACTTTCAAACCAGAACTCTAAACATGTTCAACATAAACCAAAGTAAATAAAGAGTTAACCCACAGTACAAACCAAAACAAGTTTGAAATTGTTTTTGACGTAACCAAAAAACTAAAGAGTTAACCATCAGTAATTAGTCTTTTGTTTCTTTTGGGTTGGCGCCTTCCTTGTTTCCCCATACATAGCTTTGACAGTAGGGTCGATTTCTTCAATTCTACGAAGCTTTTCCCCGAGTTCCTTGATTTCTTGAAGAGATAGCACAACTCCGTCCTTATGCTTGCAACCTAACATCTTCGTAACCTTGCCAAGCCGACGTCGCTAGTTTAATACATCAAACACATAATCATCATATATATTAATATATGATTTTGTTTACATTAAACAATTAAGAAAACTTACCATTCCGAAAGTCTTGAGAAGTTGGGTCATCGTAGGTTGTGGAGGTGGAGGAATTTAAACAGGAGGGTTTTCTTGGTGTGGAGCTTCGACGGAGGGAGGGCACATGACATAAGGATGTGACCATTCCAGGTAATCCATCATGTAGCTGTCATCAACTTCATAACCATTTTCCGCAATCTCCCACTTACTAATATCTACCAAATGACGTGGCTCTCTTTCCCTCCAATGTGTTGGTTCCGGTTCTGGATCATACACTACATGCAACTTGTTGGGAGTTGAATTGCACCGAGAAAATTAAAGAAGATAATTCTCATCAGAGGTCGACCAAAAACGGGATAATTTTTTAAATCCATGTTGGCGCATCACACGGCATGGGTCATCCATGATGTATCCTCTTGGGTGGTACAACGGCCCATGGTAAAATGCAACATCTCTTGGAATTTTACGGTATACTCTAATCTCCTTATAAGTGTCGAACACAACGTCTTCCTTCCTCATAGAATCCAGAGCCAATCTCATATGGATGACGCGACCTTTGTTACCAGGCTTTGGATTACTGTTAAACTCAAACCTCTGAGCTCTAGGGGTATCGGGTTCAGCAAGGTCTTTGATCTTCAAGAATGGGAAATCCTTGAACAAGGTTGGTAAGTGTTCATAACACCACACCTAATCCAATGTCAACAATATACATGTGAACATAAGTTAAATAAATACATGTGATCATAGATTTAAAAAAATTGTACCTGGAGTAGAGTGAAATTCCCGACAAATTGATTTGTTTTAGCCAATGAATCCCTTCTCATCTCCGCCATCAAATGTGCCATGACAGCGGTGCCCCAAGAATATCCATACATACCTTCCAACGGGTCCAGGTACTGGAGAAAGTTTGCACTTACCCGATTGCCATTACTGTCAGGGAATGCCCTAGTGCCCAAGAGGTATAACAAGTATGCGGCGGCGGTATACCGAATATGTGCAGGGTCCCATCCAGCCTCCAAGCTTCTAGACTTTGTATTTTCAAACATCTTCTTAAGCATCGTCAGCTTGAATGTCTTAGTCTTACTTCCGTTCGATGCTACATAAAATCTTTCCGAAGAAGTTTTGAAGTCCCAACCAAACAGCTTTGCAGTTAAATCGTGTAACTTCATCCAATCTAGGTCACGAGACTCAACTCCTTCTGAAATTGATTTGACAATAACATTCAAGCCTAGAATGTCATGAACATCTTCAGGAATCAAGGTCATCTCTCCAAACGGGAAGTGCATGGTATCAGTTTCACCATGATACCTTTCGAAGAAGCAATTTACGGTCACAGTATCTGGATTAACGTAATTTTCAACCAAAGAATACAGACCCGAGTTCTTTACTAATGTTTGAACATCTTCATGCTCCAATGACAATTTCCACTCAGCAGCGGCTTGGTTTCGGCAGACACGCACAACCTTAGTATGATCCTACAAATATGAGATAATACAATTAAGAGATAATGTAAAAAATAAAACAAGGGACATGCACAAAATAACAAATACTTACATAAGTTTGAAAGATAGTACGATCCCAAGAGTGCTTGTATCCAAAGAGTACTTTCGGTTCCGGAGATTGACCACAAATTACCATCATCGCGGTCGGGTATCATGTCATCAATGTGAGGAAGGTGACAACCTTTAACTTTGTGTTTTCCCTTTCCCTTGGCTTGTGTTGGTTGTTGACTAGTCTCACCAACTTCGCTTTGGCTTGCTAATTGACTTGGGGGAACCTCATCATCTTCCTCCTCACTGTCCCCTTCATCATTATCATCGTCCACAACTGTACCTTCACGGGCACTACGTTCACCACCACTCTCCCAAACTAACCCTCTTGTTTGAAACCCCAAACGCTTCTTGCGACCCGCATCTTTCCCCCGTGGAGGCAGGGACTGGGGAGTATCAAGACCGTCCTTCCTCCTTTTTTTAGTGAGAATAAGACCTTTATTTTTATTCGCTTCTTTGGCTTTTGACCTATAACATAAGCAAACGAAAAAAACATAAGAAAAGTCATCACAGTTGAGGAATCGGAATTGCAACTCTTAAACAAACTAATGCCAGTAACATGTACCGGCATATATGTTCAAATATCGAGGATGCCGATTTTTCAGTGTTTCTTCCTGAATGTTTCAAGTGTCAAACCGGCATACACCAATTGAACTAAGTGATGCCGGTATTTCAGTACCGGCATTCACGAAACCTAGATACAATGCCGGTAAAAATAAAATTGTTCCTGTGTGTTTTTAGTTGACTACCGGAATAGTCTTCAACCCAATTCGAATGCCGGTCCAAAAATTTAATTTTCAAGAACTCAAACCGGTATGGTATGTAACCATTATTGTATGCCGGTATTGATATTTCAGGTTCAGGAAGTTAAACCGGCATCGTATTCGACCCAAATTCAATGCCGGTACCTAAACCGGCTTGGTATTCAAACTAAGATCTAATGCTGGTACTCACTGGAACTCGACAGTTTCAGCTATTGTTGGCGATTCTAACCTAAACCCATGGCTACAAATCGATTAAAACAATCATAAATGAGTAAACAAATCACTTACCTTCTCAGAGAAGCCATGACTGCTAGTGGTTGATCATCCGAGTTCGCTGCTTCGTCATCTTCTAGTTTTTGATCAATGTTCTCGATTCTTTGTTCATGGGTTTGTTGAGCAGGCGATTTGGTTCTCGGTTTTGATTTCGATTTGGTTCTCCGAGGCATTGTTATGGTAGGTTGACCAACGAAGAAATTTTTGATTCAACGATTAATCGTCGATGAAGAATGAACGATGAGGAAGACGATGAAGAAAAAAAAATATTCAAAACCTAACCCTATGACGGTACTGATTTGAGAAGGGGGATATATGATTTTGGGTTTTGATTTTAATGTTTAGTAGAAAGGGAAAAAAAGTCACTTCATAATGTTTTTTAATTAATAAAAGGGTGTTTTGGTATTTTCGCACCCAAAAGACACCCCTTATCAGCCCCCTATGGTTGGGGGAAGTAATTCATATCCCCCAATTAAAAGTCATATCCCCCAATTGGGGGTTCCTTTTAAATGGATAATGAAAATGAACTTGTACTTTTTTTGGATAATAAAAATAAACTAGTATGTTTTTGGCGTGTGAAAACGTCAAACCAACCTCCTATGGAGGTTGAATTGACTTAATATAATTTTAGATGTGCCAAAAACTAGACCCTAAAAACTTAAAATATACCTCTTATGGGTATTTGTGAAGATTCCTGAAAAGGAGGGGTATTTATTCAATTTCCACATAAAAATACTATGTACGGGCATAACAACCATTGAGCATATTAATTATTCATTTTAAATGCTCTAACTTGAGTATTCTCATAAGTTTTTATAATCTACGGATCTTCAACAAGAAGGTGTTGAACGAACACATGTTGAACCATAGAATAACTTGAAGAACGAAGAATTCAAGAGTGTTGAAGATTCAATAAATCAAGATGCATTATGGAGTAGGATCTGAAAGGTTTATTTATATTTTAATCCATATATAATTCATAGTTTTGTCACTAAATTAACAAAGGGGAATTTTTTTAGAGCATCCCTCTGTCAAACTCACAAGTTTTGGTATGTCAAGCTTGTTGTCAATTTTAGTTGATCAAAACTATGTCTTGATTTATAGTCTACTAAAGTGGGTCTCAGACTAGGAATAAAGCATGTCATTTTAATACCAGAATTCTCCAATCGACCTTGAAGATTGAATACTGAAGAATGACGGTATGTGAAGAATGACTATCCTATTTTTTCATATTATATACCACTCTATCTACTCCGACAAGTCGACTTTAGGGTTTCAGAGTATATTTTGTCCGAAATCCGGACCAAAACTATATATAGTCGAGCGGATCTTAAAAGCGCGTCTATTATCAGGCGTAGGTATAGTAACCATTTGGAGTGGGGCGGATTTTATACATCCGTATGATGATGAGGCGAATATTAAATTTATGTATGATGGTGGGGCGGATGTTATACATGCGTTTCAATTAGGGTCAAGTATAAAGTGGGGCGGGGTATAATGTTCGCTTGTTGATAAGCAAAGATTTAAACTACATTTGAACCATGAGAACGTATTATGTGCGCTCAACCAAATTTTGCTTGGCAGCACGGAGTAAACCAAATATTTTTAGTTTATTTTTTTTTTGGTTTTTGCTCTTTAATTATACTCGCACCATTGGATTTGCTCTATTTTTTATTTTTTTAGGTTTTTGTAGTTAAAAATGTAAAATAGTATTGATAATTATCGAATTGATTTACTAGAAATCATTCAGATTTCTTCCATGTTCCCTTGAAATGTACAACTTTGTGGAATGTGGAGGTTTGGCGGGTAACCCGCGGTTTAGGGTGGGCCAAGACGTTTATGAGTGGTACCTAGAAACACCAACCTTAATCTAGCCCGTTTAGTCAGCGAATCACAACACTTCGGATTTAAACGGATCAGGTTAGGGCCAACCCACGAGTTTCAACCCTAATTGCCAGGTCTAGTGTAACAATTAAATGTCACTGGTGCATGATTATGAAGGAATAACAAGTGATTCTTAATATTAACATATATAGTTGATATACTTAGTTGTTGAATGCTCATAGCTCAAGGCATTGAATCCGAATACCAATGAATTGCGATATCAAATAGAAAATCACAATCACCCAATGACGCGCATGACGCATCGAGCAAATGAGGCATCAAAACAGAGGTAAGGGCACTTATGTGACAAAGTATAATCCAATGTTGGGAGGATGTGTTGTCGCTACAGCACCAGCGAGAATAATTGACAATGGTATAAAATTGGTTAAGGGATGGTAAGTTAAGCACCAACGCTTTGTATTCTGCTGTTGGAAGATTGATTAGGTGTTGGTGTTATAAGCACTAGTACCGATATTGCCAGTGCTAGAAAAGTTCAATATGCAATGCGGCAGGGTGAGGCAATATACCCTTTGGCTCCTACATATGTATATCACTTCATTAACAACATCGACAACTGTATTTTAAAATTACGAGGGTACCGAGTACACCACCATCTTTTTAATATCAAACTATATGGATACACCTTATATAATATTACAAAAACAATAACTGTGAAAAGATCATTACAACAAAGTGTAACTTAGTATATAGTCAGAGTTTGAGACTATACTAATTATAGGATCGCACCAAGTGAACTAACGTGTAAGTGCAATTACTTAATTATGATTATATAATAATTATAATACGAAAAGTGAAGTAATGGCATGCCACATAAGATTTTGTTAACGAAAAAAGCTATCTGCAAAAAAATCCCAGGACCTGGTCTAGTTTTAAAAAATCTCAAAATTCAGTCGTTATACAAATTGACTACCAAAACTTCGTATAGTTCAGACCAAGTAAAAACTCATTCGTTACTAAATTCCTTCAGTATCCCTGCACCCACTACAAAGCTGTCCTGTGAATCCTAAGACAAAGTCAACTTGTTGATGGTGGGTTTTTGTTCGATGTGAAAGTCGTAAAATATGTTTCTTACTAGGGTATCAGAATATACTAAATCATGATAGGTGGTTATGCTTATCTTTCTATATACGTAATCATATTAATGTTTCACCCAACTGAACTCAGAAAATATTTGTGTGTATGGTTATATTTACTGAATAAATCAGTATTCATTTCAGTACAAATTTATCAGAATAGCGCTGGTGGTTGTTGCAATACTCCCATACATCCTGTAGATTTTACAGAATAAATATCAAGCTTCTAGATGGATTTCCCACCAGAATATAGCTATTTGATTCTGCGTTAATGATATATTCCATGGTTGGGTTCCAATTTTTTTAATCTTATATATAAATATTCATGCTCAATTGAATGATGTTAACTCACTATAGTATATATACAACATGTGGCGAGTTACACATAGATATATACTTGACTAAAACACCATAGATGTGTTAAGTATCGAGTCAAAATTATGCCAAATGCCAAACTATAGCTCTAACCTAACCTTGGCCGAGCTTAAGAGTCACATCTCCCATGATTAGTTGCGCTGAAACCACAATAATGGTCAAGTAATCACAACTGAATTGTAACATTTGTTAAATTGTTTGCGAAATATATTTCAATTACATTAATTAGCTTGATTTCATGAAACTTAATGCATTCGGGGAATTAAAATTGATTAGTGTGCTTTCCACGATAGTTCTCTAGAATAGAATTCATACTTGCGTCTTTATGTAAGTGTGATGATTTGAGGACATTTACATAATATTTTTGCGGTCAAGCTATCCTAGGGATTTTGATAAAACAAGATTAAATATCAATTCTAGTTATTGAAACAAGAACATATTTGTGGATTAAAGAGAAATCTTTGACCAATATCTTCATATCTCTGATTTACTTATTTGATTTGCTTGTTTATTTTCTTGTTAGCTTCTAGTTAGTTTAGTTTAGATAGAAAATATAAAATCCCCCTTGTTTAGATAAGTTGTTGAAAACATATAACAATCCTAGATCTATATGTGTGAACATCCCTTCTTACCCTTGCTTCATAACATATTTTAAGTTATGAGAAAGTATAATTAATTTTGACGCACTGCGATAAGCGATCAATTGGAAATATTTCAGACATCAAAAGAGAGTTTTCAGAACTACTGAAATCTAGAAACATGGTAGGTGCCATACACAGTACGCGTACCCTAGATATCTGAAGTTTTGGAACGTATGTAGGTACACATACCCCGTACACGTACCATGCAGTTTTGAATTCGTGAATGATAGAGGTAAGCATACCTCAAGGGACTAAGCCCGTGAATATCTTAAGGGTATGTATACCCCAGTAAGTGTACCTTAGCTCACTGAATTGACAAACTGGTTCTTAGGTACGCATATCCTTTCACATACCTTCCTAGTATGAATTAAGCAGATGCTCATAAACTATTTTTAAAAATATGTCTGGCATTGTTACAACTCTCACGAACTCCTATAAGACATCTTTGATCACTAAATCACTTTGTGTTTGTGTATCTTGATTCAAGTCTTAAGTGTTTAAATGAACACGATTTTTCTTATGAGTTCTTTAGGAATATTTACCACGAACTATCATTTACACGATCCCAGTTTCCTGGACCATAGTGTATATTCTTTTATGTAATTTCAATACGAATTCCTCACATGCTTACATTAAATCCTAACACTAGTTTCATCTAAAGAGAAAGTGTTTGCTTGACTTTCAAGATTAAGGGTTGATTAGAATTCAAGGTAAGATAAACACTTTAGGTCTTGAAAATACAATAAAAGAATATATACAATGGTCCAGTTTTGGAACCGTGTATAATGACTTGTTCGGTTTGGAAAATATGCCATGTGAACAATGATTAAATTGATATTCATTGAAACACTTAAGAATTTAATCATGACACACACACATAAGTAAGTGATCAATGAAGTATTAGAAGTGTTTAACAGAGTCATAGAAATGCTAAACATATTTAAAAAATAAGACTTTAAGCATCTGTTAGATTTTACTGGGACAGTTGGTGAGACGGTTTGTGAACCGTAAGGCCAGTTCACGAGTCTGGGAGCTACGGTTTGTGAACCGAGTTTGCCAACCCTACTCGGCTCGAGAAATCATATGTACAATGTTCATGATTTGGGTTCACCAACCGTACTTAGCTTATGAACTTAGGTGCACATAGTTCGCCAACCGGGTATGCCAACTTTAAACCTTTTATACCAACACCAAACATTCAGTTCACCAAGGTTCGTGAACAGTTCCTAACTGAACTTTTGGTTTGCGAACTGGTTCGCCAACCTTCCATGTATTTATGAAAATTAGATATATATGGTTTACAAAGTGGTTTGCAAACCTTGCCAACCCTACCCTGGGAAGAAATATCAGAAGTTCATGAATTTCTCTCTTATGATGTTTGAAACATTCCCAATAGGTAAAATCAATTGTATGGGCTATTTGTAATTGATCCACAAATTAATTCTCAAACAATAAATTGTGTCGAACTAATATTGTTAAGGACCTTTGAACATCTATGCTAGAATCATATTTTGAGATTTTTAACAAGACAAGCTTGACTCGATTTTTTTTTTTAAATCTACTAGAATTCATATGCATTATCCCAACAGATCGAACGGTAAAATGGTGAGTAAAATAGAATGGTTCAGTCTTTATATACCTGATACAAAAGTTCCTCAAATACATTCGCAAAAAGTCAATCTTCAGTCTTTGAGGGTGATATCTGATACTTAACTACCAAATTCTAACTTAATCCGAGGCTTGACTTAGTAGACTAGAAATCAAGAAATATTTTTGGTCATCTAACATTGATAACAAGCTTGAGATAGAAAAAATTGTAGGTTCAACCGAGCATTTCCCTAACAATGATTACCTTAAGTTTGGGGATAGTAATCTAGCAGAAACTCTCGAGTATTTTTCAGACTCCATGGACCCTAAAATTCAAGAAATAGTTTTAGGTCATTCTGAGAGTAACGAGTACCCTAAGTTTGGGGTAGTGAGGGTTCTTGTGATCGTCGAATATCCCTAATTGAAGTCTCTAACTTGGGAATTGATCTTTAAGTGTCTGAGGTATTACTTGAGTCTCTTCATACTCGGCAACATGATTCTCCTGATAATGCCCAGGAATAAATCTAGTTATTAGAGACCCGTCGTTTAGATGAATCTGTTTATCGAGACACATATGTGGCCCAATTGGGCTCCCAAGGTTGTGCTCCCTCTGTTTATTTTTCTGATCCAATGCAGTTGTCTCATAATTGTGTCAGCTCTGTTTGGTTTTGATGACCCACAATTATTTCATCTATTGGTATATGATTTGAAAGGTGACTAGCCATTTTATGTTATCTGATGTCTGGCTGAAGACTTTGAACTTAGCACTTCTTAGGAGGTTACCCATGCTTATGTGACACGGTAATATCCTTCTTTATTTTCTTTTCTTCAAGTGGTAACAATTTTTCCTTGTTCATGCTTTGAATTTCATCTTTAGAACATCGAGGACAATGTTAGATTTAAGTTTAAGGGTATGAGAAAAAAAATAGTTGCATTATGAAACTCCAGAGCCTAGTAACTTGTGCCAATTAGGGATAACACTAACCAATCTAAATAGATTAAAACATCTTGGTTGTAGGAGTTGAGGAATCCAATTAAAGAGTCTATTCATAAAAGGATAGAGCTCAGGTGTTAAAAATAACATAGTAGTTGTCACTGTATCTCAAAGTGATTTGGTGGGGTACTAGTATCTTCTTGTTGTCGTTGCTAGGATGAAATAGAGTAATTGAGGACAAAACCATTATTTTATAGTTTTTTTTTTTAGTTAGACGAAAAAGAAATTCGACACTTGTTTAGGATAGAAATATGTGTGTGTTCTCCTTGTCTTTGTCATCCAAGAAAGCGTGGAATGATGGATCCATGGGAACTACCATGTAATTTGCTGACAAGGAGCATGAGATTGGATATAAAAGATCTAATCATGTTGTCCATATATATATATAAAATATATATTATTATTATTATTCAATAAATTAATCTACCGTTGGGGACCTTGTATATACTAGCCGAGTTGATAGTAGAATTAGAGATTTAGACCGGTACCTCAGTCCATTAGGGTTCGTCTTGGCGCGATGATCATATAGATATTCTGGGAAACACTGTTCACCTTAGTCAACGTTTGCAAACCATCTGTTTCTATCTTCTTAATCTATTCATGTGATTTCTTTGATTCTGGATATTGATATCCATTCTACGACTATCTGAGTGTAACTTTGTTGACTTATATATGAATTTTCGTACGCTTGAGTGCAAACTCGTGTACACCAATTGGATTCAAATCAGGATACTTCCTCCTATAGTCAATGAGAGTATGCTAACTAAGGATATTGTTTAGTGTCGTTCCTATATTCTTCACAGGTAGCTAGGTTTTGGAGTAAAGGTTTTGTGGGTACACCTCTTGTGAACCCACTCGAGACTATAACTCGGGCACTAGGGCCACCTAGGGGATCAAAGGCTTGTTACACATGCTAAGTTCAATCGCAATGCCTGCGATAGTGAGTTAGGATTTTATTTTCTAGATTAGATTTTCTCAACGATTAGCAAACAATAAGTTTGAGGGTATTTGATAGACACAATTTTGTGCCTAAATTGTCTCAATTATATGCAATTGTTAATCCTTAATTTTGTGCTTATTGTTGCTTTTTATATATTTGTAGGTGTTTTGGGGAAATAAACTAGTGTAAAAATGTCGGCTCGAAAAAATGTTAAAGGCACTCGAAAAATTACTAAAGGCACTCATAGAACAAGTGCTAAAGGGACTCCACATACGGATAAGGGACTCCATCATATTTTCAAAATTCAAATCTGATTTTTGACGATAAAACTTTGGCAAAATTTAGAGTTTGATTTTTAGGCGAGTTCTGGGGAGATGCAATCGGAGAATGTGGTTGGGATGGACTTGGATGAACTAAATAGGATTGGTATAGTGGATCAATTCAATTAAAATTGGCTGGATCATGGGTTTTCGACAAAACAGGGAGAAGAAATATACACAACTTTTTTGTGGTTTATTAATGGAAGTTACGTGGGATTTGGGACAAAATATCTTCCCTGAGATTTTTCTCTATCATATACAGAGAAAGTTTGGGTTGAAAGCTAATAGAGTATGCGTAAAGAAGAGAAAAAAAAAGAAATATTTACATAACTTGCTGCAAAGGAAAAAGAGATATTTTCTCAAGAATTGAAGGTGGTGTCATTTGGTGGACATAAATTGGTGTTGAACCGCTGATCTTGATGACGAGACCTTGGTCGTTTAGGATTCGCGGGTCGGGCCCAAAAAATAAATCCTTATTTTAGGAATAGACGCTCGTTTGTTCGTTAGTTTAAGGAACAAAAAAAATAGACCCGAGTATAATGATATAAAATTTTGTCTATGAGCTTTCACAAATTTTTATATTTTCGATATGTGAGCGTTCACAAAATTTTGAAAATATACTCTCACTTCAAAGACAGATGCTCGTGCGAGGGAGCAAAATATATAGATATATTTTGAAATTTACGTGAGTTTCACGTTAAACATATGTATTTTGTAAAATCAATGTTTTGATTTTGAACAACTGTTGAAAGTAGACAATTATACATGGTGAAATAATGTCTGTATGTGAGTTTTCACAATTGTAAGATGGACGTATGTCCAAATTTTGAAAAACCAGTGGATGTTAAAATTCACGTGGGTTGTTCACGGTTTGATGAAAATCAAGTCATGATTTTGAATAATAAATTTTGCTCGTCTTTGCAGATTTGAAGGGACGAGCAATTTTTCGAAATTTTGATGTTATAATCACTATAGATAGTGAAATTATAAATAGGAAAGAGTTGGATTGTTACCGTTTCAGCGCGTGCTTGTTATTGATATATCCATGACTCCCTGCATTTCGCCTCAGATAGTGATGACTTCTGGTTACAACCACCCTTCTGGATCTTCCGGATAACGCTCCAGAAATATCAAGTCAAATATGAAGACTTTTGCAGATGTTCATCCTGGGATGAATCAACCTTTCAGAGACGTTGGAAAGCTGGTACTTTGTATGTCTCTCGATCATCTGTAAGTCATCCCTTGTCAGCAGGAGCACCGCTGACTTTAGCAAATGAGACTATCGGCTGACGACGAAGGCAGGATTTGCGTTGATGGTGTTGATCCAGATTCAGATGTGGATGAACGAAGAATTTAGTCAAAATTCGTCATCAGAAAATTCAGAAGTTAGGTCTTCATTGAAATTATTGTAGAATCTTCGTTCGATGTCTGATTTTCGCGGTCTACCATGTATCCTCATGCCCAAGAAATTTCCAAACTTTAGTAAAGAAGTTTTTGGGTTCCGAGCATGTTTAGGATCCGAAATTTACGAAACAGTAAACTTCCAGGAGACTTTCAGAAAATTTTCAGCTGGCATGCGGTCCAATGTTTTGGACACAACTCTTTGCTCGTTTCTCCAATTTCTGTGAATTTTGGATATCCTGTAGAGGACATCCATATGAAGAGAATGGTGTATGACCCATTCCCAAATTCTTCACCAATTGCTCCCAGCTCGTAGGTTTGTACAGGACAGTGTAAAATCATCTCTGACGAGTTTGCTGTAAAACACTCATGTTGTGTCTTTAGACCATTTGCTTGTGTCTTGAACGGTTGGTGAAGAATTTTAATGTCATTGATTTGTTTGAGATCAGGAACCCTTGATTGATACATGAGCATGGTGCTTGTAGTGCCATCTTGCTTCTGTCAGTCGTAGAAACATCACTTTTGAAACCCTGGTCACGGGACCATAGCCGAGGCTGCTCTCGAGATGGGATGATGTAATGACCATGGTCTCATGTCTCGGTGGTAGCATTACATTTATGATAAATAATTAGCACATGAGAGTCTGGTGCCACGAGTCTTGGACTGTGAAACTGCTCATCATGATCAGTGGACCGTCAGTCCCCAGTATTTTGTTTAATCTCTCCTTTTCATTTTCTCTTCTTCTGGCAAGACTTAGATAGAGGACCCGGGTAGATAATTGATGTAAAGACCCAGGTGGTAGAAGTTGGAGGTACCTTGATGAAGGACTTAGCGAAAATACCTGGTGGACATCGATCAACTGTAGATGTTATGAATCCCGTCCACGAATTTCTGCTTGAATGTAGTATGCTCTAGAAGCTGTAGGAACCTCACACGACGTCGGAATTTGATGCTTGACCCCAACTTTTGAAGCTAAGAGATTGATTTATTACATGATAGAAGAATCACTCAATTTGGAGTTGTAGAAGTCCTCTAACGAAGAGTGCACATTTGCAATTTGTAATCCCGTATAAATTTTCAGGTTTCGTAGACCTAACGGTAAAGGCCATATCTTTCAACTCGTATATCCGATTAGTGTGTCCTTTTGGTATGTTGTAGAAGAGACATAGAATAACATCTTTTGTTAAGGAAGCATTGTCCCATTCCTCACCCATTGGTACGTTTTTGCAAACCCATGACCTAAAGTGTGTTGTATCTCATTTGTAGAGGTGATGAGAACATCTTGTAGAAGACTTTGGATTATGTCCCCCGGTCGTGCCAGCTTTGGGAAGACTTTCATGTGAGCATGTTATCAGGTCTACACATCTTGATATGAATCATTGGTTCTTAGAGAAATCTGTTTCATATGTAACACTTCAGAGAATGATTAGTTGATGAAGCCCTGAGGATGTTGCTCCTGAGACCGTCGTTGCTGCTGAGACTATGAATGATCACGCTCCAGAGATCCTTGTCGATGATGAGATCATGGATGGTATTACCCTAGAGATTATTGTTGATGCTGATACCACGGTTGAAGTTGCTCCAAAGACCCAAACAGATAGAACCATGATTATAGATATAATCTTTGCTCCTTCTTCCAGTGAGCCTTTTACATTCACAAACTAGTTGATGAGTTGAGCGTCCGTAAGATGAAGGTGTACTGAGAGTTCAACCTGAATACTCCTGAAAGCATAACTTTACCATGAACTGGCTTTGTCAGTGAGTCGTCATTGTTGCGGTAGATAGCATCAGCAATTTTTGTACTGGATGTGATTGGTGAAGATAGAAAGTTCCTCAATCATGCAGGGGATTGTGATGTAGAGAAATCCCGTTGATGAAGTTTCACGGAATCGCCTTAGGTTGCCTAGTGTACATTGAAGGAGTTAGTCTCATCCATGTATGAATGATGTTGCATCTGCTTTAGATGTATTATCATGGGATAATGAAGACATATCGATTGTAGTTTAATAACACTTTGATCGTGCTGGCATTGAATCAATGTGTCATCGTCAAGATATTTGTGCTGAAGATGTAGTCTTTGATTGGGAGTACAATTTGATGGCTTCTCAGATGCTTGAGCGTTGAAGCGTATACTTCTTAAGCATCAAATGCCTTAGGGGTTTGATTATCTCGGCCCCGGAGTTTCTTCTGTTGATTCAACATCCTTTTCGTTGTGGTAGTGGAATTCGACACTTGTGTAGACATCAGAGCCTTCTGATTTTGTGGAACACATGGACTTGCAGGAGAAACTCCTAAAGTATTTTTCGCCATGTTTGGACATCATCTCAGTAATAAATGTTTCAGTGCTTGATTCGGAGAAACGTCAGATTCAACCACTTGGTAAAATACTAATGCGGTAAAGCTATCATTCATAACATCTTGTAGAGTTGCTAGCATAATTAAGTCCCCATGATAGGATAGCATGTGAGGAAATAAATGACATAGACATGGAATGAGACTTGCCTGAATGCGGAACCTCTTGATGAATGTATATGCATCTTTTTGCAGGTTCTTGCTTCAACCTCATCAAAGTTTGAAATTCCTCAAAGTACTCTGATCATGGAATGTCCGTCAAACCTTCTGGATCAGAACTTTCTTCATTGGAGAGATATGTAACCAAAGGAGCTTTGTAAGTATCCATCTTTTCAGCGTAGATCCACGCTCGTCTGAAGGACACGTCATATCCTGGATCTTCCTGATTATGCGAAACTTGGTTTCTGTCCAGGTTGGACTTATGTTCACTTAGCGCTCCTTCAAGGTCTCTGATTGAGATGGGAGCATGAGTAGCTTCCTGTCGAGTGATGCATGCGGCTCTGAGGGTTTTCAGTGGAATGATGTTGATGGCGGTGCCAGCATCGATCAACATTTTTCCAAATTCGTTTCTTCTGAGATTGTCTGTGGTAGGTAGTCCCCAGTTGTACATATCTTGGTATGTGGCTGGAGGCTCAAGAAGTATTCCTGGAATGGATTTCTTGACACGATGTGGTTTAGTGCTGTGAACATGTCTCTCCTTTGTGCCTTCGGTAGCTCGAGCAATTTTACAAATTTTCTCGAGCAACGATTGAACTGCTTCTTTGAATTTAGAGAGCGTAAGGTTCTGACTAGAGAGGATTCTTGTGTACTCCTGGGATTCTCCATTTCTTCTTCTGTTGGCTCTCTCCTGATGAACGGAAATTTGATTGCACCATCTTGAACCTAAACTTCTAGTAACTCGATCACTCCTTCATGAGACGAGTGAAGTTTAAGTCTGTCCGATCATTTCCCATTCGATGCAGGGTCGAGGTTTGTGCAAGATTAGTTATCTTTCCATGATGCTTTGGTAGGATAAAATGTTGGATATCGTATGTTTGAGCAGAATCTTTCCTTTTGCCTCCTTGATCAACAACATTCATGGAAGGTTGGACATTGTACTGTTTATTGATCAGGCGTCGGCTTCTCCGAGGTTCCTCGACCTTGTATACTTTGCTCAGTAAAGCAGGTCTAGTAGTCGCTGGTCATTTGGATGCTTCATGAAGTTCTGAGAAAGTGTGGAACTATAGGTTTTCCAGCGAGGCTCTGTAGACCGGGATCATTTTGTTGATGCACAAGTCTACAAGTTGCTGCTATGTGACATTTGGGTTGTGGCAGTCCAAGGCTAGAACTGTGAACCATTTCACATAATCATCAGGATATTAGATGCTCCTTTGAAACATCCTTCCTAGATCAAAGAGAGTGATTTTCTCTTACACGAAGAAGTATTTTCTGTAGAAAGCATTAATCATCTCTCTCCAATCGGTGATACTTCCCGGTGCGATGTTGTTGTACCAGGTTGTTTATGGGTGAAAACTATCTCTACCGGTTTTGGTAATTTTGGGGTGTGTGGATGAGAAGTGAATCTAAACCCTAAACAAATGCACTGCACGGGAGTGCTTTTGATTCGAGAGATCAATCTATATAATTCTGGCCTAAACCAAGAAATGGCCGTTCCAGACTTGTTTCGGTCACAAAGTGAAGGAGATGGGGTTGATCTTATGGAGGGAATCGAAGAAGGTGTTGAGATTGTGAAGGTGTAGGCTGTTTTATGACTTGAAACAGAAAGGTGAGTAGGCTTACAAATAATTCAAGCAGGCTATGGGTGTTTCGAATACAATTATATTAACACTTGATTTCTGTGTTGTCTTCTCTTGTGTTGGAAATAGGGAGGAGAACCTATTTATACAAGTCATTTAAGCCTTATTCACGTCTTTTGGGAAGTGGAGTGATGGAGTAGTGGAGTTGTATGTTAGTGTCACACGATCAATCTTGCCCACTTCTCCTATCATCACTAACCGTCCATGTCTTCCTGACACGTTCTTGTGATGGCGTGTTGCACGCTGCACGCTGTAAACCGCCAGACCAATACCCCAATATGTATTCCCCAGTTTGTGACATGATTGATGTCTCAAGTGTGTGGATCGTGGGACCCACAGAAGGTAGCATGTAATGCTAGTTAAATAACTAAGTTATTTAGGAAGTCGATACTTGTAAAGTATCGTGTGTATTCTATGCATGTTATGCATCGAATGTATTCGGCATATATGAAGCATCGTTGTTGAGAATTATGCCCTGCCTACTTCATGTGATGGTTTGGAGGCTGCGCTAGCAAGCCCTCCCTTGGCCGACCACATGGAGTGGTAGAGTGGCAGACGCTGATCACGGTGATACCTCATTGGTCGCCTAACTCCTATCCTAGGCCGTCCGTCTAGGCTAGCAAAGTTGGAGGGACATGATGACTTACGACCCACATCTGCGACCATCGGATTAGGGTTTAGGAGGTGCACGAGTGCACTCTTTCAGCTTGGTCGAATCCAAGCCAGGGAGACATTTCATGGAGGACCGATCAGGCATGCGTGTAGACATCATGATGATGCCCATGTCCATGCTTCACTGTCCCACAAAGGTTTGATCTAGGCCACTCAAATTTACAGGTGAAGTTGAGTGGCTGAAATCGATTTGTGACAGAAATCCTATGTTGCAAAGGATTCCTAAAGGGGCGCGACATGCCACCTTCAAGGTGCGCATTTCGAGACGACCAAGCTTGGTCTGTCTCGTCCGTTTGGTCCGACATGTAGATGGTAGGATGGTATTCACCCCTATACCTGACTGTCCCATGGAAATGTGATCTAAGCCACTCAATTCATCCGGAGAAGTTGAGTGGTCGAGATCAGTTTATGATCTGGGAAGTGTGACCACGCTAGTTTAGGCGTGCGATTTGGAAAAACCAAGCATGGTATGCCTTGGTCGGTCGGGTGAGGAGATAGATGGATCCACGGTGATCATGTTGATGTTCACTGGACTTATTCAATTGTCTCCTAAACCCTTCATTCAATCAGGAGAAAACGGATGCTCGTGATCAATACAAACCCTAATTAGGGTTTGGCCGTGCGTCATGCCTTGTTTTGGGCGCACGAATTGGGACAACCAACTGGTCATGTGTGTAGATGGGCCCACGGTGATTCTGTTGACATACTCTGGGACATTTGAATCTACATCTACACCCTCCATATATGCCTGCGAAGATGGATGGTTGAGATCGTTTTGAGACACATGTAATGTGCCGCAAACCCTAATTTAGGGTTTCTTGTTCTTTCTGCTTGGGTTGGATGGTTTGGCAAGCTATGCCACCCCTTTTGGGGAGGCCGACCATGCGAGACCCGCGTTGTGTCGGCAGTGAAATTTCCAATACCTTCTTGGGGTCATGGATTAGATCTAGGTTATCCAATCATGCTGGTGAAGTTGGATGATCGTGATCATTCCTAGACTGCTATGGACAGTCTGGATGTTCAATCGGGCTAGTATAACACTCCGAGAGATGTATGCTCAATCGGGCTAGTATAACACTCCGAGAGTTAAATCCTATACGGGCATTTCGTGCATGCCTCACTGTTGGTACTTGGATATTCATGCTACTCTGATGCGAGTAACAATCAGTCATCATGTTGTACCAACAATGAGAGTTTTGCTAGGAACAACACGGGAAATAAAAGGTATTTTGTGCATTAATCAATAATGCTAAAATTCACAGAATATTCGGGGGATTGTTGCTACATGCTCCATTATAGGTGAATTAATAAAGCGAAGAAGTATTCATCACTTATCAAATGGCCTTATCCTCTGCATGACGGCTTGTACAAAATATTGGTTTTATAACTTTAGCCCTGAACTAAAATCCACCAACAACATTAAGTCCCCTGCCTAGCATATAATGGTTACACTATTTTGGGGCAGGCATGAGATGGTGACAAATAAAGATAAAACTTTTGAGACAAAGTTTAGATATTACCAGGTGAGGCGGGTCGTCCTGTCCTTGGAGCATGTCACGTTCAAGAGGCGTCCAGGCAAGCGTTCCCCTAGCATGATATCAGTATTGCCTGCTTCGATCGACCTTGCTATTCCTATTTCGGTCGAGAGACTGCTTCGTGCTTGTTCCGTTCGAATGTAGGTCTTGCCTGCTTCGATCGACCTTGTTATTCCTGCTTCGGCCGAGCATGGACCTGATGTGAGCATGCTTGCTTCGAACATGGGCATATGTGCATGCTTCGATCAAACACGGGTCCACCGTGTACATGTTTCAGACATCGACCATGTCATGTGCCTGCTTTGCCCTTACGGTTGATTTGATTTCTCTAGCGTCATCCTTAAAACACCGACCATGCTATCTTGACCAAACACCGGCCTTGATGCCTTGACCTTGCCGCCTTCTTCGCTCAAACGTGGGACCCACTGGGTGCTTGCTTTTCTCAAAAATGAACCTTGTGTGCTCAAATATGGATGTGGGTCCTGCAGAGAGCGTTGAAGCAGCTTATGGAGTGAGCAGGTCCTGGAGAGTGTTGAAGCAGCTTCTGGAGCGAACAGGTCCCGGAGAGTGTTGAAGAAACTTATGGAGCGAACAGGTCCCGAAGAGTGTTGAATCAGCTTCTGGAGTGAACAGGTCCCAGAGAGTGTTGAAGAAGCTTCTGCTTGAGGGAGCATTGAAGTATTGAAGCGACTTCTTCTTTTAGAGAGAGAGCTGAAACGCCTTCTTCTGGAGAGAGCTGAAACGCATTCTTCTAGAGAGAACATTGAAGCGGCTCGGAGGGAGCGTTTGAAGCGGCTTCTGCTAGAGGGAGTGTTGAAGCGGCCTCTTCTTCAGTTTGGTTTTCCCTTGCAAATTACATGCTTCTTGATTGACTATCTCTCTTGTGTTGAAGAAGTCCTTGATTGACGACGAAGGAATTTCATGTTGAGCCTCAGTCCCCAAGTGTGATTTATATGGTTCTATCTTTGTACGTAGTGGTTATTGCTATCGTGAAGCTCGGGAACTGGTATCAACAAATGAACAACAGTTCTTAGCTGCAGCTGTGATCAGAAGAGACTGGCAGGAAGATGCGTAATAGCAACTTGCATGAACTTGGCACTCTTCATACAACGGTAGATATCATCTCGTTATTAGAGGGATACGCTGGAACCGATAGCTTTCTTGATGTTTCTTTATGGAATAGAGAAGAGGGAGACAGTGCCCTGCCCGCGAGTATCTAAAGCTCTCGACTTGATAGATTTTTCCACGCTAGGTTCACGAGGTCATCTTTATATCTGCTCTCTAGAGTATATTCTCATCTTTGGCCATCTCGGAATCATAATGATAGCTTGCTTGCATCTCTATAAATTCACCATCTTTGAGATGGGCAGTGGTAAGAAGTCCCCAGTCATACTCTTTTGGTAATGCAACTACTTCTTGCACGGGAGATAGATTCTGAAAGAATCTCTCATTGACGTAGCTACCGTAAATCCAGATATAGAATATCTTGGACGTTGTTTCACCATTGTGGAAGTCGTGCATATGGTACTGGAGTCCTTGGTGATTTTGGACGTGTAGGATGTTTTATCTCGGTGGTATTCCTCTTGCTGCTTCAGCGAAACTGCTTACAGAAGGCTGAAGCTTGCACTGCCTGTTGGTGAGATGTATGTTTCCATGAACATCATGAGGCTCTTTATGACGGGCAGGCTTGTTCTTTCTAGCAGGGCAGGTGCTGTTGAAACCTGAGCGTTTAGCATCTTCACGGAGTTCAGAGGGTATATGAAAGCACATGATCTTAGAAAAAGCACGATTGACAGATACCATCCTATTGATGCACAATTACTCCACTTGTTATTCAGTCACATTTGGATTGTGACCCTTTAGTGCCTGAATTCGGGACCTCTTGACATAATCATTTGGATGTTCACTGTTTCGCTGAAGCATTCCTCTTAAGTCTAACAGAGTGATTCACCCAAACTGGGATTCTTTCTTGACATGATGATGTCTATCTTCTTGAGGCTGCTCCCTTGAGGTGTTGGCTCCAGTAGATCTAAAGATGTCCCGGGCTTGCTCTTCTTCCGGACTGACATAATAGGCGAACCATTTATGATGATTTGGAGATGACAATGTTCGTTGAATCTTCCGAAACACTTTCCGCTGTAGTGCGGTTCATACAAAACTTGCTCCTTTCTCGCCCATGAAGCTCTAGAGTTTCTTTACAGTTTGCGGAAGTGGCATCGTAAGGATAGATTGGGTCTTGGATGGGTCTACTTTGATCCCTTTAGCAGTCACCTGGAATCCCAGAAATTTGCCTGAAGAGATGCCGAAAGCGCATTTCAAACGATTCATCTTCAACTTGTATTCAAGGCACTCAAACACTTGTCGTAAGACTCCTATGTGGGCCGCCCGATCTTTTGATTTAAGCACTATATCATCCACATAGTCGTCAACTTGCTTATGCATCATGTCATGGAAGATTGCCGTCGTAGCGCGTTGATACATTGCACCGGCATTTTTTAAATCAAATGGCATTACATTATGATAAAATTTTCGAGAGGAGTTAGAAAAGCTGTCTTACTCGCGTCATGCTCATACATCCTTATCTGATTGTAGCCGCTATATCCATCCATGAAGGAGAACATGCTGTATCTGCTGGTGGCATCTGCTAACATGTCGATGTTGGGTAGAGGAAAATAGTCTTTGGGGTAGCATTCGTTCAAGTCTCTAGAATCCGCGCAACACCTGATCTCCTGCCTGAATTTCATTAGAGATTGTTTGACTGTCTTGGATCGGAGATTATATGAATGCCTACACAAGGTCGAGCTGATGGAGATAGGCCTGGGAGATTCCTCATTGTCGAGCTCTTCAATCATGGAGTTGGTGCCGTCTTGCAGATGTCGTGGAGCATCCATCATCTTTTCTTATGGCTCGTCATTCTTGTAACATTCAATTGGGAGGGGAGACTGGGAATCAGTCTCCCTCTTAGTGTGAACGTGGGTCGCTGCTTCACCGGACGAAGAAGAATGCCTTGTCAGCAAAGATGTATCATTAGGATATGCAACTCGGTCCTCCTCCTGGATTGACGCCCACGTGGGTGGGATGCAATGAACTTTGTGTGGTTCTTCCCGCGGAGCTTATCTTGGTTCAAATAACTCCACTCCACATATCGGTGCGTAAGGAGACAGCGATGCAGGAATACAAATGACTTCTTTATTCAGCATAATCTTCAGGCACTGATGATACATCAAAGGGACAATCCCGTACGTGTTGGTTTGGTTTCCTTCAAAGTATGTCATCGTGGTAGGCTGCCGTACGATCTTGTTCGGGTGAACCTTGGTTGTCCTTAGTGTCTTGAGGGTAATCACATTCGAAGACGCTCCTGTGTCGATGAGGGCCCTCTTGAACTCTGAAACCTTGATGCGTCCAGTAACATGTAGGGCCCGTTTGTGGTCTTCTTGATAGACGCATTTATGTGTCTATTTTAATCTCAATTATATATATTGTTAGTACTCGATTTTGTATTTATTATGGCTTTTTGTGTCTTTGTAGGTGTTTTTGGAGAAATAAACATGTGTGGAAAAAATGGATCAAAAAGTGGTTTTTGCGCTCGTGGGAGAAAAATGCTAAAGACACCCCTTATTTGGATAAGGGGCACTCAATTACTAATGGGCATATCCTTGTTATTTACACCCCAGGACAGCCCATTTGTTAAAGGCACCCGGTATTGGTTAGGGGCAACCATCTTCTTTACTTCAAAATCATTTTTGGCGGGAATTTTGCCGGGAAGAATATTTCAGCTGCGACTTCCACTGAATTGGTTTTGAGCGAGTTTCTCTCGGGTTTCTTCGTGGACTATGATATATATGGGCCTGTTATGATGAACCATGGATGGTAGGTGGTTTGGTTTTCAAGAGAAACACGAGTTTAATCATTCTTCAACAAAACAGGGAAAGAGAAGAAAACTCGGATGTTTGGTTCATAATAGGAAAGTACATGGAGTGGAAATTGTTAGATAATCTTTCCTGAGATATACTGCAATCTTTAGAAGATCTACGGTGAATTTTGGAGACTTGAAAATGCGTGCAGACAGAGAAGAATAAGGGAAAAATTCCGAGACTTGGGTTGGAATAAAACAGAATTTATTTTGGCGGTGTTATTGAGCCTGTGGTGTATAAATACATTGATCGAGTCTCATAGAAGGGTGTCGCGAGTTTGGGGTAGATTAGGAGGTTGCAGGGAATAAAAGAAGAAGTTGCAGAGAAACCCTAACTGCTGCTGCTGAAGAACGAAGAACACGAAGAACAGACTCCTTAAAACAGTCGTTTATCTACAGTGTTTGCAACATAGAACTCTTATCGTTTATTCTGTAACAGCGCATGTGTAACAATTCTTGCAACAATTTATTCGAGTTCATAACGGTTCTGTTAGTGTTCTCCGTAACAGTGCGTCTTGTAACAATTATATTAGTTACAAACACACTGCTTTATACTTTTCATCTTTTTTAATCATCTTTTGATCCATAAACAAATATTTTGAGATCATGATTAATATGAGGAGCTAAACCCCATCACTGGGACGACGTAGGAAGCCTTATTTCACAATGGTTTGGTAACTATATTTGATTCTTTATGACTTTTTGCATTATGTTTAATCGATTTATGATTTTCATTAATTAGTTGTGATTTTGTTTGATGGTGTATGCTTAGACGTAAGATCTTTTGATATACCATGCTTGTGATTTACATCTAATGTTTTAAAAATCAACCTTTGGCAAAAGATTAAGAGTCCACAAAAGAGCTATAATTGTTAAGAGTCAATATATGAACCAATTGATTGTGATTAATGGTAGAATCCCGAGTCTCAGTACCTCTCGATATTGTGAAAATTTTGTATATATATTAAGTCTAAAATCAATCTCTACAAGTCTTTGAACGAATCTTTACTACCACTTTCTACAACATAATTAAAATTACATCAATTTTTGGCGCCGTCGACGCGGACTTGTATTTAGATTTGTTTTAGGTTTATTTATATTTATTTATTAGATTTTATTTTTATTTTTATTATTTTTGTTCTCTTTTACGCCTTTGGTATTTTTTTGATTCTTTTCAGATTTGGAGAGAAGCTACAAGGAAAGAAAAAGTGCTATAAAAGGAAAGCATCGCCAAAGAAGGAAAGAAAAGAGGAGTCCGAGGGGTGAAGAAGATTTTGTACATATTTAGTTTATTTATTTTATTTTTAGAAACTGTAAATAGGTTTTATTTTTATTTTGTTTGTAATTTTTATTTTTGAACTTTTTGAACTTTATTTTTGGGACATTGGACAAAATTTTTAAAACCCTAAGGAAGGGTTGAGATTAAATATAAACTGTTTGCAGGGAAGGACGATAGTTACGATACTGTCTCGGCCCCTCGGGTTCGTACACTGACATAGGAGTCGGTGGCCTGAGTCGACTTCAACGGTTCATCGCCCGTCTGGTATGGGAGGTAAGACTCTATCCACCCACGAATCCCCTGTCAGTGGGTTTTATTTTGTGTCCCTGCAATAGAATGTCGAACTGGTATTACAATAGCCAATACAACGAGTATCCGACTGAGTTTCAAAATGGACGTTACTACTTTGACCATAGTTTGAATAGTGGTTGGGAACATCAACCTTTTGAAGGTTATGGCTCATACCATGATGAGCCCAATTACTATCCATACACCCACCGTTCATACGAGCAAAATTCTCATATTTCTCCTTTAGAAGAGTCTCTCAGGAAATTAGAGGAGTCGAAACGTAAGTTAGCTAAGATGAATAACTTAGTTTATGATGAAAGAGAACTTTCTATAGAGGAATCCCTCAAGATGATAGCTGAGACGAACGAAATAATTGCTCGAAATAATCTTAATTTCCAATACAGTGTTTCCAATAGTACCCTTGAAAATGAAGATAGTTATTCACATAATCAAGATGGAGAGGATAAATTTGGTAACACTACTTGTTTAGATGAGGTTCAACCATTTTCATGTTATTATAATGACGATTATGATGAGGATAGTGTTGATGAAGAATGTGAAATAAATAGGCATAGTGATCAAGAATTTGCTACTCCTACTCCAATTGAGCTTTATAATAATAATGTTATTTCTGGTTCAGATCCTAATAATTTTAACAATTATTCACCTATTCAAAAGGACGAGGATTTGACTAGAGATACTATTTTAGACGATGTAGAATTTCCTTTTTACGAAGATGATGATAGTTTTGAGGAACGAGTTTATTCTGAGAATATTGTTTTAGAGTCTAGCGATTTAGAAACATTATTCTTAGACGAAGAAGATGAACTCGTAGAGCTTTTAAATATGAGTGAGGATGCATCACCTGAGTATAATCTACATGAAGCAATTGACCATTTTAAGGATTTTGATGATCTAGAAATTATGGAAGTTGTAGCTAGTCTATCTAGAGACACCCAAAACTCTAAGTTTAGGGGTGATTATCATTTTACTTGTGCCTTAACTTTAGCTCTTACAGAGATCCCTCACTTGGGACTTGACATATGTGCCTCAACCATTGTGCCAGATTATCTCCATACACGTTTTCCTGAACCTAGTGATATCCATAAGGAAGTTCAGTGGTTAGAAACCCATCCTCGGGTTGATGTGGTTTACCCAGGCTATGATACCCAGATTGATTTTGTTTTCCCACCAAATATTTTTCAACCAATTGTGGGAACGTATAAGTTTCAGATGTGTCAATTATTAAGTTTTGAGACTAAACCTAATTACTTTAGGAGATTAGGGTCGACACATTTGTTTAAGGAAGACCATCACTCTTATTGTGGTCAAATGTGTAAGTCAAATATGATTGACTTAGAGGATCCTCAATTATTCAGGTTATTTTTATGTGCTTCTAAATTTTTACAGACCTTAGAACCTAACAAATCAAATCTTATCTATGAGGAAATCCAACCCATGAAAATACTTTATCTAGACCCTTTCATAGATCCTGAACCTGAACCATGGCTAGATATAGTTGTCTTAAATAGGAATCTAGACAAGGGTGCGCTTTATTTGTTCATTTTCTTGGCAGGTTGCAGATTCCTTTTATTTGTGATAGCTCTATTTGGTTTTGATGACCTACAAAAATTTCGGCTATTACTCTATGATTCTATGAGGTGACTAATCCTTTCTTAGTCTGGCTGAAGACGTTAAACTTAGCACTTCTTGGGAGGTAACCCAATATTCATGCGACACGGTAATATCTTTCCTTTTCTCTTTTGCTTCAAATGGTAACAGTTTCTCATTGTTCATGTTTTTAATTTTATCTTTAGAACATTGAGGACAATGTCAGATTTAAATTTGGGGGTATGGGAGAAACTTGTTAGTTGCATTAGTAAACTCCATAGCCTAGAAATTTATGTTTATTTAGGATGGCACTAACCAATCTAAGTGGATGGAAGCATTTTGGTTGTAGGAGTTGAGGAACCAATCTGATTAGATGGAAACATCTAGAAGAGTCTATTCATAAAAGCACAGAGCTCAGGTGTTAGAAATAACATGGTAGTTTCACCTTATCTCGTTGAGTCCTTTTCACTTCTGTTTTTATTTTATTTTGTTTTTAAACTATGTTTCTCTAAGTGATTAGGTGGGGCTCACGATTCAAGTTGTTACCACTGCTAGGGTGAAATAGAGTGATTTAGTTACTAAAAAAAGACCAGACCAATTAGACCAAACGGAATAAAATTAACACTTTGGAATAGCAATATGTGTGTGTTTTCCCTGTCTCCGTAGCCTAAACAAGCGTGGCATGCAGGATCCATGGGAACTATCATGTAATCTGCTGACAAGAAGCATGCGCTTGGATCCAAAAGATCTAATCATGCAGTTAAAAAAAGAAAAAAAAAAGTTAATGTTCAGAGAATAAATTGACCGCTGGTTCCCTTGTATATGCTAGACGTGTTGATCTAGAATTAGGATTGTCGACTACTGGTTCCATTGTATATGCAAGTGTGTTGATATTAGTCAGACCAGTATCTCAGTCCATTAGGATAGGTTCATTTTGGCAGTGGCCTTCAGACAGATATGAGAAACATCGTTCACTTAGTCAACATCAAAACCATCTATGTTTTTCTATATCCATCTCTTAATCTTTCCATGTGATTTGTTGACTCCGGATATTGATGTCCATAGTGCGACTATCTGAGTAGAGCTCTGTGTCTTATATATGAATTTTAGTATGCTTGAGTGCAAACTCGTGTACATCAATTGTAATTTCGCATCAAGGTACTTCCTCTTGTAATCAATAAGTATGTCAACCAAGGAGATTCTTTAGTGCCTTCCAAGGTTCTGTGTAGATATCTAGGGTCTGGAGTATAAAGATTTTGTGGGTATATCTCTGGTAAGTCCTCCCGAGACTATAACTCGGCCACTAGGGCCACCTAGGGGTTTAAAGGCTTATTGCATACGCTAAATGCAATCGACGATGCCTGCGACAGTGAGTTAGGATTTTATTTTGTTGATTAGATTTGCTCGGGACTGGCAAACAATAAGTTTGGGGGTATTTGATAGATGCATTTATGTGTCTATTTTAATCTCAATTGTATATATTGTTAGTACTCGATTTTGTATTTATTATGGCTTTTTGTGTCTTTGTAGGTGTTTTTGGAGAAATAAACATGTGTGGAAAAGATGGATCGAAAAGTAGTTTTTGCGCTCGTGGGAGAAAAATGCTAAAGACACCCCTTATTTGGATAAGGGGCACTCAATTACTAAGGGGCATCTCCTTGTTATTTACACCCCAGGACAGCCCATGTGTTAAAGGCACCCGGGCATTGGTTAGGGGAAACCATCTTCTTTAATTCAAAATCATTTTTGGCGGGAATTTTGCCGGGAAGAATATTTCAACTGCGACTTCCACTGAATTGGTTTTGAGCGAGTTTCTCTCGGGTTTCTTCGTGGACTATGATATATATATGGGCCTGTTATGATGAACCATGGATGGTAGGTGGTTTGGTTTTCAAGAGAAACACGAGTTTAATAATTCTTCAACAAAACAGGGAAAGAGAAGAAAACTCGGATGTTTGGTTCATAATAGGAAAGTACGTGGAGTGGAAATTGTTAGATAATCTTTCCTGAGATATACTGCAATCTTTAGAAGATCTACGGTGAATTTTGGAGACTTGAAAACGCGTGCAGACAGAAAAGAATAAGGGAAAAATTCCGAGACTTGGGTTGGAAGAAAACAGAATTTCTTTTGGCGGTGTTATTGAGCCTGTGGTGTATAAATACATTGATCGAGTCTCATAGAAGGGTGTCGAGAGTTTGGGGTATATTAGGAGGTTGCAGGGAAGAAAAGAAGAAGTTGCAGAGAAACCCTAGCTGTTGCTGCTGAAGAACGAAGAACACGAAGAACAGACTCCTTAAAACAGTCGTTTATCTACAGTGTTTGCAACATAAAACTCTTATCGTTTATTCTGTAACAGCGCATGTGTAACAATTCTTGCAACAATTTATTCGAGTTCATAACGGTTCTGTTAGTGTTCTCCGTAACAGTGCGTCTTATAACAATTATATTAGTTACAAACACACTGCTTTATACTTTTCATCTTTTTTAATCATCTTTTGAGCCATAAACAAATATTTTGAGATCATGATTAATATGAGGAGCTAAACCCCATCACTGGGACGACGTAGGAAGCCTTATTTCACAATGGTTTGGTAACTATATTTGATTCTTTATGACTTTTTGCATTATGTTTAATCGATTTATGATTTTCATTAATTAGTTGTGATTTTGTTTGATGGTGTATGCTTAGATGTAAGATATTTTGATATACCATGCTTGTGATTTACATCTAATGTTTTAAAAATCAACCTTTGGCAAAAGATTAAGAGTCCACAAAAGAGCTATAATTGTTAAGAGTCAATATATGAACCAATTGATTGTGATTAATGGTGGAATCCTGAGTCTCAGTACCTCTCGATATTGTGACAATTTTGTATATATATTAAGTCTAAAATCAATCTCTACAAGTCTTTGAACGAATCTTTACTACCACTTTCTACAACATAATAAAATTACATCACTTCTTCTACCATCATGTCTTCTACTGTAAATGTAACGTTATTCACAGACATCTCGGTACTCTGGAGGCTTGAGGACGCGAAGGAATTAACTGTACGTCTAACGCTATCTGATTGATTGCAGCAAACGTCTATGCCCGCTGATTCTTCGAGAGGTGTAAAAGTTCGCACAATTTTTTCACTAGAGAAGCCGCTTCCTGATCCACCGACCTCTGATTTATAGTAAAACTGTTGACTTGAGGAGGATCATTGTAAGGATCAGTTCCCAGTGTAGAAATCTCTGTGACATGGGAGCCGCTCATTTCTGATGTCATCTTGATGAGGAGATCGAGTATGCCGTTTATCGTTTCTTTGATCAGGTCCATGTTCTTTGTGTGAATCTTCTGCACCCGTGCTAACTCGATCAATGTTTGGATTCTTTCGGTTACACCTATAGGTGGGGAAAGACGATTTGCTGGTTTTTACGAAATTGAAGAATCAACCGTGTGGAGACTCCTTGAACCGAGTGAAATATTGAACCTCACACATATGCACTGTAAAAAAGGGAGTGGTTTAAGTTCGAGAGATCAATCTGTAAGACTCCGGCCTAAACCAAGAACAATGGCCATTCCAGAGTCAATTCGGTCACAAGAGAGGATGGGTTGATCTGTAGGAGGGAAGCTGAGAAATATGTGAGATCAATGGTGATCTGAGATTGTAGGTGTGTTGTGATTTCTGCGTGAGAATGCTCTTAATGATTGAGTTTTTCCTGATTGAGAGTGATTTCTGTGAGTTCGTGTAGATGAAAGACTGTCTGTATGAACTTTGATGAGAAATTGCTCGTTTAGGCGAATGTTCGAATTGTTCGAATCTTGTTCAATGTTGTTGTTTCAATTAGGATTCAGAGACATTTATAATACCGGAATTGAAAACACCATGATCCCATGAAGTGTGACAGTTGCTGGAATCAGAGAGTGGGAAAGTGGGAAATCGTGTTATTACTCATCGTGCAGAGACTTGGTTAATTTTCCACCCACTACTTTGCTGATTCTTTCAACTTATTGCACGACTTGCTCACATTCTCATCGTGGGTGAACACACGTGATGTAGACCGCAAGACCAAAACCCTAGTTAATATCCCCTCATTGTGACACGTTTGAAATCTCGTGATTGTGGAGTCAGTTGCTGACTTTGTGGGAAGATGAGTCCATGTAGTGCTGAGTTGAACATGTTGTAGCAAATGTTCCGAAACTCATGCATTAAATGTATGTCTGCTGAGACGAGATACCATTATGACCTAAAACGAGCAAAATGTGTTGCTGAATTATCGAATATTGATAGTTGAACCAATATTCTTTGATCCGAGCAAATATTGCTAGTCTGAGCGAATATTGCTAATTTGAGTGAATATTGCCGATTCGAGCAAATATTGCTAGTTCGAGCAAATATTGCTCGTTTGATGGATTTATCGGTAGCATGACCGAATAAAATATTAATTTAATTTACTGACTGCTGGGTCGAGAAAAATAAATAAAACTATTAATCATGGAATCAACATAAAATTATCAGAGTGTTTGAATCTACTCAGAATCATGTTTCTGCAGAGCTCTGGATTCAAAACCCTAATTTGACCGAAATGGTGATTTATTGCAAATCAATACAGAGTAACACATGGACCGGATATATGGGATGACGGGTTCACCATATATCGCCCAAATGCCCGAATGAGCAAAAATACCAAAGTCTCTTGAGGACCAGTTGGTGAAATAATGGTTAAATGCTGATTTAATCATTAAAATAATTCTTGTGTGAGCGACAAATAATAAAACCGGGTATTATGAAAATACAAAGGACTGACCAAGAGGTCATGATACCAGATCTTGGTGCATGTGGGACCAGTAGATGGTCGTTTGAGCAAACTTCCAATTGTTTGGAAAGAGTTTGAACCTAATATGAACAGTTGAGCAAATTAGGTTAAAATCATTAAAACATGCGGGACCAGCGATTTGCAAGCCTCATGGTCACCCTCGGTCGTTCAAGGGGATGTGCCCATGTCACCATAATGTTCGTGTTTCAGTCCTGAGAATTTTGATATTTTCTGGTGCATGTTTGACCAACATTTGGAGAAAATATGCAAAATCCATGGTTTTGCTGAAAACTGGAAAAATATATGAGATGAGGGAAATAAATAAAACAAGGAATTACAAGGTGTGGGACCGGCCATGGATAGGGCATGGCCGGCTGGCTGACACACGGTCCCACATGCTTTTCCCAGTTTTATGTGATTTTATGTATTTTTCTCTGATTTAATGGAAATTCCATGAAACCGGAGAGTTTGGAAAAATTAGGGAACTTCCATAAGATGAGAGACATAAATTAATAAATATAAAATAGGGAATGGGAGTGTGGGACCGGCAATGGCCACGGCATGGCCGGTCGGACAATGGGCACGGGTCCCAAACCACTCTTCCCAATTTTACCAAATTTTGATGATTTAAGATAATTTTCTTAAAATCAAGGAGATTTGTTGAAAACCAAGATATTTTGTTGAAATCGGGGAGTTTTCATGAAATCATGAAACAAAACACCAAAAGCTCATAATAAAACCCCAGCTTTCATGAAATCATGAAAACTCTCAGCTTGTCGCTAGGCTGCCAACCAAAAGCTCTGTGTAACTTGTAAGATAAAAATTAAAGTTATCTATTTATGAGATTGATACCATAAAAAAAAAAAAAACACCAAATAATAATAAAACAATGGGCGTGTGGGACCGGCTAGGGCATGGCCGGCCGGCTAGAGCCCGGTCCCACAAGTTTTTTCTAACTTTTTAATATTTTCTATGATTTTAGAAAAAATACATGAAATTAGGTAATTTTAGGGAAAATTCATGAAATCAAGGAATTTTCATAATTTGAGAGAAATAATAAAATAATAGGGAACGTGAGGTTAGGACAGGCCACGGTCAAGGCATGACCGGCCGGCCGACGGTCCCATGACACCTTTTCCTAATTTTATTATTTTTGATAAAATCATGTGACTTAGATAAAATACATGAAATTAGGTAATTTTCATAATTTTAGAGAAAATTCATAAAATCAAGGAATTTTCATAATTTGAGAGAAATAATAAAATAATGGGGAACGTGAGGTGTGGAACCGGCCGGCCGACGGTCCCATGACACCTTTTCCAAATTTGTTTTTTATTTTTTGATGAAATCATGTGATTCAGATAATTTCTTTGAAATAAAGAAAATTTGCTCGAATGAGAGGATTTTCATGAGATAGGAAAATAGTAAAAATATGATAAAATATAAAATTTGGGCGCGGGACTGGTCACGACATGACTGGCCTGCTAGTGAGCTCAGTCCCCTGACGGTTTTGCTAATATTTTTTTATTATTTTTTTCCTTCCTATTTTGCATAGGTTCCTCGTTCGTTCATATTTTTTGAAATGCTCGTTCGTGCATTCAAAATGCTGGTCTGTGCATTATTTTCTAATTACACTTGCACCATTTTTGTCAGGGCTTATTCGATGCTCAGATGCCTGTTTCGTTAAATATTTATCACTAACCCGTGGTATTCTGCTGGGAAGAACCATGAATTTAAGTGACGAAATATAACGAAGAATCGTGGAATATTGTTGGATATTCAGGCGATTAAATGATTCGTGGAATATTGATGGATATTCAGATGACAGCTCGTAGAATATTGCTGGATATTCAGACGATTTATGATAATTAAATGATGGCTCTATACTAGAAGGGCTTCCTGTCTAGGAGCATTAATCATTTGAGGGTTGAGCAATATGAACTTGATGGAGTATCATATTCCTCTTGCATAGTCGGGGAAAACCTGGTTGCATCCCGAAGACGTTATCGCTCTATACTAGCAGTCATGCTGTCTAGGAGCTGTCCAATCTTTCGATTCTATACAGTATGAGATGTGTCGTGGTCTCAGCTAGGAGACTGCACATCTGCATCTTCTCTGAGAGACTTTCTCCATCAGAGGTGGCATGAGCTTTCATGCATAGATACATGAGTCTCAATACTCGTCCGGTTGCCGGATCCGGACTAATTACTGAAATTGCTCAGTATTCATGAGATGTGCCATGGTCTCAGCTGAGAGACTACACATCTACATGTACTCTAAGATACAGCCTTCTTAGTCAAAGATTTGTGGCATGAGCTTTCATGTTTTAACAAGAGACATGAGCCTCAATACTCATCCGGTTGCCGAATATGGAGTATAGTTTTACAATTCTACCCTTTGTCGAAAATCCACCATCTACATTATGTCCCCTGCTTAGTGAGGAACAATCATTTTCCTCTGTCAGCATTGAATGGTGATTTTCCAGGTATACATAAAAATAAGTAATTGAACTTATTTATATGATAATATATTACCGGATTTCAACTGAATGAGCAAACCATGGTTTGAGCAAAAACACTAGTGGCATAATAGAGCGTCTTCCAGTGAACATAAATTGGTGTAGAACCGCAGATTCGATGGTGGAACCCTGATTGGTTTAGGATTCATGGGCCGGGCCCAAAAAGGAAATCCTTAAGGAATTAGGTTTTGGAAATAAAATTAGGTATAAAAGGAGTTAATCCTTTTTATTTTATTTTTTTCTCCCACACGTCCGACCACCATCATCACCTCCTTCCTCACATCGTAGCAGCAGTAGAGATCAGGAGGATTTTCGCCGGAGCATTACCAGCTGCCGACCGGAGATAGCATCATCCGACCAACTTCCGGCCGGCGCCGACCAAGGTGCGTAAGTTGTTTTTTTTTTTTTTCAGAGTTGCTTATTTCATGAGTTTCTCATGCTTTCATCATGTTGAAATCTTATACATGTGTATATGTTAACATGAGTTTTGTAGAAAAACCCTTATTTTATTAAACGTATGTCCGTTCAACTGTTAGTTTTGAAAACTAATAATAATCCTTGATTTAGGAGAGATTTTTCTTTGAAAATAGACCTGTGTCCAGTGATAAAATTTTGTGTATTAGCTTTCATGGGAAGAAAAATCTTATGTTAAGAGGTGTGAGTTTTCACAAAACCGAAATAATCCTCATTTTAGAAAATAATGCTCATACGAGGGAAAATAGGTTTTCTTCATATACATAAACTTATGTTCAGTGATAAAACTTCATGTATGAACTTTCATGAGAATTAATATTTTATCACAATAGGTGTGAGCTTTCACAAAACTAGCATAAACCTCCGTTTTAAAGAAAATGCTAATACGAAGGAAATAGATTTTTTTTTTATAAATAAATATGTAGCCGTGACATATTATGTGTGTATAACTTGTGTTCATTGATAAAACCTTATGTATGTGTATAATTTATTTTATCAGAAGTGTGAGATAAAACCTTCGTTTTAAAGAAAAATGTACGAAGGAAAATGAGCTTTCATGAGAATTAATATTTTATCACCAGAAGTGTGAGCTTTCACATAACTAGCATAAACCTTCGTTTTAAAGAAAAATGCTAATACGAAGGAAAATAGAATTTTTTTATGCACATATATGTAGCCGTGACATATAATGTGGGATATTATGACATATTTTATTCACATGGATTTGTTCTCATTAGATAATTTTTTGAAAATTTTACGTGAATAAATTGCACTAATCATTGTTTTGTAAAAATCAAGACGTGGGTTTTGAATAACCTTCGAAATTGGACAATTTATTTATGATGAAGTAATGTCTTGTTGTAAATTTCATAAGTCAGTCGTGTGAATGTTCAAATTATGAAAATTATGTCTATAAATTTTATGAGAAAATCATTTTCTATGAACTAATGAAGTTTCGTTCGTTACTGCAGGTTTCAAGAAACGAACTAATTTTGTGTGCTAACTCTTGCGACACAATCACTACTGTTAGTGAAATTGAAAGAGGTGAGAGTTAAGAATTACCATTTTTAGATGCTGGAATTCCCATTTGCATGAATCCATCATCTTTCCAAATTTGTATTCAGACGACTGAAAATAATTATTGTTGGGGATTTCACAGCTGCTTTGCAAGGATGTCTGATTCTCCAGCCAATGTTGCTTCCAGAGATGAAATGTGTGCAGATAATGACCTCTTCAGAGAAGAAACATGTACGGATGAGACTTCTGTTGGTGAAGAAGAAGAAACACCTGGAGTCATGAATGTTCCAAACATAGATGATGCATTCTTCTAGGTTCAGGAGACTGAAAATCGTCTCGAGTCCCCAGTGTATCGTTTTTTGATTAATCCCAGAACAATTACTCAAAAGAAACTGGTGACTCCTCGAGCTGCTATCTGGTTTTGTCTTGAACTAGGTCTCTTCCAAGCTTTAATGGTTGAATTCAAGCTCTCTTGACGACCCTTAGAGAAGTTTCCTGGATGGTCAAGGCACATGCTGGGATTTCCTCGTGTTAGAGATATGCTGGATAGAGCACAAGTTACCAGGGCCATTCAGACAGCTGGAGACTTATACTCCCTCCATCCTAATTTACATGCCAATATTTTGTTTTGCACACAGATTAAGGAAAATAGAGAGAGGTAATTTTTTTTCCAATATTACCCCCAAATCACATTTAACACACCTATCTAGTTTTTTGGTCTAACATTTATGAATTCAAAACCCAAAAAAATTGTGTCAAACACACAGTGAATGTTGAATTTGATCATCCTTTAAAGTTTCCTGATAGTATTCCATTTAGTTTTATCTTTGTTTCATTTAGTTTCATGATTTACAGAGATTTTTTTTCTAGCTAAGACTAATGTATTTGTGGGAAAGTTTATTGATCAATGGAAGTGTTTGTTTTTGTTGAAAATCACAGCAACCATGAAAGTACATTACTGCATTACTCTTACTGGTTTTTTCATCCACATAAATAACCAACACTGGTATAAAACAAAATAAGAAGGTTTCCAGTATGATCATTTAGTGGTAAGGTTTTTTCATTTTTAACAGATCCATTACGGTGGAGACGAAGTATATTCATCTGGTGGTATATATGCAAAGGACTTGGTAGGTCATGCTCTCGTGCTTAAAAAAAGAAGTCATTCTCTTGTCCAATGAGACAAAACAAACAAGTTCATGATCTTAATTCACGAAGTTACAACATAAAGATTGGAGGACTTTGTAGATTTGTTTTAGATGGAGAAGAAGGGATAAAGGATATATAGAGATAGGAGAGGAGTATTTAAGATGCATGGGAAATAGAATTGCACACAATTCTCAATACCATTACCTGATTCCAATATAAGGGTAAATTAGGATAAAATGGGGGAAATATGAATTTGAGCAACTAAATTGGGACAAAAAAATGCCCAATTTTAGCATGTAAACTAGGATGGAGGGAGTATATCTTTCATGAGTACGAGGTATTGTAGCTCTTCTTGCTCTCTGGTGCATCCCAACTCATACGTTCATATGCAGCTGGGGAGAATTTACCATCACCTTGGAGGATGTAGTTGCTTTATTGCATCTTCCAATTACAAGTAACTTTCCTGAAGAACTTTGGACAACAGAGGAGAAAGAAGTTTCCAAAACCTTAACAGCTGATATGGAGAGGATCAACAAGGTCTTTGGTAAAGGTTGTTATGCTCATTGTCTCACACACTGGTGGCCACGAGACGTCCCTCTTGATGAACCCGATGGTATGTTATCCATTTCCGCTTTCTTGTGCTTATGGCTGTCCAGGGACGTGTTTGAAGATGCTGGGACTTTGTTGAAGCCATTTGTAACCCCTTTTGCTATTAAGATGGCTTAAGGTGAACAACTCCCGTTAGGTAGCTTATTCCTGGGCTCTTTGTATTCTAACCTGGATTCTTTGGTTATAGACTCCAGCGTTTCGAACGGCTTTATGAAGATTGAGTGCTACGCCAATACGATGTTTCTCCAAGCTCTGATGTGGGAACATTTTTGAATTATGCTCATATTCCCCGTAGTATCTTGCAAAGTCTGAAATCTGTTGATGCTCGACGTATTTTCCATTAGAAGGAAAACACTAGGATCATGCGTTGGTCTACAAAGCAAATCTAGTCAAAGACGCGCTTCATTGATGTGTTAGATGACGAGTCTGAGTTTAACTTCCATCCTTGAGGTGGTGGTTCCTCCTTATATTTCTCAATTGACGACTTTCAATACTAGAGAAAGTAAGTGTTTAAAATCCGGTGCTGATTTGAGCGATGGTGAAAGATCATTCATGCTGAGTTGCACTCCCGGTCATCTATTATCAGCTACATGTGGAGATTTTTCGGTGGAGGAGTATAACATTGATAGAACCGCCCATCATATGGGTATGGACCAATGTTCCCCAACTTTCCGGAGGAGAAAACCATCGGTGGAACAACTTAAGACCTGTTTAGATCATACACATGTTGAAGGAAGCTCTTATTGGTTCCCTTGTGCTGATCGAACCACATATGTGACTCCGGGTTACATAGAATTCTGAGACCAGCAGCTTGAGCGTCTAAATGATTATGTGACAGCCGCCCAACCTTAAGTGAAAGAACCTCCTTCTTCCGAGATAAGTGCCTCTCTTCCAAGATTGAGAAATATTTCTAGTGGTGAGAAGCGAAAGACATCTCCAGGAAGTTTACCGGTATGTATTCTTTTGTGTATTCTTCAAATAACTTATATAATTTCCTTTAATGATCACATCAATGTCCTCTTGCAGGATGTTCATGCTGTGAGATCTCGAATTGAAGTGAATTTATCAGAAGAAGAGGCAGTTATTCACGGTGGATAAGGCAGGAGTAAGAATTGCAAGTTAGTGCCTAATACCATAAAGTCCCCAGATGCTTTTCTGGTGAGTTGTTGATACTTTTCCGCTGTGCCTTCTTCTACCCGCTTTAACATGACCAATATTTGTTATTTGGTTGTAGAATTTTTCTCAGTCCATTATTGATGGTCTTTATTTCGCTCATGGTCAAACAACCCATGGACACAATATTGACGAGGAAGTTGATGTAAGTGTCCTTTTTCAAATTAAACTAGTATAATATTCCTCTGGATGATTTGATGGTGACCATTGTTAATGTATCTAGGAGGAATTTATCATGGATGAGGAGAATGTTGATGCATTGCCTTCTTCATTGAGTGATAAGGATGTGGAAATCTCCCAAAATTCTGAACCGAATGAAAATATGGAGAGTTCTCAAATTTACGAACTGAATGGAGATAACGGAGTTGTCGATAATGATTCCAATATTGCCGAGACTCTAAGTGGTTTGGAGACTCCTCTAGTAAGTATTTCTCCTGTAGCTTCTCCATATAAGTATAAGATTGTTGATTTGTGTATGAATGAATGAAAACCCATGTGACTATGCACATAATTTCGGCGAAATACGTCGTCAGAAAATTTCAGGCTTCAGTTTTTTTAATGAAAATACCGTAAAACCTCCGTTTGAAATCGGAATTTTAATATCTGCATATGCATTTTCAAGCCCATGAACTTCCAGGAGACTTTCAGAACTTTTCAGATTGCGCATTGCTTAATATTTTGGCCACATCTCCTTGCTTGCTTATCCAATCATCATGAAATTTTGACATTTTGTAGAGAACTTCCATATGAAGAGAATGGTGTATAACTAAACCCTTGATTCTTCACCAATTTCTCCCAGTTCATCACGTTGTACATGGCAGTGTAAAATCTTCTCAGGCGAGCTTGTTGTAAAACGTGATTTCATGACTTTCACGTTATTTGCTGACATCTAGCATGTATAACGAAAGACTTTGATGATGTTGGACCACTTGTATGCTATAGTTCATGAATTCTTTTGGTTTCATGCTTGTATGATCCTAATATCATGTAATCTTCGTATTAGGTGCAAAATACCGAAGTTGAGAATGAAGGGACCCAAAGTGATGAAACGAGCGACCATGAGATCATGGACAAGGAGGAAACTATATCCGCACCTCAAGGCCATGAAAACGTTGTTGATGAAGTCATGGAGTCCCAGATCGTCGCTACTTCAGTGATAGAAGAATCCGGGACACCAACGGAGAATAATGAAGAAACTGTTGCCCTGATTGTAGAAGTTGCTCCAGTAATTGAAAACCGTATAGTTGTACACTAATATCCAAGTGCATGAGTTGATTTTGATCCTCCATTCAATGCCTCACTCCCGTATCATGAGTTAGTTGGTGGATTCAGCGTTCCCATTGGATATGTGGGTTTGTATAAGAAAATATGGGAGAAATTTGGCCATATAATCGTCGACAGGAATCCAGGGCGTGTGCTTATGCTTTAACATTGCAGGTAAGTGTACTCTTGCGTGTTGTAAGCGATATATGCACTAGAGCTAGAAATGACGTAACTACAGATGTACTCTTTGATTGGGAGTTCAATTTGGAGAATTTTGAGTGACTCGGCTTCAATGTGAAGTGGATTTGTAAGAAAATGAATGTTATTAAGGATTCATGAGAAAATAACATACTCTTTCCCAATGATGTTGTGATGGAGAAGGAAGACAAGATTGCCAGGCTGACTGAAGAGCTGAACAAAGAGAAGGCGGCTTTACAGGCCTTGAAGGATGCAGAGGCGCAAAAATATTTCTTCGCTGGTTTTCTTTGATTCATTTTCCATAATCTCTTGAACATGAACTCTGTGAGAGATGAGAGATTTTATTTGGGTTTTGATCTTTGATAGGTGTTGAGTCTATGACTGAGGATTTTCTTTTGATTTTGGATTTGATAGAGATTTTCTTTTAAGTAAAGTGAACTGAATTTCTTATAAATTGATGAATTCAAATACTGATTGCAAGTATTGCAAACGTTTTGGAGGAATTGAAATACAATGAAAGAAAATCCTAAATTCCAAATCCAGACATCATGAGTACTCAAACGCCTAGTACCCCCAAATGTCTTGATAATTTCAGACAAATGCCTTAAGCCAATTCTCGTGAATTACTGGCAGGGTTCTGCCATCTGTGTTGATTAATTTATAGTATCCTCGAGCTATGGACTTAGCAACCATAAATGGTCCTTCCCAATTGGAGCTTCTTGCAGAATGGAGATCTCGTTTAGTTTCCTTCAGAACTAAATATCCTTCCTCGAATCTGTTCGGCCTTGCAGTTCGTGCCTTAAATATTTTACGCTGATTCCACGGTTGTGGCACGTACGGACACTCGTGCAGAGGAGAGTATCCAGCATACTGTCTATCGTGCTTAGATAAGTCTTCAGTAATAAACTTTTTGATGGAATTATCAACATGGAAATGATCCGAACCCAACCATTGAGTATAATATTGCCGAGGTGAAGTCATCCACTCGTAACTCTTAATAATTGCTAAATTGTTCATGGGGAGGAGTCCCCGGATCATAGTAGCATATTTGAACATTGGTAATATTGGAGCATGAGGAGGAATAAGACTTGCCTGAGCTTGAAACCTTTTGACAAAGATGTGTGGACTTTCTCCAGATTCTTGTGTAAGTCCTACCAAGGTTTTAGCTTCCTCTAGACATTCAAATAGTGGAACATCTTCTGCTTCTTGTTTTTCTGACTCAGAGCCTTTGTTGGCGGTAGAGTGTGCTGAAGGCATCAGAGTTATATTCCCAGCATGGATCCAAGTCCTCCCAAGGATCATGTCATATCCAGGGTCTTCCTGGATTATGTAAAACTTGGTGTCAGTGTAGACCAAACTTTCTGTAACTTTGAGAGTGATGAAGCCATATGCGTCTCTGGAAATCCCTTCATGGTCTCTGATTGTTATGGGAGCATGAGTGGATTCTTGTCGAGTAATGCCAGCAGCCCTGAGAGTTTTCAAAGGGAAGATATTGACAGCATTACCAACATCAACAAATGCCATTTTGAATTCATTTCCTTTAATGTGCACTGTGGTGAGCAGTCCCCAGTCATACATTTCTTTGTCGGTGGATGAATGTTCATGAGGTACATCTGGAATCAGTATGCGTTTCCCAGAAACTATATGGTTTAAAGCCGTGAACATATCTCCCCTTTGCGCTTTCGACAGATAGAGTAATTTCTTAGACATGCTCTATCAATGACTGAACTGCTTCTTTGACTGGTACTTCAGAAATGGATAAAGTCCTGACAGGAAAATGATCTCTGTGCATCCCTTCGGCTCCAAGATTAAGTTCTCCTGACTCAACCCTTTCCCTGAATATGCATTTCAGAACTTTGCAACAACTTGTTGGATGGTTCACGAACCGATGGAATCATTAATAACGAGGATTTTCCATGTCTTTCTCAGTTGGGTCTCTCCTGACGTATGGAAATTTGATTGCACCATCTTGGATCCAGACATCTAATAGTTCAAGCACTTCTCCAATGGGGTGAGGGAAATCCGGTACATCATCAGGAGATTCTGTGCATTGGACAGGAGTCTGTGTCTCTGGTTTGTCATTCTTCTGCGTCTTTGGAGGAGCTACGGCATCCTTGTTCGGGGATTCAGCCTTTTGTTTGCTCCCATCTGCAATAACGTTTGTAGAGGACTGCATGTTGTATTGCTTGTTGATCAGACGTCTTCTTCCTCGAGTTTCGCATGCTTCCTCAGTCTTTGTAGATGTTGCTCTTTCCAACAGAGAAGGTGCAGTGGTCGCTGATCTCTTCGAAGCTTCATGAAGGTCTGAGAAAGTCTGGAATCGAAGATTCTCCAGTAAAGCTTTGTAAATCGGGAGCATGACGTTGATGCACAAATCGACCAGCTGCTGTTCCGTGACATTTGGGTCATGACAATCCATGGCTTGGACTCGGAATATTTTTACATAGTCGTTGGGATTTTCACTGACCCTCTGAAACATCCTTCCAAGGTCAGAGAGAGTGACTTGCTATGACACAAAGAAATATTTCCTGTAGAAGGCGTTGATCATTTCTCCCAAGTTGTTGATAGTCCCCGGTGCAATTTTGTTGTACCAGGTGTATGCTCTGCCTTTCAAGGATTTTGAAAATTCTTTGATCCGAACAACATGATTATGTTCATGCTCCCCCAAGGCTTCGAGGAAACGAGAGACGTGTTCCCGAGCGTTACCAGTTCTATCATATAGAGTAAAGGTTGGGAAAATGTAACCTTTAGGAAGAGGAATCTTCTGCATAGCGGCAGGATAGGGGGTTGGTGACAATGGACATGTGATGTATTTCCCTTTCCACGGTTCTCCAGGAGACGCTCCAAGTCTTCACGAGTAATGAAGTTTGACGACTCTTTTGCTGACGAATAACCTGTAGCTTTGCCGGCTTCCTCATCATCCACTATATGAATTGGAATCACCTCGGGATCCGTGTCTGAGGGTTTCTCATTCTTTTTCCCTTTTTCTTGAGTTTTCTCTGACAGTTTGTCAGCAAGGGTCTTTAGATGGTCAAATAATTTCTGTTGTGTTGCAGCCATATCTGCCTGATTCTTTCCAAGAATCTCCTGCGCTTTGATGAGATCAGAAATGGTAGGTGGTGTACTTCCTATGACTTCTTCAGGGTGTCGTCCGAACAAAGGATGACCTTCCGTGTTGGCATGAGGAGGAGTGATGTCACCACCTTCAGTGTTAGTGGCCGGAACAATTTTCGGGATATTTTCATTGTTGCTGGTACTATTGATATTTGCATGGATTTGTAACTAATCCTAACCTAAGACCAACCATCTTGTGAAAATGAGAGATCGCAACCGAGAGATTAATCTCCCACTGTGGTTGCCAATCTGTAGGTGGGGAAAAAACGATTTGCTGGTTTTTACGGAATTGAAGAGTCAACCGTGTGGAGTCTCCTTGAACCGAGCGAAATGTTGAACCTCACACAGATGCACTGTAAGAAGGGAGTGCTTTAAGTTCGAGAGATCAATCTGTAAGACTCCGGCCTAAACAAGAAACAATGGCCGTTCCTTAGTCAATTCGGTCACAAGAGAGGATGGGTTGATCTGTAGGAGGGAAGCTAAGAAATATGTGAGATCAATGGTGATCTGAGATTGTAGGTGTGTTGTGATTTTAGCGTGAGAATGCTCTGAATGATTGAGTTTTGTCTGATTGAGAGTGATTTCTGTGAGTTCGTGTAGAAGAAAGATTGTCTATACGAACTTTGATGAGAAATTGCTCGTTTAGGCGAATGTTCGAATTGTTCGAATCTTGTTCAATGTTGTTGTTTCAATAAGGATTCAGAGACATTTTATAATGCCGGAATTGAATACACCATGATCCCATGAAGTGTGACAGTTGCTGGAATTAGAGAGTAGGAAAGTGGGAAATCGTGTTAAACCAATTACTCATCGTGCGGAGACTTGGTTACTTTTCCAACCACTACTTTGCTGATTCTTCCAACTGATTGCACGACTTGCTCACATTCTAATCGTGGGTGAACACTCATGCCGTAGACTGCCAGACCAAAACCCTGGTTAATATCCCCCCATTGTGACACGATTGAAATCTCGTGATTGTGGAGTCAGTTGCTGACTTTTTGGGACGATGAGTCCATGTAGTGCTTAGTTGAACACGTTTTAGCAAATGTTCCGAAACTCATGCATTAAATGTATGTCTGCTGAGACGAGGTACCATTATGACCTAAAACGAGCAAACTGTGTTGCTGAATTGTCGAATATTGATAGTTGAACCAATATTCTTTGATCCGAGCAAATATTGCTAGTCTGAGCGAATATTGCTAATTTGAGTAAATATTGCCGATTTGAGCAAATATTGCCAGTTCGAGCAAATATTGCTCGTTTGATGGATTTATCGGTAGCAGGACCGAATAAAATATTAATTTAATTTATTGAATGTTGGGTCGAGCAAAATAAATAAAAATGTTAATCATGGAATCAACATAAAATTATCAGAGTGTTTGAATCTGCTTAGAATCACGTTTATGCAAAGCTCTGGATTCAAAACCCTAATTTTACCGAAATGGTGATTTATTGCAAATCAATACAGAGTAACACAGGGACCGGCTATATGGGATGACAGGTTCACCATATATCGCCCAAATGCTCGAATGAGCAAAAATACCAAAGTCTCTTGAGGACCAGTTGGTGAAATAATGGTTAAATGCTGATTTAATCATTAAAATAATGCTCGTGTGAGCGACAGATAATAAAACCGGGTATTATGAAAATACAAAGGACCGACCAAGAGGTCATGAGACTGGATCTTGGTATGTGTGGGACCAGTGGATGGTCGTTTGAGCAAACTTCCAATTGTATGGAAAGAGTTTGAACCTAATATGAACAGTTGAGCAAATTAGGTTAAAATCATTAAAACATGCGGGACCAGCTATTTGCAAGCCTCAGGGTCACCCTCGGTCGGTCAAGGGGATGTGCCCGTGTCACCATAATGTCCGTGTTTCAGTCCTGAGAATTTTGATATTTTCTGGTGCACGTTTGAGCAACATTTGGAGAAAATATGCAAAATCCATGGTTTTGCTGAAAACTGGAAAAATACATGAGATGAGGGAAATAAATAAAACAAGGAATTACAAGGTGTGGGACTGGCCACGGCTTGGGCATGGCCGACCGTATGACACACGGTCCCACACGCTTTTCCCAGTTTTATGTGATTTTATGTATTTTTCTCTAATTTAAGGGAAATCCCATGAAACCGGAGAGTTTGGAAAAATTAGGGAACTTCCATAAGATGAGAGACACAAATTAATAAATATAAAATAGGGAATGGGAGTGTGGGACCGGAAATGGCCACGGCATGGCCGGTCGGCCAATGGGAACGGGTCCCAAGCCACTCTTCCCAATTTTACCAAATTTTGATGATTTTAGATAATTTTCATATAATCAAGGAGATTCGTTGAAAACCAAGATATTTTGTTTAAATCAGAGAGTTTTCATGAAGTCATGAAATAAAACACCAAATAATAATTAAACAATGAGCGTGTGGGAGCAGCTAGAGCTCGGTCCCATAAGTTTTTTCTAACTTTTTAATATTTTCTATGATTTTAGAGAAAATACATGAAATTAGGTAATTTTAGGAAAATTCATGAAATCAGGGAATTTTCATAATTTGAGAGAAATAATAAAATAATGGGGAACGTGAGGTTGGGACCGGCCACGACCAAGGCATGACCGGACGGACGGCGGTCCCATGACACCTTTTCCTAATTTTATTATTTTTGATAAAATCATGTGATTTAGATAAAATACATGAAATTAGGTAATTTTCATGATTTTAGAGAAAATTCATAAAATCAAGGAATTTTCATAATTTGAGAGAAATAATAAAATAATGGGGAACGTGAGGTGTGGAACCGGCCACGGCCAAGGCATGACACCGGTCGGCCGGCAGTCCCATGACACCTTTTCCTAATTTTATTATTATTTTTTGATGAAATCATGTGATTCAGATAATTTCTTTGAAATAAATAAAATTTGCTTGAACGAGAGGATTTTCATGAGATAGGAAAATAGTAAAAATATGATAAAATATAAAATTGGGCGCGGGACTGGTCACGACATGACTGGCCTGCTAGTGAGCTCAGTCCCCTGGCACTTTTGCTAATATTTTTTTATTATTATTTTTCCTTCCTATTTTGCATAGGTTCCTCGTTCATTCATATTTTTTGAAATGCTCGTCCGTGCATTCAAAATGCTGGTCTGTGCATTATTTGCTAATTACACTTGCACCATTTTTGTCAGGGCTTATTCGATGCTCAGATGCCTGTTTCATTAAATATTTATCACTAACCCGTGGTATTCTGCTGGGAAGAACCACGAATTGAAGTGACGAAATATAACGAAGAATCGTGGAATATTGCTGGATATTCAGGCAATTAAATGATTCGTAGAATATTGCTGGATATTCAGATGATTTAAGATAATTAAGTGATGGCTCTATATTAGAAGGGCTTCCTGCCTAGGAGCATTAATCATCTGAGGGTTGAGCAATATGAACTTGCTGGAGTATCATATTCCTCTTGCATAGTCGGGGAAAACCTGGTTGCATCCCGAAGACGTTGTCGCTCTATACTAGCAGTCATGCTGTCTAGGAGCTGTCCAATCTTTCGATTCTATACAGTATGAGATGTGTCGTGGTCTCAACTGAGAGACTGAACATCTGCATCTTCTCAGAGAGACTTTCTCCATCAGAGGTGGCATGAGCTTTCATACCTAGAGACATGAGTCTCAATACTCGTCCGGTTGCCGGATCCGGAGTAATTACTGAAATTGCTCAGTATTCATGAGATGTGTCGTGGTCTCATCTAAGAGACAACACATCTACATGTACTCTGAAAAACAGCCTTCTCAGTCAGAGATTTGTGGCATGAGCTTTCATGCTTTAACAAGAGACATGAGCCTCAATACTCATCCTATTACCGAATCTGGAGTATAGTTTTACAATTCTACCCTCTGTCGAAAATCCACCATCTACAACACCATCAGACACGCCATTGGGAGGAGGAGCATCTTCGTTGGAGGAACTTCGACCAAAATTTGAAACTTTTTGGTGAGTCCTAATACCAACCATATTGAGATCAACCAATGAGATTGGGTATTGATGAAGTGATTTTACAACCGATAGATTACTCTCCCACTGTGGTCGCCAATTATTTATGGGTGAAAACTATCTCAACCGGTTTTGGTAATTTGGGGGTGTGTGGATGAGAAGTGAATCTAAACCCTAAAAAAATGCACAGCACGGGAGTTCTTTTGATTCAAGAGATCAATCTATACAATTCTATCCTAAACCAAGAAATGGCCGTTCCATACTTGTTTCGATCACAAAGTGAAGGATATGGGGTTGATCTTAGGGGAGGAAGCGAAGAAGGTGTTGAGATTGTGAAGTTGTAGGATGTTTTATGACTTGTAACAGAAAGGTGAGCAGGCTTACGAATAATGCAAGCAGGCTCTGGGTGTTTCGAATACAATTGTATTAACACTTGATTTCTGTGTTGTCTTCTCTTGTGTTGGAAATAGGGAGGAGAACCTATTTATACAAGTCATTTAAGCCTTATTCACGTCTCTTGGGAAGTGGAGGAAGTGGAGTGATGGAGTAATGGAGTTGTGTGTTAGTGTCACATGATCAATCTTGCCCACTTCTCCTATCATCACTAACCATCCATGTATTCCTGACACGTTCTTGTGATGGCGCGTTGCACGCTGCACGCTGTAAACTGCCAGACCAATACCCCAATATGTATCCCCCAGTTTGTGATATGATTGATGTCTCGAGTGTGTGGATCGTGGGACCCACAGAAGGTAGCATGTAATGCTAGTTAAATAACTAAGTTATTTAGGAAGTCGATACTTGTAAAGTATCGTGTGTATTTTATGCATGTTATGCATCGAATGTATTCGGCATATATGAAGCATAGTTGTTGAGCATTATGCCCTGCCTACTTCATGTGATGGTTTGGAGGCTGCGCTAGCAAGCCCTCCCTTGGCCGACCACATGGTGTGGTAGAGTGGCAGACGCTGATCACGGTGATACCTCACTGGTCGCCTAACTCCTATCCTAAGCCGTCCGTCCAGGCTGGCAAAGTTGGATGGACAGGATGACTTGCGACCCACATCTGCGACCATCGGATTAGGGTTTAGGAGGTACGCGATTGCACTCTTTCATCTTGGTCAAATCTAAGCCTGGGAGACATTTCATTGAGGACCGATCAGGAAAGCGTGTAGACAACATGATGATGTCCATGCTTCACTGTCCCACGAAGGTTTGATCTAGGCCACTCAAATTTACCGGTGAAGTTGAGTGGCTGAGATTGATTTGCGACAGAAATCCTATGTCGCAAAGGATTCCTAAAGGGGCGTGGCATGCCACCTTCAAGGCGCGTGTTTCGAGATGACCAAGCTTGGTCTGTCTCAGCCGTTTGGTCCGACATATAGATGGTAGGCTGGTATTCACGCCTATACCTGACTGTCCCATGAAAACGTGATCTAAGCCACTCAATTCGTCCGGCAAAGTTGAGTGGTCGAGATCATTTTATGATCCGGGAAGTGTGACCACGCTAGTTTGGGCGTGCGATTTGGAAAAACCAGGCATGGTATGCCTTGGTCGATAGGGTGAGGAGATATATGGAACCACGGTGATCATGTTGATATTCACTGGACCTATTCAATTGTATCCTAACCCTTCATTCGATCAGGAGAAAACGGATGCTCGTGATCAATACAAACCCTAATTAGGGTTTGGCCGTGCGTCATGCCTTGTTTTGGGTGCACGAATTGGGACAACCAACCATAGTTGGTCTTGACCAACTGGTCATGTGTGTAGACGGGCCCATGATGATTGTGTTGACATGCTCTGGGCCCTTTGAATCTACAGCTACACCCTCCATATGTGCCTGCGAAGATGGATGGTTGAGATCATTTTGCGACACATTACATGTGTCACAAACCCTAATTTAGGGTTTCTTGTCTATTATGCTTGGGTTGGACGGTTTGGAAAGCTATGCCACCCCTTTTGGGGAGGCCGACCATGCGGGACCCGCGTTGGGTCGGCAGTGAAATTTCCAATACCTGCTTGGGGTCATGGATTCAGTATGGGCCAACCAATCATGCTGGTGAAGTTGGATGATCGTGATCATTCCTATACTGTTATGGACAGTCTGGATGTTCAATCATGCTAGTATAACACTTCGAGAGATGTATGCTCAATCGGGCTAGTATAACACTCCGAGAGTTACAGCCTATACAGGCATATGATGCATGCCTCACTATTGGTACTTGGATATTCATGATACTCTGCTGCGAGTAACAATCAGTCATCATGCCGTACCAACAATGAGAGTTCTGCTAGGAACATCACATGAAATACAAGGCGTTTTGTGCATTAATCAATAATGCTAAAATTCACAGAATATTCGGGGGATTGTTGCTACATGCTCCATTCTAGGTGAATTAATAAACCGAAGAAGTATTCATCACTTTTTTTTTGCTTAACAATAAAATTTTATTATAAACCAAATGGGTTCAAAAGAGATACAACTCAAGAAGTGAAAAGCAAAGAAAATACAAAAAGAAGTCCATTTAGGCTTAACAAAATCTGAAATAAGCTTGGTCTGGGATTTCCAGACAGCCCAGGAAAGGGGGTTTACTCCCATATATTCTTTGTTCTCCCCTTCCAAGAGCTGCCCTTTTTTAGCCATGTTGTCATCACAGAAGTTCACTTCTCTGTAACTGTGAATGAAGCTATATGACATCACCTCAGCACTAATTTTCTCCCATATTGTTACTGCAAACCAAGGAAGTTTTTTACTTTGGAATGTATTCTTTACTGCTTGGGAGTCAGTTCTAAAAACAAGGTTCCTGAACCCATTCTGCAGTGCCCATTCTCCTGCAATAAGTATAGCAAACACGTCTGCATAGTATTTAATGGAAATGCCTAAGCCCCCTGAAATTGCAACAACAAGACCACCTGTATAATTTCTCCCCACAATACCATAGCCAGCCATCCCTAGATTTCCTTTAGATGCACCATCACAACACAACAATAGTTTGCCCTGACTTGGAAGTTGGAAAAAAAATTCTTTGATCTTCAAGCTCTTCGCCCTTCTATTTTTCAATCCAAAATTTTTAAGTACCTGTAAATCATACTGATAGTTCCACATGTGAGCTTTCAGTCTTAAATCACAGTCATATATGATTTGCATTATTCTCTTCTTAGTATCATTTAGATCACACTTTTTGTCACCGTAAGTGCAACCATTTATCAAAAACCATAATTCCTTCATGGTGATGAATGCAGCCAACAACCATAATTCCTTAATAGCTGGACTCTTATTTTTTGCCAAACAAAGCACCTCCTCAAAGGATCTTGGATTTTTAAAATTGAAAATACCCCCAAGCCAGTTCCAAATAATCTCACTGTAGTTGCAATACCAAAGCAAATCTCTTGTTTCCTCTTTTTTCTTGCATAATATGCATCTAGATACCAATTGGAATTTTAACTAGCTTCCAAATGTTACTAGAGATACTGGGTTGCACTGATTTGTTCCAAACGTCTTTTGCCCAGTGTATTGGAGGAAATTTGTATCTCAAGATTTCCACTGCTGAGGCTACTGTAAACTGACCTGTTATAGTGCCAGTACAAATTATCTTATCTCCCCCTACCCCCACTACTGGTAATTCATTGATATCAATCATGTTTAAGAGTTCAGTGGGAACAATCCATTCACCATCAAGAATAAAATATGACACTTTCATATCAGGGAACTGCAGTATATAAGAATTGTCAGGGTACAAGTCCTACAGAGCTTTCTATTTCACCTAATTGTCTCTCCAAGCAGAAATCATGCTCCCATCTCCAACAATCCATCTAGTGTTATCCTCCACTTCACCAATGATCCATTTTATTCCAGGCCAAATAGAAGACTTTTTGTAGTAAGTGATCCATTCCCCATTTTTATTTTTATACTTTGCTTGAAAGAATTTTGACCAATCATCCTTACCATTTAGAATCCTCCAAAGTAGCTTCATTAAAAGATCTTTATTAATGATATCAAGTCTTCTCAAACCTAGACCACCTTCACTTATTGGCGAACAAGTCTTATTCCATTCCAATGTTATTATTTTTCTTGTTGCAGGGTCCCCAGACCATAGAAAATTCCTCATTATTCTTTCACACTCCCTTATTACCCTTTTAGGCCACTTATATACAGATATAGAATAAACTGGAAAGCTACTTAAAACAAATTTGATCAAAATAAGTCTTTCTTGAAAAGATAGGACTTTACCCTTCCAACCAGCCAGTCTGTCTTGCATCATATCTACCACACTCCATACATGTTGAGTTTTGACACTGCCTTGTACCAACATCACCCCCAAATACTTGTATGGGAAGTCTACCAGTTAATACAACATTCTTGAGCAATCTGTAGCCTTCTATTTTGACTGATACCACCCATGAAGCACTTACTTTTCTCAAAATTTACTTGTTGCCATGATGCCTCTTGATACTCTTTAAGTAGTTCCATTAAATTTCTAACATTTCTTTTTTAACCATTGCAGAAGATGAAGATGTCATCGGAAAAGAAGATGTGGGAAGGCTGTATACCCCCTCTATTTACCATAGATTTCAAGCTTCCAACTTGAATCATTTGGGTAATGTTTCTGCTAAGTTTATCTCCAGCTATTATAAAGAGCATTGGTGATAATGGATCACCCTGTCTAAGTCCTCTACCAATAGTAAAGTACCCCTCAGGCCGTCCATTAACTAAAACAGACACCCTTGCAGATTGCAACAGAACATGTAACCAATGTATTCCTTCATCTGATAAACCAAAATAGTGTAAAACCTTAAATAAGAATTTCCAGCTTATAGAATCATAAGCTTGAGTGATATCAAGCTTTATACCAAAGTTTCCCCCTCTCCTCTTTATTTCTATTTCATTGATCATCTCAAAAGCTAGAGCAACTTGTTCTTGAATTTTTCTCCCTTTAATAAATGCCCCTTGTTGTGTTGACACTATTTTATTGATCACCTTCTCCAACCTTGTAGCCCAAATTTTAGTGAAAACCTTGAAGTTGAAATTCATAAAACCAATTGGTCTAAATTGTTTAGCTTTTTTTGCATTATTGACCTTTGGGAGTAATTTTAGAAAGTTAGCATTAAGCCCATTTGGAATAAATCCTTTTCTCCAACAAAATTGAACTGCCTTGGTGAATTCCATACCAATTATTTCCCAAGAAAATATGTAAAACCATCCTGCAAAGCCATCAGGGCATGGAGCACTCTCAGGGTTCAATGCAAATACTGCATCCTTAATTTCTTCACCAGGAGGTATTGCATTTATCATGATGTTTTCTTCACTTGTAAGAACATAAGGAATACATGAGAAAATACTATCTTCAATTTTAACATATGATATTTGAATTTTTCTTCATAGTGATGCACCAACTCCTTTGCAATCTCTGTTTGATCAGAGAGAATATTTCCTTCTTCATTTTCCAGTTCTGTTATCATATTTTGTGCTTGCCTGAGTTTCATATGTATATGAAAGTATCTTGAATTAGATGCACCATCCTTCAACCAACTTACTCTAGATTGTTGTTGCAAAATTTCTCTTTGTTGATATAGTAAAACTTCTTGTTGACCTCTAAGTGTCACAAAATTGTTCAGTAGTCTGGTATCAGAGGGATTGTTATCTGATGCAGCAGTGGATTTCAATACTTCACCTTCAATATTCTTCAATTTATTATTAACATTACCAAACACTGACCAATTCCAGTCTTTTAAATCATTTTTCAACCTTTTTATTTTGCTCATAAAGACAAAAACAGGATTTCCATTAATGTATTTCCCCCATGACTGAGCAATAATATTCACAAAATCAGGATGAGTTTTCCAAGCTTTTAGAGCTCTGAAGGGAGTATTCTTTGGATTTGGAATATCAGCAGGGCCTCCATATAAGGTACTATGATCAGAAAGACCTCTACTACCAACTTTGCAACCCCAACTTGAGAATTTATATATCCATTTATCATTAAACAAAACTCTGTCTAAATTGTAAACAATTCTCCTTTTACCAGCTCTGTTGTTACACCAAGAATATTCTAAACCATTTTTTGGTGCTTGAATCAAGCCACAACTATGTAAGAAATTATTAAACTCCAACATAGAATTAAGCAGAGGTTTTAGACCACCTTTCTTTTCATCCTCTCTCATAATAGTATTGAAATCACCTATGACCAACCAAGGCTTTCCCAAAGAACTAATTGAGACTAAATCATTCCATAAGCTTCTTCTATTTATTGATAAAGATGCAACATGTATACAAGTTATCAAAGAATCACCTACCTCCACAGTTATTGATTGATCAGTTGATAGAATTACTCTTGGTTTCTGAATTGAAGAATTCCACATGACCCATATGTTTCCCTTATTACCATTTCTTGAGTTATGTATTGCTTCATAATGAATTCCTGGTAATTTCAGCTTTTTACAGAAATCTGAAGTATAATGAACTTTTGTTTCTGCAATTATTACTAAAGAAGGATTAAAAGATTTTACTATACTCCTCAGTTTATCTCTGGACCTTATTCTCCTAAGGCCCCTGAGATTCCAGAAAATTACTTTCATTTAGAAGATGGAGCTTGAGAAATGTTTCTTCTCAAAATCTCTCCTTTTCCACCATTTATCTCCAAATCAACATCTTGCTTTCTTGTTGTAACTGTACTCTCCTGTATGGTCTTCTGCTTAGCTTTAGGCATACTTTTATTTATACCTTGTCTACCAATTGGAGGTATGATTTTGCTGGGGTTGTGAATAGCTAAAGCATCAGCTGCTGCTCTTAAAAGTTTTTCAACTGAGAGAGCTGGGAATTCAATCTGTGAGTTAAAGAAATCCTCATTAAAGTCCTGTAATGCTTGGAATTTACCTGAATTATTCTATATACTCATTGAAGTTTCTACTACTTGTACTTTTGAAGTTGTTGGTATAGAATTAGAATCTACTGGTGTAATAACTGATGCATTTATGTTGTCTGAAAAAACTCTCTCCTGAGATATTTGAGCATTTTGTACTCCATATATAGGACAAATCTCCTATGGCGTCACTGAATTACATATATCAAATCCCACCTACTGACTTGTTTTCTTCTTAGTCACTACTCTCTAAACTTGCTCAGGTTGAATCACAGTGTCATCAGAAGTATAACCCTTCTCACATTTCTTCTTTCTGTATTCAGCTGTTAAATGACCAACTATCTTGTAATTATAACAAAATTTTGGCATATTTGGAATGTTCACTATTTGATCAAAAGTGCCATACTTAGACTTAACACAAATTTTGCTAGGAATTTCTTTGCTAAGTCCATTTTCACCAGTAAATTGGCATAGTAGCCTGATTCCTTCTTAAGTGTATTATCATCGACCTTTATTGGTCTTCCCAAATCTTTCCCAATATTCATCAAAATTTTATCCTTCCAGTATTCTATGCTTAGACCAGGAAACTGTACCCAAACATAGGCTTTTGATGATTTTTGACTTACTGGATTAAAGTTTGGCTCATATTTTCTTAATTTAAGCTGTTGTGATTCAACTTCCCAATCACCATTCCATATCAGTTTCATATCACATTCATTCTCAAGTTTGATAATAAAGTACCCTTTTCGAATTGGAATTAACTGCACTTTACCTGAAGAGTTCCATTGCCTTCTCAAAGATGATTTAGCAACACCAAATTTCAGTTTAATAAGATCTAAATTCCCTATCAAACTTTATTTCCATTCATCTAAAATTTCATCAATATCCTTATCCGGAATGATAGAAACAAATTCAGTATTACAGTGGTTAAGCTCATCAGATTGTATAATTTCATCTGATTTTGGTTCAGATTCAGAAAACTCACCTGAAGTATTTCCTCTAGATTCCGACATATTTATTTGATTTAGTTATAAGAAAGGAGAAATTTAATAACACCAATCATTGGTATGAATCGAAAAAACACCTGAAATACCTGAATTAATGAAGACGATTACGTAATTTGAAGAAAAAAATTGGAGCTGAGTCGGACCGATTTTTCGCCTGAGTTATCACCGATTCGCAGAGCTGTTTTTGCCTAAAAAAGAGATATAAAAGGCTTCAAATCAAGTATTCATCACTTATCAAATGACCTTATCCTCTGCAGGACGACTTGTACAAAATATTGGTTTTACAACTTTAGCCCTGAACTAAAATCCACCATCAAAACAGGTGTATGCTCTGTCTTTTAGAGACTTTGAAAATTCCTTCAGACGGACGACATGTTGTGCTCGTGTTCGCCCAATAATTCTAGAAACCGAGAAATATATTTTTGAGTATTGCATGTTCCATCATAAAGAATGAATGTTGGAGAGGTATAACCTTTGGAAGAGAAATCCTATGTATGGAAGCAGGATATGAAGGTTGGTGAAGATGGACAGATGATTCCTTATCTTTTCCTCGATCATCAAAATGTGCTCCAGGTCTTCACAAGTGATGAAACTTGTGGGTTCCATTACTGGAGAGTCATCTGCAGCTTTGCGGAATTCTTTATCATATATAACATGGATTGGAGAGATTTCAGGATCAGCAGTTGAAGATGTTTCTTTAGATTTTCCTTTCTCGCGTTGAGGATGAGTTCGTTCAGACGTAACCTTGTCTGTGAGAGTTTTGAGATAAACACACAACTCTTTCTGTGCTGCAGCTACGTCAATCTGAACCTTTATGAGATCAACTATGGTACGCTGATTTCCTCTGGTTTCTTCAGGAGATCAACCGAATAATGGATTGTTGATGGCGCCAGTGCCGTCACTTGCAGGGGTGATCACTGGAGCTTTAGTGCTTGTAGGAGTGGCGTTAGCGGTACCACTAGAGCTTGCGATATTAGGATCGGGTTTTGAACCCGGATTGGCAGACCTAAGACTGACCATCGTTGTGAGAATTGAGATTATAACCGAGAGAATGATCTCCCACTGTGGTCGCCAATCTGTAGATGGGTCAAAACAATTTGCTGGCTTTTACGGAATTGAGGAGATGACCGTACGGAGGAGACTCCTCGAACCGAGCAAAATGTTCAACCTCATACAAATGCACTACAAGAAGGGAGTGCTTTGAATTCAAGAGATCAATCTGTAGTACTCCGGCCTAAACTAAGACAATGGCCGTTCCAGAGTAAATTCGGTCACAAGAGAGGATGAGTCGATCTGTAGGAGGGAAGCTGAGAAATGTGGAATCAATGGTAATCAAATATTGTAGGTGTGTTGTGAATTCTGAATATGATAAGTTCCGAATGATTGAAATTTCTTAGTTGAGAGTAATTGATCAATTGATGAGTTGTTGATCTCGTGTTATCTGTGAGACGTGAGATTCTTGTTATTCGTGTCGTTATTTCAATCATAATTCAGAGATTTATTTATATTGCTGGAATTGTAGACACCATGATCCCATGAAGTGTGACAGTTTATGGAATCAAAGAGTGGAGAAGTGGAAATTGTGTTTGAAACCAGTTTCTCATCGTGTGGAAACTTGGTTGATTTTCCATACACTAATTTGTTAACTCCTTCAACTGATTGCACGGCTTGCTCACATTCCATCGTGTGTTTGAACACATGTGCTGTAGACCGCCAGACCAAAACCATAGTTGATATCCCCCAAGTGACATGATTGACGTCTCGTGGTTAGTTTAGTCAGTTGCTGACTTCATGATTTCATGGAACGATGAGTCCATGTATTTACTGAGTTGAACATGATTTCGTAAAATGTTCTGAAACTCATGAATTGAACATGGGCATGATTCTCACGTTGATAGCTGAGGCGAGCAAGTATTGCCCTGATTTGTTGAATATTGATAGTTGAACCAATATTCCTTGATTTGAGCAAGTATTGCTCATCTTATGAATAATTGGTAGAGAATATTAATTAAAATACTGGTAGTTGAACCGAGTATAATTAATAAGAGTATTGATCATGAGATCATCGTAAAATTATTAGTGTTCGAATCTGGAATTATGATCCTTGGACTCAGAAATCCTAATTTGACCAATTGATGGTTCATTTGAAAATTAACTATTGAATGAAAGAGAACCGACTTCGTGGGACCGTGGATCAACCATGCAGCTCCATATGCTTGTGTGAGAAAATACCAAGGCCTCTTGAAGAGTTGGTGATTTGTTGATGAAAGAATGATCAAATGCTGGTTTAATCGTTTATTCGAAAAATGCTCGTCTGAGCCTTAGGTGATAAAATCTAATTAATTATGAAGAGGTGAGGGACCAACCAAGGGGTCATGAAATCGTCCCTAGGTGGTCACGGGATCGACTGACGATCATTCCATGAAAAATCCAAAATTATTTGGAAGAGTTTTGGACCTAATACCTGCAATTGCGCAAATTATGACAAATCGTGAAAATACGTGGGACCGGCTCATTACGAGCCAAGGAGCCAACCCTGGTCGGTCAAGGTAACATGCTCACATTTTCAACACGTCCCTGTCACAATCCTGAGAATTTTGATATTTTCTGGCGTGCAGTTGAGCATCCATTTGAGAAAATATGACAAAATTAGGGTTTTGCTGAAACTGAGGAAACTTCATGAAATGAGGAAAAATAATTATAAAATGAAGGAATGATGAAGTGTGGGACCGATGAGGCCAAGGCATGGCCGACCGGCCAGTGACCACGGTCCCATGGTGCTTTTCCTAATTTTATAATTATTTTTTCATGATTTTATGAAAATATCATGAAATAAAGGAATTTGTTGAAATTAAGGAGTTTCCTTGAAGTGAAGGAGTTTCCATGGGATCAAGGAAGCAATTAATATTAAAATAATAAAAATAAGGGCATGTGAGACCGGCTAGGGCATGGTCGGCTGGCTTGGGCCTTGTCCCACGAGTTTCCTTAATTTTATGTGTATTTTTCAATGATTTGAAGGAATTTTCATAATTTGAGAGAAATACCATGAAATCAAGGAATTACATGGGACCAAGGAAAAATTAAAATAATAATAATAAAATAAAGGCGTGTGGGACCGGCTAGGGCATGGACGGCTGGCTTGGGCCCGGTCCCACGGGTTTCCCTAATTTTATAATATATTTTTCATGGATTTGTGAAAATACCATGAGATCAAGGAGTTTTCATGAGATTAGAGAAATAATAATAAAATAATAAGGAACCATGAGGTGTGGGGCCGGATGGGATAAAGGCATGGTCGGTTGGTCAATAATCACGGCCCCATAATATTTTTCCTAATTTTATGTTATTTTCTCAGTGTGAAAGAAACACCATGAAACTGAGGAGTTTCCTCAAAACGAAGGATATTTGTTCAAATGAAAGGATTTTCATGAGATCAAGGAAGATAACAAAAATATGATAAAAATATAAAACTGGCGTAGGATTGACCACGACACGGCCGTTCGGTCGGTGGGCCCATGATCCTAGCGCCTTGGTCAATTTTTAATTATTATTTTCCTTCATATTTTGCATAGGTTCATCGTTTCGTCGTATTTTGAAATACTCATTCGTGCGGTGATTGTTAGTGCATCATCGTTGAACACACTTGCACCATTTGAATCGGGGCTTACTCAGAGGTAGCTCAGATGCCCATTCGTTTAATATTTATTACTGACCCATGGCATTCTGCTGGGAAGAACCATAGATTGAAGTAACAAAATATTATGAAAATATTTGAATATTTTCATAAAATTCAGTGGAGGAATCCAAGAATTTAAGAATAATTAATTGATGGCTCTATACTAGCAGAGCAAGCTGTCTAGGAGAATTAATTATTCTGACATGAGCTTGCTGGAGCTTCATATCCTTTATATAGTCAGGGAAAATAGTTGTTTATATCCTGAAGACGTTATCGCTCTATAATAGCAGAGCAAGCTGTCTAGGAGCCGTCAATCTCGTGATTCTATATAGAAATAATTACTGAATTGTCCAGTATTCATGAGATATGCCGTTGTCCAGCCGAGAGACTACATATCTGTATGTACTCTGAGAGACAATATTCTCAATCAGAGATTTGATGAGAGACCCGTGTCTCAATACTCATGCCTGATTGCTGGATCAGAAGTTTGTATAATTATGGGTTTATGATTTTAGCCTTTGTCGAAAATCCACCATCTACACCTGTATTATTTCAATTATATAAAAATATAATACGGAAAATAAATAAAACAGACACCAGAATTTTGTTAAAGAGGAAACCGCAAATGCATAAAAACACTGGGACCTAGTCCAGATTAAACATACACTGTATTAAGAAGCTACAGACACTAGCCTACTCCAAATTAACTTCGGTATGGACTGGAGTTGAACCTCAATCAATCTCACACTAATCCAAGGTATAATTATGCTCATACACCTCTAATCCTAGCAGGACACTGCACACTTGATTCCCTTAGATGATCTCACCCACAACCAAGAGTTGCTACAACCTAAAGTCGAAGACTTTTGGAAACAAATCTGTCTCACACAGAAAAGTCTACAAGATAGATAAATTTGTCTCCCACGAATAAACCTATGAGTTTTGTTCTGTCTTTTGATAAATCAAGGTGAATAGGAACCAATCAATAAAACCATACTTATATTCCCGAAGAAAAGCTCAGTTTTATTAATCACCTCACAATAGTCTTAATCGACGCATCGAAAAAAGATATTGTGGAATCACAAACGATGAGACAAAGATATTTATGATTACTTTTATATCTTGCCTATCGGAGATAGAAATCTCAAGCCAATTATTACAATTGTACTCGTATGATAGAAACAACAAGATCATATCACACAACTACAATAAAAGTAGTATCGGTCTGGCTTCACATCCCAATGAAGTCTTTAAGTTGTTAATCTGGTTTTAGAAGAAGAAAACCAAAAAGTTTAAAGGAGAATCGACTCTAGCTTAGCAAACTAGTATCACACAGAATGTGTGGGGATTAGGTTTCCCAGTTGCTAGGGTTCTCCCTTATATAGTCTTTCAAATCAGGGTTTTCAATCAATGTTAGCTTAGTAACAAAGCATTCAATATTCACCGTTAGATGAAAACCTAATTAAATACAAGCTAATATCTCTCAACTGTTAGATCGAAAACTTAGCTTGCCATACACACATTACTTGACGATTTTGGGTTTGTGTAATCGTACCCAAACGTGTACAATAGTTGGTTCAAGATTAGTCAACCAAATGGTTAGCCAAATGATAACTTTCATATCAACCATATTATTCTTCACCATAACTAGTCCAAATGACTCAAATGAACTAGTTAGAGAGTTGTTCAATTGATATGAGGTCTTATGTACTACACAAGACATAATTGAAGGAAAAACGATATGATTCACTCGAATCGATTCATGAACTATAAAGCCACGGTTTGCAATATCATTCCTTAGATAATTTAAATAAGTTCACGAACATCGTTTTTAGACATAACCACTCAAGTTCGCGGAATGGGTTCGCGGACTTAAGTAACCGGTTGAAGTTCACAAACTCCAGCAGAAATTCTCAGGTTCGAGAACTTTCGTTAGTTCGCGGACTGATTTCGTGAAATGAAACCAAGCTTCAACTCCAGCAGAAATTCTCGGGTTCGAGAACTACGCTCGTTCACTGACTGGGCTGACTGCTCAAGTTCCGGTTTTCACTTGATCAACAAAGTTCGCAAACTTCGGTTCAAGTGCATAAGGACTTATACATATATCTGTTACCACAATAATGTTTATATCCCCCAGTGGTTATATTGTCTAAACTCTCATTTCAATCATTAAAACATTCTCAGAGGATGTCATATAGTTGTTATTCATGAACTCGTTTTTGTCAGAACAATTTCCAAAGTGATTGAAACATAACATGACTTTCATCACTAGGCAAAGATGAACTTGGATAAAGCGAAAGCTTGACCAACACATATTTCGAGAAATAGATAAGCGAGATATACTCAGCTCGAAATGTCAAATGTGTATATCTTTAGTCTATATAGTAAAACGACTTTTGTCTCAAGATATGAGATAGAGTAGATAGACTTTTGAGTGATAGATAAGTTCAAGTCTCCACATACCTTTTATCCGATGAAGATCCAACGGTTCCTTGAGTATTCCTTCGTCTTGTATGATGATTGCCATGGAGTTCTTGAGCTCAACTACACTTTCTATCCTAGTCCGAGACCTTAGCTATAGTAGATTAGAAATCAAGACTTTATAGTTTTGATCACTAACATTGACAAACATGCTGGATATAGCAACTCATGCGAGTTCGACCGAGCTGTGCTCTAACAATGCCACCATGCCACGTCTACTAGCACATCGCTATGCCACAGCTGCTAGCATATCGCTATGCCATGGCTACTGGCATGCCAGCATGCCACATCATCTAGCACGTCGCTATGCCACAACTGCTAGCACGTCTTTATGACACGCCTACTGGAATGCCACCATGCCATAGCTTCTGGCATGCCACCATCATACATGTATCAACCTGCTACACATTTTCCACGAAAACACTCGAGACATGAACACATGTCTCAAACTGGGGGATGCTTATTAGGGTATTGGTTTTTCGGTTTACAGCGTGCGGCGTACACTACGCCCGTTATAAGAAAGTGTCATAAGAATGAGTTGGTTAGTAAATACAAGGAGTAATGGTGAAACATTTCTTTCATTATGGAACATAAATTCCAGGCGTTACTCGTTACCACCTCCTTCCACTTTACTCAGTTGTTTCCATTTATTACAAGACCAAAGTACGTTTTGTTACGACTTGTATAAATAGGTCTTACTTATTTCCACCAAAAAAAAAGTTTTGGTCTGGAGCATACAACACTCAGAAATCACTTGTTATCTTTCCCATCTGTTATCTTTCACTTTCTGATACAAGTCAAACATCTACTCTTCTAGAATCAACTATTCTAGTCTCAACACTCTCTTCGCTTCCCTCCCCAAAACCAACCCTTCTCATTCACTTTATGACCGAAGAAAGTCTGGAATGTCCATTCTTGGTTTAGGCCGGATTTGTACAGATTGATCTCTCAAATCTAAAGTACTCCCTTGCAGTACATTATTTAGGGTTTAGACTCGTTTCTCACCCATAACACACGAAATTACCGAAACCAGCATAAACTGTTTTCACCCTCAAATAATTGGCGACCACAGTGGGAGATTAATCTCTCAGTTATAATATCAATTTCTAATTCCCGATCACATACTTCAACCCAGACATCAAGTTGGTGGAAGCAAACGAACCGCTCAGGGATCAACGACTTAGTAACCTGGCGACTCAGTTACCAGTCATAACACGACAAGGGGTTACTGGGGACTTCCAAGATTGTAGAAGCAAACGATCCGCTCAGGGATCGATGACTTGATTATCAGATGACTCAGGGACTACTAGAGACTTTCCACGATCATGACGGCGCTTCCCGCAAAACTCAGACTTGCACCCGGAAGATCCATTTTTCGTTAGGATATCCAAAAAACCGATTAAGTATCGCTAGACAAAATACATGGTCTACTACTTCAAATCTTCACAGAGACGATAAAAATCGATAGCCATATTATTCCCATGTTTTATTTCATGCCTTCTACCGTCGCACAACATTCACAATTCCATGGATTTCCTGGGATACTTATGCCACTTATAGTCATAACCAAAATAACATTATTCTAAAACAATTCATTCCAAAAGAATAATCCAATACCCTCATAGATAACAGTTATCTATCAATTCAAATCAAACCATAAACCAGGCACATTGTTTGCCTTTAAAAAAAATAGTCACCCACCCATACGTGCCTACTTTGCATAATAATGATTACCCGTCACTATTCATTAGGTAGCCGACGTTATTACGGTGATATTCGAAGAGGAATTGTTTATGATGATATATTTCTACAAGTTTATGAAAGGCATACCCATGGATAGGGTTTATACCAGTTCAGAAGAGAAATATTTCTACAGATTTATGGAAGGCATACCTATGTCTAGGGTTTGCACCAACACAAGAAAACAAGAAAACAAATTGGAAAAAAAACGCTGGAGTACATAGCTGGAATAAGCTTGCCCACTTTATTACTACCACACTACTGCTAATACCAGGACGTGATAACAAAGATACGAGATAAAAAGGAGAGCCAACCCCTTTCATAGGCACAACACTTTTGGAGTTTGAATAAGGAAAGGATTTCCTATTTGAGCTACGTATGGAAAGAGGCAACTAGGGCCCGCAAGAACAAGTCCGCACCACGCCAAGCCAGCACCGTGCCAAGCAAATAGTCCGCGCCATACCAAATCCAAGCCAGCGTCCATGCCAAGCCAGCGTCCACGCCAAGCCAAGACAACGCCCATTCCAAGACGATCCAGCGCTAACAACTTGCATCTTTACATCAGCTTGCATATTTCCAGCACCAGCATCTTGCATTCTTCTAGCGCTAACAACATGCATATTTCCAGCACCAGCAGCTTGCATCCTTTCCAATGCTAACATCTTGCATCCTTCCAGCGCTAACAACTTACTTCTTTATAGTAGCTTGCATCTTTCCAGCGCTAACAACTTGTATCTTCCCATCGCCAGCAGCTTGCATCCTTCCAGCGTTGCTCTTGAATTCCCAGTAGAATGGAATCAGTAATCTAATTTAATCACACGTAAAGATCAGGAACAAATTCTCCAAAATCGAAGCAAAGAAAATCAGCAACCCCCCTGAGCTCACAAAGACTCTTTTCCTGTCAAGAGATGCATGATTTCTGGGGACTTCGCCGGAAAAATCGTGCAGTCTATGATGAAATATTTATGTGAGATTATATATTTACCCAAGGCACAACGTCAAGACATATTTGCAGCCCTCAACCACACTGCATCGGGAAAGCAGTTGTTTCCAGACAGGAAGCCGTTCCCAAACCCCAACCTCTCTTGGAAAGCATGATTGATAGATGGAACTGGGAACTCCTAACCACTATTTGCTTGAAGGGTGTCCAGTTTGACAGTACCCTGATTGACGCATCCTATCCACTTCAACGTCCTCCAGCAGCGGCTCCGCTTCAACGTTCTCTTCAATAGCCGCTCTGCTTTAACGTTCGCTCCAGCAGCCGCTCCGCTTCAGCATTCTCTCCATAAGATGCTATAGGATCCAAAGACGAAGCTTTAACATTTTTCTCTATAAGTTTCAATGCCTCCTTCCCGCCAAAGCTCGTGGTCATGGAAAGTTTGCTCGCTTACGCATCCATCCAACCTACTTTGTTCCCATGACAATGTAGTCTCTTATGATCACATCTGTTGCCGAGAACCGGTCCCGCTCATTTGTTGATACCAGCGAGAGATTTACCAAAGAATGATCACTACAAAGATGGAAACATGTAAACCATATTTGGGGACTTAGGATCTACACAGAATCCCTTCACTGTCAAAGCTCAGAAGACACGGTTAACCAAAAGTTCATAGTCACGACGAGGTCATTTACTCTTCAAGGGTGCAACGTAAGAATATCATGACTTATCTATCTAGAAGATGCCTGCAACACTTTACAAGGACGCGGTGGATCCCAATCCTGCTCAGAAGAAACAACTTCAGAAACTAAAGAAAAGTGCGACTGGGGACTGCTCATCGCAGTCCATCCCGATGACCATCAAAGATTCGTGAGATAACCCCAGAGACGCGGCTGAAATATTTTCTTGAAGAAAAAGAGGGAGCTATGATAAACAACATAACTTTCTCATTCATACCTCTTCGCTATCCAGAATATTTCGTCTATGTGCATCCTAGCAACACATCCAGTAAGCTTGTATCAAATCCCGTGGACATGGATTCAATGCGATGCAATGAAAGTTGACTACACAAGGAGACTACCAGCACGGGACGCTTTCACTCCCATTAACCTAGTTATTTCTAATTTTAATATCACCACTGCCGAAGTTTTACGAGCCGCGGGAATTTCTCAACATGAAACCGTACATGTGCATCGAAGACTCCAAAAGCCTGCCACAAAGATACATTCACATATTCATCCATGCCATCGGATCTCACATAAATATAACTGGGGACTGCTCACCGCATCCTATTCCATACGATAGTCCAAGATTCAGAAGCTGGTTCGAAGGGTGTCTCCTGGGGCAAAGTCCTTGAAGACTTGATAGCAGCACATCGGCAACATAATGTCTCATAACTCATCTATTTTATCCTGTGGCTCCGAAATATTTCTACCATGCAATCATCCATGTCATATCATTATCACAATCAGAAGGTCCAGACACTGAAAAACCTAAAATCAAGGATGGACTGACAACGCAACTACAATATCCAAGATTAGCCTGACATGATCATTGCCGAGAATATATTTCATCCATCCATCCCAAGAATGCAGTGGAGTTTTGGTAAATTTTTGAATCTATCAGAGAGACACTGCAGATGAAAGTACAGATCCAAACGAGCAACAGAAGAGGGTCGATACCTCTTTTCATGCAGACGAAGTTTCTAGAGTTTGAATAGAATGAAGATTCCTTCTTGCTCCATGAATAGATGACTGGGGGCGACTATGACACCTCGGGCCCACAACATCCCTTCTGAATTCTTTCAGAATTTTACTGTCGGGCTGTTTTTACCTCCTAAACAAGCTCAGAACCTAAATATTCCCGCGTAGGGAGATAGGAAATTCTTTTCCGATATAAATAGAGGGGCATACCGTCAAAATCCGAGTTCGTACAAAATTATACAACGATTCTAGTAAAGGGCGCTAATTAGGGTTTCGGCATGCCAAACCCTAATTTATACAAGGTTACCATCATTCCACGGAACTGAAGCCGGTCGTCATCCTTCCATGGAACCGAATCCAGTCGCCATCCTTCCAAGGAACTCAAGCTAGCTCCACTCGCAGCCGCGCAACGCAAGCGACTCCATTCCAAGCTGACCAACGCCAACAACTCGCTAAGCCAGAACCTCCATGTTCCCTAGCCCAGCCAATATGACGCGTGACCAAGCCAAGCCGAAAGTCCACATCTCACCAATTCATGGTCTAGCCAGCAACACCACAAGTAGAATTTTTCTAAGGCCGGCAACACGAGAATCACGAACTCTCCTTACCTCTCGAAAAAGGTTATCCGGGTCTTCTTGAACATTTTTTCATGACTTGTCATTTCGATTTTGTCCTTTCCTGTCACCATATTATGCTTACCTCGTAATAATGCTCATGTTCCAAGATAAGAAGGGGACTTAATGTTGATGATCGTTTTTAGCTTAGGGTTAAAATCGTAGAACCGTACATCTGACATGACGTCACTATGACCACTTGCGCATTTATTGAATCAATCAGCATGCCTATTTAAGAATTACCAGGGTACTTTTTTTTATATACATGTGTCATGTTCCACGGCAGAACCCTTAGTATTGACCGACATCATCTTCCTATATACCAAGCCCTAATTATGACATCACTGTGCCAATGGCAAGCCATGCTAGCCACGTCTCCGCGCCAAGGCATGCAAACCATGCCAGCCGCACCACCGTGCCAATGGAAAACCATGCCATCCACGTCTCCACGCCAAGGCATGCCAACCATGACAGCCGCACTACTGTGCCAATGAAAAACCATGCCATCCACTCTCCGCGCCAAGGCATACCAACCATGCCAGCCACGTCTCCGCTGCAAGGCATGCCAACCGCACCACCGTTCCAATGATAAACCATGCCATCCATGTCTCTGTTCCAAGGCATGCCAACCATGCCAGCCGCACCACAGTGCCAATGGCAAACCATGCCAGCCACGTCTCTGCGCCAAAGCCATGCCGGCCCTAAACCATGCCGCTGGCTGACAAACAAAGGGTTTTAACAATCAACGACCACCCTTCCATCTGAGATGTAGATATCAGCCATCCAAGTTCGCCACCAAACACATGGCAACTTGTGTCCCAAAGCCAAACATCATTGTTTTCCCAAAACCCTAATTTTGGCCGCGCCTACACTATGCTAAAGCCATGCCGACCCTAAACCATACCGCTGGCTGCCAAACGAAGTGTTGCAATAATCTACGGCCATCCTTCCATCTGAGATGCAGATCTCGTCCGTCCAAGTTCGCCACCAAACGCATGGCAACTTGCAGCCGAAAGCCAAACATCATGGTTTTCCCAAAACCCTAATTTTGGACGCGCCTACACTATGCCAAAGCCATTGCGGCCCTAAACCATGACGCTGGCTGCCAAATGAAGGGTTGCAATAATCAATGGCCACCCTTCCATCTGAGATACATATCTCAGCCATCCAAGTTCGCCACCAAACGCATAGCAACTTGTGTCCCAAAGCCAAACATCAAGGTTTTCCAAAAACCCTAATTTTGTCCGCGCCTACACCGTGCCCTTAGCTTGCTGGCCCCCCACTTTCATTGACCAATCAGGTTGCTCCAAACCTACCACGATCTCAAAAGAAGTCGTTATACATGCTAGCGTCTCAAAACTTGCTATCTTCCCAAAATTGTTAGCTTCCCAAAACACGCTAGCTTCTCAAAACATGCTAGCCTCCCAAAAACGCACCAACGCACCAAACATGCCACAAGACGCATACTACATGCACTAATTAGGGTTTCAATATGCCAAACCCTAATTTGGGCAAGTTGCTACCAACATCCCTTCTGAATTATTCCTAAGGTTTAAGTGCGGGCTGTTTTCACCTCCCGAACGAGCTCAAAACCTAAATATTCCCGAGTGGGGAGATGGGAAATTATTTTATGTGCAGAATGGAGGGCACGGACCATCAAAATACGAGTCCGTACGAGAATTCTATAGTGATTCTAGTAAAGGGAGATAATTAGGGTTTCAACATACCAAACCCTAATTTAGATAATGCCACAAGCATTTCCCTTCCAAGCCGCACACTTCCAGCAGCTCCACTTCATGTCAAAACCATGCCGGCCATGCCTCTATGTTGCTAGATGCCAAACGGAAGGTTGCAACAATCAACGGCTACCCTTCCTCCTGAGATGCAAATCTCAGCCATAAAAGTTTTCCACCAAACTTGTGGCAACTTTTGGTCGCAATGCCAAATTCCATGGTTTATGCCAAAACCCCTAATTTGGCTACGCCTAAAATATGCACAAGCATATTGGCCATGCCACATCTACTAGAACGTCGCTATGCCACATCTACTAGAATATCGCTATGCCACGTCTACTGGCATGCCACCATGCCATAGCTACCAGCACGTCTCTATGCCACATCATCTAGCATGCCACCTTGCCATGGATACTGGCATGCCACCATGCCACATCTACTAGTACGTCGTTATGCCACAGCTACTGGCATGCCACCATGACACACGTAGCAACCTACTACACGTTTTCCACTAAAACACTCGAGACAACAGCACATGTCACAAACTAGGGGATGCTCATTAGGGTATTGGTTTGGAGGTTTACAGCGTGCGGAGTACACTACATCCGTTCCAAGAAAGTGTCATAAGAATAAGTCGGTTAGTAAATATAAGGAGTAATGGTGGAACATTTTTTTCATTATGGAACATCAATTCCAGGTGTTACCCATTACCACCTACTTCCACTTTACTCATCCGTTTCAATTTCTTACGAGACCAGAATACGTTTTGTTACAACTTGTATAAATAGGTCTTACCTATTTCCACCAAAACACAAATTTTGGTCAGGAACATACGAGACTCAGAAATCACTTGTTAGCTTTTCCATTTGTTAGCTTTCACTTTCTGATACAAGTAAAACAACTACTCTTCCAGAATCAACTGTTCTGGTCTCAACACTCTCTTCGCTTCCCTCCCCAAAACCAACCATTCTCCTTCACTTTGTGACCAAAGCAAGTCTGGAATGACCATTTCTTGGTTTAGGCCGTATTTGTACAAATTGATCTCTTGAATCTAAAGTACTCCCTTACAATACATTATTTAGGGTTTAGACTCGTTTCTCACCCACAACACACGAAATTACTGAAACCATCAGAAACTGTTTTCACCCTCAAACACCAGGTCATCAGTCAAATCTCATAATCGTGTTCCTCATAAAAATAGGGATACTAATGAAACTGATGACGAGGATATGCCTCAGTACTTTAAGTGTAAAGGTTTTGTCCATTTTGCAAATGAGTTCCCAAATCGTAAAAAATACACTGGGAACACATGTATTGCTGCAAATCTTGATAAAATGTTTGACAACTATGATTCTAATGAAGACGAAAAGTCAAGCATTGCACTTCTTTGTGAAGATATTGATTTGATAATTGTAGCAAAACATACATCAATCTTGATATTCTTTCAGAAGAAATCTCAACCGATCTAGAATAAAAAATTGATTTACTTGTCTTTATTGGAAACTCCTTTTCTGATTTTTCAGGTTCCACTATGTGTCTAGCCGCATACACATCTCGAGCGTCTGAATATTCTTCCAGGTTGACATTTCCTTATTGTTATCTCAAAGGTCATGAGTTATCAAAGTGTTTCAAGTTCAAACACAAAATGAGATATGTTATCAAACTTCAATGAAGAGAGAATCAATTAGCAAACAAGCTAAAACTTGTGCAAAAATCATCAGAGGTATGTAAACACATCTCTTCTTCAAAGAAGTTAGTTTCCAAAGAAAAGACTAGATCGTTAGAAAGATATTTATGGTCTAAAACACTATGAGTAACAGGGCTATATGAATTCCGATCAAAAAGGATATGGTGGACATATTATTGTTCACCCCGGCACAACTTAAATTATGTTGGTTTGTGCATCTTGTCTCATGAGTCTGATCAAAAGAGACAAGATTTTGCACACCTCAGACTTTAGGAAAAGGAAAGTCTTTAAGATTGTTTTGATTGTATTTGTTTTTGTGTCTTTGATCTGAGAGCATTGTAAAGTCTGGAATTCATGTCGCTTTTGATATCTAATTGATATTAGAAAAGTATTTCCTGTTTAATCAATAAAAGAGGGTTAAAATAGACAACTCTTCCTTTTTTAGGGTATGAGTTGTGCGTACATGAATCCTTTAAGTGTATAAAGGTTCCGTAACCCTACATTCCCTTTTCCTTTTCTAAGAAACTCTTTTTTCTATAAGACTGCTTGTCAAGATTAACTTGTGATTTCCTCTCACAATTCCGATATGGATACTCCAAGCATTATGTCAACTGATGGAAAAGATGTTAATATGATTGTTAAGCCATCAATCATGAAGGAAAAAGTTAAATTTCTGTTACCTCCAACTTTGAAAAGAAAAAGAAGGAATGTGAGGAAGCCAAGAACCGTTCCTTCAAGTTCTCAGAAGTTTTCTAATGTTCTTGAAGAGTTGAAGGAAGCAAGGAAGGATATTCAGCAAATAAAGGCTTTTGTGTTTAAGACTTTTAAAATTCAGAAGGCCCAGGTCCGGCCTCTGTCAAGAAGGTTTTTTGATATCAACTCATTCTTCATGAACCTTATGTCCCAATGGCTGTTGACGACAAGGAGTTCGGGGACGATAAAGAATTTTTCAAAGGTCTTAATGTCTAGGAATCTTTTTATGAGAATTTATTCTTGTGTTTTTAAGAGGGATAACTAGGTTTGAAATAGCCATTATTATGAGTACACATAGCTATTTCCAACGATTTTCATCTTGCAATGTTTTTAGATTTATTTATTTAAATTCTAAAGTTTATTTGGAAGATGATTTTGCAGTATTAATCTTTATGGTTTTATATATTGCAACTTGTTATGGGATATGTATGTTTGCGCCCGTGAACTCTATTTGTCCCATATATTGTCAAAAGTTAAGTCTTTCATATATCGGTATGCATGTATTGATAAAGATTGAATGAACTTTTAACAAACAAAAGTTAAGCCTATTATGTCATTATGAAAATATTGATGGAAGATAGGATGAAATTTTGTATACAAAGATTATGTCTATTACGTCATTGTGCAAATAATGATAATGAATAGAATTAATCTTTCTTTATTCCGCAGTATTGATCTTCCCTGATCCATATTTTATGTAAAATACTGCGTGGCTCGGTAAGTTTCCTTATGTGAGCATTTATGATTAAATTAATCATGGGATCTCTTGTGGTTAATTTAATTGATATTTTTTAGATACAAATTCATATTCTTATGTGATTTGTTAATGTCCAAAGAAATCCTTCTTTTCTTGTGAAAGTAAGGTCGCTCTTGTTGTTTTTTAGAGAATGACATTTTATGGGGGAGAGTTCTTAAATGAACTTGTGCTTAATTGCCAAATCTTTATGGGGAGTGCGGCTGTGGAACGTTACATGGGTTATCTTGTATCTTTATAAACTCCTTGATGAATGCATTTAGTTTCGACTATATGATTGCATCTAAAAAGTTGATATGTGCTTTTCTTTTGGTCATGAAGTATCTTTATGGAAATTTCATTAGGATCCCACTAATTTTCGTACCTTTGCCAATTTTATTAACAAAAAGGAGGAGAATTAATGTGTAGTTCACACTACAAATACATATGGTTTTCGGATCATTATGTAAGGGGGAGTAGTTTTCATGTGAGATAAAGTATTGACTAAGGGGGAGTGATACATATCACCATAGTATTATTGTCAAAGTTGTGATACAATTGAACTTTGATGTTGTGTAATAATACTATGACACTATATAACAATGATTGATATCTATTATTTTCTCATTGTTATGGCTACGGATCTTCAACAACGATGATGCTGAACTGAACATCTTTAGAATCATTAAAGTACTTGGAAGTGACGAAGATTTCGGGTAATGTTGAAGAACCAAGGAGATCAAGCATTTGGATGAGAAGCTACAAAGTTTATTTATTTTGTATTCCATATGTATTGATAGTTTTGTCACTAAAATTGGTAAAGGGGGAGATTGTTAGAGCACTGCTCGGCTGAACTCGCAAGCGTTTGTATCTCAAGCTTGTTTGTCAAGTTTAGTTGCCAAAAACTATAAGTCTTGATTTCTAGTCTACTTATAGATTAGTCTTGGACTAGGATAGTAAGTGTAGTTGAGCTCTAGACTCTACGGTGTTCATCATATGAAGACAAAGAACTACTCAAGGAACTTGTGGAACTTCATCAACAAAGGGTATGTGGAGACTTGAACTTATCTATCACTCAAAAGTATAACTATTTTATCTCCTATTTTGAGACAAATGTCGTATTGCTATATAGACTTCGATTATACACATTTGTTATTTCAAGTCGAGTTTATCTCACTTATCTATTTCTCGAAATATGTGTTGGTAAGATTTCGCTTTGGCCAAGTTTATCTTTACTCGTGACGAAAGTCATGTTGATTATTTTAATAACTTGAAATTCGCTTTGATGAAAAATAGTTTGCGAATAACAACTATATAACATCCTCTAAGAAAGTTTCAATGATTGAAATGAGAGTTTAGAACATGTAACCATCTTTGGATATAAACATGGTATGTTTTCATATTTGTGTAAAAGTCCATAACTGGGAACCCAAAGTATGCGTACCCGTATGCGTACTGGCGGTTGTTGGAAATCCAGGTGAGTATGTGTACCCGTATGTATACTGGCGAAAAGTTCACGTCCATGAATTTCTGCTGGAGTTTGAAAGTGAAAAACAAACTCAATCCGGTTACTTTAGTATGTGTACCCGTATGCATAATTAAGTAGGTTACTTTCTAAAATCGGTTTGTTCATGAACTAAAACATTTATATATTAAGGAATGGAATCTTTGCAAACCTGGGCTATAATGTTCATGAATCAATCCGAGTGAATCAAAAACGATTTTTCTTCGATTGTGTCTTGTATACTTCTATAAGATGTAAGCAATTGAATAATTCTCTAGCTAGTTAATTTGAGTCATTTGAACTAGTTATGGTGAGGATGAATAAGGTTGATATGAAAGTGATCATATGGCTAACCATTGCTTAATTATTGTTGAACCAACTAAGTGTACACGTTTAGGTATGGTTACTCAAACCTAAATGAATTTACATTTCATTTGTGTATAAGGACTATTTATGTGGGTATGGAAAACCAATTGCGGTACTATGGGAAAACCAATAAGCGATAGATATTCTAGTGAACGATATTATGAATAACGCTGGCGATATTGTGATTATCGCTGGCAATATACAGTAAGTTGAGCGATATAAATAGTATCGCTGGCGGTATTAATTCTATCGACCACTGGATATTTTGCAATGGTTATTTCCCCTACTGATTCCTATAAATACGCCCTCGCATTTCTCCAAGGTACTCACACCTACTTCGACCTATATTTCACCAATTTCTCTATCTCTATTCTTATTATAAATTTCATAATTATCAATGGCGAGATCCAATGAAGAGAGGAATATTATTATGAATCGGTTTAGATTACAACAAGAAATGCATCGAAGGAGGTCACAAGAACTTGACGATGAGGAAGATGAAGATAATAAACTCATTGAAATTTTGATACTAGTACATACAGGCCAAATACCTAGAGTTCCATATCCATAAGAAGTATTCTCAAGAAGGTATACTATCGAGGGAGGGAGTTTTACCATCATAAGCTGATGCATGATTATTTTTTTCCCAATTGTGTGTACTCTGATCGAGATTTCCAAGGTTGATTCTGTATGCCTCGACATCTGGTGATAAAGATTATGGAAAATCTTTGTCGGGTAGAACCTCAATTTAATTATCAGTTTGATGCACTGAATATTAGAGGTCATAGTCCTGAACAAAAAGTTACTTCGTCTTTAAGGATTCTAGGTTATGGAAGACCAACGGATGTGAACGATGCGTATCTTTTAATGGGTAAAACAACTTCATTCACTTACCTTTCATTGTTTTGTGAAGTAATTATTAATCATTTTGGTCCAACATATTTACGAAAACAAACCGATTTGTGGCCCATATCGTGGGTTGAGTCCTCGTAAAATGCACAAGACCATGCACACTTGCATAATTCTTCATAACATGGTAATTCAGGAAACCCGTCGTAATTCAGAGTGGACTAACTATGAAGATGAATATTTGCAGCCGGATATTCAACCACAAAGAGGAGTCCCTGCAAGGAATTATGCTCAAATGACTAATTACATTCAGAATCGAAATTTGTATGACAGTTTAAGAGATGATCTGAGATTGAATCTTTGGGCAGAGCATGGAAGACAATGAGTTATGCATTTTAATTTAAGTTATGTATTTTGATATAAGTTAACGAGCAACAACATTTCACATTAATCAACTTTTCATTTCAAACTAATATTAAGTAGAATGCAACAACAACAACATATCAAATTAAAATACAATACTTTAGTTTAAAACTTAATTTAATACATCAATTATTTATAGGAAATACTACATCAAACTCATCATCAGTTCCATCATCATCATCATCATCATCACCATTGTTGTTAGTTAATCCAGCTTGTTGTTCAATCTGTGCTTGAATTCTGTCAAATTCAATTTTCCACACATGTTTTTGCTGGGCGTTCATAATTGAAGTGTTATATTGAAGGATGTTATGCTTATCATAGTCAAACCCAAATTTTTCTTGAGAAAGATGACTTTTTTTACTCTCCCTGTTTTGAAATTTCATATCAACTGCTCTTTGCTTCTCGATGGTCTTTTAATATTCCATAAACTCCACCATGTTAAATCCACCGGAACTCCCTCCTTCTTGAGCTAATTTTCTAGTTATTCTTGCTTTGTTCCTCTCTGGAAATTTTGTCTTACCATCATCATCATAATTATTAAAAACTAAGTTACCTTTTGGGTTTCTTGCAGTATCTGGTGAAGAATTGGAATTTGGTATTGAGGGAGAAGAATTATATGGTGACCTTTCATGTACTTGTTGATTAGTTATTAAGAAATTTGGATTATATTTGTTCAACACCTTCAAAATATGATAACAACTTTCGAAAGAGAACTGTTTACCATGTTTTCGCTGCCAATCTAAACGAACCTTTGTTTCAAAATCAACATCGTTCTCACCACTCGCCTTGCCTGCTCTCTTGGCTTGCATTATGAATGCAACATAAGCGACTACTTCCCTGTTGATTACATGAAGTATTCCGCCAATCCTTTTGCATCATGAGAATTGATGTTCATGGTTTGTTCTTCATATTTCAAAAATATATTATCCCATATGGTGTTACCATGCTGTTGTGCACCATCGATACAATCTTGGGTAAAATAAACATAATTATGACAAATGCATTCATTCTCTATCAGTGTATATTTTGCACCACAGACTTTGGTTTTTCTAGCTTTGCCTTTCTATTGACTTTGAGATTATGAATCCATATTACAAGAAATGAAAATAATTATAGAGAAGATTGAGAAATTCTAGAGAGATTCAGAAATTATGGTGTGAGTTGATATGAAATTGAAATTAGGTATTTATAGGGGGGGTAAATACTAGCCGTTGGATGAAGATCTGGTGAGCGATGTTCTGAGATCCGAGCGTGAGCTTGACTAGCGCTGGCGGTTTAATGACCAGCGAGCGCTGTCTTGACCATTGAGCGATGGACACTCTATCGCTCGCAGGAAACTCTGTTGTGTATGCCTATATATTATTCCAGATATATTGGCATATGAGTTTGGCATACCCATAGTGGGTGCATATATGCCAAAAATCAGTGTTTGTCATACCCATAGGAATAGGCATAACAAGCTAAGTTCGATCTAACAGTTGAATATATTAGCTTGAATATAATTAGGTTTTCATCTAACGGTGAATATTGAATGCTTTGTTACCAAGGTAACATAGATTGCAAACCCTGATTTGGAGACTATATAAAGGAGAACTCTAACAACTGGGAAACCTAATCCCCACACCTCCTGTGCGATACTAGTTGTATAAGTTAGAGTCGATTGTCCTTTAACCTTAGGTTTTTCACGAAACCCTATATGTTAACGACTTAAAGACTTCATTGGGATTGTGAAGCCAAACCCAACTATTTTATCTGTAATTGTGTGATCTGATCTTGCTGTTTCTATCGTGATTGAGTATAATCGTAAGATTGGCTTGAGATTTAATATCTCCGATAGGCAAGATAGAAAAGTAGTAACAAACATCTTCGTCTCATCATTTGTGATTCCACAATATCTTCTTTCATTAATCGATTAAGACTATTATAAGGTGATTGATAATTCTAGGATGTTCTTCGGGAATATATGTCCGGGTTATCAATTGGTTCATGGTCACCTTGATTTATCAAAAGACGGAACAAAACTCGTAGGTATATATGTGGGAGACAGATTTATCTATTCAATAGAATTTTCTGTGTGATACCGATTTGTTTATCAAGTCTTTGACTTTGGGTCGTAGCAACTCTTAGTTGTGGGTGAGATCATCTAAGGGAATCAAGTGCGTAGTATCCTGCTGGGATCATAGATGTAAGGAGCACGACTATACCTTAAATCAGTGTGAGATTGATTAGGGTTCAACTACATTCCATACCAAAGTTAACTTGTAGTAGGCTACTGTCTGTAGCGGCTTAATACAATGTGGTGTTAAAATCTGGACTAGGTCCAAGGGTTTTTCTGTATTTTTGGTTTCCTCGTTAACAAAACTTCTGATGTCTATGTTATTTATTTTCCGCATTATATTTTGTTATATAATTGAAATATCACAGGTTGTGCGTTGAATCGATCAATTGGTAAATCCAACCTTTGGTTGTTGATTAAAATTGATTGATCCTTGAACATTGGTCTTTGGTACCGTTCAAGTTATCTCTCTTATATTCAATCGGGAACGCAAATTATTATTTGTTTGATTGCGGATTGAATTGAGAGATTGAGATATAACTCTTTGATATACTTTTTATAAGATTGAGTCTAACTGTCTAGTTGATTCTCTTGTAAGTATATTGGAGTTAGTCCATACATATTTCTAAGCGAAATATTGGGTGAGGTTGTTAGATCCCCGCTTTTTCACAGAGCAATAACGTCTTCAGGATGTCGCAAGTGTTCCCTGACTATGCAGAATAAACATTCAGAACGAGTATAATGCTTCCACAATCTCATACCTCGACTCTTAAATAAATATAACACTCATAGAAAGATTTCTTGCTAGTTTAGAGCCATTAATTAATTCTAGTGCAATATTCATCAATTGAATTCCTAAAAAATATTTTATTTTAATCATAAAATTTCATTACTTCAATTCACGACTTTTCTCAGCAGAATTCCATGGATTAGTAATAAAAATTCATTGTTCGGGCATTTGGGCCACCACCGAGTAAGCCCCAAGAAAATGGTGCTGGTGTACTTAGCAATAATGCACGAATGAGCACCCAAAAATATGAACGAACAAAGAAATATGAAGAGCTAACCAAAGTTGGAAAACAAAGATATAATAATAATAAAAATAGGCGTCATGGACCGGCCCATTGGTCGACCGGTCCCACACCTCTCCAACTCCTTATTTATTATTATTATTATATCCCTCGACTCTTGACTCCCATATTCATGCGAACTCCCAATTCTCCATATTTCTCCAAATATTGCTCAACTCTCCAAAAAAGCCTAATCCCACGACTATTAGGTCTTTTTTACCTGTAATATCCTATTTTGGACGTGCGAGAAAGAATCCCTAATTGTTCATTCAAGCAAACATTAAGAATTTCAGTCAAGATCAAACTCTTTTGAAAATATAAAATATTACGCAAGTGTCCAATAAAATACCTAAGATTTTCAAGAATGGACGCCCGAGGGACATGGTGGCCCGTGCACCACCATGACCGGTCCCTTGGCCATCATGGCCGGCCAGTTCCATGCCTCTTCATTATTATTTTAAATAATTGTGCATATCTTTTATTTTCTCCAATAATGAATCCTTGTTCATGGACATTTCTCTGCACGCTTAAACGTCTATCCACCACCAATGGCTGGATCTCATTCCCATTGGTTGGTGATATTCCTTGACCCGCATTGGACAACTCTTCATCTTCAAGATTCAGGGTCCTCCAAAATTTGGGGTTCGAATTTATGATAATTCGATAAACGTCCATAACTTTCATATTGACCCATCAATCAATATTTTAATTAATTTTAATGTTCGGTCCTGCTACCAACATTTTAATTGCTCGACTATCTGACAAAAACATGATTTGGACGGCCATCCACTCGGCCGATCATTCTGGACAACCATCGATCATTCAATACTTGATACTTTAATTCCTACTTTGTCATTCGATAATTCATGACATATTAGATCAGGAATGAGCACTCTACATAACTCGGCAATATCTGATTTCCTGTCAAATGCTCGAAATATCAGAATAGGTCCATGATCGAGCAATATCATTGGATGCGCGTCGATCCAAATTATCAAAACATCATTATTTCCTCAACTGGTAATACATCACAATTCATCTTACTCGACGTCTGTGTATTATTCTATCCCAACAAACACCTTATGCTCAATCCATGAGTTTCAGAGGATACCACATTCATCCATTATGCTCGACTCATCAAGGATAAGACTCATGGTCTATTCAAGTAAAAAATTGACCAATTAAGTACGCGTCTTCCTTGCAGATTCCAAATTCATGAGACATCAATCGTGTCACATGGGAAATATTCATTAGGGTTTTGGTTTGGCGGCCTACAACACGTGCATACATCCACAATGAGAAATGTGAGTAAGTCGTGCAAGAAGTTGAAGAAGTTAGCAAAGTAGTGGATAGACAATTAACCAATTCTCCCACACATGTGGAACTGGTTTAACCACGATTTCCCACTTCCACACTCTTTTACTCCTCCGCAACTGTTACACTTACTGGAGACCAATGTGTTTACTATTTCTACAATATAAATAAGTTCATCAATCCATGATTGGACAACTGAACCTAATCTATCATAACTTATCTGAACTCAACAGTTCACAAAATATACAGAAGTCTCCAACACATCCACAATCCTTCTATACTCATTGATCTCACACAATTCTTAGCTTCCCCCTACATATCGACCCTCATCCCTCTTTATGACCGAATTTACTATGGAACGGCCATTGTCTTGGTTTAGTCTGGAGTCTTACAGATTGATCTCTCGAACTCAAAGTACTCCCGTGCGGTGCATCTGTGTAGTGAACCCACTACAAATTGGTTTATCAGGAACAACTTGGATCTCCAAGGATAGAGATGATTTGGGATAGATAGAGGAATATAAAGGATTAGGAAAAGAATTAGACGAATTAGGGGAATAATAAGAAAACATTGATAGACAAGAAGTTGCAGAAGGATTTAGTGAAGAAGATGAAATTTTACATTTTCATTAGCTCATTCACGATTACAGGTCTTCTGGAAAATATAGCCGGATTATTACTCTCAACATATGAATACCTAAATTACCCTCCAGATAACAATAAACTACAACATATATCCTAGCCCAGGTACAAGACAAATACCTACTCCTCCAAATCATCCTTGTCCTCAAGGATGAGAATTGAGTTGCCCAGCCCTATTCTCATCATTGTAGGTACATCATGGTAGCATACATGGTTGCATCTGCAGAGCCGCAATGGATGGAAGAATATAGCTTACCATATTAGTGAATCCATGGCAGTAGTAGTTCCCTCCAACTAGCATTAGAAGATTAGTATCCACAATTCCAATGATCACTCCAGAGAGGATCTTCAACACCTGAATTCCATGCCCAGCAATCCACTGTTCCATGAATTGTGACATAAGATTGTGATACCAGGTAGTAGCTCCATATAGAAATTTCCTCAGTGAACTGATATTGTTTATGCTAGCCTCACAACGGTAAACACGTGCAGAATCCTCATAATTCTCAGCTGGATAAACACTAATAGAAGTAATACCACCAGCAGGACTCATGGTTAGGGTCCCATTACTACCAGAAAATACAAGTTTATGATTAATAAAAGCATTAGTTGTATATTCAGTCTGGACTTTATACACGCTGAGATGAAACAACTTGTTCACCAATTATTTACCGTCAAAAACAGAGGCTGTATCGTTTGGCTACACAAGAACCGTAGTAAAGTTCCTCACCACATCTATGAGTAATATTGTTTATACAGTTTCAAGAGATACTGGTGGTATCATCACCAGAAATAATTCCGCCCATCTATAACGTCTGTACCATAAACCCCACAGTTGATGTACATAAATTCAATCTCTTCCAAGATGCATTAAACTATATAACCCCAGAATTTTGGCAAAAGTGATTGAAACGTTAGTGGTAAAGGAGTATTGATGAGAGATAGAGAGAAAAATTACAAACCTATACAGAAAACTCTAATAACAGTACCCGAGTTCCAACTGTGTTTCCTCATGAGAATTGCTGCGAATTTCCGATGAACAACAACTATGAGTATCGAAGTGATTTCATAGTACCAGTTGATATCCAAGCACATAAATGAGGTGAAATGCATATAATTCCATCTGACAAATGTGAGAATAGCAAAAAAGAAATATTTTTTATCCCCATAACCTCTGTCAGCAGTTTGAACAAGCATCACCCCACTTGAATTAGTTGAGATATAATCTTCCATAATAAGTCTATCTAAACAGACACCATCATTTAAACTCTTGATAACACTCTCTGACCAGTTACTTAATAGTTCTTGTAGGAAATAATATCTTCTCAAATGTTCAAAACAACTGCGAACAAGTATGAGAACCGTTTTCAGAGGATAAACATAAAACCCAACAAAAATATCAGTTGTAAAACTCTGTGATATAATCCCAGGCATTTGAACTAACAACTGACCATCCTGATCAATATCAACTACTCTATCCAACAAGAGTAACTAAAATCCATCTCTCACAGGCATGTTAACAAACAACTTACTATCCATTGGAATGTTAGTATGATTAACAACACACACAAGACCTTGCAAATGCGTAACCCAGTTATTTGATTCGTACCCAAATCTAAGAAGCAATCAAATATGCAATTTCCAGTAAGAAAACGAGGAGATAACCGCACATTTGCCTCGATCAAATAATGAACAAGTATCATCGAAATAAAGATAGAAATAAACAGTTATATTCAAAATCCTATCTGTATATAATAGAAGCATTTTACCAGTTTTAGCAAACACCCATCGAACAAAATCATAAAACAGTGAATCTGATTTAAAACCATGCTTATTAATAAGCTCCTGAGTAAATTTTCCATTATAGTAACTCATCAAAACTGAACTCACATTAAGAATTAATAAAACAGAACTAAACACCCAATCAAAACAGAATCTGTAATCACCATCAAATAAAGAATACCTTCCCATGGATTCGATTCTTCTCCCACGATCAAATACGCTACTAGTAAGGTTGACGCAAACATAAGAAGATTTTTCACCAGCTACTTGGTGAGTGATAACCCATTGAATGGGATGAAATTCTTTTCCACGATCAAATAATTTATCCGCAGATTTGAATAAATGGTAAGAAATTAACACAGTCGGCAGTATGTGGTTAAATTTTTTTTTTGCTCACAACACACAATATCCATTAAAATCATTTTAACAAACAACTTCCATGTGTAACTAGAAACACTACCATTAGCCAATATACAAGCAATTTGACACCGAAACCATGAATCTGACCAGTACCCATTCTTAGAATTCAGCTCATATACAAAATTTCTATCAAATTCATCCATTAAATTTGAGCAAACATAGAGTGCAAAAGAACATGACATAGCTGTATCAAATCCGAATTCATAAACACCAGCAAGATAAGAAAACCTCTTAATAGGTTTGAAATCGTTTACCTCACCATTTATAACCTTTTAATCTTGAGAATTCAAAGCAATATTAAGAGAATTATGTTCAGAAACGAAGAGTGTACCCTCTTGATAATCTATAAAATTTGAATTCTCCCTGTGTTCCTGAACTTCACTAGTAGCACTAGATTCATCGGTTATAGAGAAAAAAGATTTAAAACTAGATTGAAAATTACCTTCATCTATTGCACCAGGAGTTGAAGATTTTTGAAAGAAATTTACTTCTGAACTTGAATCAATTGGAGTTTCTTCAAGTTTTTCATCGATTATTTTCTCAATCAGCATTGCTTTCTTCAGCACTGATCCAACTAATTCGAAGCTTTCTATTGAACTAGATTTCCAATCTTCGTCAACCGATTATCCCACATATATCTCATGTTCCAGTAGTAAAAGATTTATTGTTTATGTTGCTAAAAATTCCTGTCATCCGGCTAAAAACTCCAGAGATGGTTTACTGTTGCAATCACCCAACACTCTAGATATCTCAGTTAAAGCCAGTTCTAATAGTTCAACTCTGATAGATAGTTCTTCAATTTATGTTAGGTTTTTCATGGTTGCAGCCGCAGAATCGACTGCTCTAATACCACTTGTAGTGAACCCACTACAAATTGGTTTATCAGGAACAACTTGGATCTCCAAGGATAAAGATGATTTGGGATAGATAGAGGGATATATAGGATTAGGAGAAGAATTAGACGAATTAGGGGAATAATAAGAAGACATTCATAGACAAGAAGTTGCAGAAGGATTTAGTGAAGAAGATGAAGTTTTACATTTTCATTAGATCATTCACGATTACGGGTCTTCTGGCTAATATATCCGGATTATTGCTCTTAACATATGACTACCTAAATTACCCTCTAGATAACAATAAACTACCACATATATCCTAGCCCAGGTATATGACAATCTGTTAAAGGTTTAGGAAATTTTCTCGATCGAGGAACCACATAACCCTCCACTTTTCCACAAAAACCATCAAATCGTTTTCTCCCATCAACATGGATTTGAATTATTTCTGTTAGAGCATTGCTCGGTCGAACTCGCATGCATTTCTATATCAAGTATGTTTGTCAATGTTAGTGATCAAAACTATAAAGTCTTAATTTCTAGTCTACTATAGCTAAGGTCTCGGACTAGGATAAAAAGTGTAGTTGAGCTCAAGAACTCCATGACAATCATCATACAAGACGAAGGACTACTCAAGGAACCAATGGATATTCATCGACTAAAAGGTATGTAGAGACTTGAACTTATCTATCACTCAAAAGTATATCTACTCTATCTCCTATCTTGAGACAAAAGTCGTTTTACTATATAGACTAAAGATATACACATGTGACATTTTGAGCTGAGTATATATCGCTTATATATTTCTCGAAATGTGTGTTGGTAAAGCTTTCTCTTTATCCAAGTTCATCTTTGCCTAGTGATGAAAGTCATGTTATGTTTCAATCATTTTGGAAATTGCTCAGTCGAAAACTAGTTTGTGAATAACAACTATATGACGTCATCTGAGAATGGTTCAATGATTGAAATGAGAGTTTAGACAATATAACCACTGACACTTGAACCGAAGTTTGCGAACTTTGTTGATCAAGTGAAAAACAAAACTTGAGCAGTCAACCCAGTCCGCAAACGTGCGTAGTTCTCGAACCTAAGAATTTCTGCTGGAGTTGTATCTCGGTTTTAGTCCATGAACTGACGGAAGTTCTCGAACCCGAGAATTTCTGCTGGAGTTTGTGAACTCCAACCGGTTACTTAAGTCCGCGAACCCAGTCCGCGAAATTGAGTGGTTATGTCTAAAAACGATATTCGTGAACTTATTTAAATTATCTAAGGAATGTTATTGCAAAGTGTGGCTTTATAGTTCATGAATTGATTCGAGTGAATCACATCGTTTTTGCTTCAATTGTGTCTTGTATAGTACATAAGATCTCATACCAATTGAACAACTCTCTAACTAGTTCATTTGAGTCATTTGGACTAGTTATGGTGAACAAGAATATGGTTGATATGAAAGTTATCATTTGGTTAACCATTTGGTTGACTAATATTGAACCAACTATTGTAAACGTTTGGGGTACGGTTACACAAACCCAAAATCGTCAAGTACATGTGTGTATGGCAAGCTCATTTTTCGATCTAACGGTTGAGAGATATTAGCTTGTATCTAATCAGGTTTTCATCTAACGGTGAATATTGAATTATTTGTTATTAAGATAACATTGATTGCAAACCCTAATTTGAAAGACTATAAAAGGGAGAACTCTAGCAACTGGGAAACCTAATCCCCACACATTCTGTGTGATACTAGTTTGCGAAGCTAGAGTTGATTCTCCTTTAACCTTTGGTTTTCTTCTTCTAAAACCAGGTTAACGACTTAAAGACTTCATTGGGATTGTGAAGCCAGATCGATACTACTTTTCTTGTAGTTGTGTGAACTGATCTTGCTGTTTCTATCGTACGAGTATAATTGTAATAATTGTCTTGAGATTTCTATCTTCGATAGGCAAGATATAAAAGTAATCACAAACATCTTCGTCTCATCGTTTGTGATTCCACAATATCTTTTTTCGCTGCGTCGATTAAGACTATTGTGAGGTGATTGATAAAATTGAGTTGTTCTTCGGGAATATAAGTCTGGTTTTATTGATTAGGGTTCAACTAAAGTCCAGACCAAAGTTAATTTGGAGTAGGCTAGTCTCTGTAGCGGCATAATACAGTGCATGTTTAATCTGAACTAGGTTCCGGGGTTTTTTCCTGCATTTGCAGTTTCCTCGTTAACAAAATTATGGTGTCTATGTTATTTCTTTTCCGTATTATATTTTTATATAATTTAAATAAAACAGGTTGTGCGTTGTTTAATCAATTAGAATATCCGACCTTATTGGTTGTTGATTTAAATTGATTGACACTTGGATATTGGTTTTTGGTACCATCCAAGTTACCTCTCTTTGATTAGACTCGTGAATCATATTTGCTTGAGTAACTGTTCTACCAAGCTTAAAGGTATTAGTTTATGTTTGTTTTGTGATTCCTCTAATCACTTTCAACATAAGTGTGTGTCTTTTCAAAAGAGTTTAAAAGTTGCAAGTAATCTTTATAAGAAAACTAAACAACTTCTTGCGTCTCTAAAAAGACATACAGAACTATTAGAAAACACCAAAAAGGACAGCACTAATAGTATGGGAGCATTTTCTTTAAAATCAACATCACCTTTTCAATGGTTCCTTGATAGTGGGTGTAGCAGACATATGACATATGATCTTACTTGGTTTGTTTATGCAGAAGACTATGAAGGAGGACCAGTAACATTTGGATATGGAAGATGTTGCTTCATAAGTAAGAAGGGAACGATAAAGTTACCTGGCGTACCTGAAATTCATGACTCAGTCTACGTAAAAGGTATAACTACAAATCTTCTTTCGATTATTTAAATTTGTGACAAGGGCCATCGAGTTGTCTTCAATGAAAATGGATGTGACATTGTGGAAAAAACTGGGAAAGTAATTTTTCAAGGAACTCGTGGTAAATATAATTGTTATCTTCTCGATACTCAGTTTAGAAATTGTTGCAATTTGACTAAGGTGGAATCTACACATCTTTGGCATGAACGTTTTGGTCACATCAATTATCGCCTTCTAACTAAGATCATTAACAAAGAACTTGTTAGAGGTGTTCCAAAAATAAATGCAAAGATTGAAGGTGTATGGGGTGCCTGTCAAAAGGGTAAACAAACAAAACTCTACCATAAATCACCTCGAGATATTCTCACCAAAGCCCCACTTGATTTAATTCATATGGATCTCTTAGGACCAATTCAACTTCCCACTGTTGCTGGCAAGAGGTATGCTTTGGTTATGGTAGATGATTACACCATATTCACTTGGGTTGCATTTCTATCTCATAAGAATGAAACCCTTGGGGAATTCAAGATTATTGTGAGTAGAATCCAGAACGAACAAGGTCGTAAACTAAAGAAAATTAGGAGCGACCGTGGAACTGAATTCAAAGACACTAAAGTGTTTGAATTTTGTGACGAACTAGGGATTACTCAACAATATTCTCCACCTATTACTCCTCAATCTAATGGAGTTTCCGAAATAAAGAACAGAAATATTCAAGAGATGGCCAGGGTAATGCTCTATAACAAGAATCTACCTTTAATATTTTGGGGACAAGCTGTTTTTACAGCATGTTACTTGATCAACCGTGTTTACTTACGGTCTAAAACTCTCAACACTCCTTATGAGTTATGGTATGGTAGAAAACCAAACTTACACTGTCTCAGTGTATTTGGAAGTAAGTGCTACATACTAAAAGATCGAGAGCAAAGAGGGAAATTTGATACCAAAAGTGATGAAGGTATTTTCATTTGCTATGCTTCTGACAGTCGTAGGTTCCGAGTATTTAATCTCAGAACACAAGTCATGATGGAATCTGCTAATGTTATTATTGATGATATTAGTGATTTCCATCATGATAATTCTCCTACTGAGTTGCCTCCAACTGAGACAATTGAGAAAGTCAAGGAAATATCGAAATCAGTTGAAGTCATTCCAACTATTACTGATCCTGATATTTCTAGTGACGAGGAGAATGACACTGATCAGACCGCCCCTGACGAACCAGAACGTATTACCCCTCCACAACACCTTTGGGTTTAAAGGAATCATGATCCAAACAATATTATTGGAGGAAAAGATTCTACAGCTAGAACAAGAGGACAACTTCAAAATATTTGCAATTTTGGTTGTTATCTGTCTCTTGTAGAACCAAGAAATATTGATGAAGCTCTTAATGACCCCGCTTGGGTGAATGCTATGCATGAAGAGTTAAATCAATTTCAAAGGAAAGATGTATGGGAACTCATACCTTGTCCCTCCAATATTAATATTGTTGGTACCAAATGGATATTTAAGAACAAATCTGATGAATTTGGCACAATCATTAGAAATAAAGCCAGGATTGTCACTCAAGGATACTCAAAAATTGAAGGTATCGACTTTGATGAAACCTTTGCACATGTGTCACACCTTGAGTCCATTAGGCTCTTATTATCTCATGCTTGTTTTCTCAAAGTTTAACTTTTCTTGATGGATGTAAAATCTACGTTCCTGAACGGTATTTTAAAAAAAGAAGTTTATATTTCTCAACCAAAAGGGTTTGAAAACCGTGAGTCTCCAGATCATGTTCCAAAACTCAAAAAGGCTTTATATGGGTTAAAACAAGTACCTAGAGCCTGGTTTGAAAAACTTACAACTTCTCTTATTCGGAAAGGTTTCTCAAGAGGTGGAGCTGATAAGACCTTATTTATCAAATGGAGTGGGAAAAACGTTGTCATTTCTCAAGTATATGTAGATGATATTATCTATAGATCAAAATCTGAGAAGCTAGCAAAGGACTTTCAAGTTTCACTGGCTAGAGAATTTGAAATGAGCAATGTTGGTGAATTAAAATTCTTTTTAGGATTACAAATTCAACAACATAAGGATGGAATTTACTTATCCCAGGAAAAGTATGCAAGGGATCTTGTAAAACGATTCGGCTTGGATAAGTCTTCTCCAAAATTGACACATATGCCTACTACTGGTAAATTACATAGAGATGAGAAAGGAGTAAAAGTAGATCAAAAGATGTATCGATCTATTATTGGAAGCCTTTTATATCTAACAGTTACTAGACCTGATATTTCTTTAAGTGTTGGTTGTTGTGCTAGATTTCAGGATGATTCAAAGGAATCTCATCTTGCAGCTGCAAAAAGGATCATACATTATGTCAATCACACTGTTGGGTATGGTCTATCCTACACTTTTGATACTAACACTGACCTTTCCGCCTATTCTGATGCTGATTGGGCAGGATATGTAGAAGACATAAAAAGTACATCAGGGGGTTTCTACTATGTAGGACTGAATCTTGTTGCTTGGCACAGTAAGAAACAAAATTCACAATCCATGTCTATATGCGAAGCAGAGTATATTGTTGTTGGGTCATGCTGTACACAACACTTATGGATGAAACAAATGTTGGCAGACTATGGAGTTGATACTGGAATAATGAAGATATTTTGTGATAACTCTAGTGCGATTCGAACTAGGGGTGTCAATGGGTCCGAGTCCTCCCGGGTATCACTAGGCTCGGACTCGGACTCTACTTATAAAATTCAGGTCCAGTTCTTAAATTTTGGACCCAGAACCGGACCCGTTAAAAATTGGGGTACCCATCGGTTCCAGGTACCCATTGGGTATTAACAAAACTATTAAAAAAACTTCAAAAACTTGATATTTTTCCCTTTTTGGCTTTGATCTAAGTTATTTTTATAAAATTTTATTATTATATGTTTGCTTATGTACTAAATAAAGCTTAAATTTGAGGAAAAATGAAAAATACAAAAAAATTTAAAGCCCAAACTAGAAAAATAATTATAATTTTAATAAAAAGATGAATAAAATGATGCATAACCGGGTACCCATTACCCGCGGGTACCCGACGGGTATTACCCGTTTGGACCCATTTAGATTCGGGTCCAATCGGGTAATTACCCGCCGGGTCTAAAGTTGTTAATGGGTCCAACATTAGGACCCAGAACTGGACCTGTTTCTACCGGTTCCGGGTAATGGGTACCCATTGACAGCCCTAATTGGAACCACTGAGAATCCTATTGAGCACTCAAGAACAAAGCACAATGACATAAGGTACCATTTTATTCGAGATCTTTATGAGAATGGTATCATAAATATGGAATTTGTGCCTTCCGAACAACCGATGACTGATATTCTCACTAAACCATTAGACACTTCCACCTTTCAGCACTTAAGGCAGTCTATTTGTGTTGTTTTGGTTCATTAACTACTTCAGTAACTCTTTCCCATGTGCTTATCTTGATCTTTTGGGAAATTGAGTTGGAACTCCAGTAGGTGAATACCTTGTTTGTAGTTGATTCATCCATTCTTTTCTGTTAGTGTGAATAAATCCCTTTTTTATTTTGAAATTAAGGTCGCTCTTGTTGTTCCCTTGGGAATGACATATTATGGGGGAGAGTTCTTTTGAACTTGTGCTTAATTGCCAAGTCTTTGTGGGGAGTGCGGCTGTGGAATATTATAGGGGTTATATTTCGTCTTTATAAACTCCTTGATGAATGCATTTAGCTTCGGATTTATGATTGCATATAAACAAGATGATATACATTTACCTTTGGTCATGAAATGTCTCTTACGTGTACCTTTGCCAATTTTATTGACAAAAAGGGGGAGAATTAATATGTAGTTCACACTACAAATACATATGGTTTTCGGATTATTATGTAAGGGAGAGTGGTTTCCATGTGAGATGGAGTATTGTCTAAGGGGGAGTGAAGTATCACCACAATATTGTTGTTGAAGTTGTGATGCAATTGGACTTTGACGCTGTGAAATAATACTATGACACTGTATAACAATGATTGAGAACCGATGCTTTTCTCATTGTTATAGCTACGGATTTTCAACAACGATGGTGCTAAACTTACAACCTTTGGGATCATTGGACTACTTGAAAGTGACGAAGATTTCGAGTATTGTTGAAGATTACACATGTGGAATAGGAGCTACAAAGTTTATTTATATATTTTTTGTATTCCATATGTATTAATAGTTTTGCCACTAAAATTGACAAAGGGGGGGGATTGTTAGAGCATTGCTCGGTCGAACTTGCATGCGTTGCTATATCAAGCATGTTTGCCAATGTTAGTGATCAAAACTATAAAGTATTGATTTCTAGTCTACTATAGCTAAGGTCTCGGACTAGGATATAAAGTGTAGTTGAGCTCAAGAACTCCATGAAAATCATTATACAAGACGAAGGACTACTCAAGGAACCAGTGGATCTTCATCGACTAAAAGGTATGTGGAGACTTGAACTTATCTATCACTCAAAAGTATATGTACTCTATCTCCTATCTTGAGACAAAATTCGTTTTACTATATAGACTAAAGATATACACATGTGACATTTCGAGCTGAGTATATCTCGCTTATCTATTTCTCGAAATATGTGTTGGTAAAGCTTTCGCTTTAGCCAAGTTCATCTTTGCCTAGTGACGAAAGTCATGTTATGTTTCAATCACTTTGGAAATTGCTCAGACGAAAACTAGCTTGTGAATAACAACTATATGACATCCTCTGAGAATGTTTCAATAATTGAAATGAGAGTTTAGACAATATAACCACTGGGGATATAAACATTATTGTGGTAACACATATATGTATAAGTCCTTAGCACTTGAATCGAAGTTTGCGAACTTTGTTAATCAAGTGAAAACCAGAACTTGAGCAGTCAACTCAGTCCGAGAACGTGCGTAGTTCTCGAACCCGAGAATTTCTGCTGGGGTTGTATCTTAGTTTTAGTCCGCGAACTCAGTCCGCAAACTGAGGGAAGTTCTCGAACCCGAGAATTTCTACTGGAGTTTGTGAACTCCAACCGGTTACTTAAGTCCGCGAACTTGAGTGGTTATGTCTAAAAACGATGTTCGTGAACTTATTTAAATTATCTAAGGAATGCTATTGCAAACCGTGGCTTTATAGTTCATGAATTGATTCGAGTGGATCACATCGTTTTTGCTTCAATTGTGTCTTTTGTAGTACATAAGATCTCATAGCAATTGAACAACTCTCTAACTAGTTCATTTGAGTCATTTGGACTAGTTATGGTGAAGAAGAATATGATTGATATGAAAGTTATCATTTGGCTAACCATTTGGTTGACTAATATTGAACCAACTATTGTACACGTTTGGGTACAGTTACACAAACCCAAAATCGTCAAGTACATGTGTGTATGGCAAGCTAAATTTTCAATCTAATAGTTGAGAGATATTAACTTGTATCTAATCAGGTTTTCATCTAATGGTGAATATTGAATGCTTTGTTACTAAGCTAACATTGATTGCAAATCCTGATTTGAAAGACTATATAAGAGAAAACTCTAGCAACTGGGAAACCTAATCCACACAAATTCTGTGTGATATTAGTTTTCTAAGCTAGAGTTTATTCTCCTTTAACCTTTGGTTTTCTTCTTCTAAGACCAGGTTAACGACTTAAAGACTTCATTGAGATTGTGAAGCCAGACCGATACTACTTTTCTTGTAGTTGTGTGATTTGATCTTGTTGTTTCTATCGTACGAGTACAATTGTAATAATTAGCTTGAGATTTCTATCTTCGATAGGCAAGATATAAAAGTGTTCACAAACATCTTCGTCTCATCGTTTGTGATTCCACAATATCGTTCTTCGCTGCGTCGATTAAGACTATTGTGAGGTGATTGATAAAACTGAGCTGTTCTTCGGGAATATAAGTTTGGTTTTATTGATTGGTTCCTATTCACCTTGATTTATCAAAAGATGGAACAAAACTCATAGGTTTATTCATGGGAGACGAATTTATCTATCTTGTAGACTTTTTTGTGTGAGACAGATTTGTTAGCTAAAGTCTTCGACTTTGGGTCGTAGCAACTCTTGGTTGTGGGTGAGATCAGCTAAGGGAATTAAGTGCGCAGTATCCTGCTGGGATCAGAGGCGTAGGAGCATAACTGTACCTTGGATCAGTGTGAGATTGATTGGGGTTCAACTACGGTCCAGACCGAAGTTAATTTGGAGTAGGCTAGTGTCTGTAGCGGCATAATACAATGTATGTTTAATCTGGACTAGGTCCCGGGGTTTTTCTGCATTTGCGGTTTCCTCGTTAACAAAATTATGGTGTATGTGTTATTTATTTTCCGCATTATATTTTTATATAATTGAAATAATACAGGTTTTGCGTTGTTCAATCAATTAGAATATCTGACCTTATTTGTTGTTGATTTAAATTGATTGACACTTGGATATTGGTTTTTGGTACCATCCAAGTTATCTCTCTTTGATTAGACTCGCGAATCACATTTGATTGAGTAAATCAAATTGAGAGATTGAAATAATAACTCCTTGAGTATTTTCTATTGATTAAGTCTAGTTGATTATCTAGAAAACAACTCGGAATTGTTCATACAAATTGTTAATCGAAATATTGGGTGAGGTTGTTAGACCCCCGCTTTTTCAGTTTCCCTCTTTGATCTCTCCATATTATATCTAAATGTAACCAATAATCGTAATCTAATTAGATACAATTATCTAAGATCTGTTTGATTGTTAAGATGAGTTTGAATTTTTTAGTGGTGGATTTTGTAAACTTATGCCAAATTTAGTTGCATACTAAATGTTTGATATTTTGCGTCAGTGTAGAATTTTCATGGACATGTTTCGATGAACGGTGTGGTTAAAAGAATTTTACCAAAACTTTGAAGACATTTGTAATAATATAGAATAGAAGGCGACTGCAACACGTAACTGTTTAAAGTAGTAAAAAAGGTGAAGATTGAACAAAGCTTAAATATGATTGAGTTCAAAACACTAATTGTAAAAGAATACTGTGACGTGTACTATGTACTGATCCTACATGGAAACATGTTTGCGATTGTATAAACTGACAGAATTCAAAACATACTTCAGACTTATGAGATTAAGATTTTCCAAGTCCAAATCAAGCTTCCTAATAGTAGTGTGGATAAAATTGGTGTTTCAAGGCTAAATAGGCACACAAGTGGGCCGCATACATAATGTAAAGGTATTTTTGGTAGAAATTAGAATTTAGGAGGTAAATTACCAGTATTATCAATTTAGGGGGAAAGTTACATTACTAATTCGTTTGATGGGGAAAACCCAAAAACTCCATTTACAATTAATATTTTAGAAATCGACCTTCGACAAAGAAATAAAGTCCACAAAGAGATATAATTGTTAAGAATCATTATACGCATCACTTGGTTTTGATTAATGGTGAAATCATGAGTCTTTTACATATTGTTATCACCTTTTACATATTTTCTAGGTTAAATTAGAATTAGGTCTAACATCAATCTTCACAAGTTTGAGTTGAACAAATCTTTTTACATTTTTTCTACAACAATTAAAATCACACTAGAAATCCAAAACCTTTATGGCCACTCTAGACTGTTGTCCAGAAGATGACTTTTCATTTAAGGTCGAGCTTTTTACTTGTTCTGCTGATTCCTAATTCTAATATTTCTGACTATTCCTTGCGAGAAAATCCTCCTTCCCCAGAAGAACAAATCAGTCTCTTGATTGAAGAAATTCACCCAATGTAGATTAATTTTCAACTGGAAAAGGAAATTATATTCAAAAGGGTTAAAGGCATGGAACATGAGCTTGATGGAATGAAGAAGGAACAAATAAGAACTGATAAACTTATTCATGATCTTAAAGTTCGTAAAAACAGGAATCAATCTGTATCGAGAAATTGTAATAAGAACAATCAACCCAGCTCTTCTAAACACATTTACTGGCCTAATTTATTCATCCCCAGTCGAGAAGAATATCAGTTCATCTGTTTAGACTTGAAACCATTGTATCAGTGTTCCTTATATAAAGAATGGATCATTCATATGAACAATGTGCTTTTAGAATCAAATATCAGAGAAATCATTGTTCTCACACTCTACAATCTTTGAAGAAGAAGGTTGCTTAGAAAGTGAAGGAGACTATTTATTGACCATTCGAGTGGATTTATATCAGAAGACAAGGACCTTAAAATAAATAAAATCTTTAAACACTAACTGAAAAGGCGAGGGTACCCAAATATACCTCAAGCTATAACTTTTCCTTCCTATAAGTCCTTTCTCCGAAAGTGATTGTCTATAGACAGAGTCGAGACAATACAACAAATCGGTTCAAACTTCGTGTGATTGTCTATGGATATGATATCGATACAATACAACAACGAAGTGTGTTTACTTGATACAAAGGTTCGGACTTAACCAAACTCAATAGGATTGCATATAAAGTAAATAAGAATTAACGTTTGTGCAATTTACTTTAATTATAATAAAACAATTATAATGCGGAAATATAAAGTAAATGACACATCAAGATTTTGTTAACGAGGAAACCGCAAATACAGAAAAACCCCGGGACCTAGTCCAGAATTGAATACTCTCAGGATTAAGCCGCTATACAAAATAAACCAACTTCGTATAGTTGAGACCAAGCAACTAAACCTATAGTTCATCTAGTTCCGTATGTATTCCCACGCCTCCAACCTGTAAACAAGTCACGTACTTGGACCAATTCCTTTGGTTCGTATTCCAAACAGTAAAGGAACAACAAATCTGTTTGGTATCAACTCTCTTCAACCAAATGATATGAGTTGCACAAAGGCTCTTCTATTTATCTTAACATAAACTCCTTTGCCATGTTCCAAGATCTATCTTATGTTCAATCACCAAAAGGTAATCGTTAATATTTTGCTATCAATACCTATAATCCCAAGGAAATGTATTGACGTCAATCTTCTCAACTATTCTATCAAAATACCACAAGGATAGATCGATTATAGTTGGATCCTCTATTACCGAAACGATTATTTCGCACACCAAAGATTATATAACCAAGTCAGAAATATTCTATTTCTTCTTTGTCTTCAAATCTTCTTAGATCTTCAATAAACACCTGCACACAACTACTTGAATCAGTTGTGATCAATTACACATAGAACGGAGTTTGTTAACAATGGATTATCACAAGATCGTCTTTAGATATAATAACAGTCTAAAGATCCCTGTTGAAACCTTGAACTAGTTTGAGTGAATCTTATATCAGAAGAGAAGATTCTCAAGTATAAACAAACTAGGTGCATCAAAGTTCAACCACCGTTAGTCAATCAAATCAATATGAAAACTAAAGATAAACTGCAATTATCTAGTTTCCCACCAACGGTACACACTAGAGCTTCTCAATCCCAAAAAATACTTTAAACTGAGCGGTCATATGAGATTTCGCCTAATTAGGTAACTCTCCTCTCCGAATAGGCGGTTTCACCAGTAAAAGTACAACAGAGGAAGTTTACTGTCATGAAGGATTAGTTTGCTAGAAATGCAAAATCAAAGTATTTATAGACAAGGAAGTTTGGACACCAAGGAATTTCCAAAACCGAAAATATTCTCAAGATATTCAATATTATTCCAAATTTAGTTTTCATAATTCCTGAGAATGCATTGTCCAAATTTATGATCGAAATATTCTTGGAAAATAATTAACTAGCAAATGCACATTACTAATTCTTATTTTCCATATATAATTAAAAATCTTAATTAAAATATTCTCAACTTATTTAAATTCGATCTTGGGATTTACTTCCTTCTTAGATGTTAAGGAATATCTTTGAACAATAAAAGATGCACATTAATGCGCGTGTTCAAAGTGTGTCGACATCATTCCTCTTGTAAGTCCTTTTTCATACTTACTCACTTGAAACCGATTTACCACACTTCCAAACAAGTTTAGAATTAGTTTATTTGACTTTCAAGAACTATGTGATTGATCAAGTAACACTCAACCATAAGTCATAGGTGTAACGGTTATACCAAAACAAGTTTCGGTTCTACCTCCATGTGAGTACTGTGCATAGTCACACTAGCTTACCAAATTTTCAGTTGACTAGGTACTAGGATCGATTCCCTACATATATTTGGTATCTAACTTATATATGTGTTGCACATATCCATAGGATCGGTTCCCCTTTGCCTAAAAACGTGTTGCATCATAGGATCGGTTCCCCTTTCTACTATAAACCTTGATGCACCTCATACAAGGAGTTCCCCTTGTGATGTACTGCACCTCTTACAAGGATCGGTTCCCCTCTCCCAAATTTGGTCAGACACACTGTAAAATCCCCTTATCCTAAACAAGCACATTGTTTAGTAGTAGCTTTGAGTCTCCATTTTTATCCCGCCATAAGTATTAATCGTGATACATTTTTGAAGGAAAAATCTCACTTGTTTGGGAAGTTTTAACAAAAAAGAAAAGTAACGCATATATAGTATGTTTAGAAGATTAGGGTTCTAATACATTTCTCTCAAAAACAGCCGCACTAAACCCTTCTCTTTGAAACCCTAGCTGCTGGAAAAAAATAATTGAAAGATGAAGGGGGATATTATTTAAGGCGAAAGAGTGATTCTGGCAGGGATTCTTCTTGCTTGGGGATCAGGTAGGTTTTCTAACTCTTATCCCTTTTAAGTTTGATCTTGTGAGTTTAAATGGTTCCAAGTAAATCAGATTCAAATAAAGAAAAAAAGGAGACGATCGATGGTTGTATATTTTTGTTTCTACTAGTCTAGGACTAGGATGATATTAAGTAGAGAGACTAAATGATCATAAGGGATTTTTATGATTTGTGCGTAGTATGTTGAGACAAGGGCGACTTCTCTTAAGTTTTATGACGTTTCAGTAATTTGTGTAGCAGTATGTGTAGTCTTAATGGATACTACACTCTTTTTCTTATCAAATCAAGGGCTTACTTTTAATCCTCCTACTAGGATTTGTTAGATTTACTCTTGAATGGGTATGTTCGACTACTTTTTTTTGTCTACTGTAATGGTGGTGATAGGATCTTGTTAGTGGGATTTGATGATTGACTAAACTAAAAGAATAAATACCCCGAGTTACTACTATTGTAGCATCAGTACACCCCTGCATAGTTAATTTATTTCTTAAGCGTGTATATATAGTGTGTGTGCTAGGTCTGATAGTAGATGGTCATTAAGGACTTAGGGAGTCTTAGACTAAACATTTGCATTATAGTAGATGTACTTATATCAATAGGGATATATAAATGTGAAATGTATCCCGGAGACTTTGGCGTTTGTGATCTGTTGCTTCTGATTGGTTTTGTGTCCGTAGATTTGTTTGGCAGAGAATTGTACACACCTTTTTTTTACTGTCTTAGTGTTTACTTGGCTAAAGGAATGTGTGTAGAGTTGTAGGCGACTACCGACTTGTGGTGTTGGCAGTGGTATCACCCTTTGGGGAAAATGAATATGTGTGGATATTGGTTTGTTTTGTATCACCCGTAGTTGGCTCGACTCCCATAAGTTTATTTCGGCGATGACCGCGGGGTCGCCTAAAAGATATGAATATATTATCTTTTCATGGGTTCGACAACATTATGTTCTCCGGCGCACGGTAGGAGAATTTAGTGGACTACACAAGGGATGATGTGGGCTGTCATACGGTTAGAATTAGAAGCAAGAGAGGGACAGTTAGCAAAAAATGCAATAGGACGTGGGTACGATAAATGTTTACGTCTTTCTGGTTTCATAACTTAATGATATTTTTACATCTTATCTTTTTAATTCTGGTTGGTATATCTTTACTCTTGGGGGTACTGTCATTTGAATGGTATTTTAACAACGATTGGTGTTTCTAAACGTTTTTACTCATAATCAAGGGTTTTGTTGATAGAATTATTTTTTAGGACTTGTTAGATCATATTTGAAAGTTATAAGGGAGTGAAAGCCTACTTTTAGTTGGGGTCTTACCCAACTTACTTTTTTTTTCCAGGAGACCGTGACCGTGGAGAAACCTATCTTGTAGATTGCATTTCTGTTCAAAAAAACAACTTTGTTATTATTTAAGGTGATCAGCTAAATATTTTATTCAATTCTTTTAAAAGAACATACCTTGTTTCTTCTAGATAAATTCTTTTCATTTATTTTGGAAGCCAACATGCGAGTCGAGGATTATATTCATTTCTAAAAGATTCATTTTAATTTATACTTTTCCTTATCAACTTCTTTAAATAAATACTTTTGTTTATGGATTATTGTCAATGTGCTCCATACAATAGCCCGATCTCCATTTGTTGGTAATGACGGTTTAAGTGGGTAAAATGTTCCATGAGTATGCCACACTTTGGATTTTAGGGCGGCCGACCTAGAATTCGAAGTGGGGATGTTACAGAGTGGTATCAGAGCCATGGTAACATAAATCCTTAGGTGCGAGTGTAGGGTCTTGTTTGATCACACTATACACGATTTTTAGGAGCACTTTGATTGTTTTCTTTGTGTGAATGTGTGTTGATAGTTTCTTGTTTTTATTTCCATTCTTAGAGGATGGATGGTCGCGGTAGACGTAATACTAAAGGTCGTGGTATAGGTCGTGGCCGAAGGGGTGAGGATTTTGTTGAGGATTCTGTGGCAGAAAGTAACTCAAGCAATGTTGGTAGTAGATCTCGTAGGGAGGATGAGATTAGGTCCACAGGTAGCTCTCGATCTCGTAGGACTAGGTCCACATGTGTCTCTCGTTATGTTCATATTGAAGGAAAAGAGGGTGGGCCTAATTCCTTAACGTTAGATAACCTCTAGACAATGCTGAATATTGCGATCACAATAGCATTAGATCAGAGGCTTGGTACACGTGGAGGTACGGAAGATGTGGACCCCCCGAAATGAACGGACTTGCAATTGTAGAGAGAAACATGAAATCTTGGGTTTAGTAGTACTAAGATTTTCTGAAGATGCAACCTCCTTCATTCATAGGAAAGGGAGGTGCAACTGAAGCACATCAGTGGTGCACAAAAGTGGATAGAATATTGGCTCAGTTTGATTGTTCATAGGCTTATAAATAACGGATGGCCGCTTTCTTATTGGAGGGGAATGCATCAACATGGTGGGAGTCGATAGGAAGGATAGTTGATTCCATAGAGGTTACTTGGACTAGATTCAAGGATTTGTTCCTTACACACTTTTTTTTCCCTGCCGAGCATCAAGCTATGATTAGGCAGTTTGAAGAACTTGAGCAGATGGAAGATCAAACGGTGGTCGAATATGAGTGTGAGTTTGATCGCTTGTCGATTTTTGTTGCACATCTTATGCCTATTGAAGCAGATATGATCGATCAGTTTTTGGTGGATTACTGTAGTTGCAGGAAATCCTACTGTTAGAGCGTTGCTCGGTCAAACTTGCATGCGTTGCTATCTCAAGCATGTTTGTCAATCTTAGTGATCAAAACTATATAATCTTGATTTCTAGTCTACTATAGCTAAGGTCTCGGACTAGGATAGAAAGTGTAGTTGATCTCAAGAACTCCATGGCGATCATCATACAAGACGAAGGACTACTCAAGGAACCAGTGGATCTTTATCGACTAAAAGTTATGTGGAGACTTGAACTTATCTATCACTCAAAAGTCTATCTGCTCTATCTCATATTTTGAGACAAAAGTCGGTTTACTATATAGACTAAGAATATGCACATGTGACATTTCGAGCTGAGTATATCTCGCTTATCTATTTCTCGAAATGGGTGTTGGTAAAGCTTTCGCTTTATCCAAGTTTATCTTTGCCTAGTGACGAAAGTCATGTTATGTTTCAATCACTTTGGAAATTGCTCTGACGAAAACTAGTTCGTGAATAACAACTATATGACGTCCTCTGAGAATATTTCAATGTTTGAAATGAAAGTTTAGACTATATAACCATTGTGGGATATAAACATTGTTGTGGAAACACATATATGTATAAGTTTTTAACACTTGAACCGAAGTTTGCGAACTTTGTTGATCAAGTGGAATCGGAACGTGAGAAGCAACTCAGTCCGCGAACTGGCGTAAGTTCTCGAACCCGAGAATATTTTTGAAGTTGAAAGGTCAGGTGAACCCAGTCCGCGAACTGACGGAATTTCTCATCCCGAGAAATTCTGTTGGAGTTTATTAACTTCAACCGGTTAGCTTGAGTCCGCGAACACAGTTCGAAAACTCAAGAGGTTATGTCTGAAAACATTGTTTGTGAACTTATCTTAAATTACTAAGGAATTCTTTTGCAAACCATGGATTTATAGTTCATGAAATAATTCGACTGAATCACGTCGTTTTTGATTCAATTATGTGTCTTGTAGTACTTGAGATATCATAGAAAATGAACAACTCTCTAACTAGTTCATTTGAGTCATTTGGACTAGTTATGGTGAAGAAGAATATGGTTTATATGAAAGTTATCATTTGGCTAACAATTTGGTTGACTAATATTGAACCAACCATTGTACACGTTTGGGTACGGTTACACGAACTCAAAACGTCAAGTACATCTGTGTATGACAATATAAGTTTTCGATCTAACGGTTGAGAGATATTATCTTGTATCTAATTAGGTTTTCATCTAACGGTGAATATAGAATGCTTTGTTACTAAGCAAACATTGATTGCAAACCCTGATTTGAAAGACCATATAAGGGAGAACTCTAGCAACTGGGACACCTAATCCCCACACATTATGTGTGATACTAGTTTGCCAAAGCTAGAGTCGATTCTCCTTTAACCTTTGGTTTTCTTCTTCTAAAACTAGGCTAACGACTTAAAGACTTTATTGGGATTGTGAAGCCAGACCGATACTACTTTTCTTGTAGTTGTGTGATCTGATCTTGCTGTTTCTATCGTACGAGTACAATTGTAATAATTGTCTTGAGATTTCTATCTCCGATAGGCAAGATAAAAGTAGTCACAAACATCTTCGTCTTATTATTTGTGATTCCACAATAATCTTCTTCGTTGCATCGATTAAGTTTATTGTAGGGTGATTGATGAAATTGAGTTGTTCTTCGGGAATATAAGTCTGGTTTTATCGATTGGTTCATGTTCACCTTGATTTATCAAAATACGGAACAAAACTCATAGGTTTATTCGTGGGAGACGAATTTATCTATTACCTGTAGACTTTTCTGTGTGAGACAGATTTTTTTGCTAAAGTCTTCGACTTTGGGTCGTAGCAACTCTTGGTTGTGAGTGATATCAGCTAAGGGAATCAAGTGCGCAGTATCCTGCTGGGATCAGAGGCATAGGAGCATAACAGTACCTTGGTTCAGTGTGAGATTGGTTGGGTTCAACTACAGTCCAAACCGAAGTTAATTTGGAGTAGGCTAGTGTTTGTAGCGGCTTAATACAATGTATATTTAATCTGGACTGGGTCCCGAGGTTTTTATGCATTTGCGGTTTCCTCGTTAACAAAATTCTGGTGTCTGTGTTATTTCTTTTCCGCATTATATTTTTATATAATTGAAATAATACAGGTTGTGCATTGTTCAATCGATTAGAATATCCGACCTTATTGGTTATTGATTTAAATCGATTGACACTTGGATATTAGACTTTGGTACCATCCAAATTATCTCTCTTTGATTAGACTCACGAATCTTATTTGATTGAGTAAATCAATCGATAGATTGAGATAATAACTCCTTGAGATATTTTATATTGATTGAGTCTTGTTGATTCTCTAGAAAATAACTCGGAGTTGTCCATACAGATTGCTTATCGAAATATTGGGTGAGGCTGTTAGACCCTCGCAGTTTAAATTGGTATCAGGGAAGGCAAACACGTTCAAGACCTTACAAGTCTGTGTTTGTAGCGATCTGACTCTATGGACAAGAGTAGTATCTCTGATAACGCAAAACCAGTACAAAGGCACTCAGGTGAAGCTCAAAAATTTAAAGCTTCTGAGAAAAACTCTATCAACTGTCCTGTGACTGAATCTACATTTGACTGGGAAAAATCTCTTTATGATAAATTGGATGACCTTTCAAATGACAGTGATTCATAAGAAGGACCAAGTATTGATGAGGAAGTCTCACAATATATCAAGCTGTTTAATCATGAGCTAAAGATAAAAAAATCAACAACCTGCCTGAGTAAGTATATGGCTCCTCTTTGTAAAGAAAACAGAAAATTGAGAAAACTCTTTAAAGGATATGATGGTGGGTACAATCATCTAAAATCTATCGTTAAAGATTGTGAAGAAGATGTTCGTACAAAAAGGTCTGAATGTAACAATCTTCTCCGAAATCTCTATGTGTTGAAAGAAAGACTTGCAAATACTGAAGCAAAGTATAACTCTCAACAGAAATGTTTTCATGATAAAGAACTCAGACTTTTTACTAAAGAAAAGTCATTGGAGACTGATCTTGCAGCTGCCCTTGATAAAGTAATTTTTCTGGAAGAGAGTATGAAAAGATTCAATACTATCTCTACAAAATTGACTTCTATGATTAGAGCATGTAAAGGACATCGTGATACACGCGGTCTGGGGTATAAAGGAATAGACACTCCAAAAACAAGTAAAATGAATTTTTTCAAAGTCGTTGATAACTCTTCATGTGAAACAACGTTTGCAGCTTGCAATGTGCCTAAGGACAAAGGGACTTCTCCCAAATTTACTCACAAAAGAACAGCTAAAAACAATTTATTTAACTGTTATTATTGTGGGAATAAAGGGCATCCTCAATGGAATTGTCGTTTTCATTTGAGGAATAAAAAGCTTCACGACATTCTTTTATGGGTGTCTAAGGAAGTGATTAAACCAGTTCCTCATTTTTCTAGAGTAAAAGGTACATTCAACAAGCAAGAAAACTACCTTGACAAGTCGCCTCTTATTCGTGACTTTCAAACACTAAATGAGAATCGATGTAGAAGGAAGAATGACAAATGGGTATTTAACAACCCTGAAAAAATGAAAAGGCACAGGAGAAGGAAAAAGAGATCAAGTTCCATGTACCCTTCTGTGAAAGGTTGTGAATCCAAAAATACTGTTCCATATTTTCTTCACATAAATAATCGAGTCTCAGAACTTAAAACAGGTATAAACAGACTCAAACGGGGTGTCTCCAAAACATGGAAAGTGGCTAACTCAGGTAATCCTAATTCTTCTTCTATTATAAGTTCTTCACTTTTGTTGAATACCTCATCCCTGTGTTTCTCTAGAGGAGAAGTCAATCATGATGAGAAAAGTTCTCATCTTACTACACCATGACTGCTTTTTGAAGCATCCTTCTTTTGGGATAAGAAGGATGCTATGTGCTCTCAAGAAAAGTGTCTTGAGAAATCTATCAAAGGTGTATGTATTGCTCCTTATCTTAAGGATTTATTTCAAGTCTCTTTCGAAGACTGTTCTACTGTATTTGACAATGATTTCCTTGTTGATTTTTTTTCCTTTTCTTCTTGTTTGGTTCTCCACTTTTTGGTCAGCTTTGAACACCTATGCATGGCCACTAAAGTTGCACGGTTTTTCTTGTGTCTAGGGTTTTATATGAACCCCCTTATATATGTTGTCAATTGACACTTTATTCTATAAAGATAAAAAGATTCTACTGAATTCTTGGCACAATAGGGAAAAGTAACAAAGAAGTGATTATGGAGGAAAAAGCTATTGAGTTTCATGAAGACCCTGTTTTCATAATCTGTCATCAGGCTATTGACCATGAAAACAATCTACCAGTTCAGATGTCCTCAAAATTGGTAGGAAATCTTCTTTGTGATTTTGAAGTTTTTCGTGAACAACTCGGGATAACAGTAAGAAATCTTGAGTTTTTCTGAAAAACGAACTAACGGAAGATTATGATGAACTATCTTTTGTTCAAACTTTAGTTGGAAATCAGATTTAGCATGTCTAGTAAATCTTCTATGTTTTCTGTTTTATTTAAAAGAATAACTAGTGTTTTGGAATAGCAATGATTGTGATTACACATAGCTATATCCAATGATTTCATCTTCTTGTTTTTAGATTTACTGGTTTAAATTCTAAAGTTGTTTGGAAGATGATGGTTGCAGTATTAATCTTTATGGTTTTATATATTGCAATTTTTTGATGGGATTTGTATGTTTACGTCCGTAACTTGATTATCCCATATTTTGTCAAAAGCAAAGTCGTTCACGTATTTGTATGCAAATATTGATAAAGGAATGAATGGACTTTTGGCAAAGCACAAAAGTTAAGCCTATATTGTCAATTATTGATGTAAGATAGGTTAAAATCTTTTGTGATTCAAGGATAAAGTCTATTATGTCACTTTGTGATGGAAAAATAGAATAGGTCCTTGTTTTTGTTATCCACGATATAGAGCTTAATTGTTCCATATTATTATGTGTTACCGTGAAGGTTCCATTGTGTATCTCATGTTGAGCACGATACAACTAAGCCGATTTCTTATTGGCATGGTTGGTTGTTCCATGAGATGCTATATGTTGAGCATTAAGAACTAAATTAATCAACTTGTGTGGTAATTTAGTTTGTATTCCATGAGTTCTCTCATGTTGAGTACATGTACGGTTAAGGTTGTCATTTCCTATGATAATCTTAGTCGGGGTTCCATAATCTCTTATGTTGAGCCCAAATGAACTAAATCAATTATCTTGTGTGATTATTTAGTTAACACTCCATAGATTTTTCTCATGTCGAGTGTGGACAATTGAATTGATTACCTTGTGATTAGTTTAATTGTGTAATCCGGTTAGAATATTTATGGGTTCTCTTGTGAATAATCTAATCGATGAATTAAGTCTCCATAAGTATACTTGTGTTGAGCATATTTAGTCAAATTAATCTTGGTTCGCTTTGGTTAATATGATTGAATATTTTGGATTCCAAATTCATACTTGTATGCAATTTGTTGAGTATAAAGAAATACTTTTTTTTCTCTTGAAATTAAGGTCACTCTTGTTGTTCCTTAGGGAATGAAATCTTATGGGGGAGAGATCTTTTGAACTTGCGCTTAATTTCCAAATCTTTGTGGGGAGTGCGGTTGTGGAATTTTTAGGGGTTATCTTGTATCTTTATAAACTCCTTGATGAATGCATTTAACCTAGCCTTTATGTTGCATCTAAACAAGATGATAGAACATTCACCTTTGGTAATGAAATGTCTCTTACGGAAATTTCATTAGGATCCCGTTCTTGTACCTTTGCCAATTTTATTGACAAAAGGGGGAGAATTAATTGTAGTTCACACTACAAATACATATGGTTTTCGGATCATTATGTAAGGGGGAGTGGTTTCCATGTGAGATGGAGTATTGACTAAGGGGGAGTGAAGTATCACCATAATATTGTTGTTGAAGTTGTGATGCAATTGGACTTTGACGCTGTGTAATAATACTATGACACTGTATAACAATGATTGAGAACCAATGCTTTTCTCATTGTTATAGCTACGGATTTTCAACAACGATGATACTAAACTTACAACCTTTGGGATCATTGGACTACTTGGAAGTGACGAAGATTTTGAGTATTGTTGAAGATTAGACATGTGGAATAGGAGCTACAAAGTTTATTTATATAATTTTTGTATTCCATATGTATTAATAGTTTTTCCACTAAAATTGACAAGAGGGAAATTGTTAGAGCACTGCTCGGTCAAACTCGCATGCGTTGCTATCTCAAGCATGTTTGTCAATCTTAGTGATTAAAACTATATAGTCTTGATTTCTAGTCTACTATAGCTAAGGTCTTGGACTAGGATATAAAGTGTAGTTGAGCTCAAGAACTCCATGGAGATCATCATACAAGACGAAGGACTACTCAAGGAACCAGTGAATCTTCATCGACTAAAAGGTATGCGGAGACTTGAACTTATCTATCACTCAAAAGTCTATTTACTCTATCTCTTATCTTGAGACAAAATTCGGTTTACTATATAGACAAAGAATATGCACATGTGACATTTCGATCTGAGTATATCTCGCTTATCTATTTCTTGAAATGGGTGTTGGTAAAGCTTTTGCTTTAGCCAAGTTCATCTTTGCCTAGTGACGAAAGTCATGTTATGTTTTAATCATTTTGGAAATTTCTCTGATGAAAACTAGTTGTTTGTGGGAGAAAACTAATTCTGCAGGTTTAGGTAATTTTGGATGTGTGTGGATGAGAAGTGAATTTAAACCTTCAACAAATGTGATGCATGATGAGCACTTTTGATTTGAGAGATAATTTGTACAATTCTGGCCTAAACCGAAGACACGGCCGTTCCAAATTTGTTTCGGTCATAGGTGAAGGATGTGAGGTTGATCTTAGGGAGGGAAGCGAAGAAGGTGTTGAGAGTATGAAGGTGAAGGCTATTTGATGACTTGTTAACATAAGGTTGAGCAGGATAGAAAATGTTGCAGGCAAGCTCTGGGTGTTAAATACGATGGTATTAACACTTGGTTTTTCTGTGTTCTTGGAAATAGGGAGGAGAACCTATTTATACAAGTCGATAAGCCTTCATCATGTCTCTCGTGGGAAAGTGGAGGAAGTGGAGTGATGGAGGAAGTGGAGTTGTGTGTTAGTGTCACACGGTTGCTTGCCCACTTCTCCTATCATCGCTAACCGCCCATGTTTCCCTGACACGATCTTGTGATGGCGTGTTGCACGCTGCACGCTGTAAACCGCCAGACCAATACCCCAGTTTGTATCCCCCAGTTGTGACGTGATTAATGTCTCGAGTGTGTGGATCGTGGGACCCACAGAAAATAGTGCAGGGTGAATCGTGAACTTGGTATAACATCGTATGCATCCATCTTCAGGTGACCGTTTGGAGGTTGTATAGACAGGCCATGCCTTGGTTGGCCACCCTGTGAAGAAGAGTGACGGATGGTGATCATGGTGATACCTTGTTTGCTGGTTGATTCGCACCCTAAGTCATTCGTCCAAGCTTGCAAAGTTGGACGGACGAGATAGCTTGCAACCCTACTTTCGATCGTTGGATGGGAGGCGCGCATGCTGCCTCTTTCAACCCAAACGTTTGCATGCTAAGGGAGTTTCTATGGAGGAACCGATTGGCCCTGCATGGAGGTGGTACAATGGTGTTCACGCCCATGCCTGCTTGACTTGCAAAGATTTGATCTAAGCCACCCACTTTAGGTGGCAAAGACGAGTGGTCGAGATTAGAACTTATGGAGGGGCCGTGACATTCCACCTTTGGGCACGCGTATCAAGGAACTTGATCACTGCCGGTCTTGGACGATCAGCTAGGCGTGAAGTCGGGCCCACGGTGGTCATGCTAGCATGCTCGGTTCCCTTTAAGTCTCCATCTTTGCCTTCCATCCAATCCTGCGAAGATGGATGCTCGAGATGTTTCTACGACATATGCGCCGCAAACCCTAATTAGGATTTCGGACCGGCCACTTTGGGTGATCGGTTTTGGGTTGCGTGCGCCTCCTTTGGGGAGACCGACCATGTATTCAACATCTTGGGCCAACAGTGAGCATGTAGATGCTTGCTCTATGACCCTGGGCGCAATCTAAGCCATCCAACTATGCCTGCGAAGTTGGATGGTCGTGATCATTTTGGATCTTCTCAACCTGCATAAGGTGTTAACCTAGCCTTGTTTGGGAAATCGTTTCTTGCACCATAGCTTGCCTATGAGGGAGTCGGTCATGTAGGTAGAAAGTGGGCCCGCCAATGGTGTACTATCACTTCACTACTTGTTTTAGGGTATAATCTAAGCCGTCTAACTATGCCTGCGAAGTTGGACGTTCATGATTAAAAGGAACCCTAGCCGTGCGTCATGCTCACTTTGAGCGCACGTTTTGGAAGGACAAACTGTAGTTGGTCTTGACCGTTCGGTCATGCATGAAGGTGGGTCCGAGGTGATCATGGTAGCATACTAAGGACCCCATGAATCTATATCTACACCCTCCATCTATGCCTGCGAAGTTGAATGGATAAGATCCATTTTTGGGTTTGTTTTCAGCAGGTGAGACTAACATGGGTAGTCTTGCATGCGTTCAACGGGGCTAATATAACCCGCCGTCAGGTAGCATATGGGTGTTTGCATGTCGAACACAAGGCTTTAATTAAAGCATTAATAGTAATGCTGCAAACCTACATAAAATCGGGATGGTTGCTACATGCTCCGCTCTGGGTAGGTTTTAATTCTCAGGGATGGTTGCACATGCTCCAATGAATTAATATGGTGAGAATATTCATCACCTGAAGGCTTTATCCTTTGCAGGACGTCATCTTACAAAAATTGGCTTTTTACAATTTTAGCCTTTAAATAGAAATCCACTATCAACATTAAGTCCCCTGCCTAGCATGTAATGATTACACTATTGCAGGGTAGGCATAAGATGGTGACTAATAAATATAAAACTTTTGAGATAAAGTTTGATGTTACCAGGAGATACGAGTCGTCCTTTCCTTGCTATGCCTGCCTCTGTCGAGAGCCCGCTTTGGTGGGACCCGATGCGAGCATTCTTGCTTTGAACGTGGGCAGCTGTGCATGTAACCCTAGATGAATGTGGACCCCACCATGTATATGCTTCAACCAACGTCACTCTGTTGCGCCTGCTTGATAGGCATGTGGGGTATGTTCCTGTCTGTTCGAACATGGGCTTGTTGTGCCTGCTTCGGTTGATCGTCTCGTTGCGTGGGAGGAGGTATGTCATGTGTGTTAAATGCCTTGGAGCTGGTTGAGTTGATCCTTCCAATGGTAAAGCTCGGCTGGGGAAGTACAGCTTGGTGGGTCGATCCACCTTTGTTTTCCTCTTTCTGTGTGCCTTCTTATATGCCTGGCATTCGATAAACATCGTTGATCACAATCCCGACTCAAAAGCCTCAGAAAGCGGTAAAGGTGGACTTATTTTCTCCTGGGGATCTTGTTGGATCGTGAAGCATATAAAGAAGTTTTCCTATATTCTTCTCATTAGGCGATCGTCTTCTTCAACATCCCAGGTATTTCTCCATACGTTGATTTCTTAATTGATCGGCGATAGTTGTGATTAGAATATTTTTTATGTGCCGCAACTTATCTTCCCCTCTTTTTTGCAGTATATCATGAAAGGTGTTGGTGATGATCACTTTGCAGCTTATTCAGAAAAAAGTTTTGAAGTTGATAAACCAGAAGCTAACGCGCATGAAGAGGTGATGGCTAAAATTGATTTTCCACTTCGTGAAGTAGGACATGCCGTACAGGGAATGTCTGTCTTGCATTTAACCATTGTCAGGGGGCGGCTCCGTGCTCTTTTAGTTGCAATCGATATGGAGGAGAAAAAAATACATGAAGAAGCGTTGCGGGCGAAGTGGAAACGCGAGGCGTCACGAGCACTAGTAAGCTCGAGAGCTGAAAGGTTTGCGGCTCGGTTGAAGACACGGAGGGTTGAACACGAACGTCCTGCGGGTGATGGGAAGTGTGATTACCCAATACGTGGTGGTGTGATAATCCTTGACCCTGATACTGATGAGACTAAACGTTCGAAAGTGATTGACACGATCTCCAAAGTTGCAATGGATTATGTAAGAGGTGCAGAAGATGCGCATGCTGAAGATGTTGAGGCGGTAGTCTTTGCACCAAGAAGAAAGTTGAGGCGTCTCTGGAGAAAGCGGCACAAGATGTGGATCCCAACAGTGATGAAGACGCAACCAGCAATTGAGTTTCCCTGTTATTCTTCTTTGTATATATTTTTTTTATACTCAGTGGCGGCTGAGTTTGAAGTTTTCCTCTTTGCTTGCTTGTCTTGAACAAAGTTTTATTTAATGCTGCTTTCAAAACATGCATATTTTTTCTTCTTGTGCCCCCTAACGTGAGTCTAGCTCCGTTGAAGTAGATCATGTAGGATACCTTCCTCCTCCCCTTTTTACATGTTTTATTCCTCCCATATTACCAGGACGGTATAAAGATTTGGTATGAGGATTTATGGTTTTCTTTTTGGGTAATGGTGGTTTGAAGGTGACTCATAACTTTGTGTGATTTTATGAGAAATTATAAAAGGAATGAAATTTTGATTACTTGAAGAAATATTGAAACCCTAATAAGTATGAAGGCAAGAAGTGCCATCATTTTGAAGGAATTACAAATATTGTGAAAAGGAAAACTGTTGGAGGAATCCCCCCCGGGGGGATTAGAGAGGTGATGTCGTGTCTTCAAGTGAGGTAGTGCTTGAGCCATCGTGAGTGAACAACCAAACCTTCGAGTTTGTCTGCATTGATGATCTTGCAGTAACCGCCCAAGATAACATCTGCCACTAAGAATACTTCCTCTTCCTTTGCAGGCATATCAGGCTGGGCAGTTATTTTTACTTCCATGATTCCAACTTGGAACATGGTTACCTTTGCTACCATATCTCCGATTTGAAACGGATTTGGACTTGGTATAACAACTTGCTTCTGACACGTGTTGTTCTTGACTGCTTCCAAATTTTTGGTGAAGCGATTAAAGGGGCCATCACTCCATTCACATATCTTGGTGGTGGCTCTCCTGTCAGGTGAAACAGTCCCCTGCGGTCCAACAGGATAATCATCCACTACTTGCAAAGAGGTTTGTTCAATGAGACTTACTTGGGCTCAAAATATCTTGACGTAGGATGAAGGGCTTTCACCAGGGAGTTGCGTTATGCTTGTGAGTTGTTGGTATGGTGGCAACATGCAGTCTTCGAGTCTCCAAGGTTTGTTGGAAATCATCGGAGCTGGCTTGTTGGAGATTCTTCCAGGTACTGAGATTGGTAAGGAATGCGCCTTGTGTACCCACGGGCGCCACAGAATCATGTCGTAGTCCGGATGTTCCTTAATTATATGGAATCTGACTTGTGTTGGAGTGTTACCGATCTTGACATCAATGTTAATGTATCCGTAGACATCCACAAGCTCTCCTGCTGGTCTCTTGATCACAGTCGGACCACGGGTAGCCTCCTGCTTTGAGATTTTCGAAGCTTGCAGGGTCTTGACAGTAACGATGTTGAATTCAGAAGATGTATCGATTAATGTGCTATCGAACTTGACATCTTTCAAATGGGCGACGGTCAAAAGTCCCCAGTTTCCTTTGTTGGCGCTATCTTCCAAGGAGGCTTGGGATCTTTGGAACGACTTCTTTTTCTGGGTACAAGCGCCTGCACGACAATACGGTTGAGGGCCATGAATATATATTGACGTTGTACCTTGGAAAGGTACAAGATTTCACACAGGTGTTCCATCATGGATTGTGCAGTATTGCGCACAGAGTCTCCAGAGATCATGCAACTTCGGACAGGAAGAGGGTCTCTGTGAACTCCTTCATTCCCCAATTGAATCTCTCCTGCTGCTATATTTTCCTAGAAGATTTCTTTGAACTTGTTGCAATCCTTAGTTGAGTGGTGGACAAACCTATGATAACGGAAGTACTTAGGGTCTGCCATGTCTTTTTCAGTTGGTGGACGTCTGATAGGAGGTAGCTTGATAGCATCATCCTGAATCCATGCCTCCAAGAGTTCCATTACTTCATTTATCGGAAACGGGAAGCCTGTATCTTCGGTGCTCTACACAGGATCTTTGCCTGTTCCCTTTTGAGGCGAAGCTTTATGCGTTTGAGCCGCACGCTTGGGTAGTTGTTCTGCCGCCGCTGGAGCTTTTCTCTTTCCGCCTTCGCTTACTACACTGACAGAAGGGCCAGTATTGTACTGTTTGTTGATGAGGCGCTTGTTTCCCCGATTATCTCATGAATCGTCGCTCCGAACAATCTTGGTTCTTTCCAATAATGCTGGGGCGGTAGTGGCCGAACGTTTGGCTTCTTCATGGAGCTCTGAGAACGTATGGAATCCCAGGTTTTCCAGCAGGGCGCGATATATGGGTATCATTCCGTTGATGCATAATTCCACCAGCTGTCTTTCTGTGACATTTGGTTCATGGCAATCCAACGCTTGTGTTCTGAACCTTTTGACAAAATCATTTGGATGTTCGTTGTTCCGTTGGGAGATTCTCCCCAGGTCTGATAAAGTAACTTTCTCAGATACAAATAAGTACTTCTTGTAAAACACGCTGACCATCTCATTCCAATTGGATATGCTGTCAGGTGCGATGTTGTTGTACCACGTATAGGATCTCCCCGTAAGTGATTTGGAGAATTCCTTCAGGCGGAGAACGTGATTGTATTCGTGTTATCCTAAGGATTCTAAAAATCGAGAGACGTGTTCACGAGCATTATCGGTACCATCGTAAAAGGTGAATTGAGGGGAGGTGTATCCCCTGGTAAGAGGAATCTGCTACACGTCTTGTGGATATGGAGGCTGGTGTCGATGAGCGTCCATCAGATTTTCTTTGCCACGATTTTGGAGGAGTCTCTCCAGATCTTCACGTGTAATAAAGTTGGACGATCGGATCGTTTCCCTGAGACACTCCTGGTCCCTTTCTCTTGTGTGGTCAGCAGCATAAGACTCTTCGTTCAGGTAGGCTTGCGTAACTGAGGCACCTGCTCCAGGTGTGATGAACGTATTTCTTGTTGGCCCTTGGGGCTGTCTCGACTCTTGTGGTAATCGATCGGTTAATGTTTTAAGGAAGGTGAGTACCTCCTTCTGAGTGGTCGCCATGTCTGCCTGAGCTTTAACGAGGGTTTCTTGTCTCTACATCAAGTCCACCATGGTGATAAGAGGTTGTCCTCCTTTGGGTCCTCCAGATCCTCGTCCTGAAGGGGGAGTAGCAGTCGTTCTGGTGACGGACGGAGGTGTCATGCTTGAGGAAATGCCTGGATTTGCAGCCGCTCTATCTCTTGTAATGGGAGGTGTCACACCTACTGGAATGTCCGCTCTTGCTCCACTTATATTGATGGTAGAAGACGCGATTCCACGAGACACATTGGTTGCACTAGCGGGTTGCACTGTAACACCAGTAATTGGGATATCAGTGCCACCGGAAGTGTTGTCGGCGCTAAATCCATCGTTGGTTGCTAATCCAGACCTAAGATCCACCATTCTTGAAATCAGAGAAATTGAATTGGTATTGAATAAATCGACTTCACAACCGAGAGATTAACCTCCCACTGTGGTCGCCAATTGTTTGTGGGAGAAAACTACTTCTACAGGTTTAGGTAATTTTGGATGTGTGTGGATGAGAAGTGAATTTAAACCTTCAACAAATGTTCTGCACGATGAGCACTTTTGATTCGAGAGATAATATGTACAATTCTGGCCTAAACCGAAGACACGGCCGTTCCAGATTTGTTTCGGTCACAGGTGAAGGATGTGAGGTTGATATTAGGGAGGCAAGCGAAGAAGGTGTTGAGAGTATGAAGGTGAAGGCTATTTGATGACTTGTTAACAGAAGGTTGAGCAGGCTAGCAAATGTTGCAGGCAAGATCTGGGTGTTAAATACGATGGTATTAACACTTGGTTTTTCTGTGTTCTTGGAAATAGGGAGGAGAACCTATTTATACAAGTCGATAAGCCTTCATCATGTCTCTCGTGAGAAAGTGGAGGAAGTGGAGTGATGGAGGAAGTGGAGTTATGTGTTAGTGTCACACGGTTGCTTTCCCACTTCTCCTATCATCTCTAACCGCCCATGTTTCCCTGACACGATCTTGTGATGGCGTGTTGCACGCTGCACGCTGTAAACCACCAGACCAATACCCCAGTTTGTATCCCCCAGTTGTGACGTGATTAATGTCTCGAGTGTGTGGATCGTGGGACCCATATAAAATAGTGCAGGGTGAATCGTGAACTTGGTATAACATCGTATGCATCCATCTTCAGGTGACCGTTTGGAGGCTTTATAGACAGGCCATGCCTTGGTCGGTCAACCTGTGAAGAAGAGTGACGGATGGTGATCATGGTGATACCTTGTTTGCTGGTTGATTCGTACCCTAAGTCATTCGTCCAAGCTTGCAAAGTTGGACGGACGAGATAGCTTGCAACCCTACTTGCGATCATTGGATGGGAGACGCGCATGCTGCCTCTTTCAACCCAAACGTTTGCATGCTAAGGGAGTTTCTATGGAGGAATCGATTGGCCCTGCATGGAGGTGGTACAATGGTGTTCTCTCCCATGCCTGCTTGACTTGCAAATATTTGATCTAATCCACCCACTTTAGGTGGCAAAGACGAGTGGTCGAGATTAGAACTTATGGAGGGGCCGTGACATTCCACCTTTGGGCACGCGTATCAAGGAACTTGATCACTTCCGGTCTTGGCCGATCAGCTAGGCGTGAATTCGGGCCCACGGTGGTCATGCTAGCATGCTCGGTTCCCTTTAAGTCTCCATCTTTGCCTTCCATCCAAGCCTGCGAAGATGGACGCTCGAGATGTTTCTGCGACATATGCGCCGCAAACCCTAATTAGGATTTCGGACCGGCCACTTTGGGCAATCGGTTTTGGGTTGCGTGTGCCTCCTTTGGGGAGACCGACCATGTATTCAACATCTTGGGCCGATAGTGAGCATGTACATGCTTACTCTATGACCCTGGGCACAATCTAAGCCATCCAACTATGCCTGCGAAGTTGGATGGTCGTGATCGTTTTGTATCTTCTCAACCTGCATAAGGTGTTAACCTAGCCTTGTTTGGGCAATCGTTTCTTGCACCACAGCTTGCCTATGAGGGAGTCGGTCATGTAGGTAGAAAGTGGGCCCGCCAATGGTGTACCATCACTTCACTACTTGTTTTAGGGTATAATCTAAGCCGTCCAACTATGCCTGCGAAGTTGGACGTTCATGATTAAAAGGAACCCTAGTCGTGCGTCATGCTCACTTTGAGCGCACGTTTTGGAAGGACCAACTGTAGTTGGTCTTGACAGTTCGGTCATGCATGAAGGTGGGTCCGAGGTGATCATGGTAGCATGCTCAGGACCCCCTGAATCTATATCTACACCCTCCATTTATGCCTGCGAAGTTGGACGGATGAGATCCATTTTTGGGTTTGTTTTCAGCAGGTGAGACTAACATGGGTAGTCTTGCATGCGTTCAACGGGGCTAATATAACCCGCCGTCAGGTAGTCTATGGGTGTTTGCATGTCGAACACAAGGATTTAATTAAAGCATTAATAGTAAAGCTGCAAACCTACATCAAATCGGGATGGTTGCTACATGCTCCGCTCTGGGTAGGTTTTAATTCTCAGGGATGGTTGCACATGCTCCAATGAATTAATATGGTGAGAATATTCATCACCTGAAGGCTTTATCCTTTGCAGGATGTCAGCTTACAAAAATTGGCTTTTTAAAATTTTATCCTTTAAATAGAAATCCACCATCAACACTAGTTCATGAATAACATCTATATGACATCCTCTGAGAATGTTTCAATGATTGAAATGAGAGTTTAGACTATATAACCATTGTGGGATATAAACATTGTTGTGGCAACACATATATGTATAAGTCATTAACACTTGAACCGAAGTTTGCGAACTTTGTTTATCAAGTGGAACCGGAACGTGAGCAGCAACTCAGTCCGCGAACTCAGTATGCGAACCCAGTCTGCGAACTAGCATAAGTTCTCGAAACCGAGAATATCTGCTGAAGTTGAAGCTCAGGTGCAGTCCATGAACCTAGTCCGCGAACTGACGGAAGTTCTCATCCCAATAAATTTTGCTGGAGTTTATTAACTTCAACCGTTTAGTTTGAGTCCGCGAACTCAAGAGGTTATGTCTGAAAACGTTGTTCGTGAACTTATCTTAAATTACTAAGGAATGCTTTTGCAAATCGTGGCTTTATAGTTCATGAAATAATTCGAGTGAATCACATCGTTTTTGATTCAATTGTGTCTCTTGTAGTACTTTAGATCTCATATCAATTGAACAACTCTCTAACTAGTTCATTTGAGTCATTTGGACTAGTTATGGTGAAAAAGAATATGGTTGATATGAAAGTTATCATTTGGCTAACCATTTGGTTGACTAATATTGAACCAACAATTGTACACGTTTGGGTACGGTTACACGAAATCAAAACGTCAAGTACATGTGTGTATGACAAACTAAGTTTTCGATTTAACGGTTGAGAGATATTATCTTGTATCTAATCAGGTTTTCATCTAACGGTGAATATTGAATGCTTTGTTACTAAGATAACATTGATTGCAAACCCTTATTTGAAAGACTATATAAGGGAGAGCTCTAGCAACTGGGAAACCTAATCCCCACACATTCTGTGTGAAACTAGTTTGCTAAATCTATAATTGATTCTCCTTTAACCTTTGGTTTTCTTCTTCTAAAACCAGGTTAACGACTTAAAGACTTCATTGGGATTATGAAGCCAGACCGATACTACTTTTCTTGTAGTTGTGTGATCTGATCTTCCTATTTCTATCGTACGAGTATAATTGTAATAATTGGCTTGAGATTTCAATCTCCGATCGACAAGATAAAAGTAGTCACAAACATATTCGTCTCATTGTTTGTGATTCCTCAATAATCTTCTTCGCTAGTCGATTAAGTTTATTGTGAGGTGATTGATGAAACTGAGCTGTTCTTCGGTAATATAAGCCTGGTTTTATCGATTGGTTCTTGTTCACCTTGATTTATCAAAAGACGGAACAAAACTCATAGGTTTATTTGTGGGAGACAAATTTATCTATTACCTGTAGACTTTTCTGTGTGAGACAAATTTTTTTGCTAAAGTCTTCGACTTTGGGTCGTAGCAACTCTTGGTTGTGGGTGAGATCAGCTAAGGGAATCAAGTGCGCAGTATCCTTCAGGGATCAGAGGCGTAGGAGCATAAATGTACCTTGGATCAGTGTGAGATCGGTTGGGGTTCAACTACAGTCCAGACCGAAGTTAATTTGGAGTAGGCTAGTGTATGTAGCGGCTTAATACATTGTATGTTTAATCTGGACTAGGTCCCGGGGTTTTTCTGCATTTGCGGTTTCCTCGTTAACAAAATTCTGGTGTCTGTGTTATTTCTTTTCCGCATTATATTTTTATATAATTGAAATAATACAGGTTGTGCATTTTTCAATCGATTAGAATATCCGACCTTATTGGTTGTTGATTTAAATCGATTGATACTTGGATATTGGTATTTGGTACCATCCAAGTTATCTCTCTTTGATTAGACTCGCGAATCTTATTTGCTTGAGTAAATCAAATCGAGAGATTGAGATAATAACTCCTTGAGATATTTTCTATTGATTGAGTCTTGTTGATTCTCTAGAAAACAACTCGGAGTTGTCCATGAAGATTTCCAATCGAAATATTGGGTGAGGTTTTTAGACCCCCGTATTTTCACCTAAAATATATCCCTCATAAGAATTCATAACAATCAACACATTTCTTAAGATTAATAACAACATTTTTTATTAATTGAATCTAGAAATTTTACAAGAAGGAAATGAAATAAAAAATACAACACTGTTTTGGACTTTATCTCTCCTCAAAACTTTATCAACAATCCAAAAATTATCTCCCTCTCTCTTACGGCTATTCGGTTCTTTATATAGGTGCTAATGGTGGATTTTAGTTCAGGGCTAAAGTTGTAAAACCAATTTTTGTGTAAACATCCTGTAGAGGATGAGATTATTTTATAAGTGATGAATACTTCTTCACTTTATTAATTCACCTAGAATGGAGCATGTAGAAACAATCCCCCGAATATTCTGTGAATTTTAGCATTATTGATTAATGCATAGAACGCCTTGTATTTCCTGTGTTGTTCCTAGCAGAACTCTCATTATTGGTGCGGCATGATGACTGATTGTTACTCAAAGAAAAATAACATGAATATCCAAGTACCAAAAATGAGGCATGCACGAAATGCCCGTACAGGCTGTAAACTCTCAGTGTGTTATACTAGCCCGATTGAGCATGTAACTCTCGGTGTGTTATACTAGCCCGATTGAGTATGTAACTCTCGGTGTGTTATACTAGCTCGATTGAGTATGTAACTCTCGGTGTGTTATACTAGCCCGATTGAGCATCTAGACTGTCCATAACAGTCTAGAAATGATCCAACCATCCAACTTCACCAGCATGATTGGATGGTCCAGATCGAATCCAATACCCCCAAGCAGGTATTGGAACATTCACTGCCGATCCAATACGGGCCCCACATGATCGGCCTCCCCAAAAGGGGTGGCATAGCTTTCCAAACCGTCGAAACCAAGCAGAATGGACAAAAACCCTAAATTAGGGTTTGCGGCACATTACATGTGTCGCAAAACGATCTCAACCATCCATCTTCACAGGCATAGATGGAAGGTGTAGATGTAAATTCAAAGGGTCCAGAGTATGTCAACACATTCACCGTGGGCCCACCTACACACATGAAAAAACGGTCAGGACCAACCATGTTTGGTTTCCCAATTCGTGCGCGTAAAACAACGCATGAAGCATGGCCGGACAAAACCCTAATTAGGGTTTGTATCGATCACGAGCGTCCGTTTTCTCCTGATCGAATGAAGGGATTAGGAGACAATTGAGAAGGTCCAGTGAGCATCAACATGATCACCGCAGAACCATCTATCTCCTCACCTGACCGACCAAGGCATACCGTGCCTGGTTTCTCCAAAACGCACGCCCAAACTAGCGTGGTCACGTTTCCAAAATCACAAACTGATCTCGACCACTCAACTTCGCCGGACGAATTGAGCGGCTTAGATCACGTTTCCATGGGATATTCAGGTATAGGCATGAATACCATCCTACCACCTACATGCCGGACCAACGGCAGAGACCGACCAAGCTTGGTCGACTCGAAACGTGCGCCTTGAAGGTGGCATACTGCGCCCCTTTAAGAATCCTTTGCAGCATAGGATTTCTATCGCAAATCGATCTCAGCCACTCAACTTCACCAGTAAATTCGAGTGGCCTAGATCAAACCTTCGTGGGACAGTGAAGCATGGACATGGACATCAACATGTCGTCTACACGCATGCCTAATCGGTCCTCCATGAAACGCCTCCCATGCTTGGATTCGACCAAGCCAAAAGGGTACACTTGCGCACCTCCTAAAACCTTAATCCAACGGTCGCAGATGTGGGTCGCAAGTCATCTCGTCCGTCCAACTTCGCCAGCTCGGACGGAAGGCCTGGGATAGGAGTTAGGTGACCCGTGAGGTATCACCGTGATCACCGTCCGCCACTATTATACCTAATGTAATCGGCTAAGGCATGGCTCACCCATGGAGCCTCCAAATCCTCACGTGAAGCAGGCAGGGATGATGCTCAACATCGATGCTTCATATATGCCAAATACATTCGATGCATAACATGCATAGAATACACACGATACTTTACAAGTATCGACATCCTAAATAACTTAGTTATTTAACTAGCATTACATGCTACCTTCTGTGGGTCCTACGATCCACACATTCGAGACATCAATCAGGTCACAAACTAGGGGATACATACTGGGGTATTGGTCTGGCGGTTTACATCGTGCAACGTGCAACGCGCCATCACAAGAATGTGTCAGGAGGACATGATCGGTTAGTGATGAGTGGAGAAGTGGGCAAGATTGATCGTGTGACACTCACACACCACTCCACTACTCTATCACTCCACTTCCTCCACTTCCTATAAGAGACGTGAGTAAGTCTCAAATGACTTGTATAAATAGGTTCTCCTCCCTATTTCCAAACAGAACACAAGACATAAACCAAGTGTTAATACGAGACGTATTCAAACACCCAGAGCATGCTTGCATTATTCGTAAGCCTGCTCACCTTTCTGTTATAAGTCATAAAAAAGCCTACACTTTCAAAATCTCAACACCTTCTTCGCTTCCCTCCCTAAGATCAACCCCATCTACTTCACTTTGTAACCGAAACAAGTATGAAACGACCATTTCTTGGTTTAGGCCAGAATTTTATAGATTGATATCTCGAATCAAAAGCACTCATCGCGCAGTGCATTTGTTTAGGGTTTAGATTCACTTCTCATCCCCACACCCCAAATTACCAAAACCAGCAGAAGTAGTTTTCACCCATAAACAATTAGCGACCACAGTGGGAGATTAATCTCTCGGTTGCAATATCATTTTCCAATTCTCAATTTCATTTCAATCTGTTCAAATTACAAGATGGTAGAACTTAGGTCGGGATCAGCAATCAATTCCGATGGAACCAGTGCCGACAACACTCTTGGTATTATTGTCCCTGTCAGTGGAGATGTCGCACAGAATGTGACCAATACATCTCATGGAGCCGTCTCCTCTACCATTAACACCAGCAGAGCGGTGGATATTCCAGTAGGCGTGACACCTCCTATTACTAGAGCCAGAGCAGCTGCAAATCTTGGCATTTCTTCAAGTGTAACGCCTCCGGTCGTCACCAGGGAAACTGCTACTCCTCCATCAGGACGAGGGGCTAGAGGAGAAAGAGGAGGACAACCCTCTATCACCGTGGTGGACTTGATGGAAAGACATGAAGTTCTTGCTAGAGCCCAAACAGATATGGATGCGACTCATAAATAGGTACTTACTTTTCTCAAAACCCTAACCGAACGATTGCCGCAGGGGCCACGACAGCCCCTGGAGCCAATGAGGAACGTGTTCGATGCACCTGGGACAGGCACTTCAACGGCGCATACCCGCATGGACGAGGAAACTCGTGACACTCCTGAACGCCCAAGAGAAAGAGTCCAACCATCCAACTTCATTACGCGCGAGGACCTTGAGCAACTCCTACGAATCCTGGGCAAAGGAAATATGGCGGACATGCACCAACACCATCCTCCATACCCTCAAGATGTACAACGAATTCTTGTCCCAAAGGGCTATGTCTCTCCTCAATTCTCCCTTTATGATGGTACTGGTAACGCTCATGAACATTTTTCTCGATTTTTGGAATCTTTAGGAGAACACGAATACAATCATGTTCTTCGTTTTAAAGAGTTCTCGAAGACACTTACCGGAAGAGCATACACTTGGTACAACAGTCTCGCACCTAACAGTATATCCAATTGGAGTGAGATGGTCGACGCCTTCTACAAGAAGTATTTCTTCGTGTCAGAGCAGGTCACCTTTTCAGATTTGGGAAGAATCTTTCAACGGAGTAATGAGCATCCAAACGACTTCGTCAAAAGGTTCAGGACTCAAGCGTTGGATTGTCATGATCCGAATATCACCGAACGCCAGCTGGTGGAGTTATGCATCAAAAGGATGATTCCCATATACCGTGCTTTGTTAGAGAATCTGGGCTTCCAAATATTTTCGGAGTTTCATGAATCCACGAAGTGCTCCGCTACGACAGCCCCAACATTGTTGGAAAGAACAAAAATCGTTCGAAATGAAGATGCTCGTGAAAACCGAGGAAGTAGGCGCCTTATCAACAAGCAATATAATACAGGTCCTTCTGTAAGCGTGGTGAGCGAAGGAGGAAATAGGAAAGCATCGGCAACAGAACAACCACCCAAGCATGCAGCATCAGCACATACGACTCCGTCTCGAAAGAAAGCGGACAAATATCATGTACAAGAGTCCGGAGATACGGTTCCAAACTTCCCCTTTCCCATGAATGAAGTGATAGAACTCCTGGAAGAATGGATTCAAGATGACGCGATCAAGCTACCACCTATCAGACGCCTACCGACCGAGGACGAGATGACAAATCCCAAATACTTCCACTACCATAGGTTTGTCCATCACCCGACCAAAGATTGCAACAAGTTAAGACAAATCTTCAAAGAAAAAGTGGAAGTAGGAGAACTCCAGTTAGGAAACGAGGGCGTTCATAGAGACCCTCTTCCCATTAGAAGTTTCATGATCTCGGGGGATTCTGTCTGCAAGACTGTATAATCCATGATGGAACGTTTGTGTGAAATCTTGTATCTCTCAAAGGGACAACGTAAAGACATGTTCACATCCATCAACCATGTTGTGTCAGGTAGGCGTTTGTATCCAGAAAAGGAAGTAGTATCGAAGCCACGGTCTCTTCTTGAAGTCACGACTAACAAAGGGGACTGGGGACTCTTAACCATCACTTGTTTGAAGGATGTCGAGTTCGACAGAACATTGATTGATGCAGCCTCCGAGTTCAACATCATCACCGTTAAAACTCTGAGGACCGCAAGGATTTCAAAACAAGCAGCTACTCGCAGCCCAACCGTCATTAGGATCTCAGAAGGAGAATTCAGAGACGCCTATGGGTACATTGACCTCGAAGTTAAAATCGGTAATAATCTAACGCATGCTAAATTTTACATAGTGCAAGAGTGTCCGAATTACGATATGATCCTGGGGCGACCGTGGATACATGACAAAAAAGCATCACTGTGAGTGAGTCCTTTTCCGGTTTCAGTACCTGAAAGAATCTCCAACAAACCGTCAATCCCTGAAGATTGTTTACTGCCGTATCGACACCTTGCAAACGTGACGCAACTTCCTGGAGAAAGCCCGAATTCGTACCTAAAAAGGTTCCGAGCCCATGTAAGTCTCATCGAACAACCTTTTTTACAAACAGTAAAGCCTCTTCCCGCTGAGGCTCGGGAACTTGTTTCAATCAACAACCTAACCGCCACTAAGAGATGTGAGTGGGGTGATGGTCCTTTCAAACGTTTTACTAAGAGCTTGGAAGCAGTCAAAGACAACGTGTCCCAGAAACAAGAAAATGTGCCAAGTTCAAATCCGTTTCAAATTGGAGATATGGTAGCAAAGAGGACTACGTTTCAAGTTGGAAATATGGCGGTGAAAATGACCAGCCAATCTGATTTGTCGGTAACAAAGGAAGATGAACCATATTTGGTAGCCTAGGCGGCTACTGCTAGATCATCAATGCTGATAAGCTTGAGGGCGTGAAGATCCACTCATGATGGATTAAACCCTATAGTACCTAGAGACGCTGTGCTGCTCCACCTCTCCAGCGTTCTTCGTGATGGTTCCTCCAGCGTTCCTCCAACAATTTCCCTTTCCCTGCTATTTTGTAATTCCTTCAAAAAATGATTGCAATACTTTCATTCATAATTATTAGGGTTCCAATTTATTAATTAAAGTATTATTTTCTTTAGAAATATTTTACCCCTGGGCATGACACAAAAACCCAGGCTTGACCTGAGTCATCATTACCCACTAGAGAACCCTAAAAGGAAAACACTTCACACCTTTCAAGAAAGTTGGAGGAATAGAATGCATGCAAAGGAAAAGGAAAGAATCTTGAACAGTTTTTCCCAGCCTACGTCAAAAAGGCGCAGACGAGCTTACGCCAGGAGGGTACAAACCGGTCTTTGGTATTTCATTATGGAATTACTTCTCTTCTCACAATGATCACGTACAATCATATGAAAGCACAATCACTATGATGCAGTCTTAATGAAGAGTTTATTTCAAAATAAAATAAAATAAGAAACTTGTCCAAACAAGTAAACAAAAATAAGATAAACCTTGAACTCAGCCACCACTGAGTACAAGGAGAAAAGTGTTCACAAGGTCACGGGAAAATACTAAGAAGAAAATAAAATTAACAGGAAGATTCAGTCATCAATAAGGTCATCCGTGTCCTCTCCACCATTGAATTTTGCCTCAACATCATCACGTGCCGCTACTGATTCTTTCTCCGGGTCTGCCTCCGCCTCCACTTCAAGTACTTCTGCAACTACGTTCTCCACGATGTCCCCAGTAGGGGAAGCTTCCATATCTTCCTCAAGAGCCGCTGCAACATCGGAGATCGTGCTGACGACTTTCGGGAGCTCGGGTTCGTTCGTATCAGAATCAAGAATGATCACACCGTTGCGGACCGGATAATAACTCATGTCTTCCCATGGAGGCCGTTCATGTTTAAATCTTCGCCTTTTCAGCCGTGTAGCAAATCTCTCAGCTCTTGCGCTTACCGGTGGTTGCGACACTTCCTCAAGCCTCTATTTTTCTTCCCTGTCGATTAAAGTCATAAGATCACGAAACGCATTCTCGAGCGACACGAAGGTACAGAATTGGCATGCCCCGTATGGCACGATCAGCTTCGAGAAGCGGAACATCAATTTTAGCCATCACCTCCTCGAACGGACCATCAGTCTCGGGTTTATTCACTTCGAAGCTTCTTTAAAGAGAGATACCAGAGTAGTCCTTGCCAGCCGCCTCCATTCTGCAAAAAGGATCTATGATTATGTTAACAAAAGTCATCATCAATAAGATCAAGTTATACAATGGATGTGGAGAAATACATGCACAAAGAAAGAAACAATTCTGCAATAAGAGAAGACTCAGTGTCTTCTTTATATTTCACGAGTTAACAAGATCCCGAAGATAAGAGGAGTCTTTACCTACCTTCTGTAAAGGCTACAAACATGGGATAACAATCAGTGGATATTTATCGGATATTTGAAGGCAATCGTCGTGCAATGAGAAGAAACGCATCCAGTCCAAGAAACAGGCAAAATTATATACTGGGGACTTAATCCTGACCGACTACGAGCGGGCCCATATTCGAATAAAGTGGGAAAAGCTGGTATTAGATTCAAGCAAGGCCAGTATTAAGTCACGTCACCAAATCGCGATAGTCATGCAGCCATTGGGCCGCGTCAGGAAGCGGGACCATTCAATACCATGAAGCCGGTATTGGTCAAAGCCACAAGACGGATATAAGGTCGATGTTTGAGCAGGATAGGACCCACATTTAATCAAACATGCATAACGATCCCGTATTCATTCACACGTATCATAACACAATCTTTCTATACTCATGGGAATCGTTTCTACGAAATTCAAGCCAAGAATGACTTTCTCAAGGAATAAAAAAGGTTTACCTAAAACTAGGTTTGGCGTTAGAAAAAAAAAGATGACAGAGCACTTACCTGACGAGCGAACAATGGCGGCGGAAGTCCGGCGACGCACGGCAATGGCAGCAACGCGTACTGCGATAGCAACACGTCCGGCAGCAAGACGTCCAACAATGGAGGATCGTGAGTAGGAGGAGCAAGGACGAGAGTAGGAGGAGCAAGGACGAGCACAAAAGAAGAGAAATCGTGAGGAAAAGAAAAGGTGTCGTCCACTTTTATAAGTAAAAATTGGAAGAATCCCAATAGGATAGGGATACCACTTTTGATTGGATTCTTCTTTTAATTCAAACACCCAAAAAGGAAACCGGTCCCACTCAGGATTCCATGCTTGCAACAACATGTTCACATGCGCGATTAATAATGGACGAGCAAGGATTTCCGGGTAAGCTCCCTTCATCTCGTTTTCTCCCGTATATTTGTCACCATCTCATGCCTACCCCACAATAGTGTAACCATTATATGCTAGGCATGGGACTTAATGTTGATGGTGGATTTTAGTTCAGGGCTAAAGTTGTAAAACCAATTTTTGTGTAAACATCCTGCAGAGGATGAGATTATTTTATAAGTGATGAATACTTCTTCACTTTATTAATTCACCTAGAATGGAGCATGTAGCAACAATCCCCCGAATATTCTGTGAATTTTAGCATTATTGATTAATGCATAGAACGCCTTGTATTTCCTGTGCTGTTCCTAGCAGAACTCTCATTATTGGTGCGGCATGATGACTGATTGTTACTCGCAGCAGAGTAACATGAATATCCAAGTACCAACAATGAGGCATGCACGAAATTCCCGTACAGGCTGTAAACTCTCGGTGTGTTATACTAGCCCGATTGAGCATGTAACTCTCGGTGTGTTATACTAGCCCGATTCAGTATGTAACTCTCGGTGTGTTATACTAGCCCGATTGAGCGTCTAGACTGTACATAACATTCTAGAAACGATCCCGATCATCCAACTTCACCAGCATGATTGGATGGTCCATATCGAATCCAATACCCCCAAGCAGGTATTGGAACATTCACTGCCGACCCAATGCGGTCCCCGCATGATCGGCCTCCCTAAAAGGGGTGGCATAGCTTTCCAAACCGTCCAAACCAAGCAAAATGGACAAAAAACCCTAAATTAGGGTTTGCGGCACATTACATGTGTCGCAAAACGATCTCAACCATCCATCTTCGCATGCATAGATGGAAGGTGTATATGTAAATTCAAAGGGCCTAGAGCATGTCAACACACTCACCGTGGGCCCGCCTACACACATGAACAAACGGTGAGGACCAACCATGTTTGGTTGTCCCAATTCGTGCTCGTTAAACAACGCATGAAGCATGGCCGGCCAAAACCCTAATTAGGGTTTGTATCAATCACGAGCGTCCGTTTTCTCCTGATCGAATGAAGGGCTTAGGAGATAATTGATCAGGTCTAGTGAGCATCAACATGATCACCGTGGAAAGATCTATCTCCTCACTCGACCGACCAAGGCATACCGTGCTTGGTTTCTCCATAACGCATGCCTAAACTAGCGTGGTCACGCTTCCCAAATCACAAACTGATCTCGACTACTCAACTTCACCGGATGAATTGAGCGGATTAGATCACGTTTCCATGGGACAGTCAGGTATAGGCGTGAATACCAGCCTACCACCTACACGCCGGACCAAACGGCCGAGACCGACAAAGCTTGGTCGTCTTGAAATGCACGCCTTGAAGGTGGCATACCGCGCCCCTTTAAGAATCCTTTGCAGCATAGGATTTCTGTCTCAAATCAATCTCATCCACTCAACTTCACCGGTAAATTCGAGTGTCCTAGATCAAATCTTCGTGGGACAGTGAAGCATGGACATCAACATGTCGTCTACACGCATGCCTGATCGGTCCACCATGAAACGCCTCCCATGCTTGGATTCGACCAAGATGGAAGGGTACACTTGCGCACCTCCTAAATCCCTAATCCAACGGTCGCAGATGTGGGTCGCAAGTCATCTCGTCCGTCCAACTTCGCCATCTCGGACGGACGGCCTAGGATAGGAGTTAGGCGACCAGTGAGGTATCACCATGATCACAGTATGTTACTCTTCTCCCAAATGTAATCGGCTAAGGCATGGCTCACCCATGCAGCCTCCAAGTCCTCATGTGAAGTAGGAAGGGATGATGCTCAACAGTGATGCTTCATATATGCCAAATACATTCGATGCATAACATGCATAAAATACACACGATACTTAACAAGTATCGACTTCCTAAATAACTTAGTTATTTAACTAGCATTACATGCTACCTTCTGTGGGTCCTACGATCCACACACTCGATACATCAATGATGTCACAAACTGGGGGATACATATTGGGGTATTGGTCTGGCGGTTTACAGCGTGCATCGTGCAATGCGCCATCACAAGAACGTGTAAGGAAGACATGTACGGTTAGTGATGAGGGGAGAAGTGGGCAAGGTTGATCGTGTGACACTCACACACCACTCCACTACTCCATCACTCCACTTCCTCCACTTCCTGCGAGATACGTGAGTAAGGATCAAATGACTTGTATAAATAGGTTCTCCTCCCTATTTCCAAACAAAACACAAGACAGAACCCAAGTGTTAATACGAGACGCATTCAAACACCCAGAGCCTGCTAGCATTATTCGTAAGCCTGCTCTCCTTTCTATTACAAGTCATAAACAAGCCTACACTTTCACAATCTCAACACCTTCTTCGCTTCCCTCCCTAAGATCAACCCCATCTCCTTCACTTTGTAACCGAAACAAGTCTGGAACGGCTATTTCTTGGTTTAGTCCAGAATTGTATAGATTGATCTCTCGAATCAAAAGCACTCATCGCGCAGTGTATTTGTTTAGGGTTTAGATTCACTTCTCATCCACACACCCCAAATTACCAAAACCAGCAGAAGTAGTTTTCACCCATAAACGATAGGATATTACATAGTGGATGACAGCTAAGCTGACCTTTATTTTCTGATCTAGATTGCGATATTCTAGCAAGCATTCTAATGTTAACTTCGCAAACATTCTAAATTTCGCAGGATCATCATACTTTTTTCGTGTTTAAGCTGTCGTCATCTGTTATGTCATTTATAAAATCATTCTACGACATCTTCGCAATGTTGTTGATGAAAATTTCGCATGAGTGTTGTTGTTGCGATATTATGATCCTATATCTTGCATCTTCTCATGTCTTCTCTTCTTAGGGGAGAATGTCATGAGAATTTGTACTTCAGAATGCCGCAAGTGTTCATTTTCCTATATTCTTCTCCCGAAAAGATTCCGTGAATTAAGTATGACCGCCTACACGTGTCAAATACTCCTCTACTCACCGGAACATTCATTGTCATCCAGTCATCATTCTTTTGTCTATTTAAGGAGAGATCTAATAGAGGGATAATTTTCTTCTTTTACTTCTTCGTCTTCCTCATCTCTATGCCCTCTGTAAGTCCTCATCGTCTGCAATTTTATTCTTTTGAAGATCCATCTGCTACTGCTTTCATGGAGTCATCAAGGTAGATATTCTTCTGATTTTGCTGAAACCAATCTTGTTTATTGAAGTTATCTTATCTGACTTTATTCGACTCTATATAATTCCCATACTATTTTTGTTTCAGAAGATTCACCTCTAATACCAGATTTTTTTTCCAAAACCCTAATGCTCCCAAAGATTCGCAGCCCCAAAGTCGCTGCAGGAAAAAGAAAGTATGTGAATCGCAAGGTAGTAAGAAACACTTATTCTTTTAATTATAATATTGTTGCCTCTGTTTTTTATTTGGATTGTGATTCGCAGGGCGATAGAGATGCCAACAAGCCTCCCAAGAAATCTCGCCAACTTAAGATCATTGAAACTTCTGTTCCATTTTCTTCACTTATCCTTTCAAAATCTCATGTGACATCTTCGCAAACTGAATCCTTACTTCCTATTCGCGAAAATGTTGCCTCAGATTTCACCCCTTCGACTGATCTTCTAGTGGATGAAACCCTTCTTATTAACCCTTCTGCGAATGAAATCACCTTTTCTCCTATTGTTAATGCTTCTCAAGTTAACTCCTCCTTAATCTTAAATACTAATCCTCCTCAAACCTCGCCTTCAAATGATACATTTATCATGAAGAATGATTCGATTCCTCCACTTTTTATCATCACCACTTCTTCATCTGAATCTCTTCCTTTTTGTAAAGAAACTGTGGAAGGAACATATATTGCTTTTAAAGTTTTATCTGATGTTCTGGATAATGTTAATAATTCTCCTACTGATCCTATCAAGTCTGGCGTCTACGAGATTTTGAGTAAATATTTTGGTTCTGATAGAACTGTTTCGCAAATAGCTCTGGAGAAAGAAGTCGAATCCTTGAATAAAAATCTCCAAGTGATGACCTTAGAATGTAATGCCCTTCGCCTAGAAAACCAAAAACTCCAGAATGTTTCGTTGGATAGTGATAATCTTCGCAAGAAAAATAATGAACTAAAAGGTATAATTTTTCTTATCTTCGCCCTTAACTTATCCTTTTTTAGTACTTTTTTCCTTTCTGTATTCAATTTAATAAAATCCTTTGTTCGTCCTTTGAGTCTTAAACCAGAAACGAATAATGGAGAGATATCAATTTGAATCCATCGCAGAAGAGGCTCGTGTGGATAGAGATATTTGGATGGACCAATATAACCAACTAGATAACCTTTATACATATTATGTTGATCAAATAAATAATCTTACCAAAGAGAATGCCAAATTAGTTCAAAAGAAAAATTTATTAAGCAATGAAATATCTCGTTTGTCTTATTCTTTGACTAAGGCTAACTTGAAGATGGAAACTTTATCAGATGAGAATAAAATTTTATCTCGAGAGAAGTGAACTCTTTCAAACAAGGTGGCGATCTCTTCACAACAATTTAGCGTGCTTCGAAAAGTATGTGATGACCAAGAGCAGTCTCTTCGATCATTGAAAAGCGAACTTAAGGAAGTAACAGAGTCATTTATTGTTGTGAAAAATACACTCATCCAGGGTAGAATAGCTTTAAGTGTAAAGGCAAGTCAACTTAAAGAACAATACTCCAAACTAGAAGAATCGTTTTCTTCGCTTGCGAAGGAAAACGCTTTTCTTATTTCTAAATAGAAAAACCTTTATTCTCGCCTACAAGGTTTAGTTGGAGATAAATTTGATGATGCAATGGACCACTTGGAGAATAATTGCTTGGCCTTGACTTAATATCTTATTTCACAAAAGGAAGGTAGTCATAAAAGTTTGACTGCCTTAATTATCTTTTCTTTGTCAAGTCTCGGTGTAATATTTATTTGCAAATTCTTCATCTTAATGAACCTTTTGTATTCTATTTTTTTGCAGAGTCTGAGAAAAGTCTTCATTCCTCCATTTATGTCTTGGAGTCTAAATATGCCAAAATTCGCAAAGAGAATGCATTACTTGCTTCTTCCTTTTCTCTTTCTCGTGACCGAGCAGAAATAAGGTTTGATTATCTAGCCTACTTCAAGGATATTCAAGATATAAACCATCAGAAGGCATTTCTTCGTCAAGTCCATCTCAAAGATGAAGTTCTGGTGAATGACATCTTGATGTCCAAGTCTATTTCTCCTGTATCATTTGAACCTTTAGAAGTAGATGATGATGAAATTCCTTGTCCTGCTGACAGTGATTATGATTATGAAAGTGGTGAGGAGACTATATTTTCAGAAGATGAAGAAGAAATTCATCCTAAAGAAGCAACTGCCGGTGATGATCAAGATGGAAGTGAAAAAGAAATCCCTCTCAAAAAAACTAATGTTGATGAAGATCAAGATGGAGAGGAGACTAGGGTGAATCAAGATGAAGAAAAGATTGGCGAAAGTGAGAATACTGGCGAAGAGCGTCCATTATCTCCTTCTGGCGAAATTAACATTGAAGCTTGAATTTCTTATCTAATGCTGATCTTCTTGAATTGTTTCATCTTTAATACTTTTTGCGAATAATGTTCTTTAACCAACTTTGAAATTAATCTTTTCTTTTAGTATTTTGATGGCGAGAAAGATAATGCCTCTTGTTTATTAATTCCCATACTTGCCTCTCATTATCTTTCTTGCGATGGATAATCTGTATGAATAGTTAATTTTTATAAATTTTCTGTTTTGTCATGTGGTCTTATTTTGCCTTCCTAGATAAAGGTCTTATTTTTCCACCTCTTGTCATTGCGACAAAATTGCAGGATATTTTTATATTTTTATGTAAGAACCCATTGATCTTGCCTTAACTCTCTCTTTTTTATTATATTTTTTGTTGCGACAATATGACAGGCCTAAAGTTCCTGCAAAACTAAATCCACATGATGTAGGCGCCTTGCGACGAAATCGCAGGACGTCCTTACACTTTCATGTACTGACCCATTGATCTCGTCTTATCTTTCTCTTTTGTATTATTGCCTCTTCAGGATTGTTGCACAAATATGACAAGCCTAAATATTCTTGAAAAAATAAAGCCTCATGACATTTGCGTCTTAAGACACTTATCAGCTCCCTAATGGAGGGTGTCGCCCTTATCTTCCCCCTGGTTTCCCCTTCAAGGAGAAGTACCTCTACCATACAGGTTGGCTCCTCCCATTCGGTCTTAACAACAACCAGTTGTTTTCGCAGCCTATTATCCCTTTTTCCTATATGGCTTATGGTTACAAGACTGCACCCTAAGTGGGGTTTTCTTCAGGCCGAGTGCATCATAGTTAAGACTTGCCAAGAATGGCCAGGTACGCTCCAAACTCCCCATGCACTCTTGGCTCAACCATGTACCTCGGCGCCTTGATCATATTCTGCACCCCTTAGAAAAGACCCTCAGTCATCCAACCTAAATCATAAGTCTAGGTTTAAAATCCAAGGTATCTCTCCTGTATGGGTTTTTATTGACCCCACATCTCCATGACTCAGGTTCCAGTAGCGGTGTAACCTTTTCGCTGAGCCATGCAATAGGTGCCCCCTTCTATGACGCACTTTAGGTCTTACACTTACCTCTTGAAAAATTTTAATCTCGCGAAGTAGGGTGCACACCATAGTAGGTTCCCCCATTCTAATATGTCATTAATCTCTGCGAAATTTTAGCATATTATGTTTTGGATGTTTGTAATTTTGGAACTTATCTTTCATAAGATTTTCTCAAATATTCCTTTTGTTTCAATCATACATTGATTTGCAATCTACCCTTTCCCAAAATATTTTATTGGTAATACTTATTTAGATATAATCTGTTCCATGGTCTCCCAAGTCTTTGACCCACATCTCTACCCTCTGGGTCCATCAACTTATACGCCTCTGTTCCAACTATTTCTTTAATTATATAAGGTCCGTCCCATTTTCTTGCAAGTTTTCCGCCATTTTCTCGCTGATATATTGGTGTTTCTCGCAGCACCAAATCCCCTGGTTGAAATTCAGGGTTTTTTTGACACGTTTATTATACTCTCGGGCTAATCTTCGCTGGTAATTTTCCATATGTTGTAGTGTTTTTTCTCTCTTTTCTTCTAATTCATCAAGTTTGGTTAAAATCATGCCTGCACTAAGGTTTTTCTCCCAAGCTTCTCTTTTTGTTGTGGGAATAACGACTTTTGTTGGTAGCACAACTTCAACTCCATATGTTAGACAAAAAGGTGACATTCCCGTAGCTTCTCGCCTAGTTGTGCAGACTGCATTATGCACCTGTTCGCACCATGCTCTATTATGTCCTTCTAATTTCTTCTTTAATATATATATGCAATTGTCTTATTTGTTGCTTCTGCTTGTCCATTATCATGTGGATATAGAGGGGTGGATTTTCCACACTTTATCTTAAATGCATTGAGTAACATTTCTATGTTCTGCCCTTCAAACTGTTTCCCATTATCAGATACTAATTGTGCTGGAACTCCAAATATGCAAATGATATTTTCAAATATGAACGTGAAGATGTCTTTGTAGCGAATATGTTGTACTGCTTCACTTCTGCCCATTTTGTGAAATAATTTGTGGCAACAATTTAATATCTCCTTTGTCCAGATCCTGGTAAAAACGGTCCCAAAATGTCTAAACCCCACTTTCCAAAGGTCCATACACTTGTTGAAGATGTTAATGGTGATCCAGGTGCATTATTTTCTTTCCATGTCGCTGAAAATCTTCGCAACTCCTTGATATTTGTTTCGCATCTTCATGCATATATGGCCAATAATAACCTTGCATTTTCATTCTGTATGCCAGGGATCTTCCACCACTACGATTTCCAGCATCCCCACTATGTAACATCTTTAACATTTCTTCTCCCTCTTTTCGTGTTAAAAATCTGAGTGATGGTCCATTAAAGGATCTTCTATACAACACTCCATCTCTCAGCTCATAATTTGTCGCACGACTTTTTAATTTTTGTGCCTCCAATCTATTTCTTGGTATTTATCCTTTTGCTAAATATGCATGAAGTTCTGCTCTCCAATATTCGACATTGGGTATTTGTTCTTCTTCTCCACCTTCTATTATCATAACATCTACTTCTTCTTCTTCTTTGTTTACAGATGGTGATAGAAGCATCTGTATATTTATGTACCTCGCATCAGGATCTGTCATCATGCTTGAAATGAAAGCATAAGCATCTGCAAGTCTATTGTCTTTCCTTGATATGTGTCTCCACTTTATTTTTGGGATTTTCGTTGACAATTCTTCAACAAGTTTCTTGTATTTTTTCAAGGATGGTTCATTTGTAGTGTATTCTCCTTTTATTTGGCGAATGACTAGCTGCGAATCACTGGTAATTCTCATATTCTCCAATTTTATTTCTATTGCAAATTTTAGGGCATGTACCACAACTTCGTATTCTGTTTCATTGTTAGTAGATGCGAACTCTAATCTGAAAAAAAAAGCCATTTTATTTCCTTCTGGTGAAATTAGGACAATTCCAATTCCAACTCCATTACCTTCCCTATTTGATGATCCATCTACCAATATTTCCCATCTATCAGGCTCTGTCAACAGATCTCTTGGGTTCCCATGTTCTTCCTCCACATCCATTATTTCCTCTATTGCTTCATCATCTTCTAGAGGAAATTCTGCAAAGAATTTTGCAACAACTTGTGACTTTGGTGACGATAATATTTCATACTTAATTTCGAAATGTCCCACTTGTGCATTCCATCTCTCCACCCTGCCTGACCTTTTTGAATTCTTCATTACTGATTCAATTGGTACCTTTGTTAACACCCGTATTTTGTGTGCTTGAAAATATATGCGAAGCTTAAACGTTGCGTAAACCAATGCCAGAATTAGTTTTTCGATTTTTGAATATTTTTTATCTGCGGCATTGAATGTTTTACTGATGTAGTAAATCAGTTTTTCAACTCCTGCGTCAATTCACAATAGCACAACACTTAATGCATGCGAAGTTGTCGCAAGATAGATTAATAGTTCTTTTCCTGGTTCTGCCTTTCGTAAAATTAATGTATTTATCAGATGTTCTTTTATTCCTTGGAAAGCTTTCTCACATTCATCTGTCCATCTGAACTTTGTCCCATTTTTGAGTATGTTGAAGAAATGTTTACATTTTTCTGAAGATCGTGAAATAAACCTTCCAAGTGAAGCCAATAGTCCGTTTAACTTCTGTACATCTTTCACCGTTGCTGGTGTTGGCATATCACAAACTTATTGTACCTTATCTGAATCAACTTGTATTCCTTCTTTTGATACAATATAGCCTAAAACATTTCCTGACGCAACCCCAAAAATACACTTCTCTGGATTTATCTTGATATTAAAATGCCGCATCTGCTCAAAAATCTCCTTCAGATCCTATACGTGATCTTTAGCTTCTTTAATTTTTATTAACATATCATCCACATACACCTCTAATGTTTTATGTATCCACTTCACAAACACTTTCTCCACCATCCTTTGATATGTTGCACCAGCATTTCGCAGACCAAATGGCATTTTTGTATAACAATATAACCCTCTTGGAGCGAAAAAAGCAGTATGCTCTTGATCTTCTTCAGCGAGAGGAATTTTATTATAGCCTTTATACCCATATAAAGAAGATATTCTATCATTTCCTGCCACTGATTCAACCATTTGTGGAATATCTAGTAATGAAAAACTATCTTTCGGACAAGCTTTGTTTAGATCAGTAAAGTCTATACAAATTCTTATCCCCTTATTTTTCTTTGGAACCACAACCATGTTAGCTATCCACTCTGGGTATTTAGCTTGTCTTATAATTCCTGCATCAAGTATCTTATGTAACTCTTCTTCTATTTGGGGGTGATATGCTGTCGCGATTTTTTTTATTCTTTGTTTGAAGGGTCTTGCACTTGTGTCAATTTCCAACCTATGACACGCCACAAACAGATCCATTCCAGGCATCTCATCCATGTTCCATGCGAAAATATCTTTGTATTCTCGCAAAAGACTAATAGTTTTTTCTTCTTCAACTGCCTCCATTTTGGTCCCAATTCTTAGCATTTTGGGTTCTTCTTTAGTTTCAACATTCACTTCCTTTGTTGGTTCTGCCGCAGTGTAACTGGCTTTAGGTTCTCCCATGGGTGTTGGTTCTTTTATCGTCTACGCAGATTCGTTTCCCTTTTCCGAAATTTCACTGGATATTCCTTTTCCTTCCTCTGCCCTTATCATGTAAATCCTAATTTCTTCTTCTTTCCTTGCTTCTTTCGCCACTTTCCTGCGATTTTTTCGCTTCTTTGCACGTCCTTCATAATGCTTCACTTCAATTTGATAACATAATTTCGCACTATCGACATCCCCTCTAACTTCACCAATCCCACTCGGCATAGAAAATTTAATACATTGATGCGATACGGCTTTAATTGCGTGTATCCATGGTCTTCCTAATAACATATTATACGGTGATTCCATATCCACCACACATAGCGTCACCTGTGTTTCAATCTCTCCTAGCGAATTTCGCACCTCTATTTATCCTTTAGGTTTTGTTGTTAATTTTCCAAATCCATGGATATGATATGTTGAACAAGACATTTCTTCATATTTGTATCAAATTCCTTTATATGCATGATAAAACATTATATCCACCGAACTTCCCGTATCAACCATAATTATGTTCACCGCCCATTCTTCCATATTTTGCTTTCCATGTGGTTACTGTGATCACCAAAGGAGATGTGTGGTTCAAATTTTCTCTTGGTATCTCTGCTGCTGTGAACATAATTTTATGTTTTTCCCAATCCTTCAAAGGTGATACCTTTTCCACCGTCATAATCTCTTTCCTTCAAAATCTCGCTTATGTATTCTTCCTTTGATGTTTTCATGAAACATATTAATCATTGTTTTTGTGATTATGCTACACTCCATCCTTCTGTTATCTTCATTGATTTTAATTATCTTTTTCTTAACTGGTTTGCTGATTTTTTCCATCATCTTCTTGGTTTGAACAGTCTCAATAACAATCTTTTAATCTTGTTTTTTCAGCAATTTTCAACCTTCAATCCCAGTTTCTAGCGCCATTATGTAGTTGCAGGAAATCCTACAATACATCCCTCACAAGAATTCATAACAATCAACATATTTCTTAAGATTAATAACAACACTTTTTATTAATTGAATCTAGAAATTTTACAAGAAGGAAATGAAATCAAAAATACAACACTGTTTTAGACTTTCTCACTCCTTAAAACTTTCTCAACACTCCAAAAATTATCCCCCTCTCTCTTACGCCTATTTAGTTCTTTATATAGGATATTACATAGTGGATGACAGCTAAGTTGACCTTTGTTTTCGGATCTGGCTTGTGATATTCTCGCAAGCATTCTAGTGTTAACTTCGAAAAAATTCTAAATTTCGCAGGATCGTCATACTTTTCTCGTGTTTAAGCTGTCATCATCTGTTATGTCATTTCTGAAATTATTCTGCGACGTCTTCACAATGTTGTTGATGAAGATTTCGCAAGTGTGTTGTTGTTGCGATATTTTGATCCTATAATTGCATAATGGGATTTCTCAACACATTATTGGGAACCCTAGTTTTAATACTTATGCCACAGTTGTGAATTGTGCTAAGGCACATTGCTTGAAGATCCAAGAGGCCAAGAAGAAGAGAGCTAGTAAAGTGGATACCAAGGTCACCGAGAAGAAGGATAATAAGGGTGGGAATTCCAATGGACAAAAACGTTATTTTCACCAAGGTAATCAGGGATGGAAGAAGCCACAAACAGATGAAGGGAACAGTGGTACTGGAGCCATGGTTCATGCACCTCAGCCCATGAAAACCGAGGGTTATGTATTTAAGGGACCTTGTCATCACTTCCAAACACCAGGACACAAGGCTCGTGATTGTCCAAAAATGGAAAAAGCTCCTCCTTCTGAGTATGAGCGATGTCAAGTATAGAACCAGCCTCAGGGCCGAGGGCCTTTGCCTCGGATGAATGATGTCTTGTCTCAGAATGGCGAGGGACCGGTGGTAATATTGGAAGGTACTTTCCTTATTCACACTCGTCAGGGTAGAGTATTATTGGATACTGGAGATACTCATTCTTTTATATATGCTATGTTTGTGAAAACATTGCATGTTGTGTTAAAGCGTTGTTCCTATGTTGTTATGTCACCGATGGGTGGCTCAATGTCTATTGATCACATGTGTAGGTCGTTCATTATCCGTATGGGCATGAAAGAGTTTGCTTCATATCTTTTTGTCTTGGATCTAGATGTGTATGATGTTATTTTAGGCATGGATTGGCTTGCTTCCTATCATGTTAAGTTAGACTGTTATACTAAGATAGCCACTTTTTCAATTCTTGAGGAAAGTGAGGTTGTTGTGTCTGATTTTAGGGAAGTTTAGAGAAGACTCTTAAGTTATGTGGTGCTTTGCTTGATGGTTCATCAGTGGAAAGTATTCCATTGGAGTCTATAGAAGTAGTAAGTTTATATCAAGAGGTGTTTGGCGATATACCAGGCTTGCCGCCACGGAGGGAGGTGGAGTTTTTTATTGAGTTGGAACCTGGTACTGCACCTATAGCCAAAGCTCCTTATCGAATGACATAGGTAGAATTGAGTGAGCTGAAGAAGAAAATTGAAGAGTTACTTAGGAAGGGACTCATTAGACGAAGTAGTTCTCCTTGGGGTGCACTAGTTTTGTTTTTAGCGAATAAAGATGAGTCGTTGAGGATGTGTATCGATTACCGTAAGCTGAATGAGGTTATAATTAAGAACAAGTATCATTTACCAAGGATGGATGATTTGTTTGATCAATTGAAAGGGGGTTAATTGGGTTTCTAAGGACTGGGTATCATCAGATATTAATTCGTGAAGGTGATGTTCCTAAAACAGCTTTTGTGACCCGTTATGGTTCGTTTGAGTTTTTGGTGATGCCATTTGGATTGACCAATGCACCTGCATTTTTTATGGATTTGATGAACCATGTATTTCGGGAATTCTTGGATCAGTTTGTAATCGTATTTATAGATGATATCCTGATTTACTCTTAGACTCCTAAATATCACGTAAAACATCTTCATCGAGTGCTTCAGAATTTGAAAGATCACCAGCTGTATGCTAAGTTTGAGAAGTGCGAGTTCTGGAAGCAAGAAGTTAAATTTCTAGGCCATGTAGTATCAGGAGCTGGTATATCGGTCGATCCTTTTAAGGTTCAGGCAGTGACAGACTGGAATCAACCAAATACAGTGACTAAAATCCGGAGTTTCTTAGGGTTGTCCGGTTATTATCGTCGATTCATCAAGGGGTATTCAGTTATTGCCAGTCCTTTGACAAATTTTACGAAGAAGGATGTTCCTTTCAAGTGGACTGCTAAGTGTGAGAAGGCTTTTTGTTAACTCAAGAGCAAACTAACTTCTGCGCCAGTTCTGATCATCCCAGAGAGTGGTGTCAAGAAGGTGATTTATACTGATGCTTCAATTCTGGGGTTGGGATGTGTGTTAATGCAGAGTGATAGGGTAGTCTCTTATGCTTCGCGGTAGTTGAGACCTCATGAGAAAAACTATCCCACACATGAACTCGAGATGGCAGCTGTGGTGTTTGCACTTAAGATTTGGAGACACTATTTGTACGGTGAAAGGTTTGAGCTCTTTACTGACCACAAGAGTCTCAAGTACCTATTTTCTCAGAAAGAGCTGAATTTGCGTCAGAGGAGATGGATGGAGTTGATTAAAGACTATAACTTCAAAATGGAGTATCACCCTGGAAAAGCTAATGTGGTGGCCGGTGATTTTAGTTGACAACCAATGAGAATTTTTGATTTGATGATGGTACGACAATTGAGTATGTTACAAGAAGTTTCTTGTTTTAACTTCGACATGGGAATAGTTGGAGGACAAGACTTGTTCTTTGGTAGTATGGTTATCAAATAATCTCTGATATGTCGTATAGTAGAAGCTCAGGCTGATGATGAGTGGTGTAAGAATCAGCTTGTGAAAATTCGGGAGCTAGCGGATGAGAATTATGCTATGGGACAAGATGGTGATTTGAGATTCCGTGGGAGGATTTGCGTTCCCAAAGTTAATGATCTAAGATGATTTATTTTAGATGAAGCTCACCGAAGCAAGTATACCATACATCCCGGTGGAAACAAGATGTACAAGGATTTGAAGAGGCAGTACTGGTGGACAGGAATGAAGCGAGATGTGACTGAGTACGTCCAAAAGTGTTTGACTTGTCAGCAAGTTAAGATTGAACATCAACACCCAGCTGGAAATTTGCAACCTTTATCTATTCCTGAGTGGAAGTGGGAGAACACATCCATGTATTTTATCACTGGGTTGCCGCGATCGAGCAAGGTTCACCATGCAATTTGGGTGATAGTTTATAGATTGACGAAGTCAGCGTATTTCTTACCAGTCAAGACGACTGATATTGGTGACAAACTTGCTCAATTATACATGAGTGAGATAGTCAAGCTTCATGGCGTGCCAGTATCGATTGTTTCTGATAGAGACTCATCTTTTACATCGCGGTTTTGGAAGAGTTTTCAGTCGTCTTTGGGGTCTTCATTGAACTTTAGCACAGCCTTTCATCCTCAGACTGACGGGTAGACAGAGCATGTGAACCAGGTGCTTGAGGATATTGTGAGATGTACCATTATTGATCTTGGTGGTAGTTGGCAGAATCACTTACCCTTGGTAGAGTTTGCATATAACAATGGTTATCATTCTAGCATTGGCATGGCCCCGTTTGAGGCATTGTATGGAAGACCATGTCTTTCACCCCCATGTTGGGCGGAAGTTGGAGCTGCCAAGCTCCTAGGCATAAAAATTATTCGCGAATCCTCCGAAAAGATTGCCATAATTAGGGAAAGGCTACGTACGGCACAGAGTAGACATAAAAATTATGCGGATATGAAATGTCAAGATGGGGAGTTTGAGGTGGGAGACCTGGTGCTTCTCAAAGTGTCACCTATGAAGGGTGTCTTGCATTTTGGTAAAAAGGGAAAGCTGGCTCCTCGTTTCATTGGACCGTTCCACATTATTGAAAGGGTTGGAAAGGTCGCTTACCGTCTTTCTTTAATAGAGAGATTAGCTGGAGTTCTGTAGATGGTGGATTTTTGACAAAGGCTAAAATCGTAAACCCATAATTATACAAACCTCTGATCCAAAAGTCAGACATGAGCATTGAGACACGGGTCTCTCATCGAATTCTCTGATTGAGAATACTTTCTCTCAGAGTACATGTAGATATGTAGTCTCACAGCTGGACAACGGCATATCTCATGAATACTGAACACTTCAGTAATTATTTTTATATAGTATCACGGGATGGACGGCTCCTAGATAGTTTGCTCTGCTAGTATAGAGCGATAACGTCTTCAGGATACGAACAACAAGTTTACCCTGGCTATATAAAGGATATGAAGATCCAGCAAGCTCATATCAGAATAATTAATGCTCCTAGGTATCTTGCTCTGCTAGTATAAAGTCATAAATTAATTATTCCTAAATTCTTGCATTCATCCGCAGAATTTCTGAAAATATTCAAATATTTTCGCAAGATATTTCATTACGCAAACCATGGTTCTTCCTAGAAGAAATCCATGGGTTAGTAATAAATATTCGATGCACGGGTATCAGAGCTACCTCTGAGAGAGCCTTGCCTCAAACCTAAATTCTTGGATTCATCCGCAGAATTTCTGAAAATATTCAAATATTTTCGCAAATATTTCATTACGCAAACCATGGTTCTTCCCAGCAGAAATCCATGGGTTAGTAATAAATATTCGACGCACGGGCATCGGAGCTACCTCTAAGTAAGCCCTGTCTCAAACGGTGCAAGTGTATTCAACGATGATGCATTAACAATCACCGCACGAACGAGTATTTCAAAATACGACTAAACGATGAACCTATGTAAAATAGGATGAAAAAATAACAAATAATTAAAAATTGACCAAGGTGCTGGGAGCATGGACCCACTGACCGGCCGACCGTGTCGTGGTCAATCCCACACCAGTTTCATATTTTTATCATATTTTTGTTGTTTTCCTTGAGTTCATGAAAAGTCTTTCACTTGAACAAATATCTTTTGTTTTGAGGAAACTCCTCAATTTCATGGTGCGTCCTTCGCTCGGAGGAAATAATATAAAATTAGGGATAACATGATGAGGGCGTGACCTTTAGCCAACCGGCCATGCCTTGGTCCCATCCGGCCCCACACCTCATGGTTCCTCATTATTTTATTATTATTGCCCTAATTTCATGAAAACTCCTTAATCTCATGATATTTCTTTGGTCCCATGAAAAATAATAAAAATTAGGGAAATCGTGTGCACGGGCCATGGCCGGCCAGCCAAACCCTAGGTGGCTCACACATCCCACTTTTTATTGGCATGTTTTTCATGTTTTCATAATCCTATGAAATTCCTTGATTTCATGATATTTCCTTCAAATTATGAAAATTCCTTCAAATCATGAAATAATGCATAAAATAGGGAAAACGCACGGGACCGGGCCTTGGCCGGCCAACCATGCTCCGAACCGGTCCCACATGCCCACAAGTCCCTTGTTTTATTTATTATTATTTTTATGTTTCCTTCATCTCATGGAAACTCCTTGATTTCAACAAAACTCTTTAATTTTAGCAAAACTCCTTCGTTTTATCATATTTCCCTAAAATCATGAAAAAATATTACAAAAATTATGGAAAAATGTGTGGATGACTCTCTTGGCCGGCCGGCCATGCCTTGGAAATGACCGGTCCCACACTTCATAGTTCTTTCACTTTTTCATTATTTTCCTTCATCCGATGAAGTTTTCACGGTTTTATAAAAAAAACCTAATTTTGTCATATTTTCTCAAATGGTCGCTCAAACGTGCACCATAAAATATCAAAATTCTAAGGACTGAGACATGGATGTCTCAACGATGAAAGCATGTTACCTTGAACAACCAGGGTTGGATTTTTGGCTCGCAATGAGCCAGTCCCACGTGTTTTCACATTTTGACCTAATTTGCGCAATTGCACGTATTGGGTCCAAAAGCTCTCCAAATAATTTCAGAATTTGACGAAGCGATCATCATTTGATCCCGTGACCACCCAAGGCAGTTTTCATGACCCCTTGGTCGGTCCCTCACCTTTTCATAATTAATTAGGTTTTATCACCTAATACTGAACCCAACAGTAATTCAATAAATGATTAAACCAGCATTTAATCATTCTTTCATCAACTCACCAACTCTTCAAAGAGGTCTTGGTTTTTGCTCACGTGAGCATATGAGAATTTCATGGTTGATAAATGGTCCCATTGAAGCCGGTTCTCCTCCATTCCATGGTTAAATTTCAAATAAACCATAAATTGCTCATCAATTGATCAAATTAGGGTTTCTAAAATCCAAGGATCATGATTCCAGATTCAAAGACTAATAATTTTGCAATGATCTCATGATCAGTATTATTATTAATTATTCTCGGTTCAACTACCAGCACTTTAATTAATATTTTATTTTGGTCACGCTGCCAATAATTCATCCGATGAGCAACACTTGCTCAGATGAGCAATATTTACTCAAATCAACGAATATTGGAACTATCAATATTAAACAAATTATCGAGCAACACTTGCTCGTGAGGATCCTATCACTGTCTCAACAGACGCGCTTAATTTATGAGTTGCAGAATATTTTAAAAAATCATGTTTAACTCAGCAAATACGTGGACTCATCGTCCCACGAAGTCATGAAATAAAAAACTGACTAAATTAACCACGAGACATCAATCGTGTCATTTGGGGGGATATGAACTAGGGTTTTGTTCTGGCGGTCTACGGCACGTGTGTTCAAACACATGATGGAATGTGAGCAAGTCGTGCAATCGGTTGAAGGAGTTAACAAAGTAGTGGGTGGAAAATTAACCAAGTCTCCGCATAATGAGCGCAACTGGTTTCAAGCACTATTTCCATATCTCCGCTCTTTCACTCCATCAACTATCACACTTCATGGGATCATGGTGTCTACAATTCCAGAAATATAAATAAGTCTCTGAATCATGATTGAAGGAACAACAACGGCAGCAACAAAATCAACGATGATTTCACGCCTCACTCATCAATTGAGCAATTACTCTCAACTGGGTAATTTCAATCATTCATAGCTTATCTTATTCAGAATTCATAGTACACCTACAATATTTGTGTTGATGGTGGTTTTTAGCTTAGGGTTAAAATCGTAAAACTCTAAACCCTAGCAGACAGTAATGTCACAACATTTAAAGAAACAAGCATTTACTAGGCACATTTACTGAAACCTTTAATGTGTCTCTAAAATAATTACCCGGGTATATTTTTCAAATTAGGGTTACGACGAGCCAAACCCTAATTCCCACGTATGCCAATGGAAAATCATTCCAGCCACGCCGACCGTGCCAAGGCATACAAACCATGCTATCCGCACCTCTGTGCCAATGGCAAATCATGCCAGCCACACCGACCACTCCAAGGCATGACAACCATGCTAGCCGCACCTTTGTGCCAATGGTAAATCATGATAGCCACACCGACTGCGCCAAGGCATGCGAACCGTGCTAGCCGTACCTCTGTGCCAATGGCAAATCATGCCATCCACACCAACCGTGCCAAATCATGCCAACCATGCTAGCCGCACCCCTGTTCCAATGGCAAATCATGCCATCCACACCAACCGCACCAAGGCATGCCAACCATGCTAACCGCACCTCTGTGCCAATGGAAAATCATGCCAGCCACACCGACCATGCTAAGGCATGCCAACCATGATATCCGTACCTCTATTCCAATGGAAAATCATGCCATCCACACCGATCGCGCCAAGACATGCTAACCATGCTAGCCGCACCTCTGTGCCAATGGAAAATCATGTCAGCCACACCGACCGTGCCATTACAAATACATCTCGCCATGGCCCCTCATGTCGTGCCACCATGCTGGCCTTCCCCATGCGGATACCAAAGTGAAGGCGTGCAACAATCAACGGTTTCCCTTGAATTCTAGGAGAAAATCCTGGCCGTCTAAGGTCCCCTCACGACCTTTGGCCCAAAACCCAAGCTTGGTCATGCACCTAGCCAAAGCTAGACGCGCCATGCCAAACACGTCTCGCCATGGACCCTCATGCCACACCACCATGCTGGCCTTCCCCATGCGGCTACCAAAGTGAAGGCGTGCAATAATCAACGGCTGCCTTTCAATCCCAGGAGCAAATCATGGCCATCTAAGGTCCCCTCACGACCTTTGTCCCAAAACCCTATCTTGGTCCCGCACCTAGCCAAAGCTATCCACGCTGGCCGCGCCATGCCAAATACGTCTCGCCATGGCCCCTTATGCCGCGCCACCATGCTGGCCTTCCCCATGCGGCTACCAAAGTGAAGGCGTGCAACAATCAACGGTTTCCCTTCAATCCCGGGAGCAAATCCTGGCCGTTTAAGGTCCACTCACGACCTTTGGTCAAAAACCCTATCTTGGTCACGCACCTAGCCAAAGCTAGCTACACCGGACGCGCCATGCCAAACACGTCTCTCCATGGCCCCTCATGCCGCGCCACCATGCTGGCCTTCCCCATGCGGCTACCAAAGTGAAGGTGTGCAACAATCAACGGTTTCCCTTCAATCCCAGGAGGAAATCCTGTCCGTCTAAGGTCCACTCACGACCTTTGGCCCAAAACCCTAGCTTGGTCAAGCACCTAACCAAAGCTAGCCACGCCGGTCGTGCCATGGCCCCTCATGTCGTGCCACCATGCTGGCCTTCCCCATGCGGCTACCAAAGTGAAGGCGTGAAACAATCAACGGTTTCCCTTTAATCCCTAGAGCAAATCCTGGCCGTCTAAGGTCCCCTCATGACCTTTGTCCCAAAACCCTATCTTGGTCACGCGCCTAGCCCGAGCTAGTCACGCCATGCGTCCATGGATACCCCTTGGCCCCACATGCCAAGCCAAAACTGCACCTAGACCAAGCTAGTCACGCCATGAGCCCATGGCTTCCCCTTGGCCCCACATGTCAAGTGAAAACCACACCTAGCCCAAGCTAGTCACGCCATGCACCCATGGCTAACCCTTGGCCCCACATGCCAATCCAAACCAAACCTAGCCAGGCTAGCCGCGCCATGCCAAACACACTTTGCCTTGGACCTAGCCATGCTAGTCACGTCATTCCAAGCCAAGCGCCCTCTCCTTGGCCTTAGCCATGCCATACGCCCATGGTGAACCCTTGGCCCCTCATGCCAAGTCTAAACACACCCTAGATATGCCACCATGTTGGCCCACAGTACGCGGCTACCAAAACGAAGACGTGCAACGATCAACGGTTGCCCCTCCTCTCAAGATGCAACATCTCGACCGTCGAAGGTCACCAGGCTAGGAAGTTCCCCGAGCTCGACTTGCCAAGCCACAACAATGTGTTACATGTTTTCCAAAAATATTCGAGACATCAACACAAACTGGGGGATTCTCTTTGGGTATTGGTTTGGTGGTCTACAGCATGCGGCGTACACTACGCTCTTCATAAGGAAGTGACATAAGGGTGAGGCACCTAGTAAATACGGGAGTTATGTGGGAAACGTTCATGGGAGATAAAGCCGTGATTTAACAACCTTATGGAACATCAATTCCATAACGTTAACAGTTTCATACGTTAACCACTTTATGGAACATCAAGTCCATGCATACGGTTACCACCTCCTCCCATTTACTTCCTCACTCCTTAATGAGACTAGGGTACGTTTCTACCTCGACTTGTATAAATAGGTCTTACCTATTTCCCTTTGAAAAACAAGTTCATTCATACAAGATAACACTCAAAAATACTTACTTAGATCTCTTACCTTTTCTGATAACAAGTTGTAGAAACCCAACTGCTCTTCCAGAATCAACTATTCTAGTCTTACCACTCTCCTTGCTTCCCTCCCCAAAACCAACCCATTCTCCTTCTCTTTGTGACTGAAGCAAGTCTGGAATGGCCATTTCTTGGTTTAGGCCGGACTTGTACAGATTGATCTCTCGAATCTAAAGTACTCCCTTGCAGTACATTGTTTAGGGTTTAAATAGTTTCTCACCTTCACACCCGCAATTACCAAAATCAGTAGAAACTATTTTCACCTACAAATAATTGGCGACCATAGCGGGAGGATTGATCTATCGGTTACAATGTTAATTTTCGATTGTCGATCTTGTTCTTCGACCCATACGTCAAGATGGTCGAGGAAGGAGACTCACTCCGACTCAGTTACTCGACGACTCGACTATCAGTCATGACACGATAAGGGATGGCTTGGGATTTCCCAGGGGTTAGAAGCAAAACGATCTGCCCAGGGATTAATGGCTCGGTTATTAGACAACTCAGCAACGACTCGTATTACTGGGGGACTTCCCTTGGCCATGTTTTTCGTAAAACTTTGTCCTACGCCCGGAAAGTTTATTTTTCATTAGAAGACCTGAGAACCGAGTAAGTCTTATTTAGACAAAATACGATGGATTGCTTTTTCAAGTTTTGATAAAACCTATAACCATGTTTCTTCCCATGTCATCTACCAACACACGGTTCCATGGTTTACCTGGGACGTTTGTGTCACTTTCATTCATTTCCAAAGACAGTTCAATTCTAAACATTTCATTCAAAAAAAAAAAAGGTATAACCAAAAACCGTCAAGGTAGTATTTATCTATTAACCCGATAAAACCAGAAAAAATCAAAAACCAAAAACCTCATTTGCCTTTCAAAAAAAAAAACCTAAAGATAAGAAGTCCGAAAGACAGATATATATTCAAGGAAAGTTTTCCAACAACGGCTTGCTTCTCTTGGCAAAGTCCTCCTTTGTGCTCTGGAGAGCCGCCCTTTTTAATTTCAGTTGCCAACATAATTTCTTGAATTCCGCTTCCTGATTCTTCACCATGTCTGCGGATGGACCTTCGACTGTTTTGACTAGCAACCTTTCAACATCAGAGAGACCTTCAATGAACCAAGGAACATTGAATTCGAAGCCCATGCACATGTCACGATGGAACTTCCATCTCGAGATTACATCCTCAGAAAATTTATGACCAGTCACGTTGCACATCTCATCAATCGAAGATAAGGCTTCATCCACACGCTTAACCAACGCATGTCGACTAGTGATCTTCTTAGTCGTAGCAATGTGACAGTAGCTTTCCCAAATCTTGGTGTACAATGTCGCATATTTAGCTGGCATGCTAAATCCACCAATCAACACATGACCTGGGAAAGGGGCCATATACGGGGGATTCAAGGTAGCGCCTGCAACTGAATCAACAACTGGCAGGAGATCCCTAACTACTTTTTCACCCCACGAAGTGCTCTCCTCCACCTGAGCCACGGCAGGGCCCTCTGGACGATGAATCTCAATGTCCAAGTTTCTAGCTGGCACAGTTTTCGCAGTAGGAAGTATGGCTACGTCTTTAATCTGGTGGTCTTCCACTTCAAAATCATCCCCAGGAAAGGTTTCCTCCTAAAAATCAAAATTTAGTTTTACTGCAAAAAAAAAAACAAAAAAAAACATGGAGGTGACTCACCGATTCGGTTTCAGACTAACTAGAAGAAGATTCATCACTGTTATCGGAAGAACTACTCCCGCCATCTATGGACTTTGAGCTTTCATCCTTCTCGGATTCCCCTCCGTCATGGGTAGGCTCAGCATCGCTGCCTTCTGTCTCAAGAAGTGTTGTTTTCTGACTACGTGCAAGTTTAGCAAAGGCGTTCATACTGCTGAGACCCTGGGAAAGACACAAGGACATACACTCAAGAATGAGACAGAGACATATGTAATTCGACTAAGTCAGGAAGAAAATTATACGTACTCGCATATTGGAGGAGCTAAAAGATGGGAGAGCCTCCAGACCCGACTGAATACCACCAACATGATTCTTAGACCTTCGCTCTTTCACTTGGGGACTGTCCAAGTCCAGACCAGCAGATTTCCTTTTGGTTAAATAAGTATCCCCCAACAACGGATGTTTTGCTAAAATCTCGGCGGAAGGCCTACCACGAGTATTCTCCACTACGACTTTCATAAATTCCTGGATGACGAGGAATTCACTATGCCATAATGCGTTATACTTGGAGGTAGTCGACGGATTTCGTTCTGAAAGAAAAAAAGGGAGGCTTCTGCCCGGCGTGAGGACACTAGAATCAAGAACGTATGATAATAGATCCTCTTGATCCACCAACTGACGAACGAGAGGGACCCCTTGGTCGAAACCCATATGCCGAGCTGCTCGTTCAATATTATAAGAGACTTCCTGACACGATCCTCGGAAAAAATACGGCACATGACCAGGAGTACAGCTACGCATGAACACCATCTCTCCAACACCCAGGCTCTCCTCATCAGAAGACAAAGACATATTTTGAGCAGGAGAAAAGGTACTAATCTAAGTTATGGACGCATGCATCGGAGCCCATGGACGAAAATTAACCGCATACGAGTTGTCAAGAAACTTAATCAGTTTAGGACTAGCTTTTCGGCGCCTGTTCGACCAATGAAATATTCTAGAGCCACCCCAAGACTCAGGAAGTATATCCAACGGTTTTGGGGCATACTTTTCGAAATGCTCCCACAACCATGCCTGGAGAAAGGCGGCATGAGCATACGAATCCACCTTCATATGACCATTCGAGGCGCGCATGTCCGAAACCAGCTGGTCCAGGTATGCATATAGGGAACTAAGAAACAAACCACCGAGGGGGAGAATGACACCTTTTGCCAATTTTATGGCAAACTTGATAAGTCCGTGTCTTATCTCTTTCTTGCCCGAGCCGTCATCAAAAACATCTTTGGATAGCCAAAGAGCCAATAACGCTGCAACATGAAGCGTACTGTTCTTCTGGTTCGGCTCTAACACGTCAGGAAACCACTGGCACACACATCATTCATAGAAGCACGTCGTCTCATTCTATTTCGGAACGAAACCATTTGATTTCGCAACTAGAGCGGCATGCATTTCTTCTTCATCAGAGGACAACTTAACATCAAGGTTTCCAACTACGGGAAGGTTCAGCAGTACAGCCACACTTTCCAAAGAAATGGTCATTTTTCCCCACCTGCATACGACCATATGGGTGTCCGGACACCATATGGAAACAAAAGCAACCAACCCTGGAATGTCTTTCCTAATCTAAAGCACTGAAGAAGCCGCAACAGCACCAACAATCTGCGCCCTGGTCAAATTGGTCTTTACAGGTTCCTGGTCCATCATAAATCGTGTCCATTTATCAAAGGAACGCAACAGACTTGCATGGATTTTAAAATCGATAGAAGAAGCACGATATTATTTCCTCTGAAGGCAAAACCTTATTACGCCTCCAGGCTGAACCGATCGATCCTTTCCTTCGCTTTCAGAGCCAGTCAGAAGAATCGACACATAGCTGGGATGGTTTCTCCTAACCGTGGACGATGTGGTGAAGAATTCATCATCTACATTTGGTTTGGAATTGCAAACCTCTTTCGATACAGCAGAACTCTCCTCAAGTGACATCATAACGAAGATTTTCTCAAACAACTACAATGGAGCAATGCGAAGGAATATTATTATAGAAAGTGCACGAAAATTATTTTTCACCCAAGACGCAAGCCAATTTGTTTCAAGGATGTACCCTATGGAATAAAATTCTTGTCCAACCGAGGAGGAGTGACCCACCAGGGAAACCATACACACAGCCACACCTAAACGAGGAGCAAACCCTAAAAACCTAGGTTTTCGTGAAAGGATAGGGCCATTACTATCGCGTGCCTACCTTGCATAGTGGGTAGGGGAGGTCAACATTATTGTGGTATCCATGTTTAAGTATTACGACAAGCTCGGACAAAAATACCTAAGATTCACGCCAACATTTCTACAAGGTCATGAAAAGGTACGCCTACAACTAGGGTTTACACCAGCACAAAAGAAGAAAAAAATTAAATTAAATAGAAGTGTTGGAAGGCATACTTAGGATTTGCTCGTCCGCTCTGCTTTACTGATGTCACACGACTGGGAGGAATAAATAGGTGTGAACCAAAAAGAGAGGCTGGCCCTCCTTTTTTATATATATAGTATGTGGGAGTTTGAACAAAGAAAGGATTTCCTATTTTGAGCCAAGAAGGGAAAAGAGGAAACTGGTCCTGCAAAGACCAATTTCCATGCCCAAGACCGCTCATGCCATTTGTCGCATCCCCACCACGCCTAGCCGTCCGTGTATGCCTCACCTCACCAAGCTGCGCCCTGCCATGGATGCACTAGGCCAATCCATCCGCTCCATTTCCGCAGCCGCACCACGCCTAGCCGTCATTGCATGTTCCACCATGCCATTTCTGCGGCCCTCCCTGCCAAGCCGCCGCTCCACTGACGCGACCCTATCATCCACGTGCGTCTGCCTTACCAAGACCACGCCACCTCTTGGCCCCTCGAGCCAATCCGTCCACTTGTGTCACCTTCCAAGACCGCGCCCCCTTTGCCTTGGAGATGTACGACCAGACCAAGCCGGTAAATTTCGCCTCACCACTCCACGGTCTGCATACCTAGTACAAATTACGCAGGGCCGCTAAAACCGCAAGCCAAGACTCTCCTTACCACTCAAAAAGGTTAGTCGGATTCTCCTGACCATCTTTGCAATGATTTACACCTCGATTCCGTCCTTGTTTGTCACCATCATATGCTTACCTCGCAACAAGGCACCTGTTCCGAGCTAAGAAGGGGACTTAATGTTGATGGTGGTTTTTAGCTTAGGATTAAAATCGTAAAACACTAAACCCTAGCAAACAGTAATGTCACAATATTTAGGCACATTTACTGAAACCTTTAATGTGTCTCTAAAATAATTACCCAGGTATATTTTTCAAATTAGGGTTACGACGAGCCAAACCCTAATTCCCACGTGTGCTAATGGAAAATCATGTCATCCACGCCGACCGCGCCAAGGCATGCCAACCATGCTAGTCGCACCTCTGTGCCAATGGCAAATCATGTCAGCCACACCGACCGCGCCAAGGCATGCCAACCATGCTAGCCACACCTATGTACTAATGGCAAATCATGTCAGCCACACTGACCGCGCCAAGGCATGCCAACCATGCAAGCCGTACCTCTGTGCCAATGGCAAATCATGCCAGCCACACCAACCGCGCTAAGTCATGCCAACCATGCTACCCGCACCCCTGTGCTAATAGCAAATCATGCCAACCACACCAACCGCGCCAAGGCATGCAAACCATGCTAGCCGCACCTGCGTGCCAATGGAAAATCATTCCAGCCACACCGACCGCGCCAAGGCATGCCAACCATGCTAGCCGTACCTCTATGCCAATGGAAAATCATGCCAGCCACACCAACCACGCCAAGGCATGCTAACCATGCTAGCCGCACCTCTGTGCCAATGGAAAATCATGCCAGCCACACCGACCGCGCCATGCCAAACACGTCTCGCCATGGCCCCTCATGCCGAGCCACCATGCTGGCCTTCCCCATGCGGCTACCAAAGTGAAGGCGTGCAACAATCAACGGTTTCCCTTCAATCCAAGGAGCAAATCCTGGCCGTATAAGGTCCCCTCACGACCTCTGTCCCAAAACCCCAGCTTGGTCACGCACCTAGCCAAAGATAGCCGAGCCATGCCAAACACGTCTCGCCATGGCCCCTCATGCCGCGCCACCATGCTGGCCTTCACCATGAGGCTACCAAAGTGAAGGTGTGCAATAATCAACGGCTTCCCTTCAATCCCAAGAGCAAATCATGGTCGTCTAAGGTCCCCTCACGACCTTTGGCCCAAAACCCTAGCTTGGTCACGCGCATAGCCAAATATAGCCACGCCGGCCGCGCCATGCCAAATACGTCTCGCCATGGCCCCTCATGCCGCGCCACCATGCTGGCCTTCCCAATGCGGCTACCAAAGTGAAGGCGTGCAACAATCAACGGTTTCCATTCAATCCCAGGAGAAAATCCTGGCCTTCTAAGGTCCCCTCACGACCTTTGTCCCAAAACCCAAGCTTGGTCGTGCACCTAGCCAAAGCTATCCACGCCAGCCGATCCATGCCAAACACGTCTCGCCATGGCGCCTCATGTCACGCCACCATGCTGGCCTTCCCCATGCGGCTACCAAAGTGAAGGCGTGCAATAATCAACGGTTGCCCTTCAATCCCAGGAGAAAATCCTGGCCGTCTAAGGTCCCCTCACGACCTTTGGCCCAAAATCCTAGCTTGGTCACGCACCTAGCCAAAGCTGGCCGCCCCATGCCAAACACGTCTCTCCATGGCCCCTCATGCCGCGCCACCATGCTGGCCTTCCCCATGCGGCTACCAAAGTGAAGGCGTGCAATAATAAACGGTTTCCCTTTAATCCCTAGAGCAAATTCTGGCCATCTAAGGTCCCCTCACGACATTTGGCCCAAAACCCTAGCTTGGTCACGCACCTAGCTACATCTAGCCACGCCGGCCGCGCCATGCCAAACACATCTCGCCATGGCCCCTCATGTCGCGCCACCATGCTGGCCTTCCCCATGTGGCTACCAAAGTGATGGCGTGCAACAATCAACGGTTTCCCTTTAATCCCGGGAGCAAATCCTGGCCGTCTAAGGTCCCCTCATGACCTTTGCCCCAAAACCCTAGCTTGGTCACGTGCCTAGTCCAAGAAAATACAGCACCTAGCCCAAGCTAGTCACTCCATGCGCCCATGGATACCCCTTTGGCCCCATATGCCAATCCAAACCAAACCTTTCCAGTCTAGACGCGCCATGCCAAACGCACTTTGCCTTGGCCCTAGCCATGCTAGTCATGTCATTCCAAGCCAAGCGCCTTCGCCTTGGCCCTAGCCATGCCATACGCCCATGGAGAACCCTTGGCCCCTCATTCCAAGTCTAAACACACCCTAGTTGTGCCACCCTGTTGGCCCTCACTACGCGTCTACCAAAACGAAGGCGTGCAACGATCAACGGTTGCCCCTCCTCTCAAGATGCAACGTCTCGTCCGTCGAAGGTCACCAGGCTAGCAAGTTCCCCGAGCTCGACTTTCCATGCCACAACAACATGTTACATGTTTTCCAAAAACATTCGAGACATCAACACAAACTGTGGGATTCTCTTTGGGTATTAGTTTGGTGGTCTGCAGCGTGCGGCGTACACTACACCCTTCATAAGGAAGTGACATAAGGGTGAGGCGCCTAGTAAATACGGGAGTTATGTGGGAAACGTTCATGGACATAAAGCAGTGAGTTAACAACCTTATGGAACATCAATTCCATAACGTTAACAGTTTCATGAAAACCAGTTTCATACGTTAACCACTTTATGGAACATCAAGTCCATGCATACGGTTACCACCTCCTCCCATTTACTTCCTCACTCCTTAATGAGACCAGGGTACGTTTCTACTTCGACTTGTATAAATATGTCTTACCTATTTCCCTTTGAACAATAAGTTCATTCGGACAAGACAACACTCAGAAATGCTTACTAAGGTATTCTCGTGAGCTCTCCTACCTTTTCTGATAACAAGTCGTAGAAACCCAACTGCTCTTCCAGAATCAACTATTATGGTCTCACCACTCTCCTTGCTTCCCTCCCCAAAACCAACCCATTATCCTCCTCTTTGTGACCGAAGCAAGTCTGGAACGACCATTTCTTGGTTTAGGCCGGACTTGTACAGATTGATCTCTCGAATCTAAAGTACTCCCTTGCAGTATATTATTTAGGGTTTAAATAGTTTCTCACCTTCACTCCCGCAATTGCCAAAATTAACAGAAACTATTTTTACTTACAAACACTTTGATTCCACACATTTTCTCAGCTTCCCTCCTACAGATCAACCAATCTTTTCTTGTGACCGAATTTACACTGGAACGGCCATTGTCTTGGTTTAGGCCAGAGTACTGCAGATTGATCTCTCGAACTTAAAGCACCCCCTTCACAGCGGTGCATCTGTGTGAGGTTGAACATTTTGCTCGGTTCAAGGAATCTCCTCATCACGGTCGGCTCCTTAACTCCGCAAAAACCAGCAAATCGTTTTTCCCCATCTACCGATTGGCGACCACAGTGGGAGATCATTTTCTCATTTGCAATCTCTCATTCTCACAAAATGGTTCGTCTTAGGTCAGGATCTGTTGCAAATCCTAATGCAAACATCGCTAGCATAAGCAATAATGAAAACATCCCGGAAACTATTCCAGCCACTAACGCTGACGGTGGTGGCGTCACTCCTCCTCACGCCAACGTGGAAGGTCATCCTTTGTTCGGACGACATCCCGAAGAGTTTAGAGGAAATCCACCACCAACTATGGCTGATCTCGTCAAAGCGCAAGAAACTCTTGCAAAGAATCAGAGATATGGCCGCAGCACGGGAAAATCTATTTGATCACCTGAAGACTCTTACTAAAAAATTGTCAGAGAAAGCTCAATACAAAGGTAAAGAGAAGAAGAAGTCCTCAGACGCTGCTGATCCCGAGGTAATTCCAATTCACACAGTGAATGACGAAGAAACCAACAAAGCCGCGGGTAATTCGTAAACAAAAGAATCATCAAGCTTCATCACTCGGGAAGACTTGGAGCGCCTTTTGGAGAATAATGGGAAAGACGAGACACCGCATGTCCATCGTCACCAACATCCCTATCCTACCGCTACACAAATAACTCCATTTCCTAAAGGTTATATCTCTCAAACTTTTACTCTGTATGATGGAACTGGCAATACTCGAGAGCATGTATCTCGCTTCCTCGAAGCCTTAGGAGAACATGAACATAACCATGTCGTCCGTCTCAAGGAATTCTCAAAATCCTTGAAAGGCAGAGCATACACTTGTTATAACAACATCGCGCTAGGGACCATCAATAATTGGGGAGAAATGATTAACTCCTTCTATAGAAAGTACTTCTTCTTGTCAGAGCAAGTCACCCTATCTGACCTTGGAAGGATGTTTCAAAGAGTTGGTGAAAATCCCAATGAATTCGTAAAAATATTCAGAGTCCAAGCCTTGGATTGTCATGATCCAAACGTCACAGAGAAATAACTGGTGGATTTGTGCATCAATGGCATGCTCCCGGTCTACAGAGCATTACTGGAGAATCTTCGATTCCAAACTTTCTCGGAGCTCCACGAAGCTGCGAAGAGATCAGCAACCACTGCACCCGCTCTGTTAGAAAGAACGAAATCTACGAAGGCTGAAGAAACACGAGACACTCGAGGAAGCAGATGCCTGATCATCAAGAAGTACAACCTACAACCTTCCACAAATGCTGTCACATAAGGGAGCAAACAGAAAGTTGAACCACAAAGCAAGCATACTTCTCCCACCCCTTCAAAGACACAAAGGAAGGATAACGTGCAGGCTTCTCCTCAGCATACAGAGGATCCAGAAGCACCTGACTTTCCCTACTCCATTGAAGAAGTCATCGAATTGCTGGAATCCTGGATTCAAAACGGTGAAATCAAATTGCCATATGTCAAGAAGGAACCAACTGAAGAGGCGATGGAAAATCCTCGGTACTGTCGCTTCCATAGGTTCATCGGCCACCCCACCAGCGCTTGCAAAACTTTGAAGCGCATATTTAAGGAAAAGGTCGAGTCAGGGGAACTTAATCTCGGAACCGAAGGAGTGCACAGAGATCCCCTTCCTATCATAACTTTCTCTATTTCCGAAGCACCAGTCAAGGAAGCAGTTCAGTCATTAATAGAGCATATCTGCGAATTGCTCTATCTATTGAAGGCGCAGAGGGGAGATATGTTTACGGCTTTGAATCACATAGTTTCTGGCAAATGCCTGCTGATTTAAGATATGCCTCCTGAATTTTCAACCACTGACAAAGAAATATATGACTGGGACTGCTCACCACAGTGCACGTCAAAGGAAATGAATTCAAAAGGGCATTTGTTGACGTTGGTACTACTGTCAACATCATCCCTTTGAAGACTCTTAGAGCTGCCGGAATTACTCGACATGAAGCTACTCACGCTCCTACAATAATCAGAAATCATGAAGGGGTTTCCAGGAATGCATATGGATTCATCAATCTAAAAATTACAGAAAGTTAGGTCTGCACTGATACAAAATTTTACATAATCCGGGAAGACCCTGGATATGACATGATCCCCGAGCACGCATGGATCCACAATGGAAAAGATGCGCCAACACCTTCAGTTGCACTTTCCTCCACTAAAGAAACCTCTGACTCGGAAGAAGAAACGGAAGATAGTTCATCATTTGAATATCTAGAGGAGGTCAAAGTCTTGACAGAACTTACACAGAAGTCTGAGGAATGTCCGAACGCTTTTGTCAAGAGATTTCACACCCAGGCAAGTCTTATTCCTCCTCACTAAGAAGGGGACTTAATGTAGATGGTGGATTTTTGACAAAGGCTAAAATCGTAAACCCATAATTATACAAACCTTTGATCCAGCAGTCAGACGTGAGTATTGAGACACAAGTCTCTCATCGAATTCTCTGATTGAGAATACTTTCTCTCAGAGTACATTAGATATGTAGTCTCACATCTGGACAATGACATATCTCATGAATTCTGAACACTTCAGTAATTATTTCTATATAGTATCACGGGATGGACGGCTCCTAGACAGTTTTCTCTGCTAATATAGAGCGATAACGTCTTCAGGATACGAACAACGAGTTTACCCTGACTATATAAAGGATATGAAGCTCCAGAAAGCTCATATCAGAATAATTAATGCTCCTAGATAGCTTGCTCTGCTAGTATAAAGTCATAAATTAATTATTCCTAAATTCTTGGATTTATCCGCAGAATTTTTGAAAATATTAAAATATTTTCGCAAGATATTTCATTATGCAAACCATGGTTCTTCCCAGCAGAAATCCATGGGTTAGTAATAAATATTCGACGCACGGGTATCGGGGCTACCTCTGAGCGAGCCATGTCTCAATCCTAAATTCTTGGATTCATCCGCATAATTTCTGAAAATATTCAAATATTTTCGCAAATATTTCATTACGCAAACCATGGTTCTTCCCAGCAGAAATCCATGGGTTAGTAATAAATATTTGACGCACGGGCATCGGAGCTACCACTGAGTAAGCCATGTCTCAAACGGTGCAAGTGTATTCAACGATGATGCATTAACAATCACTACACGAACGAGTATTTCAAAATATGACGAAACGATGAACCTATGCAAAATATGATGAAAAAATAACAAATAATTAAAAATTGACCAAGGTGCTGTGAGCATGGACCCACTGACCGGCCGACCGTGCCGTGGTGAATCCCACACTAGTTTCATATTTTTATCATATTTTTGTTGTTTTCCTTGAGTTCATGAAAATCCTTTCACTTGAACAAATATCCTTTGTTTTGAGGAAACTCCTCAATTTCATGGTGCTTCCTTCGCGCGGAGGAAATAATATAAAATTAGGGAAAACATGATGGGGGCGTGACCATTGGCCAACCGTCCATGCCTTGGTCCCAGCCGGTCCCACACCTCATGGTTCCTCATTATTTTATTATTATTGCCCTAATTTCATGAAAACTCCTTAATCTCATGATATTTCCTTGGTCCCATGAAAAATAATAAAAATTAGGGAAACCGTGTGCACGGGCCATGGCCGGCCGGCCAAACCCTAGGTGGCTCACACGTCCCACTTTTTATTAGCATTTTTTTCATGTTTTCATAATCCCATGAAATTCCTTGATTTCATGATATTTCCTTTAAATTATGAAAATTCCTTCAAATCATGAAATAATGCATAAAATAAGGAAAACGCACGGGACAGGGCCCTGGCCGGCCAACCATGCTCCGAACCGATCCCACACGCCCACACGTCCCTTGTTTTATTTATTATTATTTTGTATGTTTCCTTCATATCATGGAAACTCCTTGATTTCAACAAAACTCTTTAATTTTAGCAAAACTCCTTCGTTTTATCATATTTCCCTAAAATCATGAAAACATATTACAAAAATTATGGAAAAACGTGTGGATGACTCCCTTGGCCGAATGGCCATGCCTTGGTCATGTCCGGTCCACACTTCATAATTCTTTCACTTTTTCATTATTTTCCTTCATCCGATGAAGTTTTGACGGTTTTATAAAAAAAACCTAATTTTGTCATATTTTCTCAAATGGTCGCTCAAATGTGCACCAGAAAATATCAAAATTCTCAGGACTGAGACACAGACGTCTCAAAAATGAAAGCATGTTACCATGACCAACCAGGGTTGGGTTTTTGGATCGCAATGAGCCAGTCCCACGTGTTTTCACATTTTGACCTAATTTGCGCAATTGCACGTATTGGGTCCAAAATCTCTCCAAATAATTTTAGAATTTGACGGAGCGATCATCATTTGATCCCGTGACCACCCAGGTCCGGTTTCATGACCCCTTGGTTGGTGCCTCACCTTTTCATAATTAATTAGGTTTTATCACCTAATACTGAAGCATTAATTCAATAAATGATTAAACCAGCATTTAATCATTCTTTCATCAACTCACCAACACTTCAAAGAGGTCTTGGTTTTTTCTCACATGAGCATATGAGAATTTCATGGTTGATCCACGGTCCCATTGAAGCCGGTTCTCCTCCATTCCATGGTTAAATTTCAAATAAACCATCAATTGGTCATCAATTGATCAAATTAGGGTTTTTGAATCCAAGGATCATGATTCCAGATTCAAACACTAATAATTTTGCAATGATCTCATGATCCATATTCTTATTAATTATGCTCGGTTCAACTACTAGCATTTTAATTAATATTTTATTTTGGTCACGCTGCCAATAATTCATCCGATGAGCAACACTTGCTCAAATGAGCAATATTTACTCAAATCAACGAATATTGGAACTATCAATATAAAAAAAAATTATCGAGCAACACTTGCTCGTGAGGATCCTATCACTGTCTCAGCAGACATGCTTAATTTATAAGTTGTAGAATATTTTACAAAATCATGTTCAACTCAGCAAATACGTGGACTCATGGTCCCATGAAGTCATGAAATCAACAACTGACTAAATTAACCATGAGATATCAATCGTGTCATTTGGGGGGATATCAACTAGGGTTTTAGTCTGGCGGTCTACGGCACGTATGTTCAAACACACGATGGAATGTGATCAAGTCGTGCAATCGGTTTAAGGATTTAACAAAGTAGTGGGTGGAAAATTAACCAAGTCTCTGCATAATGAGCGCAACTGGTTTCAAGCACTATTTCCATCTCTCCACTCTTTCACTCCATCAACTGTCACACTTCATGGGATAATGGTGTCTTCAATTCCAGCAATATAAATAAGTCTCTGAATCATGATTGAAGGAACAACAACGGCAGCAACGAAATCAACGAAGATTTCACGCCTCACTCATCAATTGAGCAATTACTCTCAACTGGGTAATTTCAATCATTCAGAACTTATCTTATTCAGAATTCACAATACACATATAATCTTTGATTCCACACATTTTCTCAGCTTCCCTCCTACAGATCAGCCCATCCTCTCTTGTGACCGAATTTACTCTGGAACGTCCATTGTCTTGGTTTAGGCCAGAGTACTACAGATTGATCTCTCGAACTTAAAGCACCCCCTTCACAGCGGTGCATCTGTGTGAGGTTGAATATTTTGCGCGGTTCAAGGAATCTCCTCCGCATGGTAGGATTCGAAAGAATGTACGCAACACAGATCATCACTCATTAATAGATTATCATGATTTGGAGTTACGGAATGATGCATCTTACGAGGAAAAACCACATCAAATTATTGACCGTAGAGAACATGTTCTTCGGAGGAAGACCATACCAATGGTTAAAGTGCAATGCAATCATCACAACGACAAGGAAGTTACCTGTGAGCATGAGGATGATATGCTAAAACGTTATCCTGACCTCTTTGATGATCCGGTAAGTACAATTAAATTTCGAGGGCGAAATCCTTTTTTTTTTTGGGGGGGGGCGTTTTTATCCCGCCAGCAGTATTAATCGTGATACATTTTTGAAGGAAAAATCTCACCTTTTTGGGAAGTTTTGACAAAAAAGAAAAGTAACGCATATATAGTCTAATTAGATGATTAGGGTTCTAATACATTTCTCTCAAAAACAGCCGCACTAAACCCTTCTCTTTGAAACCCTAGCTGCTGGAAGGAAAAAATTGAAAGACGAAGGGGGAGATTATTTGAGGCGAAAGAGTGATTTTGGCCGGGATTTTTCTTGCTTGGGGATCAGGTAGGTTTTTTTAACTCTTATCCCTTTTAAGTTTGATCTTGTGAGTTTAAATGGTTACAAGTAAATCAGATTCAAAAAAAGAAAAAAGGGGACGATCGGTGGTTGTATATTTTGTTTCTACTAGTCAAGGACTATGATGATATTAAGTAGAGCGACTAAATGATCATAAGGGATTTTTATGATTTGTGCACAGTATGTTGAGACAAGGGAGACTTCTCTTAAGGTTTAGGACGTTTTAGTAATTTTTGTAGCAGTATGTGTAGTCTTAATGGATACTACACTCTTTTTCTTATCAAATCAAGGGCTTACTTTTAATCCTCCTACTAGGATTTGTTAGCTTTACTCTTGAATGGGTATGTTCGATACCTTTTTTTTTTGTCTACTGTAATGGTGGTGATAGGATCTTGTTAGTGGGATTTGATGATTGACTAAACTAAAAGAATAAATACCCCGAGTTACTACTATTGTAGCATCAGTACACCCCGACATAGTTAATTTATTTCTTAATCATGTATATATAGTGTGTGTGCTAGGTCTGATATTAGATGGTCATTAAGGACTTAGGAAGTCTTAAACTAAACACTTGCATTACAGTAGCCGTACTTATATCAATAGGGATATATAACTGTGAAATGAATCCCGGAGACTTTGGCGTTTGTGATTTGTTGCTTCTGATTGGTTTTGTGTCAGTAAATTTGTTTGGCAGAGAATTGTATACACCTTTTTTTTATTGTCTTAGTGTTTACTTGGATAAAGGAATGTGTGTAGAGTTGTAGGCGACTGCCGACATGTGGTGTTGGCAGTGGTATCACCCTTTCGGGAAAATGAATGGGTGTGGATATTGGTTTATTTTGTATCACCTGTAGTTGGCTCGATTCCCATAAGTTTATTTTGGCGATGACCGCGGGGTCGCCTAAAAGATATGGATCTATTATCTTTTCATGAGTTCGACAATAGTATGTTCTCCGGTGCACGGAAGGAAAATTTAGTGGACTACATAAGGGTTGATGTGGGCTGTCGTACGATTAGACTTAGAAGCAAGAGAGGGGCAGTTAGCAAAAATGCAATAGGACGTGGGTATGGGAAATGTTTATGTCTTTCTGGTTTCATAACTTAATGACATTTTTACATCTTATATTTTTAATTTTGGATGGTATATCTTTACTCCTGGGGGTATTGTCATTTGAATGCTATTTTAACAACGATTGGTGTTTCTAAACGGTTTTACTCATAATCAAGAGTTTTGTTGATAAAATGATTTTTTAGGACTTGTTAGATCATATTTGAAAGTTATAAGGGAGTGAAAGCCTACTTTTAGTTGGGGTCTGACCCAACTTACTTGTTAGAAAAACAACTTCGTTATTATTTAAGATGCTTAGCTAAATATTTTATTCAATTCTTTTAAAAGAACATGCCTTGTTTCTTCTATATAAATTCTTTGCATTTATTTTGGAAGCCAACCTGCGAGTCGAGGATTATATTCATTTCTAAAAGATTCATTTTCATTTACACTTTTCCTTATCAACTTCTTTAAATAAATTCTTTTGTTTATGGATTATTGTCAATGTGCTCCATACAATATCCCGATCTCCATTTGTTGGTAATGATGGTTTGAGTGTGTAAAATGGTCCATGATTATGCTACACTTTGGATTTTAAGGTGGCCGACCTAGAATTCAAAGTGGGGATGTTACACACACAAACCCGATCATACCCCAGGTGATTACTTAAGATCAGTTTCACTAATAAAAGTCATACCAATACATAAGTCATGCCTCATGTGAATAGTTTTACCAAGAACACAAACAAGTCATGACCGGTTATACTAATCACACATATTGGTCGTTCATAAGATATGCAATGAAGAACAGCCCCAATAACGCCTGGAGATTTCCTTTTCGGTTCACAACACATATCATGAACTTACTTCCTTAAAACACATGTAAAAAAATTGTTTCCTAGGATGAAATCCTCAACTCATACCCATACATAATCACAATATCATTTATACGATTATGTTGATGTCTTATATACAAAGTTTAATGGTTAAGAAATAAATCTCATATTGTATTCATTAATACTATCTCTATCTAGAGTGTTCATGCTTCGCAGTTTTATGTTTTCAATATACACGACTTGAAAGACACATTAGGGAATGAAACTGTTCAAGTCAAATATCACTAACCTCAAGTGGAAGGATGATGTTGTGGTTGTAGCTCCGTACTTCTTGACAATACTTGTAATGTCTCATCCTAATACTTTCAAGCTAACTTATACGAAGTTGACTCTAGTACATTTAAATCAAGCGACTCTTAAATGAGTTTTGGTTCACTAAAATATGACAACCAAACTTGACATACCAACGCTTGGTGGGTTCAACCGAGCTATGCTCTAACAATCTCCCCCTTTGTCAATTTTAGTGACAAAAATCTTACAATCATATGGGTAAACAAATTACAATAATTCATTACACATACGCTTGATTCCCGAATTCAACAACACAGAACCTGCATTAATTCAATCCTTAAAATTCCGTTGTTGAAATTATAATAACAAAGCTCATACTCCCCCTAAAGTTGAGATGGGTAGATTTTTAATCCACGCGTCTTTGTTATACCAATCATATGATATGTTACTCCCCCTTAGTCTGTGCTTTTCCTATTTCATTTGATAAACGTTCAAGCACCATTGTCCTCTTCCCTAGTGACACCAATCAATATAAAATTGATACCAACATCACCTGTTTACTCCACGTATATCTCCCCCTTTTTGTCACAAAAATGACAAAGAAACGAAAAAATAAAGGACAACACGAAAAGGATCTTAAAAATATCAAAATAGACTTGCAACCTGTTGAGTCAAGCACGAGGGTTCCACATACCATTTTTGATAACCAATATCAAAACCGAAACTACAAAGTAATTATGTTTTGATATATTATCATGGAAATAATTGCCCGAAGCAATTTTCCCAACTAGTATAGCAAACCAAAAATCAACTAAGCAACTTAGTTCCTTTGCTAAACCGACTGTATAAATACAAATGATTCATTCGATAAGACTAATACAAAAATAAAATCAATTTTTCTCATCAGGTTCTAATTATCCATATAACTTAAACCTTTATATTTTAAAAATGCCAAATACTAGGTTAGTTAACTAGCATTTCCTTGTTTAGGCATTCGACTAGACTTGTATAACCGAAACCTCCACATTGATAAGTCTAACTAAGATCAGAATTAACTTAGTTTATCTTATCCGGAATCGAATTGGACTAAACAAATCATCCCGTCAATATATTCGTTCGTTAAGACATAAATAATTTATACAAACCAATAAATCAACTTGCATAATTATTCACCTCAACCGGAAGCAATTGAAACAACATATAAAAAGCACCGAAATTTTGTAAGACTAAATAATTGATACTCCACAATAAAGCAAAATAGCAATTGTTTTACTTAACTGGAAGCAATTGAAATAACATAGATATTAAAGCACCGCAATTACACCAAAATTTTGTAAGCCTAAATAATTGATATCACACAACAAAGCAAGATAACAATAGTTTTACTTAACCGGGACCAATTGAATCACACATACATCCACATATTCATAATGGAATAAACACATCAATTGTACCGATAATTTTGTTTAAGAAAAAGTAATAAATATATCAAATAAAAACAGGCTTTTCTTAAACAGGAAAACAATTAACTAACAAGATTGTTACCTCAATTTCACATCCAACTTCTCCAATATGATCGCACCTTCTTCTTCCAGGGAGAATTGGTATCGAAATATCATTATGTTGTCATCCTTATGCAATAACAACAACCAACCTTTACCAGAGAAAGGTTGAAAATCGGTTTTAATAATTGCAAGCAAAAGTAGAAAACCGTCGAAACAAATATTCTTTGATGATAAACCAAAACCGATTCAACATATTGTGACTTTTTCAAATATTATTTCTATAGGAACCCCTCATGATTCTTTGATAAAGACTACCAACATGGGCTACAACTTAATACTGCTAAATCAAAAAGTCACCCAAACAATAAGGGTTCACAACATATTATGAGATCGAATATCAAGGTAATAAAACCAAAATCAAACATTTTTAGAGCATTGCTCGGTCGAACTTGCATGCGTTGCTATCTCAAGCATGTTTGTCAATGTTAGTGATCAAAATTATAAAGTCTTGATTTCTAGTCTACTAAAGCTATCTCGGATAGAAAGTGTAGTTGAGCTCAAGAACTCCATGGAAATCATCATACAAGACGAAGGACTACTCAAGGAACCAGTGGATCTTCATCTACTAAAATTTATATGGAGACTTGAACTTATCTATCACTCAAAAGTATATCTACTCTATCTCCTATCTTGAGACAAAAGTCGTATTACTATATAGACTAAGAATATACACATGTGATATTTCGAGCTGAGTATATCTCGCTTATCCATTTCTCGAAATATGTGTTGGTAAAGCTTTCTATTTAGCCAAGTTCATCTTTACCTAGTGACAAAAGTCATGTTATGTTTCAATCACTTTGGAAATCTGTTTGACGAAAACTAGTTTGTGAATAACAACTATATGATGTCCTCTGAGAATGTTTCAATGGTTGAAATGAGAGTTTAGACAATATAACCATTGGGGGATGTAAACATTGTTGTGGTAACACATATATGTATAAGTCATTAGCACTTGAACCGAAGTTTGCGAACTTTGTTGATCAAGTGAAATCGGAACTTGAGTAGTCAACCCAGTCCGCGAACTCAGTCTGTGAACATGCGCAGTTCTCGAACCCGAGAATTTCTGCTGGAGTTTATGAACTCCAACCGGTTAACTTGAGTCCGCGAACCCAGTTCGCGGACTTGAGTGGTTATGTCGAAAAACGATGTTCGTGAACTTATCTAAATTCTCTAAGGAGTGCTATTGCAAACCGTGGATTTATAGTTCATGAATCGATTCGAGTGAATCACAACGTTTTTGCTTCAATTGTGTCTTATGTAGTACATGAGATCTCATAGCAATTGAAGAACTCTCTAACTAGTTCATTTGAGTCATTTGGACTAGTTATGGTGAAGAAGAATATGGTTGATATGAAAGTTATCATTTGGATAACCATTTGGTTGACTAATATTGAACCAACAATTGTAAACGTTTGGGTACGGTTACACAAACAAAAAATCGTCAAGTACATGTGTGTATGGCAAGCTAAGTTTTCGATCTAACGGTTGAGAGATATTAGATTGTATCTAATCAGGTTTTTATCTAACGGTGAATATTGAATTCTTTGTTACTAAGCTAACATTGATTGCAAACCCTAATTTGAAAGAATATATAAGGGAGAACTCTAGAAACTGGGAAACATAATCCCCACACATTCTGTGTGATACTAGTTTGCTAAGCTAGAGTAGATTCTCCTTTAACCTTTGGTTTTCTTCTTCTAAAACTAGGTTAACGACTTAAAGACTTCATTGGGATTGTGAAGCCAGATCGATACTTCTTTTCTTGTAGTTGTGTGATCTGATCTTGATGTTTTTATCGTACGAGTACAATTGTAATAATTGGCTTGAGATTTCTATCTCCGATAGGCAAGATATAAAAGTAATCACAAACATCTTCGTCTTATCGTTTGTGATTCCACAATATCTTTTTTCGTTGCGTCGATTAAGACTATTGTGAGGTGATTGATAAAACTGAGTTGTTCTTCGGGAATATAAGTATGGTTTTATTGATTGGTTCCTGTTCACCTTGATTTATCAAAAGACATAAAAAAACTCATAGGTTTATTTGTGGTAGACGAATTTATCTATCTTGTAGACTTTTCTGTGTGAGATAGATTTGTTTATTAAAGTCTTCGACTTTGGTTCGTAGCAACTCTTGGTTGTGGGTGAGATCAGCTAAGGGAATCAAGTGTGCAGTATCCTGCTAGGATCATAGGCATAGGAGCATAATTGTACCTTGGATCAGTGTGAGATTGATTGGGGTTCAACTACAGTCCATACCAAAGTTAATTTGGAGTTGGCTAGTGTCTGTAGCGGCTTAATACAGTGTATGTTTAATCTGGACTAGGTCCCGGGGTTTTTCTGCATTTGCGGTTTCCTCGTTAACAAAATTCTGGTGTCTGTGTTATTTTTTTTTCCGCATTATATTTTTATATAATTGAAATAATACAGGTTGTGATTTGCTCAATCAATTTGAATATCCGACCTTATTGGTTTTAAATTTAAATTTATTGACACTTGGATATTGGTCTTTGGTACCATCCAAATTATCTCTCTTTGATTAGACTCGCGAATCATATTTGCTTGAGTTAATCAAATTGAGAGATTGAGATAATAACTCCTTGAGTATTTTCTATTGATTGAGTCTAGTTGATTCTCTAGAAAACAACTCGGAGTTGTCCATACAGATTGATAATCGAAATATTAGGTGTGGTTGTTAGACCCCCGCTTTTTCAATTGGTATCAGAGCCCGAATCGACTTCAACCATTCATCCCCCGTCTGGAACGGGGGGTAAGAATTCTAAACACCCGCGAATCCCCTGTCAGCGGGTTTAATGGATGATTTTGTATGCATATATGTTGTGGTCTTGAATACGGCTGCTTTAATTTCCTAGTAAAGGGCAAGGACTGGCCATACAAGATAAAGGTTCGGATTTCATCACCGTTCTCTTCTTGCCCTCCTTAGGAAAATGATACCAAACACGAACCTAAGCTTAAAATACTGACTAGAACGAGACCGATAGGGTAACGAGCTTAATAGGAAAGTCATTCGAAAAATATTGGTTACTCTTTAAGCATACTTCGAAGTTAATGATGATTTCTGTAAGTTGAATGCGTGACTGCTCCGCCTTGTAATACGGTGAGGCCTTGGGTATCAAATTTCCACGCAGCTTCCCTCACCTCTATTCAACTTACTTAAACTCGGATTGATTCCAAAGGGGTTTGCTTAAATTGTAACGAATTCCCTTTCGAAGGATTAGAATCTGGTCTAGAAATAATCTAAGTGTAGGCATCATGCTTTTTGTTTGCTACAAATCAGTAAGTTTGTTTTGGTCGAGTCATCCTTGCTTGTGTTTGTGTAGAATTCCATTGCAGTTAGGATGTCGAACTGGTATTACAATAGCCAATACAGCGAATATATGACTAATTTTCAAAATGGACATTACTTTGACCATAGTGTGAATAGTGGTTGGGAACGCTAATCTTTTGAAGGTTATGGCCCATACCATGGTGAGCCCAATTACTATCCACATGCCCACCGGTCATACGACATAAATTCCTATAATTCCTCTTCTCTAGATAAAGCACGTAAGATACTTAAGTCAACACGTAAGTTACTTGAGTCGACACATAAGTTAGCGGACACAGATAACTTAGTTATGGATGAAAGAACTATAACGGTGAGTGAAACTTCTTTAGAAGATAACCTCAGGAAGTTAGCTGAGTCAACATGTAAGTTAACTGAGTCAACACGTGAGTTCCATGAGTCAAAACATAGGTTAAAGTTAGATACGGAAGAAAGAATTGCTCGAATTTCTTTGAATTGCCAATACATTGCTTCTAAAATCATCCTTGAAAATGAGGAAAATTTCTATTTACATAATCAAAAGGACGAGGTTAGAATTGGAAGCAATACTTTAGATAAGGTTCGACTATTTTCATGTTATTATGATGATTATGGTGAGGATAGTGTTGATGAAGAATTTGAAATATGTAGGCATAGTGATCAGGAATTTGTTACTCCACCTGAGATTTACCATGATAATATTTATAGTTCAAATCCAAATAATTTTAATAATTATTCATCTATTCGAAAGGACGAGGATTTGAATGGAGATGCCACTGTTTTAGACGATGTAATTCATGATCCTTTAGCCTGCAATATGTTGGATAATTCATTATTTGATGTGCTTATAAGTGAATCGGAGGAAGTAACTATGATTAACACCATAGTTAATGAGACTTTACTAGAGACTTTCACCGATAATCCTTTATATGATTGTGATGATGGTTTAGAGGAAAGAGTTTACCCTAAGAATACTATTTTAGAGTCTAGTGAGTTAAAAACGCTAGTCTTAGAAGAAGATAAACTCGTACAGATAAGTGGGTTGATGATTGTAACTTAGAAGAATCAATTGACCATTTTCAAGAATCTGATGATCTAGAAATTAGGCAGATTATGACTAGTCTATCTAGAGACACTGAAAACTCTAAGTTTGGTGGTGATCATCACTCTCCTAGTGCCTTACCTTTAACGCTCAGAAAGTCCCCTCACTTAGGACTTGACATATGTGCCTAAACCAGTTTAAAAGATTATCTTCATACACTTTTTCCTGAACCTAGGTGTGTCCATAAATAAGTTCAGTTGTTAGAAACCCATCCTCTAGTTGATGTGGTTAACCCAGGCTACGATACCATGATTGACTTTGTTTTCCCACCAAAAATCTTCCTTCCAATTGTGGGAACATATGAATTTCAAATGTTCCAGTTATTAAGTTTTGAGACTAAACCTAATTGCTTTAGAAAATTAGGGTTGACACATTTGCCTGAGAATGACCACCACTGTGGTCAGCTATGTGAGTCAAATCTGATTGACTTAGAGGATCCCCAGTTATTCAGGTTATTGTTATGCGCTTCTAAGTTCTTTGTTGAGTATTTCCAGACTCTAGAACCTGAACATTCGGATCTAACTTATGAGGAAATGCAACCCATGAAAATATTTTATCTAGACCCAGTTATAGAACCTGAACCTGAACCACAACTGTTTGTAGTTGTCTTAAACAGGAAACTAGACAAGGGTGTGCTTTATTTGCTAATTTTCTTGGGATGTTGTAGATTCCTTTTACTTGTGATAACCCTATTTGGTTTTGGTGATCCGCAGTTATTCCGGCTGTTACTTTATGATTCTTTGAGGTGACTAATTCCTTATGATGTCTGGCTGAAGACTTTAAACTTAGCACTTCTTGGGAGGTAACCCAATATTCTAGCGACACGGTAATATCCTTCCTTATCTCTTTTGCTTCAAATAGTAACAATTTCTCCTTGTTCATGTTTTTAATTTCATCTTTAGAACATTGAGGACAATGTTAGATTTAAGTTTGGGGGTATGGGAGAAACCTTTTAGTTGCAATTTAAATAAATAAACTCCAGAGCCTAGAAATTTATGCCTATTAAGGATGGCACTAACCAATCTAAGTGGATAGAAACATTTTAGTTGTAGGATTTGAGGAACCAATCTGATTAGATGGAAACATCTAGAAGAGTCTATTCATAAAAGCACAGAGCTCAGGTGTTAAAAAAACATGATAGTTTCGCCATATCCTCGTGATGGAAACATCGAAAAATCCGGATCACTTCTTTTATTTTTCTTTTTACCATTGCTAGGGTGAAATAGACTGACTGAGAAACCAAAAAAAAAAAAAATGAGACCAGACAAAAAAAAAAAAAAAAAAGACCAGACCAGACCACTAGACCAACCGGAATAAATACAATAAACTCGACCACTGGTACCCTTGTATATGCCAGCTGAGTTGACCTAGAGTTAGGATTATCGACCACTGGTCCCCTTGTATATGCAGTGTGTTGATATTAGACCAGACCAGTATCTCAGTCAATTAGGATAGGTTCACCTTAGTCAACATCATCCACATTTTTCTCCACATCCATCTTCTTAATCCATCCATGTGATTGGTTGACTCCGGTTTATGATGTCCAGAAACTATCTGAGTAGAGCTCTGTCACTTTATATGAATTTTAGTATGCTTGAGTGCAAACTCGTGTACAACAATTAGAATTTCGCATCAGGGTACTTCCTCCTGTAGTCAATAAGTATGTCAACCAAGGAGATTCTTTAGTTCCTTCCAAGGTTATGCGTAGATAGCTAGGGTCTGGAGTAAAGGTTTTGTGGGTACACCTCTGGTAAACCCTCCGGAGACAACACTCCGCCACTAGGGCCACCTAACGGTTTAACGGCTTGCTACACGTGCTAAGTGTAGTCATTTTATTTTCTAGATTAGATTTGCTCGGGACTAGCAAATAATAAGTTTGGGGGTATTTCATAGACACATTTTGTGTCTAATTTGTCCTCAATGTTTCGTATTGTTAGTACTCATTTTCGTCCTTATTATGGTGTTTTTTGTGTTTGTAGGTATTTTTTGAAATAAATATTGTTGGAAAATTCGGCTCGAAAAGTTGCTCGGAACACCCCCCCGGAGGGCATTTGCTATTCAGACTCCCATTTTGGATAAGGGGAAACCCAATTGCTAAGGGGCACCCCCAGGGAGCCAGCTGTTATTCGCACCCCCGGTTTGGTTAGGGGGACACCACCTTTTTCATTTGAATTTCGTTTTTGGAGGGAAAGCTTTGCAGGAAACTGGCAGAATTAGGGATCACCTTTTGGACGTGATTTCATGAGACTCAATGGATGATTTTTGTTGGATGGGCTCAATTCAACTAGAAAGAGATGGTAATGTTACCTGATTCTGTTAAATTGGGATGGATAATCACAAATCGGAGAAAACAGGGTTCACGGGTTTTTGGCATAGTTCACCTGCGTATTTCCTAGAAGAGATTTGGGAGAGATTTTGTTTGATTTACTCGTTCATATTGTTTGGTAATGGTCTGTTTCAGTCAAACAGGCAAGGTACTCGTGTTAGTTTCCATAAAAAAGGGAGATTTCGTGAAACAGGGCAAGCATACTATGTGAGTTATTCTCGGGATATTCCATGTTGTATCTGCCAAGTTTTCGTGAGGATTCAGCGTGTTATTCATCTTCAGGGAGGCATGTTCAGTGATTTGGAGTGATTTAACACATTCAGGCACGTGAGACATAAAAGAATAGGGAATTATTTTCTTTACAGGCCGTGAAGAATAATATGAGTTATGACGAGATTGTTTGGAGTTATGAGGAGTTATCTTTGGTTCAAAGGTGTATAAATAGGCTTTTGGGGTCACATGAGCGATCATGGAGAGTAAGGGGGGAGTTTAGAGTATCACAGAGCCGTAAATATAGTTGCAGGAAAAAATTTCTGCTGCTGCATGAGGAGGAAGAACGAAGAACATCGACGCCAGTCGCATAGCTACAGTGTCTGTGACACTTTTTTCATATCATTTTTTGTAACAGTTCTTTGTAACAATTATAAGTGTGAAAAATCAGGTTTTATTGTTTTTCTCCCATTTCTCATCATTTGTCAACACTTTGAGCAATAAAAATGAATTTTGAGTGTGTTTCCAACCTCATGAGCTAAACCCCAACACTGGGACGACGGAGGAAGCCGAATGCCATATGTGGGTAATTTTAATTAATTCTTTTTATGACTTTTGCACTAATTAAAATTAAATTATGATTTTGATTAATTAGTTGTCATTTCATTTGATGGGTCATGCTTGTTTAATTGTTTTGATGTCCCATGCTTAGGATTTACAACTAATCTTTTGAGAATCTACCTTAGAAAAAATAAGAGTCCATGTTTTTATTTGTTGAGCGATAATTGTTAAAAGAATTAATATTTGAACTTTTTGTTATAAGTTTGGCCGAATCCTGAGTCCCGGTAAATTCTTCATCTTGTGACACATTTTGTATATATTTTATTTATTTCTAGTATTTTCGTTTATTAAGTCTGAAATTAATCTCATCAAGTCCGAGGGAACGACAACCTTACTACCACTTTCTACAACATTATTGATTCACATCGTTGAGCAGTCAACCCAGTCCGCGAACGTGCGTAGTCCGCAAACCCGAGAATTTTTGCTAGAGTTGCTGCTCGGTTTCAGTCCGCGAACTCATCCCACGAACTAACGGAAGTTCTCGAACCCGAGAATTTCTGTTGGAGTTTATGAACTCCAACCGGGTTAACTTGAGTCCGCGAACTTGAGTGGTGATGTCTAAAAACGATATTCCTGAACTTATCTAAATTATCTAAGGAATGTTATTGCAAACCGTGGCTTTATAGTTCATGAATCGATTCGAGTGAATCATATCGTTTTTGCTTCAATTGTGTCTTGTGTAGTGCATGAGATCACATAGCAATTGAACAGCTCTCTATCTAGTTCATTTGAGTCATTTGGCCTAGTTATGGTGAAGAATAATATGGTTGATATGAAAGTTATCATTTGGCTAACCATTTGGTTGACTAATATTCAACCAACTATTGTACACGTTTGGGTACGGTTACACAAACCCAAAATCGTCAACTACATGTGTGTATGGCAAGCTAAGTTTTCGGCCTACCGTTTGAAAGATATTAGCTTGTATCTAATCAGGTTTTCATCTAACGGTGAATATTGAATGCTTTGTTACTAAGATAACATTGATTGCAAACCCTGATTTGAAAGACTATATAAGGGAGAACTCTAACAACTGGGAAACCTAATCCCCACACATTATGTGTGATACTAGTTTGCTAAGCTAGAGTCGATTCTCCTTTAACCTTTGGTTTTCTTCTTCTAAAACCAGGTTAACGACTTAATGACTTCATTGGGATTGTGAAGCCAGAACGATACTACTTTTCTTGTAGTTGTGTGATCTAATCTTGCCGTTTCTATCGTACAAGTATAATTGTAATAATTGGCTTGATATTTCTATCTCCGATATGCAAGATATAAAAGTAATCACAAACATATTCGTCTCATCGTTTGTGATTCCATAATATCTTTTTTCGTTGCGTCGATTAAGACTATTGTGAGGTGATTGATAAAACTGAGCTGTTCTTCGGGAATATAAGTCTGGTTTTATTGATTGGTTCCTGTTTACCTTGATTTATCAAAATACGGAACAAAACTCATAGGTTTATTCGTGGGAGACGAATTTATCTATCATGTAGACTTTTCTATGTGAGACAGATTTGTTTATTAAAATCTTCGACTTTGGGTCGTAGAAACTCTTGGTTGTGGGTGAGATCAGCTAAGGGAATCAAGTGCGCAGTATCCTGCTAGGATCAGAGGCATAAGAGCATAACTGTACCTTGGATCAGTGTGAGATTGATTGGGGTTCAACTACAGTCCAGGCCGAAGTTAATTTGGAGTAGGATAGTGTCTGTATCGGCTTAATATAGTGTATGTTTAATCTGGACTAGGTCCCGGGGTTTTTCTGGATTTGCATTTTCCTCATTAACAAAATTCTGGTGTCTGTGTTATTTCTTTTCCGCATTATATTTTTATATAATTGAAATAATACAGGTTGTGCGTTGCTCAATCAACTAGAATATCCGACTTTATTGGTTTTTGATTTAAATTGATTGGCACTTGGATATTGGTCTTTGGTACCATCCAAGTTATCTCTCTTTCATTAGACTCACGAATCATATTTGCTTGAGTAAATCAAATTGAGAGATTGAGATAATAACACCTTGAGTATTTTCTATTGATTGAGTCTAGTTGATTCTCTAGAAAACAACTCGGAAGTTGTCTATACAGATTGCTAATCAAAATATTGGGTATGGTTTTAAGACCCCCACTTTTTCAAACATCCCATAAACATCCATAGAAAATAATAAAGCATTCAAGCACATGCTATGTAAATCAAAAACTATCACAAGAAAAATTATAAATCAAATAACTTTATTCATAATAGACTTATACAATCAATGAAAGAAATAAAAAATTGATGTCTATTTTTCTAGATTAAGTATTACAGCATATATATTAATCTCTATTGGTGCTCTTTTTATTCACTGATGTTTCTTCAGTGTTTTGAATCTTGAGTCTTCTCTTTTCGTTCAGATGATTGAGTCTTTGTTTCAGCAGATTCAATTCCACAATTGACTTCAAGTGATTTGACTCAAGGAGTTTCTCATTCGCTACTGCAGATTCCAAAAGCTCACGAGCGACTTCAAAGTCTCTCATTAATATAAGCATAAGCTCAAAAGAAATGTGATTCTTTTTATGTTCATCAGAGAAGTAGCACTTAAACTCAACCAGAAAGATTTCAAGTTTTTGAAGTTTAGATTCAATATCAATATTATTTCCACCCATATTTGACCGTGGAGAACATAGCGAAATCGGTTCAAAAGATGGCTTATAAAAGAATTCAAACTTGGTGTCCAAGAATGAGAACCTAAATACGGTATTTTTATTTGTGAATATTCACATGCTTTCGGAAACAACAAGAGAATTTCCGAACATATCCTAAGAGTTCCGAAAGAAGTATTTTCGAACATTACTCATAGACTTTCCAAGGATCGAGGGTATTTTTCCAGAAATAGAAAAACACTTTATATTTTTATGAGTATAGAATTATACTATCTTCATTTTCTCGTGATCCTTTTAAGAACTTCCCCCTTTTTATTTGAATAGAGCACCTTTTGGGGAAATTATGAATACCAACATCAGTTGTTGGTGTGACCTAGTGATAGCTCTGGATTCATGGAATCATGATATTTTTTAATATCTTTATCTTTCGGATTCTTCTAAGGATAAACTTCTTTCACAGAGTCATAGCTAAGATGATCTGATTTGACAGAATGATCAGTTCGATGAACCAAAACATAAGTGTGACTTGAAGTTTTGCGAGATGTGAAATAATCAGAACTCTTGAGTAGATCAACAACAAAACAACAAGATCTGAAATCAATTATTTTTGTATGCATGCGTTGATCTTTTTCTCTGTTTGACGGATAATCATTGTCAGACAATGTTGATCGGATACTAGTCAAAGGATTAACCCTTAAAACATATTCATCTTGATTCTTACAGATGGCTAGACTATTATAATCAGGAACTTTTATATTAGTTAAGAGATTCTGGAGATTAGAATCACATATCCTTGTTTTAACTAATATATCTCTTTTGGCTAGAACAATTTCAAGTCTTTTAGATTCAGCATCTTCATGAATGAAGGATTCTCTGACGACCTTTTCGGCAGATGGATAATTTTAGAGCACTGCTCGGTCAAACTTGCATGCGTTGCAATATCAAGCATGTTTGTCAATCTTAGTGATCAAAACTATATAGTCTTGATTTATAGTCTACTATAGCTAAGGTCTCGTACTAGGATAGAAAGTGTAGTTGAGCTCAAGAACTCCATGGCGATCATAATACAAGACGAAGGACTACTCAAGGAACCAGTGGATCTTCATCGACTAAAAGGTATGTGGAGACTTGAACTTATCTATCACTCAAAAGTCTATCTACTCTATCTCCTATCTTGGGACAAAAGTCATTTTACTATATAGACTAAAGATATGCACATGTGACATTTCGAGATGAGTATATCTCGCTTATCTATTTCTCGAAATGTGTGTTGGTAAAGCTTTCACTTTAGCCAAGTTCATCTTTCCCTAGTGACGAAAGTCATGTTATGTTTCAATCACTTTGGAAATCGCTCTGAAGAAAACTAGTTCGTGAAAACAGCTATATGACGTCCTCTGAGAATGTTTCAATGATTAAAAATGAGAGTTTAGACTATATAACCATTGGGGGATATAAACATTATTGTGGCAACACATATATGTATAAGTCCTTAACACTTGAACCGAAGTTTGCGAACTTTGTTGATCAAGTGGAACCGGAACGTGAGCAGCAACTCAGTCTGCGAACTCAGTCCGCGAACCAATCCGCGAACTGGCGTAAGTTCTCGAACCCGAGAATATTTGCTGAAGTTGAAGCTCAGGTGCAGTCCACAAACCCAGTCCTCTAACTGACAGAAGTTCTCATCCCGAGAAATTCTGCTAGAGTTTATTAACTTCAATCGGTTAGCTTGAGTCCGCGAACTCAAGAGGTTATTTCTGAAAACGTTGTTCATGAACTTATTCTTAAATTACTAAGGGATGCTTTTGCAAACCGTGGCTTTGTAGTTCATGATTAATGATTCGAGTGAATCACATCATTTTTGATTCAATTGTGTCTCTTGTAGTACTTGAGATCTCATAGCAATTGAACAACTCTCTAACTAATTCATTTGAGTCATTTGGACTAGTTATGGTGAAGAAGAATATGGTTGATATGAAAGTTATCATTTGGCTAACCATTTGGTTGACTAATATTGAACCAACCATTGTACACGTTTGGGTACGGTTACACAAACCCAAAAATGTCAAGTACATGTGTGTATGGAAAGCTAAGTTTTTGATCTAACGGTTGAGAGATATTAGCTTGTATCTAATCAGGTTTTCATCTAACGGTGAATATTGAATGCTTTGTTAGTAATCTAACATTGATTGCAAACCCTGATTTGAAAGACTATATAAGGGGATGATCGCTGTCGTATGCGTCAAAAATAATTTACACTTTCTTACTACTCAAAATATAAATATATCAAGGGCAATAAAGGATCGATCCCACAGAGAGGTCTAGGTTGTCTCGTTGTTTCGGTTTCCTATAAATAACACCGGGAGTTTTCTGATTTTTATGCAAGTAATAAAAGTAAAAGAAAATAAAGAACTAAACAAACAAATCAAGGTAATGAGAATATTGGGTAAAGATTTCATCTTCAATTGTAAACAAGTATTGAATGTATGATTAGAATTCCTATTTAATCTCGCTATTATCAAAAGCCCTAGAATACCTTATTGCAAGAATACTCCTTAAATTTCCAAAGTCACCAACACACACATTAGAGCTGCGTATGTGAATTCTACCTAAAGAATAACCTAACGCCTTGCGCTAATTAAGTTCAATTCCTAGGAGCATTAAATTCCAGAAATAGGCTAATCAATGCAACTATCACACATTGCGCATGACAATTCAGACAAAGGTCAAAGTATACATATGATTACAGGAGTGTATCACTACAAACCGTAATCATATCATGCTACTCGTATTCAAGGTTATCGCTCGATGAAAACCCTAAAATAGCTATAGATATGGATGCATGTTCAATCAATTCTAGACTCAACTAAACAAACATTCAATCATATTGCAATACATCAATCATGCAATCATTATAATCAGTAAAAAGTGAACGATGGTATTGAGAGAAAACTAACTCATAAATATCAAAACTTGTTTTCCAAAATCCAACTACATCTTTAACCAATAATAAAAACTTAGTTACTCATGGCATAGGAGTTCATAACAAGAAGGAAAAGAAAACCTATCATGTTTCTAAACCCTAGAACACAAAAGTAGAGATAAGATATGATATTAGATAAAATATATAGAGAAAAAGTTCTATTTATATGCCTCTCCCAAAAGGATACCCAAAAGTAGGTCAAGTTCTCAAAATCGTCCACCAAGCCCATGTGTGAAAAATATGTTTCTGGAAATTTTGGGTCCAAAACTAGTCGCCTGAATTGCTGACGTCATCACCGGAATCCGGTCGTCGGAAAAATGTCTCAGGCCACTTAGCCATCAGAATCTATCACCAGGAATATTGTATACTTCCAGTACCTCAACTCTCATTCTCTTTAATTTATACATTCACAAAAACCGACTACCCCAACTTCTTCTTTCTTGCGAAAACGCACCCAAAAGCATGCCATGTAGCTCATATATCCGGCCGTCGACTCTTGCATCCGAATCAAACCCCCTTCGCGATTCATTGAAATATTGCGATTCATGCTTCATGTTCTTAAATCTGACAACCAGAACTAGTATCACCGGCGCGCCATTTTCGCTCGCTTTTCGCACTGTTTTCGCAGCTTCAAAATCCATTCCCTGCAATTTCGAACTTCAGTTTCCTTCACAAACAAACCTATTATCTCTGCATTCCACCGGCATGCTCAAACCCATTTCTAGTCCACAGATTAGCACCACAAAACTGTGATTTTATTTGATTCTAACTAGTACCCAATGTCAGTTCCTTCCCAGCTTGGAATTCCATGTGTTAAGCCTTCAGTATCCTCTTGGTTCAGTCATCATCAGCAAGCATTTCTGTGTAGCATGACTTCTGCCGCGACCTGCAACCAAAATCTTCATAAACTCCAACCAAGGGAAACCTTCAGTACTCAACCAATGCATTAAGTTGCTGCTCCAATTCATTTCTCACAGATTCACAGCTTCTCAACTCCCATCTCAGTTTCACACCGACACCTCCAGGCCATGAACTCCTCCATATATTCCTTGCGGCGATAAAATCATACCGACGCAGCATTTCTCTATGCCTGCACCTCAGTTCAGCTGCAAACCTGCAACTTCATTTCATAGCAAACACATCCCATCACAACTTCAGTCCCTGCAACAACTGCAAAACATCTTACTTCCTTGCCACTCCCACTTCTCTTGTAGCCTGTTATCCAAACTCTTGTCATAGGTTCGCCACTGCAATGCTCTCCTGTTCCTAACACAGTTACCAATTCTAGACCTTTAGTAACACAACAACCTACTTCCCAGTATGACAACACCACAAAGCAGCGGCAACAGCTTAGCTTCTCGGCATCTGTAGCTCCCTTTCAAACTCCACCAGCCCATGATAAGAGAACCACATATGCCTTCAACCTAACATACATTTAACTCCTCCATGCTCTTAACTTCAGCTACCAAATCTCTACTGCCACAGCCAATTCCAGAACCTGTAATGCATAGCTTCATTGCATCTATTCATCCACACTCCCATTTCATCTCAATCTCACCATTACATTGCCACAAGAAACTACATCACTTCAGTAGCACCAACCAAACTCACAGATTCCTATAATTGCTACTCAATTCTTCCTCCATCCACTATCTCAGTCATACCACCTACACCTCATTCTTCTTTCATAATTCAAGCTCAAATCAATCCCATCCATGATGGCCATTCAAGCTCACATTCCACCTAACTGAAACTTCCATTCTATAGCCTCCTCATTCTCAGATCTTGCACAACCATCACCTTGTTCAGGCCACTTACCATTTCAGCTTACTGACCATCACTGGCACAACACTCTCTTCACCACTTACACCAGTTTGAACTGAAACACCCTAGGCATTCATCTAATTAGTGCAAGTTCAGTTCCACCTCCCTTGAGATGCACTCTTCTTTGATTTCTATCATCAATTAGAACAACACCCATTAGACCCATTTCTTCCATCTCCAAGAACAGCACATCATCTGCATCTCTCACAGATCAAACCCATTATCTCATAGAAGCATAATCTTCAAACTCTGATCAAAACCCACTTCAATTCTCGAGCCATACTTCTTCACAGAGCTTCAATTTCTCCATTAATTCTTCAACATCGCCACCAAAAAACTCTGATTTCTGAAATTAGAAGTATGTTCTTTTTCTCGATTCACATATCCCCCATGAACATCAACTCTCAACTCCTCTTTTTTAATTCAGATTCAACCAAAAACCCATCTGCTCTTCTCGATTCTATTCACATAGACAAAACCCTAGCTAGTTCCACCATCAATTTCATCTCTCTTGCTGCCCATTCGAAATTCACCTCTGAATCTTACATCAAACAGCTGCTCCTCTTCGAGAAAGACGAACCAACCTCCATTTCGATCTTGATTTCAGATGCAGCAGCTGTTGTCTGATTTTGTTTCTCAATTTCTGTTTCAGGGACATGGATGAATGGGAGGAAATGATTGATAGAAGATTCCTCTCCTCGATCTAGGGTTGGGGTTGAATGAGTACACCCAAGGATATTTGCACCCACTCATGAATGATAAAGGGTACCTTGAATGGCAGCCCCTTAACCACCGTTGGTCTCTTTTTAGCACTTCTATGAGAGAGTTTCCCCTTAGCCTTGACTGGGCTCCAGACAGTGTTCGCCTATGAAATGACGACTTTGTCCTTTTCGCTCTAAATGAGTAGTTTCTCCTTATTTTGCTCCAAACGACTCCAAAGACCCTAATAACTCAAATTCACACATAAGATACATAATTTACACGAAAAAATAGCAAAGAAAGCATAAATACTAAATATAAAATAAGGTGTTTTAGACACCTATCAAATTCCCCCACACTTAGACTTTGCTAGTCCTCGAGCAAGTCAAACAAAAATAATTCTAAAACATACATGCAACTCCGTTTCATCGAGGCTACGGTCACTTTTAGCATAAATAACAAGCCTTTAAACCCCTAGGTGTCCCTAGTGGACGAGTTATAGTCTCGTGAAGGTTTACAAGAGGTCTGCCTACAAAACCTATATTTCCAACTCCGTCTATTTGTGACAAATCAATGAACTAATCCACAATGACTACAGGAGGAGGTACCTTGTGCAAATTCAATTCATATATTAGTAACTAAACTCTAGTTAGATAGTCGAACAAGCCACAATACTCGGAAACTAACAAACCACAATCACAATGAAAAGATTAAGAAGATGGATATAGATGTAGATGTTGGCGAATGTTCACAAGTGATCGATGTTTCCCATATCTATCTGAAGGTCACTACCAAGATGAACCTATGCATCCTATTGGATTGAGCTACTTGGCTGAATTCTACATCCACTCATTGGCATATACAAGGGAACCAGGAGTGACTTTATTCAACCAATATAATACTTTCTTTTCTTTTTCTTTTTCATTTTTTTTTTTCATTTTTTTTTTCATAGACATCATGATTAGATATTTTGGATCCAAGCGCATGCTTCTTGTCAGCAAGTACATGATAGTTGCCTTGGATCCTGCATTCCACGCTTGTTTAGGCGACGGAGACATGGACAACGTTTCACACATACTGCTATCCAAGTGTCTTTTTATTCCGTTTGGTCTAATTGGTCGGTCTTTTTTTTTCCTTTTTCCTTTTTTTTTTCTAGTAACTCAATCACTCTATTTCATCCTAGCAGTAATAACACGTAGATGTTTAGTGACCCACCAAAGCACTTAGAGAACAATAGATAAATATGGAAAAATAAAAATAGAACGTGATATGGTGATATTCCGAGATATGGTAACAACTATCATATTATTTGTAATTTCTGAGCTATGTTCATCCCTTTTAGTTAATGGTTTCCTCAACTCCTGCAATCAAAATGGTTCCATCCACTAATGGTGTCATCCTAAAGGCACAAGTTTCTAGATTTCGGAGTTTAAAAAGCAAAATTTTTTTATTTTTTTTAAAAACAAGGGAAACTAACAAGGCTAAAAACTCTATATGAGAACACTCCCCCACAATTAAACTTTACATTCTCCTCAATGTAAAATTTAGTCATTCAAAGTAAAGTTCAAGATGGGAAATTCATAACATGATATATATACACAATATGAAAATAAAATGCATGATAAAACTCATTACTCCAACTCATAGTTATTTCTGAACAATAGAGAATAAACACTAAACAAGATATTTAGTTGGCATCTAATCTCAACTCAGCCAATATATACACCTCAACGCCAAGAAAAAATGCCATCTACTTAGAAAGGCTAGTGCTTATTCTAGATTGTTCAAATATCTCTAAAAGTTGGAGTTTTGATATGCAAATATACAAAATAAGAAAATAAAGATAAAAGACTTACAAAAACAAAAAAAAAAAGATAGATAGATAGATAGATACACAAAACCAGTGGGTTTCCTCCCATTAGCGCTTGTTTTAAAGTCGTCAGCCCGACTTGCAAGACAAATTCCCCATACACCAATAATCGGAAAAGTTGGGGATCCACCCATAGTAATTTTTTTGCAAACACTAGCTTCACACAAATATTAGTACAAAAAAACATAATTGAAGCTATTAACCGATAAAAGTTTCCCCCACACTTATTCTTGTCCACACTTGGAAGTGTATAAAGAATATAGGAGTCGGGTACTTCCACGGTTTCTTGTTCACTAACCTGCATAGTATGAGAATCAAATATCTCTAATGGCGGATATCGAGAAACAAAGTCATTCAACAATGTTTTCGAAGCACATACATTCAAACCAATAAGAGGTAAAGGAGAAGAAACAATAGGCAAAGGGTTAGACAAACCTTGCACAATCTCTTGTATTACGGAATCCTCTTCATCCTTGAAAAACTCAAGTGAATTATTCACCTCTTGTATATCGTGGTCCTCTATTAAACCTTGCAACCATTTTTCGTCCGTTTCTGCCTTAACCAAAGTCTCGACATTAACATCATCGTTACAATCATATGCAAGCTCAATTGGGTCTTCCATAATATTGGTCATAACGGTCACATTCTCAACATACTCCTCTTTGTTGTAAGGCACATACTCCCTTGCGGATCCAAATTTCACTATAAGGAACTTTTTTAGAACACTCAAAAATGCTTCATCCTCAAGCTCCACCCTTTGAATAGGCTCTTGATCATTATTAAGATCAATGCTTGAGCAAGCTGCACTAGTGTCATCATATTCCTCTTCGTCTTCATCTTGATCCCAAAAAGATTCCATTGTACACTCCTCGTTGTTGTCACCATGAATTGTTTCAAGTAATGTATCATAATCACCGTCACTTTCATAGTTAACATAAGGTTTGTCGTCGCTGAATTTAGTGTTGCTAAACTCTAACTCATCCTTTTGAATAGGCGAATGATCATTATTAAGATCAAGAGTTGAGTTAGCTACACAATTATCAACGAAAGTGCCCAAGGATTGGACTTTTTCAACATTAGCATCAATCAAATATTCATTACAAACTATAGGCACATTAGAATTATTCATACCTTCCTTACATTGATCAATGCCTCTTCGCAAGTTAGCAATACCTTCACGAAGTTCTTGGAGTTGCTCGTCTCTAGTCTCTTTAGCTTTTTGAAACTCTTGTCGTACAAAGTTGGAAAAGTTGTCTAACAAGTTAGAGACTTGTTTTTCACGAGCATAAGAATCCTCCCATCCTTGTGGTTGTTCACACCCATACCCGCCATAAGGTTGTTGAGGAAAACCATAAGGTTCAATGGAATATTGGTCATAACCAATAAATTGGTTTTGATTATACCCCTGGAATGGTTGGAAGTTGTCATGTTGTTGAGGTTATTGGAAACCGTATCCATTGTTCCAATATGCTCCATCCATGAGAAATAAGTACCTGAAATACGATTCTCAAAACAAGGTTAAAACCCAGAAAATAAGAAAACTAAAAAAAAAAAAAAAATAAGAAACCAAAAACAAGTGACAACCGTTGCCTCCCCGGCAACGGCGCCAAAATTTGATCGCTGTCGTATGCGTCAAAAATAATTTACACTTTATTACTACTCAAAATATAAATATAGCAAGGGCAAGAAAGGATCGATCCCACAGAGAGGTCTAGGTTGTCTCGTTGTTTCGGTTTCCTATAAGTAACACCGGGAGTTTTCTGATTTTTATGCAAGTAATAAAAGTAAAAGCAAATAAAGAACTAAACAAACAAATCAAGGTAATGAGAATATTGGGTAAAGATTTCATCTTCAATTGTAAACAAGTATTGAATGTATGATTAGAATTCCTATTTAATCTCTCTATCATCAAAATCCCTGGAATACCTTATTGCAAGAATACTCCTTAAATTTCCAAAGTCACCAACACACACATTAGAGCTGCGTATGTGAATTCTACCTAAAGAATAACCTAACGCCTTGTGCTAATTAAGTTCAATTCCTAGGAGCATTAAATTCCAGAAATAGGCTAATCAATGCAACTATCACACATTGCGCATGAAAATTCGGACAAAGGTCAAAGTCTACATATGATTACAGGAGTGTATCGCTACAAACCGTAATCATATCATGCTACTCGTATTCAAGGTTATCGCTCGATAAAAACCCTAAAATAGCTATAGATATGGATGCATGATCAATCAATTCTAGACTCAACTAAACAAACATTCAATCATATTGCAATACATCAATCATGCAATCATTATAATCAGTAGAAAGTGAGCGATGGTATTGAGAGAAAACTAACTCATAAAGATCAAAACTTGTTTTCCAAAATCCAACTATATCTTTAACCAATAATAAAAACTTAGTTACTCATGGCATAGGAGTTCATAACAAGAAGGAAGAGAAAACCTATCATGTTTCTAAACCCTAGAACACAAAAGTAGAGATAAGATATGATATTAGATAAAAGATATAGAGAAAAAGTTCTATTTATATGCCTCTCCCAAAAGGATACCCAAAAGTAGGTCAAGTTCTCAAAATCCATCTCAAAATCGTCCACCAAGCCCATGTGTGAAAAATATGTTTCTGGAAATTTTGGGTCCAAAACTAGTCGCCTGAATTGTTGACGTCATCGCCAGAATCCGGTCACCGTCGCCGGAATCCGGTTGTCGGAAAAATGTCTTATGCCACTTAGCCATCGGAATCTATCACCAGGCCAACTGTATACTTCCAGTACCTCAACTCTCTTATTCTTTAATTTATACATTCACAAAAACCAACTAACCCAACTTCTTCTTTCTTGCGAAAACGCACCCAAAAGCATGCCATGTAGCTCATATATCCGGCCGTCGACTCTTGCATCCGACTCGAACCCCCTTCGCAATTCATTGAAATATTGCGATTCATGCTTCAAGTTCTGAAATCCGACAACCGGAACTAGTATCACCGGCGCGCCATTTTCGCTCGATTTTCGCACTGTTTTGGCAGCTTCAAAATCCATTCCCTGCAGTTTCGAACTTCAGTTTACTTCACAAACAAACCCATTATCTCTGCATTCCACCAGTATGCTCAAACCCAGTTCTAGTCAACAGATTAGCACCACAAAAATGTGATTTTATTAGCTTCTAACTAGTACCCAATGTCAGTTCCTTCCCAGCTTGGAATTCCCTGTGTTAAGCCTTCAGTATCCTCTTGGTTCAGTCATCATCAGCAAGCATTTATGTGTAGCATGACTTCTGCCGCGACCTGCAACCAAAATCTTCATAAACTCCAACCAAGGGATACCATAAGTGCTCAACCAATGCACTATGTTGCTGCCCCAATTCATTTCTCACAGATTCACAGCTTCTCGACTCCCATCTCAGTTTCACACCGACACCTCCAGGCCACGAACTCCTCCATATATTCCTTGCGGCGATAAAATCATACCGACGCAGTACTTCTCTATGCCTGCACCTCAGTTCAGCTGCAAACCTGCAACTGCATTTCATAGAAAACACAGCCCATCACAACTTCAGTCCCTGCAACAACTGCAAAACAGCTTACTTCCTTGCCACTCCCACTTCTCTTGTAGCCTGTTATCCAAACTCTTGTCATTGGTTCGCCACTGCAATGCTCTCATGTTCCTAACAAAGTTACCAATTCTTGGCCTTTAGTAACAAAACAACCTACTTCCCAATATGACAACACCATAAAGCAGCGGCAACAACTTAGCTTCTCGGCATCTGTAGCTCCCTTGCAAACTCCACCAGCCCATGACAAGAGCACCACCTGTGCCTTCAACCTAATATACATTTAAATCCTCCATTCTCTTAACTTCAGCTACCAAAGCTCTACTGCCACAGCCAATTCCAGAACCTGTAATGCATAGCTTCATTGCAGATGTTCATCCACACTCCCAGTTCAGCTCAATCTCACCATTACATTGCCACAAGAAACTGCATCACTTCAGTAGCACCAACCAAACTCACAGATTCCTACAATTGCTACTCAATTCTTCCTCCATCCAATGTCTCAGTCATACCACCTACACCTCATTCTTCTTTCACAATTCAAGCTCAAATCAATCCCAGCCATGATGGCCATTCAAGCTCACATTCCACCTAACTGCAACTTCCATTCTATAACCTCCTCTTTCTCATCTCTTGCACATCCATCACCTTGTTCAGGCCACTTACCATTTCAGCTTACTGACCATCACTGGAACAACACTCTCTTCACCACTTACACCATTTTGAACTGAAACACCCTAGGCATTCATCTAATTAGTGCAAGTTCAGTTCCACCTCCCTTGACCTGCACTCTTCTTTGATTTCTATCATCAATTAGAACAACACCTATTAGACCCATTTCTTCCATCTCCAAGAACAGCACAACATCTGCATCTCTCACAGATCAAACCCATTATCTCATAGAAGCATAATCTTCAAACTCTGATCAAAACCCACTTCAATTCTCGAGCCATACTTCTTCACAGAGCTTTAATTTCTCCATTAATTCTTCAACATCGCCACTAACAAATCCCGTCTCTGATTTCTGAAATTAGAAGTATGTTCTTCTTCTCGATTCAAACATCCCCCATGAACATCATCTCTCAACTCCTCTTTTCTAATTCAGATTCAACCAAAAACCCATCTGCTCTTCTCGATTCTATTCACATAGACAAAACCCTAGCTAGTTCCACCATCAATTTCATCTCTCTTGCTGCCCATTCGAAATTCACCTCTGAATCTTACATCAAACAGCTGCTCCTCTTTGAGAAAGACGAACCAACTTCCATTTCGATCTTGATTTCATATGCAGCAGCTGTTGTCTGATTTTGTTTCTCAATTTCTGTTTTAGGGACATGGATGAATGAGAGGAAATGATTGATAGAAGATTCCTCTCCTCGATCTAGGGTTGGGGTTGAATGAGTACACCCCAGGATATTTGCACCCACTCGTGAATGATAAGGGGTACCTTGAATGGCAGCCCCTTAACCACCGTTGGTCTCTTTTTAGCACTTCTATGAGAGAGTTGCCCCTTAACCTTGATTGGGCTCCAGATAGTGTTCGCCTATGAAATGACGACTTTGTCTTTTTCGCTCTAAATGAGTAGTTTCTCCTTCTTTTGCTCCAAACGACTCCAAAGCCCCTAATAACTCAAATTCACACATAAGATACATAATTCACACGAAAAAATAGCAAAGAAAGCATAAATACTAAATATAAAATAAGGTGTTTTATACACCTATCAGGGGAACTCTAGCTAATGGAAAAACTAATCCCCACACACCTTTCTTGTGTGATACTAGTTTTCTCTAAGCTAGTGTCGATCTCCATTAACCCTTGAGTTTTCTCTCTAAATTCGGTTTAACGACTTAAAGACTTCATTGGGATTGTGAAGCCATACCGATACTACTTATCTTGTAGTTGTGTGATCTAATCTTGCTATTTCTATCGTATGAGTACAATTTTAATAATTGGATTGAGATTTATATCTCCGATAGGCAAGATAAAAGTAGTCACAAACATCTTCGTCTCATTGTTTGTGATTCCTCAATAATCTTCTTCGCTGCGTTGATTAAGTTTATTATGAGGTGATTGATGTTACTGAGCTTTTTTTCGGGAATATAAGTATGGTTTTATCGATTGGTTCCTGTTCACCTTGATTTATCAAAAGACGGAACAAAACTCATAGGTTTGTTCGCGGGAGACAAATTTATCTATTACATGTAGACATTTCTGTGTGAGACAGATTTTTTTGCTAAAGTCTTCGACTTTGGGTCGTAGCAACCCTTGGTTGTGGGTGAGATCAGCTAAAGGAATCAAGTGCGCAATATCCTGCTGGGATCAGAGGCGTAGGAGCATAATTGTACCTTGGATCAGTGTGAGATTGGTTGGGGTTCAACTACAGTCTAGACCGAAGTTAATTTGGAGTAAGCTAGTGTCTGTAGCGGCTTAATACAATGTATGTTTAATCTGGACTAGGTCCCGGGGTTTTTCTGCATTTGCGGTTTCCTCGTTAACAAAATTATGGTGTCTGTGTTATTTCTTTTCCGCATTATAGTTTTATATAATTGAAATAATACAGGTTGTGCGTTGTTCAATTAATTAGAATATCCGACCTTATTGGTTGTTGATTTAAATCAATTGACACTTGGATAATTGTCTTTGGTACCATCCAAGTTATCTCTCTTTGATTAGGCTCGCGAATCATATTTGCTTGAGTAAATCAAATCGAGAGATTGAGATAATAACTCCTTGAGTATTTTCTATTGATTGAGTCTTGTTGGTTCTCTAGAAAACAACTCGGAGTTGTCCATACAGATTGCTAATCGAAATATTGGGTGAGGTTGTTAGACCCCCGAATTTTTAGATAATATACATTATCCTTTATAATATATTTTTCAGCAAGCTTTCTGAAAAATTTAATCTCAACACTGTCATCTGAATATGACTTATTTGTCAGAACAATTTTTTTTCTTATTAACTCATCGTAGTTATATTCTCTGAGTTGTGTTCAACTAGTGAACTAACTGTCCAAGGTTGTATATCATACTTTGAAAACAAACATCCTTTGTGAAGTATATCATCTTCTTGATCTACGTTAACTGAATCAGACATGGATTCAATATCTTATCGGATGGATCGCACCAAACACAGATTGTTAGATCTTTTCATGTTTTTCTGCTCTGATACTAATTGAAAAGGCGAGGGTACCCAAATATACCTCAAGCTATAACTTTTCCTTCCTATAAGTCCATTATCCGAAAGTAATTGTCTATAGACAGAGTCGAGACAATACAACAAATCGGTTCACACTTCGAGTGATTGTCTATGGATACGAGATCGAGACAATACAACAACGAAGTGTGTTTACTTGATACAAAGGTTCAGACTTAACCAAACTCAATAGGATTGCATATCAAGTAAATAGGAATTAACGCTTGTGCAATTTACTGTAATTATAATAAAACAATTATAATGCGGAAATATAAAGTAAATGACACAGCATGATTTTGTTGACGAGGAAACCACAAATGAAGAAAAACATCGGGACCTAGTCCAGAATTGAATACTCTCAGGATTAAGTTGCTATACAAAATAAACCAACTTCGTATATAGTTCACCTAGATCCGTCTGTATTCCCACGCCTCCAACCTATAAACAAGTCACTTACTTGGACCAATTCCTTTGGTTCGTATTCCAAACAGTAAAGGAACAACAAATCTGTTTGGTATCAACTCTCTTCAACCAAGTGATATGAGTTGCACAAAGGCTCTTCTGTTTATCTTAATATAAACTCCTTTGCCAGGTTCTAAGATCTATCTTATGTTCAATCATCAAAAGGTAATCGTTAAGATTTTACTATCAATACCTCTAATCCCAAGGAAATGTATTGATGCAGATCTTCTCAACTATTCTATCAAAATACCACAAGGATAGATCGATTATAGTTGGAACCTCTATTACAGAAACAAGTATTGTTCACACCAAAGATTATATAACCAAGTCAAAAAATCTTTTATCTCTTCTTTGTCTTCAAATCTTCTTAGATCTTCAATAAACACCTGCACACAACTACTTGAATCTCTTGTGATCAATCACACACAGAACGGATTATGTTAATAATGGATTATCACAAGATCGTCTTTAGATCTAACAACAGTCTAAAGATCCCTATCGAAACCTTGAACTAGTTTGAGTAAATCTTATATCAGAAGAAAAGATTCTCAAGCATAAACAAACTAGGTGCATCAAAGTTCAACCACCGTTAGTAAATCAAATCAATATGAAAACTAAAGATAAACCGAAATTATCTAGTTTCCCACCAACGGTACACACAAGAGCTTCTCAATCCCAAAGAAGAGTTTAAATTGAGCGTCCGTAAGAGATTTCTCCTAATTAGGTTATTATCCTCTTCGAATAGGAGGCTTCACCAGTAACAGTACAACAGAGGAAGTTTACTGTCACGAAGGATTAATTTTCTAAATGCAAACTCAAAGTATTTATAGACAAGGAAGTTTGGACACCAAGGAATTTCCAAAACCGAAAATATTCTCAAGATATACAATATTATTCCAAATTCGGTTTTCATAATTCCTGAGAATGCACTTTCCAAATTTATGATCGAAATATCCTAGGAAAATCTTTAACTAGCAAATGCACATTACGAATTCTTATTTTCCATATATAATTAAAAACCTTAATTAAAAGATTCTTAACTTATTTAAATTCGATCTTGGAATTTACTTCCTTCTTAGCTGTTAAGGAATATCTTTGAACAATAAAAGATACACATTAATGCACGTGTTCAAAGTATGTCGACATCTTTCCTCTTATAAGTCATTTTTCATACTTACTCACTTGAAACAGATTTACCACACTTCCAAACAAGTTTAGAATTGGTTCATCTGACTTTCAAGAACTATGTGATTGATCAAGAAACACTCAATCACAAGTCATGGGTGTAACGGTTCTGCCAAAACAAGTTTCGGTTCTACCTTCATGTGAGTACTGTGCATAGTCACACTAGCTTACCAAATTTTCGGTTGACTAGGTACTAGGATCGGTTCCCCACATATATTTGGTATCTAACTTATATGTGTTTCACATGTCTATAGGATCAGTTCCCCTTTGCCTAAAAATGTGTTTCACATGTTCATAGGATCGGTTCCCCTTTCTACTATAAACCTTGTTGCACCTCATACAAGGATCGGTTCCCCTTGTGATGTACTGCACCTCTTACTAGGATCGATTCCCCTCTCCCAAATTTGGCAGACACACAAACCCGATCATACCCCAGGTGATTAGTTAAGATCTGTTTCACTAATAAAAGTCATACCAATACATAAGTCAGGCCTCATGTGAATATTTTTACCAAGAACACAAACAAGTCATGAGCGGTTATACTTATCACACATATTGGTCGTTCATAAGATATACAATGAAGAACAACCCCAATAACGCCTGGCGATTTACTTTTCGGTTCACAACACATATCATGAACTTACTTCCTTAAAACACATGTAAAAATATTGTTTCCTAGGATGAAATCCTCACCTCATACCCATACATAATCATAATAACATTCATACGATTATGTTGATATCTTATATACAAAGTTTAATGGTTAAGCAATAAACCTCATATTGTATTCCTTAATACTATGCCTATCTAGAGTGTTCATGCTTCCTAGTTTTATGTTTTCAATATGCACGACTTGAAAGATACGTTAGGGAATGAAACAGTTCAAGTCAAATATCACTAACCTCAAGTAGGAGGATGATGTTGTGGTTGTAGCTCCGTACTTCTTCACTTCTTCAAGTTTTCGTAATACTTGTAATGTCTCATCCTAATACTTTCAAGCTAACCTATACGAAGCTGACTCTAGTATATTTAAATCAAGCGACTCTTAAATGAGTTTTGGTTCACTAAAATATGACAACCAAACTTGACATACCAACGCTTGGTGGGTTCAACCGAGTTATGCTCTAACACTAACATATGATGACGAATGATATCTTCGTGTTTTCGCTCTTCGTCTTTAATTTTTTATAGGTAACTTGAAGTATTTCATCCCATACATCTCCAGTCTAAGTTTAATACATTCTGAAGTCTAACTTTAGCAATGTTCTAATAGTATCTTCTTCCAAAAAAGTATTTGAGATTACTAGTGATGATATCTTCTTTTATTTCATTAGTAAAGAATAACCCAAGTTCATTAATTGATCATGTACTGCTCGTTCTTCCAGTGCTTCATACCCTTTCCTTATAATTTTCTTAAAACTCCCTAATTAAAAAACCGTTGAATGTTCACTCTTTCAAAACCCATATAAGATTCATTACGATTACACTTCTCAGGGAAGGGATGAAACTACGCCTAAACTTGTTAGAAAAAAAACGGTTTTTTATTAAAATCAAAAATGCATGGACCATGTTTTGATCCCAAGACCTATTACTCACTATATTTTTTTTTATTTGAATGCATAAAACATTAGTCACACATAGACTAAAATCCTTAGAATTTTAGACTTAAATACCTTGGGTTTTGCCTTAAGGGCATGGCCCTTTGGGTCTTTAGACCTTTGTGCATGGGGAAAGCCCTAGACTATGGCAAGGTTGCCTTTCCCTTATTGCATTTCTCGTACACACGGTGCTTCGAACATAAGCACGCACGCCGCCGACGTCCGGCCGGTCGGGTCGGGCGTGGGTGTGGGTTCATTGGACCCTATCTTTTTGCTGAAATTTTTCGCACGTTTCTCCCACACATTTAAAGAATTTTATTCTTTGCCTTCTCGGTTTTGGTTGTCCGACCCGTGTAATAAAAGCCTCGTGAAGCATCTTTCTGACGCACGCGATACACGGTCTTCTTGACACATGTGCACACTGTTTTCCTCGTGAAGAATCTCGCATGTTTTGAATGTCCGACAAAAGCATTTTTACTGTTCTTTTAACGCATGCTTTTACTTGCCTTTTGTCAGTGCCCGACAAAAGTAGCGATTGCTTTAACGACACCTGTTTTTCCTGTCGCGCATTGGATTCTCTTCTAACGTTCGAATTCATTTTTCACCTATAAATACGAGATGAAAATTTTATTTCAACATTACCTCAAAACATTAGTTCTCCTTCTTCTTCTTCTCTTCTGCTTTCAGAAATCTAAGTTTGTATTTACGTTTCTCTTAAAACACATAAAACGTTCAGTTCTTCTCACTTAGAACATTTTCTTTTACTACTTCTTAGTTTACAGAAACATAAAAGAGTTTTTACATTATTCTGAAACAAATTGTAATTGTAATTTCAATTTGTGTTTTTTGTTTTCATCTCTGCTGCCAAGCTCTTAGAGTGCTCTCTGTGTATGCTACATAGAGGAGTACTAACAGTGGTTGTATCCTGGAGGTGACTTGCCAATTGCTATAGCATCTCAGAGGAGTAGCAGGCAATATTACCTTTATGTCAGCGTATCTCATACATGCCTCTACTAAGTTTTTTGATACTATCATCAGTGCATCTCCCGGAACAACAATCATACATCAGTACAAGCTAAGTATTTTTTCTCAGTTGAATACGAATATTGTCAATATTTTCCAACAAAACTAACTTTTGCGACAAATGAAAAAGTACGAAAAAACATAATAGATCGAAACAGAAAGATAATTAATATTATCTTAATCAGATACTACGCCAACTTTTATTATTATTATAGAAAAGATAGGATTAGGGATATAATAAATAGTCTTTCTAAATATCATGTACTAAAAAGACAAAAACTTGTGTATAATATCTTATTGGGCCGACCTCTCGAAGGGCCCGAAAAGAAGGAATCCCTTTTATGACCACTATTTTGTAAAATGTAACCTGATGTAAATGTGCAATTTGATAAAAATGTTGGAAATGGTTTGGCAGTTTGCACTTGATAATTCAAAATACCCCTCTTTTTTAGTCCAATTACTATAACTCCTTATGTCCTATTTTTTTAGGGGTATATTTGGCAAGAAAACTAGAATATAACATATCTAAAAATCTGTGCCTTGGAATTTTACCAATTTTATCTCGTTGGAAATATTTTAAAGAGATCTACGCAATGAGTACAAACAACAATATCAAATTTAGAGTTGTTACGAAAAATTCGGAGGTGCTTATCATTTTAGGCATAATTTTCGAAAATTGAATGCATAGCCATTATTCAAGCCACTACAAAGGATGCATAACACATTATGTAGCTATAATTTGGTTTACGCATCAACTAATTTTCCGTTGCAACTAAAACGATGTACTCCCTCCGTTTCAGGAAAAGTGATACTTTCACTTTAGACACAATTATCGAAAAATGAATGCATAGTCATTATGCAAACTACCACAACGGATGCATAACACATTATGCAAATATATTTCGGTTTATGCATCGAATAATTTTCCGTTTCAGGAAAAGTTATACTTTCACTCAGTTTCAGGAAAAGTGATATTTTCACTTTTCATGGCCTATTTTTAGGCAAAAATGAAACTGTGAAAATATCTCTTTTTCTAAAACAGAGGTAGTATATGCCTAAAAATATCATTCCAACGAAAAAAAGATGCATAACGAATTATGGATCCACCATAAAGGATGTATAACAGTTTATACAGTCATATCTTGGTTCATGCATCCACTAATTTGGTTGTGCAACCACAAAAACGATATATATGCCTCAAAAATAACATTTCTAAAAAAGAGGATGTATCACGCGTTATGCAATCAACGGTGTTTCATTTTTTTCGGTCGACCCTCCCCGCCATGGCAGCGGTGCTCTAGTTTAGGATATTAAAAAGTAATCAAAGAGATTCGTTGGTATTAAAAATAATAATCATATTTTACTTGTCTTTTAAACCCATAAAATATTTAACACATAATACCAATTAGCTACTGTGGTTGTACGAGATAATACCAATTTCAAGGATTTTATCTACTGTAGTTTTTATATTGGTAAGTATTAAACGCATGATGAACACTCTAAATCAGAATGGATACTAAAAATCAACACGGAAATTATCAATGAAAAAGTCAAAATTAAAAAGAATATAATGGTGGGTTTGGATGTAGAATTTTAAAGATGGGATTTATGGGTTCATTGGATTTGGTGGAATTACGTTTCCCTCGGCACGTTTGGTTGGCCAAATCCCTGGAATTACGTTTCCAACGGGATTCACTTTTCCAGCAAATCCTCCATATGGAGTCCGACCCCTCCCCCTAAGATTTGCTGGGAAACTGATTAGGGGATCAAGGGGATGTTTCCTTCTGGAATATCAAGGCCGGGTGATGGGGTCAAATTATTGGGTGGTGCGGTTAGCCTTGATGATAGGTTTGTGAAGGGACTTGCCGTTAAGAGAGCTGAGAAGGTAGTAGATTTAATGAAAGTTTTATCCAAGCTCCGAGATCCTCAGAGTGAATTGCTACTCCTTCGTGCATATATGGGCATCTCCAATTTGCTCTTTGGGCTTCGTATTGGTTGTCCAGAATACACCACAGAGGCAGTGGATATCTTTGATAAAGGTTTCAGGGAGGTGGTGGAGGGTATCGTGGTTTGTGTAGGTCCTTTTTTGGGGGATATACAGTGGAGGTTATCCACCCTACCTATTAGATATGGAGGCCTTGGCTTATGAGACGTCGTATTATGCCTTTCTTGCATCGCGTGTGCAATCATGGGGTTTACAAGATCACATATTAAGGGATGCTGGAGTGGAAGGCATGGATGACAATTTTCATAAGGCTTTGGAGGCATTACAGGAAACTCTTCCTGATTATGAATTTAGCAGCTTCACTAGTAAGGACACCGCCCCCCTTAAAGCACAAAGTAACCTGGCGAGTGCCCTTTTTGGTAAAGTGGTTAAAGACAAGGATCGAGATTATGAGTTATCAGACAGACAGAAAGCTGTCTTTCATTGCCTATGGGCAACGCATGCCCAAGACCTCCTTCTATCTATTCCAATTGAGGGCCTTGGACAGAAGATGTCACCCGTGGAGTACCGATCCATCCTTAAATACAGGTTAATGATCCCTTTATACCCTTCTGATTCACGCTGCCCTGTTTGCTTCACATGATGCTTAGACACATATGGGGAACATGATGTCCATTTTAAGGTAGATCCTGGTTTTAAGTTTAGACATAATCATGTGAGATATATCTTATATGATGTGTTCTGGCGAGCCGGTATTTCAGCAAAGAAGGAAGAGGCTGTCAACTTTTTGACAAACCCACTGGAGGGGAGATCCACACTCAGACCAGCAGACGTACTTATATTTGGATGGGATAATGGAAAACATGCATGTGTTGACCTCACGGGGGTTTCTCCGTTAGTAGGCATTGGACATGGTACCTTTACTGTCGGCCAAGCAGCGCTGAGAGCTTCCTCAGGTAAGATAGCGAAGCATGAGAAAGCATGTATTGATAATGGATACACTTTTATTCCCTTTGCTTTTGATACTTTTGGTTTCTTGGCTCCTAAGGCGGTTGGACTCCTCAAAAGAGTTCAGAAAGTCATGCACAGTAATGTCATGACCCCCGGTTCAAGAGAGTTTATTTTCAAAAGAATAGGATTTGCAATTCAAAAAGGGCTTGCGGGCGCAGCTTGTTGATCGCTTGCCTGCTATGTAAGAATATTAAAACTATTTTGAATGACGGAAAATATATTTCTATTTAGAAAATCAAAAAAAAAATTAGGGGATTTATGGACCCACTTTTCTTTTCTTTTACTGCAAATCCCATATATATACAATTTTAGGATTCTTAGGGCAATGCCAAACAATGCATGAACTTCAACCGAAGAAAAATTTATGAATCCTAGGAATCTCAACTGAGTTACCAAACATACGAGGGATTTACATGAATCCCAGAATTTATAATCCCGTGGGATTGTAAATTCCTGGAAATTGTGAATTCTGCAAACAAACCCACCATAAGTAGAATTCTAAAGAAAATAATATAATGGTCTTCAATTATTTTGAAAATGAAAACATTTGCCACCATGGCTGCCCATTGCTAATATAGACCCATATCCTTGTGCGTATCCCTTATAATTTATATTATCCACAGTTGCTCTGAATCATAATATTTAAATCATATGAGTCATCACTAATAGGTACATATTCTCCGTGATAATTCACAAACTCTATGTTACTCAATTCACATTCATGTAAAGGATCATGATTCGGGTGATATCCGCTTCCCATTTGGGGTCCAATTCCAGCTTCATTCATGCCTACACTCCCTCCAAACAGAATTATGTCTGCAACTTCTTCTAAATTAGTGAATATATCATTTGGCCAATATCCAATCGCTTCATCAGGTCCGGGTCCATAACCTGACCACCAATTACCTGTGTATTTATCCTTTAAGAGAGAGAGAAAAAGAAGGGTAGTAAATCAAGTATTACCCACAGAAAATAACACTCAAATTTCTGGAGAAAACATAAATAACTTCTGTATCCAACAACCTGGGGTGGATTTCAAGGTAGTAATATTTGATGGATGAAAAGGGGATGAGGCGGTTTCGATGAATGGCTAAATAGTTTATAGTTATATAACAAATACTTGTATAATATCAAAAGTAATTTACAAGTAAGAGGCGATTTCGTTGAAATGTAAGCTTAAAAGAGAAAGAAGGTTGCTTGGATTCATATGGTGAACATGCAGTTCATTGTAAAGTAGACCCTGGTTATAAATATAGACATGATCATGTGAGGGATATCTTGTATGATGTACTGTGGAGGTCTGGCATTTCGGCAAAGAAAGAAGCACTGTGCATTTCTGTGAGACCCACTTGAAGGGAGATCGACACTAAGACCAATTGATGTTCTTATTTTTGGATGGGCTAATGGGAAACACACATGTGTTGACCTCACGGGTATCTCCTTTGGTAGGCATTGGACATGGCACCTTCTGATCAGGCGAGCAGCGCTAAATGCTGCCTCGGGTAAGATATCGAAGCATGAGAAAGCATGTGTTGACAATGGGCATGCTTTCGTCCCTTTGCTTTTGATACTTTTGTCTATTTGGCTCCGAAGCGAGTTGGACTACTCAAGAGGGTCCGAAAGTCATGCGTCATCAATGTAATGACCCCTGGCTCACGAGATTTTATTTTTAATAGGATAAGTTTTGCTATTCAAAAAGGGCTAGCGGCGCAGCTTGTCGCTCGCTTGCCTAGTATGTAATTTTTAACTTTATAAGATTTTGTTTTATTGAACATAACATCAATTCAATTTGAAAGTTAGGATATTAAAAAAAAAAAAAAAAAAAAAAAAAAACACGCAAACTTATTATTTTTTTGTCTTTCGAAAAGAAATACTTTCACCATTTGACAACACGTTAATTAGCTAAAAATCTTATTCTTGAGCAAATATAAAATTACAACGTAGTTTGTGTTTTTCGTACCTGATAGATTCAGATCTGAATAAAATATCGACGTTCTTGAGTAGATACGGGGAAGATTGGAACACCAAGGTACTAACTTACGAACTTGAACAAAACCGGGACAAAAATTATTGTAACAAGTAACAACCAGTACTATGCGAATCATTACTCTATTATAGTATATAAAAATAAATTCTTAAATAATTTCGTTTAATAAATCAATAAACATTAAGAATTCGAAAATTCATATTGCTTAGTCAATAAGTGATAGGTTCACCATACTTACAGTCCAATAACCAAATATACGAGGTATGCTATCATTGTATAACGATGATACCTAGCATTATAAAAATTCATTTTGGTATTATTATATATATAACATTCACTATATACATTTTAATTACCTAGTTGGATAATAAGAAAAAAAAAATAATCTCTAATAATAAATGTAAAAGACTTACAGGGGTTTACTCAATAAATACTTTTATTGATTTCCAAAGAGTTTAATAGATTTACAAAGTATTGTGTTATTGGTTGTATACTTTTAAAATCTCTTTCAAAGTTTATGTTACTCGTTGTAGATTGTCAAAAGGTCTTCTAAAGTTTGGGTTACTCGTTGTAAACTTGAAAATTCAAAGACTTTGCATACTTACCTATTTTCAAAACTTTGAGTGACTTTTGTGTATATATTTACCTTGATAAAAGTCTTGCAAAATATGTAAGATTTTGGAAGACTTCCAAATTTTTTATAAAGACGATTTTTACTCTCTTTTATTTTATTTCATGAATATACAATGTATAAAACTCCTATTATAGATGAGTATAAATTATATGATATGATTAAACATTTTTTTAATTTTAATTATTATGTACATATGTATAATAATTATAATTTTAATTTATTGTTACACTTTATTGTATTTTATTGAACAAAAATAAATAAGTTATACATATAAAAAAATAATAATTTATTTTAATTTAGTTGAAGTTACTATAGTAAATAATCTACAATAAATTTTGTATTTATGTCTATCATGCATAATTCCATATAAAAATATTTTTACAACTCTTAAGGACTCTACAAATGTCTGCAAGACATTAGACAACTCTGCGTAACTCCACAAAAATTTGTTCAACTCTGTATAATTCTCGCAAAATTATTAAAATCTTTACAAATCTACAAATGTATCTATTGAGTAAACCCCTGTTACTTTCCAGCCAGTCTGTAGACTGTTAGTTGTATATTCTTTATCCGGATCAACATTTTCAATCCAAAATTGAGTTGTACTGTACTGATATCCACCTATAAGTGGTTTATATACTTTTGTATCAGCACTGGCCCCGTGAAATAATTTTCCTTCATCACCATATTTCACAATAATACGAGCTAGCCCTGATTGATAGAATGCATGTCATACCATGAACGGAAAAATTGGTAGTTTACTTTTCCACAGAATAGGTTTTGCTATTCAGAAAGGGGTGGGAGCTCAGCTTGTTGCTAGACTCCCGACCAGTTTCTTGTAATTTGTTTTAGAATGCTGCTGTAAGTTTTCAATGGGAGGATATTTTTTTAAACATGTAATGAATATAAATTAATTGTGTTCACTCGAAATAGGAATTAAACTTAAGAGACCGATTGGATAATCAAGATCCTAACCATGGGAAATGACTAAATAAGTCGATCACGGTTACTTGGACTAGCTTTTGAAGCATTTTTTGTACTGTATAAATTAGTATATAGAAAATGAAAATCTTGGTTACTTACTAAGAGCATATACTATGGGTAGTCTCCATTTGGAGACTAACTCGCTCAAATGAAGGACTACTAGTTCATATGAAAGAGTGAAGCTGCTATGGGCAAAACGAAAGGGAAACACTTTACGGGTAATCATCCCCGTTTGTAAAAAAAAAATCAAAATTTAATAATATAATAATCAATGGAGGGAAAACTAGTTTTTTAAAAAATAAATTTAATCATTCACGGGGGACAGTCCCCCGTGAGATAGTAAGAATTAATGTTGACGGGGATAGTCCCCCGTCCAAAGGAAAAAAAGCAAAAAAAATAAAAATAAACGGGAGACAGTCTCCCGTTTCTTGTTAATTTCTTTACGGGAGACAGTCTCAAATAATCCAGGTTTAGTAAGATTGGGGGACTTGTTTTTCCGAAAGAAATATTCGACCTTTATTAATTCTTCCTTTGTTGCCCTTCTATTTGGCATTGTACCTTCTGGGCATTCGATACCATCAAGTCTCAAATTCGAAGGCGCAAAATCATCAGCCGCATTTGAAGTTATCTCTTTGATCATGTTTTTTGGATTAAGGGTGGGATTCATCTATAGATATATAATTGAAAATATAAACTTAATTTGGCTATAATATTTTAGATCACAATAATTTTTGTTGTTGATTAGATTAAATGTGTATACATCATGTAGATACGATTGGAAAGAATTCTATTACATACTTGGATTTTGTGATTCTTGAGAAAAGGATGACCAAATGTGGGTTGACTATTAATGTCAATACAATCAACTGTATCCCCCCATGTAGTCTTTCAAATATCATAAGCAATCAATTACATCGTAGTATCAGTCACAGGCGACAAAAATGTAGTGATACAAAACGAATAGAAGTATGAGAGATAATAAGTTCAAAAAATATAATCCAACCATTGTTGTTTCCGATGACCAAATGATGGAAACTAATAACCTCTTTAAAGTTTCATCAAGTACAGATAAACTTGCATGTATCGTCTTGACTGGAGGCTTATTGAGAAACTCAAGTTAGCATTCTAACTCCTTATTTTCTTCGAACGATATTCTTGTTCTCCCTCCTTCAATTCTACTACTAGTAGTACTCTGTGAACACGCAAGTTACGATGGAATCTGCGTGTCCACAAATAATGTTTGTACATATCAAAATTCATAGATTAAATATAACGTGTGTATTAACGCAGTGACTATTCCGATTCATCGACTCTGAGTCTTTGGAATCGTCCTTGTCTTATCGCATAGTTATCACTAACAATGTACAATAGAACGAATGGAAATCCGTGGATTGACACAAAGGAAATCTCGGATTAAACGGAACATAAAGTGCGGAATATAACGTGCGGAATGTAAGGTACATAATATAAATGCGGAAGGTAAGTGCATGATGTAAGTGCGTAATGTAAATGAGACAAGTAATTATGTGGTTCAGCACCTACATCCATGGGGTAAAAGAGGTGTTTCATTAAGTGTAAATGGGTTACAAGAGTAGTCAAAGGACTTTGGGTGTGCTAACTTAGTCTGCGGGATGAGGGGACTACTTACTCTTCCTAATTCTCTCTCCTCCTGTACTCTCAATCGACCTCCCCTTCTCTCTTAAGGAGGAGGGGTATTTATAGGAGTTCTATTGTGGGGTCCAAGGAAGGAGCCGTTGGAACCTTATCGTCTTGTGTTTTGTGCCGTCACACGGACCTCTTCGGTTGTTACGGTGCCCCTTCGTTCCCTTCGTTGATTCCGAAGAGGTATGGCCTTCTCTTCCGCTGGTTGATTGACACGCGTTTCAGGTGTTTAATGCGGTGGTTGGACGTTCTGCACGTGTCAAACCACGATCTTCTGTTCCTGTCACGTCCGTGTCAGCTGGTTGATCCCTGACCGTGGATCCAGAAAGTCCTCTCGAGATGGGATAAAGCAGATCCGAGGGTGTATTGGGTCCATCGCAGTGGTTCTTTGTTCCCGTGCTCCTTCATTTGTAGCCATTGGATCTGCTAGATGAGTGGCCCTTCCTGTTAGTGCACGTCTCTTGGTTGTATCTAAGTGGCATCGTTCTTCGATGCCCCTCATCGTGTGCTATCCACGTGTTTATCCGAGGACACGTGGCGAGTGGCGAAATTATGTACTTACAATTTTCCCCTTTTCTTCTGACTTTAAGTCGTCAGTTGAAGTGAGAGGAAAACCGTCACATATTGCCCACTCGCCCAATAACTTCCCCTTGATTTTAGGGCGCATTTCCCACTAAGCAATAACTTCATGCAATAACTTCTCCTTGGGAGAAGGGACAGTTTCAGATTTCTTTGGTATTTAAGGGGGAAGAGAATGTGAAATAAATTTCATTCTCTGCCAAATCTTCTTTTCTCCTGAAAATTCTTCCATCTTGTTTGGACGCCATTAACTGCTGCTGCTACTGCTCTGTCTTGAAGGCGACCGCTGCTGCTACTGCTCTGTTTTGAAGGCGACCGCTGCTGCTACTGTTCCATCTTGAATACGACCCGTCCTTGATCTCCTGGGTTGTTCTTCGTTGTTGTAGGTAAGTGTTCAACTTCTGGTTTTTGTTTTTTTGTCATCTGTTCCTTCTATGCTACTGTCTCGTTACCCTTGCGATGAAGAACACATATACAAAGTATATATACCTGCTCATGTTCTTCATTTGCAAGGGTTACAAGTTTTCAATTGGAGAGTGCCTTCTCGTTTTATAAGTTAGCTAGGGTTTTCGTATTCCTTCGAATTTTAGATTTTTTGATCTGTACTTGTGGTTCTGCGGAATATGATATTTGTTTGTGTATCCTCAGATATGGCTGATCGTCCGCGGGGTCATTACCAAACTCCGCCGCCTAGTCCTCCCCGATCTCCTCCTCGTAGAGACTCGGATATATCTCCGCCCGGAGGCTCTAGGGCTTCGCACGCGGATCTTCGTTCTCAGAGGGCTCCGTCTTCTTCCGGTCATAGGCATTCTTCGAGGAGGGGAGACACTCCGAGGGATCCCCCTGGCTATAGATATGCTGCGACCCGCGCTTCTTCCCGTTCGCGTGACGAACCCAGAAATACGCAAGGTGTTCCTCGTGACGAAGCTTTGGATGTCCGTCCCCTTCGTTCTTTGGTTCCGCCGGCGTTGCAGGAGAATCCTCTTCCTCCTCCTCCGGTGATCCCCTCGAAAGGAAAATATGTTAAGGCTGGGGCTTCGAAGGTTGATCCACCTAAAAGTGTTCCTTCGAAAAGGAAGGACCTGGAAACGAGCCCTTCAAAAGACTCCGTGCAGGATCCTCTTGACGAGGAAGATGCTACGTTGGCTATTCGAAGCGTCCCAGTTGGGAATAAAAGGGTTACCTTTAAGCACATTGATGATGACTTGTTATACCCCTAAAGGAGTGCTATCTCCGCAGCATGGGAGAGACGATGATGACTTGTTATACCCCTGATCCTTCTGCGAGGGAATGGTATACTCCTCAAAACTTCAACAATTCTTTCGGGGATTACGTCAATAGCAGGAACTGGAAGCCGTGGAGTGTGAGCCTTCGTAATATTGCTGCCTCCCGCGGCGAGATTCGTCTTTTAAGCGAGGTTAGTGATGCCAAGTTGAAGTATGTTCCTGGTACCGAAGGGTTTGCTAATAAAAATCTTTTTCCTGCTCGTGAGAGGATAAAGCGCGATCATGATTATGAGTGGCATGCCACCGTTATCGAGGTTGTTGGTACGTGGGCATGGGGTTGGATTCCAGGTCCCGATGGGTGGCGTCCTACTGTTGGTAGCGTTCCTCGTGAGGTTCTCCCTCTTCGCTATGGAAATTACTTCCCTTGGCAATTGAACTTCGAAGGTATGAATTTTCCATATAACTTCGATGTTGTTGATGCTGACGACGAGGTTTCCGGTGCTGCCCCTTCCTCGAAGAGTGTTTCGGGTGTGAAGGTGCGGATCTTTTACTTCCTTAGTTGCCCCTTCTTTATTTATTCAAAGAAGATCTTTTAGTTAAGGAAAGATTGTTAATTTGATTCCCTTCTTACTCCGCAGGTGTCTAAGAAACGGAGGATCGGCCCCAAGCGTTCTTCTACCGTTGTTGTTGATGAGGCGGAGATTCAAGAGGAGGTTACTAGTCCTGCGAATGATGATTTTGAGGAAGACGAAGAGGTGTTCGATGGGTAGGAACGTACTGAAACTTCTCCCCCTCTTCGTGAGGAAGCTGATGTTGGTGGTGCACAGGATCCTTCCTCTGGCGGGAAGGCTGCGGATGTTACCACGGCTGGTGGTTGTACGCAGGGTGCCCCTATTAATGCTGGTGTCGAGGGTACTCCCGCTGCTAGTGGTATTGGTGGGGACCCTGTTGGTCCAGAATTTTCTTTTGGCCTGGTCCAGTCTGTGGGGCCGTCCTTTGATGTGAATGTTACCATGGGTCTTGCAGATGAGTTCTCTTTTCTTTCTCCCAATGATGATTGGGATGTGCTGGATACATCTGGTAAAGGGAAAGCTGCGGCGCAGAATTCCGCACCTTTTGGGACCTCTGAGAAGGCTCCCACTGTCGGGGATCCTTCCACTCGGTCCCTTTCACCGCCTTTGATGCTGGAGGGTGATGATGCTGTTCTTGATTGGCTGAAGAGAAAAAACTTGATGTTCGTTCCGAACCCTGCACCCGTGGTTTCTGGGGAGAAAGATTCTGACGCCTATACCTGAAAGATGATGGATTATCCGCTGAAGATCGAGTCGCGGAGGTATGGGACAGAATGCGAGGTCACTGGAGGCTACCTTAGTAGTCGACCCTCCAGCCACCATTGCTGATATGATGGCCATAGCTGATGGTTATCAGTACGGTTATCCCAACCAGTGGATGTTAGAGGTGCGTAGTGTTTTATTACTTTTTATTTTGAGAACACTCCGCGGTATTCTGACCTGAAGCTCTTCGTAGGTGATGCGGAGTGAATACTGCAACCATAATTTGTACCAGATCTTCAAGGCCAAATCTCTCAAGTTGGAGGGTAAGCTTCGTCACCGAGAGGAGGAGCTGGCTATGGCAGAGACTGCTATTTCTACCAGAGATAAGGAGATAAGTGAGCTGAGGGATCGTCTTAAGGGGAAAGAGCATCTGGGCAGCGAAGAAAGGAGGCTTCGTTTGGAGCTTGTTATGGTGCGTAGCGAGCTGGAGGTTTTTCGAAAAAATGCCTCTTCTTTTTCAGGTTTGTTCCTTGCTTATGTTTATCGTTTTCTTTTTGGGAATTCTTGTTCCATCTTGAGTATCCCGCCCTATCTTCAGTGGGTGGAGTCCCTGAGCTGATATGGCTTCAGAATGAGAGAGAGCGGCAAAAGACCCGTATTGCCGAACTAGTGGAAAAAATTAAGAGTGAGGCCCAGAAATGGGATGCCAAGGCCGAAGCATGGCGTCTAAAGCATACCCAGATGGTGGATATGCAAAATAAGTATAACGCGGATCGTCGTCTCTTTGATGGTACTTTAATGTGGACGCGCGATAATCTTCGCGAAGCCCGCGAGATTGCTTCGTCTTTGTTTGCTAAGGTGAATCTCCTGGAAGAAGAGGTACGTACGGCTCGTTCCTCTCAAGATTCCGATGTGCGGGAGTATACTCAGCGTCTTGTCAAACAAAGAGATGATGCTCGTGCTGAGGCCTCTGCGCTTGGCAAGGCCTTAGCCGCGTCACGGGCCGACGTAGCTCGTCAAGCCGAGTCTGAGTGAAACCTTGAAGTTAATATGTACAGACTTAGTAAAGGAATGGAGAAGCTAAATAACGAAGTCAATCATCTTCGTCATTTGGATTCAATGAAGCAGGTAGAGTTAGACGCTAGTCAATTTTATCTTTCCCTTCTTCAAAAGGATTATAAGAAAATATCCGACGAATATGAATTTCTTGACGATGCTCGGGATGCGGTTGTTAACGAGTATGAAGTAGCTTGTGCTAGAGTCGAAGGTATATATTTGCTTTGTCGGGTGTGATTTTCATGCTTCGCGGATCTAACCCTTCGTTTTTGTTTTTCAGAGCTCGAGGGACAGCTTCTCGCTGCAAATGAAAAACTTAACAAGGCTCAATCTGAGTTAGAGCAGTCTCATGCTGCGTTGGCGCAACAGGAGGGTCAGGCCTCGTATTTAAAAGGCTTGGCTTCGACTAATGATCACGCGGCTCAGTTGGCCTCTTTGGAAGTGAACCGTCTGTCTACTCTGTTGCCTCAGGCTGAGATGCGTAACACTGCAATTACGTACAAAGCTCGCTGTCAGCTAGCCGAGGAGACGAACAAAGTGCTGGCCAAGATAGAGCATGAACTTCTGACCGAGCATGGTTTGGAAAAGCACTATCCTCGTCGTCCTAAGCCTTCGGCCCCGTCTGGCTCTTCGGGTCCTTCTTCAGGTGGGAGCATTCCTTCACTTCAGAGGGAGATCCCTGCTGGTGGCACGAAATCGTCCTAGTAGATTTTTCTGTTTAGTTGTAGAAAGTTGATCCTTGTTGATTATAGAGTTCTTGCTGCGTCTGTCGAACTTCTTTTACTTAATTTGTTTTTTCTTTTGCTTGTCTTGTCGAGCTTGTAATCAAATTTTCTGGAATGGATCATCGTTTGTTGGTTAATTTTGTTAGTTATCTTGACATATGTTACCCTGAGGGTTAACCCTTAGCGAAAGCATTCTTAGATGGTGCGGGTTGGTGCAGTGTTCTAGGATATGGGGTGTTACTATGTACACGTCCTTCATTCCGTCGACCCGCTGACCTTATGTTTGAGTATGATGCCGAAGGTATGTATCTTCGTGAACATCTTGAGACCAGATACTCCGCTGGCTGAAACTTGGCCAGAGGATTCCCAGACGGTGGTGATGGTGCAACGTTCTAGGATATGGGGTGTCACTATGTACATGTCCCTCATTCCGTCGACCCGTTGACCTAATTTTTGATTGCGATGCCGAAGGTGTGTACCTTCGTGAACATCTTGAGACCTGTTACCACGCTGGATAATCCTTGATAAGAGGATTCCCATACGGTGGGGGTTGATGCAGCGTTCTAGGATATGGGGTGTCATTATGTACATGTCCCTCATTCCGTCGACCCGCTGACTTAGAATAGTTGGAGATATTCTTTTCATAGATATGCAAAAAAGTTTACTTCATTTATTTATTGAGGCATGCTATTCCTCGTCCAGAGATAGAAACATATCGAAAAAGCATCGTCTTCTTCTTCTGGTATTCTTCACGCAGTTGCAATGCTGCATTGTGATTTAAGGATGGTATGGCTTGATATACTTGGCGTTCCATGTATGGCGGAGGACTTCCCCTTTTAGGTTGCGCAGGTAATAGGATCTGTTTCCTGTTATATCTTGTATGACATAAGGTCCTCCCCATGTTGGTGCCAGCTTGCCCCACTTATTTTCTATTTGGTATTGGGGTATGGTTCTCAGCACATACTGTCCTTCCACGAAGTTCCTAAGTTTAAACTTTTTGTTATATTCCCTTGATAATCTTCTTTGGTAATTCTCCATCTTTTGTAGTGCTGCTTCTCTTCTTTCTTCGAGATCGTCGAGTCTTTCCAGCATCATGTCTGTTAAGAGGTTCTTTTCCCATGCTTCTGTCTTTGTGGTTGGCATGATGATTTCTGTGGGGATGACGGCTTATGCTCCGTAGGTCAGCAAGAAAGGGGATTCTCCTATAGCTGACCTTCGTGTTGTTTGGTATGCCCACAAGATAATGTGCAGTTGTTCACACCATTGCCCTTTGTGCTCGTCTAATTATTTTTTGAGAATAAGAGCGATTGTTTTGTTTGTAGCCTCTGCTTGGCCATTGCTTTGAGGGTATATTGGTGTAGATTTATTTGTTCGGATTTTGAAAGTGTCAAATAGTAGATCGATGTTTTTACCTTGTAATTGTTTACCATTGTCAGAGACAATCTCCGTTGGGATTCCAAATCGGCAGATTATGTTCTGAAAGATAAATGTGAAGACATCTGAGTCGCGGATTCTGGCCAAAGCTTTGGCTTCTACCCATTTACTGAAATAGTCCGTGGCCACTATCAAGAATCTTCTTTTTCCTGATCCTTCGATCAGGGGTCCTACGATGTCTATGCCCCATCTTAAAAATTTCCAAGGACTATCTACTGAGTTTAGCGTTGTTGCTGGTGCGTGGATTCTTCTCCCGAACCGCTGACATTCTTCGCACCTTTTTGACATCCTTGCAGCATCTCGTATCATTGTTGGCCAATAATACCCTTGTGTTTTTGCCTTGTCAGCTAGGGATCTCATCCCACTGTGATTTCCCACGTCTCCACGATGGATGTCTTTTAGCACTAGGTGTCCTTCCGATCTGGATAAGCATCGTAACAAAGGTCCGAGGAAAGATTTTTTGTATAAAATCCCTCCCCTTAAATCGTACCTTCCTTCTTTTGATTGAATCTTTCTAGCCTGTTTTAGATCTCTGGGTAAAATTCCTCTTTCTAGAAATTGGTGGATACCCACTCTCCAGTCTTCTTATCCGCTGAAGTCCTCGTCTTCATCTGCTCTTGTCATGATGTCATCTTCTTGGAAATCTTCTGTGATGTTTTCTCCTACATCGTCGTCTATCATGTCTCCCAACGCGTTATGCTTCCTGCTTGCAGCGCAGAGTTCACGCAGAGGGATTGATGGTTCGTAAACTCTTGTGATTTTGATTGCTTCGATATATTTATTTTTCAACATAGATGAGATGTATGCCAAAGCATCCGCGTGCCTGAGCTATTTTCTACTTAAGTGTCGGAATATGATGTTTGGTATTTGATGTGCCAGTGTCTGGACTAACGTCATGTATTCCGACAAGGTCTCGTCATACATATTATATTCTAGCTCTATTTGCCTAATGACCAGTTGTGAGTCACTGGTCAAGCGTACATTTGTTATCCCCATTTCTATTATCAAACGCAGAGCATGTACCATAGCTTCGTACTCGAAGATATTGTTGGTGTGTTCTTTGAACTCTAGCCTGAATGCATGGATGATTCGATCTCCCGTGGGGGTAGTGATTACGATACCTATGCTCGCTCCTTCTTTGTTCCTCGAGCCATCGACACAGATTTCCCAATGTCTTGGGTTTGCCGGCTCAAGGACATCAACGTGATCTTTGCTTTTGCTTCCCTTCGGTAATCCCGCTGTATTGAGCCCTTCAATGTGGATTTCTTCATCGTTCTCCAGCGGTAGGTCGGCAAGGAAGTCTGCTAAAACTTGGGACTTATGGGAATGTTGGAGCTCGTGTATGATGTTATATTAGTCGATATGAGTATTCCATTTTGCAATTCTCCCCGTTTTTCCTGCACTTTTGAGGACAGCTTCTAGCGGGGCTTTGCAGGGGACGCGGATGTAGTGTGTCAGGAAGTAGGTCCTTAGCTTTTGGGTAACCCATACTAATGCCAAGATGAGTTGTTCAATCTTTGTTTAGTTTCTTTCCGCCGTGTTGAGAGTTTTGCTGATGTAGTAGATGGGCTGCTCTATCTTAGTGTTGGTTTTTACCAACACCGCGCTGACCGCGTTCTCTGTTGCTGCTATGTATAGGGTCAGGACCTCCTCGGGGTCTGGCTTTTGCAAGATGGGTATCCCTGCAAGGTAGTTTTTGATTTCTTTGAATGCTTCTTCGCATTCTTCCGTTCATTCGAATTTGGTACCTTTTTTAAGGATGTTAAAAAAGAACTTGCATTTATCTGAGGACCTGGATATGAACCTTCCTAGCGCTGCTTGGGAACCGTTGAGCCTTTGGAATTCTTTCAGACTTCTTGGAGAGGGCATTTCAACTATAGCCTGTATTTTGGCAGGGTCTACTTCGATGCCACGTTTAGTTACTAGGTAACCGAGTAATTTCCCTGAAGTAACACCGAAAGTGCATTTTTTCGGGTTTACCTTCATGTTATGTTTCCTCATGGCCCGAAAAATATCTTTTAGGTCTTGGTGGTGATATTTTCGTAGCTTACTTTTGACCAGCATATCATCCACGTAGACTTCTAGGGTATTTCCGATCCATTGCTTAAAAATGGCGTCAACCATCCTCTGGTATGTTGCCCCTGCGTTTCGGAGTCCGAAGGGCATCCTTACGAAACAGTAAAGTCCATGCGGTGTGTAGAATGCTGTGTGTTGTTGTTCTTCTTCTGATAAGAACACCTGGTTGTACCCGGAGTATCCGTCCATAAAGGACATATCTTCGTACCCTTCGACTGCCTCGACCAGTTGGTCGATGCTTGGTAAAGGATAGTTGTCCTTGGGACAAGCTTTGTTGAGGTTGGTGAAATCTAGGCATATTCTCACTCCACCATTCTTTTTAGGTACGATAACCATGTTGGAGATCCATGTTGGGTATTTGACCTCCTTAATGAATCCGGCTTCTAGTAATTTACAAAGTTCCGTCTCGACGGCTTTGTGGTATTCTGAGGCCACTTTTCGCACTTTTTTCCTGAAAGGCGGTGTGCCCTATTTTATGCGAAGTTCATGCTGGATTGTTTTAGGGTCAATGCCGGGCATGTCCCCTAGTTTCCATGAGAATATATCCGCATGCTCCGTGAGAAGCTTTACTAAAGATGCCTCGCGCTCCTTGTCCATCAGCGTTCCGATCTTAATCATTCTTGGCTCTTCTTCTGATCCTATGTTTACCTCTTTTACTTCTTCTACAGGAGTAAATGTGGGATTTTATTCCCCTAGGAGGGGAACCTTCTTTGATTTCTATTTGGTGGTTTCCTCTTTTTCTTTCGTGGCTGTGGTGCCTGTTTCCGTGTTTCCTGCTACGAGTCCCTTTGGAAGGATTTTTCCCGAGATTTCTTCTAGGTAAGCATTGATTGCTTTTTCCTTTTTATTTTCCTTATTTCGGGATCTTCGGCTATTCCTCTGCTTCTCTTGTTCATTGTTGAACTCCTTTTGTAGATTTTGACATTCTCGCGCCACGGCTTGGTCGCCTTTTATTTCCATTACCCCCTGAGGTGTTGGAAACCTGAGGTACTGGTGATAGGTAGCGGCGACCCCTTTGATTTTATGCACCCGTCTTCGGATGATTATGGCATTGTATGGTGAGGGTGCGTTCACCACGCTGAATCGTGTGTCCACCTTCATTGGTCCTGCATCAACTTGTAAGATAATGTCTCCTAAGGGCTTGGTCGCAGCTCCATTGAATCCGTAGATGGTGTAGTACGAGGATAGTAGTTGTTCATCCTTGAGTTCCATCCGTTTGAATGTATCATAGAATATAACATTGACGGAGCTTCCCCCATCGATGAGGATTTTCTTGATATTGCATCCTGCAATTGGTAGTGTGAGGACAAGGGGATCGTTATGATCTTCCATGTCTTCACCTACATCGTCCATGTCGAAAGTTAGGGGCGCGTCCATCCATTGTTCGTGGCTGTCCACTTCTTCCCTGTCGATTTTATAGAGCTCGCAGTAGTCTTCAAATTGCTTCATCAACCTCTTACCTATCTGAGCCGTTAGGGAAGGTCCTACGGACTCAGAAAAGGAGATGGTGTTAAGGGTGCGATTACCTTCAGGTAGTTGGACTAGCTTGCTTCGTTTGGCTTTATCTTCCTCGGCTATCTTGTGCACAAATTGCTGGAGGTCCCCCGTGCCTACTAGCTTTTGAATCATTATTTTTAGATTCATGCATTTCTCTATCCAATGACCATTGAAACAATGGTATTCACAGTATTCCTTGGAATGTTCGTACCTAGGGGGTTGCTTTCTCTTTGACCACGGCCACTCCAGTTTCTCGCGGCCCTTGATTTCTTTCAGGATGCGCGAGTAGCTGGCATTCATTTTCGTGAATACTCGATCTTCGAATTTTCGAGTCTCTCCTCGTCGACTATCCCTTCGTTCTCTGCTATCATCGTTAGGCTTTCCACCCAAGTCACCCCCCATAGGCCTGCTAGATTGTTCCGCAGAGTTCGTCCGTGGTGGGCATTGGGTCTGATCTCTTGGGTTATCCCGTTGTATTTCTTCTAACCTGGCATGCTTTTCTATGATTACTCGAAGATCTCCTTCTGTTGCAGGGACAACTCCGTGGATCTCGACAAATAGTGGGCTCATTTTGTCGAGCCCCCATTTATAGCAGTTGGTGCTGACCACGGGATCTACGTTTTCGATGGCTTGGCAGATCTTGTGCCATCGGTCTGTGTATTCCCTGATTGTTTCCTTGTACTGGACTGCTAGTGAGAAGAGCTTATCCATCCCAGTGTTTACCACCTTGTTGACCATGTAAGTTGTTAAGAACTTTTTAGTAAGTTGCTCGTATGAGTTTATGGAATTCGGTGGCAAGTTATCGAACCAGGAGAGTGCCGATCCCTTTAAACTTGAAGGGAAATATGTGCATAATATGGCCTCGTCATAATTCCATCGTGCCATCATTCGATTATAATATCAAATATGGGATGCGGGATCGCTAGATCCGTCATAGAATTCGAAGGCTGGAACTGAGCACTTCTGGGGGATGAGAGCCTTGGCTAGGTGCGGTGTTAGGGGGGTAGTGCTTGCTTCCTTCATTATTTGCTCCAGTCTTCCCCCCCCCCTCCCCTTGCCTAGCTTTCAGTTGTTTGATCTCCTCCATCATCTCTGCGCGAAGATCCTCCATTGCGCGCTGATGTTCTTCCTAGGCAGAGTGCGGCCCCATGTGTGGGTGACCGCTGTCGTAGTAGTCCGCGTTGAGTGGGTTGTCCTCTGGGTCAGGTCTCCGTCTTCTAGTCGCATCTCCTAGTTTCGTAGGGTCTGGGTTGTCGGCCAGTACCATCCTACGATCCTGATTTGGTCTTGGTGCCATTGAGCTGGCTTCGCCGCGCTGGATTTCCGTGTCCCTGCTATGGGTAGCTCTAAGTTGCTGATTTTCCTGCGCCAACAGAGCTACCGCCTCCACGTATGTATTTTGAGCTCTCCTTAATTCTTCTAATTCTGCCCTTATCTGGGTAGATTGGTTCAACTCCTGATTAGGAGTCCCTTCCGGCAATTGCTCTTCCGCGGCTATCGTTTGATCTTCGTCCACGATTTGAATCAAGGGCTCTGGGGGATCTGCTTGCGGGTGTAGCTGCTCCGCTGGCTGTGGTGCGTGTATGCTTTCTATCAGAAGCGGTTGGTTCACTTGTGGGGGTGCGTTCTGTTTGTCAGTGCGGGGCATCCCGTAGAAATGCTGCTGCAACCCTGACTCTTCCACCCCTTCACGTGGTTAGCGTGGTCGGGCGGTAGCGGTTGCTTTGAGGGCCGCTCCTTTGGATGCCCCGGCCTTTGATGCTGCAGCTTTGGCGGCCGCGGACTTTAGGGCTTCCACTGCAATAATGGTTGCATCCAAAATCCTTGAGCTCTCCGCCCCGTTCTGCGCTTTGTCTGTGGTTTTGAGCTTTTCGCCTTTTTGCTTGCTCCTAGTCATTAACGGAGTTGTCCTTGGTGTTTCCTTCGATGTTTCTCTCGCTTTTCCTGTATCTTTGTTCTTCTCCATTTTTGATATTTTTTCTGAAAAATGATTATGATGTGCACATGAAGAAGATTGGTCCACAAGGGATTCCGTTAGTGATGTGAGATAAGGTTACCATTAGGTGTATGTTTTCTAAAAAAGAAAATTCGTAAATCGTTTAGAGGATGTAAATCTACTGTAAAATCCGTGGATATGTCCACACGCCTGATTTTCTAAAAAAAAAACGTGGGAATCGTTTAGAAGATGTAGATCTACTGAGAAATCCGTGGATATGTCCACACGCCTGATTTTCTAAAAGAAAACGCAGAAATCGTTTAGAAGATGTAGATCTACTGAGAAATCCGTGGATATGTCCACACGCCTAATTTTCTAAAAGAAAACGCGGAAATCGTTTCGAAGATGTAGATCTACTGAGAAATCCGTGGATATGTCCACACGCCTAATTTTCTAAAAGAAAACGCGGTAATCGTTTCGAAGATGTAGATCTACTGAAAAATCCGTGGGTATGTCCACATGCCTGATTTTCTAAAAGATAACACAAAAATCGTTTCGAAGATGTAGATCTACTGAAAAATCCGTGGGTATGTCCACACGCCTGATTTTCTAAAAGAAAAACCCAAGACTGCTCCAAACACTACTATTTTCAGAGAGCGGCTCTCGGAGAAGTCATAATGTTTAAATCACAGGATAAGATAAATCTTTTACCAGGAATTACCTGGTTGATTCCATCGTAATCCCTGTTTCTAGCGCCAAATTGTGAACACGAAAGTTACGATGGAATCTGCGTGTCCTCAAACAATGTTCGTACATACCAAAATTCATAGATTAAATATAACGTGTGTATTAACGCAGTGACTATTCCGATTCATCGACTCTGAGTCTTTGGACTAGTCCTTGTCTTATCGCTTAGTTATCACTAACAATGTACAATAGCACGAATGGAAATCCGTGGATTGACACAAAGGAAATATCGGATTAAACGGAACATAAAGTGCGGAATATAATGTGCGGAATGTAAGGTACATAATATAAATGCGGAAGGTAAGTGCATGATGTAAGTGCGTAATGTAAATGAGACAAGTAATTACGTGGTTCAGCACTGAGGCCTACATCCACGGGGTAAAATAGGTGTTTCATTAAGTGTAAATGGGTTACAAGAGTAGTCAAAGGACTTTGGGTGCGCTAACTTAGTCTGCGGGATGAGGGGACTACTTACTCTTCCTAATTCTCTCTCCTCATGTACTCTCAATCGTCCTCCCCTTCTCTCTTAAGGAGGAGGGGTATTTATAGGAGTTCTATTGTGGGGTCCAAGGAAGGAGCCGTTGTAACCTTATCGTCTTGTGCTTTGTGCCGTCACACGGACCTATTCGGTTGTTACGGTGCCCCTTCATTCCCTCCATTGCTTCCGAAGAGTTATGGCCTTCTCTTCCACTGGTTGATTGACACGCGTTTCAGGTATTTAATGCAGTGGTTGGACGTTCTGCACGTGTCAGACCACGGTATTCTGTTCCTGTCACGTCCGTGTCAGCTGGTTGATCCCTGACCGTGGATCCAGAAAGTCCTCTCGAGATGGGATAAAGCAGATCCGAGGGTGTATTGGGTCCATCACAGTGGTGCTTTGTTCCCGTGCTCCTTCATTCGTAGCCATTGGATCTGCTAGATGAGTGGCCCTTCCTGTTAGTGCACGTCTCTTGGTTGTATCTAAGAGGCATCGTTCTTCGATGCCCCTCGTCATGTGCTATCCACGTGTTTATCCGAGGACACGTGGCGAGTGGTGGAATTATGTACTTACAACTCAAACAGAAAAGAACTACAAAAAATACCAGGAAAATTCCATTAGAGCTTCCCATTATTTGGTTTCAACAAGAATTTCTCAAGTAATGTTATTGCATAATAAAAAATTAGAGAGCATTTTAAAGGTGAATTTCTAAAATGCTATTTGACCATCATTTTAACAGCTACTCCCTCCGTCCCTACTATATAGGCGGAATATGGGATTTTTCTAGTCCCACTATATAGGCGGAATTCCAATTCCAAGAAGATTTTTGACATATATACCCATATTTATGTTGCATAGGAAATTGTAGTGATAATAAGACAAAGGGTAAAAATAGGAAAAAACATGAAAATTTATGAAACCCAAACAATTTCTTAATTGAAGAGATTTCACCTTCTCCGCCTATATATTGGGGACGGAGGGAGTACTTGACAGCTTAATTATCTTACATGGCAGGTGATGTGGCGGAAAATATGATTTTTTTCTTTCCTCCATGTTATTAGAGAGATAACAAGTTATGTTATTTTTTTATGGTTTTCTCCTAATCCATGTACATGAACTTCTTTCCTCTCGTCTTTTCATTTGATTATCACACCGTTACAACTACAATGATATCAACAAAATTCTCATGCTATCATAAGCAACTGATGATCCAAATGACTTGTTTTTTCTTATTCGTTGATGATATTTTATTGAAGTCGTATCAAATTCATATAAAAAATCTAGGGAAATCTTTTGCTAACCCTTGATCTGTTTAGAACCTCCTTCCATTTTTGGGTAATACAAGTTTAATTGGACTCGATCCAAACTGCGTTTATTGCAATTTAATTTGAGAAGATTATTGTTAAAAATAGGACTTCTGATCATGAAGAAGAACTATCTCGATCTCTACATATTGATTGATTAAAACTTTTAACATGTATATGTTAGACTTTTGATTTTAGTTTATAAATCGATCACAAATATTACAAGATCATACTTGACATCTTAAACAGTTACCTAGTTCGATGGAAATATAACGGAAGATTTTTAAGGGAAACAATATCGGAGGAACAATATCATATTCTTTTGAACTTATTTATTTTCTTTGATGATGTGGCTATGATGAGTCATTAATCTTTTCTGCTAAGTCAATTGCCACATCAAAATCCGTTGTTATCTAGCTGTTAGTCAGCTGTTCACCTAGCACGATTGGGTGAATTTAATATACGAGATTGCTCGTTGAAATGTAATATTTGTAAATATATATATATGGAAAAATTAAACTTTACTTTTGTAAATATTTTAATATTTTTCCTTCTAGTTTTGGTAACAAATATTGGTGAAATATTCACCTTGAATGCTGATTGTACCATGGGATTCAATGAACCAGTCCAATATGTATACATGAGATGAATCACAATTTTTTCTTCTTAGTTATATTTAGTGTGGGGCAAAAGAAATTCCATATATATGTAACTTGTAATGCGAGGATCAAACATACGATCTCTGCAATACCAAAACCATGGCGTGTCCTTCGTACCTTCAAAAATATTTGTAATATTTGACACCTTATGTTAACATTGAGTATTTGTGTGTATTCTTTCTATATTCCAATTTTATTAAATAAGAAAATAGAACAAGAACCGCTTTTAGTGTTACTAGGCAGTGAATCACTTTTGCTTTCTATAAAAAATCTATGTTTACTAAATGAAACTTTATACATATTTCTCAATATTAAAAAAGCAGTAAGATGACTAAATTTTGTTTATCCACTGTAGAGATTAATTAAGTTCCATATTTTGAAATTATTTAGAAATATAAATAATCAAGAATCCTTTAATATATGAGTCAGTTTGAAGTTAAAAAACAATTACCGCATTTGTTTAAAGGCAACCATTATTAAATCATGCTTTCTGCAATTTGGAATTTCATATTCTTTGTAGAAAATATGATATCAAAGACTTAATGAAAACACACATAACTAAACTCAAACAATACTTCTCTTTATTGATGTGTTTAAACTCATGGCTCAACAGCCTACTTATAGGTAAAAAAACTTGACGACTAAGTAAACAACTCTTTCCTAATAAAACACAAACTCTAATAAAGAAAACTCTAGAAACTCAATAAGTTCTAAACATAGAAAACTCTAATACTAGAATAACTTGTTTCTCAAGCTAACTCCAGTTTCTTAACTCTGGTACGTTCACAATAACGCGTGACAACTCCCACTGGTTGCTTTAATAGACGGCACCAACTTCTTCTGGCTGCTTCCACTGAATATATCTTGGTTTATTCTTCAACATCCTCCCTTAAACCAAGATACTCTTTGCTAATCATTCCCAATTTTCCACGCAAGTAAATGAAAGTATTAGACTTCAGAGACTTGGTGAAAATATCAGCTACCTGCTCTTTATTTTCACAAAAATCCACAACTATCTCCTTGTTACTGACAAGCTCTCTGGGGTAATGAAACTTAATATTAATGTACTTACTCCTTCCATGAAGCGCATGATTCTTAGTTAATGAAATTGTAGACTTGTTATCACAAACTATTATTGTTGGTGTCTTCTGTTCTTGAAACAATGACTTCAACATCATTCTCAACCACACAGCTTGTGTAACACAGTTGCTAGCAGCTATATATTCATCTTTTGTTATAAATAATGCAACAAATTTTTGCTTCTTAGATGACCAAGAGAAAAATCAAGTTCCCAACTAAAAACCATAACCTGATGATGTACTTTTTCTTTCTTCAGTATCTCCAGCCCAATCACTATCAGTGAAACCAACCAACTTTGGATCTTCTGAAACAGTATATAAGATTCCCATGCTTGTTGTTCATTTTACATACTTCAGAATACGTTTTCCAGCTTGTAAATGTGATTGTCTAGGAGATTCCATAAACTTACTAACCAACCCAACTGCATACATGATATCAGGTCTTGTAGCAGTTAAATATCTTAAACATCCAAGAAGACCTTTAAAGTCTGTTGAATTCACAAGTTCTCCTGATCCATCTTTTGTCAACTTTAATCTCTCTTCTACTGGTGTTAAAATTGGATTACAATTTTTCATCTTGAAACGCTTCAAAATTCCTTCAGCATACCTTTGTTGGTTAATAAAAATTCCTCTTTCAGTTTGTTGTACTTCAATACCAAGAAAATATGACATCAAACCAAGATATGTCATCTCAAACTCCTTCACCATATCCTCCTTGAATTCATTGATCATCTCATAACTATTACTAGTAAATATGAGATCATCCACATATAAACACACTATAATATGATTGCCAAGACCATCAGCCTTCAAATATAAAGTATGCTCATGTGGACATCTTGTAAATCCTTTCTTAATGAAATAAGAATTTATTCTTGTATACCAAGCTCTTGGTGCTTGTTTCAAACCATACAAGGCTTTGTTTAGCTTGTATACTTCATTCTTCTTCCCTTCCATAATGTAACCTGCTGGTTGTTCAACATAAATTCTTCTTCTAAAACTCCATTCAAGAATGCTGACTTAACATCCATCTGAAAAATCTTCCAATGCTTTTGTGCAGCTAAAGTAATTATCATTCTTACTATGTCAAGTCTTGCAACTGGTGCAAACACTTTTGAGTAGTCTACTCCTTGTCTTTGTCTATATGCCTTAGCAACTAACCTTGTTTTCAGTCTATTTATTTCACTATTTGACTTGCATTTTGTTTTATAAACCCACTTAACACTAATGGGTTTCTTTCTGTTAGAGCATTGCTCGGTCGAACTCGCATGCGTTGCTATCTCAAGCATGTTTGTCAATGTTAGTGATCAAAACTATAAAGTTTTGATTTCTAGTCTACTATAACTAAGGTCTCGGACTAGGATAGAAAGTGTAGTTGAGCTCAAGAACTCCATGGCAATCATCATACAAGACGAAGGACTACTCAAGGAACCAGTGGATCTTCATCGACTAAAAGGTATATGGAGACTTGAACTTATTTATCACTCAAAAGTCTATCTACTCTATCTCCTATCTTGAGACAAAAGTCGTATTACTATATAGACTAAGAATATACACATGTGACATTTTGAACTGAGTATATCTCGCTTATCTATTTCTAAAAATATGTGTTGGTAAAGCTTTTGCTTTATCCAAGTTTATCTTTGCCTAGTGATGAAAGTCATGTTATGTTCCAATCACTTTGGAAATTGCTCTGACGAAAACTAGTTTGTGAATAACAACTATATGACATCCTCTAAGAATGTTTCAATGGTTGAAATGAGAGTTTAGACAATATAACCACTGGGGGATATAAACATTGTTGTGGTAACACATATATGTATAAGTCCTTAGCACTTGAACCGAAGTTTGCGAACTTTGTTGATCAAGTAAAAACCGGAACTTGAGCAGTCAATCCAGTCCGCGAACTCAGTCCGCGAACGTGCGTAGTTCTTGAACCCGAGAATTTCTTCTGGAGTTGTAGCTCTGTTTCAGTCCACGAACTGACGAAAGTTCTCGAACCCGAGAATTTCTGCTGGAGTTTGTGAACTCCAACCTGTTAACTTGAGTCTGCGAAACCAGTCCGCGAACTTGAGTGGTTATGTCTAAAAACGATGTTCGTGAACTTATCTAAATTATCTAAGGAATGCTATTGAAAACTGTGGTTTTATAGTTCATGAATTGATTCGAGTGAATCACATCGTTTTTGCTTCAATTATGTCTGTGTAGTACATAAGATCTCATAGCAATTAAACAACTCTATAACTAGTTCATTTGAGTTATTTGGACTAATTACGGTGAAGAAGAATATGGTTGATATGAAATTTATCATTTTTCTAACCATTTGGTTGACTAATATTGAACCAACTATTGTACACGTTTGTGTACGGTTACACAAACCCAAAATCTTCAAGTACATGTGTGTATGGAAAGCTAAGTTTTCGATCTAACGGTTGAGAGATATTATCTTGTATCTAATCAGGTTTTCATCTAACGGTGAATATTTAATGCTTGTTACTAAGCTAACATTGATTGCAAACCCTGATTTAAAAGACTATATAAGGGAGAACTCTAGCAACTGGGAAACCTAATCCTCATATATTCTGTGTGATACTAGTTTTCTAAGCTAGAATCGATTCTCCATTAACCTTTGATTTTCTTCTTCTAAAACCAGGTTAACGACTTAAAGACTTCATTGGGATTGTGAAGCCAGACTGATACTACTTTTCTTATAGTTGTATGATGTGATCTTGTTGTTTATATCATATGAGTACAATTGTAATAATTGGCTTGATATTTCTATTTCCGATAGGCAAGATATAAAAGTAATCACAAACATCTTTGTCTCATCGTTTGTGATTCCACAATATCTTTTTTCGTTGCGTCGATTAAGACTATTGTGAGGTGATTGATAAAACTGAGATGTTCTTCGGGAATATAAGCTTGGTTTTATTGATTGGTTCCTGTTCACCTTGATTATCAAAAGACGGAACAAAACTCATAGGTTTATTCGTGGGAGACGGATTTATCTATCTTGTAGACTTTTCTATGTGAGACATATTTGTTTGCTAAAGTCTTCGACTTTGGGTCGTAGCAACTCTTTGTTGTGGGTAAGATCATCTAAGGGATTCAAGTGCGCAGTATCCTGCTGGGATCATAGGCATAGGAGCATAACTGTACCTTGGATCATTGTGAGATTGATTGGGGTTCAACTACAATCCAGACCAAAGTTAATTTGGAATAATCTAGTGTCTGTAGCGGCTTAATACAATGTATCTTTAATATGGACTAGGTCCCGGGGTTTTTCTGCATTTGCGGTTTCCTCGTTAACAAAATTCTGGTGTCTGTGTTATTTCTTTTCCGCATTATATTTTGTTATATAATTGAAATAATACAGGTTGTGCATTGTTCAATCAATTAGAATATCCGACCTTATTGATTGTTGATTTAAATTGATTGACACTTGGATATTGGTCTTTGGTACCATCCACGTTATCTCTCTTTGATTAGACTCGCGAATCACATTTGCTTGAGTAAATCAAATTGAGATATTGAGATAATAACTCCTTGAGTATTTTCTATTGATTGAGTTTAGTTGATTCTCTAGAAAAATATCTCGGTGTTGTCCATACAGATTGCTAATCGAAATATTGGGTGAGGTTGTTAGACCCATGTTTTTTCAATTGGTATCAGAGCAGGCAAACATGTTTAATACCTTAGAAGTCTGTGTTTGTGGCAATCTGAGTCTGTGGACGAAATCTTTGTTGCACATACCAAAATGTCTCCTAAAGCTTTTGATCATGTCAAGTGTCTTTAAAACACCTCAACGGATTACTCCTTAGTTGATTCTTCCTAATCCCGGGGTAGAAAGAATGTTCAATGTGATAATGACATTTCTTCCTATTATGAGGCATGTGACACTCTGGCAGAAGCTAAAAATGGGCTCACCAAAATTTCAAAACATACAGCTGAAGATATTGATTTTAATAATCATGATCAGCTCATTGATGAATTTTAAAAGTCTCTTGATCGAGAACGTGATCTTTATAACATCATTAAGTCATTCTCTAAGAATATTGAGAAACTCCTTCAAGAAACTACTATTCAACATGAAAAGATTAGTACTCTTGAGGATATTATTAAATAGGACTCAATTAGAGAAAAACGTTTGCTCGAGACTCATTCGTCGGATCTCAACAGACTTCGTGTTGAAAAAGAGAAACCATGTGCATCTCTTACTCTAGCCTATGAACATTGTGAATCCTTGGAAAAGGAAAACTCTGTCTTAAGGAGAAAATCCTGAATTTCGTGACACAAGACAAAGTATTCTCCAAAAGAAGATTGTGTCAAGAAAAGTTTACATAACTTGTAATCTTCTCATAAGAATGTTATCTTTTATTCTAAGACCTTTTGTGGGAATCAGAATCACTATGTTATCCATTGTTTTGCAAGAAGGAAACAAATTTCTAAGCTTCATAATTTTCTTATCTTACGTCAATAGAACAAATAAGTTGATTGAATCGTATGCCCACAAGAAATCGAAACCTTATAAGAATGATCTTTATTCTAGAAATCAAAAGCATAAATTCTTGTGTCGCTAACAAAAGCATTTCCTGTACTTATAAGGATGTTTTTGATAAATCAAAATCTAGAACATGGATTCCCATCCACTCTGATCCTCTTAATTCAATTACAAGAGGTCCTAAATTTAGTCCTTCTGATAAGTATGCTAATCAAGCAGTGGCTCATCTCTCTAAAAAGAGCACAGATCAAAGACAGAAGGATAAAAGGGAACATCATTTATTTGATGAGCTAAAGGCTCATACTTGTGTAAAGTAATCAGAAGGTTGAATATCTCACATACAAAAAGCCTAGTTGTGAGAAACTTGAATAGGTATACTCTGTAACTGTGTGACTCTAATTATCTAACTAATCTCTTATCGTTTTTAAAAGGATAATTAGTCAAACACTGGTCGTGAGTATTTTCTATCTCTGGATGTTCCTTGTCAAATCTTATCTTTGAAAATTAAAAGTGTTATTCTTTCCATGCAGAATTTTGTGAAAAATCATCTTACGGGCTCACATACGGGTTATCCTTTAAAACCTATCCCGCAAACCCTAAATCTCTCGAGTTTTTTCTTTATATACATATCCTAGTTGTTTTCATCTCTCTAGGTTTATTTTTATCAATGACTTCTTCTTCTTCCTGCTCATTGGAGTTACCTAAAGATGTCATTAATAAGGCGGTATGTTGCAAACACGTTAAAGAGAAGGAAACTCTCGTTGAAAATGAAGGTTCCCCTTCTCGATCCTCTAATTCATTGTCTGATTTAGAGGAGATTGAAGAGATTTCATCGGATGTAGTTCTCGATTTTCTAAAGGAATTTGAGAAGGATAAGCAGCAACTTGTTGGTACAATGAAGTGTCTTGATGTGGTAAGAACTGGGTTGAAAAAGGTTAAGTCTGACCTTGTTCTCATTAAAACCCATGTTAAAGAACTTTCCAATAAGGATATCCTCTTCAAGGGTGCAGAGGATGCTGCCATTCACAAGTTCCAAGACCTTAAGTCTCAAGAAGGTCCCGAACTGTCGATTGGACTCTAGTTCACGTGGAAGTGTTTTTAAATTAGTCTGTTTGTTTCAACATGTCTAGTAAATCTTCTATTGTTTCTTTTTTGTTTAGAAGAATAACTAGTGTTTTGGAATAGCCATTATTGTGATTACACATCGCTATATCCAATGTTTTTAATCTTCTTGTTTTTAGACTTATTGGTTTAAATTCTAAACTTGTTTGGAAGATAATGGTTGCAGTACTAATCTTTATGGGTTTATATATTGTAATATTTTATGGGATATGTGTGTTTACGTCCGTGAACTTGATTGTCCCATATTTTGTCAAAAGTAAAGTCGTTCGTGAATTAATATGCAAATATCGATAAAAGGATGAATAAACTTTTGACAAACACAAAAGTTAAGCCTATATTGTCAATTATTAATGTAAGATAGGTTAAAAGCTTTTGTGATTCAAGGATTATGTCTATTGTATGTCATTGTGAAAATGGTGATGAAAGCATAAAATGAATCCTTGTGTTATCCACAGTATATAGCTTTATTGATCCATATTATTATTACAGTGAAGGATCCATTGTGTATCTTATGTTGACACGATACGACTAAGTCGATTCCTTATTGGCATGGTTGGTTGTTCCATGAGATGCTATATATTGAGTATTAAGAACTAAATTAATTAACTTGTGTGGTTATTTAGTTTGCATTCCATAAGTTTTCTTATGTTGAGTACATGTACGGTTAAGGTTGTCATGTCTTATGATAATCTTAGTCGGGGTTCCATAATCTCTTATGTTGAGCCCAAATGAACTAAATCAATCACCTAGTATGGTTATTTAGTTAGCACTCCATAAATTTCTTATGTTGAGCATCATTTTTTGACTGGGTTAGTTTTTCATGATTAACTTAGTTATTGCTCCATAGATTTTCTTATGTCGAGTGTGGCCAATTAAATTGATTACTCTTGTGATTAGTTTAATTGTGTATCCGGTTAGATTATTTATGGGTTTTCTTGTGAATAATCTAATCGAGTTTATTAAGTCTCCATAAGTTTTCTTGTGTTGAGAATATTTAGTCAAATTAATCTTGGTTCGCTTGGGTTAGTTTGATTGAATATTTCTTGTTGGATTCCAAATTCATACTTGTATGTAATTTGTTGAGTCTAAAGAAATCCTTCTTTTCTCTTGAAATTAAGGTCGCTCTTGTTGTTCCTTAGGGAATGACATATTATGGGGGAGAGTTCTTTTGAACTTGTGCTTAATTTCCAAATCTTTGTGGGGAGTGCGGCTGTGGAATATTAGAGGGGTTATCTTGCATCTTTATAAACTCCTTGATGAATGCATTTAGCTTTGGCTTTATGATTGCATCTAAACAAGATGATACACATTTACCTTTGGTCATGAAATGTCTCTTACGGAAATTTCATTAGGATCCCATTCTTTTGCCAATTTTATTGACAAAAACGGGGAGAATTATTATGTAGTTCACACTACAAATACATATGGTTTTCGGATCATTATGTAAGGGGAGTGGTTTCCATGTGAGATGAAGTATTGACTAAGGGGGAGTAAAGTATCACCATAGTATTGTTGTTGAAGTTGTGATGCAATTGGACTTTGACGTTGTGTAATAATACTATGACACTGTATAACAATGATTGAGAACCGATGCTTTTCTCATTGTTATAGCTACGGATTTTCAACAATGATGATGCTAAACTTACAACCTTTGGGATCATTGGACTACTTGGAAGTGATGAAGATTTCGAGTATTGTTGAAGATTAGACATGTGGAATAGGAGCTACAAAGTTTATTTATATATTTTTTGTATTCCATATGTATTAATAGTTTTTCCACTAAAATTGACAAAGGGGGAGATTGTAAGAGCATTGCTCGGTCGAACTCGCATGCGTTGTTATCTAAAGCATGTTTGTCAATGTTAGTAATCAAAACTATAAGTATTGATTTCTAGCCTATTTGTAGATATCTCGGACTAGGACATAATTATCTTGTATCTAATCAGGTTTTCATCTAACGGTGAATATTGAATGCTTTGTTACTAAGCTAACATTGAATGCAAACCCTGATTTGAAAGACTATATAAGGGAGAACTCTAGCAACTGGGAAAATTAATCCCCATACATTCTGTGTGATACTAGTTTGCTAAGCTAGAGTCGGTTCTCCTTTGACCTTTAGTTTTCTTCTTGTGGTAATTGAACTTTTGTCCTTACTTTTGATGGTCTACACAAATATCCTTATCACACAATAAATATGTCCCTCCTCATCCATAAGCCCATCAAGGGTCCAATAAGGTTTTTGTTTCTTCCAAATTTGCCCTCCTATCAATCTACCTACTTCTTCTTCTTCTCAGCGACGTCTCCAATTTTTTCCTCCATTTCTATCGCTCCACCACCACCAACAACATCTACGTCGCTCCACCACCACCACCAGCAATTTTTTCCTCCACAACCTCTATTACCTCCGCCACTAAAACAATAGATCTATTGCGATTTATATCTTCGTTTCTCTACCATCTTCATCGCTGCACCACCACCGCCATCATCTTCACCTCCACCACCATCTTCATCGTTGTAATTATAAGATCCGTCACTACCTAATCCACCACCTACAGCACCACACCCAACTTTTAAACTCAAGATTTATCTCATACTCTGCAAACATACTCCGAATGTGAACATTCAGCTGTGAAAATCGTTGTTCCTGCTCCTAAATTATTTTTAAAATTTGACATTATCCCGGCATCACTAAATTCTCCCACCTTCTTTTCCTCCATATCCCCCCATTGGTTATAAAACCCATCGATGGAATCGCCTAATTGAACCATGAATCATTATTCTGTTGAGACTTGAGAGGGAAAAAATCAAAAATAAGAAAATGAACGAATTGATCAGGTATGATTTTTATACGTCTTTTTCTTTATCGAGATTATAGTATTTCACATCATTGTGTTTGCTCTGCTGAACAAATAAATCTTGAGTTTAATTTGTTTGATGAAATGCCAAAGGAAAAATATCAATAACCAACTCTAGAATCTTGAATCAATTGTTCTAGTTCGTAACTTTATTACCGGTGATTACATAATCTGGGTACACGTTTATATGCCCCCAGGACTGTGAGTGCTATCGGTTTATAAAAAACACCATCATGTATGATTTTTTTTCTTTCTTTTCATTTGAACTTGAATTCCTTTCAACTCTGACAGTTAAGTGTTTATTCATTGTTTCTGGATTGATTTTCACTATCATTTTCAAAGAATAATAAGCTATGTTACGACATTGGGATACCAATTTTTAGGATATTAAACCATACTTTAGTTTAGTTAGTTGCTTTCTTCTTTGGTACCCCTTGATTCAGTTTCATTTTCTAATCCTAAAAATGTGAAAAGCCCTTAAACGCTAAACCCTTGGTTAATAAACTTCTCTGTAAATAAACGTATACATTTTTGTTGGATCTCAGGAGGGGTATGGCTTCTACATCGTTGTTATTTTAGATTTCATACTCCGCAGCTGTTCTTCGTCAACCGGAGACTAGATTTAAACAGTGAGAAGCTCGACGGCGATTTCGGTGAATACAGAGCCGACGAAGATGTGAAAAGCCTCGGAGTACTCTTAATCGACGAAGATTGAGTTTTGATTGTTGAATTAGTATTCGGTGTTGAAACTATCGAAGTTGAGAATGTTGGTGTAGTCGGAGTTGTTTTTCAATGGAGTATTGGACTGTTATGTAATGAAGACGGTGCCGATGCCGCGGTGGCGGTGGTGTTTGCAACGGTGGTTCTGCATCTTAGATTAGTAATTGGTGTTGATGTTGATGATGTTTTAGGTGTTGTTGAATTTTATTATTGTTCTTTGAATTGGTAACATTTCACATTGCTAGTCCATGTTCAATAGTATATAAGCTTTATTCAAGTGTAGTTTCTAATCCCATTTTTTGGCAGTGAAGCAGGCAGTGATTTTGGATCAACTATGGTTGTTGATCCAACTGCAATGGATAAACATCCACCGTTGATCCAACTGAAATGGATAAACATCTATTGTTGATTCAACTGAGATTGGTTTTGAAGCTGGTCTTGGAGCTGTTGGTGTTTATGAAGCTACAGGTAATGAAATATGGTGGTTATATGGGTTGAAGCAGGCAGTGATATTGGATCAACTATGGTTGTTGATCCATATATTTTGGATCAACTATGGCTGTTGATCCATCTATATGGGATCAACTATTGTTGTTTATCCTTTGACCTCATGCTTTTGTAGTTTAAATCATGTAAATTTGTCCCAATGTTGAACTTGTGGTGCAATGGTAGCATGCCTGACTCCATGTCAGATGATGCGTGTTCGCCTCACGCCAAGTTCACTCCATTTTACATGGATCAACTATCATTATTGATCCAATTTTCATGGATCAACATCCATTGTTGATCCACTAAAATTGGATCAACTTCCACTGTTGATCCTTTTTTCTTGGATAAACTAGATAAACTTCTACTGTTGATGGTTATGTTGGTGGATCTGAAACTGCAGCTGATGAAGTGGTAGCATTTTTCCATCAGCATGGATAAACATCCATTGTTGATCCAACTAAAATGGATCAACTACTTTTTGTTGATACAAAAAAATTTGAACCGGCAGCGGTGGTGATGGTGATGGTGGTGGCGGTGGCGGCGGCGACGACGACGATGAATTTGTGGTGGTGGTGGCAACAGACTAGTGGTGGAGGAGGACTAGTGGTGGTGTAATGGTGGCGGTGAAGGAGTGGTGGTGGAATATTGGTGGTGGTGGAGGTTGGTATGTGGTGGTTGTTGAATGATGGTGATGGTGGTGGTGGTGGTGGTGGTGAAGTGGTAGAGGAAGAAATTTGTTGTATTTTGAAATAAAGAAAAATATTATATGAGTGAGGGTATTAAGGTAATCTAATATTAAATGGATAAGGTTATAAAAAAGGAGGGACATATTTATTATTGCATAAGGATATATTTGTAGGGAGTTAAAAGTAGGGACATATAATTAATATACCCTTTCTTCTTCTAAACCAGGTTAACGACTTAAAGATTTCATTGGGATTGTGAAGCCAGACCGATACTACTTTTATTGTAGTTATGTGAACTGATCTTGCTGTTTTTATCATATGAGTACAATTGTAATAATTGGATTGAGATTTTTATCTTCGATAGGCAAGATATAAAAGTAATCACAAACATCTTCGTCTCATCGTTTGTGATTCCACGATATCTTTTTTCGCTGCGTCGATTAAGACTATTGTGAGGTGATTGATAAAACTGAGATGTTCTTCAGGAATATAAGTCTGGTTTTATTGATTGGTTCCTGTTCACCTTGATTTATCAAAAGACGGAACAAAACTCATAGGTTTTTTCGTGGGAGACGAATTTATCTATCCTTGTAGACTTTTCTGTGTGAGACAAATTTGTTTATTAAAGTCTTCGACTTTGGGTCGTAGCAACTCTTGGTTGTGGGTGAGATCAGCTAAGGGAATCAAGTGTGTAGTATCCTCCTGGGATCAGAGGCGTATGAACATAATTGTACCTTGGATTAGTGTGAGATTGGTTGGGGTTCAACTACAGTCCAGACCGAAGTTAATTTGGAGTAGGCTAGTGTCTGTAGCGGCTTAATATAGTGTATGTTTAATCTGGACTAGGTCCCATGGTTTTTCTGCATTTGCGGTTTCCTCGTTAACAAAATTCTGGTGTTTGTGTTATTTCATTTCCGCATTATATTTTGTTATATAATTGAAATAATACAGGTTGTGCGTTGTTCAATCAATTAGAATATCCGACCTTATTGGTTGTTGATTTAAATTGATTGACACTTGGATATTGGTCTTTGGTACCATCCAAGTTATCTCTCTTTGATTAAGACTCGCAGATTGTATTTACTTGAGTAAATCAAATTGAGAGATTGAGATAATGTCTCCTTGAGATATTTTATATTGATTGAGTCTAGTTGATTCTCTAGAAAGTAACTCGGAGTTATCCATACAGATTGCTAATCGAAATATTGGGTGTGGTTGTTAGACCCCCACTTTTTCAGTTGGGATATACGATGGATTACTTGATACGAATGAAAGAGGTATAACTATTTTGATTCTGAAATCACATAAATTTCACAGTAGAAGATGACATCAAGTTTAAAGTTAGTAACAAACATAATATGGCTAACTAAAATGTTAAAAACAAACAGGATATATAAACTTAGAAAGTCGTGGGACTTGAAGAGACCAATTTTGAAAACTACAATCTTATAAAGCAACGATCCACAATACCATAATTTTTTTTTTATAAATATTCAATGTAGAAGATGTCAACTTTTGGTAAAGGATCTATTGACAACCTATAAATTTGAAAAAGGATCAAGGAGTACAATATGTGTTCAAGGTTATTTATGAGATAATGTGTTGCTAAATTATATTCCAAGTGAAGGTAGGAACATATGGAAGTGACAAAATGTCCAAGACTTTTGAAGTTACCAAAGACTTCGTTAAGACGAACTGTTGGGCACAATACTTTTTTGAAGATTTAATGGCAAAGGTTTGCATATATACAATCCCTTCGAAAAGGTAATTGGTACACATTTTATACATTGTCATCTGATGGGTGTTGAAAAATTATAGGAAAATCATGTCATATTGGAAAGTTTGTATCATCCGTTCGATGCAAAAAAATATTATTCTCTGCCTATTTGGAGGATCTACAACATGACCATAATAAATGAGTCAGCTGGAGCGAAATAGGAGCATGTGGAAACTTTTATGGACGATATTGATTAGTTGATTTCACTGAGATGAGCATGGGGATACTTCCATGTCCATGTAGAGCATTATCTCAATATAACCAATGAACCTAAATAAAAAATTGTCTGGAAGTTAAGATTATATTTCTTTCGTTTGAGCAAATCTCCAGCGGTAAAATACTAAAGGAAAAAAACAAGAAAAAGAGAAAGGAAAATCCCTACTATTTTTATGACAAACCCATATTAAATCATAAGGAGTTGATAAGTATTTGGGACACAAATTATACGATATATTAAAAATGAACCAACATCATGGCCCATGTCGTTACGGCACGTGTTAAGGGTTAGTCAAAAATACAAAGAACAATTTAGCTAACTTAGCCTAGATAAAGAGTGACCGAGATTTGTCTAAGAAGAAGATAAATCTAAGACTGTGGTTTGTTCAACTTAACAATTATAAATATTTTATTAATTAATGTCTCATTAATTGATTATAATGAATAATTAATTAATATTTTATTATAAATATCCCCTTAATTAATCTCATAATACATATTATTATTAATAATTAATTTTTCTAAAAATCATAGCATTACTAAATGGTGATAGTGGAAGAAGCAATGGGTGGTAGAAATTGAAAAAGCGGGGGTCTAACAACATCACCCAATATTTCGATTAGCAATCTGTATGGACAACTCCGAGTTGTTTTCTAGAGAATCAACTAGACTCAATCAATAGAAAATATATCAAGGAGTTATTATCTCAATCTCTCAATTTTATTTACTCAAGCAAATGTGATTCGCGAGTCTAATCAAAGACAGATAACTTGGATGGTACCAAAGACCAATATCCAAGTGTCAATCAATTTAAATCAACAACCAATAAGGTCGGATATTCTAATTGATTGAACAACACACAACCTGCATTATTTCAATTATATAAAAATATAATGAGGAAAAGAAATAACACATACACCAGAATTTTGTTAACGAGGAAACCGCAAATGCAGAAAAACCCCGAGACCTAGTCCAGATTAAACATACACTATATTAAGCCGCTATAGACACTAGCCTACTCCAAATTAACTTCGGTCGGGAATGTAGTTGAACCCCAATCAATCTCCCACTGATCCAAGGTACAGTTATGTTACTACGCCTATGATCCCAGCAGGATACTGCACACTTGATTCCCTTAGATGATCTCACCCACAACCAAGAGTTGCTATGACCCAAAGTCGAAGACTTTAGCAAACAAATTCGTCTCACATAGAAAATTCTACAAGATAAATAAATTCGTCTCCCACGAATAAACCTATGAGTTTTGTTCCATCTTTTGAAAAATCAAGGTGAACAGGAACCAATCAATAAAACCAGACTTATATTCCCGAAGAAAAGCTCAGTTTTACCAATCACCTCACAACAGTCTTAATCGACGCAGCGAAAATAGATATCGTGGAATCACAAACGATGAGACGGAGATGCTTGTGATTACTTTTATATCTTGCCTATAGGAGATAGAAATCTCAAGACAATTATTACAATTGTAACCGTACGATAAAAACATCAAGATCAGATCACACAACTACAAAAAAAGTAGTATCGGTCTGGCTTCACAATCCTAATGAAGTCTTTAAGTCGTTAACCTGGTTTTAGAAGAAGAAAACCAAAGGTTAAAGGAGAATCGACTCTATCTTATCAAACTAGTATCACACAGAATGTATGGGGATTTGGTTTCCCAGTTGCTAGATTTCTCCCTTATATAGTCTTTCAAATCAGGGTTTGCATTCAATGTTAGCTTAGTAACAAATCATTCAATATTCACCGTTAGATGAAAACCTGATTAGATACAAGCTAATATCTCTCAACCGTTAGATCGAAAACTTAGCTTGCCATACACACATGTACTTGACGAATTTGGGTTTGTGTAACCATACCCAAACGTGTACAATAGTTGGTTGAATATTAGTCAACCAAATGGTTAGCCAAATGATAACTTTCATATCAACCATATTCTTCTTCACCATAACTAGTCCAAATGACTTAAATAAACTAGTTAGAGAGTTGTTCAATTGCTATGAGATCTTATGTACTACACAAGACACAATTGAAGCAAAAACGGTGTGATTCACTCGAATAAATTCATGAACTATAAAGCCATAGTTTGCAATAGCATTCCTTAGATAATTTAAATAAGTTCACGAACATCGTTTTTAGACATAACCACTCAAGTTCGCGGACTTAAGTAACCGGTTGGAGTTCACAAACTCCAGCAGAAATTCTCGGGTTCGAGAACTTCTGTCATTTCGCGGACTGAAACCGAGCTACAACTCCAGCAGAAATTCTCGGGTTCGAGAACTACGCACGTTCGCGAACTGAGTTCGCGGACTGAGTTGAGTCAAGTTCCGGTTTTCACTTGATCAATAAAGTTCACAAACTTCAGTTAAAGTGGTAAGGACTTATACATATATGTGTTACCATAACAATGTTTATATCCCCCAGTGGTTATATTGTCTAAACTCTCATTTCAATCATTGAAACATTCTCAGAGGACGTCATATAATTGTTATTCACAAACTAGTTTTCGTGAGAGCAATTTCCAAAGTGATTGAAACATAACATGACTTTCGTCACTAGGCAAAGATGAACTCGGCTAAAGTGAAAGCTTTACCAACACACATTTCGAGAAATAGATAAGCGAGATATACTCAGCTCGAAATGTCACATGTGTATATCTTTAGTCTATATAGTAAAACGAATTTTGTCTCAAGATAGGAGGTAGAGTATATAGATTTTTGAGTGATATATAAGTTCAAGTCTCCACATACCTTTTAGTCGATGAAGATCCACTGGTTCCTTGAGTAGTCCTTCGTCTTGTATGATGATTGCCATGGAGTTCTTAAGATCAACTAAACTTTCTATCCTAGTCCGACACCTTAGCTATGGTACACTAGAAATCAATACTTTATAGTTTTGATCACTAACATTGATAAACATGCTTAACATAGCAATACATGTGAGTTCGACCGAGCAATGCTCTAACAATCTCCCCCTTTGTCAATTTTAGTGGAAAAACTATTAATATATATGGAATACAAAAAATATATAAATAAACTTTGTAGATTCTATTCCACATGTATAATTTTAACAATACTCGAAATCTTCGTCACTTCCAAGTAGTCCAATGATCCCAAAGGTTATAAGTTTAGCATCATCGTTGTTGAAAATCCGTAGCTATAACAATGAGAAAATCATCGGTTCTCAATCATTGTTATACAGTGTCATAGTATTATTACGCAGGGTCAAAGTCCAATTGCATCACAACTTCAACAACAATACTATGGTGATACTTCACTCCTCCTTAGTCAATACTCCATCTCACATGGAAACCACTCCCCCTTACATAATGATCCGAAAACCATATGTATTTGTAGTGTGAACTACATATTAATTCTCCCCCTTTTTGTCAATAAAATTGGCATAGGTACAAGATCGGGATCCTAATGAAATTTACGTAAGAGACATTTCATGACCAAAGGTAAATATGTATATCATCTTGTTTAGATGCAATCATTAATCCGAAGCTAAATGCATTCATCAAGGAGTTTATAAAGACGCAAGATAACCCCTATAATATTCCACAGATGCACTCCCCACAAATATTTGGAAATTATGCACAAGTTCAAAATAACTCTCCCCCATAATATGTCATTCCCTAAGGAACAACAAGAGCGACCTTAATTTCAAAATAAAAGAAGGATTTCTTTAGACTCAACAAATTGCATACAAGTATGAATTTGGAATCCAACAAGATATATTCAATCAAATTAACCAAAGAGAACCAAGATTAATTTGACTAAATATGCTCAACACAAGTAAACTTATGGAGACTTAAAAAAATCAATTAGATTGATCACAAGAACACTTGCAAATAATTTAATTGTCATACTCAACCAAACTAATTACAAGAGTAATCAATTGAATTGGACACACTCTTCATAAGAATATCTATGGAACAATGACTAAGTTAATCATAAAAATAACCATCCTAGTCAATATGCTCAACATGAGAAGAACTTACGGAGTGCTAACTAAATAACCATACTAGATGATTGATTTAGTTTATTTGGGCTCAACATAAGAGATTATGGAACCCCGACTAAGATTATCATAAGATATGACAACCTTAACCGTACATGTACTCAACATAAGAAAACTTATGGAATACAAACTAAATAACCACACAAGTTGATTAATTTAGTTCTTAATGCTCATCATATAACATCTCATGGAACAACCAACCATGCCAATAAGGAATCGACTTAGTTGTATCGTGCTCAACATAAGATACACAATGGAGCCTTCACGGTTGTACATAAAAAATGGATCAATAAGGATCTATACCGTGGATAACACAAGGATTCATTCTATGTTTCTATCACCATTTGCACAATGACATATAATAGACATAATCCTTGAATCATAAAAGATTTTAACCTATCTTACATCAATAATTGACAATATAGGCATAACTTTTGTGTTTGTCAAAAGTCTATTCATTCTTTTATCAATATATGCATATCAATTCACGAACAACTTTACTTTTGACAAAATATGAGACAATCAAGTTCACGGACGTAAACATACCTATCCCATCAAAATATTGCGATATATAAAACCATAAAGGTTAATACTGCAACCATCATCTTCCAAACAAACTTAGAATTTTTTAAACCAAAAAATCTAAAAACAAGAAGATGAAAAACATTGGATATAGCTATGTGTGATCACAATAATGGCTATTCCAAAACACTAGTTATTCTTCCAAAAAAATATAAAAAAAATAGAATTCTCATCAGAAGACTTACTAGTTGTCATAGATCTTTCTCAGAGCATCTACTGAGAATTCCTTCTCATTATTGAAAAACCCATTGATTATGGGATCGTTCAATTCCTCCAAGTCTTCAGAAATATCAGTTAACTCACCGAGTTCTCTTCTCAAGTCTCGTAGAGTATTCTTGGATAGAGACAACATTTGTTCATAGTGAGTTATTCTTTCTGAAGAGGAAATGATTTGAGATTTTAAACCATTTATCTTATTGATAAACCCTTTTACCATGCCTCTAAAATTAACATCAAAAGGACAAATAGAAAAGAGGCAGTTAGAGGAAGAACCTTCTCCATTAATTATAGTCTTCACTTTCTTCACCCTTGAGGAAGAAATCCCTTTACACAGATACGCATTAGCTGATTCAACCGTATCCTTGCTTATGATGCTTATGGTCACATGAGCCATAAGATTTTCCATTCTTAGTTCATGATTTTGCCTTGTAAGATTTGCACGTTCTTCTGCCTCTAATCTTCTTTCCTCCTATATCCTTTGTCTTAAGTCATCTACTACTTCATGCCCTTCATGAATTACTCCTCCATCCACTTCTTGATTTCTTTCCTCTTCTTGATTTTCTGCCTCTTCTATCGAATCCGACCTCCAAGTATGCACACTTACTCTATCATAATCCACATATCTATCTTGTGCTTGTATTTGTTGATTCGGTTGTTGAATTTAATTTTCTGCTCCATTTCTCATTCTACTTCTTCTTGATCTGATCCTTAAAGATCCTTCCAATTCACCTGTTCCTTCTCCTGCAATTCTTTTACTTCTTCTCACTGTTGTTGGTGGTTCTGATGTATTTCTTCTTCTCCTAGCCATTTCTTCAAATTCTAACAATTTCTTCAAATATTCAAGTTGCAATTTGAAATTTCTCAAATTGATTCTCCCTGTTTCTGGACGCCAAAATGTAGTTGCAGGAATTCCCACACTACACCCAACTCAAGAATTTATGACACAATTTGAAGATTAAGAACCTTTTTTATTGATATGATCTTAAAAGAATTACAGTAATCAAGAATACAATTCACTTAATAAGATTTTCTCTCTCCTAAAAACTTTCTTAGCACTCAAAAATTCATCTCTCTCTCTGGAACTATTCATTTCCTTTATATAGGCATTTACATAGTGGATTACAGCTCATTTACATCTAAGATTCCCTTTAGTTTCGGATCTAAGTTCTTGCGATACATCGCAGTTTGCACCGCCTTAATCTTTCGAAGGTTTTATTGATTCATCGCGGAAATGTCACGCCTTTCTCATTTTTTGTCGTTTTCATCCGATATGTCATTCCTTACGTCATTTTGAGATGTATTGCAGAATATCCTTGATGTATCGTAAACATGTCTCGCAGAACTGTTGTTTATTTCGTAGGAATATTGTTGTGACAATATTCTGATCCTACATCTTTCCTCTTCTAATATCTTTTCTGCGAAGAAGATAAAGATCATGAGAATTTAAATCTCTTGATTTGCCGTAACTCCTTATATTTTCACACTACCTTCACTCTGACACGTATCTGCATCCATTGCTAGATATTCTACGCGTGTTTCTTTTCTCATTTATTCCTTGACACATCTTTTTTCAACCGTTGAATTCTGACCATTCACGTCTTTTCTTCATTGAATGCACTGATGTTCTCGAGAATCTTCTTCTCTTATAAATATCTTCTTCGCTAATCTCTCATATTCATTTTACTTTCTCTTTTTAATTTTTATCTGCAACTCTTATGTTGTTCATCTTCTTCCGCAAATTCCGGATCTACTACTGTTTCAATCTTGTTTCTTTATTCTTCTTCATCTTAATCATCATTCCCATACTAAAAAATGGCTCCTGCTAAAAAATTAGGTCAACCTACTTTCCAAAAACACCAACAGAAGTTCCAAACCTTAGGTTTCACACTTTCTGAGATCCCTGGTCAATCTTCAGACACTGATCTCTCCATTGATCTAGTTTCAGAATTTCCTTCTTCCAATGGGAAAATCCTTATTTCGCTAGGTCAACTAGAAGCTGGCCTTCCTATCCCTCTTTATAACCCAGATCTCCCTCTTTTTTATGAAATTATTTTTGACGTTAAATTTTCACGAGCAATCTATCAATTAAGTGGAGATTGTATTCGTCTCATTCTCGAATATGCCTTTCGTGGATCTGGTAAAGGATCTCGCTATCCTGAATCTGCGAAACATCCTGATTTTAAAGATATCCCAATTATTCCAGCGAAATATACCGTGGAGAATTTCTTTGCGAATTATCAAGTGATTCCCATGAAGAAAGATAGAACGTGTTGGGCTGTTCGTTTGAATAGGAATAAAAAGGTTGCGAAGGATAAACTTCTTATGCAAGATATAGATTATCATTCAAGTAAAAACCAAGGTCCACGCTTCTCAAAAGATGATAAGTGGTGTAGATTTCCTCTTCTCCTTGAAGGTCCATATATTTCTGGCGCTCTCGATCTTCCTGCGAATCCTGCGAATCTTGCGGCGTATTGTCCTTGGGTTTTTAACTGGCTTGAAAGGAATTCTGAGGTATATCTCGCAAAATTTATCATTATTCGCAAATTTGGATAAATGTATCATTCTTATTGATTATATTGAGATATCTTTTATCAGATTGAAATAATGAAGCTTAACTATGCCAATACTGGGAGTCCCAATCTCCTTTAAATTTTGAAAACCTTCACAGATGAAGTAAGAAACAATCTTCTATAACCTTTAACAATATATTGTTGCCCCTATTTCTTATCTTTATATGTGATTATTTTCAAGGAAATACCATTTGTCGCGGTGGTTGAAGCCAAAGATAAAGGCAAAAGAGTAGCAACTCCAAATGAAAGTTCCGGTGCTTCTCCTCGCCGCAATAAAAATCAAACCGCTGATGGTCCCCCAAAGAAGATAAGAAAAACTCAACCACTTCCTTCTGATAATTCTCAACTCAGAGAGACTTCTATTATCCCTGAAAAAGATAATGAAATTGAAAAAGATAGTGGAATTAATAATGATGCCTCTGTGGGCACTCCAATACATATTTCTTACGCAAGAATTAGGTATGCGATGGGTCTTTCTCAACCTGAGAATCCAATGGATCAATTGTCAAACATTTTTAGAAACCCCTTACAAGGTGTTGGAGAGGATGATATTACTCGTACTTGCGACTATCTCTCAAAGATCTGCGACGCTTCAATCTTGACTAATAATAAAGATCTTAAAGGAGTCTCAAGATTTATTAACCCAGGTTTTCTTCATGCGTTAGCTTCGTTGGTATGCCACTTTCCTTCATTTTTCTTGTAGTAAACTTCACATTTGTCATGAGTATCAAAGATCTTTTACTTATCTTACTCATTCTCTCTTTTCTGTCACAGACTGCTAGAGATTCTTTTTCTGTTGCTTCAGAATTAGAAAGTAGATTATTATCATCACAGAAAAGGCTTACTGATTCACAATCTGAATCTGCAAAAATTCTCGAGAAAAATAAGCAATACGAAGCTGAAATCTCCATTCTTCGCGAAAAATGTAAACAGTTGGAAGTAGCTGGAAATATTGAGCTTCTTAATAAAAACAAATCGCTTGAAGTAGAAATTCAAGTTCTTCAAAAGAAATTAGTTGATAAGGAGAAATTCTGCAAACAAGTTATTGGTATAAGTCTTCCCCCCCACTTTTTTTTTTTTTAGCTTATTTTGGCAACCATTTTGCAGATGCCTATAATCTTATTGATGAATCCATCATTCTTAATTCTTTTGATGAACCCATAGATGAAACCATTCTTCTTCAGCATCTTAATGACGCTTTAAATAACTATTCAGATGAAAAAATTAATACTTTGTCCATTGATGAGCTTAAATATCATATCTCCCTTATGAAAATGGATTATAGATCTGTCTTAAGTACATCCAATAGTTTAAAGACTTGCAGAGATGAATTTAGAGAAAAAAAATCAAAGCCTTAAAATCCACGAAGAATGAACTTGAGAAGGATAAAGAACGCATTACTCTTCAAGGCGCTGAAGCTCTATCAAAATTTCGTAATACCCTTATTGATACTGAAGTTGAGAGAGATAGACTTAAGAATGAAAATATTAAACTTCTGAAAAGAGAAAAACAAATCCGTTCCCATCTTCTCATTCAAAGTGATGATGAATTCGCATGGGCTGCGACAATTCTCGATAACGCTAGGAAAAACTTAGCGATAGATGTCAGTCTTCATACCGAGCAAGCAACATTGATACAAGAAATGATCCATGAAAGAGAAGGTTATTTATTGCTCCTCTAATATCTTTGTATTTCTTGTGGATTTCCAACCAATTTCTAATTTGTTGTTGTATCATCGCAGAATCTGAAGGAAAATATTCCAAAAGGGTAGCAGAACTTGAAGAAGAAAAAAGTGGTCTTACGAAAAATCTTGCTTCCCGTAATGAAAAAATCTCAAGACTGCGAGAGAAAATAAAGATATCCAACTCAAACTTGCGTAATAATCTTCTCACCGTTCGCAATAATGCTATTGAGAAAGTTTGCAAAGATAATGATCTTCCTCTTAGTCTATATCCTTGTCTTATGGATAATATCCCAGCCAGTTCTCAAGTACCAATTATTTCGATAATGAGGTGATCTGATGATGAAATGAAGATGAAGATGAGGAACGAACTAATGATGAAGATGAAAATAATGATGGAGATAAATCCCAATAGTCTTATTTTTTATTTTTGATCTTCTCCTGTATTTCTCCCTTTCTTTCTTGCGATAATTATCTGCGACAAATTGTAATATTCTGCGAATTATCTGCAACTCCTGATGTCTTTCAATATATAAATTCTTTTTTGCTTCTATCTGTTTGTTATTTATATGAATTTATCATATAATGATGAATAACAATATTTACCATTCTATGCATCATTCCCATACTTGCCCCTTGTTATTAATCTGCAATATGATAAATGAAGTATCGCAAATAATAGTGCGAAAAATCCATTATATGCTTCGCAGATATAACCTCTCTTGTGGTCTTATTTCGCCTTCCTAGTTAAAGGTCTTATTATGCCACTTTTATGCAACAAGATCGCAGGACATTCTTACTTTTACATGTAATAATCCATTGATCTTGTCTTATCATTTATTTTGATCTCCGCGACAATATGATAAGTCTAAGCCATCTTGTGAGATTAACCTCTCTTTGCTTTTTAAGACTTATGACATTGACGTCTTTGCGATTTATATCCTCTTATCATTGATTTCATTTATCTCGTCTTTTGTTTTTATCGCAAAAACCCATTGATCTCATCTTAACATTTCTCTTTAGGATTTTTGTCCTGTCATGCGGCAATATGACGGGCCTAAATATTCTTGCGAATATAAAGTCCCATGACATTGCTGTCTGTGTCACGCGACAATATGACGGGCCTAAATAATCTTGCAAATATAAAGTCCCATGACATTGCCGTCTTTTTTGATACGCAGCTCCCTAATGGAGGGTATCGCCCTTATCTCTCCCCTTGGTTGCCCCTTCAAGGAGACGTACTTCTTCCATACAAGACTAGCTCCTCCCATCCGGTTCTAGAAACAACCAGTTGTTTTCATAGCCTCTTATCCTTTATGCCTATATGGCTTATAGTTACGAGACTACACCCTAGTGGGGTTTTCTTCGGGCCGAACACATCGTAAGTCAAGACTTGCCATGGATGGCCAGGGAAGGTTCATCCGTCCCGGGCACCCACAGCTCAACCGTGTACCTCGGCGCCTTGATCATACTTTGCATTCCTTAAGAGAAACTCTCGGGCGCCCAACCAGGGTATAACCTTATATAGTTGGGAATCCAAGTTATTTCTCCCGGATGGATTTTCTATAATCCCAAATCTCCATGACTAGGTTCCAGCAGAAGTATAGCCTTTCCCATAGTCATGCAAAGAGATACCCCCCTTATGACGCACTTTAAGGACATTGCCTCTTACGGAATAGAATCCGCGAACTAAGATGTACGCCATAAAAGTTCGTCCCATTCTTATATGTTTTTAGGCGATTTGCGCCCGTCTTATGCATTTGCATTAAAAATTCTTATATGATTTGAAATCATCATCTTTTTCTTTCAATAGAAAAATTCTTATTTTTGAGCAAAGTTTTTCTTTTAATATTCGGTTTGCATATTTCTTGCTATTTTTGTTCTTCAACTGTTTGCAACATGACATTGCTGCACTTCTTTTCTTCTGTGACGAATGATTATTCGCAATATTTTGCTATTTGTTTAATTTCTTGCGAGAAATGAAGATTTCATTTTTTTTAATTTTTTTTTAGCACCTTGCACTTGTTTATATACCTGCGAAGAATGAAGAATGGAGATTTCAGCCTTTTCCCATCTTTTGCGCGATTAATCACCATTGATTCTTTTGGCACAAACTATTCTTATAATATATCCTTTCTCCGCAACTCTATATTGTCCACCATTAATTTCTCTGCTCTCTGAGTTTGCTTCATGTTATGTTGCCAATTACGATTTCTGGCGTTTCTTTCTTCGCAAGTATTAATGTCAACTTCATAACACTTTTTCCCTTCAAACCAATCACCTATAATTATCCCAATACCATGAGGATGCGGAAACTTTATGCATTGATGATATGTGGATGCTATGCCCAAGATTCCATGGAGCCATGGTCTTCCAATTAAGGCATTATAAGGAGATTCTATATCCACTACAAAGAACTTAATTTTTGAAGATATCTTGTCCAATGGGATTTCCATAGTGATTTCTCCTTTTGGCTTATTCGCAGTGCCATTAAAACCATAGATCTTGTAAGTTGAGGGGATTAATTCATCATCTCTTCCACCCATTGTACGGTAGGTATGATAAAATAAGATGTCTACCGAGCTGCCAATATCAATTAAAACCTTATCTATTGCCCAAGAATCACTTGTTGCGTCACCATCATCTTCTTCTCCCTCTCTGTACTTTGGATTTATCTCTAACTTTACCACCAACGGGTTGTCATGCATCTTCCCTGGATCTGGTATTTCTTGTGCAGTAAAAGAAATAACTTGTTTCTGCCATTCTTCTAACGGAGAAATTTTCGCAATATTCATCACCTCTCTTCCCTCTATATCCATCGCAAATACTATACTTAGCACATTATCATGGAAATCTTCTATTGTTTTCTGCGAATGTACAATTGAATTGCAAAATAGATTTTTTGTTGTAGCTCCTACTTCAATGACAAATGTTTCTGCGTCTTTCGCAACATTGACTCTACGAATTTCTGGTGCTTGCGGAAATTGCTGGGGTTGTGGATATCTCGCTAGAAAATGATTTAACTTCCCTTGTTCAATCATTCGCAGAATAATTCTTTTTACATTTCTACAATTATTCACAGAATGGCCATGAAAATGATGATAAGGACAAAACTCTTGATTTTGGTTGTTAGGATGTGGATCTTTCCCCATGTTCCAGGGTGAGGGTATGTTCTCCATCAAAAATAATCGCTTCCCAAATCTTGTCTATACTGGTATTTAGAGGTGGAAATTTGACATCTTCCCATATAATCTTTTGACCTCTTTGCTCTCTTGAATAATTCTGCCTCTGTCCACCATAAGTCTCCTGCGGTTGATCAAACCTTGGTACCTTATTATTTTTATTGCGATTATAGAAATTTCTCTCCTTTTCCAATTCCTCCGATCTCTACTCCCCATTGCTACTATCTTCGTTGATTATCAATCTCCATTTTCTCTCGCTGATTTTGGGAGGTACTTGCTCTTGTATTAATCATCCTTGGTAATAAACTTCCATTTTCTTCGGCTGAACTTGTGCTGCATAAGAATTGGATATGACTCCATCTCATTTTGTTTTTCCTCCAAAGAGATATACTCTTCTTGCAATTCTCATGATTCTGTCATAGTGATTGTGTTTTTAACTCTGAATACCTGGATGTATAATAGATTTGTCGCAAACATAGCATTTATGAAGGATAAAATGAGATATCTTTCATCTACTCTTCCAGCCATTTCACTACACATTGTCCTCCATCTTATCGTTAAGTGCTTTAAACTCTCGCCAACTCTCTGCTTCAATCCAAACACATCTTCAATTCCAGGTCGTGTAGAGTTATTACTTATGTATGCTCCTAAGAAGGTAGTTTGCAAGTGCATGAACGAAGTTATTGTATTCTTGGGGAGACTTTCAAACCACTTCAATGCTTCTCCAGTTAAACTTGACGCAAAGTATTTGCACAAAACGACATCATGGTTCTCCCATTGTAGCATGCATCGAATATATGCTTTGATATGTTGGACGACACATGTAGTCCCATCAAAAATACTGGTCAACACCGGTAAATTGCATTTTGGAGGTATCCCTCCTAATTGTACCTATTGAGTAAATGGAGTTTTCGCAGCTTCTTCGATTTCCTCATCAAGTTGTCTTCTTCCTCCTTCTTTTCTGTTACTTATCATTCCTCTCATTTCTGCTAATTCTCGCAAGATTTGTTCATTCCTATCAGAATTTTGCTCCATTGGCCTTTTCAACGAAGCCTCTCTTCGTATGCGTTCATGCCTTTCTTGTCTTACGATATTTCGCACTTCTTCTCCAACATCTTGATTTTGCCTTCTTCTACGATTTTTTTCTTCTTGAACTTGCAAGTTAATTTGTCTTTCATCCCCTTCTCTGCGAATTTCCTCATCCATTACTGTTTCTCTTCGTTGCCTTTCTATGTCTCTGCGAATTCTCTCATATTCCTCATTGAGATTACCATTATTACGATTTTGTGCACGTCGTCTTTCTCGATTATCATGATTATACGACTTGATGCTGCTTGAATTTCTTATTCTTCTATTTCCGCTCGCAATCTCTCTCTCTCTCTCTCGCTAAATGTACTTGCTCAATATAATGCCTCTCAATATCATCTTCAATTATTCTGCGATTTCTTCGAATTTCTTCATCACGTAACATTCTCCTTCTCTCTTCTTGATTTTCTCCCTCATTTTGATTATGTTTAATATCCAAAGTTTCACCGCGTGGAATATAACGATCATTTATCAAATTCTCGCCAATATTTTGTATAGGGTGATTTTGTCTTGTTTCTTCTCTATATGATCTTGAACTTGATCTCATGCTGCTTCTTGATCTTCTGTTTTGCAACCTCAAATTTTCCATTCTTAGTTCATGATTTTGCCTTGTAAGATTTGCACGTTCTTCTGCCTCTAATCTTCTTTCCTCCTATATCCTTTGTCTTAAGTCATCTACTACTTCATGCCCTTCATGAATTACTCCTCCATCCACTTCTTGATTTCTTTCCTCTTCTTTATTTTATGCCTCTTCTATCGAATCCGACCTCCAAGTATGCACACTTACTCTATCATAATCCACATCTCTATCTTGTGCTTGTATTTGTTGATTTGGTGGTTGAATTGAATTTTCTGCTCCATTTCGCATTCTACTTCTTCTTGATATGATCCTTAAAGATCCTTCCAATTCACCTGTTCCTTCTCCTGCAATTCTTTTACTTCTTCTCACTGTTGTTGGTGGTTCTGATGTATTTTTTCTTCTCCTAGCCATTTCTTCAAATTCTAACAATTTCTTCAAATCTTCAAGTTGCAATTTGAAATTTCTCAAATTGATTCTCCCTGTTTCTGGGCGCCAAAATGTAGTTGTAGGAATTCCCACACTACACCCAACTCAAGAATTTATGACACAATTTGAAGATTAAGAACTTTTTTTATTGATATGATCTTAAAAGAATTACAGTAATCAAGAATACAATTCACTTAATAAGATTTTATCTCTCCTAAAAACTTTCTTAGCACTCAAAAATTCATCTCTCTCTCTGGAACTATTCATTTCCTTTATATAGGAATTTACATAGTGTATTACAGCTCATGACAGCTCATTTACAGCTAAGATTCCCTTTAGTTTCGGATCTAAGTTCTTGCGATACATCGCAGTTTGCACCACCTTAATCTTTCGCAGGTTTTATTGATTCATCGCGGAAATGTCACGCCTTTCTCATGTTTCTGTCGTTTTCATCCGATATGTCATTCCTTACGTCATTTTGAGATGTATTGCAGAATATCCTTGATGTATCGTAAACATGTCTCGCAGAACTGTTGTTTATTTCGTAGGAATATTGTTGTGACAATATTCTGATCCTACAACAAACTTGAGCCACACAAAAATGCAGAGCCTCACTTTCTCAAGTTAAAATGAGGATGCGAACGCTCTTGATGTTAGATAGGTTATGAGCCAAACGCTCTCCATGTTTATCACATAGTGATTTTTCAAGGTTTTTTGTGTAAGCAAGTTTCCTACCTCTTCTGATTCTAAAAGCATTATTTTTCGGAGGACTGTGCAAATTATCCAGATTCATCTTTTGCATGTTCTTCTGTAGTTTGGCAATTCTTTCCATTTTCTTCTTGAATCTCCAACACGTACTCTGAACATGCCTTGTATTTCCACAAAACGAACAACCCAAAGATTCCTGGGTTTTTTTAGGTATCTTCTGCTTATTGTGGCTGCCACTTTTGATCTTTCCCTGGTCAAAAGAAGCAATAGGATTCATTACATCTGCACACCTGATTTTGTATCCTAAACCACTAGTATTTCCAAAGGGCTTCTAACCAAATAACATAGCTGAAATTTTATCAGAACTTCCAGATCATCCTTAAGAGTAGTAATCTCTTTTTCCTTTAGAACAGCGGTTCTGGTGAGTTTATCATTAAGACAGTCTATCTCAAGATTTTTCACCTAGATTAATGATTCTAGTTTCTTCAATGAAGCCTTTAATTGAAGATTCTCTTGAAGGACTTCCTTATTCAAGAAATTGAAAACCTCTGTGTCTGTCTCATATTCTGAATCAAAACTTGAGTATGTAGATGTTTCTGCTGTAAAAGCTGAGACTTCATTGTATCTATTGAATATATTTAATCCGTTGACACTTAAAGGTTTTTCTTTCACAGAATCATTGGTAGAGAGGACATACAAGGGACGTTTATCATTCCTAATGCTCCTTTTTATGAGTTCTTTGATATTTTCTGTCATTAATGGTTTTTTAAACCAGACGTCATCCGTACAACATTCATCACCCCAAGACAAAATAGAGGTTTTTCTTGTGGTAGATACACCATTGAATGCAACGGTTTGAACAGTGTCTTGATCAGAGAATCTCATCTTTCCGAAAGATGATTTTTCAGAAGGAGTAGTGAGGTTATTTCCTCCATCGATGGTACATATCTTAGAATCATGTTTGTTGACTTCAAAAATAGTTTCTATGATAGCCCAGGTGTAGTTGCAGGAAATCCTACAACTACACCCTCAATAGAATTTGTGAAACTTTAAGAAGTTCTTGATGAAAAAGACAATCTTGATTAATTCTTTTTATTGATTACAAAGAAATATGTTAATGGAGATTAGAATAGTTACAACTTTCTCTATTCTCTCTCCTAAGACTTGTTCTAATACTCACCCAAAAGAACCTCCTCAATTTTATATTTGAACTACTATATATAGTGAGATCTGTATAGTTATATATAGTTTACGAAACATCGTAACCTTTGATCGTATACTTATTCTATATTTGTAAACCCTTCACACTTCTCCTATATTTCTTCTACTATCGCATTATCTTACGACACTTTTCTCTTGTATTTGCTACTATGTTCGTAACCTTATATCTTGTGATATTCTGTCCCTACATCTTGCCTTTTTTCATGTCATTTCTGCGAAGAAGAAATATCATGAGAATCATTATTCTTGCAAATTTAATATAGTTACCGTCATCTGTTATGTTCGCAATACGTGTTTTATCTTTCATTAAATCTTTGACACGTCTTTTTGTAACCGCCCTTCTCAACCGTTCATGTCTAATTGCATTGATGAATTTCCATCTTCATCAAACTCTCTTTTTTATAAATACTATCTTTAATTCCTCTTTCTATTCTTTTATCTTTTCATCTTCCTTATTACGTCTTCTTCTACAATCTTTTCCTTCTTTCTTATATCACTATTTCTCATCTTTTTTATTTCTTTTCTTCTCTGTTTTCTATCCTTCATCTGATGGCTCCAAAAAAGAAAACTGTAGAACAACTTAATGCAGAGCTTGATGATAGAGATCTCATTCTTTCTGAGATTGATGGTCATTCCAATAAAACCCATCTCTGTATGGAACTCTTTACTGATATCCATTGGGATGATCAGATAATTTTGGCCTCACGAGGCCAAATCCTCGCAGGTCTTCCTCTTCCTCTTTATGATGTCAATCTTCCTTTATTCTATGAGATTATTTCTCACCCAAATTTCTCACGAGCTATTTATCAATTGACGGGAGATTGTATTCGCATTCTGGTTGAGTTCACAACCCGTGCTGCTACTGGAAATTCTTTATACCCATTTGAACTTAGGAAACCTAATTTTAGAAATGTAGAAATTATCGCTGTAGATTATACAGTCGAGAATTTCTTCAAAAATTACACATTGATTCCTGCGAAAAGAGAAGATAAGCGTTGGGGTGTTCGTCTTCATCGCAAAACTGATGTCGCATAAGCGGATCTTCTTATGCACGATATTGATTATGCTTCTTGAAATAATCGAACACCTCGTCATTCTCATGATGAAGATTGGTACAATTATCCTCTGGCACTATCGGGTTCTTACATCTCTGGGATATTATATCTTCTGCGAATCTTCATGATCGTAACTATCAACCTTGGGTCTTTTCTTGGCCTAATAGAGATAAAGATGTATGTATCTCCATTTTCTTATCTTCTTGTCATTTTTCCTCTTTATTAATTCTTTTGCCATATTTGTCAGGTGAATGAACTTAAGGAGAGTTACCTTAAAACTGGGAAATCCAGTACTCGCGAGGCTTTTCAATTGTTTTCAAATGAGGTAAGAAACATCCTTATATGTGTTTTAAACAATATATTGTTGCCTTTGTTTCTTATCCTTATTTGAATTTGTAGGTTCTTCCTGACTTCCCTGGGACTGTTGTGAGTGAGAATAAGAATTCAACTTCTTCTGAAGCGCTAACTTCAAGACAAAAAACACTTCGCTCTGCGAAGAACACCCAGATTTCTGGTAATAAAGAAGATGCTCTTCGCAAAGGAAAAAGGAAACTTGAGGATATTTTTTCTGCGAGGAAGAGGAAGAAGCTCCCACCCAGTGCTTACTCTAATATAATCTCCTCTAGCAAGGATGTTGACGAAGAACAAAGTGATAAAGATGATAGATTTTTTAGGAATGATCTCAATTCTAATTCTGATAGGAGGAATGATGATGATGATGATGATGAAGAAGATGGAGATTACAGCAATATGGAAACTTTTGAATCTGCAATGACTCGATTGTCTGAAGATTTTCTTAACTCCTCTCGTAGATTAGGAAAGTCTCCCACTGCGAATGCTCATAGGCATATTGCGAAGGCTTGCAAAGTCCCCACTGTAATCAACAATAATTCCCTTAATGGAATTTCAGAATTTATTTCTACTGTTTCATTATACTCTTTGGGGAGCATGGTAAGTTTCTCTTCTATTCCTTGTTAATTTCCCCTACTTCATTGATTTCTAATCTTTTTTATTTGCTCAGGTTGGAAGGGTTAGTTGTGCAGCTGCTTCAGATTGGGAAAGACGTCACGCAATTTCTAAGAGGAAAACTTTAAGTCGTTGTAATAAGCTGGAGGTTGAGAATGCAAAACTTCTTCAGAAGATAAAGGATTTGAATATTGATAATGCAGAGTTAAAATCCCGTTGCGAAGATAATGCGCAATCTGCGAGTATCGCAACTGAAAATTCTTCTCTCTTAGAGAAGAATAATCAGCTAGAGCTTGAAGTCACTTCTCTTCGTAATGATAAGAAGCAATTAGAAGGTAAATTCGCAAATCTTGATCACTTTAACTCTTCAATTTGCTAATCAATTACTTAATTTATCCTCTTATTCTCTGTTCTCTTATCTCTTACTTATCTTTTTATTTGTAAGCTACTCTTGTTGCGCGTAATTAGAAGATTTCCAATTTAAAGTCTCAACATCAAATTTCTCAAAACAATCATGGCTTAAACATCAAGCGCTTCCGAGCTATGATGACTCACAAGATTTGTGAAGACAATCAAATTCCTCTTACTAAGTATCAAATGCTCCTTTATGAAGAAATCCCTGATGATACTCCAGATTTGGATATCTCTGATAGTGAAACTGAAGATGATATCTCTGAAGAAGAAAGAGAAGATCATTTTGATGAAGATAAATCTCCCACAGAGTAGCTTTATTCCTTCCTGTATATTTGCTTCAGTTCTTTTCGTCTTGTCTGTTTGAATACAATATTTTCTTCTTTCCTGCACTTTTAATCTACTAGCAATTTTCTTTTCGCAACTTAATTAGTACCAATGTCTTAACTTTGCGATGACGAGTTGATCTTTTCATTTAATGCTTTCCTTTCTTGCAAAACTTGATCATATGAAGAGAAATAATATATTTTGAAGACCTAGCTTAGTATTCCTTTTCCCCTTATTATTGTTCTTCAGGTGATCAATCGTTGTTATAAGTATTAGAATATCTTCCTCAGTTCAGGTTACGAAGCTTCAGGTTGTTACGAAGTAAAAAGAAATCTCCCCTTTGAAGAATTATAAAACACCCTTGAAGAAGTATAAGAAGTATTCAATCCTTAAAGAAATATGAGAAATATTCAATCCTTGAAGAAATATGAGAAGCATTCAATCCTTGGAGAAGTATAAGAAGTATTCAATCCTTGAAATTTTTTAATGAGTATGAAATACCCATCCTTGATTGTGACTAAAATATATTCTTAGAAAGAATCTCCAATGATATTGACGGAATTGACTCCATTAGTTTTTGTGGTCTTATCATGCCTTCCTAAGTAAAGGTCTTACTTTGCCACCTATTTTGCGATAAAGTCGCAGGACGTTGGTGCATTCGCATGCCTCAACCCCTTGACCTTATCTTAAAAATATTTTTGTGTTTGCGATAATATGACAAGTCTGAATATTCTTGTGAATATACAGTCTTATGACATTATCGTCTTGCGATGAAATCGCAGGACGTTATCACACTTTCATGTAATAACCCATTGATCTCATCTTAACTTCTTTGTATTTAAAGATGAGAGTATATATATATTTATTTTTTTTACTCGCAGAAATACGATTGTTGCACAAATATGACAAGCCTTTATATTCTTGTGAACAAAAAGCCTCGTGACATTTGCGTCTTATAGCACGTATCATCTCCCTAATGGAGGGTGCTGCCCTTTATCTTCCCCTTGGTTTCCCCTTCAAGGAAGCGTACATCGACCATACAAGGTTAGCTCTTCCCATCCGGTTTTTCCAACAACCAGCTTTTGTTCACAACCTATTATCCTTTTTTTCCTATAGGGCTTATAGTTACGAGGTTGCACCCTATGGGGTATCTTTGGGCCAAGTGCATCATTTTCCAAGACTTGCCAAGAATGGCAGATGTGCTTCAAACCCATCCTGCACTCTTTACTCAACCGTGTACCTCGGCGCCTTGATCGTTTTCTGCACTTCTTTGGAAAGACAGTATGCCTTAGTCGCCCAACCTAAATCATGTTACATCGCAAGATTAGGTTGAGAATCCAAGGTGTCTTACCCGGATAGGTACCCCTCTTTTGGGTTATGTACCCCGTAATGTTCATGTACTCAGGTTCCGTGGTGGTGTTCCATTTCCCCTAAGCCATGCTTATAGGTACCCCCTTAAATGACGCACTTTAGGACTTTGCCTCTTGCAAAATGTTGCTTCGCGAACTAGGGTGCACGCCACAAAGGTTTGCATGTGTAAAATTTCTGCGGCTTTCTTTCTTTTTTGAAAGCTGATCACAGTTTGTGTCTTTCTTTTATGAAAGTTGTTCGCAATAAATCATTCGTAAAAACCCATTGCAAATATTTCATGTTGCGAAATACCTTGTTTCATTTTCTTGTTTTTCAAAATACATTTTGTTATACGTTGCGAACAAATATACTGATTACCTTTTTGTTTCATTACCTTTCTTCTGCATTCTCTTTTCTTCGCAAATCATATTTCTATTCTATCATCGTAAATTTCTTGTATGCTAAACATTGTAACTTTATTCCTTCATGCCTTAGTCCTCAGCCATTAAATTTTCGCTTCTTTTCGCAGCCTTTGCTCTTTTTCTCCAGCTTTCCTTTTCAAAAGTTTTTTCTTCGCAAACTTCTACTTCTGTATCGTAACATTTCTTCCCTTCTTCCCAATCACCCTTGATAACTCCAATACCCTTTGGATGAGGAAATTTTATGCATTGATGAAGAGTTGAAGCTACGCCTAAAATCCCATGAAGCCAAGGTCTCCCTATCAAAGCATTGTATGGTGATTCGATATCAACAACGCAGAATAGAATTTCAGTTCGCATTCCACTTAAGGGAATTCACATGCTTACTTCTCCTTTAGGTTTATTAGCCATTCCATTAAAGCCATAAATCCTATAGGTAGAAGGTATTAGATCTGCATCTTTTCCCCCCAGGGTTTTGTAAGCAGGATAGAAGAGAATATTGACAGAACTTCCCGTATCAATTAAGATTCTATTAAGACCAAATGATTCTTCATCTTTATCATCTTCGCTTTCTTCCATATTCAGAAAAATTTCTAATCTTACTACCAATGGATTATCATGTATTTCGCAACCTTCTGGAATTTCTGTGGCTTCAAAAGAAATTTCACGCTTCTGCCAATCTTCAAGTCATGAAATTTTTGCGATGTTCATTATTTCCCTACCTTCACCATCTCTCGCATATACCCTTCTTAACACATTATCATGAAAATCTTCTATGGTTTTATACGAGTGAACAATAGAATTGCAGAAAACATTCCTTGCTTTTTGCCCCACTTCTATGTGTAAGATTTCATTTCCCTTTTCTTGTATTGTGTTCACCATGCGAGTTATCACTGGAGCTTGTGGTGATTGTTGTGATTGTACTTGCTTGAGTAAAAAGTGGTTTAGTTTACCCTGTTCGATCATTCGCAAGATAATCCTTTTGATATTATTGCAATTATTCGTAAAATGTCCATGAAAGTGATGGTACGAGCAAAATTCATGACTTCTTGGACCCATTGGTGGTTCTTTGCCCATATTCCATGGTGTTGGTATATTTTCCATCAAGATGATTGCTTGCCATATCTTTTCTACACTTGTATTCAAAGGTGGCATCTTTATTTCTTCTCTTATCATTCTTTGAGCTCCCTGTCCATTGTTATAACTTTGCCTATGATTCCCTTGTCCAAAATAGTTCTGCCTTTGTCCTCCATAATTTTCCTGTGGATGATCTAATCTTGGGATCTGGTTATTTCCTCCTCGGCTATAGAAATACCTTTCTCTGTCATATTCTTCTTGATCCTTGCTACCCATTGCTACCATTTTTGGTTGACCATTGCTAATTTTCTTCTCTTTTGATATCTGCGAAGATGTTTGCGAAGATGTCTGCGAGGTACCTGCCACGACATTGACTATTTTAGAAAGTAAATTTGCTCCTGTATCTTGAGTGTTGGGGTTTGTCACTGGGTATGACTCCATATTGTTTTGCTTTTCCTCTAAGGTAATGTACTCCTCTTGCAATTCTCGCAACTCTGTCATCATAATTGAATTCTTTCTTCTGAAGATTTGAACATATAATTGCTCAGTTGAGAACATTGCGTTTACGAAAGACAAAATCAGGTACCTCTCGTATACACGGCCTGCCATATCACTGCACATAGTTTTCCATCTTCTTACCAGATGTTTCAAACTTTCGCCAATTCTTTGTTTTAAACCAAACACATCTTCAATACCAAGTCGTGAGGAATGATTCGTGATATATGCTCCTAAGAAAGTTACTTGTAGATGGTTAAATGATGTAATAGTGTTTTTTGGAAGTAATTCAAACCATTTTAGAGCTTCTCCTGTTAAGCTTGATGCGAAATACTTGCATAATACAGCATCGTGATTCTCCTATTGTAACATGCATATTACATATGCTTTAATATGTTGTATAGCACATGAAGTCCCGTCAAATATGCTGGTTAATGTAGGCAGATTTCATTTTGGTGGAATTCCCCCCAATTGTACTTCTCTAGAGAAGGGAGTCCTCGCATCTTCTTCTATTGCTTCATCTAATTGCCTTCTATCTCCTCCTCCTCTACTGTTTATCATTCCTATCATTTCCGCTAATTCTCGAAAGATCCGTTCATTTGCCTCAGAATTCTCATTCATCGGTCTCTTCAACGCAACCTCTCTTATTCTACGTTCTTGCATTTCTTCTCTTGCGATCCTTCGCATTCTATCATATTCTTCGTTAATGTTTCCATTTGCGCAATTTTGCAAATATCTTCTTTCCAGATTGTCACAATTGTTTTGTTGTAGGGCATCTTGAAATTCTTGTTCTTCCATTTCTATTCTCCTCATCCTTCTCATGTGAATATCAAGAATTTCTTCTTCTTCATTTCTCCTCCTTCTACGATTTACCTCTCTCTGATTTACTTGAATTCCATTTTGAAGATTTGGTTCATTCCTTGTTATTTCTGTTCGTTGGTTTCCAACTCTCCTCTGAATTCTATCATACTCAAGATCTTGATTGTTGCGAGCCTGTTCATGTCTTCTTACTCCATCTTCGTAATTGTTTTGATGCATTGCTTGTTGCCTCTCAATTTCTTCCGCAAGTTGCTGCTCTTCCTCTTGATTTTCTTCGCCATTCTGGTTATTTTCCCTTGGAAATGGTTCTGTTCGTAAGCTTTCCACGTTTTTTTTCGTTGTTCGGTACTAAAATGAAACGATTCTCTCGATTTATTTGAACCAAATTATGTGCTTGTCCTTGCATAACACTTTCACTATTGATTGTTGGTGAATTTCGTTCTTCTCTTTCTGGTATACCATTTGATCTCATAGCACTTTGAGATCCCCTTCTTTGTAACATCTCATTTTCCCTCCTCAATTCTTGATTCTGTCTTGTTAGATTCGCACGTTCTTCAGCTTGAAACCTTCGTTCTTCTTGGATTCCTTGTCTCAATGCTTCTAATGCCTCCATTTCTATTTCATGAATTATTCTTCCCATCAATCTCCCATTTTCTCTTATTTGCGGTTCTCTATATGTTTCAACTGGTGTATCAGTTCTCCAAGTGTGGACACTCACTCGATCTTGATCTATTGCTCTTCTTTGTGCTACTATTTTTTGAGTTTGATTTATTCGATTACTCCTTCCCCTACTAGGTTCTCCTATTATATTTGCCTCTCCACCTGCGAGTCTTACACTTCTTCTTACTACAGTCAATGGTTCTGATATATTTCTTCTTTTCGCCATTTTTCTGATGCAAAATTCTTCGATTATCCGTGTTTCTAGCGCCAATTATGTAGTTGCAGGAAATCCTACAACTACACCCTCAGTAGAATTTGTGAAACTTTAAGAAGTTCTTGATGAAAAAGACAATCTTGATTAATTATTTTTATTGATTACAAAGAAATATGTTAATGGATATTAGAATAGTTACAACTTTCTCTATTCTCTCTCCTAAGACTTGTTCTAATACTCACCCAAAAGAACCTCCTCAATTTTACATTTGAACTACTATATATAGTGAGATCTGTATAGTTATATATATTTTACGAAACATCGTAACCTTTGATCGTATACTTATTCTATATTCGTAAACCCTTCATACTTCTCCCATATTTCTTCTACTATCGCATTATCTTACGACACTTTTCTCTTGTATTTTCTACTATGTTCGTAACCTTATATCTTGTGATATTCTGTCCCTACACTAGGCATCTTTAGACTTAGCACAAGAAGACACGTAGTGCTGAAAGTCTGGGGTAATGGCTTGTCTGATAGCATGTAGCCCTTCAGAATTATGCTTTGCAGCAAGAATTTCTTCTAGACTATAACTATCAACATCCTTTGGTATATATACATCATCTTTTGTATTTACCGGGGGATCATAGCCATTAACAACATGTACCCATATTTGAAAATCACGAACTTGAAGATACATGCTCATAACAATTTTCCACCATGAGTAATTTGAACCATTGAAGACTGGTGGTATGTTAATTGAGATAGCATTACCGCCCATAGAGTCAGACCACTACAAACACAAACTTATGAGGTCTTGAACGTGTTTACCTGCTCTGATACCAATTGAAAAAGCGGGGGCCTAACAACCTCACCTAATATTTCGATTAGCAATCTGTATGGACAACTCTGAGTTATTTTCTAGAGAATCAACTAGACTCAATCAATAGAAAATATCTCAAGGTGTTATTATCTCGATCTCTCAATTTTATTTACTCACGCAAATGTGATTCGCGAGTCTAATCAAAGAGAGATAACTTGGATGGTACCAAAGACCAATATCCAAGTGTCAATCAATTTAAATCAACAACCAATAAGGTCGGATATTCTAATTGATTGAACAACGCACAACCTGCATTATTTCAATTACATAAAAATATAATGCGGAAAAGAAATAACACAGACACCAGAATTTTGTTAACGAGGAAATCGCAAATTCATAAAAACCCCGGGACATAGTCCAGATTAAACATACACAGTATTAAGCCTCTACAGACACTAGCCTACTACAAATTAACTTCGGTCTGGATTGTAGTTGAACCCCAATCAATCTCACACTGATCCAAGGTACAGTTATGATCCTACGCCTCTGATCCCAGCAGAATACTGCGCACTTGATTCCCTTAGCTGATCTCACCCACAACCAAGAGTTTCTACGACCCAAAGTCAAAGACTTTAGCAAACAAATCTGTCTCACACAGAAAAGTCTACAAGATAAATAAATTCGCCTCCCACGAATAAACCTATGAGTTTTGTTCCGTCTTTTGATAAATCAAGGTGAATAGGAACCAATCAATAAAACCAGACTTATATTCCCGAAGAACAGCTCAGTTTTATCAATCACCTCACAATAGTCTTAATCGACGCAGCGAAAAAAGATATTGGGAATCATAAACGATGAGACAAAGATGTTTGTGATTACTTTTATATCTTGCCTATCGGAGATAGAAATCTCAAGCAAATTATTACAATTGTACTCATACGATAAAAATAGCAAGATCAAATAACACAACTACAATAAAAGTAATATCGGTCTGTCTTCACAATCCCAATGAAGTCTTTAAGTCGTTAACCTGGTTTTAGAAAAACACAAGCAAAGGTTAAAGGAGAATCGACTCTAGCTTAGCAAACTAGTATCACACAGAATGTGCGAGGATTAGGTTTCCAAGTTGCTAGAGTTCTCCCTTATATAGTCTTTCAAATCAGGGTTTGCAATCAATGTTAGTTTAGTAACAAATCATTCAATATTCACCGTTAGATGAAAACCTGATTAGATACAAGATAATATCTCTCAACCGTTAGATCGAAAACTTAGCTTGCCATACACACATGTACTTGACGATTTTGGGTTTGTGTAACCATACCCAAACGTGTACAATAGTTGGTTCAATATTAGTCAACCAAATGGTTAGCCAAATGATAACTTTCATATCAACCATATTCTTCTTCACCATAACTAGTCCAAATAACTCAAATGAACTAGTTAGAGAGTTGTTCAATTGCTCTGAGATCTTATGTACTACACAAGACACAATTGAAACAAAAACGATGTGATTCACTCGAATCAATTCATGAACTATAAATCCATGGTTTGCAATATCATTCCTTAGATAATTTAAATAAGTTTACGAACATCGTTTTTAGACATAACCACTCAAGTTCGCGGACTGGGTTCGCGCACTTAAGTAACTGGTTGGAGTCCACAAACTCCAACAGAAATTTTTGGGTTTGAGAACTTCCGCCAGTTCGCGGACTAAAACCGAGCTACAACTCCAGCAAAAATTCTCGGGTTCGAGAACTACGCATGTTCGCGGACTGAGTTTGCGGACTGGGTTGACTGCTCAAGTTCCGGTTTTCACTTGATCAACAAAGTTCACAAACTTCGGTTCAAGTGCTAAGGACTTATACATATATGTGTTACCACAACAATGTTTATATCCCCAGTGGTTATATTGTATAAATTGTCATTTCAATCATTGAAATATTCTCAGAGGACGTTGTATAGTTGTTATTCACAAACTAGTTTTCGTCGGAGCAATTTCCAAAGTGATTGAAACATAACATGACTTTCGTCACTAGGAAAATATGAACTTGGCTAAAGCGAAAGCTTTACCAACACACATTTCGAGAAATAGATAAGCGAGATATACTCAGCTCGAAATGTCACATGTGTATATCTTTACTCTATATAGTAAAACGACTTTTGTCTCAAGATAGGAGATAAAATAGATACAATTTTGAGTGATAGATAAGTTCAAGTCTCCACATACCTTTTAGTCGATGAAGATCCACTGGTTCCTTGAGTAGTCCTTCGTCTTGTATGATGATTTCCATGGAGTTCTTGAGCTCAACTACACTTTCTATCCTAGTCAGAGACCTTAGCTATGCTAGACTAGAAATCAAGACTTTATAGTTTTGATCACTAACATTGACAAACATGCTTGATATCGCAATGCATGCGAGTTCGACCGAGCAATGCTCTAACAGAAATGGTGGTGGGTGTTTGTGAGTGGTGGAGGCGGTAACATTACTGGTGGTGGAGGACATAGTTACGGTGGATGATTTTAATGGTGGTGGGCGTTGGTGAATAGTAGTGGACAATAATAGTTTTGTGACTTTACAAAACATGCAATATTGTATTGTGAAAAATATAGTTGGCTGTTTTTAGCATGATTGGTAAGGAAAAAAACCAAATATTCGATGATGGTACCAGATCATATAAGATAATATGATCATAACTGCTGGATCACCCAAATGGTATCCTATTATATATGATACTCGATCGAATAAATCATGGTTTTTTGTGTTAAAATAAAATTGATTACAATATAAAAATAATATGACCAAAAAAAATGGAATAAATTAATTGACCACTTAAGTTTTTTCAGTGTAAACTATATACATGACGTTTGTGATTAAAAATTAAAACCATGCCCAACTGCGGAGGGTGGCAGCGGTGGCGGTGGGGAAAGAAGTGATATCATGTGATTTTGTGGTGGTGACAGGTGATGGTAAGTAGTAATACATTCTGTTAATTATGTGTCGCCGCAAATCGGTTAACATTATAAAGCAAAGAAGATGTGGTCGATCATCTTAATGATAAAATAAATTCGGTTAAAATACATGAAAATAAAAAAAATACTAGAATGCCACGTTATATAATCGCTGCAGACGAACGGTATGAGTCAAAATTAGTATACAATAAAATAACTTATTATTGAGTCGTCCTATTATTGACTAACTTAGGCCAACTTTATTTCATACAACAGAACAAAGAAACAGAAAAAAAGATCACCTAGATATGATTTTCACTTTATATAGTAACAAGAAATGAATGACACATGTCAAAATTGACGCACGCATATACACGATATTACTTACTATCAAGCATGTTCCATCACGGCTGGACAAAGCTGCAGCTCAAATTTTCTTAGGAGGCAAAAAAAAATAATCCATGATTGTGATTGTCCCAATAAACTTTTATAATAGACTTATGTGATTAAAAGTTCGAAGCATATACAACGGTCTTAATTTGTTTATGTTAGTTTCTCTTAACGGTAATTTTTATTATTTTTTCTTAATAAATGTATCAATAATTATCATAATTAATATTCTTCCTTTAATATATAATAAATTTATAAATAATTATATAAATATATATATATTAAGGGTGGTTGGGAGTGTTGGTGATTTTTTTTGAATCCGGTGAAAGTAATAGTGGTGGAAAAAGTAATGGTAATGGGTGATTTCGGAGGTAGTGGTTGTTGGTTAGTGGATAGCAGACAATGTTTATTTTTTATCGTTATGAGTATATAATGTTATATCATAGAAGTCGTGGTTGACTTTCTTTAGCATGTCAAAATAAGCTTGGCTAGAATATATTTAAATAATTTATAATACAAAACATAAGGGGTTTTTGAGCTTGGACGGATGGATAACATTTTGAGAGACAAACTTTGCATCCGACCATCCCAGTCTCATCCCAGCCAAAGACAAGCCGACGGATATAAAAGTTATAACCTCTTTTGTAATGAATTTAAATTGATTGGTTCCATCATAATTAGGGTCATAAAATTCATAATATACATTGTGAATGTACATTGATTGGATTTTTTCATTTAAATAAAATAAATATAATACAAATTTCTTTTAAGAGTATTTTCTATATCTTCTATAGTTATAAACAAAATACAATTTATTACTCCCTTCGTTCTTAAATAATAGGCTGGTTTCATGTACAAATTACACATGAAACCAGCCTATTATTTAAGAACGGAGGGAGTATTATTTTTTACAAAAATCAGTCAAGCCTTGCCAATCAAGTAAAACTGAAGAAGAAAAAATATTTTGGTAGGAATTTTTCTACTGATCATGTTACCCCCTCCCTCATTTTGTATGTTTGTAGGAAGAAACCAAAGGTGGATCAAAAAGTTATTTTTCAAAATAAAATTCAGTGGCAGACCTATAGTGAGGTCAAGTGGAGTCTGTTGACCCCACTTAACTCCATATTTTAAGATAAATTTGTGTTATAAATCTGTTGATGGTGTTTTTTTAGTTCAGGGCTAAAATTGTAAAACCCTGTATTTAATGCGTCATCATTATGCAAAGAAGTTGAGCCATTTAAAAGTGATGAGTGCCCAGGCCACTTTACTTACATGTGTATTGAGAAATTCAGTATATTTATAAGAAATTTATCCAGAATGGTGCGTGTGAATACCAATATTCTGTGGAGCACGTGTCACGATCTTAGTGGTCGTATACAAATCCAACTGTGTAACCTTCGCTGGACAAAGAAACCTAAGCAGCAAAGGATACCTCCGCAGATCTACTTTATATCGCCCCAAGAAAGGAGACCTCGACGGTGGAGATAAGAAGAGTAAAAGCCTAGTCTACAAAGAGGCAGCTGGCGAGGGGACAGAGGTAGACGACGCATCCAATCAGCATTAAATGCACAAATCTCTTATCTACACGCATGAATCAAGGCACATGGATAGAGGAAGCGTGGCATAACCCGATTGGTAGAAGCTGGCGGTGAACGAAGATATAACCTATACTAAGGTTGGGGTAGTTCCCGAAGGAACGTGGGTCAGCTGAGATGGAAGAATACTACTGGAGAAGATACGCAGTGGACGAAGGTACCATTGGTACGAAAGGTATATCAGCAGACGATGGACCCCAAGGCAGCAAAGATATACCAGGAGCAGAAGGGGCAATAAATACCAAGCCTCACCAACAAACTAAAGGCATACAATACCTAGAAGAAGAAGATCTAGTCTTAAGCTTATACCTCTTTAATGTTTAGAACTTAAGGAGTTACTTGAACTTGAGTTCTCTCTATTACTTTGGGAAGCATTTAAGGTATTTGTAACCTCTACAACTTAATACAAAACAATCACTCATTACCCCGTGGACGTAGACAAATGTAGAACCACGTAATCTCTTGTGTCTCATGATAACTTAGAAGCTTTTACATTATATATGTGTTCTTCGTTATTATTGCGATCTTAAATATCTTTCATTACTTAGCATTGTCAGTTCAACAGAGGTATCGATACTACTTAGCATAAGATCCTCTGAACTGTATACATCACGTAGACTACGGGAAAACGAGTAGTCATAGTTTGGCGCCCACCGTGTTTTTCTCACGACCTTGAGTTTAGTCACATTTTTACTTTTAAATTATGCTGTAGTACCAGAATATCGCTACAATACTATTCCTGCGATATTAATAACATTTCTGCGAGCGTCACTGACGATTCTTCAACAACATTTCATGAGCGTTGCAGAACAATTAAAAGAAACTGACGATGGAAGAAGTAAAAGAAGAATATGTTGATCCTGCGATAGCCATCATTCTTACGATAGGAAATATTGTAACGATCGCGATAAAATCGCAGAATAGATCCGAAATAGGAGGAAAACTTAGTTGTCATCCATTATGTAAATCCCTATATAAAGGGCATGATAGATCCAGAAAAGGATGATGCATTTTTGAGAGCTGAGAGAATTTTGAGGAGAGAGAAACTCCAGAAAGAAAGTTGTACTTTTGAGTTTTAATATCTCTTGTAAATCTTCCTGAAAGTGAATTAATAAAAGTGTTGTTGTTTATTCACAATTATGACTTAGTTTTCATAGATTCTTGACAAGGGTGTAGTGTAGGAAATCCTGCAACTACATTTTGGCGCCCAGAAACAGGGAGAATAAATCTAAGAAATCTCAAATTACAACTTGAAGATTTGAAAAAATTGTTAGAATTGGAGAAATGGCTAGAAGGAGAAGAAATACATCAGAACCACCAACAACTGTGAGGAGGAGTAAAAGACTTTCAGGTGAAGGAACAGGTGAATTAGAAGAATCTTTAAGAATAAGATCAGGAAGAAATAGAACAAGAAATGAAGTAGAAAATTCAAATCAACAGCCGAATCAACAAGCACAATCGCAAAATAGGGATGTGGATTATGATAGAGTGAGCGTACACACTTGGAGGTCGGATTCAATGGAAGAAGCAGAAAATCGACAATTAAGAAATGAAGAAGAAGGAGAAAGAAATCAAAGAATGGCTGGATAATTAGTTCACGTGGGACGTGAAAATGGGATAGTAGATGATCTGAGGCAAAGAACACAGGAAGAAAGGAGATTAGAGGCGGAGGAACGTGCGAATCTAACAAGACAAAATCATGAACTAAGAATGGAGAATTTGAGGTTACAAAGAAGGAGGTCAAGAAGTACTGTAAGATCAAATTCAAGATCATTTAGGGAAGAACCAAGGCGAAATTCCCCAATGAGAAATTTTAGAGAAGAAGTGCAAAATTTAAATGGAGAACAACGTCATAGAGAAGAAGAGATAATTGGCGATCGTTATAATCTGCGTGACAATAGAAATCAAGAGGGAAGAAACAACCAAATTAAAGAAGAAAATCTAGAGGAAGGTAGGAGGATATTGCATGGGCAAGAGAATCAAAGAATAATTGAAGAAGAAATTGAAAGATACTATACTGAACAAGCGCGCCTGGCTTGCGAGAGAGAAAGATTAAGAGCAGAAGTAGAAGAGCAAGAATTTCGAGAGACAGTACGACAAAATAACCATGAAAATCGAGAAAGAAGACGTACACAAAATCGCTATAATGATAATATTCAAGAGGAGTATGATAGGATACAAAGAAAAATAGAGAGACAGCGAAGAGAAATGAGGAGAAATGAAGAAATTCGCAGAGAAGAAGATAGGCAACTGCGATTTCAAGAGGATGGTGAAAGATAAAATCGCAGAGAAAGACAGGATGATGATGAAGAAGGAGATATGCAAAATCTCGCAAGACAAGAAAGACAAGAACGCATAAGAAGGGAAGCTGCATTAAAAAGGCCAATAGAACAAAACTCAATTGTGAATGTGCAAATTCTGAGAGAGTTAGCAGAAATGCGAGGAATGATAAGCAATAGAAGAGAAGGAGGTAGAAGGAAACTTGATGAATCTATAGAAGAAGCTGCGAGGACTCCATTTACTAAAGAAGTACATTTAAGAGGAATAACTCCAAAATGCAATTTACCAGCATTAACCAGCATTTTTGATGGGACTACTTGTGCCGTTCAACACGTTAAAGCTTATGTTAGATGTATGCTACAATGGGAGAATCATGATGCTGTGTTATGCAAGTATTTTTCATCTAGCTTAACTGGCGAGGCGTTGAAATGGTTTGAGGGATTACCAAAAAATACTATAACTTCTTTTGATCATTTACAAGCTACATTCTTAGGAGCATACATCAGCAGCAATTCATCGCGGCCGGGTATTGAAGATGTGTTTGGGCTAAAACAAAGAGTTGGAGAGAGTCTGAAGCACTTAACCATAAGGTGGAAATCAATGTGCAGTGAGATGGCTAGAAGGGTGGATGAAAGATACCTGATCCTATCCTTCATTAACGCAATATTTCCGACTAATTTGCTGTACATTCAAATTTTCATAATCAAAAATACAATTACCATGACAGAATTGCGAGAGGTACATGAAGAATATATTGCTTTGGAGGAGAAACAAAATGAGATGGAATCATATCCAATTGTGAACACCAGCTCGCTAGAGGCAAGTGGAAGTTTGCTTCCTAAAATGATAAATAATGTGGCGAGCACCTCGCAGACACAACAAGTGAAAGTGGTGATTGATAACCAGCAAAAAATAGTAGCGATGGGCAGTCGAGATCAGGAAGAATATGAAAGGGAGAAGAATTATTATAATCGTGGTGGTAATAATAAGATTCAAAGACTCGATCAACCTCAAGAAACTTATGGTGGACAAAGGCAGAATAATTTTAAAGGACAAGGTAATCAGAGGATAATATGGGAAGAAATTAAGATGCCCGCTCTCAATACTAGCATAGAAAAGATTTGGGAAGCTATCATTTTAATGGAAAATATACCCTCTCCGTGGAACATGGGAAAAAACCCCATCCAAACAATCAAAGTCAAGAATTCTGTCCTTATCATCATTTTCATGGTCACACAGTAAACGATTGTAGGAATGTGAAGAGAATAATCTTGAGGATGATTGATCAGGGAAAGTTAAATCATTTTCTAGTAGGACATCCACAATATCAGCAATTACCACCAGCACCAGAAACTCGCAGAGTGAATGCTGTAAAAGGAGCGGAAACATTCGTAATAGAAGTTGGAGCCAAAGCAAAGAATTTGTTTTGTAATTCTATTGTACATTCACGCAGAACTATAGAGGACTTCCATGACAATATCTTAAGCAGGGTCTTCGCGAGGGACACAGATGGAAGAGAGATATTGAATATCGCGAGATCCTCGCCATTAGAGGAGTGGCAGAAGCAAACTCTATCTTTCACTGCGCAAGATGTACCTGAGGTTGGCGAGCAGCACGATAATCCACTGGTCGTACGATTATAGATTAATCCAAAACAAATGCAAGAAGAAGATGAAGAGAATGATAGTAAAGTTGAAGATTCTTGGGCCATCAACATAGTCTTAATAGATACAAGGAGTTCTGTTGATATCTTATTTTATCATACCTTTAAAACCATGAGAGGAAAATACGAAGATCTAATTCTATCAACATAAAAAATCTATGGTTTTAATGGCACAGCTAACAAACCAAAGGGGGAAATTCAAATGCAGATACCGTTAAAAGGAATATCTTCAAAAATCTTATTCTGTGTTGTGGACATCGAATCACCTTACAATGCCTTGATAGGACGACCCTGGTTACACGGGATATTGGGTGTAGCATCTACTTATCACCAGTGTATCAAATTTACTCATCCAAAATGTGTCGGAGTTATTAAAGGAGATTGGGGAGAAAGCAAGAAATGTTATGAAATCGATATGAAGTCTTGCGAAGAAAGAGCTGAAAAGAATGGCAATTGGAAGTGCAAAATTAAGCAACGACAGAAATGTGAAAGGTTAATGATTGATGCAATAGAACGAAAAGAAGATGTGAAAGCTGATGACGAGCGTCTCGCAGAAAAAGAGACAACAACTAAACGTAGCAAAAAAGCAGAATCAGAAAATAGTAAGTAAAGAGGTAAAATGATGAACTTCAAAGAACTCTGCGAATAATTTGTTTGAAAAATATGTAATTGAACAAGATATCATGCTTGAAAGAATCGCAAAACTTTACCAAAATGATCAAAGTTATGAAATTCTATCAGAGTTACAATACTCGCAAGAAACGCGAATAAAATTTCGCAGAGACATAAGAATGGGACGAATTTTCATGGCGTGCACCCTAGTTCGCGAATAAAATTTCGCAAGAGGCAAATGTAAGACCTAATAGCGCGTCATAAAAGGGGTATCTCTGGACATGACTCAGCGATAAGGTTATACCGCTGCTGGAACCTGAGTCATGCAGACGATGGGGTTAAAGAAAACCTATCCGGGATAGAGATCTTGGATTTCCAACTATATAAGGTTATACCCTGGTTGGATGACCGAGAATCTCTTCCAAGAAGTGAAGAGTATGACCAAGGCGCCGAGGTACACGGTTGAGCCAAGGGTGCCCGGAGCATACGAAACTCTCTTGCCATCCTTGGTAAGTCTTGGCTACAATGCACTTGGCCTGAAGAAAACCCCACTTAGGGTGCAGTCTTGTAACTATAAGCCATATAGGCATAAAGGACAAGAGGCTGCGAACACAACTGGTTGTTGGAAAATCCGGATGGGGGGAGCTAGTCTTGTATGGCCGATGTTCCCTCCTTGAAGGGGAAACCAGGGGGAAGATAAGGGCGGAACCCTCCATTAGGGAGATGATAAGTGTCTTAAGACGGCAATGTCATGGGCCTTTATGATCGCAAGAACATTTAGGCCTTTCATATTGTCGCGTAACGTAAATGATGCAGAGGCAATAAGCCATGAAAGAAATGTTAAGATGAGATCAATGGGTTCTTACATGAAAATGTAAAGACATCCTGCTATTTCATCGCAAGACGACAATGTCACAAGGCTTTGATCTTGCGAGAGAACTTAGACTTGTCATATTATCGTAATATAATCAAAGAAGAAAGTTAAGGAAAGATCAATGGGTCAATACATGCAAATGTAAAGACGTCCTGCGATTTTGTCGCATAAAAAAAAAGCGTGGAAAAATAAGACCTTTAATTAGGAAGGCACAATAAGACCACAAGATTACTGCGATAATACTCGCAGATGTTATAAGAATTGAGATTTCACGCAACTATTATTGACGGTAAGATCACCAATATTAAGGTAAATTTTGATTTTTATTTAATCTTTAATCAATTTTTATATTGCAGACGAATAATAGAGGCAAGTATGGGAATGCATGAGAACGATGAAATTATTATTCATCTATCATATAAAAATTACATAGATACAAGCACGCAAATAATTAAAAGAATAATAGTTATATTGATTGATTAACTTGCAGAAAAAGAACTGTTTTCTGATTCTTACAGGTAGAAACAAAAGAGGCAGAAGAAATTTAAAAATTAACGGCAATATTACAGAAAAAGGAGAAAGAAAAAGAAGAACTAGTTAGATCCATCGCGATCCTCCTTATCAGACTTCTCTTCATCGCCAGATTCTTCCCCTTTATCATTATCATCACTATTTTATTCTCCACCAGACTTTTCACCTTTGTCATCACTATCATTTTCATCCTCATCAGAATTTTCATCCTCACTATCAGAGATGTCAAGACTTGAAACCACTGCGGGTACTTCTTTTGCAAGATCAGGGTATACAGAAGGAGAAATTCCATGGTCATCGCAGATCAATTTAACAGAATCATTGCGAACAACAATGAGAGATCTATTGAAGTTCGCGGTGGTGATGCCAAACTGCTTCTTCAGTTGTGAATATTTGTAATTGCGAGCAGCAAGAGTATTCGCGAGCTGATCTTTCTCTTTTTCAAGCTCCTTGATTTTTTCAAGATAACCTTTTTTAGCTTCTACAAGAATATAACAACAAGTTAGAAATTTTATAAAAAAGAATAATGAAAACAAGAAATTAGCGAGAAGAAGAGTAGCCAATAACCTTCTCTGTTAGAAATCATATCTCTAATTAGAGCCGCCTGTTCGACTTGAAGGCTAACATTTACACCTAAATCATTTCTGGCATTGTCAAGGACCTTTGCAGCCCAGGAAAACTCATCATAGCTATTAATAAGAAGACGAGATCGAATTTGAGTCTCCCTCGCAAGAAGATCTTCATTCTCGCGGATAAGTTTATCTCTAACCTTTTGAACTTCAAGGAGAGTTTTATGAAAATCTGCTAAGGTTTTAGCTCCCTTTTTTATGGCGAGATCCTTATCGTCAATAAGATCGCTATTCTTCTGTCGTAATTTATCTATTTCTTTCTTTGAATCAAAATAAAGGCGTCTATATTTGTCAGTCAAGCCTAAATTGAATCTGTGTTCAAGTTTTAAGAGATTAAACTTGGATCTAAGCTCATCTATGGAGAGGGAGTTAATCTTATCATCTGAGAAGTTACTCAAGGAATTATTAAGACTAGAGAGAAGAGTATGATCATCTACAGGTTCAGGGAAAGTTTGAAAGATTATAGCCTCATCAGTAAGACCATAAATATCTGCAAGTTAAAATTGATTGCTTGAATAAGCTGCGATAGAATAAAAAGAATCAAGAGAGAAGGGAAATCAGTCATACCATAAAGTTGTTGGTTAGCTTTATCGAGATTAGAGATCTTTTGCTTATCAACAGAATCTTCTGTCTCCATCTGCTTATTCTTCTTGCGAAGTTCAATAACTTCAGACTCTAGTTTTTCCTTATCTTGGTGAACTTTAACAGCTTTCTCTTCAGCATAGAAGCATCTTTTGTCTAAATCAGAAGCAACATCAAAAGAAGATCTACCAACCTGCGAAGAAGAAAAATAAATCAAACTCTAGTGATAGAGAAAGTATAAACAGACTGAAGAAGAGAAAACATACCAAGGCACCAAGAGAATTCAAGAGACTGGGAGTCAGTGATCTTGAGATTACTTGGAGAGAATCATTATCTACTAAGATAGGGGCATCGCAAACTTTAGCGAGAGCTTGGGATGTCTTTTCAATAACTTCATCCTCACCATTGGAGGTCATGTTATGGGAAATATCGCTGAAAATTCTGGATAGATGAGTCATTGAGGAATCAGAATAAGAAGAATTTCTTATTGAATAAAAACCGCCAGCATTAAAATCCTCGTCAATATCCTTATCAGGACCAACACTTGGATTTTATGGAATCATTTGAGAAGTTGGAGAAGAATAAGGTTGAGTTTTTCTTCTCTTAAGTGGAGGATCGCTAGATTCTTCATTACGAGGGGCAGAAGATCTTCCCTTAGAAGAAGTAGTAGGCTTCTCCTTTATAGATTTCCCAGATGGTTCCTTTGGAGATTTCTCCTTGATTTTTGGAGGAGGCAGTGGTTCTAATTCTTCGATTTCCTGCGAGCACAGATGAAGATAAGAAATAGGGGCAACAATATATTGTTAAAATTTATGAAGAAATATTTCTTACTTCATCTGTAAAAGATCTCAGAGCAAAGAGAATGTTGGGTTTCCTAAGAGTTTGATAGCTGAGTTTCATTCTATCAATATGAGAAAATCAAAAAGGTTAGCGAGAATATAAAGAAGACAATAAATAATAATAACATGGAAATTTGAGAGAATATACTTCTTTAGATCTTTCAGGCCAGCTGAAGACCCAGGGTTGATATTCTGCGATATTCGTGGGAAGTTCGCGAGAACCAGATATATAAGGACCTTCAAGACTTAATGGGAAGATGAACCACTTATCATCGCTAGAATGACGAGGACCTTGGTTAGTAGATGTATGAAAGTAAATATCCATCATAAGAGCATTGTCACCAGTGACTTTCTCTTTCTTCAAACGAACACCCCAACATGTACTATCCCTCTTCATAGGGACAATTCTATAGTTTACAAAAAAGTTGTCCACAGTATAATCGCAAGAAACAATGGGGACATCTTTGAACAAAGGATTCTTTGGAGCCTGGGGGTAGCGAGTTCCTTTACCAGTGCCACGAGAAGCATATTCAAGTAGTAATCTGATGCAATCCCCACCCAATTGGTATATTGCTCGTGAAAATCTCTCTTCAGAAATTATTTGATAAAACAGCGGAAGCTCAGGATCATAAAGAGGGATGGGAAGACCAGCTTCAAGTTGTCCTGGCGATACTATGATTTTCTCGCGAGAACATTGGTCGTCAGTAAATAGTTTAAGGGAAAGTTCTGATTTGGAATCTTGATCTGGAATAAAGGATAAGTTAAAACCTTTAAGCCTGAGTTTCTCGTGCATTCTATTGAAGGCCTTCAAATTTTTAGCACCATCAACAACCATTTTTGAGTATGGGAATGAAGGAAAAAGTTGAAAAGAAGAAATAAATCACAGCGGTTATAGAAGCGCAATTTGCGGAAGAACAGTAAAAATTGCAGAGAGAATATGGAGAGAAGGAAGAAGAAAGTAAAAGAGAAAATAAAAGGAATGAGAAGAGTATTTATAGAAGAAGAGACTTCTCGAAAAAGATGAAGGCAATTAATGCAAAGAAAAGACGTGGGTGGTCAGATCGCAGCGGTTACAGAAGACGTGTCAAAAATTTATTGGAAGAAAGAAACTCGTGAAAACAGCTGGCGAAGGACATAGAAACGTGTCAGAATGGGAAAGCAGAAAAGATAAGCGATTATGGCATTCTTAATTCTCATGATCTTCTCTTCTTCGCAGAAAATACATGAGAAGAGGCAAGATGTAGTACCAGAATATCACTACAATATTATTCCTGCGATATTAACAACATTTCTTCGAGCGTCACTGACGATTCTTCAACAACATTTCACGAGCATTGCAGAACAATTAAAAGAAACTGACGATGGAAGAAGTAAAAAAAGAATATGTTGATCCTGTGATATCCATCATTCTTACGATAGGAAATATTATAACGATCGCGATAAAATCGCAGAATAGATCCGAAATAGGAGGAAAACTTAGCTGTCATCCATTATGTAAATCCCTATATAAAGGGCATGATAGATCCAGAAAAGGATGATGCATTTTTGAGAGCTAAGAGAATTTTGAGGAGAGAGAAACTCCAGAAAAAAAGTTGTACTTTTGAGTTTTAATATCTCTTGTAAATCTTCCTGAAAGTGAATTAATAAAAGTGTTGTTGTTTATTCACAATTATGACTTAGTTTTCATAGATTCTTGACAAGGGTGTAGTGTAGGAAATTCTGCAACTACATATGCATCTTCGAAAATGAAGGGATCTGTGTTCCAAAACAATGAATCTCACTCTCTAGTGATTCGTTCATTCGTTATTTGTGTATCTACACAAATTTTTTCGCAAAAGCGTACCCACAAAATGCCAAAATCTTTGTTCTATACTAAAACAACCCTTTTTAATCAAAACATATCCTAGATCTGAGAACCTTTGACTGACAGAGGAATCTCAGTGAGATTTTAAGGAAAAAATATCTTCTAAAGCATTTAATAACCTTGTGAGATCTGACACCTTTTTTTTTTTTGGGTTTTCAACGTTTTAAGGTTGTTTTCTCCAAGGGTGTCATAAGCATTTAATACCTGTCTATCAAAGATATTATTCCAGTCATTTTTCTGAAAAAGCTACTTAGCCGTCTTCTATGTCAGAGCATTAACTGCTACTTTTGACGAAGGTACCCAAGTACCAGATTTCTTCACTTTTTTGTGACCGCAGGATACCAAAAGTCGAAGGCATGTAGAAACCAAATGATGTACCAACAAGCTTACGACCAGCACTCACAAGAGGAATATCCCAAAAGACGTCTCAAGCAAATCAAAGGAACGAAGAAGATGACGGAAAAAGTGAGACAGCAAGAAGAACAGTTGCTACCAAAACACATATTCCTGCTGAGTGGATGGGTGTAGATGGGGCAAAACGATTTGCTGATTTTTACGGAATTGAGGATACGACTGTATGGAGAAGACTCCTTGAACCGAGCGAAATGTTCAACCTCACACATATGCACTGCAAGAAGGGAGTGCTTTGAATTCGAGAGATCAATCTGTAGTACTCCGGCCTAAACCAAGACCATGGCCGTTCCAGAGTAAATTCGGTCACAAGAGAGGACGGGTTGATCTGTAGGAGGGAAGCTGAGGAATGCGTGAGATCAATGGTGATCTGAGATTGTAGGTGTGTTGTGAATTCTGAATATGATAAGTTCTGAATGATTAAAATTGCTCAGTTGAGAGTAATTGTTCAATTGATGAGTTGTTGATCTCGTGTTGTCTGTGAGACGTGAGATTCTTGTTGTATTTCTCGTTATTGTTTCAATTATGATTCAGAGACTTATTTATATTGCTAAAATTGTAGACACCATGATCCCATGAAGTGTGACAGTTTATGGAATCAAAGAGTGGAGAAGTGGAAATCGTGTTGGAAATCAGTTGCTCATCGTGCAGAGACTTGGTTGATTTTCCATTCACTACTTTGTTAACTTCTTCAACTGATTGCACGACTTGCTCACATTCCATCGTGTGTTTGAACACACGTGTCGTAAACCGCCAGACCGAAATCCTAGTTGATATCCCCCCAAGTGACATGATTGACATCTCGTGGTTAGTTTAGTCAGTTGTTGACTTCATGATTTAATGGGACGATGAGTCCATGTATTTACTGAGTTGAACATGATTTTGTAAAATGTTCTGAAACTTATGAATTGAACGTGGACATGATTCTCACGTTGATAGTTGAGGCGAGCAAGTATTACTCTGATTAGTTGAGTATTGATAGTTGAACCAATATTCCTTGATTTGAGCAAGAGTTGCTCATCTGATGAATTATTGGTAGCGCGACCAAAATAAAATATTAATTAAAATAATGGTATTTGAACCGAGTATAATTAATAAGAGTACTGATCATGAGATCATCATAAAATTATTATTGTTTGAATCTGGAATTATGATCCTTGGACTCAGAAACCCTAATTTGATCAATTGATGATCATTTGATGGTTTATTTGAAAATTAACCATGGAATGAAGGAGGGACCGGATTCAAGGGACCGTGGGTCGATCATGTAGCGCTTATGTGCTCACGTGAGCAAATACCAAGGCCTCTTGAAGAGTTGGTGATTCGTTGATGAAAGAATGATTAAATGTTGGTTTAATCATTTATTCGACAAATGCTCGCCCGAGCCTTAGGTAATAAAACCTAATTAATTATGAAGAGATGAGGGACTGACCAAGGGGTCATGAAACTAGACCTGGGTGGTCACGGGATCGAATGACGATCACTAAGTCAAATTCTGAAATTGTTCGAAGAGTTTTGGACCCAATACGTGCAATTTCGCAAATTAGGTCAAATCATGAAAATACGTGGACCGGCTCATTTCTAGCCAAAAAATCCAACCCTGGTCGATCAAGGTAACATGCTTTCGTCATTGATACGTCTGTGTCTCAGTCCTGAGAATTTTGATATTTTTTGGTGCACGTTTGAGCGACCATTTGAAAAAATATGACAAAATTAGGGTTTTGCTGAAACTAGGAAAACTTCGTGACATGAAGGAAAATAATTATGAAATAAAAGAATGATGAATCATGGGACCGCCGAGGCCAAGTCATGGCCGTCCAGCCAGTGTCCATGGTCCCATGGTGTTTTTTCCTTATTTTTATGAATTTATGAAAATATCATGAAATAAAGGAATTTGTTGAAATTAAGGAGTTTTCCTTGATGTGAAGGAGTTTCCATTGGATCAAGGAAGAAAATAATATTAAAATAATAAAAACATGGGCGTATGGGACCGGATATGGAATATCGGGCGGCTTAGGCCTGGTCCCACGAGTTTCCCTAATTTTTTATATATTTTATATATTTTTCCATGATTTGAAGGTGTTTTCCTAATTTGAGAGAAATATCATGAAATCAAGGAGTTTCATGGGATGAAGGAAATCCTAAAAATAATAATAATAAAATAAAGGGACGTGTGGGACCGCCTGGGGCATGGTCGGCCGGATAGGGCCCGGTCCCACGGGTTTCCCTAATTTTATATTATTTTTCATGTATTTTTTGAAAAATACCACGAAATGAAGGAATTTTCATGAAACTATGGAAATAATAATAAAATAATGAGGAATAACAAGGCATGGGGCTGGCCGGGATCAAGGCATGGCCGGTTGGCCAATAATCACGACCCCACAATGTTTTCCCTAATTTTATATTATTTCCTCCGTGCGAAGGAAGCACCACGGAATTGAGGAGTTTCCTCAAAACGAAGGATATTTGTTCAAATGAAAGGATTTTCATTAGATCAAGGAAAATAATTAAAAATATAATAAAATATAAAACTGGCGTGGGATTGGCCATGGCACGGTCGGCCAGTCAGTGGGCCCATGCTCCCAGAGCCTTGGTCAATATTTTGATTATTTATTATTTTTTCCCTATTTTGCATAGGTTCATCGTTTCGTCGTATTTTGAAATACTCGTTCGTGCGGTGATGGTTAATACATCGTTGTTGAATATACTTACACCTTTTGAGACATGGCTTACTCAGAGGTAGCTCCGATGCCCGTGCGTTGAATATTTATTACTAACCCATGAATTTCTGCTGGGAAGAACCATGGTTTGCAGTAATGAAATATCTGCGAAAATATTTGAATATTTTCGGAAATTCTGTGGATGGGTTAGTCAAATTAATCTAATCGATGAATTAAGTCTCCATAAGTTTACTTGTGTTGAGCATATTTAGTCAAATTAATCATGGTTCGCCTTGGTTAATATGATTGAATATTTTGGATTCCAAATTCATACTTGTATGCAATTTGTTAAGTCTAAAGAAATCATTTTTTTCTCTTGAAATTAAGGTCGCTCTTGTTGTTCCTTTGGGAATGACATCTTATGGGGGAGAGTTCTTTTGAACTTGCGCTTAATTTCCAAATCTTTGTGGGGAGTGCGGCTGTGGAATTTTTAGGGGTTATCTTGTATCTTTATAAACTCCTTGATGAATGCATTTAGCCTCGGCTTTATGATTGTATCTAAACAAGATGATAGAACATTTTCCTTTGGTCATGAGATGTCTCTTACGGAAATTTCATTAGGATCCCGTTCTTGTACCTTTGCCAATTTTATTGACAAAAAGGGGGAGAATTAATTGTAGTTCACACTACAAATACATATGGTTTTCGGATCATTATGTAAGGGGGAGTGGTTTCCATGTGAAATGGAGTATTGACTAAGGGGGAGTGAAGTATCACCATAGTATTGTTGTTGAAGTTGTGATGCAATTGGACTTTGACGCAGTGTAATAATACTATGACACTGTATAACAATGATTGAGAACCAATGCTTTTCTCATTGTTATAGCTACGGATTTTCAATAACGATGATACTAAACTTACTACATTTGGGATCATTGGACTACTTGGAAGTGACGAAGATTTCAAGTATTGTTGAAGATTAGGCATGTGGAATAGGAGTTACAAAGTTTATTTATATAATTTTTGTATTCCATATGTACTAATAGTTTTGCCACTAAAATTGACAAAGGTGGAGATTGTTAGAGAACTGCTCGGTCAAACATGGATGTGTTGCTATCTCAAGCATGTTTGTCAAACTTAGTGATCAAAACTATATAGTCTTGATTTCTAGTCTACTATCGCTAGGGTCTCGGACTAGGAGAGAAAGTATAGTTGAGGTCAAGAACTCCATGGAGATCATCATACAAGACGAAGGACTACTCAAGGAACCAGTGGATCTTCATCGACTAAAAGGTATGTGGAGACTTGAACTTATCTATCGCTCAAATGTCTATCTACTCTATCTCCTATCTTGAGACAAAAGTCGTTTTACTATATAGACTAAAGATATGCACATGTGACATTTCGAGCTGAGTATATCTCGCTTATCTATTTCTCAAAATTTATGTTGGTAAAGCTTTCGCTTTAGCCAAGTTCATATTTTCCTAGTGACGAAAGTCATGTTATGTTTCAATCACTTTGGAAATCGCTCTGACGAAAACTAATTCGTGAAAACAACTATATGACCTCCTCTGAGAATGTTTCAATGATTGAAATAAGAGTTTAGACTATATAACCATTGGGGGATATAAACAGTGTTGTGGCAACACATATATGTATAAGTCCTTAACAATTGAACCGAAGTTTCCGAACTTTGTTGATCAAGTGGAACCAGAACATGAGCAGCAACTCAGTCCGCGAACCCAGTCTGCGAAATGGCATAAGTTCTCGAACCCGAAAATAATTGTTGAAGTTAAAGCTCAGGTGAAGTCCGTGAACTGACAGAAGTTCTCATCCTGAGAAATTCTGCTGGAGTTTATTAACTTCAACCGGTTAGCTTGAGTCCGCGAACTCAAGAGGTTATGTCTGAAAACGTTGTTCATGAACTTATTCTTAAATTACTAAGGGATGCTTTTGCAAACCGTGGATTTATAGTTCATGATTAATGATTCGAGTGAATCACATCGTTTTTGATTCAATTGTGTCTCTTATAGTACTTGAGATCTCATAGCAATTGAACAACTCTCTAACTAGTTCATTTGAGTCATTTGGACTAGTTATGGTGAAGAAGAATATGTTTGATATGAAAGTTATCATTTGGCTATCCATTTGGTTCACTAATATTGAACCAACCATTGTACACGTTTGGGTACGGTTACATAAACCAAAAAATACTTGTGTGTATGGAAAGCTAAGTTTTTGATCTAACGGTTGAGAGATATTAGCTTGTATCAAATCAGGTTTTCATCTAACGGTGAATATTGAATGCTTTGTTAGCAAGCTAACATTGATTGCAAACCCTTATTTGAAAGACTATATAAAAGGAACTCTAGCTATTGGAAAAACTAATCCCCATACACCTTTCTTGTGTGATACTAGTTTTCTCTAAGCTAGAGTCGATCTCCATTAACTATTGAGTTTTCTCTCTAAATTCTAGTTAACGACTTAAAGACTTCATTGGGATTGTGAATCCAGACCGATACTACTTATCTTATAGTTGTGTGATGTGATCTTGCTATTTCTATCATACGAGTACAATTGTAATAATTGTCTTGAGATTTCTATCTCTGATAGGCAAGATAAAAGTAGTCACAAACATCTTCGTCTCATTGTTTGTGATTCCTCAATAATCTTCTTTGTCGCGTCGATTAAGTTTATTGTGAGGTGATTGATGAAACTGGGTTTTTCTTCGGGAATATAAGTCTAGTTTTATCGATTGGTTCCGGTTCACCTTGATTTATCAAAATACGGAACAAAACTCATAGGTTTATTCGTGGGAGACGAATTTATCTATTACCTGTAAACTTTTCTGTGTGAGACAGATTTGTTTGCTAAAGTCTTCGACTTTGGGTCGTAGAAACTCTTGGTTGTGGGTGGGATCAGCTAAGGGAATCAAGTGCGCAGTATCCTACTGGTATCAGAGGCATAGGAGCATAACTGTACCTTGGATCAGTGTGAGATTGGTTGGGGTTTAACTACAGTCCAGACCGAAGTTAATTTGGAGTAGGCTAGTGTCTGTAGCGGCTTAATACAGTGTATGTTTAATCTGTACTAGGTCCCGGGGTTTTTCTGTATTTGCGGTTTCCTCGTTAACAAAATTCTGGTGTCTGTATTATTTCTTTTCCGCGTTATATTTTTATATAATTGAAATAATACAGGTTGTGCGTTGTTCAATCGATTAGAATATCCGACCTTATTGGTTGTTGATTTAAATCGATTGATAGTTGGATATTGGTCTTTGGTACCACCCAAGTTATCTCTCTTTGATGAGGCTCGCGAATCATATTTGCATTAGTAAATCAAATCGAGAGATTGAGATAATAACTCCTTGAGTATTTTCTATTGATTGAGTCTTGTTGATTCTCTAGATAAAAAATTGGAGTTGTCCATATAGATTGCTAATCGAAATATTGGGTGAGGTTGTTAGACCCCCGCATTTTCAATTGGTATCAGAGCAGGCAAACACGTTAAAGACCTTACAAGTATGTGTTTGTAGCGATATGACTCTATGGAAAGATGTTCTACCTCAATAAACGTACCACCAGTCTTCGATGGTTCTAATTACTTATGGTGGAAAATTGCTATGCGAGCTTTTCTTCAAGCACGTGATTTTCAATCATGGGTATATGTTGTTAATGGATATGATCCTCCCGTGGCTGTTGAAGGAGAAAATGTTTCGAAGAATATTGTTGAATATACTCCTGCATAAGTTCTTGCTGCAAAGCAAAACTCCGACAGTTTGAATGCGATCATACATGCCATTACCCCAAATCTTCAGCACCATGTCTCTAACTGCACTAAGTTGCAAGAAGCTTGGGATATCTTAGCAACTGTTTTCGAAGGAAACTCTAGTGAAAAGGATGCAAGGATTCAGAACCTTAATTCCGATTGGGAAAACCTTCGTATGGCAGATGGAGAAACATTTGATGAATTTAATCACAAAGTGTCTGAAATTGTTAATGCATCTTTTGCATTGGGTAAGACTATTCATGAAAAGGACATTGTGATGAAAATTCTCAGATCATTGCCATCTAGATATGATGCTAAGAAGCATGCCATCGTTGAGGAAAATAACCTAGACACTCTCTCCAGAAACACGCTGGTTGGTAAGCTTAAGATCTTTGATCACGAACTTTCATCCAAGGCTAAGGATGTTGCGTTCAAAGCACTAAAGGACACTAAATTTCTTGATAAAAGTAAAAAGTTTATATCTCTGAAGATGATCACTCTGATATAGATTCATCAGATGAAGATCTTGATAAATCAGTCTCGATGATCACAAGAAAGTTTAGGGATCTTCTTTTGAAGAGAAATAAACGGTTCTCCAGAGATAAGCCTAAGGCATCAGTCAAACCTCATAATCATGTTCCTCCTAAAAATAGGGATATTGATGAAACTGATGAAGAGGATATGCCTCAATGCTTTAAGTGTAAAGGATTTGGTTATTTTGCAAACGAGTGGCCAAATCGGAGAAAATACACTGGGAACAAAGGTATGGCTGCAAGTCTTGATGAAATGTCTGACGACTATGATTCAAATGAAGATGAGAAATCAAGTGTTGCAATTCTTGGTGAAAATATTGATTTTGATAATTGTAGTAATACACATATCAATATTGATATTCTTTTAGAAGATAATCCAACCGTTCTTGAAGAAAAAGTTGACCCTTTTCTTGGAAACACAGTTTATAATGTTTCAGGATCCACTATGTGCCTAGCCGCCTGCATAATTCAGAAGCCTGATTATTATCCAAGTGTGATGTGATCATATTGTTCATTAAAAGGCCATGAACTCTCAAGGTGTTACAACTTCAAACACAAGCAAAGACACGTCAACAAACTTCAACGAAGAGCAAATCATTTAGCAAGGAAGCTCAAACTTGCTCAGAAGACCGCAGAGGTATGTAAGATTTTATCTTCGTCTAAGAAGTTAGTTTACAAGGAAAAATCAAGACCATTTGAGAAGAAAATATGGTCAAACCGTTTCGATAGACAGAGGTATGTGGATTCCTCTCAAGAGGAAATTGGTGGACAAATTTTTGTTCACCACAACACAACTTAATTGTGTTGTGTCTAAAATCTTGTCTCATGTGCCTGATCAAAAGAGACAATGATTTTGTACCTCTCAGGCTTTAGGAAAAGTTTTGTTTCTTCTTTTCTTTGTTTTGTCTATCAAACAAAAGAAAAAGGGTATTATCGATAATTCTGCTCTTTATAGGAATAAGAGTTGATCGTCCACGAACCTGTTTTAGGTTTCAAACCCTACATTCCTTTTCCTTCTCTAAAACCTCTCTTTATCTTGAGACTACTTGTTGAGCTAATTGTGAATTCCTCTCACAAACCCATATGCTCATGGAAGCTCCAAGAATGATGTCTTCTGATGAAAAAGAAGGTAATGTGATTGTTAAGCAATCAATCATGAAGGAAAAAGAAAAATCTCTATTGCCTCCAACCTTGAAAAGAAAAATAAGGAATACGAGGAAGCCAAGAGCTGTTCCTTCAAATTCTCAGAATTTTTCTGATGTTATTGAAGTGTTGAAGGAGTTGAGAAAGGAGATTCAACAAATAAAGGATTTTGTACATAAGACTCATGAGATTCAGAAGGCCTTGGTTCGACAACAACAACCAAGAAAGTGCATTGATATAAACTCCTTTCTTAATGAACCCTATGTTTCAATGGCTATTGACAACAAGGAGTTAGGGGACGATAATGAATTCTTCAAAGGTATTAATGTCTAGTAAATCTTCTATGTTTTCTGTTTTATTTAGAAGAATAACTAGTGTTTTGGAATAGCCATGATTGTGATTATACATAGCTATATCCAATGATTTCATCTTCTTGTTTTTAGATTTATTGGTTTAAATTCTAAAGTTGTTTTGGAAGATGATGGTTGCAATATTAATCTTTTTGATTTTATATATTGCAATATTTTGATGGGATATGAGTGTTTACATCCGTGAACTTGTTTGTCCCATTTTTTGTCAAAAGTAAAGTCGTTCACGAATTGGTATGCAAATATTGATAAAGGAATGAATGGACTTTTGGCAAACCACAAAAGTTAAGCCTATATTGTCAATTGTTGATGTAAGATAGGTTAAAATCTTTTGTGATTCAAGGATAAAGTCTATTATGTCACTTTGTGATGGAAAAATAGAATAGGTCCTTGTTTGTTATCCACGGTATAGAGCTTAATTGTTCCATATTATTATGTATTACCGTGAAGGTTCCATTGTGTATCTCATGTTGAGCACGATACGGCTAAGTCAAATTTTTTTATCGGCATGGTTGGTTGTTCCATGAGATGCTATATGTTGAGCATTAAGAACTAAATTAATAAACTTGTGTGGTTATTTAGTTTGTATTTCATGAGTTCTCTCATGTTGAGTACATGTACGGTTAATGTTGTCATTTTATATGATAATCTTAGTCAGGGTTCCATAATTTCATATGTTGAGCCCAAATAAACTAAATCAATCATCTTGTGTAATTATTTAGTTAGCACTCCATAGAATTTTTCTCATGTCGAGTGTGGAAAATTGAATTGATTACTTTGTGATTAGTTTAATTGTATAATCCGGTTAGAATATTTATGGGTTTACATGTGAATAATCTTATCGATGAATTAAGTCTCCATAAGTTTACTTGTGTTGAGCATATTTAGTCAAATTAACCATGGTTCGCCTTGGTTAATATGATTGAATATTTTGGATTCCAAATTCATACTTGTATGCAATTTGTTGAGTCTAAAGAAATCCTTCTTTTCTCTTGAAATTAAGGTCGTTCTTGTCTTTCCTTTGGGAATGACATCTTATGGGGGAGAGTTCTTTTGAACTTGCGCTTAATTTCCAAATCTTTGTGGGGAGTGCGGTTGTGGAATTTTTAGGGGTTATCTTGTATCTTTATAAACTCCTTGATGAATGCATTTAGCCTCAGCTTTATAATTGCATCTAAACAAGATGATAGAACATTTTCCTTTGGTCATGAAATGTCTCTTACGGAAATTTCATTAGGATCCCGTTCTTGTACCTTTGCCAATTTTATTGAAAAAAAGGGGGAGAATTAATTGTAGTTCACACTACAAATACATATGGTTTTCGGATCATTATGTAATGAGGAGTGGTTTCCATGTGAGATAGAGTATCGACTAAGGGGGAGTGAAGTATCACCATAGTATTGTTGTTGAAGTTGTGATGCAATTGGACTTTGACGCTGTGTAATAATAATATGACACTGTATAATAATGAGTGAGAACCAATGCTTTTCTCATTGTTATAGCTACGGATTTTCAACAACGATGATACTAAACTTACAACCTTTGGGATCATTGGACTACTTGGAAGTGACGAAGATTTCGAGTATTATTGAAGATTAGGCATGTGGAATAGGAGCTACAAAGTTTATTTATATAATTTTTGTATTCCATATGTATTAATAGTTTTGCCACTAAAATTGACAAAGGGGGAGATTGTTAGAGCACTGCTCGGTCAAACTAGCATGCGTTTCTATCTCAAGCATGTTTGTCAAACTTAGTGATCAAAACTATATAGTCTTGATTTCTAGTCTACTATAGCTAGGGTCTCGGACTAGGATAGAAAGTGTAGTTGAGCTCAAGAACTCCATGACGATCATCATACAAGACGAAGGACTACTCAAGGAACCAGTGGATCTTCATCGACTAAAAGGTATGTGGAGACTTGAACTTATGTATCACTCAAATGTCTATCTACTCTATCTCCTATCTTGATACAAAAGTCGTTTTACTATATAGACTAAATATATGCACATGTGACATTTCGAGCTGAGTATATCTCGCTTATCTTTTCCTCGATATTTGTGTTGGTAAAGCTTCCGCTTTATCCAAGTTCATCTTTGCCTAGTGACGAAAGTCATGTTATGTTTCAATCACTTTGGAAATCGCCCTGACGAAAACTAGTTCGTGAAAACAGCTATATGACATCCTCTAAGAATGTTTCAATGATTGAAATGAAAGTTTAGACAATATAACCATTGGGGGATATAAACATTGTTGTGGCAACACATATATGTATAAGTCCTTAACACTTAAACCGAAGTTTGCGAACTTTGTTGATCAAGTGGAACCGAAACGTGAGCAACAACTCAGTCCACGAACTCAGTCCACGAACTCAGTCCGCGAACTGGCTTAAGTTCTCGAACCTGAGAATATCTGCTGAAGTTGAAGCTCAGGTGCAGTTCGCGAACCCAGTCCGCAAACTGAAGGAAGTTCTCATCCCGAGAAATTCTGCTGGAGTTTATTAACTTCAACCGGTTAGCTTGAGTCCGCGAACTCAAGAGGTTATGTTTGAAAACGTTGTTCATGAACTTATTCTTAAATTACTAAGGGATGCTTTTGCAAACCGTGGCTTTATAGTTCATGATTAATGATTCGAGTGAATCACATCATTTTTGATTCAATTGTGTCTCTTGTAGTACTTGAGATCTCATAGAAATTGAACAACTCTCTAACTAGTTCATTTGAGTTATTTGGACTAGTTATGGTGAAGAAGAATATGGTTGATATGAAAGTTATCATTTGGCTAACCATTTGGTTAACTAATATTGAACCAACCATTGTATACGTTTGGGTACGGTTACACAAACCCAAAAACGTCAAGTACTTGTGTGTATGGAAAGCTAAGTGTTCGATCTAACGGTTGAGAGATATTAGCTTGTATCTAATCAGGTTTTCATTTAACGGTGAATATTGAATGCTTTGTTAGCAAGCTAACATTGACTGAAAACCCTGATTTGAAAGACTATATAAGGGGAACTCTCGCTATTGGAAAAACTAATCCCCACACACATTTCTTGTGTGATACTAGTTTTCTCTAAGCTAGAGTCGATCTCCATTAACCATTGAGTTTTGTCTCTAAATTCGGGTTAATGACTTAAAGACTTCATTGGGATTGTGAAGCCAGACTGATACTACTTATCTTGTAGTTGTGTGATCTGATTTTGATATTTATATCATACGAGTACAATTGTAATAATTATCTAGAGATTTCTATCTCCGATAGGAAAGATAAAAGTAGTCACAAACATCTTCGTATCATTGTTTGTGATTCCTCAATAATCTTCTTCGCTGCGTCGATTAAGTTTATTGTGAGTTGATTGATGAAACTGAGCTGTTCTTTGGGAATATAAGTATGGTTTTATCGATTGGTTCCTGTTCACCTTGATTTATCAAAAGACGGAACAAAACTCATAGGTTTATTCGTGGGAGACGAATTTATCTATTACCTATAGACTTTTCTGTGTAAGACAAATTTGTTTGCTAAAGTCTTCGACTTTGGGTCGTAGCAACTCTTGGTTGTGGGTGAGATCAGCTAAGGGAATCAAGTGCACAGTATCCTGCTTGGATCAGAGATGTAGGAGCATAAATGTACTTTGGATCAGTGTGAGATTGGTTGGGGTTCAACTATAGTCCAAACCGAAGTTAATTTGGAGTAGGCTAGTGTTTGTAGCGGCTTAATATAGTGTATGCTTAATTTGGACTAAGTCCCGGGGTTTTTATGCATTTGTCGTTTCCTCGTTAATAAAATTCTGGTATCTGTGTTATTTTTTTTCCGCATTATATTTTTATATAATTGAAATAATACAGGTTGTGCGTTGTTCAATCGATTAGAATATCCGACCTTATTGGTTGTTGATTTAAATCGATTGACACTTGGATATTGGTCTTTTGTACCATCCAAGTTATCTCTCTTTGATTAGGCTCGCGAATCATATTTGCTTGAGTAAATCAAATCGAGAGATTGAGATAATAACTTCTTGAGTATTTTTTATTGATTGAGTCTTGTTGATTCTCTAGAAAACAACTCGGAGTTTTCCATACATATTGATAATCTAAATATTGGGTGAGGTTGTTAGACCACCGCATTTTCAGAAATAATTACTGAAGTGTTCAGTATTCATGAGATATGATGTTGTCTGGCCGTGAGACTACATATCTACATGTACTCTTAGAGAAGGTATTCTCAGTCAGAGGATTCGATGAGAAACCCATGTCTCAATACTCACGTCTGATTGCTGGATCAGTGGTATTGTATAATTATGGGTTTACAATTTTAGGTTTTGTCGAAAATCCACCATCTACAATGGGGAAGACATCGGGAGCTCAACCAATATACGGCATGCCGCTACCTTAGCATCCTACCACTACACAGCCACCTGCGGCCGACGCAGGGTTACCCAGAACCTTAGCTCATACGGGACGAGGGTTGGGAAACCTAACACCAATTCAGATAGATCCAGATGCACCAATTGTAGATGAATGGGTGGAAAACTCTGAAGATCCAGCCGACATCACTCCTCGAGGAGGTGGAGCCCACAACCAAGACCAAATGATGGCACAAGTAGCAGCCTTGCTACTCCGAAACAAGAAAAACGAAGATGCACTGCAAGAGATGGCCTAACAGAACCAAAATATCAAAGGTATGCTGGACACACAGATCGAAGGTTCCCAAGCTCGCCCAACACAAAAGAGGCATGATTACGGAGCTATCCCAGGAAGACGAAGGTTGGATCTCAACCCACCAAAGACCAATCAACCTAAGGGGGCCGGAAAAGCGCAAAACGATCCGGACGAAATGGACTCAACATACAAACCCTCTTAATCCTACTATGAGAAGGCATTTTCCAAAGATGCTCACAATGTGAACATGGTTATGGAGCAAATGAAGAAAATGCGGAGGGAGATACGAGTCCTAAAAACTGGTCACACAGGCGCAAGACTAGAAGAAGCGCTACAAGAGGCAACCACGCCACCACTATCTTTTCGCATTTTAGGGGAACCCATCCCTCCGAAATGCCCGGTACCTACGTTCCAAGCATACAATGGTACCTCAGATCCCGCAGCACACCTACGGTATTACACTCGTGTCCTTGCCCATTGGGAAATAGATGAGGTAGTACTTTGTAGGTACTTTACGGCAAGCTTAATAGGATTAGCATTAGCATGGTATGACAATCTACCAACAAACACAATTGACTCCTTCGAGCAATTGTCTACGGTGTTCTTGGAAACATATATGTACAATAAATAAACAAAGGCAGGGTTAGATAGGCTATTTTCTTTAGATATCGGACCCCAGGAAACACTGATGTAATACAGATACATGTGGCAAAAGACATGCCAAACAATTGGTAAAGTCAATCCAGAAATTAGCATTAATTGATATAAGTACGGACTTGATAAAACCTCAGCCATTTTCTTGGAACTCCATAACAGAGCCCTCGATTCCGAAGGCGATCTCAGGGTCATCCAAGACCATTACATCAGACTCGAGGATCCTTAAGGACAACCCCAGGGCACAAGAAAAGACAACAACAGCTCCGCAACAAACAAACTCTCTGGAACCAATTCCGGAGATACCTAAGCGACAAAATGAAGTCGGGGTCAGAACTAGCTATCGAGACAAGCGATCCAAGTGCGAAGATGGAAAAAAAGGCAAAGGAAGAGAAGAATTTGCTGAAAAAATCTACACAAAGATAAATACAACTTTCTCTCACATCCTAAGCAAGAAGGGAGCAAAGCCGGGCTTTCCTTACCCTAATACTAGGGGAAAGCAACCGGAAAAAATGAAGGAGGCTAAGGAATATTGTGCGTACCACCAATACTACGGACATATCACAAATACATGTTACCACTTATGAAGTGTGATCCAAAGATTCATCGACGAAGGAAAATTCATGGAATACGTACAGCTACAGCCAGCAGAGACCGAGGAGACCCCAAAGAAAAAAGCGAAACTACTCAGGACGGTAAATATATCAACATGATTACCTTCTCCAGTGGAACTCAAGAAGAAATGCTCGAAGACATACTCGAGTTAGCTCGAAACAGAAAGAAGATTGAATCCCATGAGGTGTTCAAGATAAGTGGACCACCTACTAGCACTTTGGAGGAATGGATGGCCACGCCATTAACATTCTCAACAAGGGACGTCAACCAGGAGGTTGAAATTCATAATGATTCACTGGTCATCACTCTTCCAATACATGGATGGAATGTTGCGAAGGTCCTCGTCGATGGGGGCAGTTCATTAAATGTGTTATTTTATGAACCATACCTACGCATGGGTTTGATAGCAGAGCAGATGGATTCTTCCACTTGCACAATATACGGCTTTAATGGAGCGGTCTCCAGACCAAAAGGATAAATTATCTTGCAGGTACATGCAGGATCCTTAATAACCAACACATGCTTCTGTGTGGTAGAGGCACCTTCGCTCTACAATGTTATCATGGGCAGGATATGGGTACATAGATTGCGAGGAACAACTTCGACATATCACCAATACCTACGCTTTCCTACACCGATGGGTGAAATGGAAATCAAAGGCGACCAACAAGATGAAAGGCTATGCAACCTAGCATAAATAAGACTCAACGAAGAAATAACTGCGGCTCCGCATCACGAAAGAAAGAGACGTAAAGCAAGCAACAAGAAGCTACAGGACGGAGCCTCCTTAGTACCCGAAGCCGTCTCAGCACCAGAAGTAAGTACCTACGCCACTCCAACCGAAGATGTATCCTCCAAATGATAATTACAGAAAAGCACTCCTCAACGGCCTCAACAACAAATTTTCTCACCGGTAGAACCAACGAAGAAAATCAACATCGGGACGAAGGCAGAGCCAAAGATGCTCAACATCGGAACTTTACTTGAAGAAGAATAGGAGGTGCAATTACAAAATTTGCTAAAAGAGTATGCAGACATCTTTGCATGGTCAATGGAGGACATGCCAGGTATTGATCCAAATTTGGTCTCACACCACATTTGGCTCGGACCGGAAATACCATCGTTCAAGCAGTGCATACGTAAAGTGGTGGACATCTACCACGAAGGGGTAGAAAAAGAACTGCAAAAGATACTTACGGCTGGATTCATACGAGAAGTCAAATATCCCACGTGGATATCCAACATGGTTATTGTTCCTAAGAAGAACGGAGGTGTACGCATTTGCATCGACTTCAGCAACCTCAACAAAGCGTGCCCTAAAGATAGCTACCCACTGCCAAATATTGACCAAATGGTCAATGCAACTGAAGGCCATCAAATACTATCCTTCATGGATGGATACTAAGGTTACAACCAAATAGCCTTTGCAGAAGAAGATCAGGAGCATGCTGCGTTCTTTACCCCACGAGGCTTGTATTGCTATACAAGGATGCCTTTTGGACTAAAGAACGCGGGGCCAGCATACCAATGATTAGTAGACAAAATATTCAAACCTTGGATAAGCAAAATACTGGAAGTCTACTTGGACGACATGCTCGTCAAAAGAAAAGAAGCAAAAAATCATCTCTCACACATAAGAGAGATATTCGAAGTCATGAGGAGCTTTCACATGAAGGTGAACCCGGAGAAATGCACGTTCGGAGTTACCTCAGGAAAATTCCTAGGATATCTGGTAACTCAGCGAGGAATCGAAGTAGACCCTTAAATGGTCAGATCTATAATGGAAATGCTATCTCCACAAACTCTAAAAGGAATGCAAAAGCTAAATGGAATTATAGCTTCCATGGGAAGATTCATAGCAAGATCGTCAGATAAATGCAAAGCATTTTTTGATACGCTGAGGAAATGATATAGGTTCATATGGACCGCAGAGTGTGAACAATCCTTTCACAAGATCAAAGAATACTTAGCGTCCGTACCTATTCTACAGAAGCCGGAGCCAGGTGAGATACTCACCTTATACCTAGCATCAACAAGCTACGCTGTGAGTGCAGTATTGGTACGAGACCAAGGGAAGGGAGAAAATCATGTATACTACATCAGCAAGATACTCAGTTAAACGGAGCATAATTACACCAAGGTGGAGCAACTCATATATGCCTTAGTAGTGGCAACACAAAAGCTAAGGATATATTTCGATGCATACACCATCCGAGTTTTTACAAAGGCTCGGATAAGTTAGATCCTCGACAGCACGGAGAAAATTTGAAGAGTGGCAAAATGGAATGCCATGATCAAGAAGTTTCATATAATCTTCAAAACCAAGAAAGTGGAGAAGTCACAAATCTTAGAAGACTTCTTAGCGGACCTATCTCTGAATGACGAAGTAGAGATAGACGACATCCCAGGAATGGAGGAAGAAAAGTCAGATCCGGAAGACCTCTTGGAACCGTAAAACTCACGAAGGTGGGAAATATTCGTAGATGGTTCCTCCAACAGAGAAGGAGCAGGCATAGGGATTGTGATAACAACCCCTACTGGAGACAGACTCATCTATGTATTCAGGTTAGAATTAAAACAATACACTAACAACATCACGGAGTATGAGGTAGTTATACATGGCCGACGCTTAGCACAAGAGATGGGCCTAATAGATGTTCGTTTGACTAGTGACTCGCAATTAGTCATTAGACAAATAGAGCTCAAATACCAAACTCTGGATCCAATACTGTCTTCGTACCTAAATCTGGCACAAGAGCATGCATCAAATATCAACAAGGTCACGTTCAGGCATGTCTGCCGGAAAGATGACAGACACGCATATGCCTTAGCATTTATATCATCAATGTTGAGGGACAGAAACACCACCTCTGTCCAAATTGGAAGAATTTATGAACCTTCTATAGAAGGACTAACCTCAGCAGAGGAAACCTTGGCCATCCATACCAGGGCCATGAGAGAAGCAGAAAAAGAAAAAGAGGATGAAGGAACGTGTAGGATCAGAATATCTCACCAACATTGCGATGCCGTCGTAGACTAATAGAAAAAATGACATAACAGATGACGACAACATAAACATAAAGAAAGTGTGACAATCTAGCGAAGTTAAGGATATTTGCGAAATTAACATTTGTAAGCTTGCGAAATGCCGCAAGCCAGATCCGAAATTAAAGGACAACTTAGCTGTCATCCACTATATAATATCCTATATAAAGAGGTGAATAGGCGTAAGGAAGGGAGAGATTAATTTTGGAGTGTTGAGAAAGTTTTGAGGAGAGAGAAAGTCCAAAATAATATTTGTATTCTTGATTTCATTTCTTTCTTGTAACATTTTTAGAATCAATTAATAAAAAGTGTTGTTCTTGATCATAAAGATGTGTTGATTATTATGAATTCTTGTGAGGGATGTATTGTGGGATTTCCTGCAACTACATAATGGCGCTAGAAACATGGACTGAAAGTTGAAAATTATGGAGAAACAAGGTTAAAGATTTTTATTAAGGAAGTTGAGGTCAAGAAAATGATGAAACAAATCAATAAACTAATTAAGGAAGAGAAGGTTAAAATCAAGGAATGCAACAGGAGATTGGAGTGTAGTTTAATTACAAAAACAATGATCAATGAATTTCACGAAATCATTAGAGGGAGAATACATAAACGAGATTTTGAAGGAAAGAAAATCATGACGGTGGAGAAGATATTACCCTTGAAGGATTGGGAAAAGAAAAAAAATACATTCACAGCAGCAAAAATACCAAGAGAAAATTTGAGCCACACATCTCCTTTGGTAATCACAGTAACCACACGGAAAGAAAAGATGAAATCCGTAAAAACCATGGAAGAATGGGTGGTAAATAGAACTTTGGTGGACACAGGAAGTTCAGTGGATATAATGTTTTATCATGCATACAAAGGAATGGGATACAAAGATGACCGAAAGGGGAAATAGTGGTGCAAAGTTCGCTAGGGGAAATTGAAACACAGGGAACGCTGTGTGTGGTGGATATGGAATCGCCATATAACATGCTATTGGGAAGGCCATGAATACACGCAATTAAAGCCGTAGCATCAACATTACATCAATGCATCAAATTTCCTATGCCTAGAGGAATTGGTGAAATTAGAGGAGATACTGACAGTGTGAAATTATGTTATCAAATTGAAGTAAGGTGTTATGAAGGACGAGCAAAGAGGATAAAAAATCGCAGAAAAATGGCGAAAAAGGCGAAGAAAGAAGAAGAATTTAGAATTTACATGATAAGAGCAGAAGAAGGAAGATGAATACCCAGCGAAATTTCAGAAGAAGGAAATGAACCTGAGAAGGAGATGAAAGAACCAACACCCATGGGAGAACCAAAGGCCAGTTACACCGTAACGGAACTAACAAAGGAAGTGAATATTGGAACTAAAGAAGAACCCAAAATGCTAAGAATTGGAACCAAGATGGAGGCAAACGAAGAAGAAAGAACTATTAATCTTTTGCGAGATTATAAAGATATTTTCGCATGGAATATGGATGAGATGCCTGGAATAGATCCATCTGTGGCGTGTCATAAGTTGGAAATTAACAAAAATGCAAGACCATTCAAACAAAGAATAAGAAAAATCGCAACAACATATCATCCCCAAATAGAAGAAGAGTTACAGAAGAAGCGTGATGCAGGAATTATAAGACAAACTAAATATCCAGAGTGGATATCCAACATGGTCATGGTCCCAAAGAAAAATAAAGGGATAAGAATTTGTATAGACTTTACTGATCTAAATAAAGCGTGTCCGAAAGACAGCTTTCCATTACCAGATATTTCATAAATGGTTGAGTCAGCGGCGGAAAATGATAGAATATCTTCTCTAGACGGGTACAAAGGTTACAATCAGATTCCTCTCGCTGAAGAAGATAAAGAGCATACTGCTTTTTTCGCACCAAGAGGATTATACTGTTATACAAAATATGCCATTTGGTTTGCGAAATGCTGGAGCAACATATCAAAGGATGGTGGAGAAGGTGTTCGCAAAATGGATACACAAAACACTAGAGGTGTATGTAGATGACATGTTAATAAAAAGTAAAGAAGCCAAAGACAATGTACAAGATCTGAAGGAAATTTTTGAACAAATGCGGCAATTTAACATCGAAATAAATCCAGAGAAGTGTATTTTTGGGGTTGCTTCTGGAAAATTAATAGGCTACATTATATCAAAAGAAGGAATACAAGTTGATCCAGAGAAAGTGCAAGCAGTTCGCGACATGCCAACACCAGCAACGGTAAAAGATGTGCAGAAGTTAAATGGACTCTTAGCTTCGCTGGGAAGATTTATTTCGCGATATCCAGACAAATGTAAACATTTCTTCAACATACTCAAAAAGGGGACAAAATTCAGATGGACAATGAATGTGAGAAAGCTTTCCAAGGAATAAAAGAACACCTGATGAATATATCCATTTTACAAAAGGCAGAACCAGTAGAAGAACTATTGATCTATCTTGCGACAACTTCGCATGCATTAAGTGTTGTGCTGTTGTGAAATGACGCATGAGTTGAAAAATCAATTTACTACATCAGTAAAACATTCAATGCCGCAAAAAGAAATTATTAAAAAATTGAAAAACTAATTGTGGCATTAGTTTACGCAACGTTCAAGCTTTGCATATATTTTCAAGCACATAAAATAAAGGTGTTGACAAAGGTACCCATTGAATCAGTGATGAAGAATTCAAAAAGGTCAGGCAGGGTGGAGACATGGAATGCACAAGTGGGACATTTCGAAATTAAGTATGAAATATTGTCTTCACCAAAGTCACAGGTTGTCGCAGACTTCTTAGTAGAATTTCCTCTAGAAGATGATGATGATGTGGAATAAATGATGGATGTGGAAGAAGAACATGGAAACCCAAGAGATCTATTGACAGAACCCGATCGATGGGAAATATTGGTAGATGGGTCCTCAAATGGGGAAGGTAATGGAGTTGGAATTGTCCTAATTTCGCCAGAAGGAACCAAAGTGGCTTTTTCCTTCAGACTGGAGTTCGCATCTACTAACAATGAAACAAAATATGAAGTTGTGGTGCATCCTCTAAAATTCGCAATAGAAATGAAGTTGGAGAATATGAGAATCACCAGCGACTCGCAGTTAGTCATTCGCCAAATAAAAGGAGAATACACTACAAATGAACCATCTTTGAAGAAATATAAAAAACTTGTTGAAGAATTTTCAGCGAAAATCCCAAAAATAAAGTGGAGGCACATTTCAAGGAAAGACAATAGACTTGCAGATGATTATGCTTTTATTTAAAGAATGATGACAGATCCTGCTGCGAGGTGCATAAAGATACAAACACTTCAATCACCATCAGTAAATAAAGAAGAAGAAGAAGAAGTAGACATAATGATAATAGAAGGTGGCAAAGAAGAGCAAATAAATGAAATCACAGATTGGAGAACAGAACTTCATGCATATTTGGCAAAAGGGGAAACACCAAGGAACAGATTAGAGGCACACAAGTTAAAGAGCCGTGCAACGAATTATGAATTAAGAGATAGGATATTGTATCAAAAAATCTTTTAATGGACCATCACTTAGGTGTTTGACATGGGAAGAAGGAGAAAATGTGATAAAAATGTTACATAGTGAGGATGCTGGCAATCACAGCATAGGTGTAGGTACTGAATATCGCAAGATAATAGTTCACGAGTATCGTAATAAATAAAGGAGAAAAGAGTTATAAAATGATACGATGATAGAAGTAGCGCGGAGAAATATGAGGTTTTGCGAGGATGAATTGCGATACTTCGCAATTCATATACAGCTGCATAAGTTTTACTATAAATAGGAGTTCAAATGTAAAATTCGAGAGGTTCTTTTAATGAGTGTAAGAAATTATCTTAGGAAAGAGAATAGAAAAAGTTGTAACTATTCTAGTTCCATGTTGATAATTCTATGTAATCAACTAAGAGAATTAATAAGAAATTTATTATTCACTATCAAGAACTTCTTGAGTTTTTACTAATTCTATTGAGGGTGTAGTTGTAGATTATTCTGCAACTACATAATTGGCGCTAGAAACAGGGACTTTGAGAATTGTGGTAGCCTAAATTTGAGGGAATTGTGGAAAATTTGAAGATCAAATGAAGTCAGTAGATGGATATTGTAAAAAAGAAGAATGTAATATGATCACAAAGACAATGATTGATGAATTTCATAGTAATATGAAGGGAAAAATATACAAGCGAGATTGTAGAGGAAGAAAGATCATGGAGGAAGAAAAGATAACAACTTTAGAAGAATGGGAAAAGCGAAAAATCACATTTTCAGGAGCAGAAATTCCAAATGAAGACTTGAACCACACTTCACCATTGGTGATCACAATTCCGATCATGCTAGAAGATAAGAAAGCTGTAGAAAAATGGAAATTAAACCGAATTTTTGTTGATACAGGGAGTTCTGTTAATATCATATTTTATCATGCACTTAAGGGGATGGGAATTAAAGATGAAGAAATCAAAAATTCAAAATGTCTTATTCATGGATTAGGAAAATCTACAACAAAATCTAAAGGGGAAATCGCGCTGCGAATATTACTAGGAGAAATCGAAACACATGTAATCTTGTGTGTGATAGATATGGAATCTCCATATAACATGCTGATAGGAAGGCCGTGGATTCATGCGATCAAAGCTGTTGCTTCAAAATTACATCAGAGAATCAAATTTCCTACACAAAATGGAATACAAGAAATAAAAGGAGATCTTGATAGTGGAAAATTTTGTTATCAAATTGAAGTAACACAATGCGGAGGAAGAGAAATAAAGAAACAGCTTCGTAGGAAACTTGCGAAGGAAACAAAAAAGGAAGAAGAATTCCGAGTGTATACAATAAGAGCAAAGGAAGGGAGAGGTATACCAAATGAGATTCCAGAAAAAGAAGGGGAACCAGCAAAAATAATCAAAGAACCAACACCTATGGGGGAGCAAAGTCCAAGCTATGTGCAAATTTGAACCAACTAAAGAAATAAATATCGGAAGTAAAGAGGAGCCTTTATTCTTGCGAATTGGAACTAAGATGGATGAAGAAGAAGAAAAAAGAACTATTGATCTTTTGCGAGAATATAAAGATATCTTCGCAGGAAGTGTAGATGAGATACCAGGAATTGATCCATCAGTGGCGTGTCATAGATTGAACATAGATAAAAATGTAAGACCATTCAAACAAAGAATAAGGAAGATATCACAAAATTATCATGTACAGATAAAAGAAGAATTACAAAAGATGTTGGATGCAGGGATCATAAGGGAAGCAAAATATCCATAATGGATTGCGAATATGGTCATTGTTCCGAAAAAGAATAAAGGAATAAGAATTTGCATAGATTTCACTGATCTAAACAAGGCATGTCACAAAGACAGTTTTCCATTACCAGATATACCACAAATGGTGGAATCAGCTGCAGGTCATGATAGAGTCACTTCACTTGATGGATATAAAGGGTATAATCAAATATCACTCGCGGAAGAAGATCAAGAACATAACGCTTTTTTGCTCCAAGGGGTTTGTATTGTTATGTGAAGATGCCATTTGGTTTGCGGAATGCGGGTGCTACATATCAACGTATGGTTGAAAAAGTGTTCGCGAAGTGGATACATAAAACTTTGGAGGTATATGTAGATGATATGTTGATAAAAATCAAGGAAGCTAAAGATCATGTGCAAGATTTGAAGGAAATATTCGATCAAATGAGAAAGTTCAACATCAAATTAAATCCTGAGAAATGTATAATTGGGGTTTCATCTGGAAAGTTCTTGGGATACATAGTATCAAAGGAGGGAATACAAGTTGATCCAGAAAAGGTCCAAGCAGTTCATGACATGCCAACACCTGCAACGGTAAAAGAAGTACAAAAGCTAAATGGACTCTTGGCTTCACTTGGAAGATTTATTTCGCGAATATCAGATAAGTGCAAGCATTTTTTCAACATACTTAAGAAGGGAGCAAAATTCAAGTGGACTGATGAATGTGAAAAATATTTTCAAGGAATCAAAGAATACCTCGCAAATACATTTATACTACAGAAACCAGAGAGAGACGAAGAATTATTGGTATACCTCGCAACAACTCCATATGCTCTAAGTGCAGTTCTGTTGCGAGCAGACGCAGGAGTAGAAAGGCCCATTTACTACATTAGTAAAACCTTTAATGCAGCAGAGAAGAATTATTCTAAAATGGAGAAGTTAATCTTAGCCCTGGTTTATGCATCATTCAAGTTACGAATATACTTTCAAGCACATGTGATAAAAGTGGTAACCAAAGTCCCAATTGAATCAATCATGAAGAACACAAAAAGGTCAGGAAGAATAGAAAGGTGGAATGCAAAAGTAAACCATTACAAGATAAAATACGAAGTATTGTCATCGCAAAAATCACAAGTCGTCGCAGATTTTTTGGCAGAATTTCCTTTGGAAGAAGATGAAGCAGTAGAGGAAATGATGGATGTTGAAGAAGAATTTGGAAATCCAAAAGACTTGTTAACAGAACCAGATAGATGGGAAATTCTAGTGGATGGATCATCCAATAGTGAGGGAAATGGAATTGGAGTCGTGTTGATTTCACCAGAAGGAGAAAGAACAACATTCTCATTCAAACTAGAATTTTCATCCACGAACAATGAAACAGAGTACGAAGCTGTAGTGCATGCATTAAAGATCGCAATAGAAAAGAAGCTTGAAAGTATAAGGATAACAAGTGATTCGCAGTTAGTGATTTGTCAAATTAAAGGGGAATATACCACAAATGAATCTTCTTTGAAGAAATACAAGAAACTCGTTGAGGAATTATCTTCGAAGATACCAAAATTAAAATGGAGACATATATCTAGAAAATATAACCGTCTCGCAGATGCTTTTGCATTTATTCCAAGCATGATGACAAATCCAAATACAAGAAATATCCAAATATAGACCATTCAACACCCATCAGTGGACAAAAAGAAAGAAATTGAGGAAGCTATTGCGATGGAAGTAGAAAGAGAGTTATCAAACAACATCGCAGATTGGAGAAAAGAAATTCATGCATATCTTGCAACAGGAGAAATATCCAGGAACAGACTAGAAGCACATAAATTAAAGAGTCGTGCAACAAACTATGAGTTGCGAGAAGGAATTTTATATAGAAAATCTTTCAATGGACCACCTCTCAGGTGCTTAACTCGCGAAGAAGGAGAAAAAATATTGAAGATGTTACATGGAGGAGAAGCTGGCAATCATAGTGGGGGAAGATATCTAGCATATAGAGCAAAGATACAAGGATATTACTGGCCTTATATGCATACAGACGCAAAATTGTTCGTACGAAGATGCAAGGAATGTCAATGACATGGTAAAAGAATTCATGCACCAGGGGCCACATTAACTTCTTCAACAAGCTGCTGGCCTTTTGGTAAATGGGGGTTGGATATTGTTGGACCATTTATACCTGGATCTGGACAAAGGCTATACTTGATAGTTGCAACAGATTATTTCATGAAGCTCGCAGAAGTAAAATCAGTACAACATATTCGTGATAAAGATGTTTTTACATTCATATTTGAGAACCTCATTTGCAGGTACGGGGTTCCAGCAAAACTAGTATCTGATAATGGAAAACAATTTGAGGGGCAGAACATAGAGATGTTACTTAGTGCTTTTAGGATAAAATATGGGAAGTCAACCCCGTTATATCCACAAGCTAATGGACAGGCAGAAGCAACAAATAAAACAATCGCAGATACAATCAAAAGGAAATTAGAAGGACATCTCAAAGGATGGTGCGAGCAAGTACCTAGCGCAGTTTGGGCATACAATACAACTAGAAGAGAAGCAACTGGAATGTCTCCTTATTGTCTAACATATGGAGTAGAAGCAGTATACCTACGAGGTTGTAATTCCGACAACAAATAAAGAAGCTTGGGAAAGAAATTTAAGTGCGGGAGTAATATTAAGTGAATTGGATGATTTGGAAGAAAAAAGAGAAAAGGTGTTGCACCATATGAAGATTTATCAGGAACGATTAGCTCGAGAATACAACAAGAGAGTCATTGAACGTGAATATAAACCAGGTGATTTGGTCATGCGAGAAACACCTCCATATCAAAAAGAAAATGGAGGAAAATTAGCACCAAAATGGGATGGACCATATGTTATTAAAGAAGTTGTAGGAAGAGGAGCTTATCGGCTGATGGATCCAGAAGGGAGAGACATGGGTTTGAGGCTTGGTATACCTTGGAACAGACTATATTTGAAAAGGTATTATCCATAAAACTCATGAAATTTTTTACGAATATTGTTTGCTCGCAGGAAATTGGGAAAATTTACGAGTTTCAAAATTTATATTGCGATTAAACTTTCATTAATTTGCGAATAAAAGACCGCAATCTGTGATCAGCCTCCAAAAAAGAAAGAGAGCCGCAGAAAATTTTATACAGTCAAACCTTTGTGGCGTACACCCTAGTTCGCGAAGCTATATTTCGTAAGAGGCAAAGTCCTAAAGTACGTCATTTAAGGGAGTACCTATAAACGTGGCTAAGGGTAACCGGAACACCACCAAGGGCCCTTAGTACATGGTAAAAATTTAGGGGTACAACCCAATAATGGGGTACCTATCCGGGTTAGACACCTTGGATTCTCACTTAATCTAACGACATTACGCAATATAAAATGCGGTGTAAGATGATTTAGGTTGGGTGACTAAGGCATACTGTCTTTCCCAAGAAGTGCAGAAAACGATCAAGGCGCCGAGGTACACGGTTGAGTCAAGAGTGCCGGGTGAGGTTGAACCACATCTTCCATTTTTGACAAGTCTTGGCAAATGATGCACTTGGCCCAAAGATACCCCATAGGGTGCAACCTCGTAACTATAAGCCCTATAGGCAAAAAGGATAAGAGGTTGCGATCAAAAGCTGGTTGTTGGCAGAACCGGATGGGAAGAGCTAACCTTGTATGGTCGATGTACGCTTCCTTGAAGGGGAAACCAGGGGAAGATAAAGGGCAGCACCCTCCATTAGGGAGCTGATACGTGCTATAAGACGCAAATGTCACGAGGCTTCTTGTTTGCGAAAACATAAAGGCTTGTCATATTTGTACAAAAAATGAAGTTCTGCGAGCATTCTAAAAAAAAAAAAAAAAAAAAAAAAAAGAAGGAAAACATACAAAAAGAACTCGCAGAATGAAACAAAGAAGTTAAGATGAGATCAATGGGTTATTACATGAAAGTGTAAAAACGTCCTGCGATTTCATCGCAAGACGATAATGTCACGAGGCTGTATGTTCGCAAGAATGTTTAGGCTTGTCATATTATCGCAAATACAAAAATTTACTACAAAAGAGGTGGAAAAATAAGACCTTTACTTAGGAAGGCATGATAAGACCACAGAAATTAATGAAATTCATTACATCAACATCATTGAAGAAATTATACAAGTATACATTATGAAGATCTGAAAAGAAGACAGCTTCATCGATATCATTGAAGAAATTTTACAAGAATATACATTATGAAGTTTTGAAGAGAAGACAGCTCTGTCAATATCATTGAAGAATTTTTACAAGAAGTCCTATCAAATAAGACAACATCATTGAAGAATTTTAACGAAGACTTAACAAAAAATGCGATTTTGATAGCAATCAAATACAGATAAGTTCATATTCGTAACAATTTATGAGAATTACATACTTCTTATACTTATCCATATATTGAATATTTCTCCAAAAGTCGAATACTTCTTATAATTCTTCAAGAATATCTCATATTTATTATACTTCTTCAACGGATATTTCATTTGGTGAAGGTTAAGTAATCATTATACTTCGTCATATGTTACATAATTATTATTCACAGATTGAATACTTCTTATATCTCTTCATTTGGTGAATTGAGTACTTCTAATACTTCTTATATCTCTTCATTTGGTAGATCGAGTATTTCTAATACTTCTTATATCTCTTCATTTGATGGATTTAGTACTTCTAATACTTCTTCAAAGGTATTGTATATGTAGTATACTTATTAAGGATATTTCATATATTTTATTTCTTATACTTAAAAGGGAGGATTTCTTATTTACAATCGTAACAAGTTGAAACTTCGTAAGATAAATTGAGGAAGATATTCTAATACTTCCAACAATGTTTAATCATTTAAAGAGAAATAATAGGGGGAAAAGGAGATACTAAGCTTTATCTGTGAGTTATATATTATTTATCTTCATATGATCAAATGGGGCAAAATAAGGAAAATATTTAATTAAAGAAAGGTTAAATTATCTTCGCAAAATATCAGATATACTTCTTAAGAAAGGTTAAATCATCTTCGCAAAATATCATATGTACTTCTTAAAAAACAGAATTGTTCGCAAAAAGAAAACCAACAGTAACTAAGAGAAGGAATTCAAAAGAAAGGAGGACAGGAGAGTCAATGATAAATTGAAAAAAGAATGTTATCATGCTTCATCAACACTCTGTGCTGGATCTTTAAGATGAGTAGGGTCATTAGCAGCTTTCAACTTTTGCGAGATATCATCCTTTGAAGAATATGCAACAGGAACATCTCCTTGAGGAATAGATTCTTTCTCGTCATCAAGATCTTCATCATCACTCACATAATCAAAATCACTATCGTGCTCACGAGCAACTTCATCGTCGGATATTTTCAGAGGAGTAATTTTCACAGGAGGCAAGGCTCTTGATAAGAGAATGTTATTCGTAAAGACTTGAGCTTTCAGATGACTTTCACGAAGTATATCTTTTTGATGGTTGGTATCTTCGATATCTTTGGAATAATCAAGATAGTTGAATCTCCGAGTAGCACGGTCACGAGAGTTGATTAAGCGGGTAGAAAGCAAAGCATTTTTCTTACGAAGCTCGGAACAGGAGGCTTCTAATCCAGCTTTCGCATTACGAAGGTTGTTCTCAGATTCTGAAAATAAAAAAAAATTCAAAGGATAAAATTTGCGAGTATAACGAAATTTAAAGATATACCAGAGGCAGTCAAATTTTAATGACTACCTTCTCTTTGCGAAGTAAGAGATTGAGCTAAAGATAGACAACAGTTCTTCATCTGATTCATCGCATTATCAAAACCATCACCAACTAATCCTTTAAGTCGAGATTGAAGCTTTTGATCTTTAGAAAGAAGAAAATTTTTATCCTTCGCAAGTTTGGCATTAAGACTTTTTAATGACGAATAATCTTCTTCAAGTTGATTCTTCTTAGTACTCAAGACTATATTCTTATTAATAAGGGAATTCTTCTCAATAACAAAAGAATTTCTTTCAGCATCTGAAGACATCTTTAATTCCTCAAGTTCACCTTTCAACATAGAAAGAATATTTTCTTGATCGCAACATTTATTCTGAAGAGTTTTTAATTCTTGCGAAGAAACAATCATTGTATTCAAAATCGAACATTTCTCTTATGATAAGGTTTTGTTCTCTTCTAATAAGGTTTCTATTCTCAAATTAGCTTTAGTTAAGGAAGAAAAAAGTTGAGATATGTCATCATTCAAAAAATTTCGACCATATATTAGTTGAGTATTCTCTTGAAAAAGAGCGTCAGAGTTGTCAAGAGCACACGAGTAAAGATTAGATAAATGGGAGAATTGGTTTGAGAGGCTTTCATGCTTGGTTCGATATTCTGTTGCATCTGATTCATGGTGAAGTACCAATCTTCTACATTTCTGGATGGATTCTATAAAGGGGAATGGGTTTTAATGGATGTTTCAAGCATATGAAGAATATAAGTAAATAAAAGGGAAAATATGAAGATAGTAATCATACCTTTCAATTCATCATTTCTTTTGCGAAGAATCGCACAGTCGAGAGAATCATTTTGAAGATGATAATTTTCTTTACGGAGATCCTCGCATTCTGCTTGAGAAGATTTCAAAGATTGGCGAAGCAATTCAATTTCTTTTTCCAAGGATTGAAGTGAAGAAGAAATGTCTGGATTGACGAAATTATTTAGCACTTCGCAAAATTCATATTGTGAACGAACATTAGTAGACTTCGCAGTATTGGTCAAAACCTCAGATAACATTCGGAAAGTTGAATAAATTCCATCTCGAATTTCCTGAGGAAGAGGAGAAGAATTTGAAGGAATAAGAGCAAGTTGCAAATTGTTTGGAGAAATAGCACTCAAAGGATTTGGGGACAAGATAGGTTTTTCAAGAGAAGAAGTTGAAGAAATATTTTGCGAGGGTTGTTTTTCAAGAGAAGAAGTTGAAAAATTATTTTGCGAGGGTTGATCTTGAAGAAGTGTTGATAAATTGACACTGATGGGAGATTGAAAGGTAGGTAATGGAGTAGAGGCAGGAGTGTGTGAAGAAGCATTTTCACGAGGAGGAGAGGAAAATTCCTTATCAACTTCAGGAAGGAAATCATCAATCGGAATTAATGGTGTGGGTTTAGTTACTCGAGATCTCTTAATAGGGTTTGGTTTTTCGCCAACCTGCGAATCAAAATGTAGATTAAAAACTGAGGCAAAAATATATTGTTCAGGAAAGAAGGCAAAGTATTTTAACTACCTTTTGATTCTCAGATTTTCTTGTTCGTGGATTAGGGCTTGAATTTTTTAGTTGAGGTTTCATATGAGGAGTTATTTTGCTGAAATAAACCAAAATCAGATAACAAATTATACAGAAATTAAAGAGGAGAACAAATGAAATGCGCGGAGATAGAAGGAAATTACCTTGGAGAACTCATGAAGATATAATAGAAGAAAAAATTGCAGAGAAAACAGTAATAGAGAGTATGAGCAGAAGATAAAATTGCAGAAGTAAGAAGAAGAAAAGGAAGAGAATATAAAGGAGTTATATAAGGGAATAACTAGAAAAGGACGATTACAAAAGACGTGTCCAAATTCTAAAAGACTTAGTAACGGTTATGTTCTCACGATCATTTCTTCTTCGTATAATTGACATGAGAAGAGGCAAGATGTAGGTACTGAATATCGCAAGATAATAGTTCAAGAGTATCGTAATAAATAAAGGAGAAAATAGTTATAAAATGATACGATGATAGAAGTAGCGCGGAGAAATATGAGGTTTTGCGAGGATGAATTGCGATACTTCACAATTCATATACATCTGCATAAGTTTTACTATAAATAGGAGTTCAAATGTAAAATTCGAGAGGTTCTTTTAATGAGTGTAAGAAATTATCTTAGGAAAGAGAATAGAAAAAGTTGTAACTATTCTAGTTCCATGTTGATAATTCTATGTAATCAACTAAGAGAATTAATAAGAAAGTTATTATTCACCATCAAGAACTTCTTGAGTTTTTACTAATTCTATTAAGGGTGTAGTTGTAGATTATTCTGCAACTACAGGAGGAATATCTTTGGCATACATAACAAAAATGCAAGGTTATTACTGGCCATATATGCACGAAGATGCAAAGAAAATATCAAGGCATTGTGAAGATTGTCAGCGGCACGGAAAGAAAATACATGCACTTGGAGCACTATTAATATCTTCAACAAGTGTATGGCCCTTTGGAAAATGGGGTTTAGATATTGTGGGACCATTCTTACCAGGGTCTGGACAAAAAAGATATTTAATTGTCGCAACAAATTATTTCACAAAATGGGCAGAAGTAAAGGAAGTACAACATATTCGCGACAAAGACATCTTTACATTCATATTTGAAAACATCATTTGCAGATTTGGAATTCCCGCACAATTGGTATCTGATAATGGGAAATAGTTTTAAGGGAAGAACATAGAAATGTTTCTCAATGCATTTAAGATAAAGTTTGGAAAGTCCACTCCTCTATATCCACAGACTAATGGAAAAGCATAAGCAACAAATAAGACAATCGCAGACATATTGAAGAAGAAATTAGAAGGACATAATAGATCTTGGTGCAAACAAGTACATAATGCAGTCTGGGCTTACAACACAACTAGGCGAGAATCTACTGGAATGTCATCTTTTTGTTTAACATATGGAGTTGAAGCTGTGTTACTAACAAAAGTTGTTATTCCCACAACAAAGAGAGAGGCACGGGAGAAAAATCTTAGTGCGGGTATGATTTTAACCAAACTTGATGAATTAGAAGAAAAGAGAGAAAGAGCGTTACAACATATGGAAAATTACCAGCGAACATTAGCACAGGAGTATAATAAGCGCGTCAAAAAGCGTGAATTTCAACCAGGTGATTTAGTGTTGCGAGAAACACCAATATATCAGCAAGATAATGATGGAAAGTTAGCGGAAAAAATAGGATAGGCCTTATATCATTAATGAGGTAGTTGGAACAGGGGCATATAAATTGATGGATCCTGAAAGTAGAGATGTGGGTCAGATGCTTGGTAGACCGTGGAACAGATTATACCTAAAGAGATATTACCCAAAAGAGATCATGGGAAACAATAGATTGCGAAATAATATATGACTGGAATGAAATGAATGAATGAAAAAAATTTATGAAAGAGAAGATGCAAGATTACAAATATCAAAAGCAGAATGAAAATATGTGAAACTTTCGTAAGAGACGATCTAAGATCCATAAAAATCTAAGATCAAGAATGGGCCAAACCTTAATGGCGTACACCCTAGTTCGCGAATAAAATTTCGCAAGAGGAAAATGTAAGACTTAAAATACGTCATAGGAGGGGGTACCTCTTGCATGGCTCAGCGATAAGGTTACACCGCTACTGGAACCTGAGTAATGGAGATTTGGGGTCAATAAAGCCCATCCAGGCGAAGCACCTTGGATTCTCAACTTAAGCATATGACTTGAGTTGGGCGACTAAGGTGATAAGGACTTTCCTAAGGAGTGCAGAGTATGATCAAGGCGCCAAGGTACACGGTTGAGCCAAGAGTGCCCGGGGCGTGTGAAACTACCCTGGCCATTCTTGGAAAGTCTTGACTGCGATGCACTCGGCCCGAAGAAAACCACACTTAGGGTGTAGTCTCGTAACCATAAGCCATATATGCAAAAGGGATAAGAGTCTACGAAAACAACTGGTTGTTGTCAAGACCAGATGGGAGGAGCTAGTCTTATATGGCAGAAGTATGTCTCCTTGAAGGGGCAACCAGGGGAAAGATAAGGGAGGCACCCTCCATTAGGGAGCTGATAAGTGTCTTAAGATGCAAATGTCATGAGGCTTTTTACTCATGGGAGTATCAAGGCTTGTCATATTTGTGCGACAATCCTGAAGAGGCAATAATACAAGAGAAAAAGATAAGACGAGATCAATGAGTTTTTACATGAAAGTGTAAAGACGTCATGTGATTTCGTCGCAATCATGGGGCTTTAGTTTCGCAAGAACTTTAGGCCTGTCATATTGCCGCAACAAAAAATTTAATAAAAATAGAGAGTTAAGAAAAGATCAATGGGTCCTTACATGAAAATGTAATAACGTCCTGCAATTTTGTCGCAATGACAAGAGGTGGCAAAATAAGACCTTTAACTAGGAAGGAAAAATAAGACCACATGACAAAACAAAAATTTATAAAAGTTTACTATTCTTTATGCAGGAAATATTTGTTCATCGCAAGAAAGATAATGAGAGGCAAGTATGGGAATTAATAAACAAGAAGCATTATCTTTCTCGCCAAATAAAATATCAAAAGAGTAAATTTTAAAGTTGGTTGAAGTACAATATTCGCAAAAAGTAAAGAACATGAAACAACTTAAGAAAACAGAATTACATAAGAAACTCAAGTTTCAATGTTAAGTTCGCCAGAAGGAGTTAATGGATGTTCCTCGTTATTTTTCTCACTCTCGCCAGTATTTTCTTCATCTAGATTCACTCTAGTTTCATGTCCACCTTGGTTTTCACCAGCGATAGTTTCTTTGAGAGGAATTTATTTTTCATTTCCACCTTGGTCATCACCAGCAAAGGCTTCTTTAGAAGGATTTCTTCTACTTCATCTTCTTCTTGAGAAATAGATTCATCACCACTTTCATAGTCAAAATCTCTATCAGCAGGTCGAGGAATTTCATCACCATTTACTTCTAAAGGTTTGACTGATACAAGATGAAGAGAATTGGATAGCAAGATTTCATTCACAAGAACTTAAGCTTTGAGATGAACTTGGCGAAGGAATGATTTTTGGTGATTTCTATATTGAATATCCTTGAAGTAAGCAAGGTAGTCAAATCTTCTTTCTGCTCAATCGCGAGAAAGAAGAAGATGAGAAGAAAGTACTCAATTATCTTTGTGAACCTTGGCAAGTTTAGACTCCAAATCAGAAATAGAAGAATGAAGATTTTTCTTAGATTCTGCGAAAAAGAAAAACAAAGAAAATTATTCAGGTGAAGAATTCGCAAGGAAAATATTACAAAGAGATTAGACAAAGAAGAGACAGTTGAGGCAGTCAATTTTTTATGACTACCTTCCTTTTGCGAAATAATATATTAAATCAAGGCCAAGCAACTATTCTCCAAGTGGTCCATTGCATCATCAAAATTATCACCAACTAAACCTTGTAGGCGAGAATAAAGGTTTTTCTCTTTAGAAATAAGAAAAGTGTTTTCTTTCGCAAGTGAAGAAAAAGATTCTTCTAGTTTGGAGTATTGTTCTTTAAGTTGATTTGTCTTTACACTTAAAGCTATTCTACCCTGGATGAGTGCATTTTTCTCAGCAATAGATGACTCTGTTACTTCCTTAAGTTCACTTTTCAATGAGCGAAGAGACTGTTCTTGGTCATCACATACTTTTTGAAGCATATTAATCTGTTGCGAAGAGATCACCACCTTGTTTGAAAGAGTTTGCTTCTCTTGAGATAAAATTTTATTCTCATCTGATAAAGTTTCCATCTTCAGATTAACCTTAGTCAAAGCATAAGAGAGACAAGATATTTCATTACTTAATAAACTTTGCTTTTGAACTAATTGGGTATTCTCTTTGGTAAGATTATCTATTTGATCAACGTAACATGTATGAAGGTTATATAATCGGTTATACTGATCCATCCAAATATCACTATCAACGCGAATTTCTTCAGCGGCAGATTCAAACTGATATCTCTCCATTATTCTTTTCTGATTTAAAGCTTAACGAGCGAAATAAGGCTTTTAAGAATAAACAACGTGGAAAGAAAAAATTTATTAAGAGGCAAATTGAGGATAAGGATAAGAATTCATACCTTTTAAATCATCATTTTTCTTGCGAAGAAGTTCGCAGTCTAAAGAAACGTTTTGAAGTTTCTGGTTTTCAAGACGAAGGGTGCTACATTCTGAGGTTGTAGTTGCAGGAAATCCCACAACATACCCCATATCATATTATGATAACAATTTCTAGATCTAAATCTATTTCATAACCAAAATAAAGATTAAAGTTCTAAAATTATAAAATGAGACACAAGATTTACGTGGTTCGATCAATGTGATCTACATCCACGGGATTAGGGTTCTTCACTATAAGTATTGAAATTACATTAGGGTTACATTGAGACTTCATTAATAAGTATTTGGACCTCTAGATTTAGTTTTAGTGGAAAAAGATGATAAAGAAAAATAAAGTCTCTCTCTCTCTCTGATACAAAAATATCTATCTCTCTCTTAAAAATGTGTATTCTCCCTCTTTTCTCTCTCATGCCTTTCTCTTTATATAGGTGTTTACATAGTGGATGATAGCTCATTTATCCTTTATTTTCGGATCTGTCTTGTGGTGATCTCGTGAGCTTGTAAGTGTTAATTTCGCGAACATCTTGAATTTCGCTAAATCATCACACTTTCCTCATGTTTACGCTGTCATCATTTGTAACGTCATTCCTGTAATTATTTTGCGACGTCTTCGCAACGTTGCTAATGTGATTTTCACTGGTGCATCGTTGTTACGATATTCTGATCCTACATCTTGCCTCTTTCTTCTTGAATATTGCTTGAAGAGTGATCTTTAAGAAAAAATCTGTTGTTGTAGTAGTCTTTGATCTTTGTTGATGAAGGAACGAGCGAAAGAATATTGGACTTGAAAAATACGTACTTTCCTCTATTCTTTTGCGAAGTTCCGGAGCTTTGCGAAGTAAATAAGAAGTATCATCTCTGCGAAGTATGAAGTATCCTTGAATAAGTTTAAGAAGTACTCAATCCTCGAAATATAAGAAGTATCCTTTCTTGAATGAGAGTAATAAGTATTGCATCTATTCCTGCGAAATTATTACTCCATTTTTGGTGAGGATTCTTGTTGTTCACTAGTGAACATCCATTTTGGAAATGATTCTTGCCAAGAAGATAAAGAACATAAAATTTTTCTTGGTAATCCATAGTTGCCTCTGTTCTTTATCTATGAGGGTAAAATCCTTGAGAAAATGTTGAATGAGCAAGTTGTTTCTTCATTCTTATCTTGCCTCTACCTAATGTGATAGTATAATCTCTTCAAGTTGCTTATAATTGTGCGAATTAATCACATTCCGCGAAATAATCACATCTCCTGCGAAATTCTGAATGAGTCTGCGAAATTATGAATGAATCTGTGAAATTCTGAATGAGTCTGCGAAATTCTGAATGAATCTGCGAAATTCTGAATGAATCTGCGAAATTATGCATAATTATGCGATATTATTCTGTAAAGGTTTGTAAAATACTTGTGCGAATATAATGTTTATGTAATGATTATGTTATGAAATGTGTTATGTGATGTTTATGTCATGAAATGCTTATGCAATGCTTTTATGATGCGAGTATGATGCTTTTATGATGAGAATGCTTATCTATTGCAATGTATAGCTAATGTTTGTGTTACTTAGCTTATTTTGCTGCCCTAAAATTGATGTAGCTTTAAATTGCCTCCATTCATCATTTCTCTGAATTTGTCTCTAGTATATGCATTCCACTTTGCGTATTTATTGTTCTCACAAGTTCATTTGTTGGTGCCTCATTTTTCTTGCTTTTATTCTTTTTCCATTTTTAGATTATTGTATCTCATTGTTTTATTGTCTCCACTGTTTATTTCTGTACTATTAATACTGCATAATATAATATAATCAAAATATCAAAGGTGCATCATTTTTATTATCTCAATTTCATTTCTTTATACATGTTCGCAAGCTTGTTTGCTTACATATAATCATCTTCGCAAGTTTATTTGTGTACTCTCTTATGTGGTCTTATTTTGCCTTCCTAGTTAAAGGTCTTATATCTCCTCGTTTATTTTTTCTTTGCGACAAAATCGCAGGACGTCTTTACATTTTCATGTATTGACCCATTGATCTTGTCTTATCATTTCTTCTAGTATTATTGCCTCTGCAGGATATTTTTCATGCGACAATATGACAGGCCTAAATAATCTTGCGAACGTAAATCCCCATGACATTGTCGTCTTGCGACGAAATCGCAGGACGTCCGTAAACTTGCATGCATAGACCCATTGATTGAGTCTTATCTTTCCTCTAGTATTTTTTTCCTCTTCAGGATTGTTGCACAAATATGACAAGCCTAAATATTCTTGTGAACATAAAGCCTCATGACATTTGCGTCTCTTTTGACACTTTCAGCTCCCTAATGGAGGGTGCCGCCCTTATCTTCCCCCTGGTTGCCCCTTTAAGGAGGCGTACTTCTACCATACAAGGTTAGCTCCTCCCATCCGGTCTTAACAACAACCAGTTTTTTTCGCAGCCTCTTATCCCTTTTGCCTATATGGCTTATGGTTACAAGACTGCACCCTAAGTTGGGTTTTCTTCAGGCCGAGTGCATCATAGTCAAGACTTTCCAAGAGTGGTAAAGAGGCTTCAATGCCTCCTGCACTCTTGACTCAACCGTGTACCTCGACGCCTTGATCATATTCTGCACCCCTTAGAAGAGACCCTCAGTCGTCCAACCTAAATCATAAGTCTATGTTGAAAATCCAAGGTACCTCTCCTGGATAGGTTTTTATGGACCCCACATATCCATGACTCAGGTTCCAGCAGCGGTATAACCTTATCCCTGAGCCATGCAACATATACCCCCTTCTATGACGCACTTTAGGTCTTACATTTTCCTCTTGCAAAATTTTATTCGCGAACTAGGGTGTACGTCATAAAGGTTCGTCCCATTCTTGATCTTAGATTTTTATGGATCTTAGATTGTCTCTTGTGAAATTTTCGCACATTATCATTCTTTCATTTCTTTCATTCTTTATTTCGTTCTCATAATATCATATCATTTGAAGCAAAGTAAATATTCAAGAGAAATTCTAATACATTGTAATTCTGAAATCTTTGTAGTTTGTTAAATCTTTGTAATTATGCGATTGTATCGCTTTTTGGTAATCTTAGAAATCTTAGAAATATTTATAATCATACGATTGCATAGTTTTAGTCAATCAAATAAAAAATATTTTACTTTCTCTAAGAGAAATATTCTAGAGAAATAAATAAATTGAATTTTCTCGGTTTTCTGTAATTTTGAAATCTCGGAATCTTTGTAATTTTGAAGTCTTTGCAATCATGAAATCTTAGTAATGGTGCGATTGCATTGCTTTTTATAAATCAAATCAAAAATATTTTTATTCGTTCTTAGTATAAAGTAAAATATTTAAGGAAATGGTACTTATCTTTCATGTGAGTCGTTGTTGTTGTCGAAGAAGTGAACAAATGCCTTGAAATGTATGAATTTCGCGCAGCAAAAAGAAGTGTGAGAAGTGAGACTTGAACTCTTGACTTGTTTCTTGTATATTTTCTCACCATACCAACTGTGCTAACCCTCTCTTGAGAAATAATCAAAGATCTTGCGAAGTAATCACATGCCAAATTTGCGAGAGGCAATTCTGTATAAATTTCGCATAACAAAAATAAACTTGCGAGAAGCAAGAATTGATCATGCGACCTGCTGCTTGCATTCATGCCTCCTAACCAACTGTGCAAGCTTCTTCTATGCGAAATTATCGCACATTTGTTAAAACTTGACTTGATCTTCGCTGGTAGCAACCCAAAAATATGTAAAATGTGCGAAAAAATCGCAGGAGGTGGGAATTGAACCTGCGTCCTTCTTCATGCATTGAATCGTATGAACCATCTGTTCCAACCCTCCTTTGTGAAACGTTTGTGCGAAATAATCATAAACTTTCTTCTGTGCGAAATAATAAAAAATCTTGCGAAAAAATAAGCATGTGTTGGGACTTGAACACGTGATCATGAACTCCTGAACTTCGCAGATGACCAATTGTGCTACCTCTTGTTTGCGAAATAATGAAACAACATTGCGAACTTATTCATTTTTTCGCCCTCTGTAAAAATAACAACATCGCAGGCGAATTCGAACCTGTGACTACAAACTCACATGTTGTTTTCTAGACCAATTGTTCAAGAACCTCTTTGCGAAACTAACGCATAACTTTTTTCCTTATTCTTTTATTCGCCACTGAAGATGAGAAGAAAATGAAAAATATGTGTCTCTGCGAATTCGAACTCGTGACCTATTTGTTGTTCGCTCAGCCTTAAACCATCTGTGCGAATTTCTTTTTGTGATAGAAATTGCAGTGTCTGCCTCTTATCTTCTCTTCGTCCTTCCTTAATTTCTTTCAACAATTTGCCTCTTGCTTTTTCTCCTGAACATGGAAATCTTCCATTGAAACTTTAGTTTTCTTCCCCGAATTTCTCCACAACAACTAATCTTTTCTCTTACTTTTTTCATGTCTTTGAATTGTTGATGATGTTTACTCCCTTAAAATGTAATTCCTTCCATGAAATTTCCATTTTTGAACCTAAACTTTGTAGATCTAGAAAAATATGAACAGTGGTTAATCTTCATGGAAACTTCTTGAACCAACAAATTCTTTCCCTTAATCGATTTGCTGACTTGCTCCATCATCTTCTTGATTTTAATGATTCGTTAATCACCACATAAATTCTTCATCAACTACTCAAACTCTATCAAATTCTGTCTAATCATAACATCTCCAAATTCTGATAAATCATCCCTATTTCTAGCGCTAAAAATGTAGTTGCAGGAAATCTCACAACACACCCCATATCATATTATGATAACAATTTCTAGATCTAAATCTATTTCATAACCAAAATAAAGATTAAAGTGCTAAAATTATAAAATGAGACACAAGATTTACGTGGTTCGATCAATGTGATCTACATCCACGGGATTAGCGTTCTTCACTATAAGTATTGAAATTACATTAGGGTTACATTGAGACTTCATTAATAAGTACTTGGAGCTCTAGATTTAGTTTTAGGGGAAAAAGATGATAAAGAAAAATAAAGTCTCCCTCTCTCTGTTACAAAAATATCTATCTCTCTCTTAAAAATGTGTATTCTCCCTCTTTTCTCTCTCATGCCTTTCTCTTTATATAAGTGTTTACATATTGGATGAAAGCTCATTTATCCTTTATTTTCAGATCTGTCTTGCGGTGATCTTGCGAGCTTGTAAGTGTTACTTTCGCGAATATCTTGAATTTTGCTAAATCATCACACTTTCCTCATGTTTACGCTGTCATTATTTGTAACGTCATTCATGTAATTATTTTGCGACGTCTTTGCAACGTTGCTAATGTGATTTTTGCTGGTGCGTCGTTGTTGCGATATTCTGATCCTACAGAGGTTTTGGCTTGGAGACTCTCCTTTAAGACTTCAAGCTCCTTCTCTAAAGTTGTTTGCGAAAAAATTCTATCAGAGCCAAAATATTTACTCAGAATCTCGCAGACACCAGATTTGACAGGGTCAACGGTAGACTTTTTAGCATCATCTAGAATGTCGGATAAAACTTTAAAAGAAATGTCTATTCTTTCAACAGTTTCTCTAGAAAAAGGAAGGTATTCATATGAAAAAGTGGTGATAACAGAATACTGAGGATTCAAATCATTCTTAGCAATAACTGTGTCATTTGAGGAAGAATCAACTTGAGAAGCTTTAAGAACAGAAGAATAAACTTCATTCGCATGAAGATTAATGAGAGATGTTTCATTTGTAAGAAGATCAGTTGAAGGGGCGGAGTCTGAGGCAACATTTTCGAAGATAGGAAGTAAAGTTTCATTTTGCGAAGTTATCGCGGGAGATTTAGAAGAGATAAGTGAAGGAAATGGAACAGAAGTTTCAACAATCTTAAGATGGTTAGACTTCTTCGAGGGTTTGTTGGAATCATTGTCACCCTGCGAATAACAACCCACATAAGAAACAGAGGCAACAATATTGTTATTAAAATAATAATGTTTCTTACTACCTTGTGATTCGCAGAATTTCTTTTCCTTGCTCCGACCTTGGGTTGCGAAGTCAAGGGATTATTAGGGTTCTGAACTGTAATTTTGATGCCAGAAGTGTTTTTGCTGAAACAGAAAAAGTATGGGTATTACACAAAGACAAGCAAAATCAAATAAGACAATTCCAGTAAACAAGATCAGTTTCAGCAAAATCAGAAGAATCTAAAGGGAAACTAACCTTGATGATTCCACGAGAACAGTAGAAGAAAGATGAATCCGTAAAAATGTAAAGAGAAAAAGCTGCAGACAATAAAAATTTACAGAGGATGTGGAGGTGAGAAAGACGAAGAAGTAAAAGAAGAAAAATCATCTCTCTACTAGATACCCCCTTAAATGGGCAAAAGAGTGATGACCGGATAACATCGAACGTACCGGTGAAAAGAGGAATATTCGACACGTGTAGACGGTTATGCTTAATACATGGAACCTTGTCGGGAGAAAAATATAGAAATATGAATAGTTGCGAAATTTTGAAGTACAAATTCTCATGACATTCTCCTCTTCGCAAAGAAGACATGAAAAGAGGCAAGATGTAGGATCAAAATATCGCACCAACAACGCTCCTGCGAAATCTTCATTTACAACATCGCAATGCTGTCGGACTAACAGAAAAAATGACATAACAAATGACGACAACATAAACATAAAGAAAGTGTGAAAATCTAGCAAAGTTTAGGATATTTCCGAAATTAACATTTGTAAGCTTGCGAAATGCCGCAAGCCAGATCCGAAATTAAAGGACAGCTTAGCTGTCATCCACTATATAATATCCTATATAAAGGGGTGTATAGGCGTAAGGAAGGGAGAGATTAATTTTGGAGTGTTGAGAAAGTTTTGAGGGGAGAGAAATTCCAAAACAATATTTGTATTCTTGATTTCATTTCTTTCCTGTAAAATTTCTAGAATCAATTAATAAAAGTGTTGTTCTTGATCATAAATACGTGTTGATTATTATGAATTCTTGTGAGGTATGTGTTGTGGGATTTCGTGAAACTACAGAAAGGAAGAACTAGGTAACAAAGCCGGCGAGTCTGACGAAGACCAATCCATGTCAGACAACGAAGGTGAAAAAGAAGACGATTGGAGAATCCCAATCCACCGGTACCTTGACAAAGGTACCCTACCCGCAGATACCAAGGAAGCTCTAAAAATCGAATCAAAGGCAGCAATGTACAGCCTACGGGATGGAATACTGTATAGAAGGTCATTTCCCGGACCTTTAGTGCGGTGCCTCTCACAAATTCTACACGATATACACAACGGAGAAGCTGGCAATCACAGTGGAAGAAGGTCTATGGCAATCAAAGCCAAAATGCAAGGTACTATTAGCTAAACATGGACGAAGATGCAAAGAACGTAGCAAGGCGTTGCGAAAGATGCCAACGCTTTTCCAGGAAGATTAAAGCACCAGCAACGGAGCTTAACTCGGTCATCATCCCATGGACATTCGCCAAGCTGGGAGTTGACATTGTTGGACCCTTGATAGAGGGGACATCGAAAAGAAGATACCTCATAGTAGCTACAGATTATTTCACCAAATGGGTGGAAGCAAGGGATTTGGCAAGAATTAAGGACACATATGTTTTTAAATTCTTATTTGAGAAAATCATCTACAAGTTCGGGATACCGGCCACCATAGTCTCTGATAATGGCAAGCAGCTGGAAAGAAAGAACATAAACATGTTGTTTAATGCTTTCAACATTCAGAAAAATAAGTCCACTCCGATATACCCTAAGAGCAATGGGAAAGCAGAGGCCACTAACAATACGATTGCAATGAATTTAAAAAAGAAGCTGGGGGCATACAAGAAAGGATGGTGCGAACAGCTGCACAATGTACTATAGGCCTACCATACTATGAGAAGGGCGTCCACGGGAGAAACTCCGTTCCTATTAACCTACGGAGCCGAAGCAGTCATCCCAACAGAGATAATGCTGCCAACAACGAAAACAAGGGAATGGGAAAAGAACCTAACAACGGATCTTATGATAGAAAAGCTGGATGACCTCGAAGAAAGGAGGGAAGTGGCTTTGCAAAGGATGGTTAACTACCAATAAAGGCTGGCTCGTGAATACAACTAACGGGTAATTCCTAGAAACTTTGTGGTTGAAGAATACGTACTACATCAAATACCACCATATCAAAAGAACAAAGAGTGGGTAAAATTAGGTCCAACATGGGATGGACCCTACATCATACACGACATTACCGGGAAGGGTTCATACTACCTAAGGAACCTCAAAGGAGAAGTATTGCAACACCCTAGGAATGCAATGTACCTAAATAAGTACTACCCGTAAGTGAATGGTTATCACTCAGGAGAAGAAGGGATGGCCCACCATGTTCTATCCCTGATCAAAGGTATTACAAAACCTAACTAATCAATGAAAAAAACTTTTTGCTAAGAGAAAGTACATATTGATTAAATACAAATTGGGTTAGAAACGACACCTTTCATCAGAATTGACGATGAGGCAAGGCACGACATAACTGCACATATGTCAATCTCGGATCCTAAGGGAAAATAATCCCGCTAAAAGGCAGATAGTAAGCAATATATCCAATAAAGAGAGATACCTTGTCGAAAGTAAAGCAGCCATCGCTGAACACGTAGGGTTACAGGAAAATTATTGCCCACGTAGACGTACTTTCATATAATAATGAAGGTACCATAACAATGTTACCAAAACACGACTAATATGTCTTAAAAGTTGCAGATGACAAAGGTTCAGAACGTAACAAAGGGTGTTTCAAAGAAAGGAGACATCAAGGGCCCCATGGCTGGGGGTATAATACAACAAAGGAGTTCAGTTGCAAACACAGCAAAAATAACATGATCATGGGTAAGGAAGACGGGGAAAGACAACTCCCTCAGCCTGGAGCTCAGCCTCCCTAAAAGAGTTATTGATGTAATCAATGGCAGAATGCTCAAATTCCACCTTCATACGAGAAGCTTGAGCCTCCAAATCCGAAGTTGACTTCTGGCGAAGCTCCATGACCTGAGAACTAAGCTTATCATTATCTTTCCAAAGTGACTCAGCTTTGAGTTTAGCCACAGCATCAAACTGGCAAGATATTTCCAACGCATATATTTGACCCTCAAGACATCCAATCTTGGAATTTTCACCCACTAGATGCTCTTGGAGACCTGCGGATACAAAGGGTATTAGCAACAAGGAAAGGCGAACGAATATACAAAGGATGCTACGGGAAAATAAACATCCTAAGCTACCTCCGGCATGGCTAATGGATTCTTCTAGACTATGTTGAGCTTCATCAAGATCCACCTCAGCTTCCTCAAGGTCTTCCAAAAGGGTATCCTTTTCCGTCTGAAGATCATCAACATCTATCCGGAGCAAAGCATTCTCAGAGGAAAAAGCTTGGTACACACTTTATAACTCTTCAAACATTTTTACTACGGATGCATGAGACATGGAAGAAGACATAGAGCCAGCATCAAAGAGTTTGTTCGTAAGAGAACGGACCTCAGAAGCCAAGACATTACGTTCCGCAGTAACCTTAGCTAAGGAAGCACATGCATCTTCAAAATCGGCATGATATTTCTTTCGAATAATATCTTGGGCTGAGAGACGTTTCTCGACTAAGGAAATATCCTCCTTTTGCTTTAAAATGAGTCTCTCCTTCCAGTTAAGGGCTTCGTCATAATCCTTATGAAGCAAAGCCATCTGCTTCACTAAGTCCGCATTGTGAGCAGACTCAAGGGAAAGTTGAGCCTCATTATGGACAGTTACATTTATCAGCCTATCAGACTTCTTTTGGTAATACCAAATATCTGAAGTTAACTTGGCCACTCGATCTTGGAGATATCTTAGTTCACTACAGCCACCGGCTGGCAGACAAAGACTGTCTCAGGATTATGCAACCATAAATAAATAAAAATCTAAGGAGAAGAAGAAACTAACCTATAGCTTTGGAGGACTCAATGGCTAAGGTAACCATCCTCAGTAACCTTGGCATCATTATTATCCCTCCCGAGAGCTAACAAACAAGCTTACAAATACCTATGAGTCTTCATCAAATCATCCTCCAATGAAGATATCCTAGCAACAGAAGCTGCGTCACTTGACGAAGGATGTTGTGGAAAAGCAAGTATATATTCTTGACGAGCACGTTCCAGTAGGGCACTCAAATGAGAACACTTAGCCCTATAGACCTTGAATAAGGTATAGCCAACATCGATCTGCTTGTAAAGCTGCAAACAAAGGAGCATAAGAAGCAGACAAATGATCAAATTAAGGAAATAAACACTCAGGTAAGAATCACTTACTGAAAATGCTGCAAGGCGAGGAAGGAAATTGGTGTAGGAGTCTAAAATGCGATATTTAGTACATGCAAAAACTGTCGAAAACATTCATATAGGACAAATACTGTCCGTCCTAAAATCTGTCGTATTTTTTGTGTACTAGTTCTTAAAGGACAGATACTTTCCGTTAAAAAATTATGTCAGATTTGGTTTGTCCTAAATTAACAAATGGCTCCAATAGTCAAATTATAGGTTTTAAGATTTAGCCGAACTCAGACGAATATAATTCAGCCGAGTCAGCTTCACCCTAATCATATTTTGCTGGGTATAATTAAGCTAAGTCAGATATGATTTTTTTTCCTTTTTCTTATTAGTATTATTTTCACAAGCAAGCCAACATATGGAATTTTATTGATGAATTCATACCATTTTATTAAAATTAACTTAAATTCAATTACAACTAATGCTTCAAAAAAAAAAAAATTACAACTTGAAAAACCAGAAATCTCAAATTCAACCAACAGAAGCTACTTCATTTTCAATATAAGAAAGAAGAAAAAGATCAAAACATATTTAACTTCCAGATGCCCCTAGCTTCTTTTTTTCATCAGGTGACATACCTACAATGAGAGATAAACCTTTTGAAGGATTGATCGTAACACATACATCTTCTAGCAAACGATGCCGGCCTTTCAAAAATCCAAAATCCAACCCACTGCATAGATTAGCATACATAGGTCAGGAAAAATTGGGTAAATCCAATCAACATCAAGTGGGAAGGTACCCTCTGGAAGAGAATCTGGTGTATATTTAAACATGCTTAAAACGACAGAGTGTTATCAAGGCACAACCAATAGAGACCAAAACCAATTGACTAATCTGAGCCAGAAGCACAAAAATTCACTAATCTGGTGGATATATCAAGATTAAATACATTATATTGAAGGCACTACTACCTTTTTGTAGCATGGACAAAAAGAGATTTCTCAACAACTACAAGTCATAGTTTCCTAACAAACTTATAAAGATTTTATTACCTTGAACAAGATGCCCTAGCACCAAGAATAGAGATGTAGACTTGTGAATGGACTTTTCAATACTTCTGGGGATATAGAGAATGTTGGGGTTGTCACTGTAAACCAATAACACCAAAGTAGAGAATTAATTAGTGTGCATATCGCTGTTAGAAACAGTAAACAACCTAAACAAATGAAATGTTCATGGAAATTTTGCTTCTAACTATGCGATTTTAATATCTAAACAACAGATAACAAACACACCTAATTCATGTGCCTATAGCCTAGTACTCGTAGGATGTAAATAACTGATTTTACCTTGAAGCTTTCATATTCTTCGACAATAAACATCTTCACATTTTTAGTAAATGTAGACTCAATTTTATCATTGTTTCTTTTGTATCTTGCTGAGCTTTCATAAATCCTTCAGCCTGCACCAATTAAGATTTTAACTCGAACGACATATAAATAAGCCAAAAACAATATCCACAGTTAATAATACCAGCACAGTAATTATTACCTGGTTAGTTACATTGCTCACCTATAGCTCGTAATCATGGAGATTTTCTTTTTTCTATAGAATAGAATATCTTATCCTTTCAACCACAACAGGTTTAACCTCCCCAATCATTCATAATATATTGTTTCTACTTCTTTAAACATTATCCATAAATTTATACCTCCTTTCGCAGGTTGACCAGCATGAATAGATGTTTGTTCCTTATGCACCATCCAACATCCTTGAGGTTACATCCTACTTCAACAATAATGGTGGTTTCCCTCAGCTTGCAACAATCTGCAAAAACTGCTCAAGAGAAATTATACCATAATAAGCAATCAACACTGCGAAACACTTCAACCAAGAAGATCTACTAAAAATACTATTGGAAATGAAAAATAACAAACATCTTGACAGAAAAGAACACAGGAAGGTTCAGTGAAATTTAGGTCCTCTTAAGTGAAATAACATGAGCTTAGATCGTAATCCCGCATCTGAATCATTCACTCCAGCTGAATGTCCTAGCAGCTTTTTTAAATCCTTCCCACATTTGCTCAGTCCACCACCCTCCACTTCATTAGCCTCATTGTCATCATATTCATCCTGAAAATATGTAAAATCACATGAATCCCTGGATTTAATAAACACCAAAAATAGTTATACACAGAGATTTCAGAGTTGAGCTATTCCAAAATAACATCAATTGAATTCACTAACATCAATTTATTAACCCATATTAACCCCAACTGTGAAGATATCAGTAGTTCCTTCGTTTCTCACATTGGGACTTTATAAAAATAGAATAGCCAAAATCATCATCGTACTGACATAAGCTTAAATTACAGAGGTATCCTAACAAGGAACAAGCCTCAATCGAGTACAAAAACCTAACCCTTTTATCAGCAAGCACCAGCATAGTGAAAAATCAAAATAATTATGCCAAAAGTATTGTTGAAGGAGTATCGAGCAGAGCATAATGCAAAATCAAAACAATTATGACAAAATTATACCAAAATCACAATAATCTTAACTGATTTCGCGTCTCTAGATCTCCTCCGCCCTAGGTTTCTTCACCTTTTCATGATGATTCTTCTTAACAATCGTCTTTGCTATCAACCCACCATCGCTTTCACTATTCCAAGCTAAATATGTCTATTTCTTTATTCATGGTCGGAGATAGAGATGTACAGAGAGATGTTTTCTGTTGAAAAAAAAAATCTCCAATCGGGCTCTTTCTCTGTGAGGTGTATTTGGAATTGGATTTGATTCATGTTTCTTCAAAAATCAGGGGATTTAAAGAAATCTGAAGTAATTTGTGTAGGACCAGAATATCGCCACAAAGATATTCTCGCGATGGAAATGACACTTCTACGAGAAACCCAAACATTTCTACAAGTATTAACAACACTTTGACGAGAACGTCGCAAGATTCTTCAACAACATTTGGCGAGTGTCACAAAAGAGTGATATAACGGTTAATGATTAAAGATATATGACGATAGTTATAAAGTTGGCGATGGTGAAGACTAAAGTTATGGCGATGAGATCGCAGAGTAGATCCGAATTAAGGGGAAATCTTAGCTGTCTTCCACTATGTATTTTCCTATATAAAGGGTTCGACTAAATCCAGAAGATGATGATGTACTTTTGAGAGATGAGAGAATTTTGAGGAGAGAGAAACTCCAGAAAGAAAGTTGTACTTCTGAGTTTTGATATTTCTTGTAAATCTTCCTGAAAGTGAATTAATAAAAGTGTTGTTGTTCATCCACAAACATGACTTAGTTTTCATAGATTCTTGACAAGGGTGTAGTGTGGGAAATCTTGCCACTACATTTTGGCGCTAGAAACAGGGATTGAATTAACGAAAATAGAAGAAAAAGCGAAGAAGAAAATGAAAATTGTTCTAGATTAAGGAAATCATTAAGTAAATCGGTGAGAAAATTGAAGGAAGAATGATCAGAATCAAAAAGGATTGTAGAAAATTGAAAGGTGATGTAATAACAAAAGAAATGATTGATAGGTTTCATGAAAATATCAAGGGAAGGATACATAAACGTGATTTTGAAGGAAGGAAGATTGTGACAGTGGAGAAGGTATCATCATTGAAAGATTGGGAAAAACAAGAAATCACGTTTATGTTAAAGAAATAAATACGAGAAGAATATTTAAGTCATACATCTCCATTGGTGGTCACAAAGAACCACTATACCAATGAGAAAGAAGAAATCGATAAAATCTGAAGAAGAATGGGCTATGAATAGAACTTTAGTAGACACAGGAAGTTCTGTAGACATGATATTTTATCATACCTTCAAGAAGATGGGATATAAGGATGAAGAAATGTCTCATTCAACATATTATGTTCATGGCTTTGGAAAGTCTATAACAAAACCTAAAGGCGAGATAATGGTACGAATTCCAATAGGAGAAATTGAAACACAAATATCATTATGTGTGGTAGATGTAGAATCGCCGTACAATATGATACTGGGAAGACCGTGGATACATGCAATCAAGGCTGTGGCGTCAACATTACATCAATGTATTAAATTTCCTATGCCTAGTGGATTGGAGAAATTAGAGGAGATGTGAATTTCGCGAGATTGTGCTACCAAATTGAAGTAAGAAATTGTGAAGAACGTCTAAAGTTGCGAAAAGCTCGCAGAAAATTGAACAGAGAAGCAAAGAAAGAATAGGAATATAAAATTTACATTATAAGGGCAAAAGAAGGAAAAGGGATACCAAGTGAAGTTTCGCGAGAAGAAGATGAATTCGCGAGAGAAATGAAAACTCCAACACCAATGGGAGAACCTGAAGCTAGTTACACCGCAGCAGAGCCAACAAAGAAAATAAATATCGGGAGCGAGGAAGAGCCTAAAATACTGAAAATTGGGACTAAAATGGAGGAAGATGAAGAAGAAAGAACAATAAATCTCTTGCGAGAATACAAAGACATCTTCGCATGGAGTATGGATGAGATGCCAGGGATAGACCCTTCAGTAGCATGTCATAAATTAGAGATCAACAAAGATGTGAGACCAGTTAAACAAAGAATCAGAAAAATTGCAACAACATACCATTCTCAAATAGAAGAAGAACTACAGAAAATGCTAGATGCAGGAATTATATGGTAAGAAAAATATCCAGATTGGATTGCAAATATGGTGGTGGTCCCAAAGAAAAATAAAGGGATAAGAATTTGCATAGACTTTACTGATTTAAACAAAGCTTGTCCTAAAGATAGTTTTCCATTACCAGATATTCCACAAATGGTTGAATCAGCAGCGGGAAATGATAGAATATCTTCATTAGATGGATATAAAGGATATAATCAAATTCCACTCGCAGAAGAAGATCAAGAGCATACAACATTTTTTGCTCCAAGAGGGTTATATTGCTATACAAAGATGCCTTTTGGCTTACGAAATGCTGGTGCAACATACCAAAGAATGGTGGAGAAAGTGTTCGCAAAATGGATACATAAAACATTAGAAGTGTATGTGGATGACATGTTGATTAAAAGCAAAGAAGCTAAAAATCATGTACAGGATTTGAAAGAGATTTTCGATCAAATGCGACAATTCAACATCAAAGTGAACCCAGAAAAGTGTACTTTTGGAGTAGCTTTAGGGAAATTTTTGGGTTATATTGTATCAAAGGAAGGAATACAAGTTGATCCAGAAAAGGTACAAGCAGTTCGCGATATGCCAACACCAGCGACAGTTAAAGATGTGCAAAAACTAAATAGACTCTTAGCCTCGCTGGGAAGGTTTATTTCGCGATCATCAGACAAGTGCAAACATTTTTTCGATATACTCAAGAAGGGAACAAAATTTAAATGGACAGATGAGTGTGAAAAGGCTTTTCAAGGAATTAAATAAAAAATGATGAACATATATATTTTACAAAAGGATGAACCAGGAGAAGAGCTATTGATCTATCTTGCGACAACCACATACGCGCTAAGTGTCGTTTTACTGCGAGTAAATGCGGGGGTGGAAAAGCCAATTTATTATATCAGCAAAACATTTAATTCAGCAGAGAGAAATTATTCAAAGATTGAGAAACTAATTCTAGCATTGGTACACGCAACTTTTAATCTTCGAATTTACTTTCAAGCACATAAGATCAAAGTGTTAACGAGAGTGCCAATTGAATCGGTGATGAAAAATTCAAAAAGATCAGGTAGAGTTGAGAGATGCAATGCGCAAGTAGGGCACTTTGATATTCAATATGAAATTCTATCCTCGCCAAAATCACAAGTAATCGCAGATTTCTTAGCTGAATTTCCTTTAGAAGATGACGAAGCTGTAGAAGAAATGATGGATATAGACGAAGAACATGGGGACCCAAAAGAGCTATTAACAGAACCTGACAGATGGGAAATATTAGTGGATGGATCGTCAAATGGAGAATGAAATGGAATTGGAATTGTTTTCATATCGCCAGAAGGAGAAAAAACAGCTTTTTCGTTTCGATTAGAATTTGCATCCACTAATAATGAGACAGAATATGAAGCTGTAATCCATGCATTAAAGTTTGCGATAGAAATGAAGTTGGAAAATGCTAGAATTACCAGCGATTCACAATTGGTTATTCGCCAGATAAAGGGAGAGTATACAACAAATGAACCATCTTTGAAGAAGTACAAAAAACTTGTTGAAGAATTGTCTGCGAGGATTCCAAAAATAAAATGGAGACACATATCACGGAAAGATAATAGGCTTGCAGATGCTTTTGCTTTCATATCAAGTATGATGATGAACCCACTTGCGAGATGCATAAAAATTCAAACACTTTTACAACCGGCAATAAACAAAGAGGAAGAAGAGGTAGATGTAATGATGGTAGAACCTGGCGAGGAATAAATAGGGAATAATGCTACAGATTGGCGAGCAGATCTTCATGCTTATTTGGAGAGAGGAGAAATCCCCAGAAATCAATTAGAAGCACATAAATTAAAAAGTATAGAAACCAATTATGAATTACAAGATGGGATATTATATCGCAGATCTTTTAGTGGACCATCGCTAAGATGTTTGACGAGAGAAAAAGGGCAAAAGGTGTTAAAAATGTTGCATAGTGGTGATGCTAGTAATCACAGTGGGGGTAGATCTTTAGCATATAAAACAAAGATACATGTTTATTATTGGCCATATATGCATGAGGATGCAAAGCAACTCTCAAGGCGTTGTGAAGATTGTCAGCGATTTGGTAAAAAGATACATACACCAGGAGAACCATTATCATCTTCATCAAGCGTATGGACATTTGGAAAATGGACATTGGATATTGTGGGACCATTTGTACCTGGGTCTGGACAGAGAAGGTATATGATTGTTGCAACAGATTATTTCACAAAATGGGGAGAAGTAAAGGCAGTACAACATATTCGCGATAAAGATATTTTTACATTCATCTTTGAAAATATAATCTGCAGATTTGGAATTCCAGCACAATTAGTATCTGATAATGGAAAGCAATTTGAGGGACAAAATATAGAATTGTTACTCAATGCATTTAAGATAAAATGTGGAAAATCTACTCCTTTATATCCACAAGCAAATGGTCAGGCTGAGGAAACTAATAAGACAATCGTAGACATCTTAAAAAAGAAGTTAGAAGATTATCACAAATCATGGTGCGAGCAAGTGCATAATGCAATATGGGCATATAATACAACTAGACGAGAGGCAACTGGAATGTCACCTTTTTGTTTAACATATGGAGTTGAAGCTGTTCTACCAACAGAGGTTGTTATCCCAACAACAAAAAGAGAGGCGTGGGAGAAAAATCTAAGTGCTGGCATGATTTTACATGAGTTAGCTGAACTAGAAGAAAAGAGAGAAAAAACTCTACAACATATGGAAAATTACCAGCGAAGATTAGCTCGCGAGTACAACAAACGGGTCAAGAAACGTCAATTCCAGCCTGGTGATCTAGTTTTGCGAGAAACACCAAAATATCAGCAAGAAAGTGGTGGAAAATTAGCGAGAAAATGGGATGGACCATACATCATTAAAGAGATAATTGGAAATGGAGCATACAAATTAATGGATCCAGAGGGAAGAGATGTTGGGCAAAGACTTGATAGACCATGGAATAGATTGTTTCTGAAAAGGTATTATCAGTAGAAATTTCTTCGAGGTAAGAAATACAAATGTAAGATGAAACAATTAAAAATTTCTTCTTTTTCTATCAAAATTTATGCGAGCATCATCGCAAGAATAGCGAATAAAATTTCGCAGAGATTAAAAGAATGGGATGAACCTTTATGGCGTGCACCCTAGTTCGCGAATAAAATTTCGTAAGAGGCAAATGTAAGACCTAATAGCGCATCATATGAGGGGGTATCTCTTGACATGACTCAGCGATAAGGTTATACCGCTGCTGGAACCTGAGTCATGCAGATGTTGGGGTTAAAGAAAACCTATCCGGGAGAGAGATCTTGATTTTCCAACTATATAAGGTTATACCCTGGTTGGGCGACCGAGAATCTCTTCCAAGAAGTGCAGAGTATGACCAAGGCGCCGAGGTACACGGTTGAGACAAGGGTGCCCGGAGCGTACGAAACTCTCTTGCCATCCTTGGTAAGTCTTGGCCACAATGCACTTGGCCTGAAGAAAACCCCACTTAGGGTGAATTCTTGTAACTATAAGCCATATAGGCATAAAGTACAAGAGGCTGCGAACACAACTGGTTGTTGGAAAATCCGGATGGGGGGATATAGTCTTGTATGGACGATGTGCCTTCCTTGAAGGGGCAACCAGGGGGAAGATAAGGGAGACACCCTCCATTAGGGATCTGATAAGTGTCTTAAGACGGAAATGTCATGGGGCTTCATGATCGCAAGATCATTTAGGCCTGTCATATTGTCGCGTGATGAAAATTATACAAAGGAAAAAATCCTAAATAGAAAATGTTAAGATGAGATCAATGGGTTTTTTCATGAAAGTGTAAAGACGTCCTGCGATTTCATCGCAAGACGGCAATGTCACAAGGCTTTGTTTTCGCGAGAGAATCTAGACTTGTCATATTGTCGCAGAGATATTAAAAAGTGCTGATAAGAAAAGATCAATGGGTCAATGCATATAAATGTAAAGACATCCTGCGATCTTTTCGCAGAAAAATATTAAAGGTTGGCAAAATAAGACCTTTAACTAGGAAGGCATAATAAGACCAACAGATTAATATTCAACATTAATTATTTTATTTGAGAATGCAGGAAAAATCTATTCATCGCAGGAGGCAGATTACTTCAGAAAATATCTATTCAACATCATATAATTCACCATCTTAAGAAAGATATTAGAGGGCAAGAAGAGGAATGAGCAAATAAAATCTTAATATCTTCCTTGAGAAGATTCAACACAGACAACAGGAAAAAATTAAAAAAGTCATCCAAGTTACATTCCTCGCGAAAAAAGAGGCAGGAAGAGAAAGCAAAAATGAAACTCAAACTTCAGCGACAGGCTCGTCAGTATTCTTCTCGCCAGATTTATCATTCTCTCCAGCAGATTTATCAGTATCTCCATCATTCTTTTCAGTATCGCCAGCATCCTTCCCTTCTTGAATTTCTTCTTCTCTAGGAGAGCCTTCGTCTTCTTTTGGGTTATCTTCTTCAGCTCTTTCTTCTCCTTCAGTGGGTATATCTTCTAAATCTTTATCCATAGGAATGGGAATTTCGTCATCCTCAACTTCTAGAGGAAGAACAGATTCAGGAGGGAGAGAATGGGAGATCAGAATCTTATTCAACAGAACTTTAACAGAGAGATGAACTTTTCGAAGAAAACCTCTATCACGGTTTCTAATCTCCATATTCTTGAAGTACTCAAGATAATCAAGCCTTCTTTATGCTTTATCGCGAGCGTCCAAGCAATCGGAAATGAGAGTCTTGTTTTATTTGCAAACCTTATCTAATTTCTCAGTAAGGGAAGTAATAGTAGCAAGATGGCTTCTTTCAGATTCTGCGAATAACAAAAATGACAAGGAAATATTCAAATGAAGAGCTCACGAGAAGTAAAACATAGGAATTTATCAGAAAAATTAACAATAGAGGCAGTCAATTGACTACCTTCTTTTTGAGAGGTTAAGTTTTGGATTAATGAAAAGAAACAATTCTCCCACTGATTCATAGCATCGTCAAATATATCGCCAACCATACCCTTCAGACGAGATTTCATGTTTTCTTCTTTGGTACGAAGATAAAGATTTTATTTTACTAGTAAATAGTGAGATTTCTCTAACTGAGAATATTGATCTTTAAGTTCACTAGCCTTTAAACTAAGAGTTAATCTACCCTTGATAAGTTTATCCTTCTCAGCAGCAGATGATTCAGTTAATTCCTTGAGTTCATCTTTAACGGAACGAAGAGATCGCTCTTGATTATCACAAATTCTTTGAAGATTATCTAATTATCGCGAGGAAGCCGCCATCAAACTTGAAAAATTATGTTTCTCTTGGGATAAAGTTTTATTCTCATCTGATAAAGATTTCATCGCCAAATCAGTCTTAAATAACAAATATGTAAGGCGAGCAACTTCGCTACACAACAAATTTTGGTTTTGAGACAATTGATTATTCTCATGAGTAAGATTATTTATGTGATAAATTGAGTAAGTATAAAGATTATCTAATCTACTATGTTGGTCCATCCAAGACTCTTTTTTAGCGCGAGCTTCTTCAGCGATTGATTCTAATTCAAATATCCTCACTAATCGATTCCGATTTGAAGCTAAATAAATAAACCAAACATTTAAAAGGAATGGAGTGTAAAAAAAACAAAAACAGGGAAACGGGAAGTTATTAGAATGGAAAGACAAAAAGATAGAGGCAGGAAAACTATAACTTTCAACTCGTCATTATGTCTGCGAAGATTCTCGCTCTCAAGTGAAGAATTGCGAAGCATATGATTCAGAGTGTTACACTCAGAAGTTTTAACTTGAAGGCCTTTTCTTAGAGCTTCAACTTCATATTCCAAAGATACTCGCGAGGCAGAATTATCAGAACCAAAATACTTGAGTAAAGTATCGCAAGCTTCATATTGAAGAGAATCAGTGGAAGATTTTCTAGCGTTATCTAAAATATTAGATAAAATTTTAAAAGCAATATCAACTCCAGCAAAGGTTTCAGTTGATGGAGGAAGAGATGCAGAGGATGAAGTGGTAATGATAGCAAGTTGACGATTTGAATCATCTGCGATGGATGCGTTATGAGAAGGAGGAGTTTTTGGGAAAGTGACGGTTGAGGGTAATATTGGACTAGAAGGAGTTTCAGACACAATATTTGCAGGGATTTGATTTGTCAAATTCTCTGAAGGATTGGGGGTATTGATAGCGAGGTTCTAGCAGACAGAAGAAGGAGGATTATAGTGTAAAGGTGTGATGATAGCTCTCTTAGATGATAAATCAGGAATAATGATATCATCTTCAATAGTTTTATTGCGACGGGATTTTTTATGAGGTCTAGCGATGTTCTCGTCATTCTGCAAATAATAATTTAGATAAGAAACAGAGGCAACAATATTGTTATTAAGATAAAATGTGTTTCTTACTACCTTATCATTCGCAGAATCCTTCTTCCTCCTCTTCTCAACAAGCTTCTTGAGGGAATTAGGGTTTGGAGTTTCAGAATGGGTGGTAGGGATAGCTATACTAAAGGAAAATATGACGAAGATTATAATTAAATCAAGAAGATCAAAGAGCAAAAGTAGTAAAAAATAATTCAAATAAGATGGTATAATCAAAATATATACCTTGGCGTTTCCATTAAAACAGTATCAGGTGAATATGAAGATAAAGAAAAGTTGCAGACGGAAAGAGAAATAAACATATGAAGAAGTAAAAAGAGAAAATTATTTTCGTAACTCGGCTCCACCTTTTATAGACAAAAGCAGTAGGACCCACTGAGAGGACACGTGTTAAAGAAGAGCTACAACACGTGTAGGCGATTAAACTAAATAAAAGGAGGTTTGTCGAGAAGAAAACTTGTAAAGAAAGAAGCTGCGAGCATCATGAAGAGTTGAAAGTTCTCATATCTTATCTTCTTCGCAGAAAAGACATGATAAGAGACAAGATGTAGGACCAGAATATCGCCACAACGATATTCTCGCGATGGAAACGACACTTCTACGAGAAACCCAAACATTTCTACAAGTATTAACAACACTTTGACGAGAACGTCGCAAGATTCTTCAACAACATTTGGCGAGTGTTACAAAAGAGTGATATAACGGTTAACGATTAAAGATATATGAAGAATAAGTCTTCTTCACGATGGTTATATAGTTGGCGATGGTGAAGACTAAAGTTATGGCGATGAGATCGAAGATTAGATCCGAATTAAGGGGAAATCTTAGCTGTCTTCCACTATGTATTTTCCTATATAAAGGGTTCGACTAAATCCAGAAGATGATGATGTACTTTTGAGAGCTGAGAGAATTTTGAGGAGAGAGAAACTCCAGAAAGAAAGTTGTACTTCTGAGTTTTGATATTTCTTGTAAATCTTACTGAAAGTGAATTAATAAAAATATTGTTGTTCATCCACAAACATGACTTAGTTTTCATAGATTCTTGACAAGGGTGTAGTGTGGGAAATCTTGCAACTACAATTTGGGTAATAAAATTAATGGAATATAATATCTAAATCTAAGAAAAAGAAAATTAAAAGAATCGATTGGGGGAAGTTAAAGGAGATAGTTTTGTTTTAATAAATATGATTCACGAAGGAGGAGATATGGGAGACTTTACCTTCTCATATATTTTCAGTTTCAAGTAGGATAACTTATGAAAGATTACAGTAGTAGCCTGGTGTATTTGGTCACAAAGGTCTATGTTGCACGGACACGTTTAGAAAGATGACGTAGCCGTGTCGGACACACGATTGGACACGACATGGTTACGATACTTCTCGACACGTGATGGACACGCCACATCATGTATCCCGTGAAAATCGATGCCAGACACTTTTCCGATACTAATTGGACACTTTCGGACATACCACACATGATTTATTCTGATTTGGAAAATCAAAATAAACTAAATGTAAAGCTAATTTATTCTTCTTTTAGTCAAATCCAAGCATTATTTATGAAAATTTTGATCGTTATTTCATTATTATTAATATTATTTAATTGGTAATTAAATATTTTAAAAATAAGTATAATTATTTTGTTGTGTATATTATTGTAAAATATCATTTTAATGGTGTTTGTAATACATACGACGTGTCCCCGTAACCCGCTTTTTTGAGAGTTGACGTGTCCCCGTAACTGTATCGTGTCGTAATCGAATCCCGTGTCCGTGTCTGTGCAACATAGACAGAGGTATGATAAGGTTTTCAAAGAATCAACCACTTCCCCAGAGATCATAATTCAGAAATGCAGGAAGTATATTTCTGAGTATGAGGAAATGGCTTGTAGGAACTCACACATCTCACATAAGCAAATTAGGATAAACTTGCACTGGTTTCCACCTCCATATGGAGCTTTTACTCTTAATGCAGATGGATCTTACTATTATACAGGTGGCATTAGTCTAATTTTGCATAATTTTGCAGGGATACACGCAGGCTAAAAATGTATCTATTTATCTGAATCAACAAGTGCGGAGCATGTAGAGTGCAATGGACTATGGGAAGTTGTGAAGTGGGAAAAGGACATGAATTTTCAGGAGGTATTTTTCGAACTGGACTCAAAGCTCATTGTTGATGCTGTCACCAAAGAAGACTACAACATTGACTGGAGGCTCCATAATCTTGTTAAAGACATTAAATTATTTTTTTAGTCATCTAGCTCTTGGCACTGTCAATATGTGCAAAAAGAGAAAAATAAAATAGCTGATGTCTTGTCAAAATCAGCTAGAGTAGGGAAAATAAATAGAGTCTAGTGTAATGATCCTCCAAGGAACATCAGGAATTTGCTAGATAAGGAAGCAAATCTTGTAAACTCTTGATTCATTTTATATCAATTCTTGTTGTTTCAAAAAAAAAAAAAGTAGTTTCTAGATTGAAATATAGGTCGTACGATTAATGTGAATCTAAGGGTTCCTATTGTTAACCGATAGGGGTGGATCTTTTAAGGGAATGGAGGGAAACAGAATCAAAATTCCCGACATATTCCTACTGTAATTTAGAACATACAAATGCTTTGACGAATCCTAACTGTAAAAACATATAACTACGTGTGTGATCTGTCGTTTTCCTTCCATCCTAAGTGTCCTAAAAACTATGTTTTGGATCCATGAAAGCCTCCATCTCTTGGATGCTACCCTTGCGGATCTCACCAAAGCTCTAACTGGAGTGTAGACAATCAGGGTCAAAAAATAAGTCTTTAGCTGCACGATACTGCGCAGATAGCACATCTAACTGTGAAGCTACCTCGATTGAATTATCGAGATGATGATGATCAACTACGACAGAAAAGGGACCCTTAGAATCTCGCAGGATGGCTTCGGGAATAGCATCATCAGAGATACCTAAGCTCAAGCTCTCCAGCATCTTACCTTGGCTTAATTCAGCACCATTTCCCTCACTCATGTGAACACGAACATGGGGTACGACTGCCGAACCCTCACCCCGATGAAGAGACGGCATAGAGGATGAGATAATAACAGAAGAAAGACCTCGAGAACCACCAAGATCCATGTCACCAGCAGAAGGAAGGGTACCTAATACGGTCCAGTCTGGTGACGAAGGTGGAGGTCCAATAGCTTTGCTAACAGGGGAAGTAGAAACAGACTGAGCACTCCCTAGTGAAGCAGGAGCAACGTTGAAGGAGAAGCTATCTAGTGAAATCACAACCTTCTTCTTCAACTCTGAATCTGAGATACTAGCCCTCACCGCAGGGATAAAATCCTTGGTAAATGAACCACTTGATTGAAGGGAGGTGGCAGGAGACGAAGGAAGACTCCTAGAAGCCACTACAGCAGCTCCAGCCGCGGAGAAGATAGCATGCAAAGCTACGTTAGGAGCATAAAACGAAGGCATATTCAAAGATAATGTAATAGCAGGGGATTGAACACTAACATGCTCGACCAACTGGGCACCAGAACCAACAAGAAGGTTCTCACCCTCAACAGAGGCAGCTCGGACGGGGCTAGGGATACCCTTGGCAAAATCATCCTCAATATCATTCAAAGGAGGGCTGAGGACAATATCCTCGATATCCTCCATGTCCTCGTCTAATGGTACTCTGCCAGCAGCTTTAGGATCCTCTTCCAAAGCATCAAGATTAATAACAGTCTTCAATTTACCCTTCCTATGGGAAGACTATAAAGAAACATATATGGTAGCTAAGACTAAGGGGAAAGGCACTAAGGAACTTACAAACACAAATGTATGATTATGATCCTTACATCCACATGTGTTTCAACCAAAGCTTTTCTCTTCCTAGTCTGTGTAGCTACAAAGTTACTTGTAGATCCCGAAGCATCCCCAGTAGAAGAAGCAGGGGTAGGCTACAAAACGAAACCATCAGAAAAGCAGACAAATATATCAAAGCGGACAAAGATGTCAAAGGAAGACGAAGATATCAAAGAAGATAAAGATACCAATGCAGAGAAAGATATCAAAGCAGACAAGGATATCAAAGAAGACAAAGAGGTCAAAGCAAACGAAGATATTAAAAGCAAAGGTACCTCATGAGAAGCAGCAGGATTAAAAATCCATGGCCGATACCCATCATACTTCTCGGGAAAAGAACAAGCTGAACAAGGGATATATGGATCCATAGTGGTGAAACCATAGGCCTAAGGACCAACCACACGAATAGGAGTACGAGTCTAGCGATCATCATGGTCAAGACAAATGCGGTCATTATTCGGCAAAGGAAGCCTAGCGGAATAAGGGATGGTAGTCAAACCAGCCTTATCAATCTCCTCCAACAAACGAAGGCTATTACCCTCCCAGATTTTCCTAGCAGAAACATGGATACGACGAGGACCGACACTCCAAGGAAGAAGATAACTTTTCTGAATAGCATCAACATACGTAGCATTAAATTTAGCAGGGGTATAATCATCCCACTTAGATATTCCCTCGGCAAAGGGGTCATAAGACACTAGAGTTGTTTTTCCCTTGCTACGGTACCATCTATCACGAAGGGCACGCCAGAAATTACTAGTATATTGCAAAACTCCTCTAAACTGAGTCTTGTTTGCTGGATCATTCCTGGAAGACAAAAAGTCGTAGTAGAAGGGATCATTTCTGCTAAACAAAGGGAGGAGTGTTAGATCATTTCTCAGTTGAACCCACCAAGCTTTGGTATTGTTAGAGCACTGATCGGTCAAACTCGTATGCGTTGTTATGTCAAGCATGTTTGTCAATCTTAGTGATCAAGATAATATAGTCTTGATTTCTATTCTACTATAGCTAAGGTCTCGGACTAGGATAGAAAGTGTAGTTGAGCTCAAGAACTCCATGGAGATCATCATACAAGACGAAGGACTACTCAAGGAACCAGTAGATGTTCATCGACTAAAAGGTATATGGAGACTTGATCTTATCTATCACTCAAAAGTCTATCTACTCTATCTCCTATCTTGAGACAAAAGTCGGTTTACTATATAGACTAAGAATATGCACATGTGACATTTCGAGCTAAGTATATCTCGCTTATCTATTTCTCGAAATGTGTGTTGGTAAAGCTTTCGCTTTAGCCAAGTTCATCTTTACTTAGTGACAAAAGTCATGTTATGTTTCAATCACTTTGGAAATTGCTCTGACGAAAACTAGTTCATGAAAACAACTATATGACGTCCTCTGAGAATGTTTCAATGATTGAAATGAGAGTTTAGACTATATAACCATTGTGGGATATAAACATTGTTGTGGCAACACATATATGTATAAGTCCTTAAAACTTGAACCAAAGTTTGCGAACTTTGTTGATCAAATGGAACCGGAACGTGAGCAGCAACTCAGTCCGCGAACTGGCGTAAGTTCTCGAACCCGAGAATACCTGCTGAAGTTGAAGCTCAGGTGCAGTCCACGAACTGACAGAAGTTCTCATCTCAAGAAATTATGCTGGAGTTTATTAACTTCAATCGGTTAGCTTGAGTCCGCGAACTCAAGAGGTTATGTCTGAAAACGTTGTTCGTGAACTTATCTTAAATTACTAAGGAATGCTTTTGCAAACCGTGGCTTTATAGTTCATGATTAATGATTCGAGTGAATCACATCATTTTGATTCAATTGTGTCTCTTGTAGTACTTGAGATCTCATAGCAATTGAACAACTCTCTAACTAGTTCATTTGAGTCATTTGGACTAGTTATGGTGAAGAAGAATATAGTTGATGTAGGATCAGAATATCGCCACATCAATACTCCTGCGATATTTATAGCGACGGTTCCGTGAGCTCTTCAACAAAACACTGCGAGTGTCACAGAATGATTGAAAGAATGACTTAGCGGATGATGATAACAGAAACATGAGAAAAGCGTGATGATGCTGCGAAGCTTACAAATGTCTGTGAGGGTTAACATTACAACTATTGCGAGAGTATCGCGAGTCAGATCCTAAATTAAAGGATAACTTAGCTGTCATCCACTATGTAATTTCCTATATAAATAGAACTTGTAGACTCAGAAAGGGGAGATCATATTTTAGAGTCTGAAGAAAGTTTTGAGGAGAGAGAAAATTCTTGTGAGCGGTTGTATTCTTGATTTCTTCCATTTCTTGTAACATTTCTGAGAATTAATCAATAAAGTATTGTTTTTAGTCTTCAAATATGTGTTGATAATTGTGGATTCTTGTGAAGGGTGTAGTGTAGGAATTCCTGCAACTATATAATGACGCTAGAAACAGGGACTGAAAGTTAAAAATTGTAGAAGAAACAAGATTAAAAATCAGTATTCATGTAGTTGCAGAATAACCTACAACTACACCCTCAGTAGAATTAGTAAAAACTCAAGAAGTTCTTGATGATGAATAACAATTTTCTTATTAATGTTCTCAATTGATTACAAAGAAGTATCTAAATGGAACTAGAATAGTTACAACTTTCTCTATTCTCTTTCCTAAGATATTTTCTAACACTCACTAAAAGAACCTCTCGAATTTTACATTTGTACTCCTATTTATAGTAAAATTTATACAGCTGTATATGAATTGCGAAGTATCGCAACTCATACTCGCAAAATTACTCCATCCTCGCAAAACTTCATATTTCTCCGCGCTACTTCTATCATCGTATCATTTTATAACTCTTTTCTCCTTTATTTATTACGATACTCGTGAACTATTATCTTGCGATATTCAGTACCTACATCTTGCCTCTTCTCATGTCAATTCTACGAAGAAGAAATGATCGTGAGAACATAACCGTTACTTAGTCTTTTAGAATTTGGACACGTCTTTTGTAACCGTTCTTTTATAGTTATTCCCTTATATAACTCCTTTATATTCTCTTCCTTTTCTTCTTCTTATTTCCGCAATTTTATCTTCTGCTCATACTCTCTATTACTGTTTTCTCTGCAATTTTTTCTTCTACTATATCTTCATGAGTTCTCCAAGGTAATTTCCTTCTATCTTCTGCTTATTTCATTTGTTCTCCTCTTTAATTTCTATATAATTTGTTATCTGATTTTGGTTTATTTCAGCAAAATAACTCCTCAGATGAAATCTCAGCTAAAAAATCCAAGCCCTAATCCACGAAGAAGAAAATCTGAGAATCAAAAGGTAGTTAAAATACTTTGCCTTCTTTCCTGAACAATATATTGTTGCCTCAGTTTTTAATCTACATTTTGATTCGCAGGTTGGAGAAAAACCAAACCCTGGTAAGAGATCTCGAATAACTAAACCCACACCATTAATTCCAATTGATGATTTCCTTCCTGAAGTTGATAAGGAATTTTCTTCTCCTCCTCGTGAAAATTCTTCTTCACACACTCCTACCTCTACTCCATTACCTACCTTTCAATCTCCCATCAATGTCAATTTATCAACACTTCTTCAAGATCAACCCTCACAAAATATTTCTTCAACTTCTTCTCTTGAAAAACAACCCTCGCAAAATATTTCTTCAACTTCTTCTCTTGAAAAACCTATCTTGTCCCCAAATCCTTTGAGTGCTATTTCTCCAGACAATTTGCAGCTTGCTCTTATTCCTTCAAATTCTTCTCCTCTTCCTCAGGAAATTAGAGATGGAATTTATTCAACTTTCCGAATGTTATCTGAGGTTTTGACCAATACTGCGAAGTCTACTAATGTTCTTTCGCAATATGAGTTTTGCGAAGTTTTAAATAATTTCGTCAATCCAGACATTTCTTCTTCACGTCAATCCTTGGAAAAAGAAATTGAATTGCTTCGCCAATCTTTGAAATCTTCTCAAGCAGAATGCGAGGATCTCCATAAAGAAAATCATCATCTTCAGAATAATTCTCTCGACTGTGCGATTCTTCGCAAAATAAATGATGAATTGAAAGGTATGATTACTATCTTCATATTTTCCCTTTTATTTACTTATATTCTTCATATGCTTGAAACATCCATTAAAACCCATTCCCCTTTATAGAATCCATCCAAAAATGTAGAAGATTGGTACTTCACCATGAATCAGATGCAACAGAATATCGAACCAAGCATGAAAGCCTCTCAAACCAATTCTCCCATTTATCTAATCTTTACTCGTGTGCTATTGACAACTCTGACGCTCTTTTTCAAGAGAATACTCAACTAATATATGATCGAAATTTTTTGAATGATGATATATCTCAACTTTTTTCTTCCTTAACTAAAGCTAATTTGAGAATAGAAACCTTATTAGAAGAGAACAAAACCTTATCAGAAGACAAATGTTCGTTTTTGAATACAATGATTGTTTCTTCGCAAGAATTAAAAACTCTTCAGAATAAATGTTGCGATCAAGAAAATCTTCTTTCTCTGTTGAAAGGTGAACTTGAGGAATTGAAGAAGTCTTCAGATTCTGAAAGAAATTCTTTTGTTATTGAGAAGAATTCCCTTATTAATAAGAATATAGTCTTGAGTGCTAAGAAGAATCAACTTGAAGAAGATTATTCGTCATTAAAAAGTCTTAATGCCAAACTTGCGAAGTATAAAAATTTTCTCCTTTCTAAAGATCAAAAGCTTCAATCTCGACTTAAAGGATTAGTTGGTGATGGTTTTGATAATGCGATGAATCAGATGAAGAACTGTTGTCTATCTTTAACTCAATCTCTTACTTCGCAAAGAGAAGGTAGTCATTAAAATTTGACTGCCTCTGGTATATCTTTAAATTTCGTTATACTCGCAAATTTTATTCTTTGAATTTTGTTTTATTTGCAGAATCTGAGAACAACCTTCGTAATGCGAAAGATGGATTAGAAGCCTCTTGTTCCGAGCTTCGTAAGAAAAATGCTTTGCTTTCTACCCGCTTAATCAACTCTCGTGACCGTGCTACTCGGAGATTCAACTATCTTGCTTATTCCAAAGATATCGAAGATACCAATCATCAAAAATCTATACTTCGTGAAAGTCATCTGAAAGCTCAAGTCTTTACGAATAACATTCTCTTATCAAGAGCCTTGCCTCCCGTGGAAAATTACTCCTCTCAAGATATCTCGACGATGAAGTTGCTCGTGAGCCGATAGTGATTTCGATTATGAGAGTGATGATGAAGATCTTGATGATGAGAAAGAATCTATTCCTCAAGGAGATGTTCCTGTTGCATATTCTTCCAAGGATGATATCTCGCAAAATTCGAAGGCTGCTAATGACCCTACTGATCTTAAAGATCCAGCACAGAGTGTTGATGAAGCATGATAACATTCTTTTTTCAATTTATCATTGACTCTCCTGTCCTCCTTTCTTTTGAATTCCTTCCCTTAGTTACTGTTGGTTTTCTTTTGCGAACAATTCTATTTTTTAAGAAGTACATCTGATATTTTGCGAAGATGATTTATCCTTTCTTTCTGATATTTTGCGAAGATAATTTAACCTTTCTTTAATTAAATTTGCCCGATTTGATCATATGAAGAGAAATAATATATAACTCACAGATAAAGCTTAGTATCTCCTTTTCCCCCTATTATTTCTCTTTAAATGATTAAACATTGTTTGAAGTATTAGAATATCTGCCTCAATTTATCTTACGAAGTTTCAACTTGTTACGATTGTAAATAAGAAATCCTCCCTTTTAAGTATAAAAAATAAAATATATGAAATATCCTTAATAAGTATACTACATATACAATACTTTTGAAGAAGTATTAGAAGTACCAAATCCGTCAAATGAAGAGATATAAGAAGTATTAGAAGTACTCGATCCACCAAATGAAGAGATATAAGAAGTATTAGAAGTACTCAATTCACCAAATGAAGAAATATAAGAAGTATTAGAAGTACTCAATTCACCAACTGAAGAAATATAAGAAGTATTCAATATGTGAATAATTACGTAACATATGACGAAGTATAATGATTATTTAACCTTCACCAAGTGAAATATCCGTTAAAGAAGTATAATAAATATGAGATATTCTTGAAGAATTATAAGAAGTATTCAATCTTTTGGAGAAATATTCAATATATGGAGAAGTATAAGAAGTATGTAATTCTCGTAAACTTTTACGAATATGAACTTATCTGTATTTGATTGCTATCAAAATCGCATCTTTTGTTAAGTCTTCATTAAAATTCTTCAATGATGTTGTCTTCTTTGATAGGACTTCTTGTAAAAATTCTTCAATGATATTGGCAGAGCTGTCTTCTCTTCAAAATTTCTTGATGTATATTCTTGTAAAATTTCTTCAATGATATTGATGCAATGAATTTCATTAATTTCTGTGGTCTTATCATGCCTTCCTAAGTAAAGGTCTTATTTTTCCACCTCTTTTGTAGTAAATTTTTGTATTTGCGATAATATGACAAGTCTGAACATTCTTGCGAACATATAACCTCGTGACATTATCGTCTTGCGATGAAATCGCAGGATGTTCTTACACTTTCATGCAAAAACCCATTGATCTCATCTTAACTTCTTTGTATAGTATTTTAGCCTCTTCAGGAAGTGTTGCGACAATATGACAGGCCTAAATATTCTTGCGAACATAAAGCCCCATGACATTGCCGTCTTGCGATGAAATCGCAGGACGTATCTACACTTTCATGTGGTGACCCATTGATCTCATCTTAACTTCTTTATTATGTTCTGCGAGTTCTTTATTCTTTTCTTTTCTTTCTTTTTTTTTTTTTTTTTTTAGAAGGCTCGCAGAACTTCATTTGTTGCACAAATATGACAAGCCTTTATGTTTTCGCAAACAAGAAGCCTCGTGACATTTGCGTCTTATAGCACGTATCAGCTCCCTAATGGAGGGTGTTGCCCTTTATCTTCCCCTTGATTGCCCCTTCAAGGAAGCGTACATCGACCATACAAGGTTAGCTCTTCCCATCCGGTTCTGCCAACAACCAGCTTTTGATCGCAACCTCTTATCCTTTTTGCCTATAGGGCTTATAGTTACGAGGTTGCACCCTATGGGGTATCTTTGGGCCAAGTGCATCATTTGCCAAGACTTGTCAAAAATGGCAGATGTGGTTCAACCTCACCCGGCACTCTTGACTCAACCATGTACCTCGTCGCCTTGATCGTTTTCTCGCACTTCTTGGGAAAGACAAGATGCCTTAGTCGCCCAACCTAAATCCTCTTACACCGCATTTTATATTGCGTAATGTCGCTAGATTAGGTGAGAATCCAAGGTGTCTAACCCGGATAGGTACCCCATTATTGGGTTGTACCCCTAAATTTTTACCATGTACTAAGGGCCCTTGGTGGTGTTCCGGTTACCCTTAGCCACGTTATAGGTACCCCTTAAATGACGTACTTTAGGACTTTGCCTCTTACGAAATATAGCTTCGCGAACTAGGTGTACGCCACAAAGGTTTGCCGTATAAAATTTTCTCGGCTCTCTTTCTTTTTTTGGAGGCTGATCACAGATTGTGGTCTTTTATTCGCAAATTAATGAAAGTTTAATCGCAATATAAATTTTGAAACTCGTAACTTTTCCCAATTTCCTGCGAGCAAACAATATTCGTAAAAAATTTCATGAGTTTTATGGATAATACCTTTTCAAATATAGTCTGTTCCAAGGTTTACCAAGCCTCAAACCCATGTCTCTCCCTTCTGGATCCATCAGCCGATAAGCTCCGCTTCCTACAACTTCTTTAATAACATATGGTCCATCCCATTTTGGTGATAATTTTCCCCCATTTTCTTTTTGATATGGAGGTGTTTCTCGCATGGCCAAATCACCTGGTTTATACTCACGTTCAATGACTCTCTTGTTGTATTCTCGAGCTAATCGTTCCTGATAAATCTTCATATGGTGCAACACCTTTTCTCTTTTTTCTTCCAAATCATCCAATTCACTTAATATTACTCCCGCACTTAAATTTCTTTCCCAAGCTTCTTTCTTTGTTGTCGGAATTACAACCTCTGTGGGTAATATCGCTTCTACTCCATATGTTAGACAATAAGGAGACATTCCGATTGCTTCTCTTCTAGTTGTATTATATGCCCAAACTGCGCTAGGTACTTGCTCGCACCATCCTTTGAGATGTCCTTCTAATTTCTTTTTGATTGTATCTGCGATTGTTTTATTTGTTGCTTCGCTTGTCCATTAGCTTGTGGATATAACGGGTTGACTTCCCACATTTTATCCTAAAAGCACCGAGTAACATCTCTATATTCTGCCCCTCAAATTGTTTTCCATTATCGATACTAGTTGTCTTTGGAACCCCGTACCTGCAAATGAGGTTCTCAAATATGAATGTAAAAACATCTTTATCACGAATATGCTGTACTGCTTTTACTTTTGCGAGCTTCGTGAAATAATCTATTGCAACTATCAAGTATCGCCTTTGTCCAGATCCAAGTATAAATGGTCCAACAATATCCAACCCCCATTTACCAAAAGGCCAACAGCTTGTTGAAGAAGTTAATGTGGCCCCTGGTGCATGAATTCTTTTACCATGTCGTTGACATTCCTTGCATCTTCGTACGAACAGTTTTGCATCTATATGCATATAAGGAAAGTAATATCCTTGTATTTTTGCTCTATATGCTAGAGATCTTCCCCCACTATGATTGCCAGCTTCTCCTCCATGTAACATCTTCAATATTTTTTCTCCTTCTTCGCGAGTTAAGCACCTGAGAGGTGGTCCATTAAAATATTTTCTATATAAAATTCCTTCTCGCAACTCATATTTTGTTGCACGACTCTTTAATTTATGTGCTTCTAGTCTGTTCCTGGATATTTCTCCTGTTGCGAGATATGCATGAATTTCTTTTCTCCAATCTGCGATGTTGTTTGATAACTCTCTTTCTACTTCCATCGCAACAGCTTCCTCAATTTCTTTCTCTTTGTCCACTGATGGGTGTTGAATTGTCTGTATTTGGATATTTCTTGTATTTGGATTTGTCATCATGCTTGGAATAAATGCAAAAGCATCTGCGAGACGGTTATATTTTCTAGATATATGTCTCCATTTTAATTTTGGTATCTTCGCAGATAATTCCTCAACTAGTTTCTTGTATTTCTTCAAAGAAGATTCATTTGTGGTATATTCCCCTTTAATTTGACAAATCACTAACTGCGAATAACTTGTTATCCTTATACTTTCAAGCTTCTTTTCTATTGCGATTTTTAATGCATGCACTATAGCTTCGTACTCTGTTTCATTGTTCGTGGATGCAAATTCTAGTCTGAATGAGAATGTTGTTCTTTCTCCTTCTGGTCAAATCAACACGACTCCAATTCCATTTCCCTCACTATTGGATGATCCATCCACTAGAATTTCCCATCTATCTGGTTCTGTTAATAAGTCTTTTGGATTTCCAAATTCTTCTTCAACATCCATCATTTCCTCTACTGCTTCATCTTCTTCCAAAGGAAATTCTGCCAAAAAATCTGCGACAACTTGTGATTTTTGCGATGACAATACTTCGTATTTTATCTTGTAATGGTTTACTTGTGCATTCCACCTTTCTATTCTTCCTGACCTTTTTGTGTTCTTCATGATTGATTCAATTGGGACTTTGGTTACCACTTTTATCACATGTGCTTGAAAGTATATTCGTAACTTGAATGATGCATAAACCAGGGCTAAGATTAACTTCTCCATTTTAGAATAATTCTTCTCTGCTGCATTAAAGGTTTTACTAATGTAGTAAATGGGCCTTTCTACTCTCGCATTCCGTCGCAATGTAACCGCACTTAGAGCATATGGAGTTGTTGCGAGGTATACCAATAATTCTTCGTCTCTCTCTGGTTTTCGTAGTATAGATGTATTTGCGAGGTATTCTTTTGATTCCTTGAAAAGCTTTTTCACATTCATCAGTCCACTTGAATTTTGCTCCCTTCTTAAGTATGTTGAAAAAAATGCTTGCTCTTATCTGACATTCGCGAAATAAATCTTCCAAGTGAAGCCAAGAGTCCATTTAGCTTTTGTACTTATTTTACCGTTGCAGGTGTTGGCATGTCACGAACTGCTTGGACCTTTTCTGGATCAACTTGTATTCCCTCCTTCGATACTATGTATCCCAAGAACTTTCCAGATGAAACCCCAATTATACATTTCTCAGGATTTAATTTGATATTGAACTTTCTCATTTGCTCAAATATTTCCTTCAAATCTTGCACATGGTATTTAGCTTCCTTGATTTTTAGCAACATATCATCTACATATACCTCCAAAGTTTTATGTATCCACTTCGCGAACACTTTTTCAACCATACGTTGATATGTAGCACCCGCATTCCTCAAACCAAATGGCATCTTCACATAACAATACAAACCCCTTGGAGCAAAAAAGGCAATATGTTCTTGATCTTCTTTCATGAGTGATATTTGATTATACCCTTTATATCCATCAAGTGAAGTGACTCTATCATGACTGCAGCTGATTCCACCATTTGTGGTATATCCGGTAATGGAAAACTGTCTTTGGGACATGCCTTGTTTAGATCAGTGAAATCTATGCAAATTCTTATTCCTTTATTCTTTTTGAACAATGACCATATTCGCAATCCATTCTGGATATTTTGCTTCCTTATGATCCCTGCATCCAACATCTTTTGTAATTCTTCTTCTATCTGTACATGATAATTTTGTGATATCTTCCTTATTCTTTGTTTGAATGGTCTTACATTTTTATCTATGTTCAATCTATGACACGCCACTGATGGATCAATTCCTGGTATCTCATCTACACTTCATGCGAAGATATCTTTATATTCTCGCAAAAGATCAATAGTTCTTTTTTCTTCTTCTTCATCCATCTTAGTTCCAATTTGCAAGAATAAAGGCTCCTCTTTACTTCCAATATTTATTTCTTTAGTTGGTTCAGCTGCAACATAGCTTGGACTTTGCTCCCCCGTAGGTGTTGGTTCTTTGATTATTTTTGCTGGTTCCCCTTCTTTTTCTGGAATTTCATTTGGTATACCTCTCCCTTCCTTTGCTCTTATTGTATACACTCGGAATTCTTCTTCTTTTCTTGTTTCCTTCGCAAGTTTCCTAAGAAGCTGTTTATTTCTTGATCTTCCTCCGCATTGCGTTATTTCAATTTGATAACAAAATTTTGCACTATCAAGATCTCCTTTTATTTCTTGTACTCCATTTGGTGTAGGAATTTTGATTCTCTGATGTAATGTTGAAGCAACATCTTTGATCGCATGAATCCATGGCCTTCCTATCAGCATGTTATATGGAGATTCCATATCTATCACACACAAGATTACATGTGTTTCGATTTCTCCTAGTAATATTCGCAGCGCGATTTCCCCCTTAGATTTTGTTGTAGATTTACCTAATCCATGAATAAGACATTTTGAATTTGTGATTTCTTCATCTTTAATTCCCATCCCCTTAAGTGCATGATAGAATATGATATTAACAGAACTTCCTGTATCAACCAAAATTCGGTTTAATTTCCATTTTTCTACAGCTTTCTTATCTTCTAGCATGATTGGCATTATGATCACCAATGGTGAAGTGTGGTTCAAGTCTTCATTTGGAATTTCTGCTGCTGAAAATGTGATTTTCTGCTTTTCCCATTCTTCTAAATTTGTTATCTTTTCTTTCTCCATGATCTTTCTTCCTCTACAATCTCGCTTGTATATTTTTCCCTTCATATTACTATGAAATTCATCAATCATTGTCTTTGTGATCATATTACATTCTTATTTTTTGCAATCTTCATCTACTAACTTCATTTGATCTTCAAATTTTCCACAATTCCCTCAAATTTAGGCTACCACAATTCTCAAGTCCCTGTTTCTAGCGCCAATTATGTAGTTGCAGAATAACCTACAACTACACCCTCAGTAGAATTAGTAAAAACTCAAGAAGTTCTTGATGATGAATAACAATTTTCTTATTAATGTTCTCAATTGATTACAAAGAAGTATCTAAATGGAACTAGAATAGTTACAACTTTCTCTATTCTCTTTCCTAAGATATTTTCTAACACTCACTAAAAGAACCTCTCGAATTTTACATTTGAACTCCTATTTATAGTAAAATTTATACAGCTGTATATGAATTGCGAAGTATCGCAACTCATACTCGCAAAATTACTCCATCCTCGCAAAACTTCATATTTCTCCGCGCTACTTCTATCATCGTATCATTTTATAACTCTTTTCTCCTTTATTTATTACGATACTCGTGAACTATTATCTTGCGATATTAAGTACCTACAATTCAAGTTAAAAAGATGATCGAACAAGTTGGTGAAGTGGTTGAAGAAAAATGATTAAATCCAAGAAGAATTACAGGAAGTTGGAGTGTAATATGATAACAAAAACGATAATCAACCAATTCCATGAAAATATTAAAGGAAGGATCCATAAAAGAGATTTTGAAGGAAAGAAAATTATGATGGTGGAGAAAGTATCGCCTCTGAAGGATTGGGAAAAACAGAAAATCACGTTCACAACAACATAAATACCAAGAGAAAGTTTGGATCATACATATCCTTTAGTGATCACGGTATCCATTATACGAATGAATAAGAAAAAATCAACAAGATCTGCGGAAGAATGGGTTGTGAATAGAACTTTGGTGGATACAGGATGTTCTGTAGATATAATATTTTTATCATGCATTTAATAAAATGGGATACAAGGATGAAGAGATGTCTTGTTCAACATATCATATTCATGGCTTTGGAAAATCTATAACAAAACCTAAAGGAGAAATAGTGGTACGAATTCCGTTAGGAGATATTGAAACACAAGTAACATTATGTGTGGTAGATATGGAATCACCATATAACATACTATTAGGGCGACCATGGATACACTCGATCAAGGCTGTAGCGTCAACATTACATCAATGCATCAAATTTCCTATGCCCAGTGGAGTTGGAGAAGTTAGAGGAGATACTGATCTTGCGAAATTGTGTTATCAAATTGAAGTAAAGAATTATGAAGGACGTGCAAAGCTGCGAAAAGATCGCAGAAAAATGGCAAAAGATATAAAGAAAGAAAAAGAATTAAAAGTATACATGATAAGAGCAAAAGAAGGAAAAGGAATACCCAGCGAAATTTCGCAAGACGGAGATAAGCATGCGAAAGTTATGAAAACATCAACACCAATGAGGGAACCTGAGGCCAGTTACATCGCAGCAGAACCAACAAATGAAGTAAATATTGGGAGTAAAGAAGAACCTAAGATGCTGAAAATTGGAACGAAGATGGATGCATATGAGGAAGAGAGAACTGTAAACCTCTTGCGAGAATATAAAAACATCTTCTCATGGAGTATGGATGAGATGCCTGGAATAGACCCTTCAGTTGCATGTCATAAGTTAGAAATTAACAAGGATGTAAGACCATTTAAACAAAGGATAAGAAAAATCGCAACAACGTACCATTCCCAAATAGATGAAGAATTACAAAAGATGCTTGATGCAAGAATTATAAGGAAGGAAAAGTACCCGGAATGGATTGCAAATATGGTGGTGGTTCCAAATAAAAATAAAGGGATAAGAATTTGTATAGACTTTACTGACTTAAACAAAGCTTTTCCTAAAGATAGCTTTCCATTACCAGATATTCCTCAAATGGTCGAATCAGCAGCGGGAAATGATATAATATCTTCATTATATGGGTATAAAGGGTATAATCAGATTCCTCTCGCTGAAGAAGATCAAGAGCACACCGCATTCTTTGCTCCAAGAGGATTGTACTGCTATACAAAGATGCCCTTCGGTTTGCGAAATGTTGGTGCAACATATCATAGAATGGTGGAGAAAGTGTTTGCGAAGTGGATCCATAAAACATTAGAGGTATATGTAGATGACATGTTAATAAAGAGTAAAGAAGCTAAAATCCATGTGCATGACTTGAAAGAGATTTTCGATCAAATGCGACATTTTAACATCAAGGTGAATCCCGAAAAGTGTATTTTTGGAGTAGCTTCAGGAAAAAATTTGGGGTATATTGTGTCAAAAGAAGGAATACAAGTTGATCCAGATAAAGTACAAGCAATTCGCGACATGCCAACACCAGCAATAGTAAAAGATGTGCATAAGTTGAATGGGCTTTTGGCTTCGCTAAGAAGATTCATCTCGCGATCATCAGACAAATGCAAGCATTTCTTCAATATACTTAAGAAGGGAACAAAGTTCAGGTGGACGAATGAATGTGAAAAGGCTTTTCAAGGAATTAAAGAACATTTAATGAACATATCCATCTTACAGATACCGGAGCCAGAAGAAAAATTATCTATCTACCTTGCGACAACTTCGCTCGCATTAAGTGCAGTGTTAAAAATTATTGATCTACCTTGCGACAACTTCGCACGCATTAAGTGCAGTATTACTGCGAGTGGATGCAGGAATAGAAAAACCAATTTATTACATCATCAAAACATTTAATACCGCAGAGAAAAATTATTCAAAGATTGAGAAGTTGATTCTAGCATTAGTTTATGCAACATTCAAGCTTCGCATTTATTTTCAAGCACATAAAGTAAAAATATTAACAAAGGTGCCAATTGAGTCAGTAATGAAGAATTCCAAAAGATCAGGCAGAGTTGAGAGATGGAATGTACAAGTAGGACACTTTGATATTAAGTATGAAATCCTATCTTCGCCAAAATCACAAATTGTAGCAGATTTCTTAGCAAAGTTTCATATAAAAGATGATGAAGCTATAGAAGAAATGATGGATGTAGAAGAAGAACATGGGGACCCAAGAGATCTATTAACAGAACCCAACAGGTGGGAAATATTAGTGGATGGATCATCAAACGGGGAAGGAAATGGAATTGGAGTTATCTTTATCTCGCCTGAAGGAGAAAAAATAGCTTTTTCATTCAGATTGGAATTCGCGTCCACTAATAATGAGACGGAATATGAAGCTGTGATTCATGCTCTAGAATTCGCAATAGAAATGAAGTTGGAGAATGCTAGAATTACTAGTGACTCGCAATTGGTTATTCGCCAGATAAAAGGAGAATACACAACAAATGAACCATCTTTGAAGAAATACAAGAAACTTGTTGAAGAATTGTCTGCGAGAATTCCAAAAATAAAATGGAGGCATATATCAAGAAAAGATAACAGACTCGCAGATGTTTTCGCCTTCATATCAAGTATGATGAAAAATTTGGCTGCGAGATGCATAAAAATTCAGACACTTATATCACCTTCAATCAATAAAGAAGAAGAAGAAGAAACAGATATAATGATAATAGAAAGTGGTGAAGAAGAACCAAGAGGCAATACTGCAGATTGGCGAGTAGAAATTCATGCATATTTGGCGAGAGGAGAAACACCAAGAAATAGATTAGAAGCACACAAGTTAAAAATCCTTGCTACAAATTATGAGTTAAGAGATGGAGTATTATATCGTAAATCTTTTAATGGGATATCACTTAGATGCTTGACACGGGAAGAAGGAGAAAAAGTGTTAAAAATGTTGCATAGTGGTGATACTGGTAATCACAGTGGAGGGAGATCTTTGGCATACAGAACAAAAATACAAGGTTATTACTGGCCATATATGCATGAGGATGCAAAGAAATTATCAAGACATTGCGAAGATTTTCAGCGATATGGAAAGAAGATAATGCACCAGGGGCACCATTGTCATCTTAAACAAGTGTGTGGCCTTTTGGAAAATGGGGGTTGGATATTGTGGGACCATTTTTACTGGGTTCTGGACAATGAAGAGATTTAATTGTCGCTATAGATTATTTCACAAAATGGGGAGAAGTAAAGGCAGTACAACACATTCGCGACAAAGATATTTTTACATTCATATTTGAAAATATAATTTGCAGATTTGGGATTCCTGCACAGTTGGTATCTGATAATGGAAAGAAGTTTGAAGGACAGAATATAGAATTGTTACTTAATGCATTTAAGATTAAATGTGGAAAGTCAACACCATTATATCCACATGCCAACGGACAGGCAGAGGCAACAAATAAGACAATTGCAGATATACTGAAGAAGAAATTAGAAGGACACCATAGTGCATGGTGTGAACAAGTACATAATGCAATATGGGCTTACAATACAACTAGATGGGAAGCTACTAGAATGTCACCTTTTTGTTTGACATATGGGGTTGAAGCTGTGTTACCAACAGAAGTTGATATTCGTATAACAAAAAGAGAGGCCTGGGAGAAAAATCTTAGTGCTGGTATGATTCTAAATAAACTTGATGAGTTAGAAGAGAAGAGAGAAAAGCTTTACAATATATGGAAAATTATCAGCGGAGATTAGCTCGCGAGTATAACAAACGTGTCAAAATACGTGAGTTCCAACCGGGTGATTTAGTGCTGCGAGAAACACCAGGTTATCAGCGAGAAAATGGTGGAAAGCTGGCGAGAAAAATGGGTATATTAATTATATGTCCCTACTTTTGACACCCAATAAATATATCCTTATTCAACAATAAATATGTCCCTACTTTTTTACAACCTTATCCATTTTAAATTAGATTACCTAAATGCCCTCAACAATATAATATTTTCTTGTATTTCAAAATGGAACAAATTTTTTCCTCTACTTCACCCACTTACCACCACCACCACCACTAGGACCACCTCACATCCACCACCACCAACATTCAACTACCATTCCACCACCACCACCGTTCAACAACCACCACCAACCAACCACCACCACCACCAAAATTCCACCACCACTCCACCACCATTACACCACCACCAGTCACCACCAGCGCCGCCACCACCAGCGATGAAATCACCACCGTCTGCCGCCGGTTCAAATGTTTTTGTATCTCCAAAAAGTAGTTGATCCACCCAGTTGGATCAGTCACCGCCATGGTTCAAATATTTTTGTATCAAAAACAATAGTTGATCCAAATAAAAATTGAACCAACAATAGAAGATTACCTAGTTTATCCAAGAAAAAAGGATCAACAGTAGAATTTTATCTAGTTTATCCAAGAAAAAATAATCAACATTAGCAGTTGATCCAATTTTAGTGGATCAACAATGGATGTTGATCCATGAAAATTGGATCAATAATGATAGCTTATCCATGTAAAATGGAGTGAACTTGGCGTGAGTCGAACACGCATCATCTGACATGGAGTCAGTCATGCTACCATTGCACCACAAGTTCAACATTAGAACAAATTTATATGATTTAAACTACAAAACATGAGTTCAAAGGATCAACAACAGTAGTTGATCCCATATAGATGGATCAACAACCATAGTTGATCCAATATATATGGATAAACAACCATAGTTGATCCAATATCAGTACCTGCTTCAACCCAGATAACCACCATATTTCATTACATGTAGGTTCATAAACACCAACAACTCCAAGACCAGCTTCAAAACCAATCTCAGTTGAATCAACAATGGATGTTTATCCATTTCAGTTGGATCAACAATGGATGTTTATCCATTGCAGTTGGATCAACAACCATAGTTGATCCAATATCACTGCCTGCTTCAACCCAGATAACAACCATATTTCATTCAACAACATGCTTCAATCTCTGTAACAACAACTCATACCAACACTGCCACCAACAAAATAACAAATGATTATCACTTGTAGTTTCATAAACAAAATTTCGACATAGAAAATCATGAAAATTTCGCAATGTGCACAAATTTTAATGAATTTGGACGGCTTCGTAAGAAAATGAAGCAAACAAACATCACGAAAAGTACAAAAATCGGCATAGAAAATCATCATTATAACCACGAAGTCCAAAATATGACTTACAAAACATATGATCTAGGAAGTATGCTGGCCCACAACCAAAAGGATCTTCTCTTTGAGAAACTGACACTCATGCCCAGATCAATATATTATGATAGCATCACTCACATTTTAGCTCTAATCTTGGAGAGTTGAGTTTTTTTTTCTCCATAATGTTCAGAGTTAAATATTAATGTTACTTAAAATTGGGATGATTACATAGATGATCAAAGATCAGATTACAGACTCTACATGTGTCAAAGCCAGTATTGCACTAACAATTCTTAAATGTGGATAATGGATTCTAGCTAGACATGCCCCTTCAAAAAAATCAACAGATATGGATGATCTCAAACCTGTCAACTATAACAAAATCTCGACAATTACAAACTGGCAATTTAGAAGTAGAACAGTGCTAAGCTCCGAACTATGCAGTACCTACCAAATGGATCTGACCTTAATATGACAACGAAGAAAAGCACCTACGTCGACGTTTGTTGTGCAGGCATCAACTAGCGCAAATTTAATGACAATAACTGTATGTTTGCTATGTGTGCATTTTGGGTTGTCATTTACAAGATCGGATAGCTAGTAGCTAGGATATCTGATACATCAAGCATAAGATCATAAAATAGGAGAGTACATTTCTAACAGATATACATCTATTTAACCCATATAAGAACAACTTTCCAAACGGACACAGATTACAACTCAGTGTCCAATAAAACCTATCCTAGACACTTGAAAATTAAAATTAAACACACATTATCTGCATATAACTAGGCCTTAAGTATCAAATTGATTTAGATACTTTATCAAACATGTAAACACCAATAAATTCAACAAACCTTAGCTAATCAATAAACAAAGAAAGATAAGAAAAATAACTTTACCACTTTGCACGAGCAGAAACCATCAGTGCCATAGGTTGAGGTTCATAACAAGGTCCTTCAGTAGCCAAATAATCCTTCTCCACCACCATCGCCACCACCTCATTGGTTTCAAAATAGTGATTTGTAAGAATCATAAACTACAATAAAAAGATCAAGACGAGATTGTTACAGATCTATACTTTAATCATGAATCTAATTAGAAAATCGATATGAAATCGACGAAATTAGGTTTTCGAAACATTACAACTAAGTTCTGAAATCTATTTCAAAAATATTGATTACTGGTGGTACTTGTGGTGTTGGTTATGGTAGCGTCGGAGATGGTAGTAGTCGTTGATTGCAGCGGCGGAGCTGGTGGTGGTCGTTGCAGAGGTGTTGTCGAAATTTTTTGATGGCTCTGTTCTTCTCATAATTGAAGAAGAAGATGATGTATAAACACATCCGGGGTAAAAATGGAAATCATCCAAATAAATTTTTTAAATAAAATTTCAATTATGCCATCAAGGACATTTGTAAAGTCTGTCAGGGATATTTGTGAAAACCCATTGAAAGGAGGGATAAAAGTTCAATTACCACAAATTGATACTTGTGAAGTATCTTGTTGTTTGTAGGCGCATATTTTATGCATGCGGTGCATTAAATATGTTTAACATATTTGAAGCCTACAACCTTGATGAAAAGATTGCAAGTTAAAGTGACTCAACTAGCTATGTTCAGGCGTTATTCGGAGGTTGCATGAGCGGGACCTACCTTGGCCGGTTATGCCATGGGGAAGTGTGGAGGATGGTGATCACGGTGATACCTTGTTTGCCACCTAACTCCCTTCCTAGGCTATTCATCCAAGCATGCGAACTTGGACAGATGATATTGATGGAGGAATAACCGTTGGATTAGGGTTTGGAAGGCTTGCGAGCTTCCTCTTTCACCCTAACGGTTTTATGCCTTGGGAGGCGTGCATGGAGTGGTCGATTGGCCTAGTAGGTAGGCGGGACGCCATTCTACACGTTCATGCCTGCAGGACGTCCATCGGAGCGATCTGGGTCGCCCGTTCTAGCATGCGATGATGGATGGTCGAGATTAGAAGTGGCCTCGCATGCCTTCTTTGTGCCACCGTATCTCAATGTTGGTGAGTCCCATAGAGAAGCCGTTTGCACCAGCAGGGAGGTGGGTCGGTGGAGAGCATGCGCATGCTTGGTTTGCGACCATAGGAACGATCTAAGACATCCAAGCACGCCTGCGATGACGGATGGCTGAGATTAGAAGGGGACCGTGGATGATATTTTGGACAAGGATTTCGAGACGGTCGGATGCAACCAGCCATGGCCGATTGGTTCACCGTGGAAGTGGGCCCACGGTGAGCACGTAGGTGCTATCGGTCGGCGGCGGTTCCTCATAATCTTTCTTGTACGCCCGACCAAAGTTGCTTGGTCACAACATGTAAGCAAAACCCTAATTTTAGGGTTTGTGAGCCGCAGCTTCATGCTGGCATATCTTAACGCCCATGGCTCCCATGGTGAAGCCGTTTGCACCATCAGGAAGGTAGGCCGGCGATGAGCATGTGCGTGCATGCTACTCGGTCCCGCGCGTGATCTAGGCCGTCCAACCATGGCTGCGAGGTTGGACAGTTGAGATCTATTTTTAAGTTTTTTTTCAGAAGGTGAGACTAACATGGGTAGTCTCGCATGCGTTCAACGGGGCTAATATAACCCACCGTCAGGTAGCCTACAGGTGTTTGCATGTCGAACACAAGGCTTTAATTAAAACATTAATAGTAATGTTGTATACCTACAGAAAACCGGGATGATTGCTACATGCTCCGTCGGGATGGTTGCTACATGCTCTGTTATGGGTATATTAAATTCACAGGGTATATGGGAATGTTGCTACATGCTCCAACCTGGATGAATTTTGTGTATTTTATTCATAGAATGGGATTGTTGCCACATGCTCCATTCTAGGTGAATTGATAAAGTGAAGGAGTATCCATCACTCATTAATGGCCTTATCTTTTACAGGATGTTAGCGCATATTTTTAGGTTTTACAATTTTAGCCCTAAACTAAAATCCACCATCAACAACAGGTTGTGCGTTGTTTAATTAATTAGAATATCCGACCTTATTGGTTGTTGATTTAAATATATTGACACTTGGATATTGGTCTTTCGTACAATCTAAGTTATCTCCCTTTGATTAGACTCGCGAATCATATTTGCTTGAGTAAACCAAATTGAGAGATTGAGATAATAACTCCTTGAGTATTTTCTATTGATTGAGTCTAGTTGATTCTCTAGAAAACAACTCGGAGTTGTCCATACAGATTTCTAATCGAAATATTATGTGGTGTTGTTAGACCCCTGTTTTTTCAATTGGTATCAAAGCAGGCAAACACGTTTAAGACCTTATAAGTCTGTGTTTGTAGCGATATGATTTTTATGGATAAGTCTATCTTTAATAACATACCAGTTCATAAATCACCAAATAATTTTCAAAGCTTGGATTCACCTGATAAAACTGTCACATCTAGGTCAGTATATAAACATTCTCTTAATGTAGAACATGTTGAAGTCTGGTAAATACGCCTAGAAGAACAGTTGGATGAACTTTCTGATGAAGGTGATTCAGATATTGAAAGAGATGTTGATGAGGAAGTCTCAGAGTATGTTAAGGTTTTGAATTCATTAGAAAAGAAGAAGATGACAACTTCTCATGTCACACCACTTATGACTCCCATCTGTTGAGAAAACATGAAATTGAGAAGATGTTACGCAAGTGTTTATGTTTCGAATCGTTCTAACGAATCGATCCTCGAGGATACTGAGGAAAACTTGCGTATAAAGCCACTTGAATATGATAATCTTTATCAAAAGTATTTTTTGTTGGAAGAAAAACTTGCAGAATCTGAAGCAAGGTTTAATTCTCAACAAATTAGTTTTGATGACAGAGAAAGTGCTTGTCTCGCTAGAGAAAAACGCCTTGAGGATGATTTAGCTGCTGCTCTTGATAAAATCAAGATGTTGGAATATGACTTGAAAAAGTTCAATACTAGTTCAAGAAAATTAACCACTATGCTAGGAACAAGTAAAAATCATCGTGATACACGAGGATTGGACTATAAGCGAATAGATGCTCCAAGTATTAGAAAAGAGGTAAAATTTGTCAAGGCTAGTGATTCTTCTCAACAAAAGGTTTCCACTGATGGCAAAAGTGAAATACCTTCACCGGAAGTTAAGGTTCGAAAGAGAAAAGTATATCAACCTCCAAAGTCAGCACATACAGATCGATGTAAGAACATTCCTTATGTTTGCCACTATTGCGGGAATAAAGGTCACCTGGAAAGGAGATGTTGTTACTGTATAAGGAATGAGAAACTTCACGATGTTCTTGTTTGGACATCACAAGAAGTTGTGAACCAAGATCATATGTTAAGGCTAATCCCCTTAATGCTATAGGTTATAATTGTCCAACCTTTAGGAAAAGGAATCAGTGCTGTGATAAACCTATTTTTTCCTATAAACGTCATATGAAGCCTTTTCACAATCATAATGGTTATCAGAAGGATAACTTCGTAAAGACAAAGACAAGATCTGATGCACCCAATTGGCGAAAGACTAACTTGCAAAAGAATAGTCAATCCAATTCTCTTCCGAGAAATCTTGAAGAGAGAAATGGGAAGAAGGTTCTGGTTGTTCCTAAACACACTCAGAAATGGGTACCAAAGAAAGCCAATGATGCTTTGAGTGTGAGAAGGAATGATCTTCCAGAAAATTCCATGACTGTGGAGAAGGTAGTATCCATGATGTTGGAACTTAACAAGTTTTTTGGAAAAATGGAATTGGATATGAAAGGTTCTAAAAGCGATCTCTTTCATGATAGTCCAAAGGTCACTTGTGGTGAGCAGGACATTATTCACCCCAACACAACTTGATTGTGTTGTAAGGGCATCCTCACCAAGGAATGCCCTGCCATGTATACGTGAGGGAAGCACGAGAATTGGGGCACATATATTATATTCGGTAAGGCTGTAGAATTTAATTGGACTTTTCTAAAAAGGTATGTCTATAAACTTGAGCAAGTTTTATGTTTTTATTACTTGTTTGGGTACTTATAATGATCCATGTACCTTGATTATCGTTCATTTCTACCTAACTTGATCTGTGTTTAAGATTCTTAAATGTTTAGGTTTGGAAACATTAGTTCGGGATGTTTGGACTTCATGGTACACATACCATGTATGCATAACATCATTTAAAACCAAAATCCAGAAGATGGCTTAAGTTCACCTTAATCACAAAAAACCCATAATGCATCTTCTTATCCACTGCTCCAGGATATGAAAATTCGTGTGCAAACCCAAATAAATATTTTGGAGTTCATGTGCGGACTTGCCTATAGACGTCGATATTCGGTCGAATTGTTTTGGCGGTAACTTCTTCGTTCAAACTCGGAATGAACTCATTCTATTTGCATTCTCCCCCTCTTTGAATTATCTTCAAAATGGAGATGAGAAACCTTGAATTTGGATGAATTAAGATAGGTATTTGTCTTGTCTCTTATTTTTGAGTATCTTGCATTCTCTCTTTGAATTATCTTTTGAGAAACCTTGAATTTGGATGAATTAAGATTGGTATTTGTCTTGTCTCACTTGTTCCACTTCTCTTGAACTTGAGCACTTGGATTCTTGGAGTACTAATCTTATAAGATAATTTGTAGATTTTACAAGAATTTGTTGGAAAATATTTTTATACGCCTTTGGTAGCTATTATTGGTATAAATCCGGGCGAAAAAGATCGATTCTACCCTCTAAGGACAAATCATCTTATATGTGCATTACGAGTTTGTCTTGATGCCGAGGAAACTTATTATAAGAATTTATTCTTGTTATTGAGAAGGATAACTAGAGTTTGGAATAGCAATTATTTTGATTTCACTTAGCTTTATCCAAAGTTTTCATCTTCTTGTTTTTAGATTTATTGGTTTTAAATTATAAACTTGTTTGGAAGATGATGGTTGCAGTATTAATCTTTATGGTTTTATATATTGCAATATTTTGATGGGATATGTGTGTTTACGTCTGTGAACTTGATTGTCCCATATTTTGTCAAAAGTAAAGTCGTTCACATATTGGCATGCAAATATTGATAGAGGAATGAATGGATTTTTTGCAAAACACAAAAGTTAAGCCTATATTTTCAATCTTTGATGTAAGATAGGTTAAAATCTTTTGTGATTCAAGGATAAAGTCTATTATGTCACTTTGTGATGGAAAAAATAGAATAGGTCCTTGTTTTGTAATCCATGGTTTAGAGCTTAATTATTCCATATTATTATGTATTACCGTGAAGGTTCCATCTTGTTTCTTGTGTTGAGCACTATATGACTAAGTCAATTTCTTATTGGCATGGTTGGTTGTTCCATAAAGATGCAATATGTTGAGCATTAAGAAATAAATTAATCAACTTGTGTGGTTATTTAGTTTGTATTCCATGAGTTCTCTCATTTCGAGCACATGGACGGTTAAGGTTGTCATTTTCTATGATAATCTTAGTCGGGGTTTCATAATCTATTATGTTGAGCCCAAATGAACTAAATCAATCATCTAGTGTGATTATTTAGTTAGCAGTCCATAGATTTTTCTCATGTCGAGTGTGGACAATTGAATTGATTACTTTGTGATTAGATTAATTGTGCAATCCGGTTAGAGTATTTATGCATTCTCTTGTGAATAATCTAATCGATGTATTAAGTCAACATAAGTTTACTTGTGTTGAGCATATTTAGTCAAATTAATCTTGGTTCGCTTTGGTTAATATGATTGAATATTTTGGATTCCAAATTCATACTTGTATGTAATTTGTTGAGTCTAAAGAAATCCTTCTTTTCTCTTGAAATTAAGGTCGCTCTTGTTGTTCCCTTGGGAATAACATCTTATGGGGGAGAGTTCTTTTGAATTTGCGCTTAATTTCCAAATATTTGTGGGGAGTGCGGCTGTGGAATTTTTAGGGGTTATCTTGTATCTTTATAAACTCCTTGATGAATGCATTTAGCCTCGGCTTTATGATTGCATCTAAACAAGATGATAGAACATTTACCTTTGGTCATGAAATGTCTCTTACGAAAATTTCATTAGGATCCCATTCTTGTACCTTTGCCAATTTTATTGACAAAAAGGGGGAGAATTAATTTTAGTGCATACTACAAATACATATGGTTTTCAGATCATTATGTAAGGGGGAGTGGTTTCCATGTGAGATGGAGTATTGACTAAGGGGGAGTGAAGTATCAACATAATATTGTTATTGAAGTTGTGATGCAATTGGACTTTGACGATGTGTAATAATACTATGACACTTTATAACAATGATTAAGAACCGATGCTTTTCTCATTGTTATATATACGGATTTTCAACAACGATGATGCTAAACTTACAACCTTTGGGATCATTGGAATACTTGGAAGTGACGAAGATTTCGAGTATTGTTGAAGATTAGACACGTGGAATAAGAGCTACAAAGTTTATTTATATATTTTTTGTATTCCATATGTATTAATTGTTTTGCCACTAAAATTGACAAAGGGGGAGATTGTTAGAGCACTGCTCGGTCAAACTCGCATGCATTGCTATCTCAAGCAAGTTTTTCAATCTTAGTGATCAAAACTATAAAGTCTTGATTTCTAGTCTACTATAGCTAAGGTTTCGGACTAGGATAGAAAGTGTAGTTGAGCTCAATAATTCCATGGAGATCATCATACAAGACGAAGAACTACTCAAGGAACCAGTGGATCTTCATCGACTAAAAGGTATGTGGAGACTTAAACTTATATATCACTAAAAAGTCTATCTTCTTTATATCCTATTTTGAGACAAAAGTCGTTTTACTATATAGACTAAAGATATGCACACGTGACATTTCGAACTGAGTATATCTTGCTTATTTATTTATCGAAATGGGTGTTATTAAATCTTTTGCTTTAGCCAAGTTCATCTTTTCCTAGTGACGAAAGTCATGTTATGTTTCAATCACTTTGGAAATCTCTCTGACGAAAAATAGTTTGTGAATAACAACTATATAACGCCCTCTAAGAATGTTTCAATGATTGAAATGAGATTTTAGACTATATAACCATTGTGGGATATAAACATTGTTGTGGAAACACATATATGTATAAGTCCTTAGCACTTGAATCGAAGTTTGCGAACTTTGTTGATCAAGTGAAACCGGAATGTGAGCAGTCAACTCAGTCCACGAACTATCGTAAGTTATCGAACCCGAGAATAACTGTTGAAGTTGAAGCTCAGGTGCAGTCCGCGAACCCAGTCCACGAATTGACGGAAGTTCTCGACCCGAGGAATTCTTCTTGAGTTTATTAACTTCAACCGGTTAGCTTGAGTCCGAGAAATCAAGAGGTTATGTCTGAAAACGTTTTTCGTTAACTTATCTTAAATTACTAAGGAATGATTTTGCAAACCGTGGATTTATAGTTCATGAAATTATTCGAGTGAATCATATCGTTTTTTATTCAATTGTATCTTGTGTAGTACATGAGATCTCATAGCAATTGAACAACTCTCTAACTAGTTCATTTGAGTCATTTGGACTAGTTATGGTGAAGAAGAATATGGTTGATATGAAAGTTATCATTTGGCTAACCATTTGGTTGACTAATATTGAACCAACCATTTTACACGTTTGGGTACGGTTACACGAACCCAAAATGTCAAGTACATGTGTGTATGGCAAGATAAGTTTTCGATCTAACGATTTAGAGATATTAGTTTGTATCTAATCAGGTTTTCATATAACGGTGTGTAGGACCAGAATATCGCTACAACGCTATTCTTACGATATTAACAACGTTTCCGCGAGCGTCACCGCCAAATCTTTAACAACGTTTCACGAGCATCACGGAATATCCAAAAGAAATTGACGATGGAAGAAATAAAAGAAGAATGTGTTGATCCTGCGATGGCCATCATTCTTGCGATGAAGAATATTATAACGATTGCGATGAGATCGCAGAATAGATCCGAAAGAGGAGGAAAACTTAGTTGTCATCCATTATGTAAATCCCTATATAAAGATCTCGATAGATCCAGAGAAGGAGGATGTAATTTTAAGAGTTTAAAGAGTCTTGAGGAGAGAGAAACTCTAAGAGAATATTTGTAATCTTGATTTCTCTCAATTCTGTAAACATTTCTGAGATTTGAATAGTAAAGTGTCGTTTAAATCTTTGAAGTTTAATTGATTTCCAATAGATTTCTATAGAATCTTAACAAGGGTGTAGTGTGGGAATTCCTGAAACTACATTTTGGCGCCCAGAAACAGGGAGAATCAAATTAATAAATCTCTAATTACAACTTGAGGATTTGAAGAAATTGTTAGAGTTGAAGAAATGGCAAGAAGAAGAAGAAATATATCGGAACCACCGACAACTGTGAGGATAAGTAAAAGACTTGCAGGAGAGGGAACAGGTGAATTAGAGGAATCTTTAAGGATAAGATCAGGGAGAAATAGAGTAAGAAATGAAGCAGAAAGTTCAATTCAACAGCCGAATCAACAAACACAAACACGAGATAGGAATGTGGATTATGATAGAGTAAGTGTGCATACTTGGAGGTCGGATTCAATGGAAGAAGCAGAAAATCGACAATTAAGAAATGGAGAAGAAGAAGAAGAAAGAAATCAAAGAATGGATGGAGAATTAGTTCATGTGGGATGTGAAAATGAGATAGAAGATGATCTGAGACAAAGAACACAGGAATAAAGGAGATTATAGGCGGAGGAGCGTGCGAATCTAACAAGACAAAATCATGAACTAAGAATGGAGAATTTGAGGTTACAAAGAAGGAGGTCAAGAAGTACTGTGAGATCAAATTCAAGATCATTCAGAGAAGATCCAAGGCAAAATTCTCCAATGAGAAATGTTAGAGAAGAAGTGCAAAATTTAAATGGAGAACAACGTCATAGAGAAGAAGAGATAATTAGTGATCGTTATAATCTGCGTGACAATAGAAATCAAGAGGGAAGAAACAACCAAATTGAAGAAGAAAATCCAGAGGAAGGTAGGAGGATATTGCATGGGCGAAAGAATCAAAGGAATCAAAGAATAATTGAAGAAGAAATTGAGAGACACTATGCTGAACAAGCACACTTAGCTTGCGAGAGAGAAAGATTAAGAGCAGAAGTAGAAGAACAAGAATTTCGAGAGGCAGTACGACAAAATAACCATGAAAATCGAGAAAGAAGACGTACACAAAATCGCTACAATAATAATATTCAAGAGGAGTATGATAGGATACAAAGGAGAATAGAGAGACAACGAAGAGAAATGATGAGAAATGAAGAAATTCGCATAGAAAAAGGTAGGCAACTGCGATTTCAAGAGGAAGGTGAAAGAGAAAATCGCAGAGAAAGACAAGATGATGATGAAGAAGAAGACAACACACAAAATATCGCAAGACAAGAAAGACAAGAACGCAGAAGAAGGGAAGTTGCATTAAAAAGGCCAATGGAGCAAAATTCGAATGAGAATGAACAAATATTGAGAGAATTAGCAAAAATGCGAGGAATGATAAACAATAGAAGAGAAGGAGGAAGAAGGCAACTTGATGAAGCAATTGAAGAAGCTGCGAGAACTCCATTTACTCAAGAAGTACAATTAAGAGGGATACCTCCAAAATGCAATTTACCAGCATTAACCAGCATTTTTGATGGAACTACTTGTGATGTTCAACATGTCAAAGCTTATGTAAGATGTATGCTACAGTGGGAGAATCATGATGCTGTGCTATGCAAATATTTTGCATCTAGCTTAACTGGCGAAGCGTTGAAATGGTTTGAGGGATTACCAAAAAATACCATTACTTCTTTTGATCATTTACAAGATACATTTTTAGGAGCGTATATTAGCAACAATTCATCGCGTCCGGGTATTGAAGATGTGTTTGGGATAAAACAGAGAGTTGGCGAGAGTCTGAAGCACTTAACTATAAGGTGGAAATCAATGTGCAGCGAGATGGCTGGAAGAGTGGATGAAAGATATCTGATCTTATCCTTCATTAATGCAATGTTCGCGACTAATCTACTGTACATTAAGATTTTCAGAATCAAAAATACAATCACCATGAAAGAACTGCGAGAACTGCAGGAAGAATACATTGATCTGGAGGAGAAACAAAATGAAATGGAATCATACCCAATCGTGAACACCAGCTCGCTAGAGGCAAGTGGAATTTTGCTCCCAAAAATGATAAATAATGTAGCGAGCACCTCGCAAACATAACAAGAGAAAGTAGTAATTGATAACCAACAAAAACTAGTAGCGATGGGCAGTCGAGATCAGGAAGAATATGAAAGGGAGAAGAATTATTATAATCACAGTGGAAATAATAAGATTCAAAGACTCGATCAACCTCAAGAAATTTATGGTGGACAAAGGAAGAATAATTTTAGAGGACAAGGTAATCAAAGGATAATATGGGAAGAAATTAAGATGCCATCTCTCAATACTAGCATAGAAAAGATTTGGGAAGCTATCATTTTGATGGAAAATATACCCTCTCCGTGGAACATGGTAAAAGAACCCCATCCAAACAATCAAAGTCAAGAATTCTGTCATTACCATCATTTTCATGGCCACTCAGTAAACGATTGTAGGAATGTGAAGAGAATAATCTTGAGGATGATTGATCAGGGAAAGTTAAATAATTTTCTAGTAGGACATCCACAATCTCAGAAATTACCGCCAGCACCAGAAACTCGCAGAGTGAATGTTGTAAAAGGAGCAGAAACATTTGTGATAGAAGTAGGGGCTAAAGCAAAGAATTTGTTCTGTAATTCCATTGTGCACTCATATAAAACTGTGGAGAATTTCCATGATAATGTCCTAAGAAGAGTCTTTGCCAGAGACACGAATGGAAAAGAGATAATGAATATAGCGAGAGCCTCGCCATTAAAGGAGTGGCAGAAACAAACTCTATCTTTCACTGCACAAGATGTACCTGAGGTTGGCGAGCAGCATGATAATACATTGGTCGTACGATTAGAGATTAATCCAAAACAAATTCAAGAAGAAGATGAAGAAAATGATAGTAAAGTTGAAGATTCTTGGGCCATCAACAGAGTCTTAATAGATACAGGGAGTTCAGTTGATATCTTATTTTATCATACCTTTAAAACCATGGGTGGAAAGGACGAAGATTTAATATCATCAACGTACAAAATCTATGGATTTAACGATATAGCTAACAAACCAAAGGGTGGAATTGAAATGCAAATACCGTTAAAAGGAATATCTTCGAAAATTTTATTCTGTGTTGTGGACATCGAATCGCCCTACAATGCTTTGATAGGAAGGCCTTGGTTACATGGGATATTGGGTGTAGCATCTACCTATCATCAGTGTATCAAATTTCCTCTTCCTAAAGGTGTTAGAGTTATTAAAGGATATTGGGGAGAAAGCAAGAAATGTTATGAAATTGATATGAAATCTTATGAAGAAAGAGTTGAGAAGAATAGAAATTGGAAGTACAAGATCAAACAGCAACAGAGATGTGAAAGGTTAATGGTTGATACCATAAAGCGGAAAGAAGATGTGATAGCTGATGGCGATCATCTCGCAAGAGAAGAAACAACGGTAAAACGAAGCAGAAAAGCAGAATCAGAAAATAGTAAGTAGAAGAGGTAAAATAATAAACTTTAGAGAACTCTATGAGTGATTTGTTTGAATAATATGTAATTGAACAGAATATTTTGCTTGAAAGAATCGCAAGATTTTACAATATTCACAAGAAATTCAATTAGAGTTATGAAATTATATCAGAATTACAATACTCGCAAGAAACGCGAATAAAATTTCGCAGAGATTAAATAATGGGACGAATCTTTATGGCGTGCACCCTAGTTAGCGAATAAAATTTCGTAAGAGGCAAATGTAAGACCTAATAGCTCTCATAAAGGGGGTATCTCTTGACATGACTCAGCGATAAGGTTATACCGCTGCTGGAACCTGAGTCATGCGGACGATGGGGTTAAAGAAAACCTATCCGGGAGAGAGATCTTGGATTTCCAACTATATATGGTTATACCCTGGTTGGACGACCAAGAATTTTTTCCAAGAAGTGCAAAGTATGACCAAGGCGCCGAGGTACACGGTTGAGACAAGAGTGCCCGGAGCGTACGAAACTCTCTTGCCATTCTTGGTAAGTCTTGGCTATGATGCACTTGGCCTGAAGAAAACCCCACTTAGGGTGCAGTCTTGTAACTATAAGCCATATAGGCATAAAGGACAAGAGGCTGCGAAAACAGCTGGTTGTTGGTAAATCTGGATGGGAGGAGCTAGTCTTGTATGGACGATGTGCCCTCCTTGAAGGGGAAACCAGGGGGAAGATAAGAGCGGCACCCTCCATTAGGGAGCTGATAAGTGTCTTAAGACGGCAATGTCATGGGGCTTTATGATCGAAAGAACATTTAGGAATGTCATATTGTCACATGACGTAAATTATATAGAGGCAACAAGCCAAAAGTTAAGATGAGATCAATGGGTTTTTACATAAAAGTGTAAAGACGTCATGCGATTTCATCGCAAGACGGAAATGTCACAAGGCTTTGATTTCGCGAGAAAGATTAGACTTGTCATATTATCGCAATACAATCAAAAGAATACAGATAAGTCAAGATCAATGGGTCAATACATGCAAATGTAAAGACGTCCTGCGATTTTGTCGCAGAAAGAAAGAGCGTGGCAAAATAAGACCTTTAATTAGGAAGGCATAATAAGACCACAAGATTACTGCGATAATACTCCTAGATATTATGAGAATTGCGATTTCACGCAGTTATTGCTGACGATAGGATCGCCAATATTAAGACAAATTTTATTTACCACTAATATCTAATCTTTAATCAATTTTTATATTGCAGATGAATAATAGAGGCAAGTATGGGAATGCATGAGAACGATGAAATTATTATTCATCTATCATATAAAAATTGGATAGATAAATGCACGCAGATAATTAAAGAATAATAATTATATTGATTGATTGACTTGCAGAAAAAGAACTGTTTTCTAATTCATACAGGTAAAAGCAAAAGAAATTCACAAAATTGGAGAAAATTACAGCAATGTTACAGAAAGGAGAAAATAAATATACAAGGAAGATAGAAGGAAAAAAGAAGAACTATCTAGATTCATCGCCATCCTCTTTATCAGACTTCTCTTCATCGCCATATTTCTCCCTTTCATCATTATCATCACTATCTTCATTCTTATCAGATTCTTCTCCTCCACCAGATTTTTCTCCTTCGTCATCATCATTATCATTTTCATCCTCGTCAGAATCCTCAACTTCACTATCAGAAATGTTAATATTTGGGATTATTGCGGGGATTTCCTTTGCAAGGTTAGGATATATAGAAGGATAAATTCCATGATCATTGCAGACCAACTTAATGGAATCATTACGAACAACAATAAGAGATCTATTGAAATTCGCGGTAGTAATGTCAAATTGCTCCTTCAATTGTGAATATTTTTTATTGCGAGCAGCAAGGGTATTCGCGAGATGGTTTCTCTCATTTTCAAGTTCCCCAATTCTTTAAAGATATCTTTTTTCAGCTCCTGCGAGAATATATGACAACAAGTTAGAAATTTTGTAAACAAGAATAATAAAAACAGGAAAATAGCGAGAAGAAGAACATCAAACAACCTTCTCTTTCAGAAATCATATCTCTAATTAAAGCTGCTTTTTCAACTTGAAGTCTAACATTTACACCTAAGTCATTCCTGGCATTGTCAAGAACCTTCGCAGCCCAAGCAAACTCATCATCGCTATTAATAAGGAGACGAGATCGAACTTGAGTCTCCCTCGCAAGAAGATCCTCATTCTCGCGGATAAGTTTATCTCTGTTCGTTTGAACGTTAAGGAGAGTTTTATGAAAGTCTGCTAGGGTCTTGGATCCCCTTTTGATGGCAAGATCTTTCTCGTCAATAAGATCACTATTCTTCTGTCTTAATCTATCTATTTCTTTCTTTGAATCAAGATAAAAGGGCTTATATTTGTCAGTCAAACCTAAATTGAATCTGTGTTCAATTTTTAAGAGATTAATCTTGGATCTAAGTTCATCTATGGAGAGGGATTTAATCTTATCATCTGAGAAATTACTTAAAGAATTATTAAGACAGGCAAGAAGAGTATGATCATCTATAGGATCAGGGAAAGATTGAAAGAGTATAGCCTCGTCAGTAAGACCATAAACATCTGCAAGTTAAAAGTGGTCGCTTGAATAAGATGCAATAGAGTAAAAAGAATTAAGAGAAAAAGGAAATCAATCATACCATAGAGTTGTTGGTTAACTCTATCAAGATCAGAGATCTTTTGCTTATCAACTGAAGCTTCTGTCTTAAGCTGTTTATTCTTCTTCCGAAGCTCAATAACTTCAGATTCTAATTTTTCTTTATCTTGGCGAAGTTTAGCAGCTTTCTCTTCAGAGTGGGCACATCTTTTATCTAAATCGGAAGCAACAACAAAAGAAGCTCTTCCAACCTGCGAAATAAAAATATAAATTAAGATCTAGCGATGGAGAAAATATATAAACAAACTGAAGAAATGAAAACTTACCAAAGCACCAAGAGAATTCAAGAGACTGGGAGTCAGCGATCTTGAGATTCCTTGGAGAGAATCATTATCCACCAGAATAGGAGCATCACAAACTTTAGCGAGAGCTTGAGATGTCTTGTCAATAACTTCTTCCTCGTTATTAGAAGTTATGCTGTGGGAAATATCGCTAAAAATTCTGGACAAATGAGTCATTGAAGAATCAGAAGAAGAAGAATTTTGTATCGAAGGAAAACCGCTAACATTAAAACCCTCGTCATTATTATCTTTATCAAGATCAGCACTTGGATTTTATGGAATTGGTTGAGGAGTTGAAGATGAAGTAGGTTGAGTTTTCCTTCTCTTTGGTGGAGGATCTCTAAATTCTTCATTGCAAGGGGCATAAGGCTTTCCCTTGGGAGGAGCATTAGATTTATCCTTTGAAGATTTCCCAGATTTCTTCTCTTTTGAAGATTTCTCCTTGGTTTTTGCGGGTATTAATGGTTCTAACTCTTCGATTACCTGCGAGCACAGATAAAGATAAGAAATAGGGGCAACAATATATTGTTAAAATTTATGAATAGATATTTCTTACTTCATCCGTGAAAAATTTCAGAGCCAAGAAAGTGTTGGGTTTCCTAAGAGCTTGATAGCTGAGTTTCATTCTATCAATCTGAGAAAAAATCAAAATAGTTAGCAAGAATATAAAGAAGACAGTAAATGATAATAATATAAAAAGTTGAGAGAATATACTTCTTTAGATCTCTCAGGCCAGTTAAAGACCCAAGGTTGATATTCTGCGAGATTCGCAGGAAGTTCGCGAGAAATAGATATATAAAGACCTTCAAGACACAATGGAAAGATGAACCACTTGTCATCGCTAGAATGGCGAGGACCTTGGTTGGTAGGTGTGTGAAAATCAATATCCAGCATAAGAGATTTGTCATCGCTAGCGACCTTATCTTTTTTCAAACGAACACCCCAGCAGGTGCTATCTCTCTTCATAGGGACTATACTGTAATTTACAAAGAAATTGTCCACAGTGTAATCTGCAGAAACAATATGGACATCTTTAAATAGAGGATTCTTTGGAGATTCAGGGTAGCGAGTTCCTTTATTAGCACCGCGAGAAGCATATTCCAGTAGTAATCTCATACAATCTCCACCTAGCTGATATATCGCTCGCGAGAATCTTTCATCCGAAATTATTTGATAAAATAATGGAAGTTCTGGATCATAGAGAGGAATGGGAAGACCAGCTTCAAGTTTTCCCATCGATATTATGATTTTTTCACGAGAACATCGATCATCAGTAAATAATTTAAGAGAAAGTTCAGATTTAGAATCTTGATCTGGAATTAAAGACAAGTTAAAACCTTTAACTCTGAGTTTCTCGCGCATTTCATTGAAGGCCTTCAAGTTTTTAGTACCAGCAGCAACCATTTTTGAGTATGGAAATGAAAGAAAAGGTTGAAAAGAAGAAATAAATCACAGCAGCAATAGAAGCGCAATTCGCGGAAGAACGGTAAAAATTGCAGAGAGGATACAGAGAAAAAGAAGAAGAAAGTAAAAGAAAAAAAAAAGAGGAATGAGAAGAGTAATTATATAAGAGGAAATTTCTCTAAGAAGATGAAGGAAATTAATGCAAAGAAGAGACGTGGGTGGTCAGATCGCAGCGGTTAGAGGAGACATGTCAAAAATTATTGGAAGAAAGAATTCGTGAAAACATCTAGCGAAGGACATAGAAACGTGTCAGAATGGGGAAATCTGAAAAGATAAGTGGTTATGGCATTTTAAATTCTCATGATCTTCTCTTCTTTGCAGAAAAGACATGAGAAGAGGCAAGATGTAGGACCAGAATATCGCTACAACGTTATTCTTACGATATTAACAACGTTTCCGCGAGCGTCACCGCCAAATCTTTAACAAAGTTTCACGAGTGTCACGGAATATCCAAAAGAAATTGACGATGGAAGAAACAAAAGAAGAATGTGTTGACCTGCGATGGCCATCATTCTTGCGATGAAGAATATTATAACGATTGTGATGAGATCGCAGAATAGATCCGAAAGAGGAGGAAAACTTAGCTGTCATCCATTATGTAAATCCCTATATAAAGAGCTCGATAGATCCAGAGAAGGAGGATGTAATTTTAAGAGTTGAAAGAGTCTTGAGGAGAGAGAAACTCCAAGAGAATATTTGTAATCTTGATTTCTCTCAATTCTGTAAATATTTCTGAGATTTGAATAGTAAAGTGTCTTTTAAATCTTTGAAGTTTAATTGATTTCCTATAGATTTCTATAGAATCTTAACAAGGGTATAGTGTGGGAATTCCTGCAACTACACGGTGAATATTAAATGCTTTTTTAGTAAGCTAACATTGATTGCAAACCCTGATTTGAAAGACTATATAAGGGAGAACTCTAGCAACTAGGAAACCTAATCCCCACACATTCTGTGTGATACTAGTTTTCTAAAGCTAGAGTTGATTCTCCTTTAACCTTTGGTTTTATTCTTATAAAACCAGGTTAACAACTTAAAGACTTCATTGGGATTGTGAAACCAGATCGATACTACTTTTCTTGTAGTTGTGTGATCTGATCTTTCTATTTCTATCGTACGAGTACAATTGTAATAATTGTCTTGAGATTTTTATCTCCGATAGGAAAGATAAAAGTCGTCACAAACATCTTCGTCTCGTTGTTTGTGATTCCTCAATAATCTTCTTCGCTGCGTCGATTAAGTTTATTGTGAGGTGATTGATGAAACGGGGCTGTTCTTCGAGAATATAAGTATTGTTTTATCGATAGGTTCCTGTTCACCTTGATTTATCAAAAGACGAAACAAAACTTGTAGGTTTATTTGTGGGAGATGAATTTATCTATTACCTGTAGACTTTTCTGTATGAGATAGATTTGTTTATTAAAGTCTTCGACTTTGGGTCGTAGAAACTCTTGGTTGTGGGTGAGATGAGCTAAGGGAATCAAGTGCGCAGTATCTTGTTGGGATCAGATGCGTAGGAGCATAACTGTACCATGGATCAGTGTGAGATTGGTTGGGGTTCAATTACAGTCCAGTCCGAAGTTAATTTGGAGTAGGCTAGAGTCTGTAGCGGCTTAATACAGTGTATGTTTAATCTGGACTAGGTCCCGGGGTTTTTCTGCATTTGAGGTTTCCTCGTTAACAAAATTCTGGTGTCCGTGTTATTTCTTTTCCGCATTATATTTTTATATAATTAAAATAATACAGGTTGTGCGTTGTTTAATTAATTAGAATATCCGACCTTATTGGTTGTTGATTTAAATTGATTGACACTTGGATATTGGTCTTTGGTACCATCTAAGTTATCTCTCTTTGATTAGACTCGCGAATCATATTTTCTTGAGTAAACCAAATTGAGAGATTGAGATAATAACTCCTTGATTATTTTCTATTGATTGAGTCTAGTTGATTCTCTAGAAAACAACTCGTAGTTGTCCATACAGATTTCTAATCGAAATATTGGGTGGTGTTGTTAGACCCCTGTTTTTTCAATTGGTATCAAAGAAGGCAAACACGTTAAAGACCTTATAAGTATGTGTTTGTAGCGATCTGATTTTTATGGACGAGTCTATCTTTAATAACGTACCAGTTCATAAATCACCATATAATTTTCAAAGATTGGATTCACCTGATAAAACTGTCACATCTAGCTCAGTATATAAACATTCTCTTAATGTAGAACATGTTGAAGTCTGGTAAATACGCCTAGAAGAACAGTTGGATGAACTTTCTGATGAAGGTGATTCAGATATTGAAAGAGATGTTGATGAGGAAGTCTCAGAGTATGTTAAGGTTTTGAATTCATTAGAAAAGAAGAAGATGACAACTTCTCATGTCACACCACTTATGACTCCCCTCTGTTGAGAAAACATGAAATTGAGAAGATGTTACGCAAGTGTTTATGTTTCGAATCGTTCTAACGAATCGATCCTCGAGGATACTGAGGAAAACTTGCGTATAAAGCCACTTGAATGTGATAATCTTTATCAAAAGTATTTTTTGTTGGAAGAAAAACTTGCAGAATCTGAAGCAAGGTTTAATTCTCAACAAATTAGTTTTGATGACAGAGAAAGTGCTTGTCTCGCTATAGAAAAACTCCTTGAGGATGATTTAGATGCTGCTCTTGATAAAATCAAGATGTTGGGAGATGACTTGAAAAAGTTCAATACTAGTTCAAGCAAATTGACCACTATGCTAGGAACAAGTAAAAATCATCGTGATACACGAGGATTGGGATATAAGCGAATAGATGCTCCAAGTATTAGAAAAGAGGTAAAATTTGTCAAGTCTAGTGATTCTTCTCAAAAAAAGGTTTCCACTGATGACAAAAGTGAAATACCTTCACCGGCAGTTAAGGTTCGAAAGAGAAAAGTATATCAACCTCCAAAGTCAGCATATACAAATCGAGGTAAGAACATTCCTTATGTTTGCCACTATTGCGGGAATAAAGGTCACTTGGAAAGGAGATGTTTTTACTGTATAAGGAATGAGAAACTTCACGATTTTCTTGTTTGGGCATCACAAGAAGTTGTGAAACCAAGATCATATTTTAAGGCTAATCCCCTTAATGCTATAGGTTATAATTGTCCAACCTTTAGGAAAAGGAATCAGTGTTGTGATAAACCTATTTGTGCCTATAAACGTCATATGAAGCCTTTTCACAATCATAATGGTTATCAGAAGGATAACTTCGTAAAGACGAAGACAAGATCTGATGCACCCAATTGGCGAAAGACTAACTTGCAAAAGAATAGTCAATCCAATTCTCTTCCGAGAAATCTTGAAGAGAGAAATGGGAAGAAGGTTCTGGTTGTTCCTAAACACACTCATAAATGGGTACCAAAGAAAGCCAATGATGCTTTGAGTGTGAGAAGGAATGATCTTCCAGAAAATTCCATGACTATGGAGAAGGTAGTATCCATGATGTTGGAACTTAACAAGTTTTTTGGAAAAATGGAATTGGATATGAAAGGTTATAAAAGCGATCTCTTTCATGATAATCCAAAGGTCACTTGTGGTGAGCAGGACATTATTCACCCCAACACAACTTGATTGTGTTGTAAGTGCATCCTCACCAAGGAATGCCCTGCTATGTATACGTGAGGGAAGCACGAGAATTGGGACGCACAGATTATATTCGGTAAGGCTGTAGAATTTAATTGGACTTTTCTAAAAAGATATGTCTATAAACTTGAGCAAGTTTTATGTTTTTATTACTTGTTTGAGTACTTATAATGATCCATGTACCTTTATTATCGTTCATTTCTACCTAACTTGATCTGTGTTTAAGGTTCTTAAATGTTTAGGTTTGGAAACATTAGTTCGGGATGTTTGGACTTCATGGTACACATACCATGTATGCATAACATCATTTAAAACCAAAATCCAGGGGCTTAAGTTCGCAAACCCCGTCTTCATACTGCTCCAGGATATGAAAATTCGTGTGCAAACCCATAAGTTCTCGGAATTGCCTATAGATGTCGATATTCGGTCGACTTGTTTTGGCGGTAACTTCTTCGTTCGAACTCGGAATGAACTCATTCTATTTGCATTCTCCCCCTCTTTGAATTATGTTCAAAATGGAGATGAGAAACCTTGAATTTGGATGAGTTAAGATTAGTATTTTTTTCCTGTCTCTTATTTTTGAGTATCTTGCTCCGTTTCAGTGCACTTGTTCCACTTCTCTTGAACTTGGGCACTTGGATTCTTGGAGTACTACTCTTATAAGCTAATTTGTAGCTTTTACAAGAATTTTGTTGGAAAATATTTTTATACGCCTTTGGTAGCTATTATTGGTATAAATTTGGGCGAAAAAGATCGATTCTACCCTCTAAGTACAAATCATCTTATATGTGCATTACGAGTTTGTCTTGATGCCGAGGAAACTTATTATAAGAATTTATTCTTGTTATTGAGAAGGATAACTAGAGTTTGGAATAACAATTATTTTGATTTCACATAGCTATATCCAAAGTTTTCATCTTCTTATTTTTAGATTTATTGGTTTTAAATTATAAACTTGTTTGGAAGATGATGGTTGCAGTATTAATCTTTATGGTTTTATATATTGAAATATTTTGATGGGATATGTGTGTTTACGTCCGTGAACTTGATTGTCCCATATTTTGTCAAAAGTAAAGTCGTTCACATGTTGGCAAGCAAATATTGATAGAGGGATGAATGGATTTTTGGCAAAACACAAAAGTTAAGCCTATATTGTCAATCTTTGATGTAAGATAGGTTAAAATATTTTGTGATTCAAGGATAAAGTCTATTATGTCACTTTGTGATGGAAAAAATAGAATAGGTCCTTGTTTTGTAATCCATGGTTTAAAGCTTAATTGTTCCATATTATTATGTATTACCGTGAAGGTTCCATCTTGTTTCTTGTGTTGAGCACTATATGACTAAGTCGATTTCTTATTAGCATGGTTGGTTGTTCCATAAAGATGCAATATGTTGAGCATTAAGAAATAAATTAATCAACTTGTGTGGTTATTTAGTTTGTATTCCGTGAGTTCTCTCATGTCGAGCACATGGACGGTTAAGGTTGTCATTTTCTATGATAATCTTAGTCGGGGTTTCAAAATCTATTATGTTGAGCCCAAATGAACTAAATCAATCATCTAGTGTGATTATTTAGTTAGCAGTCCATAGATTTTTCTCATGTCGAGTGTGGACAATTGAATTGATTACTTTGTGATTAGATTAATTGTGCAATCCGGTTAGAGTATTTATGCATTCTCTTGTGAATAATCTAATCGATGTATTAAGTCAACATAAGTTTACTTGTGTTGAGCATATTTAGTCAAATTAATCTTGGTTCGCTTTGGTTAATATGATTGAATATTTTGGATTCCAAATTCATACTTGTATGTAATTTGTTGAGTCTAAAGAAATCCTTCTTTTCTCTTGAAATTAAGGTCGCTCTTATTGTTCCCTTGGGAATGACATCTTATGGGGGAGAGTTCTTTTGAATTTGCGCTTAATTTCCAAATCTTTGTGGGGAGTGCGGCTGTGGAATTTTTAGGGGTTATCTTGTATCTTTATAAACTCCTTGATGAATGCATTTAGCCTCGGCTTTATGATTGCATCTAAACAAGATGATAGAACATTTACCTTTGGTCATGAAATGTCTCTTACGAAAATTTCATTAGGATCCCATTCTTGTACCTTTGCCAATTTTATTGACAAAATGGGGGAGAATTAATTGTAGTGCATACTACAAATACATATGGTTTTCGGATCATTATGTAAGGGGGAGTGGTTTCCATGTGAGATGGAGTATTGACTAAGGGGGAGTGAAGTATCAACGTAGTATTGTTATTGAAGTTGTGATGCAATTGGACTTTGACGCTGTGTAATAATACTATGACACTGTATAAATATGATTAAGAACCGATGCTTTTCTTATTGTTATAGCTACGGATTTTCAACAACGATGATGCTAAACTTACAACCTTTGGGATCATTGGACTACTTGGAAGTGACGAAGATTTCGAGTATTGTTGAAGATTATACATGTGGAATAAGAGCTACAAAGTTTATTTATATATTTTTTGTATTCCATATGTATTAATAGTTTTTCCACTAAAATTGACAAAGGGGGAGATTGTTAGAGCACTACTCGGTCAAACTCGCATGCATTGCTATCTCAAGCAAGTTTGTCAATCTTAGTGATCAAAACTATAAAGTCTTGATTTCTAGTCTACTATAGCTAAGGTTTCAGACTAGGATAGAAAGTGTAGTTGATCTCAAGAACTCCATGGTGATCATCATACAATACGAAGGAATACTCAAGGAACCATTGGATCTTCATCGACTAAAAGGTATGTGGAGACTTGAACTTATCTGTAGTTGCAGGAATTCCCACACTACACCCTTGTTAAGATTCTTTAGAAATCTATTGGAAATCAATTAAACTTCAAAGATTTAAATGACACTTTACTATTCAAATCTCAGAAATGTTACAGAATTGGAAGAAATCAAGATTACAAATATTCTCTTGAAGTTTCTCTCTCCTCAAGACTCTTTCAACTCTCAAAAATACATCATTCTTTTCTGGATCTATCGAGACCTTTATATAGGGATTTACATAACCGATGTCAGCTAAGTTTTCCTCCTATTTCGGATCTATTCTGCGATCCCATCGCGATCGCTACAATATTCTCTATCGCAAGAATGATGACCATCGCAGGATCAACATATTCTTCTTTTATCTCTTCCATCGTCAGTTTCTTTTGGATATTCTGTGACGCTCGTGAAATGTTGTTAAAGAATTGGTAGTAACGCTCGCAGAAACGTTGTGAATATCGCAGGAATAGCGTTGTGGCGATATTCTGGTCCTACATATTGCCTTTTCTCATGTATTTTCTGCGAATAAGAGAAGATCATGAGAACTTAAAATGCCATAACTGCTTATCTTTTTAGACTTCCCCGTTATGACACGTTTCTATGTACTTCGCCAGATGTTTTCACGAATTCTTTCTTCTAATAAATTTTTGACACGTCTCCTCTAACCGCTGCGATCCACCCACGTATTTTCTTTGCATTAATTACTTTCATCTTCTTCGAGAAATTTCTTCTTCTATAAATACTCTTCTCATTCCCTTCCTTTTTCTCTTTTACTTTCTTATTCTTTCTCTCCGTTCCCTCTCTGCAAATTTTACTGTTCTTCCGTGAATTGCGCTTCTATTACTGCTGTAATTTCTTTCTTCTTTTCAACCTTTTCTTTCATTCCCATACTTAAAAATGGTTGATGCTGGTACTAAAAACTTGAAGGCCTTTAATGAAATGCGCGAGAAACTCAAAATCGAAGGTTTTAACTTGTCTTTAATTCCAGATCAGGATTCTAGATCTTAACTTTCTCTTAAATTATTTACTAATGATCAATGTTCTCGCGAAAAAATCATATTATCGCTAGGACAACTTGAAGCTGGTCTTCCCATTCCTCTCTATGACCCAGAACTTCCATTATTTTATCAAATAATTTCTGACGAAAGGTTCTCGCGAGCGATATATCAACTAGGTGGAGATTGTATCAGATTGTTGCTTGAATATGCTTCTCGCGGTGCTAATAAAGGAACTCGCTATCCTGAAGCTCCAAAGAATCCTTTATTTAAAGATGTCCCCATTGTTTCTGCGGTTTATACTGTGGACAATTTCTTTGTAAATTATAGTATAGTCCCTATGAAGAGGGATAGCACCTGTTGGGGTGTTCGTTTGAAAAAAGATAAGGTCGCTGGTGAAAAAGCTCTTATGCTGGATATTGATTTTCATAAACCTACCAACCAAGGTCCTCGCCATTCTAGCGATGACAAGTGGTTCATCTTTCCATTATGTCTTGAAGGTCCTTATATATCTGGCTCTCTCCCATTACCTGCGAATCTCTCGAAGTATGAGCCATGGGTCTTCAATTGGCCTGAAAGATCTAAAGAACTATATTCTCTCAATTTTTTACATTATTATCATTTACTGTCTTCTTTATATTCTCGCTAACTATTTTGATCTTTTCTCAGATTGATAGAATGAAACTCAGCTATTAAGCTCTTAGGAAACCTAGTACTTTCTTGGCTCTGAAATCCTTCACATATGAAGTAAGAAATATTTCTTCATAAATTTTAACAATATATTGTTGCCCCTATTTCTTATCTTCATCTGTGCTTACAGGAAATTGAAGAGTTAGAACCATTAATACCCGCAAAAACCAAGGAGAAATCTTCAAAAGAGAAATCTTGGAAGTCTTCAAAGGAGAAATCTACTGCTCCTTCCAGGGGGAAATCCTTCTGCCCCTCGCAATGAAGAATCTAGCGATCCTCCACCAAAGAGAAGGAAAATTCAACCTTATTCTTCTTCAATTCCTCAACTAATTCCAGAAAATCCAAGTGTTGATCTTGATAAAGATAATAAAGATGAGGATTTTAATGTTAGTGGCTTTCCTTCAATAAAAAATTCTTCTTCTTCTGATTCTTCAATGACTCATCTATCCAGAATTTTTAGCGATCTTTCCCATAGCATAACTTGTAATGATGAGGATGAAGTTATTAACAAGACATCCCAAGCTCTTGCTAGTATCTGTGATGCTCCCATACTGGTGGACAATGATTCTATACAAGGAGTCTCACGATCGCTGACTCCTAGTATTTTAAATTCTCTTGGTGCCTTGGTATGTTTTCATTTCTTCAATTTGTTTATATATTTTCTCTATTGCTAGATCTTAATTTATATTTGTTTTTCGCTGGTTGGAAGAGCTTCTTTTGCTGCTGCTTCTGATTTAGATAAAAGACGTGCCAACTCTGAAGAGAAGGCTGCTAAACTTCGCCAGGATAAATAAAAATAGAATCTGAAGTTATTGAGCTTCGCAAGAAGAATAAACATCTAGATAATGAAGCTTCAGTTGATAAGCAAAAGATTTCTGATCTTGACAGAGCTAACCAACAACTCTATGGTATGACTGATTTCCCTTCTCTATTAATTCTTTTTACTCTATCGCGGCTTATTCAAGCAACCATTTTTAACTTGCATATATTTATGGTCTCACTGACGAGGCTATACTCTTTCAATCTTTCCCTGAACCTATAGATGATAGTACTCTTCTTGCTTGTCTTAATAATTCCTTAAGTAATTTCTCAGATGATAAGATTAAATCCCTCTCCATAGGTTAACTTAGATCCAAGCTTAATCTCTTAAAAATTGAACACATATTCAATTTAGGTTTGACTGACAAATATAAGTTCTTTTATCTCGATTCAAAGAAAGAAATAGATAGATTAAGACAGAATAATAGCGATCTTATTGACGAGAAAGATCTTGCCATAAAAAAGGGATCCAAGACCCTAGCAGACTTTCATAAGACTCTCCTTGATGTTCAAATGGACAGAGATAAACTTATCTGCGAGAATGAAGATCTTCTTGCGAGGGAGACTCAAGTTCGATCTCGTCTCCTTATTAATAGCGATGATGAGTTTGCTTGGGCTGCGAAGGTTCTTGATAATGCCAGGAATGACTTAGGTGTAAATGTTAGCCTTCAAGTTGAACAAGCGGCTTTAATTAGGGATATGATTTCTGAAAGAGAAGGTTGTTTGATGTTCTTCTTCTCTCTAGTTCCCCGTTTTTATTATTATTCTTTACAAAATTTCTAACTTGTTGTTATATATTTTCGCAGGAGCTGAAAAACGATATCTTGAAAGAATTGGGGAACTTGAAAATGAAAAGAATCAGCTCGCGAATACTCTTGCTACTCGCAATAATAAATATTCACAATTGAAAGAGCAGTTTGACATTACCATCGTGAATTTAAATAGATCTCTCATTGTTGTTCGTAATGACTCCTTTAAGTTGGTTTGCAATGATCATGGAATTTCTCCTTCTATACATCCTGATCTTGCAAAGGAAGTCCTCTCAATAATCTCAAATCTTAACATCTCTGATAGCTAAGATGAGGATTCTGACGAGGATGAAAATGATAATGATAATGACGAAGTAGAGAAATCTGGTGGAGGAGAAGAATCCGATAAGAATGAAGATAGTGATGACAATGATGAAAGGGAGAAATCTGGTGATGAAGAGAAGTCTGATAAAGAGGATGGCGATGGATCCATCTAGTTCCTCTTTTTCCTTCTATCTTCTTTGTATATTTATTTTCTTCTTTCTGTAATATTGCTGTGAATTTCCCCAATTTTGTGAATTTCTTTTTCTTCTACCTGTATGAATTAGAAAATAGTTCTTTTTCTGCAAGTCAATCAATCAATATAATTATTATCCTTTAATTATCTGTGTGCACTTATCTATGCAATTTTTTATATGATAGATGAATAATAATTTCATCATTCTCATGCATTCCCATACTTGCCTCTATTATTCATATGCAATATGAAAAATTGATTAAAGATTAAACATTAATAGTAAATAAAATTTTCCTTAATATTGGAGATATTATCGCCAAAAATAACTGCGTGAAATCGCAATTCTCATAACATCTGCGAGTATTATCGCAATAATCTTGTGGTCTTATTATGCCTCCCTAATTAAAGGTCTTATTCTGCCACGCCCTTTCTTTCTGCGGCAAAATCGCAGGACGTCTTTACATTTGCATGTATTGACCCATTGATCTTTCCTTATCTGTATTCTTTTGATTGTATTGCGACAATATGACAAGCCTAAGCTCCCTCGCGGGATCAAAGCCTCATGACATTGCCGTCTTGCGATGAAATCGCAGGACGTCTTTACACTTTCATGTAAAAACCCATTGATCCCATCTTAACTTTTATCTTTAGGCTTGTTTCCTCTGTATAATTTACGTCATGCGACAATATGACATGCCTAAATGTTCTTGCGATCATAAAGCCCCATGACATTGCCGTCTTAAGACACTTATCAGATCCCTAATGGAGGGTGCCGCCCTTATCTTCCCCCTGGTTGCCCCTTCAAGGAGGGCACATCATCCATACAAGACTAGCTCCTCCCATCCAGATTTACCAACAACCAGCTGTTTTCGCAGCCTCTTGTCCTTTATGCCTATATGGATTATAGTTACAAGACTGCACCCTAAGTGGGGTTTTCTTCAGGCCAAGTGCATCGTAGCCTAGACTTACCAAGAATGGAAAGGAAGTTTCGTACACCCTTGGCTCAACCGTGTACCTCGGCACCTTGGTCATACTTTGCACTTCTTGGAAGAGATTCTTGGTCGTCCAACCAGGGTATAACCATATATAGTTGGAAATCCAAGATCTCTCTCCCGGATAGGTTTTCTTTAACTCCAATATCTGCATGACTCAGGATCCATCAGCGGTATAACCTTACCCCTGAATCATGTCAAGAGATACCCCTCCTATGACGCGCTATTAGGTCTTACATTTGCCTCTTGCAAAATTTTATTCGCGAACTAGGGTGCACGCCATAAAGGTTCGTCCCATTCCTTAATCTCTGCGAAATTTTATTCGCGCTTCTCGCGAGTATTGTAACTCAGATAGAATTTCATAACTTTGAAAATCTTGCGATTCTTTCAAGCAAAATATTCTGTTTAATTACATATTCTTCAAACAAATCATTCATAGAGTTCTCTAAAGTTCATCATTTTACCTCTCTACTTACTATTTTCTGATTCTGTTTTTCTTCTACGTTTTGTTGTTGTTCTTTTTTCTGCGAGATGCTCGCCATCAGCTTTCACATCCTCTTTCCGCTCTATTGTATCAATCATTAACCTTTCATATTTCTGTTGTTGTTTGAATTTGTACCTCCAATTGCTATTCTTTTCAGCTCTTTCATCGCAAGACTTTATATCGATTTCGTAACATTTCTTGCTTTCTCCCCAATCTCCTTTAATTACTCCAACACCATTAGGATGAGAAAATTTAACACATTGGTGGAAAGTAGATGCTACACCTAATATTCCGTGTAGCCAAGGTCGACCAATCAGAGCATTGTAAGGAGATTCAATATCAACAACACATAACATTATTTTGGAAGTTATCCCTTTCAAGGGAATCCACATATCAATTTCCCCTTTTGTTTTATTGGAAGTACCATTAAAACCATAGATTTTATATGTTGAGGGAATTAGATCTTCGTCTCTTCCACCCATTGTTTTATAGGTATGATAAAATAGTATGTCAACAGAGCTGCCTGTGTCTATTAGAACTCTATTGATAGCCCAAGAATCTTCATTTTCACCACCATTTTCTTCATCCTCTTCCTCCATTTGCTTTGGGTTTATCTCTAGTATTACTACCAATGGGTTATCATGCTGCTCGCTTGGTTCTGGTACCTCTTGTGTACTGAAAGATATAGTTTGTTTCTGCCATTCTTCTAATGGCGAGACTCTCGTGATATTCATTATCTCTCTTCCATCTGTGTCTCTCGCGAAGACTCTGCTTAGAACATTGTCGTGGAAATCTTCTATGGTTCTGTATGAATGTACAATGGAATTACTAAACAAATTCTTTGCTTTAGCCCCAACTTCTATTACGAATGATTCGGCTCCCTTTACAGTATTTACTCTGCGAATTTCTGGTGTTGGAGGCAATCGTTGAGATTGTGGATGTCCTACTAAAAAGTGATTTATCTTTCCTTGTTCAATCATCCTTAAAATTATTCTCTTTACATTCCTACAGTCATTTACTGTGTGGCCATGAAAGTGATGGTAAGGACAAAATTCTTGACTGCGATTGTTAGGATGTGGTTCTTTACCCATATTCCATGGAGATGGTATATTTTCCATTAAAATGATAGCTTCCCAAATTTTTTCTATACTAGCATTGAGAGGAGGCATCTTAATTTCTTCCCATATGATCTTCTGATTCCCTTGACTTCTGAAATTGTTTTGCTTCTGTCCACCATAAGTTTCTTGCGGCTGATCAAGCCTTTGAAGCTTATTATTTCCACCGTGATTGTAGTAATTCTTCTCCCTTTTATACTCTTCTTGATCTCTACTACCCATAGCTATCAATTTTTCCTGGTTGTCAGTTTCTACTTTTTCTTGCTGCACTTGCGAGCTGCTCGCTACATTGTTTATCATTTTAGGAAGTAAACTCCCATTTGTTGCTCCGGAATTGGTGTTTGCGATGGGATATGATTCCATCTCATTTTGTTTCTCCTCCAAAGCAATGTATTCTTCCTATAATTCTCGCAGTTCAGTCATAGTGATTGTATTCTTGACTCTGAAAATTTGTATGTACAGTAGATTGGTCGCGAACATTGCATTGATGAAAGACAAGATAAGATATCTCTCGTCAACTCTTCCTGCCATCTCACTGCACATTGTCTTCCATCTTATGGTTAAATGTTTCAGACTCTCGCCAACTCTCTGTTTTAACCCAAACACATCTTCAATAACCGGCCGCGATGAATTGTTGCTAATGTACGCTCCTAAAAATGTAGCTTGTAAATGATCAAAAGAAGTTATGGTATTTTTTGGTAATCCTTCGAACCATTTAAACGCCTCGCCAGTTAAGATGGATGCAAAATATTTGCATAGCACAACATCATGATTCTCCCATTGTAGCATACATCTAACATAATCTTTGACGTGTTGAACATCACAAGTAGTTCCATCAAAAATGCTGGTAAATTGCATTTTGGAGGTATCCCTCTTAACTGTACTTCTTGAGTAAATGGAGTTCTCGCAGCTTCTTCAATAGCTTCATCAAGTTGCCTTCTACCTCCTTCTCTTCTATTGTTTATCAGTCCTCGCATTTCTGCTAATTCTCTCAGTATTTGCTCATTTTCAGCTGAATTTTGTTCCATTGGCCTCTTTAATGTTGTTTCCCTTCTTCTGCGTTCTTTCCTTTCTTGTCTTGCGAGATTTTGTGTATCTTCTTCTTCATCATCATTTCGTCTTTCTCTGTAATTTTATCTTTCATCTTCCTCTTGATATCGTAACTGCCTATCTTCTTCTCTGCGAATTTCTTCATTTCTCTTCGTTGTCTCTCTATTATCCTCTGTATCCTATCATACTCCTCCTAAATATTACCATTGTAGCGATTTTGTGTACGTCTCCTTTCTCGATTTTCATGATTATTTTTTCACACTGCCTCTCGAAATTCATGTTCTTCTACTTTTGCCCTTAATCTTTCCCTCTCGTGAGCTAGATGTGCTTGTTCAGTGTAATGATTCTCAATTTCTTCTTCAATCATTCTTTTATTTTCTCGCCCATGTAATATCCTCCTACCTTCTTCTGAATTTTCTTCTTCAATTTGGTTGTTTCTTCCCTCTTGATTTCTATTGTCACGCGGATTATAGCGATCACCAATTATCTCTTCTTCCCTATTTTGCACTTCTCCTCGAATATTTTCTCTAACATTTCTTATAGGGGAATTTTACCTTGGTTCTTCTCTGAATGATATTGAATTTGATCTAACAGTACTTCTTGATTTCCTTCTTTGTAACCTCAAATTCTCCATTCTTAGATCATGATTTTGTCTTGTTAAATTCGCACGCTCTTCAGCCTCTAATCTCCTTTCTTCCTGTATTCTTTGTCTCAAATCATCTACTATTTCACGTCCTTCATGAATTAATCCTCCAACCATTTCTTGATTTCTTTCTCCTTCTTCTTCATTTCTTAATTTTCGATTTTCTGCTTCTTCTATGAAATCTGACCTCCAAGTATGCACACTCACTCTATCATAATCCACATTCCTATCTTGTGTTTGTGTTTGTTGATTCGGTTGTTGAATTGAACTTTATGCTTTATTTCTTATTCTATTTCTTCCTGATCTTATCCTTAAAGATTCTTCTAATTCACTTGTTCCCTCACCTGCAAGTCTTTTACTTCTCCTCACAGTTGTCGGTGGTTTTGATGTATTTCTTCTTCTTCTAGCATTTCTTGAACCCTAAAAATTTCTTCAACTTTTCAAGTTGTAATTAGAGATTTCTTAGCTTGATTCTCCCTGTTTCTAGGCGCCAAAATGTAGTTGCAGGAATTCCCACACTACACCCTTTTTAAGATTCTATAGAAATCTATTGGAAATCAATTAAACTTCAAAGATTTAAAAGACACTTTACTATTAAAATCTCAGAAATGTTTACAGAATTGGAAGAAATCAAGATTACAAATATTATCTTAAAGTTTCTCCCTCCTCAAGACTCTTTCAACTCTCAAAAATACATCATCCTTTTCTGGATCTATCGAGCCCTTTATATAGGTATTTACATAACGGATGACATCTAAGTTTTCCTCATATTTCGGATCTATTCTGTGATCTCATGCGATCGCTACAATATTCTCTATCGCAAGAATTATGACCATCGCAGGATCAACATATTCTTCTTTTATCTCTTCCATCGTCAGTTTCTTTTGGATATTCTGTGACGCTCGTGAAATGTTGTTAAAGAATTGGTAGTAACGCTCGCAGAAACGTTGTGAATATCGCAGGAATAGCGTTGTAGCGATATTCTGTTCATACATATCTATCACTCAAAAGTCTATCTACTCTATCTCCTATCTTGAGACAAAAGTCGTTTTACTATATATACTAAAGATATGCACATGTGACATATCGAGCTGAGTATATCTTGCTTATCTATTTCTCGAAATGGGTATTGGTAAAGCTTTCGCTTTAGCAAAGTTCATCTTTGCCTAGTGACGAAAGTCATGTTATGTTTCAATCACTTTGGAAATCGCTCTGACGAAAAATATTTTGTGAATAACAACTATATAACTCCCTCTGAGAATGTTTCAATGATTGAAATGATAGTTTAGACTATATAACCATTGTGGGATATAAACATTATTGTGGCAACACATATACGTATAAGTCCTTAGCACTTGAACCGAAGTTTGCGAACTTTGTTGATCAAGTGGAACCGAAACATGAGAAGTCAACTCAGTCCGCGAACTCAGTCCACGAACCCAGTCCGCGAACTGACGTAAGTTCTCGAACCCAAAAATATCTGCTAAAGTTGAATTTCAGGTGCAGTCCGCGAACTGACGGAAGTTCTCGACCCGAGAAATTCTGCTGGAGTTTATTAACTTCAACCGGTTATGTCTGAAAATTTTGTTCGTGGATTTATAGTTCATGAAATAATTCGAGTGAATCACATTGTTTTTTATTCAATTGTGTCTTATGTAGTACATGAGATCTCATAGCAATTGAACAACTCTATAACTAGTTCATTTGAGTCATTTGGACTAGTTATGGTGAAGAAGAATATGGTTGATATGAAATTTATCATTTGGATAACCATTTGGTTGACTAATATTGAACCAACCATTTTACACGTTTGGGTACGGTTACACAAACCCAAAATGTCAAGTACATGTGTGTATGGCAAGATAAGTTTTTGATCTAACGGTTGAGAGATATTAGCTTGTATCTAATCAGGTTTTTATCTAATTGTAGTTGCAGGATTTCCCACACTACACCCTTGTCAAGAATCTATGAAAACTAAGTCATAATTGTGGATGAATCAACAACACTTTTATTAATTCACTTTCAGGAAGATTTACAAGAAATATCAAAACTCAGAAGTACAACTTTCTTTATGGAGTTTCTCTCTCCTCAAAATTCTCTCAGCTCTCAAATGTACATCATCCTTTTCTGGATTTAGTCAAACCCTTTATATAGGAAAATACATAGTGGAAGACAGCTAAGACTTCCCCTTAATTTGGATCTACTCTGCGATTTCATCGCCATAACTTTAGTCTTCACCATCGCCAACTTTATAACCATCGTGAAGCAGACTTATTCTTCATATATATTTAATCGTTAACCGTTATATCACTCTTTTGTGACACTCGCCAAATGTTGTTGAAGAATCTTGCGACGTTCTCGTCAAAGTGTTGTTAATACTTGTAAAAATGTTTGGGTTTCTCGCAGAAGTTTCATTTCCATCGCGATTGTCTTATTAGTTGCCTCAGCCTGACCATTTGCTTGCGGGTATAAAGGAGTAGATTTTACACATTTTATCTTAAATGCATTGAGTAACAATTCTATATTCTGTCCCTCAAATTGCTTTCCATTATCAGACTGCAGATTATATTTTCAAAGATGAATGTAAAAATATCTTTATCGCGAATATGTTGTACTGCCTTTACTTCTCCCCATTTTGTGAAATAATCTGTTGCAACAATCAGATATCTTCTCTGTCCAGACCCAGGTACAAATGGTCCCATAATATCCAATCCCCATTTTCCAAATGTCCATACACTTGATGAAGATGATAATGGTGCTCCTGGTACATGTATCTTTTTCCCAAATCGCTGATAATCTTCACAACGCCTTGAGAGTTGCTTTGCATCCTCATGCATATATGTCCAATAATAACCCTGCATCTTTGTTTTATATGCTAAAGATCTTCCCCCGCTGTGATTACCAGCATCACCACTATGCAACATTTTTAGCACCTTTTGCCCTTCTTATCTCGTCAAACATCTTAGCGATGGTCCACTAAAAGATCTGCGATATAATATCCCATCTCTTAATTCATAATTGGTTTCTCTACTTTTTAATTTATGTGCTTCTAATCGATTTCTGGGGATTTATCCTCTTGCCAAATAAGCATGAAGATCTACTCGCCAATTTGTAGCATTATTCCCTATTTCTTCCTCGCCGGGTTCTACCATCATTACATCTACCTCTTCTTCCTCTTTGTTTATTGCCGGTTGTAAAAGTGTTTGAATTTTTATGTATCTCGCAAGTGGGTTTGTCATCATACTTGATATGAAAGAAAAAGCATCTGCAAGCCTATTATCTTTCCTTGATATATGTCTCCATTTTATTTTTGGAATCCTCGCAGACAATTCTTCAACAAGTTTTTTGTACTTCTTCAAAGATGGTTCATTTGTAGTATACTCTCCCTTTATCTGGTGAATAACCAATTGTGAATCGCTGGTGATTCTAGCATTTTCCAACTTCATTTCTATCGCAAACTTTAATGCATGGATTACAGCTTCATATTCTGTCTCATTATTAGTGGATGCAAATTCTAATCGAAACGAAAAAGATATTTTTTCTCCTTCTGGTGAAATGAAAACAACTCCAATCCCATTTCCTTCTTCATTTGACGATCCATCCACTAATATTTCCCATCTGTCAGGTTTTGTTAATAGCTCTTTTGGGTCCCCGTGTTCTTTGTCTATATCCATCATTTCTTCTACAGCTTCGTCATCTTCTAAAGGAAATTCAGCTAAGAAATCTGCGATAACTTGTGATTTTGGTGAGGATAGAATTTCATATTGAATATCAAAGTGCCCTACTTGCACATTCCATCTCTCAACTCTGCCTGATCTTTTTGAATTTTTCATCACCGATTCAATTGGCACTCTCGTTAACACTTTGACCTTATGCGCTTGAAAGTAAATTCGAAGCTTAAAAGTTGCGTGTACCAATGCTAGAATTAGTTTCTCAATCTTCAAATAATTTCTCTCTGCTGAATTAAATGTTTTGCTGATATAATAAATTGGCTTTTCCACCCCCGCATCTACTCGCAGTAACACGGCACTTAGCGCGTATGTTGTTGTCGCAAGATAGATCAATAGCTCTTCTCCTGGTTCAGCCTTTTGTAAAATAGATATGTTCATCAGTTGTTCTTTAATTCCTTGAAAATCCTTTTCACACTCATCTGTCCATTTAAAATTTTTTCCCTTCTTGAGTATATCGAAAAAATGTTTGCACTTGTCTGATGATCGCGAAATAAACCTTCCCAGCGAGGCTAAGAGTCCATTCAGTTTTTGCACATCTTTAAGTGTCGTTGGTGTTGGCATATCGCGAACTGCTTGTACCTTTTCTGGATCAACTTGTATTCCTTCTTTTGATACAATATAACCCAAAAATTTCCCTGAAGCTACTCCAAAAGTACATTTTTTTGGGTTCACTTTGATGTTGAATTGTCGCATTTGATCGAAAATCTCTTTCAAATCTTGTACATGATTTTTAGCTTCTTTGCTTTTAATCAACATTTCATCCAAGTACACTTCTAATGTTTTATGTATCCATTTTGCGAACACTTTCTCCACCATTCTTTGGTATGTTGCACCAGCATTTCGTAAGCCAAAAGGCATCTTTGTATAGCAATATAACCCTCTTGGAGCAAAAAATGTTGTATGCTCTTGATCTTCTTTTGCGAGGGGAATTTGATTATATCCTTTATATCCGTCTAATGAAGATATTCTATCATTTCCCGATGCTGATTCAACCATTTGTGGAATATATGGTAATGGAAAACTATCTTTAGGACAAGCTTTGTTTTAATCAGTAAATTCTATGCAAATTCTTATCCCTTTATTTTTCTTTGGGACCACCACCATATTTGCAATCCAATCTGGATATTTTACTTTCCTTATAATTCCTGCATCAAGCATTTTCTGTAGTTCTTCTTCTATTTGAGAATGGTATGTTGTTGCAATTTTTCTGATTCTTTGTTTAAATGGTCTCACATCTTTGTTGATCGCTAATTTATGACATGCTACTGAAGGGTCTATCCCTGGCATCTCATCCATACTCCATGAAAAGATGTCTTTGTATTCTCGCAAGAGATTTATTGTTCTTTCTTCTTCGTCTTCCTCCATTTTAGTCCCAATTTTCAGTATTTTAGGCTCTTCCTCGCTCCCGATATTTATTTTCTTTGTTGGATCTGCTGCGGCGTAACTAGCTTCAGGTTCTCCCATTGGTGTTGGAGTTTTCATTTCTCTCGCGAATTCATCTTCTTCTCGCGAAACTTCACTTGGTATCCCTTTTCCTTCTTTTGCCCTTATCATGTAAATTTTATATTCCTCTTATTTCTTTGCTTCTCTGTTCAATTTTCTGCGAGCTTTTCGCAGATTTGGACATTCTTCACAATTTCTTACTTCAATTTGGTAACAAAATCTCGCGAAATTCACATCTCCTCTAATTTCTCCAATTCCACTAGGCATAGGAAATTTAATACATTGATGTAATGTTGACGCCACAACCTTGATTTCATGTATCCACGGTCTTCCCAGTATCATATTGTACGGCGATTCCACATCTACCACACATAATGATATTTGTGTTTCAATTTCTCCTAATGGAATTCGTTCCATTATCTCGCCTTTAGGTTTTGTTATAGACTTTCCAAAGCCACGAACATAATATATTGAATGAGACATTTCTTCATCCTTATATTCGTAGGTACCGAATATCACAAGGCATTAACTTACGAACATCGTGACAAATATAAGAGGAAAGAGTTACAAAACAATATGAAGATAGAGGAAGCACAGGGAAGTATGAAGATTTGCGAAGATAGAATAATCGTACGAAGATGTGTTGCGATACTTCTCAACACATATACAGCTGTACAAAGTTCATTATAAATAGGAGTTCAAATGTAAAATTCGAGAGTTTCTTTTAGTGAGTATTAGAAATTATCTTAGGAAAGAGAATAGAGAAAATTGTAACTATTCTAGTTCCATTTAGATACTTCTTTGTAATCAATTGAGAGAATTAATAAGAAAGTTGTCATTCAACATCAAGAACTTCTCAAGTTTTACTAATTCTACTGAGGGTGTAGTTGTAGGTTATTCCGCAACTACATAATTGGCGCTAGAAACAGGGAACTTGAGGATTGTGATAGCCAAAATTTGAAGGAATTGTGGAAAATTTGAAGATCAAATGGAGTCAGTGGATGGAGATTGCAAAAAAGAAAAATGTAATATGATCACAAAGACAATGATTGATGAATTTCATAATAACATGAAGGGAAAGATATACAAGCGAGATTGTAGAGGAAGAAAGATCATGGAGGAGGAGAAAATAAAAACTTTAGAAGAATGGGAAAAACAGAAAATCACATTTTCAGTAACAAAAATTCCAAATGAAGACTTGAACCACACTTCACCATTGGTGATCACAGTTCCAGTCATGCGAGAAGAGAAGAAATCTATAGAAAAATGGAAATTAAACCGAATCTTGGTTGATACAAGGAGTTCTGTTAATATCATATTCTATCATGCACTTAAAGGGATGGGAATTAAAGATTAAGAAATCACAAATTCAAAATGTCTCATTCATGGATTAGGAAAATCTACAACAAAATATAAGGGGGAAATAGCACTGCGAATATTGCTAGGATAAATCGAAACACATATAGTCTTATGTGTGATAGATATGGAATCTCCATATAATATGTTGATAGGAAGGTCGTGGATTCATGCGATCAAAGATGTTGCTTCAACATTACATCAGAAAATCAAATTTCCTACACCAAATGGAATACAGGAAATAAAAGGAGATCTTGATAGTGAAAAATTTTGTTATCAGATTGAAGTAAAACAGTGCGGGGGGAGAGCAAGAAAGAAACAGTTTCGTAGAAAACTTGCGAAGGAGGCAAAAAAGGAAGAAGAATTCAGAGTGTATACAATAAGATCAAAGGAAGGGAGAGGAATACCAAGTGAGATTCCAGAAAAAGAAGGGGAACCAGCAAAAATAATCAAAGAACCAACACCTATGGGGGAGCAAATTCCAAGCTATGTTGCAGCTGAACCAACTAAAGAAATAAATATTTGAAGTAAAGAGGAGCCTTTATTCTTGAGAATTGGAACTAAGATGGATGAAGAAGAAGAAAAGAGAACTATTGATCTCTTACGAGAATATAAAGATATATTCGCAGGAAGTGTAGATGAGATACCAGGAATTGATCCATCAGTGGCGTGTCATAGATTGAACATCGATAAAAACGTAAGACCATTCAAACAAAGAATAAGGAAGATATCACAAAGTTATCATGCACAGATAGAAGAAGAATTACAAAAGATGCTGGATGTAGGAATCATAAGGGAAGAAAAATACCCAGAATGGATTGCGAATATGGTCATTGTTCCAAAAAAGAATAAAGGGATAAGAATTTGTATAGATTTCACTGATCTAAACAAAGCCTTCCCCAAAGATAGATTTCCATTACTAGACATACCACAAATGGTGGAATCAGCTGCATGACATGATAGAGTCATTTCACTTGATGGATATAATGGGTATAATCAAATATCACTCGTAGAAGAAGATCAAGAACATACTGCCTTTTTTTCTCCAAGAGGTTTGTATTGTTATGTGAAGATGCCATTTGGTTTGCGAAATGCGGGTGCTACATATCAACGAATGGTTGAAAAAGTGTTTGAAAAGTGGATACATAAAACTTTGGAATTATATGTAGATGATATGTTGATAAAAAGCAAAGAAGCCAAAGATCATGTGCAAGATTTGAAGGAAATATTTGAACAAATGAGAAAGTTCAACATCAAATTAAATCCTGAGAAATGTATAATTGGAGTTGCGTCTGGAAAATTCTTGGGATATATAGTATCAAAGGAGGGAATACAAGTTGATCCAGAAAAAGTACAAGCAGTTCGTGACATGCCAACACTGCAATGTGGTAAAGGAAGTACAAAAGCTAAATGGACTCTAGGCTTCACTTGGAAGATTTATTTCGCGAATGTCAGATAAGTGCAAACATTTTTTCAACATACTTAAGAAGGGAGCAAAATTCAAGTGGACTGATGAATGTGAAAAAGCTTTTCAAGGAATCAAAGAATATCTCACAAATACATCCATATTATAGAAACCAGAGAAAAACGAAGAATTATTGGTATACCTCGCAACAACTCCATATGCTCTAAGTGTAGTTCTGTTGCGAACAGACGCAGGAATAGAAAGGCCCATTTACTACATCAGTAAAACTTTTAACGCAGCAGAGATAAATTATTCTAAAATGGAGAACTTAATCTTAGCCCTGGTTTATGCATCATTCAAGTTACGAATATACTTCCAAGCACATGTGATAAAAGTGGAAACCAAGGTGCCAATTGAATCAGTTATGAAGAACACCAAAAGGTCAGGGAGAATAGAAAGGTGGAATGCACAAGTAAACCATTACAAGATAAAATACGAAGTATTATCATCGCAAAAGTCACAAGTCATCGCAGATTTCTTGGAATAATTTCCTTTGGAAGAAGATGAAGCAGTGGAAGAAATGATGGATGTTGAAGAAGAGTTTGGGAATCCAAAAGACTTGTTAACAGAACCAAATAGATGGGAAATTTTAGTAGACGGATCATCCAACAGTGAGGGGAATGGAATTGGAGTTGTGTTGATCTAACCAGAAGGAGAAAGAACAGCATTCTCATTCATACTAGAATTTGCATCCACGAACAATGAAACAGAGTACGAAGCTGTAGTGCACGCATTGAAGATCGCAATAGAAAGGAAGCTTGAAAGTATAAGGATAACAAGTGATTCGCAGCTGGTAATTTGTCAAATTAAAGGGGAATATACCACAAATGAGTCTTCCTTGAAGAAATACAAGAAACTTATTTCTGAATTATCTGCGAAGATACCAAAATTAAAGTGGAGGCATATAACAAGGAAATACAATCGACTCGCAGATGCTTTTGCATTCATTCCAAGTATGATGACAAATAATAATACAAGAAATATCAAAATTCAGACGATTCAACACCCATCGGTGAACAAAGAAGAAGAAATTGAGGAGGCAGTTGCGATGGAAGTAGAAAGAGAATTACCAAATAACATCGCAGATTGGAGAAAAGAAATACATGCATATCTCGCAACAGGAGAAGTATCCAGGAACAGACTAGAAACACATAAATTAAAGAGTCGTGCAACAAACTATGAGCTACGAGAAGGAATTTTATACAGAAAATCTTTCAGTGGACCACCTCTCAGGTGCTTAACTCGTGAAGAAGGAGAAAAAATATTGAAGATGTTACATGGAGGAGAAGTTTGGAAATCATAGTGGGGGAAGATCTCTAGCGTACAGAGCAAAGATACAAGGATATTACTGGCCTTATATGCATACAGACGCAAAATTGTTCGTACGAAGATGCAAGGAATGTCAACGACATGGTAAAAGAATTCATGCACCAGGGGAAACATTAACTTCTTCAACAAGCTGCTGGCCTTTTGGGAAATGGGGGTTGGATATTGTTGGACCATTTTTGCCTGGATCCGGACAAAGGCGATATTTAATAGTCGCAATAGATTATTTCACGAAGCTCGCAGAAGTAAAAGCAGTACAACATATTCGTGATAAAGATGGTTTTACGTTCATATTTGAGAACATCATTTGCAGATACGGAGTTCCAGCACAGTTAGTATCTGATAACGGAAAACAATTTGAAGGGCAAAATATAGAGATGTTACTAAGTGCTTTTAGGATAAAATGTGGTAAATCAACTCTATTATATCCACAAGTTAATGGACAGGCAGAGGCAACAAATAAAACAATCGCAGATACAATCAAAAAGAAATTAGAAGGACATCTCAAAGGGTGGTGCGAGCAAGTACCTAGTGCAGTCTGGGCATACAATACAACTAGAAGAGAGGCAACTGGAATGTCTCCTTATTGCTTAACATATGGAGTAGAAGCAGTATTACCAACAGAGGTTGTAATTCCGACAACAAAGAAAGAATCTTGGGAAAGAAATTTAAGTGCAGGGGTAATATTAAGTGAACTGGATGATTTAGAAGAAAAAAGAGAAAAGGTGTTGCACCATATGAAGATTTATCAGGAACGATTAGCTCGAGAATACAACAAGAGAGTCATTGAACGTTAATATCAACCAGGTGATTTGGTCATGCGAGAAACACCTCCATATCAGAAAGAAAATGGAGGAAAATTAGCACCAAAATGGGATGGACCATATGTTATCAAAGAGGTTGTGGGAAGCGGAGCTTATCGACTGATGGATCCAGAAGGGAGATACATGGGTTTGAGACTTGGTAGACATTGGAATAGACTGTATTTGAAAAGGTATTATCCATAAAACTCATGATAAATTTTACGAATATTGTTTTCTCGCAGGAAATATGCAAAAATTACGAATTTCAAATTTTTTATTGCGATTAACTTTCATTAAAGAAAGACGCACACATTAACTTGCGAAGAAAAGACCGCAATTTGTGAAAAAAAAGACCGCAATCTGTGATCAGCTTTCAAAAAAGAAAGAAAGCCGCAAAAATATTACACAGGCAAACCTTTGTGGCGTACAACCTAGTTCGCGAAGCAACATTTCGTAAGAGGCAAAGTCCTAAAGTACGTCATTTAAGGGGGTACCTATAAGCATGGCTCAGGGACACCGGAACACCACCAAGGCACCTGAGTACATGGAACTTTACGGGGTACAACCCAATAACGGGGTACCTATCCGGGTTAGACACCTTGGATTCTCACCTAATCTTGCGACATTACGCAATATTATGCGGTGTAACATGATTTAGGTTGGGAGACTAAGGCATACTTTCTTTCCCAAGAAGTGCAGAAAACGATCAAGGCGCCGAGGTACACGGTTGAGTCAAGAGTGCCGGGTGGGCTTGAAGCACATCTGCCATTTTTGACAAGTCTTGGAAAATGATGCACTTGGCCCAAAGATACCCCATAGGGTGCAACCTCGTAACTATAAGCCCTATAGGCAAAGAGGATAAGAGGTTGCGATCAAAAGCTGGTTGTTTGCAGAACCGGATGGGAAGAGCTAACCTTGTATGGTCGATGTACGCTTCCTTGAAGGGGCAACCAAGGGGAAGATAAAGGGCAGCACCCTCCATTAGGGAGATGATACGTGCTATAAGACGCAAATGTCACGAGGCTTCTTGTTTGCAAAAACATAAAGGCTTGTCATATTTGTGCAACAACTGAATTTATGCGAGCATTCTAAAAAAAAAAATACAAAGAGAACTCGCAGAACATAACAAATAAGTTAAGATGAGATCAATGGGTTATTACATGAAAGTGTAAAAACGTCCTGCGATTTCATCGCAAGATGATAATGTCACGAGGTTGTATATTCGCAAGAATGTTCAAACTTGTCATATTATCGCAAATACAAAAATATTATCACAAAAGAGGTGGCAAAATAAGACCTTTACTTAGGAAGGCATGATAAGACCACAACAATTAATGAAAATTATTCCATCAATATCATTGGAGAATTTTTACAAGAGTATATATATCATGAAGTTCTGACAAAGAAGACAGCTCCGTCAATATCATTGAAGATTTTTTACAAGAATATAAATCATGAAGTCTTAAAAAAGAAGACAATCCTATTGAAGAATTTTCACGAAGATATAACAAAAGATGCGATTTCGCTCGCAATCAAAAACAGATAGTTCGTATTCATTAAATTTTACGAGAATTACATACTTCTTATACTTCTTCATATACTGAATATTTCTCCACAACTTGAATACTTCTTATAATTCTTCAAGAACGTCTCATATTTATTATACTTCTTCAACGGATACTTCATTTTGCGAAGGTTAAGTACTTGTTATACTTCTTCATACATTGAGTAATTCTTCATAGATTGAATAATTCTTATACTTCTTCATACATTGGATAATTCTTTACGGATTGAATACTTCTAATACTTCTTCAAAGATATTTTATACTTCTTAAGGATATTTCATACCTCGTATTTATTATACTTCAAAGGGAGGATTTCTTGTTCACAATCGCAACAAGTTGAAGCTTCGTAAGTTAAATTAGGGCAGATATTCTAATACTTCTAAAAAAATTTAATCATCTGAAGGGCAATAATAGTGGGAAAGGAGATACTAAACTATATTCTTTGAGTTATATTATTTCTCTTCATATGATCAAATGATGCAAATAAGGAAAGCATTCAATTTAAGAAAGGTCAAATCAAGAAAGGTCAAATCAAGAAAGGTCAAATCACCTTCGCAAAATATCAAATGTACTTCTTAAAAGAACAAAAATAGTAGGCATAATTGTTTGCAAAAAGAAAACCAACAGTAGCTAAGAGAAGGAGTTCAAAGGAAAGGAGAACAAGAGATTAAATGATAATTTGAGAAAGAATATTATTATGCTTCATCAACACTCTGTGCTGGATCTTTAAGATGAGCAGGGTCATTAGCAACTTTTGACTTTTGCGAAATATCATCCTTTGAAGAATCTACAACAGGAACATCTCCTTGAGGAATAGATTCTTTTTCATCATCAAGTCCTTCATCATCACTCTCATAATCAAAATCACTATCAGGCTCACGAACAACTTCATCGTCAGATATTTTCAGAGGAGTAATTTTCACAGGAGGCAAGGCTCTTGATAAGAGAATGTTATTCGCAAAGACTTGAGCTTTCAGATGACTTTCACGAAGTATAGCTTTCTGATGGTTGGTATCTTCGATATCTTTGGAATAAGCAAGATAGTTGAATCTCCGAGTAGCACGATCACGAGAGTTGATTAAGCGAGTAGAAAGCAAATCATTTTTCTTACGAAGCTCAGAACAGGAGACTTATAATCCATCCTTAGCATTGCGAAGGTTGTTCTCAGATTCTGCGAGTAAAACAAAATTTAAAGGGTCAAATTTGCGAATATAACAAAATTTAAAGATACATCAGAGGCAGTCAAATTTTAATGACTACCTTCTATTTGAGAAATAAGAGATTGAGCTAAAGATAGACAACAATTCTTCATTTGATCCATCGCATTATCAAAACCATCACCAACTAATCCTTTAAGTCTATATTGAAGCTTCTAATCTTTAGAAAGAAGAAAATTTTTATCCTTCGCAAGTTTGGTATTAAGACTTTTTAGTTCAAAATAATCTTATTCAAGTTGATTCTTCTTAGTACTTAAGATTATATTCTTATTAATAAGGGACTTCTTCTCAACGGCAAAAGAACTTCTCTCTGCATCTGAAGACTTCTTTAATTCCTCAAGTTCACCTTTTAACAAAGAAAGAAGATTTTCTTGATCGCAACATTTATTCTGAAGAGTATTTAATTTTTGCGAAGAAACGGTCATTGTATTCAAATACGAGTATTTCTCTTCTGATAAGGTTTTGTTCTCTTTTAATAAGGTTTCTACTATTAAGCCGGCTTTAGTTAAAGAAGAAGTAAGTTGAGATATGTCATCATTCAAAAAAATTCGGTCTTAAATCAGTTGGGTATTCTCTTGAAAAAGGGCATCAAAATTATCAAGAGCACACGAATAAAGATTAGATAAATGAGAGAATTGGTTCAAGAAGCTTTCATGCTTGGCTTGATATTTTTTTGCATCTGATTCATGGCGAAGTACCAATCTTCTACATTTCTGGATGGATTCTATAAAGGGGAATGGGTTTTAATGGGTGTTTCAAACATATGAAGAACAAAAGTAAAAAAAAGGGGGAAATATGAAGATAGTAATCATACCTTTCAATTCATCATTCCTTTTGCGAAGGATCGCACAATCAAGAGAATCATTCTGAAGCTGATAATTCTCTTTGCGGAGATTCTCACATTCTGCTCTTGAAGACTTCAGAGATTGGCTAAGCAATTCAACTTTTTTTCCAAGGATTGGTGTGAAGTAGAAATATCAGGATTGATGAAACTATTTAGTGCTTCACAAAACTCATATTGCGAACGAACATTAGTAGAGAAGTATTATTCAAAACCTCAGATAACATTCGAAAAGTTGAGTAAATTTCATCTCGAATTTCTTGAGGAAGAGGAGAAGAATTTGAAGGAATAAGAGCAAGTTGTAAATTGTCTGGAGCAATAGCACTCAAAGGATTAGGAGTCAAGATAGGCTTTTCAAGAGAAGATGTTGAAGAAGTATTTTGCGAGGGTTGATCTTGAAGAAGTGTTGATAAATTGACATTGGTGGGAGATTGAAAACTAGGTAATGGAGTAGAGGCAGGAGTTTGCGAAGAAGTACTTTCACGAGGAGGAGAGGGAAATTCCTTATCCATCTCAGGAAGGAAGTCATCAATTGAAATTATTGGTGTGGGTTTAATCACTCGAGATCTCTTGTTGGGATTGGATTTTTCACCAGCCTACGAATCAAAATGTAGATTAAAACTGAGGCAACAATATATTGTTCAAAAAAGAAGACAGAGTATTTTAACTACCTTTTGATTCTCGGATTTTCTTCTTCGAAGAATAGGGATAGAATTTCTGGGAGGAGATTTCACCTGAGGAATAGTTTTGCTGAAATAAACCAAAATCAAACAATAAATTATACAGAAATCAAAGAGGAAAACAAGTGAAAAACGTGAAGATAGAAGAAAATTACCTTGGAGAACTCATGATGATATGAACATGAGGAGAAAATGGTAACGTAGAGTGTGATAAGAAGACAAAATTGCAGAAGTAAAAAGAGAAAATAAGAAGAAGAAAAGGAAGAGAATATAAAAGAGTTTATATAAGGGAATAACTAGAAAAGGACGGTTACAAAAGACGTGTCCAAATTCTAAAAGACTAAGTAACGGTTATATTCTCACGATCATTTCTTCTTCGCAGAATTGACATGAGAAGAGGCAAGATGTAGGTACCGAATATCACAAGGAATTAACTTACGAACATCGTGACAAATATAAGAGGAAAGAGTTACAAAACAATACGAAGATAGAGGAAGCACAGGGAAGTATGAAGATTTGCGAAGATAGAATAATCGTACGAAGATGTGTTGCGATACTTCGCAACACATATACAACTGTACAAAGTTCATTATAAATAGGAGTTCAAATGTAAAATTCGAGAGGTTCTTTTAGTGAGTATTAGAAATTATCTTAGGAAAGAGAATAGAGAAAATTGTAACTATTCTAGTTCTATTTAGATACTTCTTTGTAATCAATTGAGAGAATTAATAAGAAAGTTGTCATTCAACATCAAGAACTTCTCAAGTTTTACTAATTCTACTGAGGGTGTAGTTGTAGGTTATTCCGCAACTACAATATCCCATCTTCTTGAAGGTATGATAAAATATCATGTCTACATAACTTCCTGTGTCTACTAAAGTTCTATTCATAGCCCATTCTTCTTCAGATTTTATCGATTTCTCCTTTCTCATTGGTATAGTGGTTCTTTGTGACCACCAATGGAGATGTATGACTTAAATCTTCTTCTGGTATTTTTTCTGTAAACGTGATTTCTTGTTTTTCCCAATCTTTCAATGATGATACCTTCTCCACTGTCATAATCTTCCTTCCTTCAAAATCCCGTTTATGTATCCTTCCCTTGATATTTTCATGAAATCTATCAATCATTTCTTTTGTTATTACATCACCTTTCAATTTTCTACAATCCTTTTTGATTCTGATCATTCTTCCTTCAATTTTCTCACCGATTTACTTAATGATTTCCTTAATCTTGAACAATTTTTATCTTCTTCTTCGTTTTTTCTTCTATTTTCGTTAATTCAATCCCTGTTTCGGGCGCCAAAATGTAGTTGCAGGATTTCCCACACTACACCCTTGTCAAGAATCTATGAAAACTAAGTCATAATTGTGGATGAATCAACAACACTTTTATTAATTCACTTTCAGGAAGATTTACAAGAAATATCAAAACTCGAAGTACAACTTTCTTTCTGGAGTTTCTCTCTCCTCAAAATTCTCTCAGCTCTCAAAAGTACATCATCCTTTTCTGGATTTAGTCGAACCCTTTATATAGGAAAATACATAGTGGAAGACAGCTAAGACTTCCCCTTAATTCGGATCTACTCTGCGATCTCATCGCCATAACTTTAGTCTTCACCATCGCCAACTTTATAACCATCGTGAAGCAGACTTATTCTTCATATATATTTAATCGTTAACCGTTATATCACTCTTTTGTGACACTCGCCAAATGTTGTTGAAAAATCTTGCGAAGTTCTCGTCAAAGTGTTGTTAATACTTGTAGAAATGTTTGGGTTTCTCGCAGAAGTGTCGTTTCCATCGCGAGAATATCATTGTGGCGATATTATGGTCCTACACTAACGGTGAACATTGAATGCTTTGTTAGTAAGATAACATTGATTGCAAACCCTGATTTGAAACAAAATATAAGGGAGAACTCTAGCAACTGGGAAACCTAATCCCCACACATTCTGTGTGATACTAGTTTGCTAAATCTAGAGTAAATTATCCTTTAACCTTTGGTTTTCTTCTTCTAAAACCAGGTTAATGACTTAAAGACTTCATTGGGATTGTGAAGCCACACCGATACAACTTTTCTTGTAGTTGTGTGATCTGATCTTGTTGTTTCTATCGTACAAGTACAATTGTAATAATTGGCTTGAGATTTCTATCTCCGATAGGAAAGATAAAAGCAGTCACAAACATCTTCGTCTCATTGTTTGTGATTCCTCAATAATCTTCTTCGTTGTGTCGATTAAGTTTATTGTGAGGTTATTGATGAAACTGAGATGTTCTTCGGGAATATAAGTCTAGTTTTATCGATTGGTTCTTGTTCACCTTGATTTATCAAAAGACGGAACAAAACTTTTAGGTTTATTCGTGGGAGACGAATTTATCTATTACATGTATACTTTTCTGTGTGAGACAAATTTGTTTATTAAAGTCTTTAACTTTGGGTCGTAGCAACTCTTGGTTGTGGGTGAGATCAGCTAAGGGAATCAAGTGTGAAGTATCCTTCTGGGATCAGAGGCGTAGGAGCATAACTGTACCTTGGATCAGTGTGAGATTGGTTGGGGTTCAGCTACAGTCCAGACCGAAGTTAATTCGGAGTAGGCTAGTGTCGTAGCATCTTAATACAGTGTATGTTTAATCTGGACTAGGTTCCGGGTTTTTTCTGCATTTGCGGTTTCCTCGTTAACAAAATTCTGGTGTCTGTGTTATTTATTTTCCGCATTATATTTTTATATAATTGAAATAATACAGGTTGTGCGTTGTTCAATCAATTGGAATATCCGACCTTATTGGTTGTTGATTTAAATTGATTGACACTTGGATATTGGTGTTTGGTACCATCCAAGTTATCTCTCTTTGATTAAAATCGCGAATCATATTTGCTTGAGTAAATAAAATTGAGAGATTGAGATAATAACTCCTTGAGTATTTTCTATTGATTGAGTCTAGTTGATTCTCTAGAAAACAACTCGGAGTTGTCCATACAGATTGCTAATCGAAATATTGGGTGGTGTTGTTAGACCCCCCGCTTTTTCAAAGATTAATACTGCGAAAATCATCTTCCAAACAGGTTTAGAATTTAAACAAATAAATCTAAAAACATGAAGATGAAAACTTTGGGCATAGCTATGTGTAATCACAATAATGGCTATTCCAAACACTAGTTATTCTTCTAAATAAAACAAGAACAATAGAAGATTTACTAGGCAATAAGAACTCAAGTAACTAGAAACCATTCATGAGCTAAAGTTCACGTTTGACAGCTTTGCAGGTTTCGAGATTTTTGAGCTTGTGATCCATGTTATCAAATACGTCTTCGGAGAAGATATCCTTATTGAGAAGTTCTCTAACATGTGTCTTCATGAGACCAAGGTCAGTAGTAACCTTTTTCAACTCACTTCTAACCACATCAAGATCCTTCATTGTATCAACAAGTTGTAGTTTTGATTTCTCAAAGTATTTCAGAAAGTCATGAACCACTTCAGCAGACACCATATCCTCATTCTCAACATCTTGATGTGAGTAGGCATAGTAGCATGAGGCATTAGGTGCTCCATATTCCACAAGAGTTCTTTTCTTTCTTCCTTTTGATTCAAGACCAAAACCTCTCAAGAAATCCCTTTGCAAAACCACCATAGATAGATGAAAAAGAGGACATCCTTGATAACCCAGAAGATAACCTAGAGTATACGTACGTGCCTATGTAACTCAATAGGTCAGCTATTTAAAGGTTTTCAGAAAGGAAGGATTTTAGGGTTTTTTAATCTGTAGTCTCGAGATGGTAACTCGTGTACACATCCGAACACAATACACCCCATAAAAAAGGAAACGCAAGACAATTTAAAAAGGAAAACAAGAAAAACATTGCAAATACTTTTTAGGCAATATTGTTTGCTGGCACTAGTTTAGCTATAAATGATAAGAGAATAACTCAACTAGGAAAAATGAAAATTTCCAAAGTACACCTGACTTACACATCTTTCCCAACAGGATTTTTATGTGAAAATTCCTAACCCTTGTGATTAATTAGCACAAGTATGAGCCATTTGCTTATTAAACGAACAAGGATTTTGGTTATCCTTTTCTTTACGAAATGTTGGAGGACAACCATTATGATGTGAAAGGTAATCATATATTTCATCCTTACAAAAATATGACTTAGAAGATTGATTCTTACCTAAAGGAAATTGGCTTCTTCCTGATACTCTGTTCACATCAAATGTATTATTAACTCATCTTTTTAAGATGTAAGGATATTGATTTCCTTTTAGATTGTTAAGACATATGTTTTGATTTAAAACACTTGAGGAACTCATAGAACTGACTTTCCTGGTAGAATACACAGGGTAAGTACTGAAACCAATTGGTTTAGTCATATGGATGTCAGTTATTCCTTTGAATATTACATCAAAGGTGGGTTGCATATGACTAAAGGAATTGTTACTCAACCTAGAGTTTCTCATTTTTCTGATCGGTCCTCTTGAATTACAAAAGGAACATACCTTATGAACGTTAGAAAACACTATCTTAACATTCTGTGGAGATTTCCTTCCTTCATGTAATGTGCACCATCTCTGACAGGAGAGTATTGGCACATTTTTATGAGAAGTAAACATTGACTCTTCTTCTGGTTTCGAGAAATTTTTGAAACATTCTTGAATTGAGAGTTTGTTCAAGCGATGTTTGATTTCCAATATATCTTTTTCAAGACATGCCTTCAGAAGGATCAAGGCTTCAGAGTTTTTGGATTTGTAGTCTCTTATTTCCCCAAAAAGAATTTTGACATGTTGTTTCAACCGATTAGCTTGAACTTTAACAAAATTTATCATCAGTTTACACTCTTCCACTATTTACCGTTCATTTAGAAAGAAGCATTCTTTTGAAGGGTAATCGGAACAACACATGTCAGATTGAACACAAGGTTCGTCTATGTTTGAGATAGAGGAATCGTTCTCTTTAATAGAATTAGTCGAGACAAAATTTATATTTCTGGTGACGCGTTTATCAGAGATACTACTCTTGTCCATAGATTCATATCGCTACAAACACATACTTGTAATATCTTGAACGTGTTTGCCTGTTCCGATACCAATTGAAAAAGCGGGGGTCTAACAATCATACCCAATATTTCGATTAGCAATCTGTATGGACAACTCCGAGTTACTTTCTAGAGAATCAACTAGAATCAATCAATAGAAAATATCTCAAGGAGTTATTATCTCAATCTCTCAATTTGATTTATACTCAAGCAAATAGAAATATGCGAGTCTTTATCAAAGAGAGATAACTTGGATGGTACCAAAGACCAATATCCAAGTCTCAATCAGTTTAAATCAACAACCAAAGAGGTCGGATATTCTAATTGATTGAACAACGCACAACCTGTATTATTTCAATTATATAACAAAATATAATGCGGAAAAGAAATAACACATACACCAGAATTTTGTCAACGAGGAAACCGCAAATGCATAAAAAACCCGGGACCTAGTCCAGATTAAACATACACTGTATTAAGCATCTACAGACACTAGCCTACTCCAAGCTAACTTCGGTCTGGACTGTAGTTGAACCCCAACCAATCTCACACTGATCTAAGGTACAATTATGCTCATATGCCTATGATCTTAGTAGGAAACTACGCACTTGATTCCCTTAGCTGATCACACCCACAACCAAGATTTTCTACGACCCAAAGTCGAAGACTTTAATAAACAAATATGTATCACACAGAAAAGTCTACAAGGATAGATAAATTCGTCTCCCACGAATAAACCTATGAGTTTTGTTCCGTCCTATAATAAATCAAGGTGAACATGAACCAATTGATAAAACCAGACTTATATTCCCGAAGATTAGCTCAGTTTTATCAATCACCCCACAATAAACTTAATCGACGCAGCGAAGAAGATTATTGAGGAATCACAAATGATGAGACGAAGTGTTTGTGACTACTTTTATATCTTGCCTATCGGAGATAGAAATCTCAAGCCAATTATTACAATTGTACTCGTACGATAGAAGATGCAAGATCAGATCACATAACTACAAGAAAAGTAGTATCAGTCTGGCTTCACAATCCCAATGAAGTCTTTAAGTCATTAACCTGGTTTTAGAAGAAGAAAACCAAAGGTTAAAGGAGAATCGACTTTAGCTTAGCAAACTAGTATCACATAGAATGTGTGGGGATTAGGTTTCCCAATTGCTAGAGTTCTCCCTTATATAGTCTCTCAAATTGGGGTTTGCAATCAATGTTAGCTTAGTAACAAAGCATTCAATATTCACCGTTAGATGAAAACCTGATTAGATTCAAGCTAATATTTATCAACCGTTAGATCGAAAACATAGCTTGTTACATAGACATGAAATGCACGTTTGTAGGCTTGTGAAAACCTTACCCAAACTTGTACATTAGTTGGTTCAACAATAATTAACCAAATGGTTAGCCATATGATAACTTTCATATCAACCATATTCTTCTTTACCATAACTAGTCCAAATGACTCAAATGAACTAGTTAGGGAGTTGTTCAATTGCTTAGATCATTATGTACTATACAAGACACAATTGAAGCAAAAATGATGTGATTCACTCGAATCGATTCATGAACTATAAAGCCACGGTTTGCAATAGCATTCCTTAGTTTATTAAGATAAGTTCATAAACATCGTTTTTAGACATAACCTACTCAAGTTCGCGGACTGGGTTCGCGGACTTAAGTTTCCGGGCGTAGTTTAATAACTTCAGCAGAAATTCTCGGTTTCGAGAACTATGCCCATTCACGGATTGGTTTCGCAGACTGAATTTGTATGCTGAGGTCTCGGACTGAGATCACACATTACTCCGGTTTCACTTGATCATCAAAGTTCGCAAACTTCGGTTCAAGAAATAAGGACTTATACATATATGTGTTACCACAACAATGCTTATATCCTCCAATGGTTATATTTTCTAAACTCTCATTGAAACATTCTCATAGGGCGTTATATAGTTGTTATTCACAAACTATTTTTCGTCAGAGCGATTTCCAAAATGATTGAAACATAACATGACTTTCGTCACTAGGTAAAGATGAACTTGGTTAAAGCGAAAGCTTTACCAACACATATTTCGAGAAATAGATAAGCGAGATATACTCAGCTCGAAATATCCACATGTGTATAATCTTAGTCTATATAGTAATACGACTTTTGTCTCAAGATAGGAGAGTAGATAGACTTTTGAGTGATAGATAAGTTCAAGTCTCCACATACCTTTGAGTCGATGAAGATCCACTAGTTCCTTGAGTAATCTTTCGTCTTGTATGATGATTTACATGGAGTTCTTGAGCTCAACTACACTTTCTATCCTAGTCCGAGACCTTAGCTATAGTAGACTAAAAATAAAGACTTTATAGTGATAAGCGCATATTTCACATATATTTAGTGTCAATTCCATGCTAGTATTTGTTGGTTTTCTTGCAGATTATTGTGTGTTACGCTTGTTTTATCTTATTTGTGTGTTATTAGGTGAATAATCCAAAAAGAAGTGAATTTGAGCTCAGTTGTGCAACAAAAAGAAGCTAGTTAAGAGTGAAAAAGGGCCATAGACCAAATGTAACTCGTTCAAACACAAGATTTCTACTTTTCATTGTGTATACGACGAGACGGGAGAACCAACGGCGAAAGAACGGAGTCATTCGGAGTTCGTATGAAGAAGTTATGGGCAAAATAAGAATGAACTTGGAATTAAACTGTCAGTCTTCCAGATCGACGGTTGAATGGGCATCTCTTGTTAAGGGGCACCCTCACTCACGTTAAGGGACACCTTCCTATTAAGGGGTACCCTGGTTCAAGGGAACTACTGAAGGAAGTCCAGTCAACTGCTAAGGGGGCACCACCTCTTCTTCATGTACGAACAGGGAAGAATACCATGGCAGAGGTAGTACGGTTGCTCGAGCTCGATGGAGTATGCTACTGTCAATAGAGGAGACAATGGGCAGGGCAGTGAAGAGAACGTAATGAACAACGTTGCTGTCATGCAGAGAGCTCGAGCTGGAGTTTGGCAGTTGGCGGTTGTTGCTATCATTAGAGTTGGAACTCGGGTAGAAAGGATGGCTGGTTCATGCAATGGTGAGTTCATTTGGTGTTGGTTGTTGGCATTTGGAAGCTCAACAGAGAATTCATTGGAACTCGACGGTGATGGTGGCTTGCTGTCATCGTAAATGAGAGAACACGAGCATGGAAATGGGCATAGATTGATGAAGATGGACAGCGAGGAGACAGCTCGTTCATGGCATGAAGATGGTGTTGTTGCTGCTGTAACCAATAAGAGTGGTGCTGCTGTGGTTTTATGGTCATCAATGGATAGCCGTGGTGAAGAAAAGAGAACGCGCTGGAGTTGTGCTGTGGTTAGTTGTTTTCGTTGGAGTTATGCTCGTGGTGTTTGATGGTGGATGTTGAGTGGTCGGAGTTGGAAGATGATAAATGGAAGTAATGATGATGAGTTAACGGAACTGTTGGCTGCTCTAGAATGCAGGAAGATGGTCGTGATAAAAATGCAGAGAAGAGAAGAAGGCGTTGCATGCATGGACGAAGAGTGTTGTTGAACGTGAAGAATGCTCGGGTTAGGTGTTTCCATGTTGAACGTGAAGGTGAGGAGCTCGAGATGGAAATGACGAGTAGGCAAATGATGAACTCGTGATACTTTTGGTTTATACGGGTGGAGCTTGATGTTGTCGAGATGACAGTTTGACCGGGACAATGACGTGAGCACTTGGCTGCTATTCGAGGAGCAGTGATGAAGAGTGAACGAAGGGAAAACGAGTGGCCGCTGCCATTATTGACCGAAGCTAGAAAACGTGTGATACCGACACACCTAACACGCCGCACAAAGGAAAGCAAAGGCGGAAATCAAAGGCAGAAAGAAAATACGGAGAGGCAATGATGAAGACGAGCTCAAGAAATGGTTTGCTGCATGCATGGTCGAAAGAAGAACTCAACAATGGCTGCTCAAGATTATACGGCGTTGAAGAATGCCAACAGAGATGACGGCATGCATGCATACAAAGAAGCATGGGAGTATGGGACCATTCAACTCCCACATGCGCATGCGTTGAGGGAAAAGAAGGTGAAATGTTTGACACGGTAACACGGGTTGAAAAAAAGATAGAAAAGAAGGCGGCGGACATGGTTCACGTGGGATAACTTTGTTGGCCATTCTCCCTTATAAATAGAGTTCAAACTCAATCCCACAACACATCCCACACCTCTCCTTATACTCTTCTTCTCTCAAGTTCTTCTTCTTCTTCTTCCATTTTTAGCTATACTTTAATTCTACTTCTTTATTTACTTATTTGGTAGTATTTTAAATTATGAGTAACTAAAACTCTCTTTGATTAAGGGCGATTTCGAAGCCCAAAATATGAATCTATATTTGATATGAAATAACTTATTCTATTGCATTTATTTATGTTATTGATTGATTTTTTACTATGCTATTAATGTTTATGGATTATTTGTTAAGGGTTTAAGTTCGAAATTGAATCATTAATTCTTAATCTATTTGCTAGTTTAGATTTTCTTCGACCCGTAATTGTCTAGAAATATAAACGCAAGTAGCAATATTTGGGTACTGATGATGGGACTTTGTTAAGTGCCCGTATGTAGAAATCAACACTAGTAGGTGATTCATGCCTTTGAGTTCATCACTAGGAGCAACCTTATCTCACAAAACTTAGAGCATTTGTTTAAGTCACACCTAGTAAGCGTACCTCTAGGAAACTTGGCAAGTAGGAACCGGTAGTCGAGCGCTTACGTATCCGGTGAGCTTAGGAGATAATAACGGAATAGTTGAGCGTACTAATTATTCTAGGGTTGTTAGTAACATGATAATGCAAAGAACTTGGCTATATATCAGTTTGGTTTATATTCGGTGGTCTAGAATAAACCTTTAATCAATTCCATCTCATATTTGAATACAATTTACTATTTTCAGATTTTCTAGAACACAATCATCTTTGCTAAGAGTATTTGCTTAACAACTAGAAACTTCCTACCTCCCTTGGGACGATCCTGCTTACATTATACTACTTTCTAGTGTAAAAAGTAGAGAAATATTATTTTTGCGAGTTCGACGCCTCATCATATAGTTTTGATCATTAACATTGACAAACATGCTTGAGATAGCAACGCATGCGAGTTGACCGAGCAGTGCTCTAAAAGCTTTGTTAAAAGTTTAGAAGATGTCTTGGTCAAAGACGTCAAGCCCAAGGATCAAGTAGATGTACAACGTCCAAACCCATTTCAAATTGGAGATATGGTGAGGAAGGCGACCGCATTTCAAGTTGGGGATGTGACAATGAAAATGGCCATTCATTTTGATTCACCTACAGAAAGGGAAGATAAACCATACCGGTGGCAGATGTTATCTTAGGCGGTTACTGCAAGCTCATTAATGCGGACAAACTGGAAAGCATGACGATTCACTCACAATGGGTCGAACCCTGCAATACCTAAAATGATGTGCTACCATTTCCTCCAGTGTCCTCCACACCTAAAACATTGTGCTATCTTTTCCTCCAACGTTCTCCATAATATTTCTTCCAAACAATTTCCCCTTTCATGCAGTATTTGTAATTAATCCAAAAATGATTGCAATGTTTGCATTCACAGTTATTAGGGTTCCGATTTGTCAATTAATTGAAATATTATTCTCTTTTAGAAATTTCTTTAACCCTAATCATGATACAAAGCCTTGAACGAGCTTAAGTCTTCATCACTACCCATCAGTCCAAACCAAAAAAAAAAAAAAAACTAAAGAGAAATATTTTATATCTTTCGAGAAACATTGGAGGCCTACATACATGAAGAAAAGGGCAAAGGGGGATTCGTGTGATTATTAGGGTAAGCACTTGGGAGAATGATCTACTCTAACAATGAAGCAGCATCACCATAATGGGATTTGCAAAACTCTTGCCTACCGGAAACAGGTTCGTGGTTAATCTATGGTTTCCATTATTACGTCCTCCTTCGTTGTTTGGGATTTGAGCAATCATCGGAGTATACATAAAACGCATCATGGGTTATACACGTTTAATAGAAGAACTATTATTTAATTAAACATAAACGCAGTCACCGCTAGACATAAAAAGAGATGTCTACAAACTACGAAAGCGTTTAACAATGAATAAAAGCAACAAATGGAAATCTAGTCATTGGAAGGATTAACAGTATCCTCACAGGAACTATTGGAAACTGCTGCATCGCCTTCATCGTAAGCCATTACTGCATCCTCCATGGAAGTCGCGTCGATTTTCCCCTTTGATGCCGCTTCAACGCCTTCCTCAATAGTCGATTCAGTATTCCCTCCAGGAGATGCACCGACATCATCCTTGGAAGCTTTTTCAACATCTTCTCCGGATGCCGCTACCATGATCTCTTCAGCATCCATTTAAGTTTTCCCTTCGGCTACTTCAACACCTTATATGGAAGATACTTCGATTTTTCCTTCAGGAACTGCCCCAACATCCTTCTAAGGATACTCTAGTTCGTCCATGTCAGAATCTAAGATGATAATTCCGTTACAGACATGGTAATCATACTTGTTTTCACTGGAAGGCTGCTCATGCTCGATCCTTCGCCGCTTTAGCCGAGCTGCAAACCTTTCATCTCTCGCGCTCGGCGAATGAGACGTTTCGTCGAGCCTACATTCTTCCTTCATGCCGACCGAAGCCAAGAAAGCCTGAACACGCTACCGAAAGAGACGTAGTTGCAGAAGAGACACACCCTATATGGCACGATCAGCTTCACGAAACAGAGGATCTATTTTGGTCATCACCTCCTGGAATACACTAGCCTCGATTTTGTCGACTTCAAAGCTCTTCTCTGGAGAAGTAAAGGAGTAATCCTCACCAGCCATTCCCATCATACACTGCAAAAAGGGACATCATGATCATACCAATGGTCGGTAAATAAATAAAAAATCGTTATTATCAATCAAACAATATAATAACATAGAGCAATACATGGAACAAAGAAGAAAAGCAATTCTGCGATGGGGGAAAGGCTCAGCGTCTTCTTTATATTCTGCAAATCATCAAGATCTCGGGAAGAAAAGGAGTCTCTAATTGCCGCTTATAAAGACTCCAGATATGGGATAACAATCAAGTAGATGCTTATCTATCTGAAGATAACCGCGCTGAAAATAAACGTGCCCTACGCAAGGACTAAGCCAGTCTATATCCTGGTAATATGCATCGAACCCCTCTTTTGAATTTCTTTGTCTGTCACCATCTAGTGCTTACCCCGCAACAATGTCACCATTACGTGCTAAGCAGAGGACTTAATGTTGATGGTGGTTTTTAGTTTAGGGTCAAAATCGTAAAACCATATATTTAGCACAGTGATCCTGCAAAGGAATGAATACCACTTGAAAGTAACGAGTGCTCAAACCTCCTTCTTCACGCATGTGTTGAATAACTCAGTATATGTATATATGAAATTCATTTAGAATGGTGCGTGCAACAGCAATCCCAAATATTCTATGAATTCTATTTTACACCAACATTATTAATTAATGCATAATTTTCCTAGTATTTTCCGTGCTATGTTCTCAGCCGAACTCTCATCATTGACATGACATGACGATTAAGTGTTCACTCTCGGCAGAGTAACATGAATTTCCCGAAGGGCCAGTGTTGAGATCTGCATAAAATACCCCCACATTCTACATCATTCTCTGACAAAGAGAATCTCGTATCGAGGCGCTTTTTTATTTAAAGACAATCAAACATGATTAATTTTCTTAAGGGAAATCTAGACTATCCATGTCAGTCTCAGAAACGATCACGGCCACACAATTTGGCCGCGCAATTTAACAGGCCTAATCATACCCTGGTGAAAATAGGCAACCCTCACGATAAATATTGGTGGGACCACTAACACCCCAATCGATCGGACCATGCCTAACTACATCCCAACGTTATCAAACGCTAACCCTAAGTAGGGTGATCGCGTTGTTTGGAAGAAGCTCGAGCGAGCATAGACTGTTCAAAACGGTCTCAGAAGCATCACGAACGTCCAACTTTGCCATCCTGGTTGGACGACTTCGATCCTCTTACGAACAACTAAGGAAGTGCCAGCATGATCATTAGCGGGCCCACTAGTGCCCTATTCGATCGACTTGCATGTGACAAGCCTATAGAATGCTCAATCACTTACCCAAACTCGAGCAAGAACGCTGCATTCAAAACCCTAAATTTGGATTGTGACAGTTTACAACTGTCGCAAATCGATTGTGTTCGTCCAACTTAGCCGTCCTAGTTGGGATGGCTTGGATCACATCTCAAGCGATCAAAAAAGTGCCAACGTGTTCACCGTCGGCCTAATCTCTCCCTTGGTCGATCGACCTATCCACGGCAAAGATATGATGTATCAAATCGTTTGCTCAAAGTAGCATGAACGAGCCTGAAATTACTTTGCGGCATTGAATAACTGCCGCAAATCGATCACGGACATCCAACTTCGCCGGCCGAATTGAGTGGCTTGGATTTAATTTTAGGTGGCCTAGGAGGTGTCAACATGCTCATCGGCAACCCACCTCTACACATGGCCGACCTCCTTTTTGAACTAGGACTCGATGTCCCGGAACGCTCGCCCAAAGAGGGGTTGGACATGTAGCTTCAAACCTTAAAAAATGATCAGCGACAGTGTTTAACTGCCGCAAATCATCTTGTCCGACCAACTTTGCTATCTTGGTCAGACGGTTTAGATCAAATTCTAGATGGTTTAGTTATTTCACCTAATAGCACCATATGCTATTATTCGCGGCAGGTCCCACGACTTGACCCACTCATTCGAGACATCAAACATGTCACAAACTGGGGGATACTTACTGGGGTATTGTTATGGCGGGTTATAGCGTGCGGCGTGCAACGCGCCCATTACGAGAACGTGTCAGGAAAAGATGGATGATTAACGGTGATGAGGGGAGTGGGAAAAGGTGTGATCGTGTGAGAATCACCATCCCTACACGAACCCACTACTTCATCACTTAACTTCCTAAACTTCCTACGAGATGAGGATTGCGCTCAAATGACTTGTAGTTGCAGGAAATCCCATACTACACCCTTGTTAAGAATTTGTAATAACCAACTCAAATTTGAAGATTAAAAACGACACTTTATTATTTTGTTCTCAGAAATGTTTACAGAAATGGAAGAAATCAAGATTACAACTATTCTCTTGAAGTTTTCTCTCTCCTCAAGACTCTTTCAACTCTCAAAAATACATCATCCTCTGAATTTAGTGGAAACCTTTATATAGGGAATTACATAGTGGGTGACAGCTAAGCTTTCCTCTTCTTTCGGATTTGTTCTGCGATTGTACCGCGATAGTTATAATGTTCCTTCTCACAAGATTTGTAACCATTGCGGGACAAAAATGCTTTTCTTATGTTTTCTTCAATCGTCAGCTATTACATCACTCTTTTGACTGCTTTTGTGACACTCGCAAAGTGTTGTTAAAAAGCTTCCGGTGATGCTCGCTGGGAGGTGTTGTTAATCTCGCAGAGAAGTGTTGTAGCGATATTCTGGTCCTACATCTTGCCTCTTCTCATGTATTTTCTGCGAAGAAGAGAAGATCATGAGAACTAGAATGTCGCAACTAACACGTTTCTGTATCCGTCTCCAGCTATTTTCACGTATTCTTTCTTCCAATAAATCTTTGACACGTACTTTCTAACCGCTGCAATCTGACCGTTCATGTTTTCTCTTTGCATTTATTGCATTCATCTTCTCGAGAAATCTCTTCCTCTATAAATACTCCTTTCATTCTTTTCTTTTCCTCTTTTTACTTTCTTCTTCTTTCTCTTCGTATCTTCTCTGCAACTTTATTGTTCTTCCGTAAATTACGCGTTTATCATCGCTGTGATTTCCTTCTTACTCTTCAACCTTTTCTTTCATTCCCATACTCAAAAATGGTTGTTGCTGGTGCTAAAAATTTGGTTGCTTTTAATGAGATGCGAGAAAAACTCAAAAGTAAAGGTTTTACTTTGTCCACAATTCCAGATCAGAACCCTAAATCTGAACTTTCTCTCAAATTATTTACTGATTATCAATGTTCTCGCGAGAAAGTTATAGTATCGCTAGGTCAACTTGAAGCTAGTCTTCCCATTCCTCTCTATGACCCATAAATTCCATTATTTTATGAAACAATTTCTCACGAGAAGTTCTCGCGAGCGATATATCAATTGGGTGGAGATTGTATTCGATTACTGCTTGAATATGCTTCTCGCGGTGCTGATAAAGGATCTCGCTACCCTGAAGCTACAAAGAATCCTCAATTTAAAGATGATCCCATTGTCTCTGCGAATTATATTGTGGAGAATTTTTTTGAAAATTACAAAATAGTCCTTATGAAGAGGGATAACACTTGCTGGGGTGTTCGCTTGAAGAAAGAGAAGATCGCTGATGATAAAGCTCTTATGTTAGATATTTATTGGTATACAAATACCAATCAAGGTCCTCGCCATTCCAGCGATGACAAATGGTTTATTTTTCCTCTAATTTTAGAGGGTTCATATATCTCTTGTTCCCATACGCTACCTGCGAGTGTTACAGAGTATCAACCATGGGTTTTCCACTGGCCTGAAAAAACTAAAGAGGTATGTTCTCCTTAGTTCCTTGCATAACAAATTATTTTTATTATTTTTCCTTGATTTTTGTATCTTTAAGCTCTTGCTGATTATGCCTTTTTATTAGATTGAGAGATTGAAGACCAACTATGGGAAGTTTAGGAAGCCTGCTACTCGTTCAGCTCTTCAATTACTCACAGATGAAGTAAGAAATATTTATCTATGAAGCTTAACAATATATTGTTGCCCCTATTTCTTATCTTTATCTGTGCTTGTAGGTAATCGAAGAATTAGAACCAATGGAACCAAAAACCAAGGTGAAGTCTTCAAATGATCGCAAGGGGAAATCTAATGCCCCTCCCAAAGGGAAGCCTACTGCTCCTCGCAGTGAGGGATCTGACGATCCTCCCTTAAAGAGAATAAAAACCAAACTCTCTTCTTCTTCAACTCCTCAATCTATTCCAGAAAATTTAAGTGTTGATTTCGACAAGGACAACGATGATGATAATTTCGGCGTTTATAATGACGTTCCTTCCATAAAGGATTCTTCTTCTTCTGAGTCTGCAATGGCTCAACTATCCAAAATTTTTGGCAATAATATATTTGGTATCCCAAATGAGTATGGAGATGAAGCTATTAATGGAATATCCCAGTCTCTCGCCAAAGTTTGCGATGCTCCCATATTAGCTGATAGTGATTCCCTTCGTGGGGTTTCAAGATTGGTGACTCCAAGTCTCCTGAATTCGCTTGGTATCCTGGTATGTTTCTACTTGCTCATCCTTTTTATTTATCTATTGATATTTTTTTCGGATATTGACTTATATAGTTCTATCACAGGTTGGAAGAGCTGCTTTTGTTGTTGCTTCTGATTTAGACAATAGGCGTGAATTTTCTCAACAGAAGAATGTTGTTCTTCGCCAAAATAATGAAGAACTAAAATATGAATTTACTAATCTTCGCGAGAAGAATGAACAAATGGAAGTTGAACTTGCTAATCTTCGTGAGAAGAATAAAGAACTTGAGAATAATATTTCTCAAAAATCGCTCAAAGTATCCAATCTTGATACTGTTAACAAACAACACTTAGGTATGATAACCTTCTTCTTTTCCTTCATAATTTTATGTTTCACCATTCTTTCTTACTTGATTTATCATTCTCGCAGACATTTATGGTCTCACTGATGAGGCTTTAACCATTCGCTCTTTTCCTGAACCAATAGACAATGATACTCTTCTAGAACTTCTTAATAATTCTTTAAATAACCCTTCCAATTTTAGTTCCCTTTCCATAGATGAACTCATATCTAAGTTTTTCCTCTTAGAAATTGACTACAAATATTGTTTAGATATAACTCACATATTCAAACAACTTTATCATAATTCCAAAGTTGAGATTAAAACTTTAAAGGCCAAAAACAAAGATCTCTCAAAAGACAAAGACTGTATATCTAGATAAGGAGCTGAAACCTTAGCAAATTTCCATAAGACCATTCTTGAAGTTCAAATTGAAAGGGATGGGCTTATCCGCGAGAAGGAAGGTTTTATTGAAAGAGAAAACCAAATTCGTTCCCGTCTTCTTATAAATAATGATGTGGAGTTTGCTTGGGCTGTGAAAGTTCTTGACAATGCCAGAACTAATTTAGGTGTAGATGTCAGTCTTCAAGTTGAACAAGAGGCTTTAATTAAAGACATGATTTCTGAAAGAGAAGGTTGTTAGTCATCCTTCCTTATTAATTTTTTGTTTGTATTGTTGTTCTTCCTCGCAAAATTTTCAACTTTTTGTTATATACTTGCAGGAGATGAAAAGAGATATTATGAAAGGATTGGAGAACTTGAAGTTGAAAAGAATCAACTCGAAAATAGTCTTACTGCTGGCAATGAGAAGTATTCACAGTTGAAAGAACAATTTAGAATTACTACCGCGAATTTTAATAGCTCTCTTGTTGCTGTTCGCAATAATGTCGTTAAATTGGTTTGTGATGATCATGATATTCCTTACTATACGTACCCTGATCTTGCAAAGGAGATTCCAGCAAAAACTCCAAATCTTGTTATTTCTGATAGCGAGACTGAGGATTCTGCCAAAGATGATAATGATAAAGAAAAATCTGGCGAGGAAGAGAAATCTGACGAAGATATAGATAATAATGATAATGAAGAAGAAGAAGAGAAATCTGGTAATAAGGATAAATATGAAGAAGAATAGAAATCTGATGAAGGTGGTGATGGATCTACTTAGTTCTGTTTCTTCTCTTTTTCTTCCTTGTAAATTTCGTACATTCATTTTCTGCTTCTCGTAATATTGCTGCGAGTTTCTCCAACTTGATGTGCAAATTTCTTTTGCTTTTATCTGTACGAATTAGAAAATAATTCTTTTTCTGCAACATAATCAATCAACATAACTATTATCCTTTAATTATCTGTATAAATGTATCATTTAATAATATCTATGCAATTTTATCATATGATGGATGAATAATAATTTCATCATTCTATGCATTCCCATACTTGCCTCTATTATTCATCTGCAATATGAAAAAATTGAGTAGAGATTAGATATTAGTTGTAAATCAAATTAAATTTTCCTCGATATTGGCGATGCTATCGCTAGCAACAATTGCATAACTTTATGATCTATGCGTAAAATCGCAAATCTCATTAATTCTGCGAGCATTGTCGCAATAATCTTATGGTCTTATTATGCCTTCCTAATTAAAGGTCTTATTTTGCCACATTTTTTCTTTATGCGACAAAATCGTAGGATGTCTTTACATTTGCATGTATTGACCCATTGATCTTGTCTTATCAACATTTTTTCAACATCTCTGCGACAATATGATAAGTATAAACTCTCTTGCAAGAATTAAACCTTATGACATTTTCGTCTTGCGATGAAATCGCAGGACGTCTTTACACTTTCATGTAAAAACCCATTGATCTCATCTTAACTTTTATCTTTTGGCTTTTTGCTTCTGTATAACTTTCTTCACGCGACAATATGACAGGCCTAAATTTTTTTGCGATCATAAAGCCCCATGACATTGCCGTCTTTAGACACTTATCAGCTCCCTAATGGAGGGTGCCGCCATTATCTTCCCCCTGGTTTCCCCTTCAAGGAGGGCACATCGGCCATACAAGACTAGCTCCTCCCATCCGGATTTACCAACAACCAGTTGTTTTCGCAGCCTCTTGTCCTTTATGCCTATATGGCTTATAGTTACAAGACTGCACCCTAAGTGGGGTTTTCTTCAGGCCAAGTGCATCATAGACAAGACTTACCAAGAATGGCCAGGGTAGTTTCGTACGCCCAGGGCACCCTTGGATCAACCGTGTACATCGGTTCCTTGGTCATACTTTGCACTTCTTAGAAGAGATTCTCAGTCGTCCAACCAGGGTATAACCTTATATAGTTGGAAATCCAAGATCTCTCTCCTGGATAGGTTTTCTTTAACCCCAACATCTGCATGACTCAGGTTCCAGCAGCGATATAACCTTATCCCTGAGTCATGTAAAGAGATACCCCCTTATATGACGCACTATTAGGTCTTACATTTGCCTCTTGCGAAATTGTATCCACGAACTAAGGTGCACGCCATAAAGGTTCGTCCCATTCTATTAATCTCTACGAAATTTTATTCGCGTTTCTCGCGAGTATTGTAACTCTGATAAAATTTCTTTTCTTTGATCTTCTTGGAAAATTTTGCAATTCTTTCAAACAAAGTATTCTTTTCAATTGCATTTTCTTCAAACAAATCATGCGTAAGCTTCTTTAAATTTCATCATTTTACCTTTCTACTTACTATTTTCTGGTTCTGCTTTTCTGTTACGTTTTGCTATTTTTTCTTTATCCGCGAGACGCTCGCCATCAACTTCCTCTCGTTGCTCTATTGTATCAATCATAAATATTTCATATCTCTGTCGTTGCTTGATGTTGTACTTCTAATTGCTATTCTTCTCAGCTCTTTCCTCGCAAGATTTTATATCAATCTCATAACATTTCTTTCTTTCTCCCCAATCTCCCTTAATAACTCCAACACCATTAGGATGAGGAAATTTAATACACTGGTGAAAATTAGATGCTACACCTAATATCCCATGTAGCCAAGATCGACCTATCAGGGCATTATAAGGTGATTCAATGTCCACAACACAGAACAAGATCTTTGAAGATATTCCATTTAATGGAATCCGCATTGCAATTTACCCTTTTGGTTTGTTAGTTGTTCCATTAAAACCATATATTTTATACGTTGATGGTGTTATATCTTCGTCTCTTCCACCCATGGTTTTGTAGGTATGATAGAATAATATGTCGACTGAACTGTCTGTGTCTATTAGAACTCTATTGATTGACCAAGAGTCTTCAGTTTCATCATCATTTTCTTCATCTTCTTCTTCTAATTGCTTTGGATTTATCTCTAAACTTACCACCAATGGGTTATTATGCTGTTCGCCAGGCTCTGGTACTTCTTGTGCAGTGAAAGATATAGTTTTCTTTTGCCATTCTTCTAATGGAGAGGATCTCGCAATATTCATTATCTCTTTTTCATCTGTGTCTCTCGCGAAGACTCTGCTTAGAACATTATCATGGAAATCCTCAATAGTTCTATGTGAATGTACAATGGAATTACAAAACAAATTCTTTGCTTTATCCCCAACTTCAATTATGAATGTTTCTGCTCCTTTTACAGTATTTACCCTGCGAATTTCTGGTGTTGGAGGCAATCGCTAAGATTGTGGATGTCCTACTAAAAAGTGGTTTAGCTTTCCTTTGTCAGTCATCCTTAAAATTATTCTCTTTACATTCCTGCAATCATTTATTGTGTGACCATGAAAGTGATGGTAAGGACAAAATTCTTGACTCCGATTATTTGGATGCGGCTCCTTTCCCATATTCCATGGGGATGGTATATTTTCCATCAAAATGATAGCTTCCCAAATTTTTTCTATACTAGCATTTAGGGGTGGCATCTTGATTTCTTCCCATACTATCTTCTGATTACCTTGCCCTCTAAAGTTACTTTTCCTTTGTCCACCATAAGTTTCTTGCGGCTGATCAAGCCTTTGAATCTTACTATTTCCACCGCGATTGTCATAATTTTTCTCCCTTTAATACTCTTCTTGATCTCGACTTCCCATCGCTACTAACTTCTGCTGATTATCAATTACCAATTTCTCTTGTTGTGCCTGCGAGGTGCTCGCCACATTGTTAATCATTTTAGGAAGTAAACTTCCATTTTCCGCTACTGAGCTGGTGTTTGCGATTGGATATGATTCCATTTCATTTTGTTTCTCCTCCAAAGCAATGTATTCTTCTTATAGTTCTCGTAGCTCAGTCATTGTGATAGTATTTTTGATTCTGAAAACTTGTATGTACAGTAGATTGGTTGCGAACATTGCATTAATGAAAGATAAAATGAGATACCTTTCATCCACTCTTCCAGCCATCTCTCTGCATATTGACTTCCATCTTATGGTTAAGTGCTTCAAACTCTCGCCAATCCTCTTTTTTAATCCAAATACATCTTCAATGCCTAGCCGCGATGAATTGTTGCTTATATATTCTCCCAGAAATGTAGCTTGAAAATGATCAAAAGAAGTTATAGTATTTTTTGGCAATCCCTCAAACCATTTTAGCGCCTCGACAGTTAAGTTAGATGCAAAATACTTGCACAATACAGCATCATGATTCTCCCATTGCAGCATACACCTGACATAAGCCTTAACATGCTGAACAGCACAAGTAGTTCCATCAAAGATAGATACTGGTTAATGTCGGTAAATTGCATTTAGGAGGTATTCCTCTTAGTTGCACCTCCTGAGCGAAAGGGGGTTCTCGCAGCTTCTTCAATTGCTTCATCAAGTTTCCTTCTGCCTCCTTCTCTTCTATTGTTTATCATTCCTCGCATTTCTGCTAATTCTCTCAATATTTGCTCATTCTCAGCTGAATTTTGCTCCATTGGTATTTTTAACGTAGTTTCCCTTCTTCTACGTTCTTGTCTTGCGAGATTTTGTGCACCTTCTTCTTCATCTTCATCTTGTCTTTCTCTGCGATTTTCTCTTTCACCTCCTTCTTGAAATCGCAGCTGATTATGCTATCTATTTTCTTCTCTGCGAATTTCTTCATTTCTTATCATTTTCTTCGCTGTCTTTCTATTCTCCTCTGTATTCTATCATACTATTCCTGAATATTATCATTATAGCGATTTTGTGTACGTCTCCTTTCTCTATTTTCATGGTTATTCTGTCGTACTGCCTCTTAAAACTCTTGTTCTTCTACTTCTGCCCTTAATCTTCCTCTCTCGCAAGCTAGTCATGCTTGTTCAGCATAATGTCTCTCAATTTCTTCCTCAATTATTCTTCGATTTCTCTGAATCTCTCGCCCATGTAATATCCTCCTACCTTCTTTTGGATTTTCTTCATCATTTTGGTTGTTTCTTCCCTCCTGATTTCTGTTGTTGAGTCTATTATCCAAAGTTTCGCCACGCGGATCATGGTGATTTTCTATTACCTCTTCTTCTCTATGACGTTGCTCTTCATTTGGATTTTGCATTTCCTCTTGGATATTTCCTCTAGCATTTCTTATTGGGGAATTTCGTCTTAATTCTTATCTTAATGATCTTGAATTTGATCTAACAATACTTCTTGATCTTCTACTTTGTAATCTCAAATTCTCCATTCTCAACTCGTGATTTTATCTTGTTAAATTTGCACGCTCTTCCGCCTCTAATCTTCTTTCCTCTTGTATTATTTGTCTTGGATCATCTGTTGTTTCATCTTCGCCTTGTCCGTGAATTAATCCTTCAACCACTCCTTGATTTCTTTCTTCTCTTCTTCTGTTTCTTAATTGTTGATCTTCTGCATCTTCCAACTAATCCGATCTCCAAGTATGCACACTCACTCTATCATAATCCAAATTTCTATCTTGTATCGGTGTTTGTTGATTCGGTTGTGGAATTTTATTTTCTCCTTCAATCCTTGTCCTATTTCTTCTTGTTCTTATCCTTGAAGATTCTCATAATTCATTTGTTTCTCCACCTGCAAGTCTTTTACTCCTCCTTACAGTTGTTGGTGGTTCTGATGTATTTCTTCTTCTTCTAGCCATTTCTTCAATTCTAATAATTTTTTCAAATCTTCAAGTTGTAATTAGAGATTTCTTAGATTGATTCTCCCTGTTTCGGGCGCCAAAATTTAGTTGCAGGAAATCCCATACTACACCCTTGTTAAGAATTTGTAATAACCAACTCAAATTTGAAGATTAAAAACGACACTTTATTATTTTGTTCTCAGAAATGGTAGAAATCAAGATTACAATTATTCTCTTGAAGTTTTCTCTCTCCTCAAGACATTTTCAACTCTCAAAAATACATCATCCTCTGAATTTAGTGGAAACCTTTATATAGGGAATTACATAGTAGGTGACATCTAAGCTTTCCTCTTCTTTCAGATTTGTTCTGCGATTGTACCGCGATAGTTATAATGTTCCTTCTCGCATGCTTTGTAACCATCGCGGGACAAACATTCTTTTCTTATGTTTTCTTCAATCGTTAGCTATTACGTCACTCTTTTGACTGCTTTTGTGACACTTGCAAAGTGTTGTTAAAAAGCTTGCGGTGATGCTCGCTGGGAAGTGTTGTTAATCTCGCAGAGAAGTGTTGTAGCGATATTCTAGTCCTACATGACTTGTATAAATAGGTTATTCGACCTATTTTCAAACAACACAGAAAACCAAGTTGTTATCAACGTATCCAGAAAACACCCAGAACTAATAGCTTATATTGTGAAAGCCAGTTCAACATTATGATACAAGTCATAAACAGCCAACACCTTCATAATCACAACACCTTCTTCGCTTCCCTCCCTAATATCAACCCCATCTCCTTCACTTTGTGACCAAACCAAGTCTGGAATGGCCATTTCTTGGTTTAGGCCAGAATTGTACAGATTGATCTCTCAAATCTAAAGTACTCCCGTGTAGTGCATTTGTTTAGGGTTTAGATTCGTTTATCATCCACACACACCCAAATTTACCAAAACCAACAGAAACATTTTTCAACCTCAAACATAGCCTTATGTATAGCCTCCTTGAGCAAACTAATTATTTGGTACCTTTCCTTGATATATTCTTCAACATCTGCAAAAGATGTAGTGACTGAGAGTGGAAATGTTAAATGAGGAGGTTGGTATCCATAGAGTGCCTTAAAAGGAGTCATGCCCAGGCTATTATGGTAGTTAGAATTATACCACCATTCAGCTAAAGGAAGACACTTGCTCCAAGCCATAGTTTTGTGTCCTGACATGCATCTCAAGTAGTTCTCTAGGAAAGCATTCACGCTCTCAATTTGTCCATCTGTTTGTGGATGGTATGTTGTGCTTTGATTTAAACTGGTACTAATGGCTTGAAATAAGTCTTGCCAAAATTTGTTGATGAAGATCTTATTTCTATCAGATGTAATGGAGGTTTGTAGCCCATGCAACTTGATTACATTATTGAGAAAATGTTGAGCTACTGTTGAAGAAGTGAATTGGTGGATAAGAGCAATGAAATGACCATATTTTGTAGCCTATCAACAATAACTAGAATGACATCTTTCCCCCCAGATTTAGGCAGACCCTCTACAAAATCCATGGTTATATGTTGCCATGCATGTTATGGTATTGGTAATGGATGTAATAACCTAGTTGGGTTTGTGTTCTCTCTTTTGTTCCTTTGACAAACATCACAGGTGGATACAAAATCAATAATGTCATTCTTCATACCTGGCCAGTGGAAGTAAGATTTTGCCCTCATATAGCTTCCTTGAATACCAGAATATCCTCCAATGGATGAAGCATGTAAGGAAGTGAGTATAGAATTCGTTATGCCATGACTAGATCCTACATAAATCTTGTCTTTATACCTCAGGACTCCATTGTTATAAGTATAATTATTGACAACATCAGAAGGAATTAGAAGCTTGGATATGATGGAATTGGCAGCTTCATCATCTTCATAGCTCTTGATAATATACATATCCCAAGTAGGTTTAGAAATATTGATGGAGTTGCAAGTGGAATTAGGTAATCTAGATAAGGCATCTGCAGCTTAATTCTTCGTCCTTCTTTTATATTTGAATTTCATAATCAAATCCCAACAACTTCATAAGACACCTCTGTTGCAATACAGTGGATGTTCTATGCTCCATAAAGTATTTAAGACTTTGATGGTCAGTGTGGATGATAAAATGGTTTCCCATCAGATAATTTTTCCATTTTGTAACTGTCATTACTATTGGAAGCAATTCCTTTTCATAAGTGGAGAGAACTAGAGATTTAGGTCCCAATGGTTTGCTATAAAAGGCTATGGGTTACCTCCATGCATAAAAACAACACCAATTCCTCTAGCACAAGCATCAACTTTTAGGATAATGGTTTTGGAAAAATATGGTACAACTAGAACTGGAGTGTTGCACATGATATGTTTAAGCTCCTTAAAGGTTGAATCAACTACTTCTAACCAAGCAAAAGTATTTTTCTTCAAAAGATCTGTTAAAGGGTTTGCAAATGGTTCCATACCATTTTACAAACTTCCTATAATATCCTATTAAGCCTAAGAACCCCCTTAATTCCTTCGAGCAAGAATGACTATGCCATGAGATCATGTTGGATATCTTAAAAGGATCAGCTGCAACTCCTTCATATGTGATAATATGACCCAAGTATTCTAATTTTCTTGAGAAAAACTGCATTTGGATTGTTTAGCATACAATTTATGTTGTTCTTTACCAAAAGGATTGGAGCTGCAAATGGACTATGACTATTGGATAATCCCAGATTGCAATATCTCCTTGAACAATGATTCAAACAGATTTTTGTACATAAGAAAATCTGTAAGGCCTCTGGCTGGTGGGTGTTGAATTTGTCTTAAGAGGAATTTTGCGGTCTAATGTTCCTGTTGGAGGTAGTGACTCGGGCTCCTCGAAAACATCAGCAAATTCTTGTAATAAAAGTTATATGGGTTGTGGTATTTCTTGCATGGGTTGGATAGGTGAAATGGAAAATAGATGACCAATTATACTATGGGAGTTCTTCTTAAGGAACCTTATAACAACATTGGTACTAATCAAGAGTACAAAACACAGTTTGGCCAAGTTTGCCTGTGTAAGTGGCGGTCCACATTTATCCTTGGCAAAGATAAATCTATGGGGGCTACAAAGGTCAGGTCTGTGTTTTATATTATTTCTCTGAAAAAACCTATTCAGTTCTTCTACGCAATTTTCTCTCTTTCTCCTTACCCTAACGGCCCATTCAGTTGGGAGAATTAGATTAATAGAAAACCAATTCCTTGAACCGAACGGGGCAAATGAACTCTATGTAATTGGGAATTTCAATTCCTAAGGATCCAATTCCCTCCAAAATGATAGATTTCCATTGCATTGGTCCAATTATGCAATGGAATTGGATTTCGGGGTAATAACAAAGGTAATTGAATTACCTCAACCGAACATGAATTTTTTGGATTGGAATCGAATGGATTCCAAGAATTGTATTACCCTATAATTAAATTCCTAGGATTCTAATTCTCACAACCGAACGAGCTATAAGCGAAGCAGTCGTGGAGGAGTGATGGGGTTTACAATAATCAAATCTTCTAAGTTGTTGAAGGTAATAATATCTTTGTATATTCATCTTTTTGTTTATTGGATTTACGGTTTTCTTTCTTTTGTGAGTTTTCTTCGTTTTCTTCCAAATATAAAGAAGCCATTTTTCATCCTTCATTTTGATGATCAAAATCTTCCATTCAAATCCTATTCTTATCTACTTTGGTCTTATCTTCACAGAAATCATTGTTTGATCAAGGAATTTCAATCATCTCTCAGAATCACTGGATAAAATAATAAAAACTGAAGAGGTTTGAATCTCCAAATTTGGTTTGATTTGTTGGATTTTTGTTTGTTGTTTGTCATTGTGAATAGAACCACCTTGGTGTTGATGAGGTTGTTTTCTGTTACAGATTTACAATCCTTTTGGTGAACTCAATTGTTTGGTGATGTCAGCCGCTATCTATCGTCTCTGCTTTGAATTTAGAAACTGAAGACGGCGAAAAAAATTAGGTTTCCTCCGTCTCTCTCTATTCTTCTCTTTATTCTGCAACTTCTCTCAAATCTCCTCCATATCCCGTAGAAAAAGGCATGGCCTTTTTCCGCGTCTAATTATCTCTTAGATGATATTCTTGAAATTTATCGGGCGAAACATGGGGTAAAACGTAGCTTTTAAACCGTGATTTAATGATTCTGATGAACTCTCATATAAGGTTTGCATTCACAATCCAGATTCTGGCACTTTACTAAGCAATTTTTTTTTCCTTCCTGATTTATTGATTCCTTCCAATCTTTCAATCAAATATCACCATTCAAGGCACTGAATCTCTCCTATTACAAATTAAAATTGGGTTTTGAATTCACAGTTCACGATGAATTGGTTTTTATTTACTCATAGTTGCATATGTGGGTTTTGATTTTTTGGTGTTTTCATGAATTTTGGATGACAACAATCTGAATTGTAGCATGAATCAGGTACGTAAAAGCCTATGACTTAGGACAATGATGCAATGATGTCACTGATTAACTGTACTATTATAATTCACCTAATAAGATATTTTCAAGAGTCAGTTGGGTTTAGGATCTTGAATGACAAGACATAAAAAGAAACATTTCAACCATTTTCCGCAACATAAATCCTGTATTGAGAGCGTTTTGTTTGATGACACACAACCCATGGAACCCCCTATAGCCAAAAAGATCTCTACTGCATGCTCTGTGCCTTATGTAGCTTTTTCCTCACCAAAGATAAATCTGCTGTGTGGTTGTTTTCTCGAAACACCATCATATACACAATAAGATAAGATAGGCCATGCGAAGATTGGGTAGGAGAACTTAGAATAAACACCTCTTTGTTGTTGGTGAAGAATAAAAGAAGACAGAAAGATTGAGAGATAGGAGATAAATGATGTTTCTTCCTGTTATATTTGTGTTTTTAATGATCAACGTCGATGGTTTTTGATCAAAAACCTAAATGCTTCTAATATTTTGTTAGATTTCCTTGCATCCTACTCGAACTTGATGGAAATTTGATTTTTGGCTATAAGCTTTCATTTTTGTAGGTTGGATTACATATCTACTCAAATCATCTAAATGAATATCTTCTATTGGTAATCAATCATAAGTCTTTTAGAATCGCTCAACAATTACCTCTCCTTCCATTATCTGCAAATATTAATTCACTTCTCATGATTTATGAATGGATTCTCAGTTTGTATTTTGTAATGATTGGTTTCCTTTCTTTTTTCTCGTTTTTCATTATGTGATCTTTTCTTTTTTTGATGAACTACAATCATTTTGCTTAAGGGAGGGAATGGAGGGTTAAACCAAATTATGTTTTTTTTTTACCTGAGGCACATCAATCTACGAATTGGGTGCATTCGAAAAAGGATGGGAACCAACCAATTCTCTATATTTAGGTACTCATTTTACCTTGATTTTTAGTTATGTCCTTCTTTCACCTGTTTTCATCAGTCTCAAGTTTTATAAATGTATCCATCACTGTGAACTTCATATGCGTCATTTACCCCAACTCAAGTTGATGTACTCCTATTCTTAACTTTGAGTATAACTCACGCAGTATTAAGGACCCCTAGATGGGAGAATTTGAGGTCTCTCTTTCCAGAATATTGACGTCATGGTATGAGAATGAAATGGTTCTGCCTTGGATGATGGAGCTAAAGTATCTGAATGGTTGTCCAATTATATAGGCAAACCATTTTGTTTAGTTCGTTTTAACACAGGTATAAAAAAGTTCCCTCTCTAGATTATATCAATGAGCACACACAATGTATCGAATCTTAGTTTGCCAACATCGGGTGGCGAAGATGTTGACAGATGGGTTGGCTGCAAAGAAAAAACAGTAATTTCGTTTGTTATCATTGAAATTTAACTTTTTGACATTGAAAATAAAAAAAATACTACTTTAATTTGCCGACATATTATTATTGCAATTTTGTGAAATGCACAACTACACTACTACTACATTAGGATGAAACATGGACAACGTCGGACTTCCATTCTTACTTCGCTGCAGGTACACATCTCACTTGCAGGTAATGGCTCTTTTCTAATTTATTTTTCCATGGTATGAAAGATATTTGGCTTCTTATAATGCTTTGTATATTATAGGTTCTTCTCATGAGTTTGAATCCATTTCAAAATCACAGTAAGAGTTCCCATCCATCTCTGTGTACATGGACAAGAACTTAGAGACAAGTTTTTTATGATTGGTGGTAATGGCTTCAGTATAAAGTGATTAGTATGTTGCTGCAAAAGGTCATCCATTTGGTGAGTCTTGGACTCTTGCTCCAAGGATTTTTTTTAATTTGGAACAAGTCCCTTTGTATAGTTTAATTTGAGAAACTCAAGTAAACTCCAAAAGGTCTTATTCCAAAAGTTCACCATTTTATTGTATGTACTGTTCATCATAGCCATTTTTTCATCCTGCACAATGTAACTACCAAATGTGAGGAAAGTCTCATCAACTCGACTTTTGCCTTTATTTCCTTTGAATATTTGTTGTTTGAAATAGTTTTGTTGGATGATTATGAAATTGTGATATTTGTAATTGAGATGAAGTACAGTCTGTGGGTAGGTGTAGTAGGAATTTTACATAATACTTCATTCGACCAGATCAAAAACAAAAAATCTACTATCCGCAGTGTTTATTAGCAAATGCATCCTTTGATTTGGCTCAGTTGACATTCTTATTGACTTGGATTTTGGTACTAAATAAGTATCTGTGTGTAGGACGAATGTGCCTGTGTCTCTGGGCTGTAGTAGGATATAGAGACGAATGTTTGGAAAAAAAATTGATCTCGCGCTGCTAGATCATATTTGATCAAGCAGCACCCAGTCCAGACATTTGTCCATTAATGATGTCATCAAACTCTTCAGTTAACTGCAGCCATCTTCCCTTGTTTTAGCTGTTAAGTTTTTTGTTTCCCGTTCTTTAGACTTTCGTATCTTTAGAGAAAATACAAGAGGAAAAAATTGCCAGAAATTAAGATCATTATTCCGGTAGACCGTGTGAGTACATGTCCAACATATGATGTACAAATTACTTGGTTGGTATATGCACTCTAACTAAACTAATAGACACTTGCTCATAGCAGGGTGAGTACTTTTGCTTCGATAACGTGAGGTTCAGCATTATCTAGTAGATCTTCTAATCGGGTGGCAGTACTAATATAGAGAATCAAGTTTCAGTAATGAAGTTTAAGAATTGCTTGGAAAATTTATGAAGTTATATAACAGTTTTTCAATGAAAGTTCATGCCCCAACTTAGAAACATATAACAGCTAACATTTCAACGAAAGTTCATCCCCAAACTTAAAAACATATATGAAAGTTCATGCCTAAACTTAAAAACATTCAACAGTTGTTAATTACTATACTTTTCTTTCTGCAATGTTGTTGCTCTTGTTCATGATGGACTTTTATTGCTCAAACTCAGTACTTCAGACCCAGAAAATGTTTTACAAAGTTGGAAATCTTCAAAACAACTTTAATTTGAATGGAATATGATGCAGCGAATTTTGTGATGCAATTAGACCTTAATTGGGACGATGTCTTATATTATCTCAGATTTTGCAGTTTTATTGGTTTTGGGGGTCGGGTACCACCACAAATAGGCCGACTTGGTTCTCTTACACAACTTAATCTGGCTTATAATCTTCTTGAAGGTCAAATTCTTCTTGAGCTGAGAGACTGCCCTAAGTTTATCTCAATCTAGGATTTAAGTATGTAACCAGTTGATTGTTGTTCAGATTCCATTATCACTTTTATGCATAAGTTTACAATTATGAAAGCTCATTGTTGGTCGAATTGTATCCAAGCTAACTGAGAAAAAGGAGTATGTAAGATATCGGATCATCTTACATACGTCAGCGAAAAAACGATATAGCTAGAAGAACAAGCTTGGTAAAGGGGCGTCACATAATGGTAGAGAGGCGGCACCCTAATAAGACAAAAAGGTCATTACAAGTAATTTTCAAGTGTCCCTTATCAAATAAAATCTGGAAATGACTAATTAGCCCTTATTGTTGATAATCAAGATTAGTAATGATAATCAAGATTAGTGTTGATAATCAAGATTAGTGTTGATAATCAAGATTAATGTTGATAATTAATTTTCACTTATCATATGATTCATAACTCTAAAATAGGTTATAAAAAAAAAATTAGAAGAAAAAAGAAACTTTTGTGATATTTGTGAAGGTCAACCTCAACCAATTGAAGAAATTAACCAACAAAGTGAAAAACCAAAGATTGAAAATGACTAGGTATACTTCAAAAATACGTAACAAATCAAATTTTTAAAATTTCAGAAGAAGAACATACGGTTGGAATTGAGCTCGTTACCAACAGTAACTATATATTACGATGCGTAATGTATCAATTACCAATCAGATGCTTGGTTCAATTTTGGGAAAACCCAAAATTTGAGAAGAACATATGGTTGGAATGGAGCTCGTTACCAACCGTAATTAACCTACGGTTGGTAACTAATGAATAGAAACCAACCGTAACTAACCTACGGTTGGTAACTAATGAATAAAAACCAACAAGTAACTAACCTACGGTTGGTAAGTCATCTTAACTTTTGAACCGTACATAACTATTTGATAAGTTGTTAACCTTCAGGATAATTTACGGTTGGTTAGTTTAATTGAGTTTCAAACCGTAACTGAACATATTCTCAAAACTAAGAACTTACGGTTGGTATTTGAGTTTAAACCAACCGTAACATCAACCCAATCAACAGTTACGGTTCGTATTTGAGTTATTACCAACCGTAACTAGCATAAACCCGAAATTTCAATTTCAATTTTCATTCAAAACCCTAATTTTTGATACAAAATTAACTTAAATCCAACACGATAAACTAAACCCTAACTGGGTTTTTCCAAACATTTTTCAAATCGTCGATTAATCGAAGACGATGACATTTTCGGTTTTAATGGAGGTTAGGGTTGATGGAGGAGAAGAGGATGAAGAAGAAGATGAAAAAAAGATTTGATTTTGATTTTGGTTAATTAAAAAAAATTGATTTGATTTTGGTTAATTTAAGGTGAAAGGGTAATCTAGTCAATCTACACCCCTATAGGACACCCCCTAACCAATAAGAGGGACATTGCTATCACACTTGAAGCCCCTCTGCCATTTCATGAAACCCCTTTACCAAGCTTGTAAAAGAATGAGAAAAAAAAAACTAAAATAAAGGAAGATAACCATGGTTAGCAAAGGGTTTGATGACGTCAAAAAATGCCAAATGCCTGGACTGGGTGCTGCTATATCAAGCATGATCTAGCAGTGCGAGAGCAAAACTTTTCCCCTAATGTTTCTAGGAAGCATTTTAGGACGCCTTATGCGTCCGGCTGACTAATGGGTCGCTGGGTTGCAGTAGATGGAAATGATTGTGGTCGACTTTGATGGCTTATGCTGCTTTTTATTGAATTGCAGCAGAATTAGATTACTTGATGTACAAAACACTAAATGCGAGTTGGTTTAGTTTTTAACTTTTAATGAATGAAAATATTGGTTGTCCATGAGTGGATTCAAGCTTTTGATGATTGTAAGGATGCGAATCTGGATAAGACTAATTGCGCCCACATGAGTGCAGTGAGCTAAACTCCATCATTATTTTATTTTTATTTTTTTGCGAAAAGTCGAATTCGAAATTTGAAGTAACTTCTGTTATTTTTTATATTTGTGTCAGACATATTCATGGTGATTTTAGATTCGTGTCAGACATATTCATGGTGATTTTTTCATTACAAGCATGAAATGGACAAGGGGCATCGATCGCTTGCTACCAACAGACTGATCATGCCCATGCCGTTACGGCACGGGTTAAGCCCTTGTCAAGAATACAAAACAAAATTTAATTAGCTAACTTAGACAAGATAAAAAGCGGTCCAGATAAATATAAGGTTATGATTGTTTCTCAAAAGTGATGGTCATGATTGGGCTTAGAAATGCATCTGACGGTTAGAATTTGGTTATCATAACACTAATGTTCCATTATTTTTTCATAATAAAAATGTCACACTAAAAGTGATAATAATTAAATTATTTTTTATTATTATTATAAAGTATTTTATTTCACTAATTGGTCGTAATAAATAATCTATTGATTTTTTCAATATAAATGTTTCCTTAAGTATTTTATAAAGAACGCGTAATTGGAGGATACCCAATCTAATTGGGGGATATTGATTACTTCCCCCACCCCATGATTTCGGCTAAGGGGTGACCAATTGATATGAAAGTACAAAAATACCCTTTGGTTAATTAAAATTTTTTATGAAAAGACTGTTTTACCCTTTCAACTAAAACATTAAAATCAAAAACCAAAACATATATCCCCCATTTACACCATCAAATAACCAAAGAATTTTGATTTTTTTTCTTCCATCTTCTTCTTCATCATTGGTTCACAAATTTCTTCGTCGATTACCCCAGTCTATCTATAATCATGCCTCCTCGAAAGAAATCAAAAGCCCAATCGAATTCAAAATCGATAGTTCAACAAAAACAACAACAAAGAATCAATCGGATTGTCGAAGAAGAAGAAGAAGAAGAAGAAGAGGAGAAAATGGAGGATGATTGTGAAGAGAGAATTGCTGCTAAGAGGTTGAAAATTTGATTTTTTTTTCTTTGAATCCACCATTGTTGCAGCTGAAAAAGCTTGGTGCCGGCATGGTATTCAACTAAAAAACCATGTCGGCATTTGCTGGAAATTTTCATAAATTGTTTGCCACCAAAAAACCATGCCGGTGTTGATATTCAAAACCTATTTTTTTTGTTCTAATCAGTCCACTTCCGGCACAGTAATCTAATTTTCGAGCATGCCGGCACTGATTCCGGCATATGATGTTGCCTAAATTTGTATGCCGGCACAAGATGAAAAGTATCCAGAAAGTTGATTTTATTTTTCACTTGACTACCGGCATTGATAGGAAGTTCTCGAGCATGCCGGCACTACTTCCTGTATGTTTTTCATGCAGTACCGGCATAGATTTTTGGTCGAATACTATGTCGGTTTTGGTTTCAAAATGGGGGATATCGGGATGCCGGCATAGTTACTATGCCGGTATAGAGGCTTCCGGCATTGTATTCATACAACTACTATGCCGGCACAGAGCTTTTTCTGCCGGCATTGTATTCATACAACGACTATGCCGGCACATGATGTAAAGTATCCAGAAACTTTAAAATAAAAATCACTTGAGTACCGGCATTGATAGATTTCTATCGAGCATGCCAGCACTGCTTCCTGTATGTTTTTCAAGCAGTACCGACATAGTTTTTGGTTTGAATTCTATGCAGGTTTTGGTTTCAAAATGGGGGATATTGTCGAACTATGAATACTATGCCGGTTTTGAATGTTCCGGCATTGTATTCATACAACATTTATGCCGGTTTTGGTTTCAAAATGGGGGATATTGTGGTACCGGCATTGTCGAACTATGAATACTATGCCGGTTTTGAATGTTCCGGCATTGTATTCATACAACATTTATGCAGGTACAGAGCTATTTCAGCTGAAAAAATGGCGGGTTCAAAGAAAAAAAAAATCAAATTTTCAACCTATCAGCAGTTTTACCTGTGTGTTGGGGATGCTTGTATGCTGGGCAAGTTTACTTTCTTGTGTAGGTTCTTCAAAAAACTATTCATGCTCGTAAAAATCATAATTCAAGGGTGTTGGTTCCACAAAAACTTGCAATTGTGAGTTGTTGTCATTAGCAGAAGATTGAGGATATGATCCTTGTTGTAGTTGAGCTAAAGATTCAGCAGCATCAATTCTCTCTTCACAATCATCATCCATTTTCATCAAAAAAATTCCCTCCCAATTTTTCCCCCTCCTTCTACACTCACCCCAAAAAAAATAAAAACAATAACTTAATCTTATAACTAATACTTAACATTTTTGCTAATTAAAATTAACCACTAATTAGGATTAGTGATGGATAAATTAGGAATTAAAAAAATAATTACATAGGGGACACCAAGAATTTCTATTGGGACACCGTTTTTGTCCTGTAGCTATATCCCCCAATTAGAGTGGGTATCCCCCAATTGCGCGTTCTTTATAAATGTGTATTTTTATTAATAAACAATTTAATAAAAACAAAAATAATACCATTAGACATTAGCGCGGTAGTGGGAGATGGAAGCTGTGACGGTTCTTAAAAAGTAATATTAATTTTGTGTCACGACTGATAAAGGCAGGTACCATATATTTCAGGGATCGTATCAAATCATATGGGAAAAATGTTCATGATCGCTGAATAACCCAAATGATACTCCTGTGATCTTTGGTACCAAATCGTATAAATCATGGTTTTTAATGTTAAAGTAAAATTGATTGCAATACTGAAGAGAATATAACACGAAAATAAAAATAGAATAAATTAATCGAAGTCCTAATTTTGTTCGATCTAAACCTCATACATGGCTTTTGTGATTGAAAATTAGAATTCCCAAAAACCTACATGGGTGGCGGTAGTGGTGATAGCAGTGGAGGAGTCAGAAATTGACATTGAGGGGGCTAAACCTATTTATAGGATAATCTAAAACCTTTTATAGGATAAAATTATGATTTTTATGTAGTTTTTAGAATTTCTAGGTGGGCTAGAGCCAGGTTAGTCAACCCTTGACTACGCCACTGGGTGGTGGTGGAGAAAAAAATGCTATCATGCGCATTTGTGGTGGTGACGCATATTGGTGAGTAATAATATACTATGTTAAGTCTGTGACGCCACAAAACGTGTAACATTATAAAGTATAAAATGTGGTTGATCGTTTTAATGATAAAATAAATTCGGTTACAACACATGATAATTAAAAAATCCTGGAATCAATTCTCATGTAATTTAATACCCGCAGATGAACGACACGAATTAAGATCAGAACATGTGAAATTACTTATTATCGAGCCGTGTCGTTACATCACGGGTTATATTATAGTCATCCTTAAAGAAGGGTTCTCTCTAGCCCCAGAAAGAGTGATCTTCTTACCCTTGTGAACAAAGATGATGCAAAGTTTCTCAAAATTAAATACAACATCTCCCAATGTCCTTATCCAATCTGCTCCCAAAATCATATCACAGCCTCCAAGGGGTAGAAGCCTCAAATCACCATTGATTTTGCTTCCCTGCATTGACCATTGAAGTTGCTTGCACATACCAAAGATGATTTTTCTATCACCGTTTTCCACTGTGACCAAGAGTTGGGTTGTTTGTTCAACTGAGAAGTCCAACTGTTGAGCTAAATCCTTATCAATAAAGATGTGGGTACTCCCTGTGTCAATTAGAATGGATATGAACCTCTTCTTGGCATACCCTGGTATTTTAATGCTGTCACTACTAGTACAACCTGTAAGAGCATGTAGATATATTTCCATGTCAGATTCAACTGGAGAGTCACCATTCTCTTCTGCCAATTCTCTAAATTCATGTTGCTCATTTGATTCCTCTTGCTCATCCAAGGCTAGCATGAATAACTGTTGTTGCTTACATTTATGACCAAATGAGAATTTCTCACCACATTTGTAACACAAAACCTTATCCTTCCTCTCTTTTAGATGCTCATAAGTTAACCTTTTAATAGGGGGATAGTTGGGTTTTGAGTTAAAAGTTCTGGGTTGGAATGAAGGTTTGGTAATGGGTTTTGGTTGAGTGAGTATTGTGGTGTTACCTGTTTGTGGATGTGCAAGGAAAATATGAGATTTTGAGTTTCTTATGTTGACCATCAACAGAGAAATCTTGTAATTTGGCTAATTGAAAAGCTTCAAATTGGGTGGTAGGCTTAAACATTTGTATGGTAGTTCTTATCTCATATTTCAAGCCACTCATGAAACTTAGAACCAAGTAGGTATTTGAATAAGTTTGTTGAGCATACCCACATAATATCTTTGAGTGTCTCGAATAATTCAAAGTATTCTTCTACAGTAGATACTTGAATAAGTTTGTTGAACATACCCACATAATTTTTGAAAAAGCGGGGGTACAACAACCACACAATATTTCGTTTCGGCAATCTGTATTGACTAATTCCAATATAATTCCAAGAGAATCAACTAGACAGTCAGTCTCAATCAAAGAAATATATCCGAGAGTTATATCTTTGTTTCTCAATGTAATCAAAAAATCAAACACATAGATATTTGAGCCAGACCAGCCAGGGGTGAAGATATTTATTACCTTTCTAGCATAACAATAAAAATTAATGCTTCATTATAACCATTGTTCTGCAAATTGTATTTGATCTAAACTAAAGCAGAAACGATAGAAGAAAAAAAAAGGATTGATCTCCTATTATTGTACAATTACCTGCAAAGAAGGGAGAAGCCCTTATCATTACAAATAAATATGCCTAAGATGAAAAATTCAGCCAGGAGACAACTGATCAGATCTTTTGGTCTTATATTGAATCCAAAGAAGTGAATAAGAACATCAACACTAAACAACTAAAATAAAGCTAATCTTTGTGGTCATCTAATTCAACTTACCAAAAGCGCTGCTAAATTCCTTGATTTAAGTTGGTATTCAAGGATTTGTCGGAACGTAAGATCATATGAAGCTTGGTTCGCCCAATGGTTAGGCGAAGAATGTTTTTGCTTTTTGTGCCTAACCATTGGTCATATCAAAATGAACCATCATATTTTTTCGGCCCCACTAAATAAGCTTAATCGTTGGCTGCATCTTAAAAGTTGGACTAAGAAACCATGATACTTAGCCTCCTAATCAAATTAAGTGACATGGTATTCAATTTGAAAGTTGAATTTGGACAATCATAAAGGCTAACCTATATACTCCCTCCGTTCCGTTTTACTTGATGTTTTAGAGTTTTTTTACGCATATTAAAAAACAACAAAGAGAGTAAATTTTTTCCAAATCTACCCATATTAATAGCTTCCTAAAAATTCAAAGCACCTAGTTTTTAGTTTATATATTTAGTGTAAATTACGAATCCCGTTGTAATTTACTTGGGATAGAGTATATATCCTCCATGGAGTGGATTTAAAAATTATAATAATTACCTATCTGCTGATTACAATGAAAATTTAATGATATGGTGTGATTCCAAAGCAAGGGAAAATTAGTGAGAATTTGGGAAAATTACTTAAACCATCATCTACTTTGGAACACTAAAAAAACCCTAAAACATCAAGTAAAATGGAACGGAGGGAATAAAAGATTTTATGTTGGTTCGAAAAATCACGAGAAATCAAACAACTGCATCATACCAAGTTATCTCTTAACACCTTCAAAAATTGTGATTCTTTAAGGGTTTTAGATTGGTGAGTTAGCATGTGTCCACGGATTTGGATGCTCTATCAAAATCCATCTCATGAAAATGGCAAACTTTAGAAATGTACTTCTGTCCAGTCTAGTGAGAAGCGAACCAGGTATCCATTTACCAAACATAAATTTGTCCGTGAAATTTACGGATTCAGATGTTTTTCTCTCTTTTTTCTTGGAAAAGAGATTAGAAACTAAGTAGCTAGCCAAGCATGGCTAAAAAATGCTCTGCAGAGAAGTATGCAAAATTGCATATGTCAGCTGCTCTAGCTTTTTGTAGCGCCCCAAAATCTAGCTACTTAGAAATCTAACAGACCATTCTACATTCTGAGGAAAAAATGATCTTAATCATCTACTTAAGTATTAAATTAAAAGTTTTAACATAAGACCAACCCAAATCTAAACCCTCTCTGAAATAAATACAAGAATTCTTTTCAGATGATACATATGTAATAGTGATTTGGTTTGGTTTGCAAATAGAATAAACAACAAAATAAATATAGTAGAAGCTAACCAACTAACTGACTCAACTCCTCGAAGCTTCCAAGACTTGAACGACCATCTCCACGTGCATAACTTGATCTATCTCTAAAACTGAAGGTGGGAATTGAGTGAGCACATCATCCCCTAAGGAGTGCCCAGTAGAAATAACAACTAACTTTCAATTAATCACTAAAATTATTTGAAAACAATGCAGGTTTTGCTAAAAAACGATAAAACGTGGATAAACAGATAAAACATATTAAGATAATAAGTTGTACGGAAATTATAAAGTTCTACCAACCAATCATCGGACACATATTCACAACAGTAATAATAGTTGGGTGACGTAATCCTTCGGAGTAGTAAGGCGCGACTCTTGCGGATTCTTCAATGATCATTAAAGCACCCTGAGGTTTTCGACCTCGTAGTCGGATCAAATTTGTTCCTTACTAGTACCTCATTATACGCACATTATACGCAGCAAGTACCCAAAGAAACTAACGGTGACAACATTATATCTGACGGGAGAAATTTGCAAAGCCCAATCCTCCCACGAGACAATCCAACAATCACATACAATATTTCCAACATACTTCTCTCTAAGTACCGAAACACAATATAATAGCTTTCTTTTTTCAAAGTAATTTAAAAGAATAAACATCCATGTATGAGACATGAGTTTCCCTATATAGATACTAGTAAAGGGCACGTGCTCCGCACGTGTTGTGTTATTTGGGTCCCTATTTCCTAAGTTCCGACATTTCACATAAGAATACACCAGGGACCAGGGTTGATCACAGCAATCAAAGTTTGGAATCATCTCTTATAATGCTGAAAATTGGAAAGTACACTACTGTGTACAAACAACGGATGAGTCTCATAGGAGCAAATGGCCCAGTCAGAAACGATATGGGAGCCATCAGAGCTTGATTTTTTTCTTTTTGTTCTTTGGCAAGTGTAAAAATGTATCGAAAAGCTCACAGGGAGTGAGCAGTAAAGTACAACCCAAACTCAAAGAAAAGATAGCAAAGCTCAGGTCTCAAATTCTAGAAATGGGCTTTTGTTTTCAAACCAACGGAAGATTAAGAAACAAAGAATTGACCCCAGTTTGTCATGACGTTTTCAGTAATAGGCTTGAGCTTTTGTTTGACTAATCACTTGCTTCACGTTGAAAGTAGCGCCTTCAAAGATCATCTTGGTCATGTGTGTTCAAATTGTCCATGAAATAGCTGCTGCAAGCAAATGCCAAAGTATTTGGTCGTCTGTTATAGGAGTTTTGATCACCTTCCAAGTTCCAACCATCACCTTTCAGGATAATCAGACATATATACTGTACTAATATGTCAAAATTATGCATGTGAAAAAGTTGGGCAAACACCAGGTCTCAAATTCTAGAAATGGTCTTTTGTTTTCAAACCAACGGAAGATTAAGAAACAAATAATTGACCCCAGTTTGTCATGACGTTTTCAGTAATAGGCTTGAGCTTTTGTTTGACTAATCACTTGCTTCACGTTGAAAGTGGCGCCTTCAAAGATCATCTTGGTCCTGTGTGTTCAAATTGTCCATGAAATAGCTGCTGCAAGCAAATGCCAAAGTATTTGGTCGTCTGTTATAGGAGTTTTGATCACCTTCCAAGTTCCAACCATCACCTTTCAGGATAATCAGACATATACTGTACTAATATGTCAAAATTATGCATGTGCAAAAGTTGGGCAAACACCAGTCATCGCAGAGAATTTGGCTTCACTTCTTTGTATCCTCAATGCCCTCGAAAAATTAGTGTGCTTTGTCATCACCTGAGAATGATATAAATTAGAATATTGGCAATGATAAATTAGAATTGAGATTTGCGTATAATCAATCAAAAGCTTACATAATGAACAATAAAATAGTAGTGAAGTTCATACAGTGTGTTGGTTGTTAATACCATGAACACACTGTTTTGTTGGTGCCCTTATAGCTCTTTCCACCAGGATATTCTTCACATTATTAATGCATTAAAAAGTTAAGCTTTTCATATATAAGACAGAATTTATTGAGACATTATGGTCATTTCTGAGCTGTGATTGTAACCTTTGCAATTTTTATCAAAAAAGAAAAACCTAGGATTGTTGGTGTTTCTCGTGTATGTTGAACTATCGGCATTTAGACAGCTAATATAAGTGAGTTATTGGCATTGACAGGGGTATTCTAGGATGCTCTCCAAAATTGACGGAACATCAATTCCCTGACACACCACAATAATCATGTCTTCATTTCTTCATCACAAAATATATGCAAATTCCTTGGACCATAGAGCAAGTATCTCGGCTCGTACCTTTTAAATTTCCAGTTCCACCTTCAAATATAGGTTGTCAGTTATTAAAGTTCTCCAAGATGAGGCATACCAACACCTCAATTGTAAGCTGTTTAACAGAGAAATGAGAATACAAACTAAATATCAATTTCAATATACCAAAATAAAATTGAACAAACAAAATTCATACCCAAATCTGATAGATGCATCGTACGTATTAAAATCTTTGGCAGTGATGGCCGACATGAATTCCGTGAGATGAACATTCAGTTCAACTGTGTCCAGCTTACCGATTAGAGCTTCACCATCCTTTTTCCCTGCCAAAAATAGTGATGTACAATCATACCAATCCAGAAGGGAAAGAAAAAAAATGATAGCTAGTGTGATATTTTGGTGCGGGTCAGTCCAACTGTGCGGGTCATTTAACCTAGAGAAAATATAGGTTATCAAAGCGGTAAGTGATATTGAAACAACAAAGGGAGAAGAGTTCTCACCCTTCATCTCTTTCAATGAACCTTGTTCAATGGAGAGCTTCCTTTCATTGGTATCTGTTGGTCATAAGTGAGAACTTAATTTTCTTATCTACCACAAAAGTAAGTACTGCTTTATCTCTTCTTTACCGGAAGAGTGTGTCTGACTATTTGGATTTCTCTTTCCCGTGCATTGTTGGATGCCAACGGTTGCGGAATTATCCGGAGTTCCCATTCCTCACGTAACACATTTTTGTTCTCCAGGTTGCATAGAATCAACAACTTCACCTGAAATTTGAGAACAGTTTATTACTATTTTAGAATTTTTCAATGCTCAATAGCACCCTTGAACCTTACAGCTCTCCTAATTGTACAAACGACATCTTCTGGATCCTTGGATATAAAACCAGTGATAATTCATACTTGTAAATACAATGAGATTAAATCCAAATCTCTACTATTAGTCTATTATTCGGTAAGGGGTTTCAAGCACAATTAGGAAATCTAATCAAAACTCAGCATAAACATTATAAAATCCTGATTGTGAAGACAATGAGAAGCAAATAAAACAACCGAACCGAAACCTTACCTTCATCTGAATTTATAGTTCTGATATGCCTTGTTCCACCATACAGCTTGTACAGGGATTGCTTTTGAAAAGACATCCTACCTATGTAACTTCGAGATTAGGTATACGACGATCGGAAAATGAGTGTAATTTCAAATAAGATCAGTTAGGTTAAAATGAGAAATCAAATTATTTTCAGATAATTTTAGATGGGTATGTAGATTAATTCCTCCTAATAAATGATTATAAATTCACAATTAAGAGCGGCACAGAATGTTTTAAGAAATCGATCAAATAACCTAAGAACAAATCTTGAATGTTAGCGAAAAAAATACAAAATATTACAGCGAAACGATGAGAATGTAAGGGTGATTCCAAACCTGATCTCTTATGTTAATCTGATAAATGAATTGAAAGGAATTTAAAGATTTAGTTTTTTTTTTTAAAACCCACATCCTGCTTTTGCTGGGATAAGTCTTGAGAGAAAGCATTGAGATTTGAGATGGAAAGGGGTCTGGATTTGAATTTTGAATCGGAATAGCGAAGTGCCCTAGGCCTTAGGCTCCTATCTGCTTTAGGGACACAATTTGACAAAATAACCCTCACAATATTTTGTTTCCCAATTTTTGTGTATGGACATTTCAGTCAAAAGGCCTTATTTGGCCTCTTGGCATTATAATAGTAAAGATATAGATAATATTGTGTGCACGCCAAGGACCTATTACTTGAATAAATATAGATATAAATTAGAACACACATCTCATACCAATCAAAAGAAAACCTTCTTCCTTTCATGCTAACAACAAGTAGAGTATGTAACCACTTTCCAGTCACCGGAAGGAATCACATTTTGAAGATAAGTAATGACTCCCAAAATACATATATTAGTTGTTTCTAAAGATCAAATCCATCCAAAAATGTAAAAGAAAACTAGTTTGTAGTACATTCATATATATATGCTTACACATATCATATAGTAAAAGTATATGCACGGATTTCATAAATGATAGTTTTATAAAACAAATAATGAATACAAGAGAGTTCGTCATAGATTCTCACCTCTTTTGATGACAAACCTCGCATATCTCGAGATTCTCCATTCACTGGTTCGTCATTTGAATTGATTGTTGTTAATATAGACTAATTTTTAATCACACAAGCACTCTAAGAATTTAGCCAATGGGGCTCACACAATAATCACAACATAATTTCATACAAGTCTCCAATTATAGGTTAGTCAAATAACTAACTATTCTAGTTTCATTAATGCTTCTATAACCTAGTATTAAGTGTTCTAGGCATAAATTAATATCTTCTTACAAATATTTTTATAAACTACTACCAACAAAAACTAGTTTATTTACTCTCTTCTTATCCTCTCTTCCACCACATTCTTCTCATTTTTTCTTTAGCTATCAGAACAACACAAGCTGCTTTACTATGAAACAAAAGTCATGAAGAAACAGAAAAAAAAAAAAGGAAGATAAACTCAAAAATATAAATATCTAGTTTTCATAAACTTATTATTATTAAAATACACTATAAATACACGAAAGGCCCATTATTCAAGCCCGTCTATCCGTGAAGATTCCAGAAGCTTTCAGAAGTCTTGTTGCCCAAGTTGCTTGCACATGAAGTTTACCTAATTTACGGTTACATAAACTGTAGGATCAGAATATTGTCACAACAATATTCCTGTGAAATAAACAACAGTACTTCGACACATCAATAATAAACAACAGTTCTGCGATACATCAATGATATTCTGCGAAACATCTCAAGGTGACGTAAGGAATGACATATAAGATGAAAACGACAGAAACATGAGAAGAGTGTGACATTTTTGCGATGAATCTATAAAGCCTGCGAAATATTAAGGCGGTGCCGCCTGCGATTTATCGCAGGAACCTAGATCCGAAATTAAATGGAATCTTAGCTGTAAATGAGCTGTCATGAGCTGTAATCCATTATGTAAATGCCTATATAAAGGAAATGAATAGTCCCAGAGAAAGGAGTATTTTTTGAGTGCTAAGAAGATTTTTAGGAGAGAGAAAATCTTATCAAGTGTTTTGTGTTCTTGATTTTTGTAATTTCTAAAAGATCATATTAATGAAAAAGTGTCTTTAATCTTCAAATTATGTCATAAATATTGTTAAACTCTAGAATTGGGTGTAGTGTGGGAATTCCTGCAACTACATTTTGGCGCCCAGAAACAGGGAGAATCAATTTGAGAAATTTCAAATTACAGCTTGAAGATTTGAAGAAATTATTAAGAATTGAAGAAATGGCTAGAAGGAGAAGAAACACATCAGAACCACCAACAACAGTGAGAAGAAGTAAAAGAATTGCAGGGGAAGGAACAGGTGAATTTGAAGGATCTTTAAGGATCAGATCAGGAAGAAGTAGAATGAGAAATGGAGCAGAAAATTCAATCCAACCACCGAATCAACAAACACGAGCACAAGATAGAAATATGGATTATGATAGAGTAAGTGTGTATACTTGGAGGTCGGATTCGATAGAAGTGGCGGAAAATCAAGAAGAGGAAAGAAATCAAGAAATGGATGGAGGATTAATTCATGAAGGACATGAAGTAGAAGATGATTTGAGACAAAGGATACAGGAAGAAAGAATATTAGAGGCAGAAGAACGTGCCAATCTTACAAGGCAAAATCATGAATTAAGAATGGAAAATTTGAGGTTGCAAAACAGAAGATCGAGAAGCAGCATGAGATCAAATTCAAGATCATATAGAGAAGAAACAAGACAAAATCTCCCTATACAAAATATTGGCGAGAATTTGATAAATGATCATTATATTCCATGCGGTGAAACTTTAGACATTAGACATAATCAGGATGAGGGATAAAATCAAGAAGAGAGAAGGAGAATGTTACATGATGAACAGATTTGAAGAAATCGCAGAATAATCGAAGATGATATTGAGAGGCATTATATTGAGCAAGTACATTTAGCAGGAGAAAGAGAGAGATTGCGAGCAGAAGTAGAAGAACAAGAAATTCAAACAGCGTTGCGTCAGAATAATCATGATAATCGAGAAAGAAGACGTGTGAAAAATCGTAATAATGATAATCTCAATGAGGAATATGAGAGAATTCGCAGAGACATAGAAAGGCAACGAAGAAAAACAGTAAGAAATGAGGAAATTCGCGGAGAGGAGAATGAAAGACAAATTAACTTGCAAGAAGAAGAAAATCGCAGAAGAAGGCAAAACCAAGATGTTGGAGAAGAAGCGCGAAACATCGCAAGACAAGAAAGACATGAACGCAGACGAAGAGAGGCTACGTTGAAAAGGCCAATGGAGCAAAATTCTGATAGGAATGAACAAATCTTGCGAGAATTAACAAAAATGAGAGGAATGATAAATAACAGAAGAGAAGGAGGAAGAAGACAACTTGATGAGGCAATCGAAGAAGCTGTGAAAACTCCATTTACTCAAGAAGTACAATTAGGAGGGATACCTCCAAAATGCAATTTACCGGTGTTGACCAGTATATTTGATTGGACTACGTGTGTTGTCCAACATATCAAAGCTTATATTCGATGTATGCTACAATGGGAGAACCATGATGTCGTTTTGTGCAAATATTTTGCGTCAAGCTTAACTGGAGAAGCACTGAAGTGGTTCGAGAGTCTTCCCAAGAATACAATAACTTCGTTCATGCACTTGAAAACTACTTTCTTAGGAGCATACATCAGCAATAACTTTACGCGACCTGGAATTGAAGATGTGTTTGGATTGAAACAGAGAGTTGGTGAGAGTTTAAAGCACTTAACGATAAGATGGAGGACAATGTGTAGTGAAATGGCAGGAAGAGTAGATGAAAGATATCTCATTTTGTCCTTCATAAATGCTATGTTTGTGACAAATCTATTATACATCCAGGTCTTCAGAGTTAAAAACACAATCACTATGACAGAACTGCAAGAATTGCAAGAAGAATATATCGCTTTGGAGGAAAAACAAAATGAGATGGAGTCTTATCCAATTCTCGCAGGCACAAGTTTAGCCGCAGCAAATGGAAGTTTGTTACCAAGAATGATTAATACAGTAGCAAGTACTTCCCAAAATCCGCGTGAGAAAATGGAGACTGATAATCAACATAAGATAGTAGCAATGGGGAGTAGAGATCAGGAGGAATTGGAAAAGGAGAGAAATTTTTATAGTCGCAATAACAATAATAAGGTCCCAAGGTTTGATCAACCGCATGAGACTTATGGTGGACAGAGGAAGAATTATTCAAGAGAGCAAAGAGGTCAGAGGAATATGTGGGAAGACATCAAATTTCCACCTTTAAATACCGGTATAGACAAGATTTGGGAAGCGATTATTTTGATGGAGAATATACCCTCACCCTGGAACATGGGGAAAGAACCACATCCCAACAACCAAAATCAAGAATTTTGTCCTTATCATCATTTTCATGGTCATTCTGTGAATAATTGTAGGAATGTAAAAAGAATTATTTTGCGAATGATTGAACAGGGGAAATTAAATCATTTTCTAGCAAGATATTTACAACCGCAACAATTGCCGCAAGCACCAGAAATTCGCAGAGTTAATGTTGCAAAAGAAGCCGAAACATTTGTCATTGAAGTAAGAGCTACAACAAAAAATCTATTTTGCAATTCAATTGTACATTCGCAGAAAACGATAGAGGATTTCCATGACAATGTGCTAAGTAGAGTATTTGCAAGGGATATAGAGGGAAGAGAGGTGATGAATATTGCGAAGATTTCTCCGTTAGAAGAATGACAGAAGCAAGTTATTTCTTTTACTGCAGAAGAGATACCAGAGCCCGGGAAGATGCATGACAACCCATTGGTGGTGAAGTTAGAGATAAATCCAAAATACAGAGAAGAAGAATAAGAAGATGATGATGGTGACGCAGCAAGTAATTCTTGGGCAATAGATAAAGTTTTAATTGACACTGGTAGCTCGGTGGACATTTTGTTTTATCATACTTATCGCACAATGGGTGGAAGAGATGATGAGTTAATCCCTTCAACTTACAAGATCTATGGTTTTAATGGCACTGCAAACAAGCCAAAAGGAGAAATTACTATGGAAATTCCATTGAACAAGATATCTTCAAAAATCAAGTTTTGTGTAGTGGATATGGAATCTCCTTACAATTCCTTAATTGGAAGACCATGGCTCCATGGGATCTTGGGCATAGCATCCACATATCATCAATGCATAAAGTTTCCACATCCTCATGGTATTGGGATAATTAAAGGTGATTGGTTTGAAGGCAAAAAGTGTTATGAAGTTGACATTAATACTTGCGAAGAAAGAAACGCCCGAAATCGTAATTGGCAACATAACAGGAGGCAAACTCAGAGAGCTGAGAAATTGATGGTGGATAATATAGATTTGCGGGGAAAGGATATATTACAAGAATAGTTTGTGCCAAAAGAATCAATGGTAATTAATTAGGCGAATATGGAAAAAAATATTCATTCTTCGCAGGAGAACAAACAAGCATAAGGTGTTGCGATAAATCATTTCTCGCAAGAAAATAAACAAGTAACAAGAAATTGCGAATAATCATTCGTCAAAGAAGAAAAGAAGTGCAACAATATCATGTTGCGAACAATCGAAAAACAAGAACAACAAGAAATATGCACACAGAATATTAAAAGAAAAACTTTGCTCAAAAAGAAGAATTTTTTTTTTCTATTAAAAGAAAAAGATGATGATTTCGAATCATATAAGAATTTTTGCAAATGCATAAAGACGGGCGCAAATCGCCTAAAAATATATAAGAATGGGACGAACTTTTATGGCGTACACCTTAGTTCGCGGATTCTATTCCGTAAGAGGCAATGTCCTTAAAGTGCGTCATAAGGGGGGTATCTCTTTGCATGGCTATGGGAAAGGCTATACCGCTGTTGGAACCTAGTCATGGAGAATTGGGATTATAGAAAATCCATCCGGGAGAGGTAACTTGGATTCCCAATTATATAAGGTTATACCCTGGTTGGGCGCCCGAGAGTTTCTCCTAAGGAATGCAACGTATGATCAAGGCGCCGAGGTACACGGTTGAGTTGTGGGTATCCGGGATGGATGAACCTACCCTGGCCATCCACGACAAGTCTTGGCTTACGATGTGTTCGGCCCGAAGAAAACCCCACTTAGGGTGCAGTCTTGTAACTATAAGCCATATAAGGCATAAAGGACAAGGCTGCGAAAACAACTGGTTGTTGGCAAAACCGGATGGGAAAGTGCTAGTCTTGTATGGCCGATGTATAATCCTTGAAGGGGCAACCTAGGGGAGAGATAAGGGCGATACCCTCTATTAGGGAGATGCGTATCAAAAAAGACGGCAATGTCATGGGACTTTATATTCGCAAGAATATTTAGGCCCGTCATATTGTCGCGTGACACAGACGACAATGTCATGGGACTTTATATTCGCAAGAATATTTAGGCAAATCATATTTCCGCGTGATGGCCAAAAAGCCTAAAAGAAAAGTTAAGATGAGATCAATGGGTTTTTGCGATAAGATCAAAAGATGAGATAAATGAAATCAATAATAAGAGGATATAAATCGCAAAGACGTCCTGCGATTTCATCGCAAAGACGGCAATGTCATAAGTCTTAAAAAGCAAAGAGAGATTAATCTCACAAGGTGGCTTAGATTTATCATATTGTCGCAAAGATTAAAATTAAATGATAAGGCAAGATCAATGGATTATTACATGTAAAAGTAAAAATGTCCTGCGATCTTGTCGCATAAAAGTGGCATAATAAGACCTTTAACTAGGAAGGTGAAATAAGACCACAAGAAAAGTTATATCTGCGAAGCATATAACAGATTCTTCGCAGAAATATTTGTGCTAATTCATTTATCATATTGCAGATTAATAACAAGAGGCAAGTATGGGAATGATGCATAGAATGGTAAATATTGTTATTTATCATTATATGATAAATTCATATAAATAACAGACAGATAGAAGCAAAAAAGGGAATTTATATATTGAAAAATATCAGGAGTTGCAAATATCTTGGAGAAAGAGTATTACAATCTGTCGCAGATAATTATCGCAAGAAAGAAAGAGAGAAATACATGAGAAGATCAAAAAGAAAAAACAAAACTATTGAGATTTATTTTCATCTTTATCTTTATATTCGTCTTCATTATCTTCATCGTTAGTTCCTTCTTCATCTTCGCTTTCATTCTCATCTATATCAGCCTCACTGTCATAAATAATTGGTACTTCAAAACTGGCTGGGATATTATCCAAGAGACAAGGATATAGACTAAGAGGAAGATCATTATCTTTACAAACTTTCTCAATAACATTATTGCGAACGGTGAGAAGATTACTACGCAAATTGGAGTTGGATATCTTTATTTTCTCTCGCAGTCTAGAGATTTTATCATTGCGGGAAGCAAGATTTTTCGCAAGACCACTTTTTTCTTCTTCAAGTTCTGCTATCCTTGTGGAATGTTTTTCTTCAGATTCTGCGATGATACAACAACAAATTAGAAATTTGTTGAAAATCTACAAAAAGTATAAAGATGTTAGAGGAGCAATAAATAACCTTCTCTTTTATGAATCATTTCTTGTATCAAGGTTGCTTGCTCGGTATGAAGACTGATATCTATCGCTAAATTTTTCCTAGCATTATCGAGAATTGTCGCAGCCCATGTGAATTCATCATCACTTTGAATGAGAAGATGGGAACAGATTTGTTCTTCTCTTTTAAGAAGCTTAATATTTTCATTCTTAATCCTATCTCTCTCAAGTTCAGTGTCAATAAGGGTATTGCGGAATTTTGATAGAGCTTCAGCGCCCTGAAGAGTAATGCGCTCTTTATCCTTCTCGAGTTTATTTTTCTTGGCTTTTAAGACTTTGATTTTTCTCTAAACTCATCTCTGCAAGTCTTTAAACTATTGGACATACTCAAGGTAGATCTATAATCCATTCTTATAAGGGAAACATGATGTTTAAGCTCATCAAGGGACAAAGTATTAATTTTTTTCGTCTGAATAGTTATTTAAAGCGTCATTAAGACGCTGAAGAAGAGTGGTTTCATCTATGGGTTCATCAAAAGAATTGAGAATAAGAAGAGTGGTTTCATCTATGTTACTATATGTTTGTCCAAATTATTATTAGATTATTTTTATTAATTATTTTCCTTACTTAATTAATTGAGTCAATAGCGGCTAAATCGTCTCTTGTCTGATCTAATAGAGTTGACATGCTTGAGGATTTTTACATTTCTGCATTAGTATTATTTTAGTTAGCGGAGCAAAGATCAACTAGAGAAATAAGATTTGGCAACCAGTTTAGCCTCAAGGAATTACAACTAATTGTACTAAAATAGTGAAATAAATCAATCGATTCATCTAAAGTTTTGTTGTTGGCGAGCTTTCTATGGTTATTCCACTTTTACAACCACTATCGTCCCAGCTTGTTGTCTTCGAACTTCAGATTGCAAATTCTTTCTCTCCGTTGTTGTTGCCATTTTATTTCCTCGATTAGTCCCTGAGACCTGCATTCCCGTAGATCTGTGACTTTCACTTTAAAGATTCTTCCGCCTTGTACTTGATCTTTTTCACCCTTCATGAGTAGAAGAATACCTTCCATAGTTAACGGGGAAGAAAACTTGCAATAGACTATGATGATAAAATTTGGTACATGGAATCTTATTTTTCGGTGTGTTGAAGTTGTGTGAAGTAGGTATTTTGTTCATTGTTAACTGATTGGTTGAGGGTTTTATACTTTTGATATGGTTATGGATAAGTGTGATAGATCTATCTGGTGATGCAGTTTCATTTTGAAAGTTATAAGGCATCAAGCCTTCCAAATAAACCAACAAACAATTGCACTTAACTCTTCCCATTCAACCTTTTCAACTGGACTCGACTGGTTTATAGAAATCCACGATTCTATCCACTTCTTAGTATTAATTCCCAAGAAACCACTCATATTACATCCCAAACCAAACCAAAGAGCCTTACTGAAAGTACAAAGAAGAAGGATATGTATTTGTGTTTTATCAACATTGTTGCACTAAGGACACCTAGTGGAGATTGAAGGTATCCTAGCACTAAGTGTGGGATTGACACATTTCCATATGAAAACATGCACTCTTGGTAACACACCTAAACCCCATATTTTTTCCAGATCCCATTATCACTCATATGACGAGTGCTGATGTTATTTTCCGTAATTAAGTGGGAGTAGACAGATTTTACCGTGAGGTTTTCAGAGTTCGATAAAGGCCAGACAAATTTATCAGATTGATCGATACTATCATAAAGGTTTATGCTTAGAATGTTTTCACCGACACGAGTAGGAAAGACCTGGTTTATGAAACTGATGTTCCATTCCTTAGAATTATTCTGGATGATTTCACTCACCTTGTGGAGAGTGTTATCAATAATGGGGACAAAATTAGTTCTACTTAAGTTGTTTGGGGTGTGTAGGGGAATCCAATTATGAGACCAAAAATGTATGTCTTTTCCATCCCTACCTCCCAGACTCCTATTTGTTAAACCACTCAGAGGCCAAGAAACAAACTTTTCCATAAACAATAGTTATTAGGATTAGCTTTAAGGATATTCAACGGAGAAATTGTTTTGAAGTATTTAGCTTTAAGAATTTTAGTCCAAGGTTGTTCTAGATTCTTAATCATTCTCCAAGCTAGACGAGTTAACATAGTAATGTTAAATTTTCTAAATTGTTTAAAACCTAGTCCCCCTTCCAATTTTGGCTTACAGACAGAATTCCATGATGTTATGCAAAACCCCCTATTGTGACCCCAAAAGAACGACCTATTTAGAGACTCCATTTTCTTTACTATATATTTAGGAGTAACAAAATAAGCCATTTGATAAGTTGCAAGGGAATCTGACACATGTTTTATCATGACCCCCTTTCCTGCCGGGATAAGAGTTTACTAATCCAGGTAGTCTAGCTTTGAGTTTTTCAACTATTGATTCAAAACATCTTATTTTAGACCTATGGGTGAAAAGTGGAATTCCTAAATACATATCATCCAACTTTAACCCGCCCACTTAAGTATGTCTATTATCTCCCTAACTTCTCTATTTTTGATATTTTTACTAAAGAAAATTCCAGATTTCTCCTAGTTTATCATATGACCTGAACCTTGGCTAAAAAGATCAAGAATTTTCAAAAGATTTTTACACTCCTTTTTGCCAGCTTTTGTGAATATGAGGCAGTCATCTGCGAAAAGCATGTGGGAGATAAAAGGGAAATCTTTGTCGAATTTAACTCCATTAATCAAATTCATTTTCTCAGCTTCTCCTAGGAATTTAGAGAGCCCCTCCATACGTAAAATGAATAGGTATGGCGACAACGGGTTATCCTGTCTAAGGCCTCTACTAGGTTTGAAAAAGCTAGAAGGGCAATCATTAACTAGGACAACACTAGTTCGGGTACTAATGCACTGAAGAATAAGATCGATCCATGGTTTGCAGAATCTAATTTTTTCCATCATCTTCACAAGAAAAGACCACTCAACTCTATCGAAAGCTTTTGACATATCAATTTTTAAGCCCATGTAACCTCTTTTAGTTTGTCGTTGTTCAAGATTGCAATTTGCAGTCATAAGAAGAGAGAGAGTGTCTGAGGATCGGTGAGTCAATACCGACTCATCTCCATTCTCATCATGGAGCAACGAAAATCTTTTCAATTGGAATGGAAAACCTTCGAAATCTCTAAACAAAAACTTGGGAAAACACATGGATTGAAGCTGGAGGAGAAGAGCAGGGGAGGACGCCGTTTTTGGATTCTTATGTCGGAAGGAATCGGAAGTTGGATCAGAGATCTAATTCACAAGATTTTAGCAGGGAAAGCCAAAGAAAATGAAGTAAGATGGAACAAAAGAGACGAATATTTTTCATTCCTAGTGGAACTCAGATCAAACAACAGGGGGGATTTTATAAAGATAACTAGATTCGACTCTTCAAAAAACAGAAACTCAATAATCTGTATCCCAAAAGGGGAGAACAACATAGGATGGTGGAGTTTTGGAGAATGTCTAGTCGCTCTAATTAAGGGGAATGAAAGTTCTCAACGACCCCCGGAAATTGAAGATTTTCCACATCAAACACTTAGTAACTCTCAGCAAAAATCAAGCATCAAGGACAAAATGTCAAGAATTTTGTCAGTCTCTATCGATGGATCCATGTCATGGAACGCGGTTTCTAAATCAATTTCTCAGACAATGGGTTGGAATCGACACATCAAGTTGATCACATCAGAAAAAAATACTGCTATATTCTATCCTGAAAATGATGGGGAATGGATCGACACATGGAAGCCGAAAAAATGGAAAATACAAGAAACCACGGTGACGGTAAAGAGATGGTACTGTGATAAAGAAATAATTTCACCGAAATTATTAAACGAAGGAGAAACTTGGATAAACATTAAAGGTTTGCCTCTTCATTTATGGTCCATGGAATCCTTTGAAGAAATTGGTGAAAAAATAGGGGGTATGAATCAAATTGACATGGAAACCCTGGATAGAAATCCAAAGATCTGCCGAATTGCTATCAATGGAGATATAAGGAAGATCCCGTTAGTTCTTGATATAGATCTTAACGGAAAAAATACAGTTCTAGCTTTGGAATGGGATACAACCAAACGGGGGAACAAGGCGCCGTATCTGAAAGAATATTCGAATAGAAAGAGGATGTTCGAGAAAAAAACGGCCAAAAAATCAGATTCAAATTCAAATTTGAATTTAATGGCAAACATCAATTTCTTTCGAGAGAAGGAGATCAACCAAAGAATAGAAATGGGAGACGAAGCATCGGCGGAAGAATTCTTTCGAGCAAACAGGAATGCAAATCTGGATGATGGAAAAAAAAACCCAATCAATTATCTTTTTGAAAAATTTAAAAAGGCAAACCCAAATCATAAAATCATTCAAATTGATGAAGATTCAGAAGATCCATCGATTCAAATAGAAGAGGTTGAGGAGAGCCAAGAACAAAGGAAGGAAAGTCAAGAGGAGATGGATGAAAGTCAAGAGGAGGTGGAGGAAACACAACTGGAAGAAGGCGGATTTGTACCTGTTATCACAGAACTACCACTGGCAATTATAGAGAAGGATCAGACTCATCATCCATCTGGTAAGCACAATGACTCAATCCTTAATATAGTAGAACTTTTAATGGAAGTAAGTACAAATATGGGAACAATCAATAGAGGTCAGGAACTACAAATTCAGCGCATTTTCGCTGAAATCATTGAAAGACATGAAAGGCGGTCGACAAACTCAAAAGACAAGGAGGTAAATCAGGGGAGAATGTTGGAAATCATGGATGGGGCTGAGATAGTGAATCAATGAGTACACTAGTTCTTTCTCTGAATGTAAGAGGGCTAAATGCAGTCGACAAGATAGACAATTTAAAGTATCTAATCGAAAAGTATAAGCCAATCGCGGTGGTGGTGCAGGAAACAAAAATGATGAAAATCAACCCTTGGTTGGTTAATAATATTTGGGGAAACGATAGAAACAAATGGAGTTGGATACCTTCTCAAGGGTTAAGCAGAGGAATGCTGACAATTTGGAATGATGAAAAATTGGTGTGCATTGATGAAGAATTCTCCCCAAGCACTATTAGTAACAAATTCAAGTTAGTGGAAGCGGATTTGGAATGGAATCTAACGAATGCTTATTCTCCTTGTGAGAATGAAAAAAGGAAGGAATTTTGGATTGAGTTAGAAAACACAACAGGTTGGGCTTCGGATGCTTGGATTATTGCGGGAGACTTTAATGCTGTGAGAAGAAGTTGGGAGAGGAACAAAAGGGGTGGCTCCAAACTTGGCAAGACACTTTTCAACAAGTTCATGGCACAAGATGATTTGATAGATTTACCAGCCGGGGGAGGTCTGTATACTTAGTCCAATATGCAAGAAGACCCAGTCTTATGTAGATTAGACAGAGTTCTAATATCTCCAACAATTGTTCAGAAGTATCCGGCTATAGCACAAATAGTGTTATCTAGAGAAACATCAGATCACTCTCCAATAATTCTTACAACAGGTAACATGGCTATCTCTAATGCCCCTTTCAGATTAGAGCTTTATTGGCTTACTAACAAGAGTTTCTTGAGCAATCTGGCAATATGGTGGAGAACAATTCTATTCACAGGGTCACCAAGCTTTGTGCTAGCAAAGAAACTCCAAAATCTAAAATTCTTTCTAAAGAAGTGGAGCAGAGAACAATATGGTCAAGTAGCAAAAACAAAAGAGGAGTTGGGTAAAAAGATTCATGATTTAAACATGAAGGAGGAAGAGACAAAGCTCACAAATGAAGACTTTATCAGCAGGGCACAATGGAAAACATCTCTTAAACAATTAAGATTTTGATGAATTCAGGAAATGGCAGAGCAGAGCTAAAACTAAATCTCTCAAGGAAGGTGAAAGCAACACAAGATACCTACATCAGCTGGCAAATGGAAGGAGAAGAAGAAACACAGTGCACAAATTGGTAATAAATGGATAGGACAATTTCAACCAAACAGAGATCAAAAAAGAATTCACAGACTACTTCTCTAATTTATTCAAAGAAAAGTTTGAATGGAGACCTCAACTTGACTCTACTGATTTCCCAAAAATTTCAACAGCTGAGAAGGAGTGGTTGGAAAGACCAATTGAAGAAGAAGAAATCTGGAACACCATCAAAAGTTTTGGCAATTTCAAATCTCCGGGGCCAGATGGTTATCCGATGGAGTTCTTTAAAGTGGCTTGGGTAGTTGTGAAAGAAGATATTTTGGCGGTGGTAGATGAATTCCAACAAGAGGAAAAACTGGATTGGAGATTGAACTGATCCTTTATCAGTCTAATTCCAAAGAAGGAAGACTCATCAAGACCAAATATGTACAGGCCGATCAGCTTAGTGGGGAGTATTTACAAGATAATCTCAAAAACATTGGCAAACAGGTTCAAGAAAGTTATCCATAAGTTAATATCAGAACACCAGGGAGCTTTCATTAAGGGTCAACAAATTCAAGATGGTATTCTAGTGGCAAGTGAACTGCTGGATGCTAGACTCAAATCAAAAATTCCAGGAATCTTATGCAAACTGGACATTGAAAAAGCCTTTGATAATGTGAACTGGCACTGCTTGGATTCAATTCTTGAAGGTTCGGGTTTTGGGGAAAAATGGCGAAAGTGGATACAATGGTGTGTATCTTCACCACATTCTTCAATTCTAATAAATGGAAGAGCCACTGATCAGTTTAAACACCAGAAAGGGCTAAGACAAGGTGATGCACTATCCCCTTTTTTATTCATATTGGTTGCTGAAATTTTAACTAAGCTTCTAAAAAAGGGAGAAGATCTGAACATGATAACAGGCTTCAATATTCATAACCAAATCAGTGTGTCTCATTTGCAATTTGATGATGACACACTGATTTTCTTAGATGCAAAGGAAGAAATGGTGGAAAACCTGGTGCTCATTCTTCAAGTATATGAAGCAATTACAGGTTTAAGAGTTAATCTGGAGAAAAGTACTGTGATCAACATTGGGGCTAACCAAAATATTGATGATATTGCAAGAATCTTACACTGCAAGGTAGAAAAACTTCCTTTAAAGTATCTGGGGATGCCTCTAGGAGCAACTTTGAAGCAAGTGTCAGTGTGGGATACCATTTTGGACAAATTTCAGAAACAATTAGCAAAATGGAGGAGGAGATTTCTCTCTAAAGCTCAAAGAATCATATTAATAAACAGTGCTTTGGAAAGCCTTCCAGTTTACTTCATGTCTTTAATGCAAATTCCAGTGGCAGTGGAACAAAAAATGGTGAAAATAATGAGGGGGTTTCTGTGGGGGGCTAGCTCAGATAGAAAAAAAATAAACTGGGTGGCCTGGGACAAATTGAACTTTCCGAAAAAATTAGGAGGGCTGGGCATCAGAAATTTGAGAGCCACAAATAAAGCACTTCTATCAAAGTGGAGTTGGAGATATGCAAAAGAGAAGGAGGCTCTGTGGAGAAGAGTGGTTCAAATGAAGTCCAACTCAGATGCTGAAGATTTGTGTTCTATGGACTCAAATCTTCCTCATGGAAGAGGTATGTGGAAAGGAATTCAGCATGGAGGGAATCTGATGCAAACAAACTCTCAATTCTCTATTGGGGATGGAACCTCGGTGAAGTTCTGGATTGATCCATGGACTGATCAACCACCGTTGTGTCAAACCTTCACCTTAGCTTATAAATCTGCAACAAACAGGAAAGAAAAAATTGTTGATCTTATTCAAAATGGGAATTGGTGCATTCAGCAAAAGCAGACAGCGACGGCAGAAGCAAAGATTGATCTCTCTAATCTCATTGCTACAATTGGAAATCCTCCAACTATGACAACATCAACTGATCAAATATGCTTTCAATCTGGGAACTACACAACAAAAGAAGGTTATCATCTCATTATGAAACAGTTGATACCTCAGCCTCAGGATTTAGGCTATGTCTGGAGAAAACATGTTCCCCCTAAAGCGCAGGTGCTTGCGTGGCTAGCGGTTCAAAATGCAATTCCTACAACTGATAATCTGAATCAGAGAGGCTGCAATATCAATGAAACGACCTGCAGTCTATGCAACAATGAGCTGGAATCAGTGGATCACATTCTACTTAATTGTCCTTTCTCAAAGGCAATTTGGGACTACTTTTTGGCAAGAATGAAACAACAGTGGACACATAGAGACACACTAAAAGAACAACTGCAGGGTTGGCAATACAGGAGAGGAAGCAAAATTGGTAGTAAAGTTTGGCCAATTCTTCCGTTTGCACTGATTTTGGTCGATTTGGTCAGAGAGAAATAGAAGAGTTATGGCAAACAAGCGCGGCAGGGATAAAGACGAAGTCATAATAGAGATAAAGCGGAGGATATTTCAATGGGGAGAGCTTCAAAACTGGTTTAAATTTCACACCTTTAGGGAGTTAAATTCTAAATGGGCCTATGTAATGGATTGTAATGTTTTTCATTCGTAACTGGTTTGGGCTTGAGCAATCACTAAGGTTGCTTTTGGTTTGGGCTTGACCCATTTCTCAAGTTGTATTTTTAACTTCTTTTTTAATAAATTCTGCCCTTGTTCATAAAAAAAAAAAAAATCTCTTTTAGTTTTTTTCTTTCTTTTGTAGACAACATAGTGTGGATAACTTCATGCGTTGTAACAATATTACCTGTAATTTGCCTGTCAGGGACAAAAGCCGATTGAAAAGGAGAAATGACATTTTCAAGGAAAGGCTTTATTATGTTAGTGAGCAGTTTCAAGATAATTTTTTAAATGGTCTTACATAACAAGGTGGGCCTAAAATCCGCGGGAGACTCCGAACACTCTTTTTTTTGGATTAAAGCAATCAAGGTTGATTTATTTTCTTTAACATATGTTTAGATTCGAAAAAGCCTATTACCCTTTTAGAGCAATTCCTATGGGATGAACAAACCTAGAGTTTGTTCATTTTGATCCCACTATGGGATGAACAAACCAAGAAAATGGATGTTCATTGAGACACTCTACCAGACGCGCGTCTGCTGAAATGGCGCGCGACATCCCTAGTGACGCGCGAGCCAAGAAGAAACGCGGGCATCACTAGCGCAATCTCTGGCATCACTAGCATGAGCAACCACTGCAAATCCAGATTTTTTTACTAATATTTTTCTCACTTTATCCTATTTTATCTCACTTTTATCTTATTTTATCTCACTCCATCCTATTTTATCTCACCAAAATATTATATTGTATATTTCAATTTTATCCTACAAAGCATTTTATATTAAAAAAAATACTAGTGAGGCCCTAGAAAACCAAATCTGTTCATTTTGCACTGCTTTACCATAGTGGAGAAACTTGTTTGACCATCCACGTGGTTGAACAAATATTTATGTTTGGCCATTGCCATAGGAATTGCTCTTAGCTATATATATATATCATATATTGAAGTTTAGAAATTTAGAAATTTATTGCTACAAAATTTAGAAATTAACATTTATTGCAACATATATTGAAGTTTCATCCTCTTATCCATCCATGGGTGGACAATTTATGATGGGATTGACATTCTCTGATCAATTGAATACCAGTACTTTTCATTTTTGAAAATATAGTTTGTCACCATTAACTCCTATTTTTTTATTTGTTGGAAAGAAATGCTAGCTGGTGACTTGATTCCGCATAGCTCTGAATGATGATGCAATGCCAACAAAAAGCAGTCAATGCCAACAAGATGTAGTCCCATTTGAAACAGGATTGTGGGGGCTCACTCGCCCATGCACTCTCGTGGAGTGCTTCATCTAAGATTTGGAAAACCCCCGGATAAAACGTGGGTTCAGCTCAGGTCTTTAGTTCTAGTTGCATGAGAGTGAGATCCAAAAAAATCTTTCTGAATCATCCTAAGATAGAATAATAAAATATGTTCTCTTTCCTCCGTAAATCCCTAAAGCATCCCACGTAATGCCAAAAATCAAGGTACTTTTTTTTTGGGAAGGGAACAAGGTACTGAATGATGATGATGCTTTAATCTTCGTAAATAAAAATGAAAGCCGCCACGCTATACTTGCACCGTACTGATCAAAAAGAAACGTATTATAGGGGTTCTAAGAAAAGAGTTCCGAGGACTCCTAATCATGGTATGAAAAACACCCGTTTTTAATGAAAAAACGACCGTTAAAACGGTCACACTCATATTCCGTAGCCGTGAGGGTCTCTGAACCCCGTGCCTTTATAATGCCGATAAATAGGAAAAAACGGCAGTTTTTTAGTACCGTTTTTCAGTTTTCATACACGTTATAATCGTTTTTCTAAAATTAGTTTGAATATTTTTTTTCTTTTAAATAATATTTTAACGTGCGTTTTTTAGAACTGTTTTCCCGTTATCACGCACGTTATAACCGTGTAAATAACTTTCTTACCATTTATTTATTTATTTATTTATTTTGTTTCTTCTCTGGATTGAAAGCTGAAAACTTCGAATTAATTTTTTTTAAATGATACAAGAAAAGTAACTACAGGATTAAAAACTTCAAATTTGAAAAACATAGGATTGTTAAACTACTATTCATCATTTAAAAAGCTACCCGAACCAACTACGACCACCACTTTTTTTTAATTTATTCATGTATTCTTTATTTTCTCGACGGTTCCTTTCCACATCATAGTCATCGTTGTGAGGGTACTAGCTATCTTCGTTTGTATAAGTATCATCATCATAATAACCATCATTATCATTATCATAACCTCCTTCAGCATCATCATTATTGTTACCTACTTCATTATTATTATCAATATTAGAATTATATCCTTCGTTCATATGTTGAACACCATGGTCAGAGCGGTCGGAAGTGTAACGAGAATCATATGTTGGATTCACGTGCTCATAACCTTGTGTATTGTCTCCAAATGAAAGATTACCAAAGTCATAAACAAAGTCACTCACCGGTAACCTTTCGTATGGGATTTGAGCTTCAGGACCATGCCAGTTGTATGGTAGAGGGACATGCTCTGGATTATTAACGTCCTCCTTTTCCAGCATATTTAACCATTGTTCTTCTTGAGGTAAAACAGGTGTTTCATCTTCCCCCGCTATCCAGTCAAGCATATTGTCATCCCTCAGTAGACTATGAACATCGTGAACATCAATGTTATGTCTCCTTGCTTTACCTTTAATTCTTTGTTGCTCCAACTTCAAATTGTAATGGACATACACCATATCATTTATTCTCGATGAAAGTAAACGATTGCGTAGTTTGGTGTGGATTCTTTCAAACACACTCTAATTCCTCTCTGATCCATACGATGTATTTTTTTGACTTAATATCTTTACTGCAATCTTTTGGAGGGATGGATACTCAGCCATAACAGTGCAATATGCATGGAAAATATTCTGTTTGGCAGATTGCGTGGATATCGATCCTTCCATCGTATTCTGTAACTAGAAATTTTTTCTTGGAAATCAATGAAATATATTAAATTTTGCTAGTACTATTCTTGGCCTATATTTATATTGTGTCCACAAATAGAAAATTCTAGATGTCTATTTTGTAGCTAGGTAATCATGAAGACAATTACTTTTTAACTAACATGGACATTAACATCCTGCTATTTAAATTTCACAACTTTTAGCGTGCATGTATGAATTTTTTTTTTATTAGCGTAAACACTAATATCATGCTAACTGATTTCATCATGTAATCATGTTAATTAATTAATTTCAACATTGGGCCAATTATAGTGTTAAAATTAAACTCATGCATATGAAATGTTATTTCAAGTAGTTTAATGCTTTTTTTTTGCATAGATTTTATTGATTAATTAAATTCATATGTGTATTTATTTTTTCTTCCTCCTATCTTTATTTGAACTTTTGTTATTTCCTTAAAACTATATTATAAAATTATGTCAACATCTTAAATTACAACATATACATATATATATATATATACATACATAATATGTACAACATGGAGAAAATGATGAAAACATTGCAAAAGAAAGGAAAAAAAAAACTACACTACTAACTTGAATGTTCATATAAGAAAGTTCATGTATAGTTCAAATTTAAAGTTCAAACTTCAAAGATCTCATTCGACACCAGCATCAACATCCGATATCATGAAGAAAAAAAAATCAAGTTTTCTTATAAATAAACTACATAGCAACAAACAATAAATTTATCGTTAAATACTTATTTTAAATGACAATTTAATAAAAATATTAAAATTACCTCTTAAACTTGTAGTTGAAACTTGAAAGCTGAAACTGGGAAATTTCAAAACACAAATGAAGGAAGACTTTCTCCGTGGAAGAAGCGGAGTTATAGAATGTTTGTCTACTACAATTGTGGTTTTAAAGGGTGAACATAAATAAGAGAAAGGAAAAAACAATAGTAAAATCATGATTTGTTTGGCTCCCCCAATTGCATACGACATAAATCAGATGGAAAATGAAAACAAAAAAGTATCCAAATGATACCACATGTTCTTTGCCTCCCCAAATGGGATCATTTAAAATTTCAAGTGAACCAAGTCCACTTATTTGTTAAAGGTTAAAATATGAAATGGGATAAAAACTATAGATGCATCATCATCCAATGGCAGTGGGGTAAATGTCTTGGGAGTCTTGGATGTGATGATATGATCAGAATTGGAAATTTAGATCAAATTTATTAATGAGTTGATGACTCTACCTGACTGACCATGCACATGCCTAGTTTACTCTATTTTAAGTATTCAAGGATTAAGTTTTAGAAATTAGTACCTATCTATTGACGAGTTAAAAGTTAAAACCTTGACTACATGTTAGAAATTCTGCAATCTAATAAAGGGACAAGTCTACTTAGATAGATTATGCACTCTTTTAAATTGGATAATTGCTGCCGACAAAATTTTAGTGGCTATACCGTACGATTTTTATCAAACTTTCGTAATTTGCATAGTTCAAAGTATTTTAAAATACCTACGTAAAGAATATAAACATGACTATCGAATTATACATATTTCTTATACTAACAATAATCAATTAAAATGGTAGTTTAGTGATATAGATCATCTATCTATTAGTGGAACAAAATTTAAAAAATGAATGGTCACAACGTTTTTTAGGCACGTTATAACATTTTCACGCACGTTATAACCGTTACATAGGAAATTCAGATCATAATTATTTTTAGTTTTCTATTTAACTGTTATAACGCCTGTTTTTATGAAAAAACTTACCAAAACGAGTTTTTTGTCAAAATAACGCGTTTTTAACCCCGAACATTCTCACACCCGTCAAAACCCTATATAACGGTAACGCCTAGTGCCCGTGACCCGAGCCGTGACCCATTTTTCAAACCTTTCTCCTAAGGATTCAAATATCCAACAATGAAGATATGGGGACTTATAATTCATAAGAAAAATATTAAAATATTCTTAACCTATTAAATATTGAAACCTAAAACAATTTTGTTTTGATTTTTGTTATAGATAAAGCTAAATCATTTAAGGGGAAAGCTGAATTTTTGTCAAAGAGATTGAACTTATAGTCAATGGGGGTGAAATAGAAAGGGGGTGGCCGATGGCTACTCTGTTTAGGATTTTTTCGTTCACCGGTCACTACCCCAAATACCACATCTAATGTCTAATATCTTAAAAAAAGTACATTCTTTTCTGTTTAGGATAATTATATTGTAGAAATTTTCTGCAATATAATTATCTCTTCGAAAAAAATTCATGTCGCACAACCAGATTTATTTGCGACACAACAACTAATTTGGTGAAGCTTTGGTGCTTTCTTAAACATGAAGATAGAATGATCTGATAATCAATGATGTCATCAATCAACAAAAACTATTGTTAGTTGTTTTTGTGATATGGTGATTATGATTAATCATGGTGCAAAAATCCAAGAAAACTATCCAGGAGATAAGGTTTCATAGGTTCATTAAAGATTAATTAAGAAGATTGGTGATTCTAAGGTATAACTTGATTGGAATGTCATCAATATATCCTGATAACCACTCTTTTCTTTTTTGAAGCATATTCTGCTAAACTAATTGTGGAAGTTCGCTCGTTTTCATTCATTTTGCAATGGTATTTTGATTTTATACGGTAGAGATTGGTGAATCGTGAATTTATTTCTATTTGATTGGATAAAGAAAATGATAAACCCTGTAATTTACATGATTGATAAGGGCTGATACCGGAATTACTGGGGGCCGATACCATTTAGCCGATCCAACGGCCAGAATTGCTTAAGACCTTTTTGTCCTATATGAAAATGGTATTAGCCCCTAACAATTTGGTATCATCCTATATCAATCCTGGTAATTTAGATCAATACTCTGAATGAATATAAGATTTGATGGAAAGGTAACGAGTGATTGGAGGGGTTTCAGGAATTTTTAATTCCACCCATATTAACCCATAATCAATATCATTTGACCATAATCAGCTTTCCCCTTAAATGATTTAGCTTTCCCTATAACAAAAATCTTTATTTTCATTCCTCTCATTTTAACTCTTCCATTTTCTTCTTCTCCATCATCTCCATCGCCTATTTCTTCGATTAATCATCAATTCTCACTATAATTCATTGACGATTAACACCACTTAATCCACCCACAATAGACATTAATAAGGTAAAAATCAAAAACACATCTTATTTCATTGGTTTTAATGCATGGATAGGCGGAATCGAATTAGGTTTTTGAGAAAACAGTTTCAGAACTTTCTACGGTTTGGTTTCCCAACTGTAGACAACACCTACGGTTTGGTTACACCACCGTACACAATGCCTACAGTTTCAGAACTCTCTACTGTTTGGAAGAATGAATTTTCCCAACTGTAGACAGTACCTACGGTTTGGTTTCCCCACCGTAAGTCATCTATAGTTTGGAGTTCTTAACTTCCAAATAGAATATTTTTGGTTAAAAAATCCTACGGTTTGAAAAAAAATCATACTTCCATACCGTAACGTCTACCTACGGTTGGTTCGATTGAAGTTTCCTCACCGTAGGTTAGCTTACGGTTCGAATTTGGGGGTTTTCAAAAGCAAAAATAAGTGATGGATTTTCTTAGTTTTTTCTTTTTGTGATCGTCATCTTCATCGAGACGGAGAAGAAGAAGAGAGAAAGAAGAATAATAGAGTTTTTTTATGATCATCATCTTCATCGTGATTTATGAATGAAAAGAGAATGGGAAGATAATAGATTTAGTTTTTTGTATATGATCATGATCTTCATCATTATGAAATTATGATCATCATCTTCATCATGATTTATGAATGAAAAGAGAAGGAGAAAATAATAAATTTAATTTTATAATTCATGGAGGGTATTTTAGCCATTACAAAAAAATTGGATATGGGGTTTTGTTGATTACTATTTCATAACCCGATTTTTTCATCTTGTGAGCCCTCAAAACCCAATCTTTGGAGCCCCTATAATAGGTTTCATCAAAAAGGGAATGATATTTTGTCGTATGGGAAGTGTTAGACCTACCGACATCAACGGTAGAAATCCAAGCTTCTCAATATTTGGATCAGTAAGGGTACATTGTTTATATGTCCTTACTTTTGAAACCCAATAAATATATCCTTATACAACAATAAATATGTCCCTACTTTTTAATAATATTATCCATTTAAAATTAGATTACCTTAATACCCTTACTCATATAATATTTTTCTTTATTTCAAAATGGAATACATTCTTCCTCTACCACTTCACCACCACCACTAGCACCACCACCACCAACATTCAACTACCATTTCACCACCACCGTTCAACAACCACCACCTACCAACCGCCACCACCACTCCTTCAACACCACCATTGCACCACCACTAGTCTGTCGCAGTCGCTACCACTAGTCCGCCGCCGCCACCGCTGGTTCAAATACTTTGTATCAACAATAGTAGTTGATCCAAATAAAATAGAACCAACAATAGAAGTTGATCCAATTTAGGGGATCAACAACGGTAGTTGATCCAAAAAAAAAGGATCAACAGTAGAAGTTGATCCATGTAAATGGAGTGAACTTGTCGTGAGTCTAACACGCATCATCTGACATGGAGTCAGTCATGCTACCATTGCACCATAAGTTCAACATTGGAAGAAATTTACATCTATAAAAACCAAGCATTTAAACTACAAGCATAATTATACTAATCTAAGGAATCAACAACAGGAGTTGATCCATAAAAATGGTGTCAACAACAGGAGTTGATCCCATAAAAAATGAAGTCCAAAAATATTTTTTACAATGAAGATGGCCGCATGATTTGTCCAAAATGTTTGTTTCTCACATTTCAAAAACCACAAGTTCATCTAATATGACAGTAAAACCACATTCGAGGCATTAGTGAAGTATTTAACCTAATATCGAACTTATAAACCACATATGCATTTTCACCTTCACTCAACACATCTCGAAGATTATTGGTTCGTGATACAACCCAATCTATCATTAACAAAAATGCAAGTTTTGATATACAACATCAACAAACTTATAAAATATTATACTTCCACAATAATTATGAAAAACTACCACTTACCACATTCTTTCTTTGTCATAAGAAATGAACCTATACATGAATGCAGCTGAGTTTCAACTTGCTCCAATCAACAAACTCAGTATCATATAGTAACTTGTACCAATCACTAGCTAGAATAAAAAAATTGAGACGGGATTATTATAGACCTATACTTCAATCATGGATCAAGTTAGACAAATCGACATGAAATCACCAAAATTAGGTTTTCGAAACTTAACAAATATTTTCTGAAATCGAAAGAGTACTAATCAATATATGATTGTGGTGGAGGCGATCGAGATGTTAGTGGTGGTGGGAGCGATGGAGATGATGGTTTGAGGGATGTAAATATTTTTCCGAGTTAACGGAAGTCAGGGAGAAAGGTTAAAGATGACGATGATGACGATTGAGATGATTATGGTGCTGGTGTTGGTTGCGTTGGTTATGGTGGCGACGGAGATGAAGATGGTGGTGGCGACGAGATGGAGATGGTGGTGAGCTCGATTGTTTTTTCTCAGGATGAGAAATAAAGAAGATAAGAAGAAGGAGAAGGAGAAGTAAATAAGGTATAAAGGTTTAAAATGGGATTATGAAAGTTTTTTTTTTTTTTAATTTCATTATGCCACTAGGGATATTTGTGAAGTATGTTAGGGATATTTGTAAAGGCCCATCAGAAGTAAGGACAATAATTCAATTTCCACGATCGGTAATGGGCATACGTCCCATTTGTATTATATGCGGGACAAAAGTCGGGATGGTTTACTCGGCTAATATATCATTTCTGGTAAAGTTTAATGTTGTGAGCCGAAGCATTTTCGGAGGATGCTCCTGATGCTAAAAGATACTACTAGATCATTTTTTATTTGAGAAAATTTTAGGCTTCTCTTAAACATAGCCCCTGCTTTTATTAACTATAACCCACATCAAAAAGTCATTAATTCAACCAAACATATTCTTATGATTATTAACATAACCCATAAAATTAAACATGATTTATATATATAGCCCATCAAATCCCTAAATCAAAAAAATAAAATTATGTTAATTATGTAATATGTGGGCATATATAATTGATGATCTTAGAATACCCAGTTTTATGTAATCATGATTAAGAGAAAAAAATCATCTTAGAATCTTTTTAAAGAATAACAATGGTTATGGAGTTTTAGAAAATTGATTTTAGGAAAAGAATCAAAACCTTAGTTGATTTCATTTCTTTTTTCGATTAATATTGTTGTGGAGAAGTTTTAAAGGAATAGTGAGAATATACAACGTCAATTGATAATCATGATTTGAAAAAATAATATCGTTTTATAGAAAAAGTTGAAAACTTGGGGTTAGTTCTTTTTTTCTTTTTTTTCTTTTAGGAAAAGTAAATAATTAAGGTTTATAATAAGGTGATTTGTAAGAATAATGAGAGAACAATTATAATAGGGTGATTTATAATTGAAATATAATTTAGCTTGGATCAAAACAAATGAATTAGGGTTCATATTTTAATTTTGGGGAAGAAGTATGATTATAAGTTAAAAAATTAAGACTCGTTTGGTAATTTTGACTTTTCGTTTTAACTTAAATTTTTTGGGCTATGGTTAATAAAAGCATGGGCTACATTTAAGAGAAGCAAAATTTTAAACCAAGCTTTCTTCTCAAATTGAATCCTGCTTGCGAAGTTTATCTATTCTCATTACTCATATTTGAAGACACTCGTTCTCATATTGAGCCTGAAGTGAAACTCGGTTTAGTTCATAGATCAAACCGATTTTCAGGAGTTCGAGTGACACCCAATCGCAGACAAATATAGCTTAAGCCATTTCTATGGCCAAACTTAACATTTGAAGATAGCTTACATGGTACAATTTAGGTTTTGCATCATTGTGGACGGTCTTAGGAAAGCAAAACAAGAAGCAAGATATACTAAGACAGTAATTTCTAAATAGTTCGCAATCACAAGTTGTTGTATCTATACCAAATGAGCTAGAGTGACAGATAATGATCAATTTGATTGAGGAATTACAAATTTCTACAGTAATATATTACAGAAGCGTCAAGGAAAAGAAACATGCAACCAAAAAGTGGACATAGGTTTAACACCGAATCACGTAAATTGTCTGTGTCTTAATTAACTTTGGAAACTTTATTTTCGTCATATTTGCTCACTTTCATATCAACACTAGATTGTAGTTTATATCATTTTGGTGTAACTACAGGTTTTACTTGCAGTTAGGGAAAGTCGGTGAAATCCAGGCTAGTTTAGAAAATGTGTGGAATGTCAAGTTTAATGGCTTCCAAATTGGGGACATCCACACATTTTCCAATGCATGTTTCAAGGTTTCATGAAAGATACATTGAAATCCAAAAAGTGGAAATTTGAATTACGTTAAACGCAATTCTGAATCGCGCTCAATTTTTTTATTTTTAAAATCCGATGGTCTCTTTCTAATCATCCATTTTGTGGGCCAAAATTTAGCGCAATTTTGAATCACATTTAATGTATTTCCGAATCGTTTTATTTTCCACCAATAAACTTGAACTTCCATGACCAATCCCTAGTGCATAAGTGTGTGAAATTGTACTTGGCCCCTGAGGTCACAGACTAGCGGCCCCGACTTTATGATAAAGAATTGGCTCTTTCCCGCTGGGGCTCCATCTTTCTTCCCAAAGAGAAAGTCCGGTTATGGAATTTAGAAGACGAAATTCTTCTACCATAAGACTTTCTCTTTTAAGGGGCCATCTGCTAAGTAATTAACCTATAAAATGAAATGTTAGATATCTGTACACAAAATAAGTGTACACAAAATTGGATTCTACTCTCGGTTATATTGTCTAAAAGTCTTTGTTTTTCCCATTAGGGTTTGTGCTTCCTTAAGCCACGAAGAAAAAAATGTTAAAAATAATAAGAATAAAAGTTATCTTATTTTTTAAACCGGCGTACTATGATGGAAGGATTATCAATTCGATTTTCAATGTTGAATATACGAATATAAACTGAGAAACATTCTGTAGACTGGTAACAACATCAAAGACCATGTAAATCTCACTCGATTCATCCCCAAATAACAAGGTTATGGCATCTTGTCATAAAAATAAAAATAAAATAAATTACGGCTTCCAAAGTAGTAACACATCTAAATGTGCATTCTTAAGGCATCAACCCATATCTAGCTGCTATATTCATCAACTGATCACGAAGTTGGTCTTCCGTCATTCTCGTCCCTTCTTTTACCTTCAAAAAGACAAAACAAATAATATGGGTAATCTTATTTTTAGAATCCGGTTTCCTCCTTTCTCCTTAAAATTTAATGCTTGAATGCATAGACCGACCATTCAGTAGATAATACAACGGTTTTCAAAGACCGGATATATGATATGAGGGTTTGGATATCCACTTCACTAATCATTTGCTTTAGTATTGCAAAGAGCATTGCAAATAAGCTCCAGAAACTACTGAAAAAGCAATGATATTTTTAGTCAACTGATAACTAGTTTTTGAGAACAATGATCATTCAAGACTGGATAACTAATATTGATAGGTTTATCCTATGACAAACATGTTCCATAATAAATTTCAATTCCTTCTAAAGCCTATAACTCTATAGCATCACCAAAATAGCCTATAACACTATAACCACTGGATTTCTGGATTGGTATCCCAGCTAGCACTGGTAATCCAGTTTGGTTTGGCAATCCTTTTCTTTTCAGAGGCAAAAAGAAAAAATGAATGATTAGTAATAAGCCTTACAAAGAATATTCTTTTTTTATGAATTTAAATTTACCTTAACAAAGGCTGTTGTTAACATACAATCAGGATTGCTGTCGTCATCTAAGATTGAAGTCATTGTAATGGTGAGACAGTCTTCAAGCACACGCTGCACGTGGCCATTCTCGCTGAAACCTCTTCTCCAACTTATCTTCACCACAAATCTTCCTTCTATCATTAGATCATCTATTTCCATCTATACATATACAATATTGTGATGATCAAATTAAAAGAAAAACAAAAAACTCTAATGCATGCACAGATGCGATAATACTTAATAATCTATACCAAAAAAGGAATAATTATAATAATACTTATTAATGTTCACGTAAACAATACAATCAATAAATTATTTCATGAATTAACTAATAATTATTAACACAATTAAACATCGTGGTTATCAGATCAAAACTATTTAGATGCATTTTTGCATGCATGTACATACATGTATATTGACGATACCCCATACGTGAATACATAAAATCATTATACCGGCCGACGTATGGATAACCAGATAGACAGGTTATTTATTTTGAAGACAGTAGACTAGAGATTGATGAACGGATTGATTTAGAGGATTTTCAAAACTTTTATGAACAATTTCTTAATGACCCATGCAACACACGCTGCTAATTCAAGCTAAATGTCTTGTTTGGATTTGTTTAGGTTTTGGGTTCCTTTTAAGATCCAAGCTTAATCCCATAAAAAATAAAAAAATAAAAATAAAGGACTAGAAGAAAGAAATTAGTGATAGAACTCCTTACACTTAGTATTCTCGGACGTACTCCTACTAATGATGAAGATGAGCTGCCTGGAGTAGTAGTAGAGCGTCTCCTTTGCAATAATTCCTTCTCGATGCTCTCTGTCTCTTCATGAATACGTTGTATATATTCATGGGTTGCTTCAAGGATGGATCTCTCGTCCGCCTTCATAATTCAAACAGATAACTATAATTAATTCCTTAAAACCGGACTTAACAGATCATATTATACAATTATAAGTGTCAACGTACGGGGAATACATAGACAAGAAAACGATGGAAGAAGAAAACTAGCTCTGATTAAATATAATGAGTTTCAACATTTAAGTGACGAGTGAGTGGAATTTAGCATATATACGTACAGCGCCTGGAATGTTTGGAATCATAGATTGCAAAGTCTGCAATTGCTGCGATAAATTATTGCCTCTTTCTTCTGACGAAGATCGAGGGGGAGAAGAAGAAGAAGAACTGCTATGACTTCCATGGGAACTATTCATGACGTATAATTTTCAATCTTAAATACCAGTGATCAATAATACTTGTTGGGGTGCAAAGGATCGTTCCACTCAATACAAGTCTGCTCACATTGAAAATTTTAATCTACTCTTTATAAGAATTCTTACACACTACTATTTCACTCAAGTTTAAACGAGGTTTCGAGTTTCCAGTCTTCCAGATATCTTTTTTTCAGTTAAAATCTTACTCTTCTTTTTTTTTAACTTTTTTCTTCTTTTTCTTCTTGTACGCTGTCGGCTTTTTCTTGCTTTTAGGAAAATATTCCACGTATGTATATTAAAATCAACGCATCACTAAGTCCCATACTCCCATCCCACGTGAAAAGGCACTGCTTAGGAGTCGATAGTAAAAATTACACCCACCCCTCAAATTTGGGTGAACCGTGGAGACCCACGCCCATGTGACCCGTCAGGAAAAAACCTCAGAATGGCAAAAACCGGTTGTTATTTATTTATCGGAAAGTCTAGATTCACCGTGAAAAATTCACGGTGATATCACCGACCCACACAAAAACAATGGAGCCCACCGTCAATCAAAACCCCACCCCCTAAAAAATTCGTGGTGGGTCCCAGGGCATTCTTTTACCCGGTGATTTTTGCGGTGAGAAAACCCGGTGTGTGTAGCACATCCGTTTATTTATTTATTTATCACAAAACGATCTGCGAGTTATAACCCCAAATGTGTCAATATCCATACACAAAAATTCCAACAAAACAAATTGTTTACAAAAACCCCATTTAACATAAACTGTCTATATTAGCCTTCTAGTTTAAATCACCTCAACAAAAATAAAAAAACAACCCCATATTTAATTTTAAATCACCCCAACAAAAATAAAAATCAACCCCACCACCACCGCCACCACCGCACTGCACCGCCACCACCACCGCCACTGCACCACCACCACCGTCGCCGGCCACCACCGCCACCGCACCACCATTGCCGCCAACGCCACCACTGCACCACCGCCGCCACTTCCGCGACACCACCGCCACCGCATCACCGCCACCACACCGTCGTCTCCACTACACCACCACCGCCGCCACTGCACCACCACTACCAGCCACCAACCAGCACCACCACTGTCGACCACCGTCGCCTATCATCGCCGCCAACTACCACCAACCACCTTCGCCGAGCAACACCACCATTATCGCCGACCACCACCACCACCCAGTCGCCACTGCCACAAAAAATGAATTTCATATTCAACCAAACAGGAAAAAAATGATGAAACCAAATAGAAAAAAATGATGAAACCAAACAGAAAAAAATGATGAAACCAACATTGGTTTCACCAAAAAATAGATGAAATCGAAATTGGTTTCATCATTTTTCCACATATTGTCATTTCACCAACACAAACTTCAATGATGAAACCTACCACGCCGACTTCCAAGTCAGGCCGAATAATCTAGGAAAAAATCAGGTGAAACCAAAATTTGGTTTCATCGTAAAAGAAACACAATAAGATGAAACCTACCACCATCGTCAACTTTTTTGGAGCAATCAAAATCAGAAGTTTCAAATTCTCCTACAACAGTGGTATCGGTGAGAACCTTCCTTCTCTTCTTTGTGCCTTGGAAATATTGAACTCGTTTACGAATCTTTGAGATGAGGATGAAACCAAAGCTTGTTTCAACATAAATTACCATATCACCAACAAGATTGGTTTCGTCAACATAAAATCTGAAAAACAAATCACATACTAGATGAAACCAATTTTTGGTTTCATCTTATTTTACGATGAAACCAATTTTGGATTCGTGAAAATGTTTGTTCAACTGCTAACATCCATCTATTCAGCACTTCCATTCCTTGGTTGTGCACCACCATTTCCAGCTTATCTTGACTGCAATCAACTAGCACAAACCTTTCAAGCACCAACAACAAGACCAACAACTTCTCACTGCTTCCAATATCAGCATCACCACCTGTAGTGAACTCAAGCAGCAACACCAACAAGCCAACAACATTTTGTATCTCGCCATAACAAACCCATTCATATGCAATACCCATTTCAGTCTCATGGAAACAACACCTGCGGTACTCGCCATCATCGTTTCCAATTGCAGCTGCAATATAGCATCTCCCTGAGTAGACTCTTAGTCACTTCTTCTTGCTCTTCACAACATCACCAACAGTTCCATATGCTTTGCATCTTTCCCTGCAATACTATTCAACTCATGCCCATTACATCTCCATCCTTGCAAAATCCTATACCGCTTGTTCACCTATTTGAAATTGCAGTTGCTCAAACCTTCCATTTAGCCAACTGAACCAAAACCCTTTTAACTTCATATAATCACTGCCATGCTCTTCCCTGTAACTGTACTCAACAACTCCACCAGAACCGCACCTGCAATGCCATTACCTACAACCTCACAAGCCTAGTATCACCAACACCTTTGATACCCAGCTCCAGCTACATTTAACATCTCAACTTATCCCTGTAACTATTCTCACTGGTAAGCACCACCAATTCCTCATTGATCCCTGCAGTTCAATAGTAACATCACTGCACAGCCTCATTTGAAAATACCACCACTTGCATATCCACATGCAATTGTAGCTTTATACCAAATCCATGCAAGCCTTCACATTGTCTCGCACCTAAAATTCTTTGTTAACAACACCAGTAACATCTGCATTTGAATCTCCACCAGCTGCACCAACACTTCACCATTAACTCCATCGAGTCCAGTTCAAACCAGCTGCATATTCTATTCATGCCCTGCTATAACTCAATCCACCTAACACATCACTAACTTCGCGGCTTCACAGCTCCATATTCAAACCAACATTAACAGATCCAACACCTGCAACTGCTGTTCTGTAAGCCATTCAACCACTGCATTGCCACCAGCAGCAGCATTAGCTCTTCCACTTCCGTCTCCAGCTAGCCATTCCGCCATCAAATTACTGTAAGCAACACCATAGACTCATTCTCAGTTCAACCAAAAGAAATACCTGCTCTTCCTTCCCTGTAATTCAATTAAGCAGCATAACTTCAGACTCGACTACAAATCATACCCATACATGACTAAATCTTTACTCTGCTTCGCTTGTAAACCTCATCAGACCACACTAGTGATGAAGTTGTTGTTTCATCCGAAAACAACACATCTCCAACCACATTTACAACAAAACATTTCTTCTCGTATAAATAGATAAAATTCAATTTTATTTACCTTAATTGTTGTAAAAACCCAACTCAAAATTCATTCAATTTTTAACCTAAAAAATTAAAAAGAAAAATGATTACCTTCCATACAAGAGACCGAATTGCAGCACCATCAGATATTCATACTGATGCTAATCTTTTGAAAGATGATATTCATGAAAGTAAAATCAAATTCTTTAGAAATCAGATTCTGATTGGAAATTAAATACAAAAAAACCCTAAAATGAAATACGCACCTCTTGTAATAGTTGAGTTTGAGATGAAATTTCTTCAAATCAAATAATAGATAATGATGATAATGATATATCATCATTGTGATTCAACTTTTTGTACAGTGATTCTCGGAGATGGTTAGAAATTGAAGGTTGGATCGGAAGAGGAGGAGTAGGAGGTTCAGTAAAATTATATGATTTAGATTACCACCACCGTTATCATCATTGATAAAAATCGATTTAACTCAAAACATTAATACCCAATTTTCGTTGAATCGAGATCTGTATTTCGAATTTGGTTGTAGATAAGGACATGGAAATGGGTTTGATTGAGGTGTAATGGTAGGAAGAGGAGTTGTGGAGGTGATTTTGGTGGAGGATCAGGATATTGCAGTGGGTTTAGTGGTGGTGCAGGAGTAGGAGGTTGAGGTGTTGCTGCTGGTAAAGGAGGCGACGATGGTATTAATGAAAGATACAGACGCGGTACTGGTTTCAGTGGTGGTTTGAGAGTTCAAGAGAGATTTGGGAATTAATATCTCATACAATTGTACAAAGAAACGCATAAGAAAAGGGTAAGCCTGGTATTTCTGAAATAGAAAAAGATCTAATTTATATTATTATTTTGGATTTGGGGTTTTTGTATCACTTTTGGGGGAATGGAGTTCTTATAACTCTCAACATATGTCTGGTATTTTTGTATCACTAATTTGGTCACCTTGGTGTTTTATGACTAGTTTTGAAAAAATATGTAAATTTGTTCTTCTTGATCGGATAATTAATAATTAAGATACAAATACTATTCCATATATAGAGGGAAAAACTATTTTCATTTATTTGTATGTCGGCCATCAGATCAAGCTAGGTTCACCAAACTTCACACATTTACGATTTAACAGCAAACTCATCAAAGCATTAGTGCTATATCCATTCATGGATAGTGTTTGTACTATTGTAATTGTAATCATTGACAGCATTACCAATAAAACCATTATAATCTAAAACCATTATAATCGCATCAGATTATTCTTCTTTTGATACTGTATTTGATCAGTAATTGTATATATAATTTGAGTCCAATTTAGAGAGCTATGGTTAAAAGCTGAACAAAGCTTGAATTCTAGAGCTTCTGGCCCCACTTGAGAGAATATAGACCAATTTCAATCTTGGGTTTTGAGATCTTTTCGATGTTTTTTGCAGCGCACAGTATGGGGTGGTGGTCCAAACCCACGCTTATCAAACCTCTTCGCACGAACAAAACACATACGCTAATTTTATTCTCTTCGTTCATATCTCTCTCTCTGCCCTTACCGCTGTATCTATTCTAAACATACCTAATTGTCTTCGATATCTTTCTGTCTCTATCTGCAATAACAGTACCTCTTGAAATTTGTTGTTTAACCTCTTAATCTATTTTGATATAAAGTCAAAAAAGTTTGTTGTTTAGCTTCCGGTTACACATTTTGATTAGTGTCTGTACGATAAGAAGAAAATGCAAAACCTTTACGGTCGATCTCCTTTTTTCGACGGAATCTTCTCCAAAGTCTATGAATATCTCTACAAATATTTTGTCACAACAAGGTAAAACTCAATCAGTTCCTTTGTAATCCTTTTTTTCTTCTGCTCTGTCTCTCTTCTGCCTCTCGACTGAATTCACTTCACCCCGTGGCAATCTATAATCAAACAACCCAACACAGTTTTTATGGTTTTGTAAGTCTTTGATTTATTTCAGTTTTTAGATATTGCAGGTGATGATAGGTTAATACGACTAGGGTTTTTACTGTACAATAATCGCAAGGGTTAACAAAGAAAAGGTTTGTTTACCATCTATCCCTCGGGCTGATTTTTGGTTATTATTCTTTCGGTTTTTTTCCTTTCTTATTGATTGTTTTCTTGACAGTGGTTTCACTTATTTTGTTGTATCTGATTAACTGATTTTTATTGTTCTTAGTCTAAACTTTTTATGATCAATTCTCCACAATACATTATACATTCTAATCTCTTATTGTTTGGTATGCAGGTTGATATTTTGTTGTCCATACGCCCTTTCTTCCAATGATGAATATAAGTTTTGTTTGTTGCGGGGTGTCGAGAGGATTGGCAGGTGATATTTATCCCGCCAGCTGTACAGTTCTTCTCCATGTCTCACAATTATATAAACTTATATACTGAAACTCAATGTGTATCACTATAGCTATATAGATACAACTTGATTCCTTTGAAACTCAGACCAGGTTGGATGCGATCTGTTAAAACTCGGTTTACTTTTTTTTCTACATAACACATGCATTTTCACAATGAATTTCTCGAAATGCCTTACGTTTTATGTACACGTACTTTCTCTAACCTTTAAATTTACAATGTTGCACATTCTACAACTTCACAGGTAACTTGATAGACATAGATTACACTCATTATGTATATCCTAGCCAATACATTGAATTGGTTTGAGGTTTTGTATGTTTCCTACAAATTTAAAAGCATCGTGACAATCAATTTAAATTTTCCAAACTTGCTTGACTACTTTGATTTTAACAACACCAGTCTAACCGTGAAATTTGTTAACCAGGAGTATGAATCAGCTTAATATACCTAAAACACCTTTGATCTCCATATACCATATGAGCCTGATTTTCCTCTATTTCATGTTTTCTCTCCAACATAATTTAACGATTTAGAAATGGATTCTATTTTGGGGTTTCCTCGAGCTGGGTCACTTTGAAGTATATACAAGCGCTGATTTACATATATTTTCCATATCTTACCCAATTTATTTTAACGAAGTTGGGACCGATTCCATTTTGAATTTCTCTCGACTTCAAACTCTATTTCCTGTACTGATTTTTTTTGTAGTTTGGTAGCTATATGCTATCACTTAGTTTTGTCCTAGATGACCCATCCAACCAACTGAATTTGGTTTGCAACTCGGTGAAGAAGTTGTGGTCTATATAACTAATAAAGGGAATAGAACACAGATGAGTCTGTAAGTTTAAAAACAGTGAAGCAAAATGTTCATCATGATTCTTTAACTTTTATATGGGGTTTATGACCTTTTAAGATTGGTCGTACTATTAATAATATGTATTTCGGAGTATTAATGTGCAAGTGCAACCTAAAATTAGGCATTTGTTTCCCATTTCTATTCAAGTTTAAAATATCAACGTTTTTCATCCTACAGTGCATGCAAGGATCATGAGTGTGGAAATCCACAGTGGATAACTTCGGAGGTTATCTATAATGATCCAGCAGATAGGATGTAGATTTAATCTTTTGCATTGTTCCTTTAAGAAGATTTGTTTTTCGGTGTCTTCTTCTCAACATTACATGGATTTCTTTGAACGACACCGATAAATAAGAAGATTTCAATCACTATCGGAACCAGCCGCACAAGAGTACCCACCTGGAGTTTCTGTCGTTTAAGTTAGAAAATTTGAATGATTTCAGCTAACCTCATTTTGGATCTCTGCAGTTACAAACCAATATATATTCGGATATTAAAGAGGATATAATTATAGTTGAGAGACAGAAAATGCGCTTATACTTCCTTTGCTTATGGATGATCATGCTGCATCGAAAGCTCAACCTTCATCGATTAAAAGCATAGTAGTGAGCATATCTCAAGTAGTCGTAAAGCGCTATACCTTGAATGGATGTCAAGGATATATGGGTTTTTTTTTCTTTACTATTGAAGCCTTTACCGTCCAAAATGGTAAGCCATCATTTCATTGTATGATAACTATAAGTACAAAGCTTAAGTTGATTGAACACAAGACAGTATACATACTTCTGTATATAAGTTTATACTCATGGATTATGACTTGCTAATGTAGTTGCGCCATTGATAACTTAGCAGAAGAAATGTCTATAACATGAACATGTGGCAAACTGTCAAAAAAGTTTGAAGTCTACACTATTATCTTGGCATTTGTTGTCTTGCATTTTAAGCTACAAAAAGAAGTAGTTGAGGGAGAAGGAAGATAGTCTCTGTAAGAGCTCGAGGATGCAAACACAGACAAAATATTCAGACTTTTTCTTAGTATCGTTTATCCAGAACATCTTGGTGTTTGTAGATATTCTTTCGATTTAAAAGATTTTAGATCCTGCAATCAATGGTATCTCATAATCTTCTTTCGGAATTCTTTATACATAATAATTTTTTGCATAATACAGAAGTACAGCTCATGACCACAATACCGACACTTGCATAGTTTTCGTAATAAATAGGAATTGCTTTCGTAATAAATAGGAATTGCAATTTTGATCTAATACTGTAATTATCCGGGATGATGAACTTAAGCCCGTGCAAAGAACGGGAGAAGTACTAGTACTAATAAACTAGAATTAAAAGGAGGCTTATAGATCGTAATAGTGAGTTCCGATAGGGTATTAAGTTGCAAAGTTTAGTTGGAGATTAATTATGTTGTTATTCACCAACGTGAAAGAAAAGTTTTTACTGTAAAAACGGGTACCTAGTTCAGCTGGTCATCCCCGTTCCCCAAACTTTCATGCGTTCCAGGAGGTCCCAAGTTCGAGATCCTAATGGCATAATATTGCAAAAATTAACATGGAAGGTAGAGTTATTTTGCCCCCCTTATGACACAATCTCATCTCCCATTCGCTTCGGCTCCCTTGGCTAGGTTACCCATGAGTCTCGCTGGTAGGCTAGCACAGCAACCTGTTTAATTAATGTAGTAGTATGTTGTTAGAGCTTAGCTTGTTAGGCTTCCAACTAGTTAATGTAATACTCTTTATTTAATCAAATATTATAAAAATAAATAAAATACGGAGAGAAGATAAATTTTTATTTCCACCCCACTTATCCTTGGTCACCTTCATTTAACCAAAAGTCAGCTTTCCCAATAAGTGATTCTTTCAACTTTTACCGTTACTGGATCAGAAAAATAGACTCACTTTGTCATTTCTTAAACACCAGGGCCAGCCGGCCAAGGGTTGTATCTTACGTTGAATTTGAGTATATTAACCTAAAAAAACATCAGTGAGTGAGTCCATGCACGAAGAGGTACAACTCAATAGTGGCAGTAAAAATTACACATACCACTCAAATATGGGTGAATCTTGAGTTTACGCCGATGTCATAAGAAGTCTTACAATAACTGGTTGGATCCCAAATAAGGGAGAAACGTGCACCCTGGTCAAAGTGGGGTTGCATAAGAGCAAGTTTTATGGTGGAAGAGTTTCATCTTCCATCTTCCATGCCACCTCAGCATTTGGAATTGTGGATGGAAGCACAAGTGTAGTGGTGGAACACCAAAAATGCTATTTTATATAGCGTAAAACGCCATTCAGAACAGCGTCAGAAAAATGCTAATGTGAATAACGCTTGACCATGTCAACGGGTCAAACACTAATAAGAATAGCGCTAAACGCTATTGACAATAGCGCTCTAGAATATACATTATCAGACAATGCTCTGGCACACTCTCTTCTTGTTCTTCTTCTCGGAAAATAAAAAACGAAAAAAACCTAATTTTCCCCCCTTTTTGATTTCTCATTCAATGATTCAAATCCGTGAAATTTCTTCAAATGTTTTGTTCTTTGAAACATAAGGAAGCTAAGCATACTTCAATTTCTCAATTTGATTGAGAATCCAAAGAGAGCTTAGTTGATTTGCAATTTACTTGTAATTTGAGTTTATTTCATGATTTGATAAAAACTTAGGGTTTAGATGATATGATTGTTGATTGTTTACATAATAGTTGATTGTTTGATGAATGACAATCAATTTGAACCCAACTATGACGAATTTGACATAAAATTTAGGGCTTATATGATGAACATAGTTTCAAGAGTGTATTGTGTGAAATTTCCATGAGATAATGAAATTACCATGAATTAGCATGTTTTAGTTTACATTATGTAAACAATTTGAGTGCATTGTGTGACTATATTGCTTTTATTTGATTATTTTATATAAATTATGGATATGGATGTGTATATGCAATTGAGTGCAAAGGATTGGGGAGAGAATCATATTGCTACAAGTATAAACCCAACTGATAAAAGCCATGATATTCAATTTAGAAGTAATTGGAAGGACCATGATGAATTATACGATCTAGTGGTGAAGCATGAAAAAGCTAGGGATGTTCTTCTAAATTCCGGGCTTGCTAGATTTTTTGAAATTAGAATTAAGAAAGGTGATCAACAACTATCTTACGGAATCTTAGAGAGGTGGTGGTATACCACTAATTCATTTCATTTCCCAAACTTTGAAATTGGTTTCACCCCTTTGGATTTCGTTCATTTATCCGACATTCCTATTGGAAATGGTCGTGAAAGATTAAAACACGTTGTTACAAGTTGATAGGCTCGTAGAGAAAATGAAGACCTAGAGGATGCCTACTTTGGACCTATGCATGGGTATGCAAACTACAACAAGAACAAATCGGATTTTCCTATTAGTTACCTCACAAAATATATTAAGGAGAATCCAATTAATGATGAAAATTGGGAGCATGTGATTCGACATTTCTTACAATGGGTGATTACAAAAGTTTTATTGGCACGTACTACTACAAGAGAAAGCAAAGGTTGGATCGTTTCCTTGCGTGATTTGAATGAAATTTGTAATTATGATTGGGGTTCGACTTGTTTTAGTCGCTTGTATAATGGCATGGATTCAATTGCTAGAGGTCGAAAAAACATTGGTGGAATGTGGATGCTTTTAGAATATTGGTTTTACATATATTTTTGTACTTTGACGCCTTTTCTCAAAGAAGATGTACCTCTTGATGTATGGCCTGCATTAATGATATTTAAGCGGGATGGTCTAGTGAAGTTACAAAGGGATAGAGCTAGACGCTCCCTTACTACAGCTGGCCAACAAATTGATCTGAGGATAATTGTTGGAACGTTATGGAAACCATGGTCTAATAGTGTGTTCCGCGATCATATTGATATAAGGCATGCTCGTGATCTCTCCATGAAAAAAGTGGATTTTTATGATCTGGAAAGCGATCCTAGTATTATGTATCTTGGTGAATGATTTTTAAGGCAAACAAGGGGATATATAACAATTCCAAGAAGTCCACGTGAATGTTTGGAAGACCTTATTAACGCCCATGATCCTATTGATGTGGTGGAAGGATAAGACTATAAATTTGTTGAAGAAACCCTTTATGAGTGGTGGTGGAAGAAACAATCTATTGGATTTTTGCTTCCACAAATCCAGCGTCAAGATAACAGAGATGATGTTGGAGCTGCAATTACTCAAGATACAACATTTCTTTTGAATCAGGTCCCCCAAATACATCCATCACGGTATACGTATGACAACGTCTCACAATCTTCACCTAAATTTCCAACAGTTGACTGGCATTCCCAATGTTCAGACAGTGATGAAAACTGTGTTCAAGTGCCTTTGCAACCACCCGAATATCCTCCATTTACGTATGATGTTAGTTGGGGATCAAGGGTTAGTAAATTTTTGTTTTAACTCCTTTAATTATTTTGTTTGCCATATTTTTATTATTTTCTCTACACATTAAAAGTTCTCACCACTATTAGTTGGTGTTTCTTTTCAGGAGCAATGGAAAGATCTAGTGCACAAGTTTTCTATGTTAAATGTTACAAAGGACAAGTTTTGATATGAAAGAGATCGTGCACATGCTCTTGGGCAATCAAACTATGGAGGGGAAGGATCGACGTCAACCCAATCATGTTATGATCTTGGAGAAAACTCCTAATGGTTAAGTCGTAAAAGACCATCCAAAAGTCATGATGTCGCACTAGATGATACATATGGTCATTATGTTCCACAAGAAGAAATAGCTCCATAGTCACAATTAACCCAATTGATAAATAATGGTGGAGCTGGTTTTACTCATGATGATATGGAAAGGATTTTGGGATTAGGACCAAAGGATTAGTGGGTTTACTGTGGATTTTTGGGAACATAAATGTCTATAAAATGGATAGTAGTCTTTTCTTTTGTATGAATTCAAAAAGGTTGAATGTGTTCTCTTTAATAAATGCCTTTTCTTTAATGAATGTTTTTTCTTTAATGAATGAATGTCTTTTCTTTTGTATGAATTCAAAAATCTTGGAATGTTTATAGTATTTGAGTTTTGTTTATAGGTGCAAAATGGATGATGAAAATCCGCTAAGGAGGTATGTACTAATGACGTATGATATCGATCTTAGCATTGGTAATGATAGCGAGGAGAGAGCAATTGTGATGTACCAATATATGACTCAAAGAATGCATAGGCTCTTCCAACCCGTGCCTCAAGAAGTATTGACGCGACAAATGGTGGAAAGGCACCGAGAGGACGGAGATGCAAGAATGATGCATGACTACTTTGGACCTATTGTACTTGGGGCCCTAAGAAGTTCCACCAACGTTTGGGTATGTATCAACCTCTTTTATTACGTATTCTAGGTGAGATTGTTGTTGCGGATCCTGCTTTTGATTTCCAAGTTGATTGCACCGAAAAACTTGGTCACTCTCCCCACATGAAGATGTATGTCGTAATGAAATGTTTGTGTGAAGGTATAGACGCTGATAGCACAGATGATTATGTTTGTATTAGAGCGCCGATCATCTATATTTATGTGAAGAGGTTTACTAGGGTAATTGTTCGGCACTTTGGACCAAGGTATATGCGACTTCCTACAAGAGAAGACACAGATAGATTATTGGCTGAAAATGAGGCTAGAGGATTCCCTGGGATGCTTGGGAGTGTTGGTTGTATGCATTTCCATGGAAGAATTGTTATAAATAAGGGGATTTATAACAATTCACCATAATAAATCCAATTTTACTCTTAATCATTTTTAAACCCTAACAATTTTAATAAACCCTAAAAAAAAAAATCCAACAAAATCAAATAATAACAGAACAGATCTACAAAATCAACAAATTACATATTTATAGAACATGTAATTGGGGGATATGAAATAGTAATTTTATTGTTCATACCGTCATAGTGTTTCAACACAATAACAAAAAATACTATGCCAGTATGAACAGTAACCGCACTATTCATATCCCCCAATTAATTATTCTATTTATACATCTTCAATCAAATTTCCAAGAAGTTGAAACTGGAAATCATGCCCTAGATTTACAGATTTTTGAAACTGAAATCGTGTGAAATAAAGAAGATGAAACTTAAAATAGTGCACTAAATTTCCAGTTTTGAGTGAAATAAGAAGATGAAATTGAAATCGTGTGAGATAAAGTTTACTAAAATAAAAATGACAAAACTGAAATCGGGAGATTATTTTGAGTCTTTTGACTTCACGCGTTATGGTCTCATGGGTAGGTTGGTAATTTAGCGATTTTGTAAGTTTTTTACACCAGCGGTTAAAGCATTTATCCCTCTGGAGTATAGGATAACTAGTAGATGGGACCATCTTGCAAATTTCCCATGCAATATAGCTTCACCCCCACAAGAAATGCCCACACCAAATTGTTATAAAAAAATTAATAAGAATAGCGTTTCAACGACTATTTTTTCGAATTCGAATTTTCTTTATAAATTGGTTTCTTCAACTCAAACTAACCCATCCCAAAATTTCAAGAATTTCTTTGCTTTCTATCTCTTTTAATTTTTTAATTTCAAACCTTCTTTCAATTCATTGCAAGTATGGCATACAATACAATTGAAGATTTGGCAATCACAATAGCTTTTTCGAGAGTTAGCCTCAATCTGATTGTTGGACATGATACAATCAACAACTTTTGGAAGAGGGTGTTTCAAGCCTTTGTAGAAGATGGTAGAAATGAAAACGGAAGAACAAGGAGTAGTATACAAAATAGGTGGGTTGTGATGAAAAAAGAAACCAAAATTTATATAGGCATCATACAATCAATTTATGCAAATATGCCTATGTGAGGATGGACGTTAGAAGAAGTTGTAAGTATTAAAGAATTTTGATAAACTGCCCCACTTCCAAATTACGCTTTGAAAAGTTGCCCCCGTTTTTTTAAACTTTTCAAAACTGCCCCTCAATCACTTTTTCCACCCAAAGTCAATTTTTTTTGGTCAAACTGGTCAACACACCCACATAAATTACGTGTTTATCCCTTGGTTCAGGGTTAACCTGCCGAGAGAGATTCATTTCTCTTTTTTTCCCCTTAGGGTTTGAGTGTTTGAGTTAGAGCAGCAGCAGCAGCGGCGATTGAAATATTTGGAGTGGTGCATGTGTTGACTGGTACCGAAAATTACAGATCAGGCAGAGAAGATAAAGAAGAAGACATGGTGAAGCTAGATTTCTGAGATTGATTGAAAGAGGAAAGTTAGGGTTCATTTTCCCTTTTCTTTCTTCTTCTCCTATGTTGCCGTTGATTGAAGAATTTGACGAATGAGAGAAAGTGAATCTGCAAATCAGGGAGGAAATGAGATTGGAGAAATGGGTTTTAGATAATTGTTGTTGTGATGAATTGTTCCGTTGATTGAAGGTGAGCTGAGAGGTGAAATTAGGGATCTGAAAATGGAAGAATCTGCAAATTAGAGAAGGAATTCAAGCAGCTGTGCTCAAATTGGTGATGAACAGAGAACAAGGCAGAATGGGTTTGTGTGATTCAGAAAATGAAGAGAAGAAATCGGTTTGAGCCTAAATTTGTGTTTTCTGCCATGAATAAGACAGAGAAGATTAAATGGGTGTGATTGAATTTTGGGGATTTAAGTGATTGAGCACAGAAAGACGGTTCTGAAATGGGATTCCTATCGAGATTGAAGTGATTACAGTAAGAGAGAAAATATTGATTCAGTATTTGCTTGCAACAACTCTACTTCATCGTTTTTCAATTAAAATTATTGTTGCAGAGAAGATGAGTTTGAGGAATCACTTTTATATAAATCAACGGTTAATCAAATTTAAAGGAAAGAATATGATTGAAATAATATTGGGTCGGATTTATGGTTCGGTGGTCAACTGAACTCTATCACTCACTCTGCTGTAGTAATGGTTGGATTTGATTCTCTTTGGATAATTGATGGAATTGGATCAATTTTTTCTGCAATTGGAACTTGTAATTGTTTATTTTGTAATATGTGAATATATATTGAATTGTTTCTCATGATTCGTACGAATCTTATCAAAAATTTTCTGATAGTTGATGTGATGTTGCGAGATTAATGGTTTGTCCAACAACTTACTGGAATTGTGATGCAGATTAATGGCTGAATGAATGAATGAATTTCCAGCATTATTAGGGGTGCAAATGTCATTTGTAAGGTGCCATCTGGCACTTAACACCCTTAACAAGCCGTTACCCGTTTTTTAAAAAAAACGGGGCATTTTTGAAAAGTTGGAAAAAACGGGGGCACTTTTTTTTGCGTAATTCAAAAGTGGGGCAGTTTATCAAAATTCCCTAAGTATTATCCAATGAGACCTCTTATTTTCAGTTACATACTCATTGATCTTTGTACACGTGAGAGATTATGTTTATTTATTTTGTAGGAGGTGCATGCCAAAACTTTCTATTTTGAAATTAAGAGCAAAGATTTTCATGTAATATAATCTATGAAATGAAATTCGGTTCACGTAATGTTATTGGTTCAAATTAGCTAATATTAAATATTTAATTCCAAACTTATAAATTGTCTTGAATTTTTTAAGTTGTATTTTTTATTTCAGTTTATAAAAAAATATGATCAAAAAAACAGACAATTCATTTTTGTGATGTGAGAATAGTGTAACTAAAATAAATTGAAGATTATGCCATTTAAAACTGCACTCAACACTATTCACAATAGCGTAAGAGGAACGATAATAATTATTCACAATAGCGCTCGACGCTATTAAGAATAGCGCTATGTGAACGCTAATCTAAATAACGTTGAAAGCTATTCTGATTAGCGCTCCACTTGCGCTTTTCTGATTAGCGTTCAACGCTATACTGATTGGCGCTTTTTGTCTTCTAGCGCGCTATTCTGATTAGCGCTTTGATGGTTTCCACGGACCATCCCACGAAATCATGGAACATAGCTCGGATTTTCTGTGGAAGACCCCAACTTGGAAGCCACTGGACTTGACATTCCACAATTTTTCCACACTTATAGTAGGTTGGATTCCACCATAAGACTTGCTCTAAAGTTTCTACTTTTACTAATCTACTTGGCGTCTGATGTTGAATTTGAGATATTTGCATGGCCAGGGAGAGCGAGACAGGCTAGCGAACATAGATGAGTTCAACTGCATAAAACGTGATTAACATAATGCGGATTGATGGCATAAGACAGATGCCGTATTCAAGTATAAACTGAAAGGAGAGAGCAGTTTCAAAATTAATGGAAAAAAAATTCGATTAACAGGAATATTATTATTGGAAATATCCTACAGGGGCTGGAGCTGATGAAGGAAGCCAGCGATCCTTATCTTACAACTCTTGCTAAACAGATTAAGCAATTTAATTTTTTTATCTTATCTACAGAACCTAATTAGGTACTCTCTTATGCAGGGGTGAGCTTTTAGAAGAATCGAATCAGCAGCAACCTTGATGTCGTTACTGACATAACCATTGCAGATCGCAGCATAATCAACTCGGTCATGTAAAGCTCCGGCGCCATGTGACTGTGATGTTACTCTTCCATGTCACTCGAGCTCTTTGAGGAAATCAATATTGTCAACAAACACCTGCATGAATGAGAAAAAAAAATACAAATTGGATTAGAACTATCTTCAGGAAAAAGAAGAAAAGTAATACGGGCTAATTGGCGCTGCCCTGGCTAGAAAAATTAATGGCCGCATAATTGAGCATACCGAGGAAAATACAAATTAGTAGCTTCACTTGATTTAACGGAATATTGTGAAAGAAAGAAAACAAAAAGTCCAGTCATAAATGTAAATACAAGATGTCCTAAACCTGCAAGTAAAAACTCCAAACACGGAACCCAATAACTCAACCATATCATCCACAGAACAAAGTTTCATATTCGACATGTTTTGCCACCAATGGCATGCCAAAATGCTAGTACTATCAGTTTTGCGCATTTCTTATTATTGGTTGTTCAGCTAACGGGTAAACTGTAACATTTGCTAATCCCAGTGAGGTGGCTGTGCAAGACTATTTATTTACTCCAGTATTTACATTGTAACAACTGGCAGACATGCAACATAGCCTACGTATCCCTATAAATGAACACGTGAAGTTGGTGGATGATAACTAAAAGTTATGCAAGATGCCAGTGTTAAGAAGCTCTACCGTTTTCCACCCATCGGGATCCACACACGCTACTATCTTGGTACCGATGCCTGGCAAAGGCCCAGGTTCACGGGTTATCGTTCCACCATGCTTCTTAACTGCTTCTGCGGTCTTGTAAACATCATCTGTTCCTATAGCAATCTGATAAAAAAGACAGATGAGACATTTTATCGGGATTCAACACAAATGAACCTAATATCATGCCGAACACAGATAAGCTGTTACAATGACATAAATTTTAAAAAGCTCTACCATTTTCCACCCATCGGGATCCACACACGCTACTATCTTGGTACCGATATTTTAAAAATCCTTAATTGGCCTAGTGTGGACAGTGTGGTGCAGAAAATAATTCTGATTTTCCAATTATAATATGAACAAAGATGTTGGCAACATTAAGCTAACTGTGATACACTAAATCAGTGCCCTAATTGCTGCTTTGAAGCTAAAAGAGTTGAAATTAATGTAACCTGTGCATAAGCATTTCCTTTCGAATATTCAGTAACACCGTAGTTGTATGTTAACTCTAGAACCGTGCTCTTATCTTCAGGACCGTATCCCATCATGGCTATTGTATACTGAAATCATCGGAAAAACATAATATCAGCCCAACGATGACGTGAAAAGAACACCACGCAGCACCTACTGACCTATACAATGGATGCATCAAGTGTACACCCAAGTTATAGAAAGACAGAAAGAGAGAACAATTGATCTTGAACAGGAGAGAAACCAAAGAAGACAAGTTAGCTGATAATGAACAAATGCAACAGCTTGGTTAATAGCTTCAAAATCATCAGGATTAAAATATTATTATTCTATATTATCACACTGAAATGCATCTAAAGTTCTGAATGTGAACATGTACAAGGCAATTTCATGCCCCCTCAAACAAGTTAGAACATAAGAATCTGGAAGGCAATCAATAATAATAATGTAATATCTTTCAGTCACACTTGAAGTGTTGATCAGTCCAAATTACAACTAGAGATGAACACAAAACTTTGCCCAGTTAAGATGTACATATTACTATTACAACAAAGCAGCTCATGGTGTACAACACCCACCACCTCTATTTGGTGAAGTCAACACATATTCACCTTAACCATCAGTGCATACGTACCCTTTATATCACCACAAATGAGGGTTCGGAGTAGTTACGGTCATAAGACAAAATAGGATACATTTGTACTATATACATATAGGACACGAAAGATAAATTATAGACATTGAAGCCAATGTGAAGGGGAGGAATACACACCCCTATTAAAAGAAGGTGCATAAATTTGGACTAAGAAATTATAAGTAGGACAAAGACAATTCTAAAATGGAAAACTGACAAAAGTTAAAAAATTTGATAGATTGACCATTATTTATTGCACAACCTTGAATTACGTTAGAGAACACTCATACGACGCGAGTTACCTGCGCCGGAGGCGCAGATGATGTCGCTATTATCTTTTAGGATGAAATATAATGGACCGTTAAGAAGTTACGGAGTATCACTGTTTGGCTTAAATATCAATAGTAGATAGATCAGAATCTCAAGTTACCTTGTACTCTGGATTATCTCTTTTCCTGAGTAGCTCCATGCCAAATGCCTGCAGATGTGGGGGAGCAATGTAACCATTTTTAGACAGTGCAAAAAGGGCGAACAGAATATCTTCTCGCGTACAAACCATAACTTCAAAGTGGTAGCATATCCTTACCGAACAAACCTTACCTTCTCATAGTAATTTATGGCACGGTCAAGATCACCTACACGAAGCATTACTTGACACAGGGGCTCTGGTGTAGGTCCCCTCTCTAAAAGCTCAAACTTGTAACCATCTGGATCTTCAATAAATGCAATTACAGTACTGCCACCTTTGACAGGACCAGCCTCCCTCGTTACTTTTCCACCCTTGGCCTTTACGAGATCCACAGTCTTTGCAACCTAAGACAGGAAACAAGTAAATAGAACCCTTGTCTAGATAGATCAATATAAATAAAGAATATTACTAGGAAAAAATTCTGAAGGGATTTGATTATCGGGCTTTTCAAAATCTACTTTCCATCTATACGAATATACACATACAGGAAAAGGTAAACTCATTCTCCGAAACATACTATCCACTCCAAAGACAAGTTGAAACAGATCAGTGGACTACATCACTACACCATAACTTTGTACCCCTAAAGGCTAAAGGAAATTCGGATCAGTAGGAGTGCATAAAATGCTGCTATATTACTCCAGTAAACCTAAGTGCTTCTTTTGTAAGTGCTAACTGAATTTTAGAATAGCGGAAGTGGCAAGGTAAATAAATAAGAAACCTTTGCAGCATATGTCGTAGATAATGTGCAAATAACTGAGAAACAATGTCCTTTATGTAAGATAAACTTACATCCTCAACTGCTATACCAAAATGACCAAAACCACTTCCGATATCATAATTGTCGACCCCATAATCTACAAAAAAGTATAAAAACAATCAGGACAGCAAGACACCGTTGACATCGCAAAATTATACAAATGTTAGTAACTGTGTTCCAGCATTTGGCAGAGTTTGGAAATAATGTTGAAGTAAGAGTAAGCTGCTGGATTAGACTACTTACTGTAAGTGAGCTCAACCACAAATTGGGAATCTTCAGGGCCATAACCAAGAAAAGCATTTGTGTATCTCTCCTCAGGTATGTCACGCTTCCGCAAAAGCTTCATCCCAAGGCACTCTGTGTAGAATCTGAAAGCACAATACATTATTTCTCTATGAATCATCTACTACAGCTAATAAACATGCAGTAGGATATGCATTCACCGAAGAAACGTACTTTATGGTCTTGTCCAAGTCCCCAACACGATAAACAACGTGAAGCATTCGCCGTTTGTCCTTTTTTACCCATTCTAAGTCGTCTTCCTGGCTGGTGGCAGTACTTGCTTGAGCTATATTACCAGTTGTTCCTGCCTCTACGCCATTTCCCTCTGTCCTTAACCCCTTTGGCGATCTTACACTAAACAACTGTGCTTGTGGGATGGCTGGAAAACCAAAACATGCATTAGTAGATGACATTAGACGTATGCCCACATAACTAAGACCAAAGTTACACATGTCATCAAATTTTATTGAGTTTTTTTTTTTTAGCTTAGAACCACACCTGCAACCGGCCAGTGAAAACAGCACAAAGCAAGCAATAGCACTTCAGTGAAGAATGAGCAAAAAAAATGGAAGAGAGTTAACCAATACCATTGAATTTAGGAGATTCAATGACCTCAATAATCATGTTTGCAGGAAAACCAAAAAACCAAAAACAAATCACACATGTTTCGCTAGCACAGCAAGCTGTCGTTTATCATATACCTATTAATCAATAGGATACTACTTCCATCTCTCACACCTATTGATTTGTCAAATGTAAAAATGGTTTAAATTAAGTCAGAGTATCAGACCGAGAGTCCACTTTATTTTACCAAAGCATCTTCATATTCAAATTTAAACAGTGCCATGACAAACCAATTCTATGTTCTCCTCTTCTCCCAGTAACGTTCTACATTCGTAAAAACTTAAAAACACATCCAAAAACTCAGACTCCAAATTAAGCTTCCGTCCCAACACTTCGTGTCATTTCATCATCTCATCGTAGTTCTAAAAGCTCCATACAACAAAAAATTGAGAAATCACCATAAAATCCATACACATGATAAGCATTACAAAGAGAATTTAGAACCAATCTTCACTCATTTCATCAACTCAACCATTTTAGCTCCATTTCTCTAGTAACTTATGTTATTCACCACAGCTGAAAACATTATTTCAAACAATTCACCGCTAAACCTAATAATCAAAATTTGGTATCGTATAAAAAACCACATTCAAACCTAAATTGAAATAAACACCAAGACAAATAACTCTTCCCCAAGGCATGATTTTTTGTTCAGAATTCAAAATCTGATAAACCTGAATAATAACAAGATCTAATTGACTATCTTATGCAAAGTAAAAGAAGAAAAAAAACCTAGAAAAACTAGGGATTCTGCACTAACCACTGCCGAGATGAAAGAGAGCGAGTCTTCTAGAAGGGTTATAAGCCGTAAGAGAAACACCAAAACGAGCGGTGGTGGTGGTGGTGTTGGTGATAGCTGAGAATCTGAAAGAAGATAAACAAGGACGAAAGGTAGCAAGATGTAAAGATGAGGACGCCATTGGAAGTATCCTCACCATCTCTCTTCTTCTTCTTCTCTCGGCTTCTTCTTCAGATGATGATTTTATTTATTTTATTTTATTTTATTTATTTTTAGTTTCTTGAATCTCTTCTTTTCTTTCTCATTCGGCCACTACTTGGTTTAGTCTCTCTGCTGTGTCGTCCCGATAACATCACTAACGAACCTAGAAGGTGGCACGTGTATTTTCGCATATTTGTCCTTTTCTATGGAGTCGACTCATGTAGCTTAGCTGTGACCGTGAGTGGGTGGGTGAGCGACTGTTTTTCATTTTGCTATACAAGGCATAAAGGCATCTTTTCAAGTGAAACAAGGATTTCAGTGTCATGACAAAGGCACCAACTACTGCACAAATAGTCATTAATCATGCATAAGCATATGTTTGCTTAGACAGTGTTGTTCTTTTTTTTCTTTAATAATAAACACTTTGTTGAAGGGCCCATGCTCATGTATGTGCGGTTCAAAATGGAAGTCTTTTGGTTTTCACTTTCCCATGTATATAGAGGATATAATATACATGTAACCATATAACTCATATCAATAGAAACTCTTCCTTTCTCTGCCTCTTTGCTCTTTCCGATATTATCTACTACAAAACTTTATCATGCACGATGATATACCGCAGAGCTAGATTGAATCGGATTTTTTTTAATAGATTATTGGACATCAATTGTCGTCAAACTAATGAAATCGCTTCTATCCTGGGATTCTTCGGTGTGCAGTACTCTTGCTCGTGTAAAGTCTGATCATCATCCCTTACTGTTTGAGGCTTATAAGGGTGACAAGACTTTTGCTTCCTCTTTCAAATTCCAGAGCGCTTGGTTGAATCACTCTGGCCTACGAGATGTTGTACTAAATGCTTGGCAACAACAGTTCTTTGGTTGTCATATGTATGTACTTATTCAGAAGCTGAAATTTCTAAAGTCAATGTTAAAAATTTGGAACAAAGAGGTCTTTGGGGATATTCAGTTAATGTTAATATTGCTACTCATGTTCTTGAAAGTATTCAACAGAGAATTGATGACGAGGGTTACTCAGATGTGCTACACTTTGTAGAAGTTGAAGCTTCAAATAAACTTATTGATGCTCTTAAAACTCAGAAAGACTTTTGGAGAGATAAATCTAGGCTTAACAGGGTGAAGGATGGTGATGCTTGCACCAAATTTTTCCATACTTATGTGAAAATTAGAGCTGCTACTGATAAACTTACTCATCTTAAGGCTGATGGTGATTTATTAGTTTCTCATTGTAGTTGCAGGATTTCCCACACTACACCCTTGTTAAGATCTTGCTATAATCAACTCATAATTGAAGATTAAAAACGACACTTTATTATTTTGTTCTCAGAAATGTTTACAGAAATGGAAGAATTCAAGATTACAACTATTCTCTTGAAGTTTCTCTCTCCTTAAGACTTTCTTAACTCTCAAAAATACATCATCCTTTTCTGGACACATTGGGTCTATATTTATAGGGTAGTTACATAGTGGATGACAGCTAAGTTTTCCTCTTATTTCGGGTTGATTCTGCGATTATACCGCGATTAGTTACAATGTTCACTCTCGCAAGTTTTGTAACCATCGCAGGACAAACATGCTTTTCTCAAGTTTTCTTCACTCATCATTTATTGTGTCGCTCTTTTGACTCCTCTTGTGACACTCGCAAAGTGTAGTTGAAGATCTTGCGGTGATGCTCGCTGGGAAGTGTTGTTAATCTCGCAGAGAAGTATTGTAGCGATACTCTGGTCCTACACTCATGATGAAGTCTCTAATCATGTGGTTTCTTATTTCCAGGATATGTATGCTGGTAACAATATGAGCCCCTCTACTTATTTTATCTCCATAAATGTTCAAAGTACGGTGTATCAAGATGACAACAATTTTCTAACTGCCATGCCTGATATGTTCGAAACTAAAGTTGTTATGGATGACATGAACGCTAATGGAGCTCCTGGACCGGATGGTTTTAGTGGTATCTTCTTCACTTCTTTCTGGGATATAGTGGGTACTGATGTAATCAATTCGGTTCAATTTTTCTTTCAAAATGGTTGGATCATTCCTAATGCGAACCCTAGTCATGTTATCATCATTCCTAAAGAGACTGGGGCTGATGTTATTGAAAAGTTTCGTCCTATTGCTCTAGGAAACTTTCATTTCAAAATTATTGGTAAGATTCTGGCTAATCATCTAAGTCATATTGCTTCTAAAATTATCTCTCCTCAGCAAAGAGCTTTTCTTAAAGACATAAGTACTTTTGACTGTATTGGCATTACTTATGAAGCTATCAATGTGCTTGATTACAAGACTTTTGGAGGCAACCTTTCTCTCAAATTTGATATTCGTAAAACTTTTGATAATCTTAATTGGGAGTTTCTTCTTCAATTGCTGGTGGGCTATGAATTCTGTGAGAAATTTGTAGGGTGGATTCATATTATCCTTCATTCAGCTAACCTGTCTATTGTGGTAAATGGCAAGGCCTTGGGTTAGTTTGGGTGCACTAGAGGAGTCCGTCAAGGCGACCCTTTATCTCCCATTCTTTTTTGTTTGGCTGAAGATATCTTAAGTTTTGCAATTGCTAATGCTTTTAAGTAAGGTCTAGTGCATCAAATCTCCTCTCCAAGAGGTACGAATGCTCCTTCTCATGTTCTTTACGCAGACGACATCATGTTTTTTTGCAGGGGTACTAAGCGAGATGTGCAAGATCTTATGAACATTTTTGAAGAATACTGACAGAATTCTGGGCACTTTATTAGTGCAGCTAAATGCACGATTTATTCAAGTAAGCACTTTTTTGATAGAGTCTCTGATATTGCTGCTTCTTATAATATCCCGATAGGCACTCTCCCTTTTCGATATCTTGGAGTTCCAATTTTTCAAGGTAAACCAAGGATTTCTCATTTTAATGAGATTATGGACAGAATCAAGCTCAAATTTGTGGCTTGGAAGGGTAAATCTTTATCTATGATGGGGCATGTCGAGATGGTTAAAACTGTGATAGCTAGCTCTGCACTGTATAGCTTTTATCAACAACCTAAAACCCCACGCCATCTCTCACTCCACGTCGAGAGTTGCGGTAACCTCCCATCCCATTGGCCAGTGAAAAAAACCCTCGCTCCTGATTGGTCGAAAAGAAACTTATACCCCCTACATTTCGTGGCCGTTAATTTTCAATAAAATTGGCTCGATCTGACGCTCCAAACCGAGTGATAGCTTAGCAGATTCTTACACCGTGTTTACATGATTTTAATAAAATATGGACCTTCGGATTGGAAGAAAAAAAAAGCGAAAATCTATGGGAAAACGAAAAAAATAAGGCAGGAAATATATACTTCATTCGGTATAAAAACAAATCAATTTTTATTCGGCTATTATTGGGGCGTCACATTCCATTAGAGGGGCGTCACCTAATAGGACAAAAACGGGTCACCCATAAGTAATTTCAAAAAACCCTTATCTCAAATAATTTTGTAATGACTAAACAACCCTTATTTAATTAATTTTAATTTCGTTTAATTAGATAATAATTAAATTAATGAATTTTGTTATATACTTGATGAATTATGGGACAGTTTTTGTGGGGGGAAAAATTAGAGAAGAAAAAAAGAATTTTTTTGGAGATTTATTTCAAAACCTAAATTTTGATTCACCCAAACCAAAATAAATGAAACAAGTTAGTGGGTGAATCTTTGTATGATAGAGAAAATTAGCTAAAGTACGTAAAAAAAATTTGGATTTTTCGACTTACTGGTCTTGTTACGGTTGGGTTGAATCTTCGTTCCCAACCGTAAGCCCTATTTACGGTTAGGTTTGGATGAACTCCCAACCGTAACTGGTTATTAATAGGACGAAAGAAATCTACATTTTACGGTTTGATTAAGACTAACCTAGACGTAAGGCTAAAACTAACCTACTAACCTAGACGCAAGACTAAAACTAACCCACTAACCTAGACGTAACTAACCTAAACGTAACTAACCTACTAACCTAGACGTAACTAACCTAGAACTAACCCACTAACCTAACCTAGCTAGACGTAAGACTAACCTAGACCTAGACGTAACTAACCTACTAACCTAGACGTAAGACTAACCTAGACGTAATCCTAAGACTAATCTAGACGTAAGCCTACATTTTACGGTTTGAATAAACGAAACCTAGACGTAAGACTACATTTTACGGTTTGATTAAAACAAAACCTAGACGTAAGACTACATGCAAATCCTATTTTACGGTTGAATTCAACCCGAACCCAGACGTAAGTTCTTCATAATCAAATTTTACATTTAGAAATTAAACCCGAACCCAGACGTAACACCAGCAGAAACGTAACTGAAGTTGAATTGAATTGAAATTGAAGTTACGAGGAGAGGAAGAGAAGAAAGATGAAGATGAGTAGTTTTTTTCTTGAATTAGAATAGAAAATATTAGGTTTTTAAGTTTTTATTTTAGTTCAAGGGTAATCTAGACATTTTAATTTGGTGTTAGGATATCCCATAACCACTTTTTTGGACACTAAGAATCCAAGTGAAGCCCTTCTAATGGAATGTGACGCCCCAATAATAACCTTCTTAAAAATACAATAAATAGGAAAGAAAGTTTTCAAATATGGTAAAACTATGATTTTGTATAGAACTGCGGGAGAAAATATGATTTATTCTTTAGAAAGAAAAAAACAATTTTTGGTAGATAAAAATATAGTAAAAAGGAAAGAAAAGTTTCAAACATGGTAAAATTATTCTGTATTCTAAGTGTCCATATAAAGTTCCGATACTTCTTAAATTTCGTGAGAGATGTCAAAATTATTTTCACGTCAAAATTATTTTCACGAGACTAATTCTTATATTGCAATATATTTAGATAATTTTGGAAGTCCTAGATTTGTTTCTTAACATAGATTTTTCGGTTGTCGTGTATACGGTGAACTTCTTCTTATATGTAACGCCACATTATCCTTCTTTCTTCTGTATTTTCAATGGCACTTGTTGCGGCTTTCTTTTGTTTCGACTCCCTGTTTTGATCGTTTGTTTTTCTTATTCTTCGCAGACATGTTTGTTCACACGGAGCATCAACAAATAGGTATGAACATCAATTGTGTGATTGCTTTATCATAATTTTCTATTATGTATTTTCAATGGCACTTGCTGCGGCTTTATTTTGTTTCGACTCCCTGTTTTGATCGTTTGTTTTTCTTACTCTTCGCAGACATGTTTGTTCATACGGAGCATCAACAAATAGGTATGAACATCAATTGTGTGATTGCTTTCTCATAATTTTCTATTTCATTCGAATTTTCTCTATGGATTCCACAGGATTGACTGACTTCTCGAACTCCACTGTCACTCAAGTCTTTCCTTTTTCTTCTGGAAACCTTGAAGAAACCAGAGAAACTATACATCTTTTGAGTTAAACTTATCTTGCTTCATATGGAATATTTTTTTTTCTTCTTCCTATGATTTAAGTTGATGGAAAAAAGGGTTCTGGATTGTTAGTCGGTAACTTATTTAGAGTTATACTTATACATGTTAAATCTATCATGTGTCTGATATTTCAGATTCCCAGATATACCCTGTGGTAATTATGAGCATGGCTTAGAGACCGTAGCAGCTACAGTAACAACAATTGGAAGTAACAACATCTTATTTTTCTTCTTTTCTAGCGGAGGTTAACATGTCTTGTTTCTGTGCAGACGCATTTAGGTGTTGTGGTGCTTAATACAACAGGTTGGTTACCACGGTTTCATGACTATAGATCTTATAGATTTTGGTAAGCAAAATAAAGAAATATGTAGGCACCTTGAGGTTCTATTGTACCGACTGTGATTCTCTTTATACAGGCATTTCAAGGATGACCATACATGAATTTTTTTGAAAAGCTAGAAGGAGCGTGTTCGTTCTGTCTTTGTTTTTCCTGGTAAGATACATATATACATATATATCTTTGTGAATATCTTTTAAATTAAGAAGTATATTCTTTTGTTTGTACAATTCTATTTTTGTGTTTGTTATCTTGATTTTCCCTCTACAAACTTGGGTCTTATTCACCATATGTGCTTATATATCATCATCATGGTATACTGCTTGCTGAAAGGGAGAGTAAGAGTTGTTTTAAACTTCTCCCAGCTATGATTTGGTTTGTGCATAGTATGAGCATAGTATGAGAGGATGTAAAAGCCTTACAATGCAGATTTAAAATTGTCAAAAGCAAAAGGTGTTTGACTGTTGTTTTCCCGACAAAGGTGCAATTGCCGACATTTAGTCCAGCGTGCAACTAAGCGCGGTAATGCCTACAACATTTCTTGCCTTGAATTTATATACTTTTATGTCATGTCTTCATCTTTGGTGTGAACTGGCATGAAATACTCATTCAAGAGATTATCTCATTTCTTTCTTTGGCGATCTCTGCTTCACGCATTGTACTATATTTTGCCACGATTCGACCCATATAAATTTTGGTCTATGAAACTGAAAGATCAAGAATTGTGATCAATCGAAAGTGGTCTCTTGGTATAATACTATCTGAATTCTTATATTTTTTCAGTTTTTTCAGAATTTTTCGTTCTCAAGTAGTAATTTGGGTAATGATACCTTCTAGAAAATCACTCTTAATTTGCATTTTCCACCTTTTGACAAGGAAACCATATGGTACGATAATTTTTTGCTTTATTACTGATTGCGAATTTCTTTGCAGTTGACGAGGACATTTGTACGTGAAGACAAAACAATTTTTTTGTAGTAAGTTAAAGATAACTCAAGAGACTTCCCTTCTTAGTTTCCAGTGTCTTGCTTTTGGTGTTGGCTAGAGTCTTGAGACGACAAACTGAACATCTGAAATGGTGTATAATCAACATTTGTTGCTATGAATATGCCACAAATTTTTGTGTTTTTTTCCCTTTCCAAATATGTTTGAGCCTGAATTTTAGTTAGAGTTTTGTATGACTAATTGTTATAAATGTGATGGAAAGATCATCAAATTGCATTGGCACCGAGACATCACAAGTTCTTCCAATACATGAAACACGGGTCATTAACTTCTCTCTTTCTTTTTTTCCCAGAGAAGGTTGCCCAAGCTGAAAGGAGATGGTGAGTTTACAATAGATAGTGCCCAAGCTGAAAGGAGATGCTTCTGGGTAAGGCTTACTAACCGGAGGTTGATTTTTTTCCTTTTCAAATCATGAAACTGAACAAACAAGTAAGATAATGCTAATTCTTTGTGATTGCTTGGTGGATTAACATTTTTTTTTTCATTAGGCATATACAATAATAGAAGATCTTCTTCCAGGTCCTCTCCTACCTAAAATTTCCCGGAATGAAGGCAATGGCAGTCTGTGAACGTTACCGGTACAAGATTTCCTTTGTATATGTTTATTATATTATGACTAGCCCTTAACCCGGGCCGTAACGACACGGGCCATGATGTCGGTTCATTTTTAATATATCGTATAATTTGTGTCCCGAATACTTATCAACTCCTTAGAGCATCTCCAACAGAAGGTGCAAAAAATCCTATGTGATTTTTTTATTTAATCTTTTAACTTATGGGGTCTACACATAGAGTGAATATAGGACCTCATATCTAAAAATCCATCTCCAAAAGTAGAGATTCTTTTTGAAAATATAGTGGAAAATATGATGTAGAGGTAGAGCCGGAGGTGTAGATAACACTTTCTTTGAACACATTCATATTTAGTAATTGGTCCCTCCTAGTTTGTAGGACCCTATTATTGGAGATGGATTTATGCCAAAAGGGGGTCTAAAATCTTATGTGTCACAAAAATAAATAAATAGCACCCTCTGTTGTAGATGCTCTTATGATTTAATATGGGTTTGTCATAAAAATAGTCGGGATTTTCTCTTTTTTTTTTGTTTTTTTCCTTTAATATTTTGCCGCCGAAGATTTGCTCAAACGAAAGAAATATAATCTTAACTTCCAGACAATTTTTTATTTAGGTTCATTGCTTATAATGAGATAATGCTCTACATGAACATGGAAGTTTAAATATTTTTTGGAAATATGTTATCAGCAGCGCTCATCTCAGTGAAATCAACTAATCAATATCGTCCATAAAAGTCTCCCCATGCTCCTATTTCGCTCCATATGACTCATTTATCATGGTCATGTTGTCGATCCTCCAAATAGGTAGAGAATAATATTTTTTTCACATCGAACGGATGATACAAACTCTCCAATGTGACATGATTTTTCTGTAATTTTTCAACACCCATCAGATGACAATGTTTAAAATGTGTACCAATTACCTTTTCGAATGGATTGTATATATGCAAACATCTGCCATTAAATCTTCAACAAATTATTGTTCCCGACACTTCGTCTTAACGAAGGCTTAGGTAACTTCAAAAGTCTTGGACATTTTGTCACTTCCATATGCTCCTACCTTCACTTGGAATACAATCTGGCGACATATTACCTCATAAAGAACCTTGAACACATATTGTACTCCCTGATCCTATTTCAAATTTACAGGTTGTCAATAGATCCTTTACCAAAAGTTGACATCTTCTACATTGAATATTTATAAAAAAAAATATGGTATTATGGATCGTTGCTTTCTAAGATTGTAGTTTTCAAAATTGGTCTCTTCAAGTCCCACGGCTTTCTAGGTTTATATATCCTATTTGTTTTTAACATTTTAGTTAGCCATATTATGTTTGTTACCAACTTTAAACTTGATGTCATTTTCTACTGTGAACTTTATGTGATTTCAGAACGAAATAGTTGTACCTCTTTCATTCGTATCAAGTAATCCATCGTATATCCCAACAGTTCTTCTACAACAATTCCTTTCTTTTGCCGCTTCCGGACCATCGGTAGCCATTATTATCAAACACAATCTTTCTAATTTTTGTTGATGTTATGTATTTGCAATGTTCATTTTTCTTAAATAAATAGATTGTGGAAAAACTAAAAAAAAAAAAAGAACATAAGTATTTAATATCCAAAATACTCCGGAGACTGCTTCTGGTGCCTTGTTTCCTCAAATTCATCATTGCATTCTAGACAGTACATGCAACACCAATCATTTGAGAAGTGAGCTATTTGCGCAAGTGTGGTCAATGTATCCCTTACCTGTAATAATAATAACAATACATCAATTTTTTTTCAAGGCGTCTAGTTGTAAATGGTATGAATCTAATAGATTTGAATTGTACCTCAATCTTAGATATCACCTTCTTCTCACATAACATAGCAATTGAGGAAGGACAAACTTTGACCACTATTTACATAGGCAGAGTTAGCCAAACTATATTTTGTCATAATTTGTGAAATGATACCCGCCACCACCATAAAATTATCATGTGGCATTACAAAATTATCATAATATGTTTTATTCACCAATACCCGCCACCACCATAAAACCATATGAATCCTTTTTTTTATCCACCACCACCTAGTGGCAGAGCCAAGAGTTGACTAACCTGGCTCTAACCCCTTAAATTTTTAATAACTACATGATTTTTTAGTTTATTTTATAAATAGTACTTTGTCCATATATATTTATGATTTAGTCCACCAAAGTTTACATGTTTCTTTAAAAAAAAAAAAGGCCTCTTCAATGTGAATTTTTGACTCCACCACTGCCGCCCACCCCATGTAGGTTGTTCGACGCAATTCTAATTTTCAATCACAAATGCCATATATGAGGTTTAGATTGAGCAAAATGTCGTCAATTGATTGGTTTCATTATTTTTTTTCCGTGTATATATTCCTTTTTGTATTGCAATCAATTTTATTTTAACATTAAAAAGTCATGATTTATACGATATAGTACCAAAGATAACAGTGGTACCATTTGGGTGATCCAACTACGATCATGAAAATATTGTCTTGTATGATATCATCCCTGAAATATATGGTACCTTCATTTATCAAAAGTGTTAAAAATAACCAACCACATCTTCCACACCACGATGTTATCGATGTTGTAACGACAACATAAAATTAATATTGTCCATCACTACTCACCAGCATTCACCGTCACTACTTCTTCCACCACAAACCAGGGACGGAGCCAGGATTTTGAGGAGAGAGGGAGAAAAAATTCTTGGAAAGTTGGATAATGTGAAAAATGGACTTTGTATCCCATTTTACGATAAAAGAACAAAAATAAATATAATTGTGCTTGGCTCCGCCCTTAACCGCCACTAATCATTCGGCCTCCACCTCTTATACTACTCATTGTCGCAGAAAATGTCTATTGATATTATTTATCAAAATTACTTATTAATAGAAATAAATATTATAATTAATTAAGAAAATATTTATAATTAAAAATGATTAGTCATTTATTATGAGAAATTAGTGAAACACTAATTAATAAAACACTTTATAATGAATAGATTATTTATTATGTGCAATTAGTGAAACACTAATAATTAATAAAGCAATTATGGTATTTCAGTTGAACAAACCACCACTCTTGATTTATCTTTTCTATCAATTCCAACCAAGGTGAAACACTGGTTAGAGGCCACTCTTATGACACAATAGGTCATGAGTTTGAACCTCCCCGTTATAATTTTTGAAATTCATAATATTGGAATCAACGCCACACGTGCGAGATGTAAGGGGTGGTCAGAGAAACTACAACCATTGATTTATCTTTGTCCAGACAAATCCTGACCACCACTAACAAAGTCAAACTTATCCAAATCTTGTTTTATACTAATGATTATTGCCGGGCCTAACTCGAATTTATTTTTTTACTTCAACCATGTATGGAACTTCAGAGTTTAGGTAAATGCTTTATGGGTTACCTTTAAAACTTGAGACCCTAGAAAGAGCTATGTATTGGTTACATGATAAAGCACTGGATTAGGTACGTGCAGCACTGGATCCCTTAATATCACTTATTTCTTCAGCATCTGCTTTAGTTTTAACAGCTATAGAAAAGTTCAAAAGTGATCAAAAATGATATTGGAAAATTAAGGTTTTGGTTAAGATTTTCCATTAGTCGGTTTGTTGGTTAGCAGACTACTTATAATTCATTTTAAGCTGCTTCAAAAAAAAAAAAAAAAAAAAAAGGAATTTATTAAGAGGCAAGCACTCCAAGGTGTTTCATTAAGTGAAGTGAAGAATTTCTCATAGTGCAGAGAACGACCTCCGTTGGGCTGCATAATGATAATATTACTGGATCACACTTTATACAAATTATGTATTAGTCAAACTACATAGCTGAATTGTCTCTTTCAGTCGGTTATTTATTTTTCATTTAATAGATATGTACATTTGCACAGGTACGAACAACAGGCATTAATATGGATCGAATGAGTTGATCTGAGGGTAATTAAGATGATATACAAGTAATCTAGGGGTATAATAACACTACTATATTTATATAGAGACTAAGAATGGTTTGATATTTTTTGGCATGAAAATAAACGCACCAAAAATTAGGCTAACTATTTTTGGGAACCACGATTTTCAGCCACTAATAACAAAAAAAATAGAAAATTAGGCTAAATATTTTTCACACGAGTATATGGAATTCTTGCAATTCAACTTATGCCAAATAGCAAAGAGAAAGAGCTCATGCAAATTAGGCTAAATATTTCCGGAGGTTTCTTAATGATCAAGTTCCATATATGGGGAAAGTGCATTCTACATTCGGCGGGTTGAGCATTCCCAGTTTTTCCTTTTATTCGATAATGCCTTTTTTGTTTTGTAAAGAATATTAATTGTTTGGACGATCCACAACTTCTCTTTGTTTTGTAGGTAATATGACTATCAGTCCAACACCAAACTGAAGACTTTCTTACCGGAGACTTTCTGTTCACGGCTTTGCAGATTTGGATTTCGATTCCTCATTTGTGTTAAATTACAAATGGAACAGATAAGGTAGACGGGCACATCCTTGGAATGCCAATGCAAAGTCGTGGAAGGGAAACGCCTAAATGAGAGAAAAAAGTGAGTAGTTCATTGCTTCGGCTCCCTTGCTTTTATGGTGACTCTATACTGTTAAAAACTTAAAAGGACATTTACGAAATTATACATTTAAATGCATAACAACATTTCTGAAGATATAAATTTATACAGTTCGGCCGGCATGTTAACTTATATTTTAACAATAACAAGCATGAAATAATTGTGAAATATGGTTAGCAGGGGTATTAGCTTTTGATTAGACATTCATGCTTTGTCCATTTCTTCAACTTCTTCATGTGCAGTGCCATCCAGGTGCTGGTATATTTTTTTTTCCAGGTAATCATGTTCATTATCTGAGGAAGACTTATACCAGCGTTTGGTGGCTATACAAGATTTAAATTTAAATATTGTTGATCCTTGAATAGCTTCAAGCTGGGCCAGTTTGCTTGCTGTTTCGGATCAATGACTTTGTTTCTTAGACAATTTTCTATGGTTTGTGGGTATGCTTAGATCAGCGTATCGAGTTTACTTATTCCACATATATTATGCGATTTACGAGTTGCAATAACCAGTGAGGATGGTTGTAATGTAGATAGTTCTCTTTTGCGTGACTTTTTTTTTAATTCATTTTTGTTATTTCTTTATTAACTATACAATTTTTACGAGTAATTGTAAAACAAAGAGTTTACAATTTTGTTAATTGATTAGTATTTGTTTTTTTTAAGGAAGATGGTTTCCTTGGTTTTCTATCATTTAGGTTCTTAAATTGGTATGTTCAATTTGTTGCTCTTGAAGGCATTGGACTGTGCACATGATTTGATAATTGATCTTGCGAACACTAAGTATACCAGCAATGATGAATCTAATCTCAACTTCAGTGAAGAGGGTTTTATCTTTTTTATCTTATCAATTCAGTGATTTTTCTTACAATTCTTTAGGGTTTACCTTTGAGTTTAAAATGATAATAGTTATACTATAAGAAACCTAATTCATAATTAAGAAACCTAACTTATTTGGTGCACATATAAGTTATCCTTAAATTAATTTATTTACCTTATGTGGATACCGTCGAAATCGGTTAGGATCTCTAAATATCCGAAATGGGAATCACGTGGAAATTATTATTAGGGAAAGTTATTATTATCGAAGCCGCCACCCAACTTAGGGAGTTGGGACCCAAAAATAGCACTGGTCCAAAAACAGAGAAAAGTACGGGAATCAAGATACGGGCTAGGAAGGTGTGAGGCACCTAGCCCTTCCAATCCGAAAATTGGCCTCTACTTTATAATTGGGATACTAGGGTTTAAATTACAAAAATATATATTAAACATGCAAGAAAAATCACCTTTCGAAACTGCAAACAAAGAAAACCAAATAATTATCAGTATTATTGCAAAATAACAATCAATTATTATTATTTATATTATTATACTAACAAAAATCAATGATCAATATCAAATTTCATAAGCCGTGGTCCAAGGCATCAACCAGCAATAAGCTACGAAAGAATTCCTATTTTGTGTACAGGACATTAATTGAATTCACGGACAAATAGATTTTTGTTGTCAAGCAAGCATTCGAGTTCGCACTAAAAGATCCAATGAAGCTATTCTACTGTGATCTACCATGTTTGTAACATGAAAACATTGATATGGGAATTTAATATGATTATATAGCATGCATAAGAACGTAGTTGATATGATATATAAGACAAAAAAAATTATATCAAGAGATCACTGAAGAATCAAGCTAGCAGTGACATGGGATAAACATTATTTTTTAATATACGTATACTCAGCACACTTAAGGTTCACAGAATCATGCGAAGATAAAAGTGTATCAAGTAAAAGGATCGACCTATTTTCGTTGGAAGTTCGAAAAAAAAAATGTTTACTTAGCTCAATTAAAGAAACCAACAATATCACCGCTGCCGCAAGATCGTATCCTAGGCACAAAACTTTTAGCCCTTCAAATTATTTCTCAAACCTCTCCTCGTTTCTCTAGAAAATTCCTTCTCTACTGATTCCTATCTCAAAATTTTCCTCCTTTTACACCAAAAAATGGTATCTTATTTATAGTCTCACTCCCTTAATTACGACCTTAGGATTAAACGATCCAATCCGAGGTTTCTAATCAAAAACCTAAATACCATTTCCCGTTTTAACAAATATTATTCCTTTATTCTTTATATTATTCCATTTCATTTCCTAAATTAAAATATTTTCCTGTAAACCTAAAATCTAAGCTAGGGAGGCAAGTTTTGGGAACAAAGTAAAACAAGGTGTCGACATATGAGGCATGCACGGACATGAACTTGGTGGACTTAGTGCTGGACTTGATTAGTGGTCGGTGGACTTGATTATATGAATCGGACATGGAATTAAAGGAAGCTAGGGACGCATGGTGTTGTGAAATGGACTTGTTGTCCACTTGCGACCAAAATCACTTGGCTAAAGTTTGTGGATTTGGACTTTGGTGCTTAACTCATGTCTATCATTTTGGGCTAAAGGATCTTGAAGCCTATGACCATCTCAGATACGACTTTGCGGCGACATTTTCTATTTATGTGCAAAATTGTGGTGTCTACAGTTGCCCCTCTTTGGCAGAGGTTTGCGTGCAACTGAATGCCAAAGACATACACACCAATTTTGCACAAGTTCAAACACTTTGTTGGATTACACTTATAAATTATCCATAATGACACTAGAAAGTTCATCCGGATTATTTCTAAGTATTTTAATTTTGCACAAGTATATATCCTCATGATAGAGATCATGAAGAAGCGGTACTTGTGCTATACCAACTATTGCGAAAACAGGTGGCGCTTTATTACATTAATTATTCTAAACACTTTGTACGTCATCACATCGATTGCATCGTCTGACTAGCGGCTCTTCAATCTTTAAGACTTTGCTCAAATATTTTCTTCATCCCTTGTCCTTTCTACGATCCATATGGAGCTTTAGAGAAACAATTTGCCTCGAGCATTCTTGATTGCCACAATCCTTATGTAGAAAGTAAGCCTCACTTTTCCTTCAAGTTTTGCGTCCAAAGTCTGGAGAAACCCTGTAATTGATGACCTTGCAAAAGAGCTATTAGTAGCACATGTTCCTAATAAATACTATTTTTTTTATTATTTTATATATATATATATATTTTAAATTATTAAGAAAACAAATCCTAAAAATAATTTTCAAAAACAAAAGGTGAAAAACAAAATACTCAATATATACAAAGGTTTAGGAATACCAACCTACCACGTGTCTGATAGATGCCACCAAAAATATTACCGTCCCCATCCAAATTTTTAAATCTGTCAATCCTTCCAGCTATAATTAACTTTATCAATTGGCTTCAAACTGTAAAACGATTCAGGATTTTTGCTGCTTTTCAGGGATGACGTTCGATGCTTCAACTCTTCAACTTTATCCATGCGACTATTCTTTTCCTCCATCTCTTTTATGAAGTGCTACTCAATTTTCCCAAGTGGCTGTTTAATAACCATTCTTTTTTTTTTTTTTTTTTTTTCAACCTACCCGTTTGGACGTCCGTTGCTCATAGAACTTTAGGAGATGGTGTACAGGACTAATAATGACATACATAATTACAAACATATCTCTCTCTACAAAAGACTTATTCTACTGACATGGGCCTAGTATGATGATGGTGGTGCCCCTTATTATTTTGCTGACACTATGAACTGATTTTTTTTTTTGACTTTTTTGACGAAGGGCCTAATATAATGACGACCTTGCCCCTTTTTTTGACACTATATGAAAATAAAAAATCTTGATAATAATTATTATTATTTTTTGGACCGACTGACTTAAGGGGCCAAACATGATGACGACTCTGCCCCTAGACTATGACACTATGAGAGCGATATTGGACTTCTAAAAAAAAAAATCCTTAAGTTTTATGAGCGTTCGCCGCCCTTAGATAGATTTGAGCACTTACCTAGGTATGGTATTTCTTGGGTCGAGTAACACTTACTGGGCCTGGATCATGTTGGCTGCCCTGATCAAATTGTTGAAAAATTCTTCTATTATGTATGATTCTTGAATCTTCTCGAAATTTTGCTTTCTTCATCTTCTTGAACTCTATCTCTGAAAAATCATTCATTACCTTCTTATTAACATTCTTGAACCTTATGCTGGGAAAGTCATCCATTGTCTTCTGGTTAGTTGTTCTGTTAAACCTTATGCTGGGAAAATCACTCATTTCCTTATGATTAATTGCCTTCTTGAACCTTTTGCTGGGAAAATCATTTGTTGTCTTCTGATTGATATCTTTCTTGAACTTTGTGTTGGGAAAATTATTCATTACCTTCTGATTTATTACTTCATTGAACCTTATGCTCCGATTATTACTTATCGTCTTCTGATTATTTTCTTTCTTGAACCTTCTACTAGGAAAATCATTTGCTTTCTTAAACTTTATGCTGGGAAAATCGTTCTTTGCCTTTTGATCAGCTGATCTATCATTCTTCAAGTTTAATAACACGTCCTTGTAAGATACCATTTCCTCAAGTAGTGGATTCGTCTTCTTGCTTTTATTTGGTGGAAAAATCTCATCTTCATGTATTTTGAATCTCTCTTGCTTCTTATCATTGGCCTTCCACGTCCATTCTGGTCTTAACTGCAATGGTTTCTTTTCAATTAAATTCACTACTTCTGTCTTTTGTATTGGCACATTCTTGCACTGTATCCACATTTTGGTCTCATTCATCTTCTTTCCTTGAGGTGCCCTTAAATGTTGATTTTCCTTGTTTTGATTGACAAACTTTACTTCTTTAGCCAGTTCAGGTTTTTCTTTTTGGTGCTTCCACGTCCCCACGGTTTGCTAGTATTCTCACTGCCTTTATTTATGCCGAGTATATTGTCCTTCAAAACATCTTTCCTACAAACAAAATCTTTTTGGTTTTTTAAAATTTAAATTTTTGTTTGGATCTTTTTGAAATATTTTGAAAATTAGAAATAAAAGAAGACTTATTTCCAAATTCAGGTGATTCAAGACCCTTAATTGGTTTGATTGATTCAACAGAATGAGTTAGAGACTTACCTGACTCAGCCTCTATTGTTCTTACCACTTTTTGTTCATCCTTTTCTCTTACAGATTTAAACTTGGGTGATGGTTGTGTAGGAGGCATAATTACATTTTTATCCCTGAGATGAGGTGGCTTGTAAATAGGTATGCTTCTTGCTACATTTTAAACTTCTTCACCACCCTCAGTTCTAAACAAATTCCACCTTGTAGATGAAGATTGATGTGTTGCATGTACTGGTTCAGTAGGTAAGATATCTGAGAGGTAGACTGGACTCTCGAGTGGTTGAACGGTATGAGACAAGAGCTCTGAAATATGCACAGGCCTAACATGTGCGGTCTGCTTTGGTAGAAGGTCGGATATATGCACAGGCTCTGCTAGGAATCGGTTGGAATTTAGCACGTTCCTTGGTTGCTCAACTCCATAATAATCTGCCATTAATTCAGACAAAATAATAGGACGATTAGTTGTTGAATTAAATGAATTCACAGTTTTTACCTGATCCGTGAAGAGTTCACTGATGTGGACGGGCCGATTCATCGCAGTTTCTTGCTTGTAGATTGAGTCAGCTAAATTGGTTTCATTTTCCGCCAAGACAAAATTGACCATGGGTTCCCTTTGATGATATTGCAATGGGTTTGTATTCAGCTGCTTTCTCTCCCCATAATTCCTTTGTGGACGTCCATATCTTCCCTGATTCCAGTTCTGGATCTGCCCCTGGTATGGTCCTGTAGGTGATGCAACTGACACAATATTCACTTGATTTTCATCCGTAAATGTGGCCCTTCCGCAATTATTCCCATTAGAGTCCTCTGGGTTGGCCAACCTTGTCATTCTTCCCGTGTCTAATGCATTTGCAATCTGTGAACCCGCCTTCCATAAAGAGAGTAATGTTGGATGGTAAGACAATATTAGCCGGTTCCAATATTCATGGTTCAAACAATTCATTATAATATCTACCATCTCTTCTTCAGTTAATTTCTCATCGAGCTCTAACGACTTTGTCCTCCAACGTGGAAAGAATTTCGTAAATGCTTCATTAGGTTCTTGTCTGACTGCCTCCAAGTGCTTCCGAGTAAACAGAATTTCAGGGACCAACATAAATCGTCTTACAAAAATATCGACCAAATCCTTCCAAGTCAAAACTAGACTTGGGTCTGTCTTCATCAGCCACTTTAAGGCCATACCGGTCAAACTTCTCTGAAACAATTGTACTAACAACCCATCATTAATACCCAATGGTTTTAAGTACCCAACATACATGCGAATATGGATTTTCGGGCACCTAGTTCCATCATATTTATCCATATCCGGAAATTGGAAGCCAGGAGGTAAACGGATATCGGGATAAGGATATAACCCATGAGTATCTATTGTATCCTCACCCATTTTCTGCAAGGTTCTTTCGATCTTTTTGAGCCTTTGGGACAACTATTTTTTTCTTGCCATGGTATTTCCCATTTCATCAAAAATGTCATCTTTAACCTCTTCAAAAATGTCCTCTTCAAAATTATTCCTTTTAACCTCTTCATAATTATGATTATTTTTGTCATTTCCCATATCAGCCCCGACATGTTTTCCTGTGGACTTAGCAATGGCCTCGAAAGTAAACTTCTTGGTATCGGCTTCCAATTCTGTGAACTTGGCATCCAAAGTCTTTTGGAATTGTTCGTGAAACCATGACAATGCTCCAGTGTCGATATTCATTTCGGATTCTATACTCGTGTTCCTGTTTACAAGGAAACAAAAGAATATATGGTAACACAATGGTGCTTATGCCTCGGATTTTGTGCAACAATGAATGCAGTTTACAATTAATGCACGTGCATGCAGGTTTCACTAACTCTTTGGTAGGCTTGGGCTACCTTAGCAAAATATACCTCATACGTAGTTAGACTAGTATTCTTTGGTACTTGGCTAAGGCTTGTGGTAGTTCAGCTGGTAACTCCCATAAGGCCTAAGGCACGGGTTCAGCTTACTAGCCACTTGTTTTCCTAAGAATCGGACGTTTGGCGATGCAAAATGTAATGCAAAGGTGCAAATGGGTGCGTGCACGTGTGTGTGTGCAAATACCGAGTAGTCTAAATCAAAACCCTAAAATCCCAATTATTTTTCAAGTTAGATTCTCAAGATCCCCAGTGAAGTCGCCACTGTGGATACCGTCGAAATCGGTTAGGATCTCTAAATATCCGAAATGGGAATCACGTGGAAATTATTATTAGGGGAAGTTATTATTATCGAAGCCGCCACCCAACTTAGGGAGTTGGGACCCAAAAATAGCACTGGTCCAAAAATAGAGAAAAGTCCGGGTACGGGCTAGGAAGGTGTGAGGCACCTAGCCCGTCCAATCCGAAAATTGGCCTCTACTTTATAATTGGGATACTAGGGTTTAAATTACAAAAATATATATTAAACATGCAATAAAAATCACCTTTCGAAACTGCAAACAAAGAAAACAAAATAATTATCAGTATTATTGCAAAATAACAATCAATTATTATTATTAATATTATTATACTGACAAAAATCAATGATCAATATCAAATTTCATAAGCCGTGATCCAAGGCATAAACCAGCAATAAGCTACGAAAGAATTCCTATTTTGTGTACAAGACATTAATTGAATTCACGGACAAATGGATTTTTGTTGTCAAGCAAGCATTCGAGTTCGCACTAAAAGATCCAATGAAGCTATTCTACTGTGAGCTACCATGTTTGTAACATGAAAACATTGATATGTGAATTTAATATGATTATATAGCATGCATAAGAACGTAGTTGATGTGATATATAAGACAAAAAAATGATATCAAGAGATCACTGAAGAATCAAGCTAGCAGTGACAAGGGGATAAACATTATTTTTTAATATACGTATACTCAGCACACTTAAGGTTCACGGAATCATGCGAAGATAAAAGTGTATCAAGTAAAAGGATCGACATGTTTTGGCTGGAAGTTCAAAAAAAAAATGTTTTCTTAGCTCAATTAAAGAAACCAACAATATCACCGCTACCGGCTGCCGCAAGATCGTATCCTAGGCACGAAACTTTTAACCCTTCAAATTATTTCTCAAACCTCTCCTCGTTTCACTCTAAAATTCCTTCTCTACTGATTTCTATCTCAAAATTTTCCTCCTTTTACACCAAAAAATGGTATCCTATTTATAGTCTCACTCCCTTAACTACGACCTTAGGATTAAACGATCCAATCCGACGTTTCTAATCAAAAATCTAAATACCATTTCCCGTTTTAACAAATATTATTCCTTTATTCTTTATATTATTCCATTTCATTTCCTAAATTAAAATATTTTCCTTTAAACCTAAAATCTAAGCTAGGGAGGCAAGTTTTGGGATCAAAGTAAAACAAAGTGTCGATATATTGCTTGGGATGGACGACCAACTTATGAGGCATGCACGGACATGAACTTGGTGGACTTAGTGATGGACTTAATGATCGTTGTCGTAGGCGTCAAAAATAATTCACTTTCTTACTCAACAAAATATAAATGAAGTATAAAGTAAGGACGAGTTCGTATCCACAGAGAGGTGATTGTTGTTATCAAATTCTAGTTTCTTAGTAACTAAAAAGGGGGAATTTCTGATTTTTGTAAAATAAAAGTAAAATAAAAGCAAAGTAAATAGTTGGAAGTAATCAATGAGAGAAAGATATTGGTCAAGGAATTCATCTTCAATCTTAAACATGTGCTTGCATATATGATTAGAATTACGATTTAATCTCTTTTTTTATCAAAAGCCTAGAATATCAAGAGAGCAAGATAATCTAATAATTTCCCAAGTTAATCAACACACACATTAGAGATGCGTATGGGAATTCTACCTAAAGAATAACCTAACGCCTTGCGCTAATCAAGTTCAATTCCCAGGAGCATTAAGTTTTGGAAATAGGCTAATCAATGCAACTGTCATACATTGCGCATAACAATTCGGACAATGGTCAAACTCTACATATGATTATAAGAGTGTATCACTACAAACTATATATAATCATATCATACTACTTGTATTCAGGGTTATCTCTTGATGAAAAACCCTAAAATAGCTATGGACAAGATGCAAGTTCAATTAATTGGCCACTTAACTAAACAAACATCAAAACCCTATCACAATACATCATTCATGTGATATCAAAAATAGTAGAGATATGAACAATAATCAAGAGAGAAAACTAATGCATTAATCAAGCACAAGTTTTAGAAATAGGATTACATCCTTAACCAATAAATAATAAATTAGCTACTCATAGCTATGGAGTTCATCATAATCAATAATAATGAATTAAGGAAGATGAACAAAAGCAAACCCTAGTAGCGTAAGTTTCAGCGGCTATCTCCAGAACTCCAAGAATAATACGTGTTGTGAAATTTGTGGAAACTTTTCTTTTTGTAGCTTTTTCTCCAAAATTAGGTCCAAGTCTTCAAAGTCCATTAGATGAAAACCTACCAAGCCCATATGTGAGAGAAACCCATGTAGAAAATATGTCCTAAAAACTGTCTCCGGACAACTGTGTTTTTGGCCGGAATCCGGCACCGGAAAACATCCCAGGTGACCGGAAAAGTCCACCCGGTCACCAGTCATAGTCAGGTCAACTGGTTCATCTGAGTAGCCTGAGTTGGTATTGGCCAAGGCCACTGCACTGGCCTATGCCCTGTTGCACAATCATTGTGATGTAGCAATGCTCTACAGCCATGATGGATGTACCTTCTTCATAGATGCAGCTTCATCTCCTGCCTGTGTAACCTTTCTCCTCACCTGCAACTCAAGACTCCACATACTCTCCATGCCCATCTGAATCGTATCAAGCTTCAATATTAGTGCCCATTCATAGATTTTGCATCCACCTGAAGTCTCATGAACAAGCAACAACTCAACAAACCCATTTAAGCACCAGCATCCATCTCACTGCCATAGAACCAACACCCATTAAAATCATCACCTGCACCTTCTCATCACAGTTGCACTCTTCACCATTCTCAATTAAGTATCAACAGCATCAGCGGCTCCCTCCATTTCTAAAATCGACACATCAACTCAACCTGACAGCATCATTTGTAACTGCACTTCATTCCGCATTTTCCGTCTAGTTCCATCTCCTAAACCAAGTCCCTACTACTGCAACTATCTCAACCTATCTAGCTAACCAATACAGTCACCAGAGCTCATGGAAAAGACCCACATGAACAATGGAAGCAACAACCCTTGCCTGATTTTCCTGCAATGCTCAAATGCCACCAATGCCTCAACATATTTCTAGACTGCTATCAACCAACGAAACAACACCATACTCACCAGCACAATCTCACAAGAATCACTGCCAAATAGACCTGATACAAATCCATTGAACCATGGCAAACCAATTTACACAAGTATCTTCATTCACTGATCTTCATAGTCTCTACCAAGTGACCCTCATACACAGCCATCCAGCAACAACCCTTTTTGCCAAAACCTTGACAAAACAGTCTCACTGTAGCCATGGATCTAGCTTATCCATAAACCTATACAGCAGTATCATATCTTTCTTTAGGCCAGTTCCAGGCCACACTTATCAGACTCGAAAACCCATTTAAATCTCCTCCATATCCCAACAACATCAATATTTCTTTCACTGCCTTTTACTGCCAAGACGCGACCTGTAACACTACCATAGCTCAAGAACTTCTACTTATGCAAAGAACAATCAATATAACTTCACCACCAGTCAGCCACAGAACAGTTGTATACTCTCAGTTTCGAAGAACTCTCTCTGCTCTATCAGGCATTTTGTCAAACAGTTACTGAGCACAATGCAGTGCTATTGTTGTTCATCACACTACGGGAAAAATCATCATTGAAGACACTTTCTTAGAGTTGTAGTACCCCTACGACAATGATTTTTTTTGTATTCTGTAGGTGGGGTATTGTAGAAAGTCCAAGCTTTTCTACAATACTTGAATATGAGTTGTAAAGTGTGATGTGATTCATGGTTCTACAATATTTTCCTAAAGTTGTGATTTTCTTTCGATTGTTTTTGAAATCCTAACACAACCCTTGCTTGTGTTGTAGGAATATCTTGGACAACACAAGTTTTGTATCGTGGAAACATATGTAACAACAAATACTAGTATTACGAATAAGATTTGCACGTCACTTGTGTGAGCTGTGGAACTATCTTAGACAACACATAGTTATGTTGTAAAGAAACTTTTTCGCAATATCTGGGTTGTGTAGTTGAAAACTGGAAGACAACATCTATTTGTATTGTGAATACTACTGTCATTACTCTTCCTAGAGTTGTACAACTATCCTGAACAACTCCTACTTATGTTGCAAAATTTGTTTTTACAATTACTGTGTTGAGTAGTAAATGTTTTTAACACAACACTTATTAGTATTGTGATTATGGCAGTTAGTACACTTGTTGGAATTGTAAAACTACCATGATACAACTATAATATGTGTAGTAGAAATTTTTTAACACCACTCTTACTAGTATTGTATGACTATCTTGGACAACACAAGTAAGGTATTTTAGAAACATATAAAACAACAGTTATTATTATTATGAATAAGATTTGAACGAAAGTTGTATGAGCTGTGGAACTATCTTAGACAACACATAGTTATGTTGTAAAGAAGCTATTTCACAATATCTGGGTTGTGTAGTGGAAATCTCTAACACAACTGTCTATATGTCAATAAGGCCCTACATATATCAGTTTTGGCATTTTGTTTATGTTGTGAAATATGAAGAAACAACAACTAGATTCATTGCAGATGAAAGATTCATTGAAATTAAACCAAACCCAGTGTAACAACATTCACATACCCATGTAATATAGACAAAAGATACAACAAAGTAGCAGTGATGATGTTTGTTACCAAAAGTTAAGTCTCCAAAAAGATCAAAGATAATTTAAGAAGTCTACTGGTAGGAAATTATATCCTTGGGCCATGTGATAAAATTTGAAACAGATTCACCAACATATTTGAGTTCTTCAGTCGCCTTGTAGACATGAGCATCCTCCACATAAGCAACCTTCACACATACAGTGTAGGCTCCAAGACCTATTGGGATTCCATGTATCTCCTTACTTGGATCTGTTTCAGCAATTTCAGCCTCCACAACCACCTCGCCCTCCTTATACCAGCTTAACAGCTTGCAAGCTTGGAATCTCTTTGGCACTTGGACCTCATTTGGTCTGCTGACAGGACTTGGAGTGGTATGATTTGAGTCTCTTTCATTGCAGAGAACAATCCTGCTAGTGCTAGCCTCCTGGTTGTTGCTGGCTTTTGGAGTTGACCTGCGAGAGGGAGAGACTCCATTGCAGACACATCTCGAGTTCCTTTCCTATATAGACCAGATTAGCAGTATGAGGTTCACAATCAAGTTTGAATTCATCAAGAAAATGAGAACTAATAGAACACAAGTTAAATTCTCACCTCTAACTGCACCAGCCGATCATTCAGTGCTCTATAGGATTCCTGACACTCTTTAATCATCAATTTATAGTGGGATTTGGCAGCAACCTTTTTACGTGTCTCTCCAAAACCAATTCCTTTAACTCTCCATGTAGTTTTGTCCTCGCCAAAGGCCTTTGCAAGAATATCATCTGTCAAAGATGATCCACCATCAGCACCATGCTCTGCTTCAACTTTTTCAAGTTTCTCCTGTTTAAGTGTGTAAAACATCAGATATTTTCGCATTTTTGAAGCACACACATAAACCACACAAAGGAAGAGGATAAGATTTCTTACAAAAGCTTCTACAACACCAGGATTTGGAATATTTCCTTTGCGCTGCCTATGACCACGTTTCCATAAACTGGCTGCATCAATCTCCTTGGTTGTGTTTAGTTCTTTTTGCTGCCAAATAAATGTATCAATACATGACAATCATCAAGAATAACATAACAACATGGTATTAAAGTCATGATACATGCTAAGAAGAAACTTGGAAGATTTGTAAGATCTAACCATGTAGAAAACTTCTCATCTGCCTTGAAAAACAACATTTAACACATAAACAAAACAAAAGACTGCATAAAAGAGAAGAATCTGTATTAGCTAGAGCTAATACAGTTAAGCCATCATTTGGGAAATCAAAACCATCACCTCATTCTATGGAATGCTTATAACCAAAATGAAGGAAAACAATAACAAAGAAACAAAGAAGAGATTCATTCAGGGCATAAGATCTCCAGGGTGTTAAATCAAATGAATATTTAAGTATGCATACTTCATATGGCGGCACAGAGAGAATCTAAGACCTAAACCAATGCTGCTCTCAGCAGATCCGTTGAAAATGTAGCTAACACACAAGGTAGTTCGCATCCGATCTAGAATGAGATTTAATTACCGACTCGAGGTGTTTCTGTACCAAGGCAACATCAGAAAAATATGCTCTATCCATAACATACAACTTCCAGGCACACACTCTTTCCATAAGATGCTTATCAGATCCATAACTCGTGATGGATAATGTATAACAATAATATAGTGTATACGTAAATAAGAAATGAATAGATTATACATCCATCTTACCTTTTTGGGGTTAGCATGACAAAGACTACTAGATAACTACTCATTTTTTCCTTGGAACCTAGTGTTAGTAGAGGTTTGTGTATAAGCATGCATGTAAGTAAGTGTTTGTAGCAATTGGTTCCAATTGATATGAACTCCCAAACATTCATATAGATGAGAGATAAACGCATGAGTAAACCAATGACAATATTACAAATATCTTCATGTGAGAGCACAAGCCAACCAAATTCTCTGTGTGACTCGTGGAATTTCACATATTATAGCTATGTCAAATTATGTATGCTAGTCTATACCACAGGTCGTGATCTGAATAATGAAATGATCCATCATAAACAACTTTACAATCCACAACTAGTTAAAAGGCCAGAGATCAACCTATACGAAATAACATAAGCATCTAAATGTTTGCAATTGCATAAATAATGTCACAATAACCAAACAACCAACCAATTATATTTTTAACAACTAAATAGCATTCACGTGGTTTACATACCAAGGCCTCCTCCAATCGAGCGAAACCTTGTCGACTAATGGTATGTGGGGTGGTGTGTTTTGAACGCTTTTCTTGCATTATTAGCCTTTTGACCTGAAAAGAAAAATAGAGACATCATTTGATAGACTTTAAAGTTTTTAATACAAATATACAGTCATTCGTTAAAATAGAAAAACTTACTCTGAAATCAGCAGAGGTCACATGTTTCACAAATTCTTCCCACTCCCTAACTGTCATGGTCTTGGGCATTAGCTTTTCCATCCGTTTCTCTCTTTCTTCCCCTTGGAGCCGATCAAAAGCATCGAGCACCAAACCAGATTTTCTTGACCTTGCTTCTCTAAGATAAGCTCCCATTTTTCTGAAATAGTAATCTTTGTAACACTCGGGAACAATGAATCGGTTCTACAAATAAAAGTAAATAAATTGAATTAGAATACGCTACGAATTAAATAATTATTAACTAAACGAAAAGAGATAAAGAGTTATGAATTACAGTACCATTACTATCTTCCATATGTTTTCTTTGGATTGAATAGGGACGAGTCTCCAATCTGTGAAAGTTAACGAAAGTTTCCGAACAAGCAAGCACCCCATGGATCACCAATCGGTTGTTCATTAGTGTTGAAGGAAAGCTGCCCTCTTGGCTCAAGAGAATTGAATGCGTGCATTTGGGTTGGGATGGATCAAATCCTTAATCATTTGGATTTTCCTCTTCCTCTTGTTCATTAGTGTTGAAGGACAGCGCCTCTTCGGACTCAATTTGAGAATCTAACTTCAATGAGCGTGCATTTTCATATTGGTTGTTGGTCTCTTTGTACGTGGAACACGCTTTAGATTTGTGTCATTAATATCTCGTAAATATAATTGTGTAATATCTTGATAATAATCTTTTAATCTAAACTAATTTGATATTTAAAATTCTAAAAATTGATCCGGATTTTTACATGGTTCGATCAATTTGATCATTGATTCCTCTATGATTGTTTTTCTTGAATATTGCTGGTTTTGGGGAAGAAGATGATAAATAATCTTTAAGACTCTCTCAACTCTAAAAAATAAAAATCTTTGTTATAGGAAATTACATAATGGGTGATAACTAAGTCTTTGATTTTTGTTGATGATCGTGGACACGTTATTCTCATGTTTCTTCAGTCGTCAAAGAATTATTTTGTGACGCTCGTGAAATGTTGTTGAAGAGTTTTTGGTCTTGAAAAGTATATAATTGCTGATCTACATTCTTTTTTTTTGAATATTGCTTGAAAAGTTCCATATCTTTGTTAAGTAAATAAGTAAATAAGAAGTATTAACTCTTGAAGTGCTCGTGAAGTATGAAGTATCCCTGAAGAAATATAAGAAGTACTCAATCTTCAAAAAATAAGAAGTATCCGTCCTTTAATGAAAATCATAAGTATTGCCTCCGTTCTCGTGAAATTATTACTTCATTTTTGGTGAAAATCCTAGTCCATTTTGGAAATGATTCTTGCGAGAAGATAAAGAACATAAAATGTTTTCTTGGTAATCCATAGTTGCCTCTGTTCTTTATCTATGAAGGAAGAATCCCTGAGAAAATGTTGAATGAACGAATTGCCTCTGCCTCATTTGATAAAATGATCATATTCTGCGAAATAATCATTTCTGCTGCGAAATTCTGGAATAGCCTGCAATATCTTTGAATTAGTGCGAAAATTTATGAATGTTTTTGAATTTGCGAACGTTTAAGGCGTTTTGCGAGATTACGAAATAATGCTTTGAATAGTGTTGTCATGAATAGTGGCGAGATTGTGAATAATGCTACGAGATTGTAGACATTCCTCTTGATAAATTCTGAATAATACTTCTGAGAAACTCTGAATAATATTTCTGAGAGATTCTGAATAGTACTTGCTATCTCTCTTGCGATGAACAAATCTTTCCTGCATTCTTACAAGAAAATAATTAATGTTTAAGATTATTCTATTGGTCTTATTTTTCCTTCCTAGTTAAAGGTCTTATTTCGCCAATTTTTCTTTCTGCGACAAAATCGCAGGACGTCTTTACATTTGCATGTATTGACCCATTGATCTTGCCTTATCTTTTCTCTCGAGGCTTTTTGGCTTGTTATGCGACAATATGACAAGTCTAAGTTCTCTTGCGAGATCAAAGTCTCATGACATTGCCGTCTTGCGATGAAATCGCATGACATCTTTACACTTTCATGTAAAAACCCATTGATCTCATCTTAACTTTTTCTCATTTGGATTTTTTCCTCTGTATAATTACGCTAGAGCTGGCAAACGGGCGGGCCGAGGCTGGCTTGTGACCAACCCGCGGGTTACGGGTTAATGCGGGCAAAAGCTTGCGGGTTGAAATTCTACACGGGTGGTCATTTCTACAACCCGCTCCCGTCCCGTGTAAAGCTTGCGGGTTCACGGGTTAGCCTGGCTTGTTTAATTAAAAATCAAATTAAAATTTAATTAAGTTAATTTATGAAAAGATTAAAAGGATCAGACACAAGTATTAGGATCAAACACAAATCCTTCACGGGTCCAGCTACGATGGAACATTAAATCCTGGACTTAAACTCGAACTGATTAACCCATCTCATACTCAATTCAACAGCGTCACTCATCTCTCGTGATTTCAATTCACACCTCATCGATATTATACCACCGAAATCGCCATACTGTTTTTATAATTTCATGAATCAATTTAATCAGTTGCACCTCTCGTTTTGCTGCAGAACATCGTCATTCTTCTCGATCCCGGAACCAATTTATAATCAACAAAACTTAAATTGAAATTAGGGATTCAATTACTTACCTATTCTAACTCTCCTATCGGTTTATAATTAGGGTTTCGTCTGAATCTGATTATTTATCTCCATACGTGAATCTCTTCGAAATCTTTTTCCTCTGTGAATTTTTGTTTCTGAAAGTGAAAGAAACAGAGACATGATAAGCAAGATAAGAAGAGACGATCAGGAAAGTGTGGGGTATGTAGGGGGACACGTGTGTTGTGGGGTGGGGGTAACGGGTCAACGGGTTTAACCCGCGGGTTTACGGGCCGGGACGGACTAACCCGTTTTCTCACAAGCCGCTATTTTTCCAACCCGCATCCGTCCCGTTTAGGAACCAGCCGGGACGGGCACGGGTTTTCATGGGCCGGTCCGGGTCAACTTGCGGGTTTTTAGCTGGTTTTCCAGCTCTAATTTACGCGACAATATGACAGGCCTAAATGATCTTGCGATCTTAGAGCCCCATGACATTGCCGTCTTAAGATACTTATCACCTCCCTAATGGAGGGTGCCGCCCTTATCTTCCCCCTGGTTGCCCCTTCAAGGAGGGTACATCGGCCATACAAGACTAGCTCCTCCCATCCAGATTTACCAACAACCAGTTGTTTTCGCAGCCTCTTGTTCTTTATGCCTATATGGCTTATAGTTACAAGACTGCACCCTAAGTGGGGTTTTCTTCAGGCCAAGTGCATTGTAGCCAAGACTTACCAAAGATGGCCAGGGTAGGTTCGTCCGTCCCGGGCACCCTTGGCTAAACCGTGTACCTCGGCGCCTTGGTCATACTCTGCACTTCTTGGAAGAGATTCTCGGTCGTCCAACCAGGATATAACCTTATAAAGCTGGAAATCCAAAATCTCTCTCCCGAATAGGTTTTCTTTAACCCCAACATCTGCATAACTCAGGTTCCAGTAGCGGTGTAACCTTATCGCTGAATCATGTAAAGAGATACCCCCCTTATAACGTGCTTGTAGGTCTTACATTTTCCTCTTACGAAATTGTATTCACGAACTAGGGTGCACGCCATAAAGGTTTGTCCCATTCTTTAAATCTCTGCGAAATTGTATTCGCGTTTCTCGCGATATTTTCGCGTTTCTTCATTCTTTCATTTCTGTCAATTCTTTATATAATCTTGAATAATCTCGCGATTACACTCGCAGTTCTGATAAAAATTTGTTTTGCTCATTGAGTTGAAAGATTCTTTTAAATCTTTTGAAATCTTTCAGTAAAAGAAATATTCTAGAGAAATCTTTGAAATCTTCTTTGAAATCTTGCGATTATATCGCGTATTTTGGAAATTTGAAATCTTAGAAATTTTGGCGATAATTTCGTATTCTGTAACCTTAGAAATCTTTGAAATTTTTTGCGATAATTCCTTTTTCTATAATCTTTTGAAATCTTGCGAGGGTATCGCTGTTTTGGAAATGAAATCAAAAATTTTTGAAATCTTAAAAATCTTTGCGATAGTTTCATTTTCTGTAATCTTTAAAAAATTTGAAATTTTTTGAAATCTATAAATTTTTGCGATGATCTCATTTTTTATAATTTTTTGTAATAAATTTATTTTTTTATTTTTTTTAAAATCTTAGAAATTTTAGAAATCTTGCGATTATACCGCTTTTGGTAAATTGAATCAAAAGTTTTTGAAATACTATAAATCTTAGAAATGTTCTTTGAAATCTGGCGATAATATAAATCAAAAATTTCATTTTCTGTAAGTAAAATATTCAAGGAAGTGGTACTTAGCTTTTTGGCGATTTGCTGTTGCTGCCAATTCTCGCAAAGTATTTGATTTGCTTGTGAAATAAGAAGAAATGAGAAATTAACTTGACTTGCCCCTCACACCATACCAATTGTTATAACCCTCTCTTGCGAAGTTAACTTGCGAAATTCTCGTCAACTTTCTTCATTCTTGGCGAGATAATCATCAACTATTTTCTTTACCTTGCCAAAAATTTAAAAGACGTGAAAATGACAGTTGTTAGTTGCTCGCGAAATTAATTTAAAATAGCAAATTTAAAAGACTTCCTATAGAAGAAGACAATTGCTAGTTGCTCGTGAAAATTTAAAAGACGCGAAAATTTAAAAGAAAGTTTAAAAGACGTGAAAATGATAGTGGCGAGTTGCTCGTGAAAATGACAGTTGCTAGTTGCTAGTTCTCGTGAATATGTATTTAAGTTGCTAGTTCGCAAAAGGTTTTGGCCCCATTGTTCTCTCCATGCAAAAAAGAGTTAAATTTACGTATCTTTCGATGGTTTAACGGTTTAAAGAATTAATGAACAAGTAGGGAATAATATGCAGAAAAATAGTTGCGAATTAATAAACAGCTGATGTTCTTGTCACGTATTATTTAATTCGTGAGATGGTCCACACTAAATCTAGGATAATATAAGAATATCGCAATTTGATTCTTAGCGATGGTCCAAATGAGATGTTTGTTCGCCAAGAACTTGTGTCAACATTACACCATTTCTTTATCATGGGGGCCCTAAAAATAAATCACGTGAGGGTAAAAAAATGATCAAGGAAATGATAAGTTTATCCTCACGATAGCCTTGCAGATGTAAATAGTTTGCTTTTGCACTTCTAGTCCCTGATAAAAAAGAATTAATTAAGCTAGAATGATATTTCTCAAGCGAGCTCCTCATGGGTGTATCCTCCAAAAGTGAAAATATAATTCTTAAAAATATAATTCTTGAAAAATGAACTATTATAGTTTAAGAGATCAAAGTTAAGAATATTCCCTTTTGATGTGTCATTGGTGATGTCGTTGGTCATTATTACTAACTTTATTTTCATTATCTTGACGATATTCTCTAATCTCTCACTATCGCAGAATTTGCTCGCGAATTGCCTATATCCGGCGAATGGATTAGGTCCCTTTTGTTTTCATATATGGTCCTTCTTCACTCTTTAGCGTTGCTACTCGCGTATTTGAAGTTGCGATGACGTCCTTGATAATAATAATTTTACTTTGGCTGATTCATCTGAAGTGATGGTCTCCAAGTTGCACTGGAGATGTTCTCCAAAAACCAACAGTAAAACTTAATTAAAAATTTTCATGGGAAAGTGTCAGTTGACATATAATTACGTATGACATGGGCTATCGCCAAAAGTCTATACTCAATTAAAAATTTTACTTTTTATAATAATTTTATGAAAGGGTTATCGCAAAAAGATTTAACATATACTCCGTAATTACGTATACATGAAATAAATAATAAAGTGGATCCTATCTAGTAAGGCTTGTTGGGGCATATTCCTACCCTACCTAGCATCAATTTCAATCCTAACATGAAATTGTTTGAAAATGTTTCAAAACTAAACTAACCAAATACATACTAATAAGAACAATTAACTAAGTTACGGTGTTATGATCATGGCATAGGCACGTTCCACTTAATTTTTTAGTGTCACTAGTGGATTCGTCTACTTAGTAAGGACAGTTCTTTGATAATTATTTAGGGATGAGAATTATTCCTGATGGGATGTTGATGGTCTGCAATTTATTACTCATAAATTCCTTATGCTGGTTATCCTAGCGAGCTGCTTCATTGATTGATTGTCTTCTATTTACATTTCCCTGCTGTCATGCAGTACAATAAAAAATGTACTGGGCCCCCCTATTGCTGCAGCCTTCTCTTCTAAATTTTTTTACCATTGGTTAACTGTTTCCTCCTTCGTTGGCTTAGCATTCCTTATCTTCCTATTCCCATGGGTCCTCCACATAAATCATTTATAGTTTCTTCAAAAGTGATCCTCTCGCCATACTATGTTGATTTCTTCTAAAGACATCACTATTTCCTCTAAAATAATAGCGAGCACCTCGCAGTAATTTTCCTCTTGTGAGTTTAATGTTGCTGAGTTCTGCCGCAATATCGTTGCAGACAATAATGAAAAGTCTACCCGCAAAGACAATATTAGTGAGCACCTCGCAGGAATCTCCCTTGAATCTTATTCTTTATTTCGCTGCTAACTCCTTTATATGGTTTAGTTTCATTTTATAAATGCCGCAGGTTTCTTACATTTCAACCTTTCTTCGTTCTCATTAATTTTCCTTTGCCACCAACTCATTTTTGCTTGAATATGTCCCTAGGACTCCTGCGAATTGTCCTGCCAACAATTTGTGTGTCTTGTTCTTCACTGTAACAATAATCAAGTCAATAAATTAAATATATCAGCGGAAGTGTAATGATTGTATTCTCGCAAGGATTTTAATTTTCATGAAATGGATTCTGAAAACAACATTTGTAAATCTATACTCCGCAGAAACGATCAAAATTATATTTTCATGAAACAATCAAAATCGTGATTAAAATCGATGTTTTTGTAATGATCTATTCTTTCGTTTTTGACTTCAATCACAAAAATCATGTTCACAAAAGTTTATGGACGTAAATTTATGATCAAAACTCTTTTGAACTCAAAATATCAACTAAACATCAATTTTTGTGAAAAACAAAGTGTGATCGTTTAAAAATTCAAAATCTCCCAGATCCAGATTATTAAATATGATTAAAGAGATAAGAAAGAAATTGTCCTGTTTAAACAATTAATTGATGCCGATTCATTTTATTTGATTCCTATAAAGATTTCTTCGAATCTGCTCCTGCTTCCCAATTTTTTCTGCTTCTCTTTCTCTGTAAACATTTCTCTTAAATTGTGTTGGCTGTTCTTCATCGTTCTTTTCCCAGAATTTCCATATTTTCCCCTGTATATCATAGATTCAATCGAATTCATCATCAATAATTGCTAATTTCTCTTTATCTTCGTCCCCTTAGTCGGTGCCAAAATGTAGTTGCAGGTTTTCCTACAACACACCCCATGTAATATCTTGATAATAATCTTTTAATCTAAACTAATTTGATATTTAAAATTCTAAAAATTGTAAATAGACACACGGATTTTTACATGGTTCGATCAATTTGATCTACATCCATGATTCTCTACTATGATTGTTAAAGTTTACATTTGGGTTTACATTTGATAATCTCCATTAATGGAGTTCTAAATCTGGTTTTGGGGAAGAAGATGATAAAGAAAAATACATTTTCTCTCTCTAAAAATCTCTCTGAAAAATATCTCTCTCTCCTCAAGACTCTCTCAACTCTAAAAAATACATCCCCCTTCTAAATCTATTAGATCTCTATTTATAGGAAATTACATAATGGGTGACAACTAAGTTTTCCTCTAATTTCGGATCTATCTTGCGATCCTTTCGTGAACTTTGTAACCATCGTGAAACACACACGTTCTTCTCATGTTTTTTCAGTCATCAACTTTGTCATTCTTTGAATTATTTTGTGACGCTCGTGAAATGTTGTTGAAGAGTTTTCAGTGACGCTCGCAGAAGTGTCATTAATCTCTCATAAATATAATTGTGGCGATATTCTGATCCTACAATGGTTATGGATTAGCTGTTGACGACAGTTTAGCACTTTGCGTCTTTTATCGACGCTTTGGAGTCGCTGTTGGCAATTCAGTTGGAGAAATTGCAGCAGTTGGTTTTGTAACCTGCTTTGTCCTTGGTGATCGCCTTACTTGCATAATATTAGAAGATGGTTCGGCATTATCAGTTTGGGACTTGTTATTTATCAGGGATGCTTCATCTGTCTTCGCTTTGTTTTTCATCTGCAACAACCTTAGCTTAGTTAAAATGAGAAGCTATACGGAAATTTGTTTACACTTTAATTGAGATGACAAGTCTTAACCTTTATTGCCAACCGCTTGATCGGCTTCTTCTTTAATGCTTCCTTGCTAGTCTTCATTATTGCAGTTATGCCATGCAAAAACAGAATTCAATTATCAATGTGGCTCAAAAGCTAAGACAAAACCATCATTTCATATCCAGAGCATGAACTCTTGTGCATATCAGTAGTCGTCCCAAACTCAAAGAAACACATCCCAATTGCCAATATTTGAACATATCATTAGTATAAAACATAGCTTGGATAAGTTTGCCTTTGTTAGTGGTGGTCAGGATTTGTCCACACAAAGATAAATTAAGGGTTGTGGTTCCTCAGACCACCCCATACATCTCGCACGTGTGGCATTAATAAAATGAATACTCAAGTCAAGATATGGAATTTCAAAAATTATTAACGGGGAGGTTCGAACTCATGACCTATTGTGTCATAAGAGTGGCCTTTAACCACTGTTCCACCTTGGTTGGAATTGATAGAAAATATAAATCAACAGTGGTGATTTGTTGAACTTAAATACCATAATTGCTTTATTAATTAGTATTTCACTAATTGCACATAATAAATAATATATTCGTTATAAAGTGTTTCACTAATTGCATAATAAATGACTAATCATTTTTTAATTATAAATATTTTCTTAGTTAATTATAATATTTATTTCTATTAATAAGTAATTTTGATAAATCATATCAATAGATATTTTCTACGACAATGAGTAGTAGCAGAGGTGGAAACCGAAAGATTAGTGGTGGTTAAGGGCGGAGACAAGCACAATTATATTTATTTTTGTTATTTTATCGTAAAATGGGATACAAAGTCCATTTTTCACATGTATCCAACTTGCCAAGAATTTTTTCTACCTCTCTCCTCAAAATCCTGGCTCCCTCCTGGTTTGTTGAAGAAGTAGTGACTGTGAATGCTGGTGAGTAGTGATGGACAATATTAATTTTATGTTGTCGTTACAACATCGATACCATCGTAGTGCGGAAGATGTGGTTGGTTGTTTTTAACACTTTTGATAAAGGAAGGTACCATATATTTCAGGGATGATATCATACAAGACAATATTTTCATAATCGTAGTTGGATCACCCAAATGGTACCCTTGTTATCTTTGGTACTATATCGTATAAATCATGATTGTTTAATGTTAAAATAAAATTGATTGCAATACAAAAATGAATATATACACGGAAAAATAATAATGAAACTAATCAATTGACGAAATTTTATTCAATCTCAACCTCATACATGGCATTTGTGATTGAAAATTAGAATTGCATCCAACAACCTACATGGGATGGGCGGCAGTGATAGTGGTAGTGGTGGAGTCAAAAATTGACATTGAGGAGGCCTATTTCTTTTTTAAAAAAGAAACATGTAAACTTTGGTGGACTAAACCATAAATATATATGGAAAAAGTACTATTTATTAAATAAACTAAAAAAATTATGTAGTTATTAAAAATTTAAGGGGTTAGAGCCAGGTTAGTCAACCCCTGGCTCCGCCACTAGGTGGTGGTGGATAAAAAAAGTAGATTCATATGGTTTTATGGTGGTGGCGGGTATTGGTGAAAAAAAACATATTATGCTAATTTCGTAACGCCACAAAATGTGTAACGTTATATTATAAAGTATAAAACGTGGTTGATCATTCTAATGTTAAAATAAACTCGATAAAACACATGCCATTTTAAAAAAATTGGTGCAATCAATTGCCATGTTATGTAATAACTAAACGAACGACATGAATCAAGATCGGAACATATGAAATTATTTATTATCGATTTGTTTATGTAAAGAGTGGTCAGGATTTGTCCTTGGTAAAGATAAATTTACCGCTGGGGTTTGTTAAACTTAACCATTTTTAAACGTTTTATTAATTAGCGTCTCATTGTTTGTTCATAATGATTAATTAAATAAATATCCCTTTAATAATCTAACATAAATACATAATTTTATTAATAAATAATTTTACTAAAAACTATATTAATTCTAATGATGGTAGTGGAAGTAGGGTTAGTATAAGCGGTGGCGGGTGTTTGTGAATGGTGGAGGCGGTAACATTACTATTGGTGGAAGAAACAGTGGCGGTGGATGGTTTTATGGTGGTGGGTGTTGGTAATAGTAGTGTATAATAATAGTTTTTTCTTTTTAGTGAGTTTTATTGACCAAGTAAAAAAATAATCTTCACAAAACATGCAACATTGTATTGTGAAAGATGTAATTGGTTGTTTTTAGCACGATTGATAAGGACAAAAACCAAATATTTCGAGGATGATACCGGAACGTATAAGACAATATGATCATGACTGTTCGATCACCCATATTATATAAAGGCAATTGGTGTACCCACGTAAGAGAACATTATCGCTCTCTCAAGTACTATTACATTCTTTTTCCTGAAAGACCATCAATGTCGAGTTGTTTTGCGACAACTACCTACAAAGACAACAACTTTCACTCAACTCCCGATATAAAGCCTTATTGACCGGGAAAATGTATTTGCATTCTAAAATATTTGTTTTAAAATTATGTTTGTTCATAAAAATCATCATAAAAAACTCTAAATCATAAATCTAAATTTCTCCTCCGATGTTTATAGAATATTTTTTATATTTTACATTCTCAAATCATGCGACCTCTTGATGGCAAATCAACAATATCAAATTACGGATCAATATGTGTAGGTTTCATTCACTGGGTTAGAAGGTAGAGTAGATACAGATGGGTATATCACACAAAGAAGAACATGACTAAGAATATTTCAATAATTTGGTCAAGAGATAAGGTCAAAAATTTAAGATTAACTTTCTATAGGACTAATTAGATCGGCTTCGATAGGAGCTGACTAAAATATGGATTAATAATAATTTTCATGTAAGACAATTGCAAAACATAGTTTGGCTAGCTCTGCCTATATAAAGAGTGGTCAAGATTTGTCCTTCCTCAATTGCTATGTTATGTGAGAAGAAGGTGATATCTAAGATTGAGGTATAATTCAAATATATTAGATTCATGCCAATTACAACTGGATGCCTTGAAAAAAATTGATGTGTTGTTATTATTATTACAGGCAAGGGATACATTGACCACACTTGCGCAAATATCTCACTTCGCAAATGATTGGTGTTGCATGTACTGTCTAGAATGCAATGAGGAATTTGAGGAAACAATGCACCAGAAGCAGTGTCCGGTGTATTTTGGATATAGTAACTTAGACCTGGTGTAATATTTATGTTTTTTTTTTTTTTTTAGTTTTTCCACAATATATTTATTTAAGAAACATGAACATTGCAAATACATAACATCAACAAAAATTAGACAAATTTCGTTTGACAATAATGGCTACTGATGGTCCGAAACGGCAAAAGAAAGGAATTGCTGGGATATACAACAGATTACTTGATACGAATGAAAGAGGTATAACTATTTCGATTCTGAAATTACATAAAGTTCAAAATAGAAGATGAAATCAAGTTTAAAGTTAGTAACAAACATAATATGGCTAACTAAAATGTTAAAAACAAACAAGATATATAAACTTAGAAAGCCGTGGGACTTGAAGAGGCCAATTTTGAAAACTACAATCTTAGAAAGCAACGATCCACAATACCATAATTTTTTTTTTATAAATATTCAACGTAGAATATGTCAACTTTTGGTAAAGGATCTATTGACAACCTATTAATTTGAAATAGGATCAGGGAGTACAATATGTGTTCAAGGTTCTTTATGAGGTAATGTTTCACCAGATTGTATTCCAAGTGAAGGTAGGAACATACGGAAGTGACAAAATGTCCAATACTTTTGAAGTTACCAAATCCTTCATTAAGACGAATTGATGGGCACAATACTTTGTTAAAGATTTAATGGCAGAGGTTCGCATATATACAATCCCTTCGAAAAGGTAATGGGTACACATTTTAAACATTGTCATCTAATGGGAGTTGAAAAATTACAGGAAAATCATGTCACATTGGATAGTTTGTATCATTCGTTCTATGCAAAAAAATAATATTCTCTGCCTATTTGGAGGATCGACAACATGGACATGATAGATGAGTCAGCTGGAGCGAAATAGGAGCATGTGGAAACTTTTATGGACGAAATTGATTAGTTGGTTTCACTGAGATGAGTGCTGCTGACGACATATTTTCAAAAAATATTTAAACTTCCATGTTCATGTAGAGCATTATCTCATTATAAGCAATGAACCTAAATAAAAAAGTGTCTGGAAGTTAAGATTATATTTCTTTCGTTTGAGAAAATCTCCGGCGGTAAAATATTAAAGGAAAAAACAAAGAAAAAAAGAGAGAAAAATCCCAACTATTTTTATGCCAAACACATTTTAAATCACAAGGAGTTGATAAGTAGTCGGGACACAAATTATACGATATATTAAAAATGAACCAACATCATGGCCCGTGCCGTTACGTCACGGGTTAAGGGCTAGTACTCTTAAAAAGCAATGATGACACTTAAAGACATTGTCCACAAGTGTTATTAACCAATATCACCTAAAGCAAGATGGTGTTGGATAGTAATTGTTGGACCTTAAAACGGTACTCATTATGGGTATTTACAACAATATAAGAAAAACTGAACAACAAGTCACTTGATAATTACTGACACACTCAAGTTTATTTGTGCATACTTATCATTTCAAATACTTATCATCAATCAAAGCATGTTAACAAATGAGTTGATTTGCATAAATGACACAACTGAACCCAATAGCTATCTATCATGTTAAAGAAGCTATATTGACCTAAAAAAGAAGCTATACAGAACATAATGACCTAGCATATCAATTCCCTAGAATCATCATAAAAATGACATCTATACAGAACATATTGACAAACTAACATATCAAATCCTATTAACAATCAAATCCTATTATCATTTCAAATACTAAATAAAGCATGTGAATAAATCAAAATCATTTGATACACACAATTTGAGTTGACACACTCTAGCAAGGAAAGAACCTGAGTTGATAATTACTGACACACATACTTATTATCATTTCAAATACTTATATATCATCAACCAAAGAAATAAATGAGTTGATTTGTGCATACTTATCATCAATCAAAGCATGTTAACAAACGAGTTGATTTGCATAAAGGATCTACAAAGACAAAATCATCAAAAAGACCCAAATTAAAGTCTGAAATAAGCTAGAAGTCAAACTTAATTTCTATATATCATGTTAAAGATACTATAAACAACATATGAACATAAAAAAAAAGCTATGCAGAACATATTAAACATACCAAACCTCAAGTATACAGAACATATTAAACTCAAATCAAGTGTAACACAGGACAAAGAAAAAAATCTCTACAGAACATACCAAACCTCATTCATCATAAACAACTAGTACTATTAACAGAAAGTACTAGAACATGAGCTATAGGGACAATCATAATATCATAAGACCAAATACTAGAACATGAGCTACAGAGACAAAATCTACAAAAAGACCAAAATTAAAGATCTAAAATCAAAAATCCCCAAAATTAAACAGGACCCAATTTAAATTTCATCATAGAAACAACAAAACTTAAGTTGCATGTTAAGACCTAAAATTTCTGAGAGGAAAAAAAACTACCCAAAATTAAACAATCACTAAAACAGAACACTGGAACAGAAATTACTCTTAAGATTTGATAGTATGAGAGATTCTTACCCCTTGTTGAGATCTGATTGAGTTCGAGAGATTAATCCTTTGAGTTTCTGCTGAATAGATTGAGAGATTGCTTCTGAGTTAGGGTTTTGTGATTATGGGTTATCTTATGAGAGATTTAGAGATCGAGATATTGCTTCCGAGTTAGGGTTTTGTGATTATGGGTTATCTTTTGAGAGATTTAGAGATCGGGAGATTGCTTCTGAGTTGCAGGGTGAGAGTGTTATTTTTTTCTTTTTTTTTTGAGAAGAGGGTTTTCGTTTTTGGTGAAGAGGGCTTTCTTTCAGTGATTTTGGGGAAAATTTGGGCGCGTCTAGAATTTGGCTGAAAAATTAGGGGGAATAAACTATGGAGAAGACACGTTGTGGTAAAATAAACATTAATAATGTCTGAAAATTCCTCAGTGAGACACGTGACCAAAATTGGGCGGGCTTTTGGGGTGGGAGAGCCACGATTTTGTGATTGGAGAGAACAAAAGCATACAGATTGGTAAAGAAACACAAACCAAAAGGTTTCCCACCGTTAGATATTAGTTATTTTTGCACCCCTCAGTTTGGTACGTTAGATTAGAGAAAATTCCCAAAAAAACAACCATAAACAACTTCATTGATTGGTCTAAGCAAAAGCATACGGATTGACAAAAAAACACATTTTAAGAATTCTCAAAAACCTTAAACGAACACGAATTCGTCAAGTTTGAGAAAGAAACTGGATCTGAGATCGAAACCTGGCGACGAGAGGATTACTAAAAATCTGAGAATTCGTAAGAACGATGAATCACACCATTTATTGGTAATATTGAACTTCAAATGTGATATAATGTCATACAAACTATGAACCGAGAAGCTCCGGGAGGGGTTCAGACTTCAAACTCAACATAATACATAATCTAAATCAATAAACATGAAGCTCAGTGTCGATTTGAACTTCAAATGTGATATAATGGCATACAAACTATGAACCGAGAAGCTCCGGGAGGAGTTCAGACTTCAAACTCAACATAATACATAATCTAAATCAATAAACATGAAGCTAAGTGTAGATTCGAACTTCAAATGTGATATAATGACATACAAACTATGAACCGAAAAGCTCCGGGAGGAGTTCAGACTTCAAACTCAACATAATACATAAACTAAATCAATAAAATGAAGCTCAGTGTCGATTTGAACTTCAAATGTGATATAATGGCATACAAACTATGAACCGAGAAGCTCCGGGAGGAGTTCAGACTTCAAACTCAACATAATACATAACCTAAATCAATAAACATGAAGCTCAGTGTAGATTCGATCTTCAAATGTGATACAATGGCATACAAACTATGAACTGAGAAGCTCCGGGAGGAGTTTAGACTTCAAACTCAATATAATACATAATCTAAATCAATAAACATGAATCTCAGTGTAGATTCGATCTTCAAATGTGATATAATGGCATAAAAACTATGAACCGAGAAGCTCCGGGAGGAGTTCAGACTTCAAACTCAACATAATACATAATCTAAATCAATAAACATGAAGCTCAGTGTAGATTTGAACTTCAAATGTGATATAATGGCATACAAACTATGAACCGAAAAGCTCCGAGAGGAGTTCAGACTTCAAACTCAACATAATACATAAACTAAATCAATAAATATAAAGCTCATTGTATATTCGAACTTCAAATGTGATATAATGGCATAAAAACTATGAACCGAGAAGCTACGGGAGGAGTTCAGACTTCAAACTCAACATAATACATAATCTAAATCAATAAACATGAAGCTCAGTGTAGATTCGATCTTCAAATGTGATATAATGGCATACAAACTATGAACCGAGAAGCTCCGGGAGGAGTTCATACTTTAAACTCAACATAATACATAATCTAAATCAATAAACATGAAGCTCAGTGTAGATTCGAACTTCAAATGTGATATAATGGCATACAAACTATGAACCGAGAAGCTCTAGGAGGGGTTCAGACTTCAAACTCAACATAATACATAATCTAAATCAATAAACATGAAGCTCAGTGTAGATTCTAACTTCAAATGTGATATAATGGCATACAAACTATGAACCGAGAAGCTCCGGGAGGGGTTCAGACTTCAAACTCAACATAATTGCACACAAATCTGTCATGTTTGGACTTTCAGACTTTAATTATCACTGGAGTTAAACCCGAGTCTCTGGTTAGGATGAACTGGAGACGAAATCTGTCATGTTTGGACTTTCTGACTTCAATTATCACTGGAGTTAGACCTGAGTCTCTCGTTAGGATGAACTGGAGACGAAATCTCTCATGTTTGGACATTCTTCCTTCAATTATCATTTGAGGTTTATTTATTTATATTTAATTCAGTTTGCATTCAACCCAAAATAGTTTTTTGCAGAACCAGACACCAATCTTTTTTATTTATTTTTTGCATAATTGAGAATATTTTTGCAGAACAAGATTCCAAAATAATTTTTTGCAGAGATGAATTTTTTTTAAGCAGAATTGAGAAAATTTTCGCAAAAGGGAGAAAATTTTATTGTATCCCTACAACGATGTTTGTTAAGAGTTGTGGAAAGGGGTTATAGAAAAATTTCATCATAACCATCCATTTCCATCTACAACCGTCCATTAATTTATTCTTTTTCTTTAATTTCTTTATAATAATCCAATTTTTAATATAACCATGATAGCATCATTACCATCCATTCATTTATTCTTTAATAATTTTTAATAATCTTTTTCATCTACAACCGTTCATTCCTCTTTTTTTCTTTTTTCCTTAACATCATTCCTCCATATCCATTCCATTTTTTCCCCTTAATTTCTTTATCTTTTTTTTTCCTCCCCCTACATCGTCTTCAAAAGAGGAGCATCGTCATCTCCCCCCTCTAACCACTGGAAACTTCATCGTCTCCAACTGCATCACTAGCACAACTTGATCACCCAAAACACTGGCAACTCCATCGTCTCCAACTCCAACAGCTAGCTCCGTTATTTACCATCGTCTTCAACTAGGTAGATCGATCTCGGCTTCATCATCACCAACTTCATCATCACCACATAGTTGAAGACTTACCACCTCCACCAATATCTTAAAGGTCTGTTAGGTACATCGATCTGTAACCAAAATATGATTTTAGGGTCTTTTTTTTTTTTTTGATTTTTGAACCTATATTTTTTTTTGCATTCAGTAAATTGAGGTGCATTAAATTCTAATCATTTTGGATTCAGTAGCATTAAATGATAATTTTGTTGATTTTGTTTAAAATTTGATTTTTCTAGAGAGTTCTCAATTGTGTGTACAATGCACAATTATGTGTTTGATAAAATGTCTTCAAGATTGTTTTTGAATTTTTTTGTAGTTTAAACATTCTAATGGTATTTTGATTAGTGGGTGGGTTTATAGTAATATCTAAGACTGAAGCATTCAGTTTCTATTGAATGAGTATATGCCTCCTTGTCTCATACAATACACTTCAATAGGTTTTTTTGGATTCAAACTTTTGAAAGTAATTTGTAATTTGAGAAAATAAATGGCAGAAACTATGATATGGATACCCAGTTTGGAAATACACACTTTTACTTGTGTTTTAGCCAACTGAAAGTTTAAATAAGAAACTATGTATGCTTCCTTGGACTGCAAATCCTTAAATTTGGACATGTGGTCAGACCCAGGACTAATTTATTTCAATATTCAAATCACTTAAAATTTGGACAAACCCCAATGCCTTACCTAATTTTGTGTTTTATTTCTGCAGGGGTTTTCTGAAAGGTTACCAGAAGGGTCCAGTTTTCTTATTGCAAGTGACAAATCTGTACTACTTGAGTCTTTAAAATATCGTCTGTAGCTATTTCAGTTGCGTTTAGTCTTTGTAAGCCAGGAATCGCATTCCTACTTATCATATGTTTGGTTTGGAATATGGATTTGTATTTAGTTCGCATTTTTCCTTTTGTTTGCAAACCATGTGCCTTAAAGTTGAGGCTTTTGTTTGCAGATCACAAGTGTCCTACTTGAGGCTTTGTCATTTATAGTTGCAGCTCAGACCGTAAGTGGCCACTATAAATATTAACATGTGTTTGGCTCAGATCTGTAATTAGGTTGTTCTCTAGTTGGCCGCTCAACTGTGTTGAAGCTATTAACATATGTTGCTTGTAGTTGGATTGTTGCTCTAGTGCTGAATCTTTAGAACGTCTTCATTTCAATTGTTAGATTGGAAATAGGGTCAATTTACTTGCATTTCTGAATGATTAAGTTCATGATCAGAGAGTTAGTGGTGCTGAGGCATACTTGTACCAGCACCACTAACTCTCTGAAAAATATAGGTTCGCAGTTCTGCAACTTCTAAATCTATGAATTCTTTGGAATGGTTAAGTAACAAAAGAGGTCCTACTGCCTCTCAATGTCGAGAGTTTTCTCCATCATTTTGGATTCAGTAGCATTAAATGGAGTTATTTTTGTATATATGATATGCTAGAGTTAATTTTGTTTAGAGTCAAAATTGAACGTTAAGTGATGATACTGAATTGTGCTCAGTTTAGTTCTCTTAGACTTCATATTCTCGATTCTAAGAACGTTATCGTTGTTTGTGTTCGTCACCTTTGTATCCTTAATTTAGCTCAATTAACTCATTTTAGTACGTATTTATGACCTCCCTTTTCTGTAGCTATATGGGTAATAAAAGCGATTGAGTTTAATTACCCCAATTTTAATATATGATCACTTTTTGGGCATTAAGCATGTAATAGGTTATCAACATCTTCTTAAGAACTGTAGTAAACATTTGAAAATTTCCTTGGGAACTTCATCATAGAGAAATGTGGTATTTTTTGAGCAACTTCCAAGGCATACTTGTACTAGCACCACTAACTCTCGGAAAACTATAGGTTCACAGTTCTGCGACCTATTTTTGACAATTTTGGGTATTTTTTTCTCTTTCATACAAAACCTGTTAACTGCTGGAGATAACATTTGTGTTTCAGATAACAGACTTATTTTTTGTTTTTTGATGTGTTTAACTTTCTGGTTATTGTCGATTTTTGAAATGTTTGGAGTTCGTTTTATGGTATGTTAAGACTAATCTTCGTAGCTGCCTACTACTGGTTTCGGCGTTGTTTTCCATTCTGCAACCTTGGTCACTGCGATCATGCAAGGTAGAGAAGAAATTGTTAGGGGATGAAGAGATTTATGTCAGTGGCATTATGTCCTTGTTGTTCTCATCTTTTGTGCATACTAAATTTAGCATCGAGAGTTATTTATGTGTTCCTTCTGTTATCCTTTGTTGGTGGTGTGCATTAACAACATTGATTAATCCAATTGAAATGAGACTACTGTGTTAATATCTGTCTTTATATCTGGATCAGGTTGGGAGTAGAGGTAGTCAGTTTGAAGCTGTTTCGAACACCCGTGGAAATAAAGCAGGGATATCATTGTTGTGTAGGTTTTTGTAAACTATGACTACATTTTTTTTCTGATGCAGATTTCTTCAAGTCGCACACTCGCAATGCAACGAATCTAACTAGGCAGTCTGTTTGTCTTTTATGAATGCTGACCTGTTGCATTCTGCCAAATTATCTAACAAAAATCATTTTGTAGTTTTTTTCTCGACGAAAATTCCTTGTAATCAGATTTTATATCCTTGGAAAATTGTCAAGAATACCCAATTTCAGCTTTTACCCTGACAACCCAGCGCCTCGACATTGCTGGTTGGTTTGATGTGTTTCTGCGACATTTTCGCCCATATTCTTACTGTGTACTTTTGGCATTCATCTTCACTAGTACATGACTTGTAATGCATCTAACTATTTTGATTTTGGTGAAAAATTAGCCTACAAGGCTCAATTTTTACAAGATCAAGGCATGTGCTTATAGCTGCCATGTTGTTCTTAACTCTGCCATGTTGTTCTTCACTTAATGCTGAAAATTCTTTGCATCTCAGAATTGCTGGAGTAGGAATACTAATATTTGATTATACAGGTGTGTGCCTACTATGCTGCCAGATCCTTCACCATCCTAGTCTTGAACACTTAATATATATGCAGATGCCATAGAGTTGCTGGAAGCTCCTAATTGGTGCAAGGAGTTAAAGTTAAATGACATCGCGTAATTGGTCAGTAACTCCTGCTATGAATAAGGTCTTATATATGGAGTAACTGAAGCATTATTTTGGACTGTAAATATCTTCTCCAGGTTTTTGATCACTGGGAATGTATCTATGTACATAAAAAACTAAACAAGATGGATGCTATACTAGCTAAATATGCATATCTGGAATATGTATTCTCAATCCCCTATTTTGTATATGTAAATATCGTACAATGTGTAACTCCAAGTTTGTAAGTTAAAAAAAAAATGAAAATTTTAAAGTTACAGCTAATGATTGTTAATCCAATGTTCTTTACTTATGCTAGTTATCATATTTTGATTGCGCCAGCTGCCATTAATCTTTAATAAATTCAACATTTCAACCAAAGAAGTGGCTCCAGTGTTGGTTGAGAAGGGAAATTCAAAGCATTTTTTAACTGGAAGAAATTTGCAGATTCAAGTCATTATAAATGATGAATAAAGATTGGGTTCATTGGCCAAGGTTAATATGGCATTCACTGTAGATTAATACATTCTTTACATTGGTTTTCCCTCTTGTATTACGTTATTACCGTTCTTAACTATTTCGTCGTTCTTTCATGTAGGGATGATCTTCCATATCAGGAGGCCTTGCAGAGTTTCATAGACATTGTTTGTCAGAAACTTGGAAATCCTTCCGAGTTCAGTTGTCCTTGTGTTGATTGTAAAAACCTTGCTGTGCCACTTCCTCCAAACAAAGTGTATCTTCACTTGCTGAAATGAGGTATGGATCCTACATACACAAGATGGGTTTTTCACGGGGAGATGAATGTCACTTCTAATGATGTACACCAAGAGGGAGAAATGGGGGGTTCATCTCAGATGTATGTATATGCTGGTGTTGAAGATGATGCACATATCGATCAGGGACATGAAACTATGCAAGACGAGGGGTTGGAAAACGAGGTGGAAGAGGGGGACATACCGTTATATCCTAATTGTAACACACACACAAAGTTATCCATAATTGATGAATTGCATAGGCACAAGACTTTAAATGGTTTATCTAGGAAATATTTTGACGAACTTCTCAAGACAATTGGTTCCTTGTTGCCGCCAGGTCATTGTCTTCCTTGCTCAACATATGAAGTGAAGAAGCTCCTGAAATATTATCAATTGACCTACGAGAAAATACATGCTTGTGTGAATGATTGTTGCCTGTTTAGAAAAGACTTGAAAGATGCAGAAGAATGTCCTAAATGTCATTATTCTAGGTGGAAGGAAGAAACATCTAACATGGATGATGCGGACATGATAGACAAGCCCAAAAAGAAGATACCGGTGAAGGTCCTTAGATACTTCCCCATTGTGCCGAGATTGAGGAGATTGTATCAATCTGCAAAGCTGGCTGAGCAGTTGATATATCACGCGAAGAACAAGAGTTCAGATATAAAGATGCGTCATCCAATATATTCTTTGGCTTGGAAGCACATAGATAGAAAGTTTCCCGAGTTTGCTTCAGATTCGCGTAATTTGCGTCTTGGGCTTGCTGCTGATGGATTTAATCCATTTGGTGATCTTTCCCCATCCCACAGTTGTTGGCCAGTGATGATCGTGGTTATAATTTTCCCCCTCAGTCGTGTATGCAAGGCAAAAACATAATTCTCAGCATGTTGATTCCAGGAAAAAAACAACCGGGTAAGGACATCGATGTATACTTGCATCCCTTGATTGATGATCTAATTGAGTTGTGGGAGAACGGCGTGCAGATATATGATTCGTTTACTAAAACAAATTTTAACTTGAAGGAATTATTAATGTGGACAATTAACGATTTTCCTGCATATGGTAATCTATCTGGATGTACGTATAAAGGGAAGGTAGCTTGCCCTCTTTGCGGTGAAAATACACTTTCAAACTGGTTGCCATTTAGTCGTAAAACTGTTTACTTGAATCATAGGAGATTTCTTCATCATAATCATCCTCTTCGGAAGAAAAAAGATTGGTTTAATGGAGAGGTTGAGAAAAAGGAAAAGCTACCTGTTATGTCTGGTGCTGCGGCGCTTGAGTGTCAGAGTAGTATTGTGAATGACTTTGGGAAAGCGGAGAAGAACGAGGAGGAGATAAGTAAAAAGAAATAGGAAAAGAATAAGAATAAAAAGAGTAAGGGGAAGAGTAGTGTGGCAACAGCTGCTAATGTGGGTAATTCTAAGTGTGGGAAGCGAAAAAGGGATGTTGTTACTGATGCGGCTAGTTCGGGTGCACCTGATGATGAAACTGAGCTTCGGGTGTTTAACAAACGGTCGATATTCTTCGACTTAGCTTACTGGAAGGTTAGTTCTATAAATTCAAATTTACTTGGTAATAGTTTGCTTAAATTCAAAATTACTTGTTTATGTTCTCAACTTTTTTAAGTTCACAAGTGTTCACCTGAAATCATTTAGTTTGCTTAACAAGTCAGAGCTGCAGCCTTACTACAACTCAAAAAAACATGAAACTTTATTGGTAGCATATTTACTTGTTGTTGGTGCTCAAACAGATTGATATGTCCACTGAAACTTGTTCTTCCATGTCTATATTATTAGGCTTGCGTAAGAGGTATCCGTTACATATTGAGATGTAGACTGCAGTTAATTGGCTATTTTATTGGTTGACAACTCTAGATGTTAGAAAGTGCATCTTTGGTTTTTACTGAGCGGATGTTATCATTTTTTTTTTCTTCATTTCTTAACTTGTTGATTTTGAAATGTATGTTTCTAAGAATGAAGTAGCATAAGGAATGTAGCTCTTACTGACCAAGTATGGTGGCACATATTGTGCTGCAACTTTCTTTATTTTCTCCTTTGTAGATTTTTATTTCTTTATAGAGTTACTAATGTTAGGATTTTTTCCGTCTTCCTAGGATTTATTACTACGACACAATATTGATGTTATGCATACAGAAAAAAAAATGTTTGCGAGAGTATCATTGGTACTGTATTGAGTATAAATTCCAAAACAAAAGACGGTCTAAAATCCCGCAATGATCTGAAGAGTATGGGAATAAGACCAAAATTACATCCAATAAAGATAAATGGAAAAACGATCCTTCCACCAGCACCATACTGCTTAAATGACAAGGAAAATGCTATGTTTTATAATAGGATGAGAAATTTGAAGGTTCCATATGGGTATAGTTCTGATCTTAGAAAGCATTTCTCGAAAGATGGTTGCTTAGGTGTTCTTAAGGCTCATGATTACCATGTTATTATGCAACAAATATTACCCGTTGCTTTGCAAGGACTTTTACCTGTAGGGACAAGGGAGGCGATTTTCAGGTTATGTTCTTATTTTCATGAAATATGTCAAAGGGCAGTCGATCTCCAGAGATTAGTATAACTTGAAGTAGAAGTTGTCGAGACTTTGTGTATGTTAGAGAGGTACTTCCCTCTGTCATTTTTTGATGTAATGGTGCACTTGACAATTCACCTAGCTCGAGAAGTACGATTATGTGGACCTGTACAATATCGTTGGATGTATCCATTTGAAAGGTATGCCAATTTAATTTATATTAATTCTGTTATTTTGGTTTCATGTAGAAAGTTATGCCCTTTGTAGCTTAGAGATACTGATATTTAATTCATTGGTAACCGTTGCATACGCGACTATCCTAGGTATATGAAGATATTTAAAGAATATGTAAAGAATTATGCACAACCTGAAGATTGTATAGCCGAGTGTTATCTTGGAATGGAGTGTGTTAGGTATTTTGATATTCGTAAGGCCCAAGCAGCTGAAACAGGATCAGTAAAGCAAAGGCGTAACGAAAACATTCAAAATGGATCCACACCGGCAGCACGTCCTCTTTCTAAAGGTGTCCAAGTGCGTATGGATAGTGAGAAGTTAAAGATAGCTCACAGATATGTGCTTTTTAACACACCTGAAATTGACCCATATATGACGTAAGTATGACATTCATGTTCATTAAAAATGGTCTGTCAGTTAATACTTCATTTTTTAATTTTACTTTTGTTTTAGAATGCATATGGATGAGTTAAAGTCTAGTGTTGGGAGGGAAATTACCAGTGAAGACCAACTCAACTCCATACAGTCTGACACATTTGCAGATTGGTTTCAACAAAAGGTACGTTTAGTCAACTCTTAGTCAGATTATGCAGCTTAGTATAGTTTAAACACTTGGACATTTTTCTGCTACATAAAACGCAAATACGTGTGATTCTGTTTCATTGTCACTTGGAACAATCCATGTTAGGCATAGCATCACTATAAATCAAACTTATCATGCTTAGACAGCAAATTTATTTATATTCTTATGTCCTGAGATTATACATTTGTAGGTTAAGATGCAAATTGAACAAGGCATGTCAGTATCAAACAAGGTAGAATGGTTGTCATATGGGCCGTTAGAAAACTGCGTATCATATAAAGGCATCAATGGGTCTAGGTTTATTACCAAGGATGTTAAGAGAGTCACACAAAACAATGGAGTTTCAATTGAATCAACAACCTTAGTTGTAGGACGGTCAGAAACAAGTGGGTTCTATGGTGTTTTAGAAGAAATTCTATTGTTGGACTACAATCATATGTTTCAAATTCCAATATTCAAATGTGCTTGGGCTCACACCAGTTTTGGAGTGAAGGTAGATGATGGCTTTACATTAGTCAATTTAATGCAGCATAAGAACCAATAATATAACGATCCATTCATTTTAGCAACACAAGCGCGACAAGTTTTCTATTCTCGAGAGTCAAATACATCTAACTAGTATGTGATGGTGAAACCACCACCTAGGGGTTTCCATGAATTAGAGGAATACAATGAAAAGCATGACACAAATTTCCAACCAGTGGATACTTCAACACTTGCTTTCCAAATGGATGACGAGACCGAGAGCTACTTAAGATAAGATGGTGAATATATCATAGTGGTTCCGACAAAGAAGAAGAACAAAAAGAAGAAGAAAACAAATTTCACAAGTTAAGTCAGTATAGTGTATTGTTTTTACTGTATTGAATTTTTACTGTCATGGTCGTTCTTGTTGTATTTCCTTTACTAACACTAGTATTGTTCTTGCAAAATAGACAGTTAACAACTCCATTTGGGTGCTTAATTTATAAAATGCTAGCTTTGTTACCTTTATAATGTTTGTTCTGAGTAAACACCCATTTTTAACTCTGCCAATATAAATGATATATCATTTCATTGCCGGTCTCAAGCCCGGATAAAGGAGGAGAGAAAAAGGGACATGTCAGTTATTATGATTGCTATATTGGCCCACTTAAAATATGCATTGGACACAACTTGTGCATATTTGCTCTACATCTGCTTATATTCGTATATATATGCTCCCTCCCTTAAAACTTATAAGATGATAGTATATTTTCCATAATTCCACAAACTTATTCATGTAGTTCATTGCAGGTATTGATTTGCCTAAAGTTGGTGGTCTTATATAAGCAATTACGTTCTTAGAAATGGACAATTTTTGCCAGTATATGATTGACAAATTCCTAAATGACATTATTCATTGTTTCAATTCATTAATTATGTGTCTTTGCTTGTGTAACATACATGATACTTAAGATATTGGCATAATCTAATACTTTTTCCTGTATATCTAATGGGGTCATTGAAAGGGCAGTTACAATTTGAGTTATATGGTTTTGGAAGGGCAGTACATTTTTTTTAACTTAACCATCTTTTGTGAGAAGATTGTTTATAGAGAAGGCATGTACGTAATTTTTACAGAGAAGGCTTCGCGCTGTTTGCGGCTCAGTCAGCTGAGCATTACATTTTGTTTTACAACACTTATGAAGGGTTGTCATAGAGTTAGTGTATTAAATAACCACAAACTTGACAGAACCTGCGATAGTGTAGGATGGTTAGTGGTGTAGATTTCCACGCCCAAGGTTCAGGATCGAATCCCCCAACCTCATTTTTTCCAACATCATATATTTTTACTTCAACAACACTTATAAGTGTTGTTATAGGTTTTTATTTAAAAAAATAAAAAAAACATAACTTGTGAACTTAAAGGATGGTTGACGAGCTACACTTCCATGCCGTAGGTTCATGTTCGAATCTCCCCTATAACATATTTTTTATTATCATATTTTTGTGTTCTTCCACAACACTTGTGAGAGTTGTCATAGGCTAAGTCACTACACTTATAAAACAGAGTTGTTATAGATAAATGTCGTCATAACTCTTTTTTTTTAAAGAGTTGTCGTTTGTTTTCTTATCGAAACCCCTTGGTCCTAAGTGTTGGTAGTGATGATATACGACAACTCTTACTTCGAAAACAGACATATGACTTTCTACGATATTTATCAAAGTGTTGTAAAACCCCAGTTGTAGATGTATATTTTTCCTGTAGTGTCAATAATTCATCTTATCTAGCTCTCCAATTCCCGCAGATTCAAATCTGATGCAAACCCATTGTTTCAGCAACATCAATTCTTTGAACACAGCCACCAGACCTCATACGATCAACAACTCAGATCCCTTTCTATTCACTCAACTTTGTCTCACAATTTTTTCCCCAAATCAACCACCATTCAGTCATGATTTCGAACCCCATATTCCATGCAGTTCAAGCTTCTTGATACTCTCCATCTTCCTTAATTTCTCAGACTCAGTCGATGACAGCTGACCGTCTTCTACATATAATTTTCTCGGCCAATACCTTCAACTTCTAACACATTCTCTGTAGTCTTATTGCATGTACGAGCTTGTCCCAGCTCATTTCGACTGGCCAGTAAACCCATGGCTCACCGGAAGTTAACCATTATGCGGAGGAAAAGAGAACTTGGTTGGGAACTAGAGCAGGGAACGAACTCAGGCAAGGACATTCACCTGTTCGCAAAAATGGTTTTCAGAAACCTAATTTCCCTCCCATGTGCTGGCATACACTTGGAAATAGGCCTCCTTATTGGACTGTAATTCTTATGGGCCTGTACTTCACATTCAAAATTTCCTCAAAGAGCAAATGTGGTGTGACTTCCCTGTAGGTTGTTTTTCTTGTTGCCGCCATATCCTCTCAGTTTCAGGTGTTGTAGAAAATAATGAAAACCGATAAACTATTCTCTGAATTTTTGTGTAAGAGAAACTGAAGTGATATAGCTACTCAAGTGAATTGGCTAAGGTGTACCCAGATGACTCTAGGCACCCTAAGAATTGATACCAGCCGCCAAAGAACGACAGCTTCTTTTTCTCCATAGTGCTTCCATTAGCGCTTGCCTGCACAACGACGATTCTGCATTCCTTGCTCCGAATGAACACTTTCTTCTTCCTCGAACAACAGCACCCGTCTCGTATTCCTCATATTCACTTCTTCTCTTCAATTTCTATTCATCACTAAAGTTGCCATGCTTTTCAGACAAAATTCGCATCGCTAAAGCCGACATACTTCTCAGACAGAGATGAAGAAATAAAATCAAATAATGAGAAATAATCTGCCTCCAAAAGAAGTTGCACGTGAGATGAGACTTTTGCGTTGTTTCTTCCTCTTTTGTTCCAAATGACTCCAAAGTACCTAAATACTCAAAAACAAAACATAAGATATATAATTTACAAGAAAACTAGCAGATAAAGCATAAACAATAGATAAATATCAAGGTGTTTTAGACACCTATTACTTGATTAGTGGTCGGTGGACTTGATTATATGAATCGGACATGGAATTAAAGGCATCTAGGGACGCATGGTGTTGTGAAATGGACCTGTTGTCCACTTGCAACCAAAATCAATTGGCTAAAGTTTATGGATTTGGACTTTGGTGCTTAACTCATGTCTATCATTTTGGGCTAAAGGATCTTGAAGCCTATGACCATCTCAGATACGACTTTGCGGCGACATTTTCTATTTATGTGCAAAATTGTGGTGTCTACAGTTGCCCCTCTTTGGCAGAGGTTTGCGTGCAACTGAATGCCAAAGACATACACACCAATTTTGCACAAGTTCAAACACTTTGTTGGATTCCACTTATAAATTATCCATAATGACACTAGAAAGTTCATCCGGATTATTTCTAAGTATTTTAATTTTGCACAAGTATATATCCTCATGATAGATATCATAACGAAGCGGTACTTGTGCTATACCAACTATTGCGAAAACAGGTGGCGCTTTATTACATTAATTCTTCTAAACACTTTCTACGTCATCACATCGATTGCATCGTCTGACTAGCGGCTCTTCAATCTTTAAGACTTTGCTCAAATATTTTCATCATCCCTTGTCCATTCTAAGATCCATATGGAGCTTTAGATAAAAAATTTGCCTCGATCATTATTGATTTCCACAATCCTTATGTAGAAAGTAAGCCTCACTTTTCCTTCAAGTTTTGCGTCCAAAGTCTGGAGAAACCCTGTAATTGATGACCTTGCAAAAGATCTATTAGTATCACATGTTCCTAATAAATACTTTTATTTTTATTTATTTTTTAAAATATTTAAGAAAACAAATCCTAAAAATAATTTTCAAAAACAAAATACTCAATATATACAAAGGTTTAGGAATCCCGACCTGCCACGTGTCTGATAGATGCCACCAAAAATATTACCATCCCCATCCAAATTTTCAAATCTGTCAATCCTTCCAGCTATAATTAACTTTATCAATTGGCTTCAAACTGTAAAACGATTCAGGATTTTTGTTGCTTTCCAGGGATGACGTTCGACGCTTCAACTCTTCAAATTTCTGCATGCGACTCTTCTTTTCCTCCATCTCTTTTATGAAGTGCTTCTCAATTTTCCCAAGTGGATGTTTAATAACCATTATTATTTTTCTTTTTTTTTTCTTTTTTTTTCATTCATTTTTTTCATTTTTTTTTCAACCTACCCGTTTGGACGTCCGTTGCTCATTGAACTTTAGGAGAAGGTGTACATGACTAATAATGACATACATAATTACAAACATATCTCTCTCTACAAAATACTTATTCTACTAAAGTGGGCCCAGTATGATGATGGTGGTGCCTCTTATTATTTTGCTGACACTATGAACTGATTTTTTTTTCTCTTTTTTTTTTTGACTTTTTTGACGAAGGGCCTAATATAATGACGACCTTGCCCCCTTTTTTCGACACTATATGAAAATAAAAAATCTTGATAATAATAATAATAATTTATTTATTTTTGGACCGACTGACTTAAGGGGAAAAACATGATGACGATTCTACCCCTAGACTATGACACTATGAGAGAGATATTGGACTTCTAAAAAAAAATCCTTAAGTTTTATGAGCGTTCGCCGCCCTTAGATAGATTTGAGCACTTACCTAGGTATGGTATTTCTTGAGTCAAGTAACACTTACTGGGCCTGGATCATATTGGCTGCCCTGATCAAATTGTTGAACAATTCTTCTATTCTGTATGATTCTTGAATCTTCTCGAAATTTTGCTTGCTTCATCTTCTTGAACTCTATCTCTGAAAAATCATTCATTACCTTCTTATTAACATTCTTGAACCTTATGCTGGGAAAGTCATCCATTGTCTTCTGATTAGTTGTAATGTTAAACCTTATGCTGGGAAAATCACTCATTGCCTTCTGATTAATTTCCTTCTTGAACCTTCTACTAGGAAAATCATTTGCTTTATTAAACTTTATGCTAGGAAAATCGTTCTTTGCCTTTTGATCAGCTGCTCTATCATTCTTCAAGTTTAATAATACGTCCTTGTAAGATACCATTTCCTCAAGTAGTGGATTCGTCTTCTTGCTTTTATTTGGTGGAAAAATCTCATCTTCGTGTATTTTGAATCTCCCTTGCTTCTTATCATTGGCCTTCCACGTCCATTCTGGTCTTAACTGCAATGGTTTCTTTTCAATTAAATTCACTACTTCTATCCTTTGTATTGGCACATTCTTGCACTGTATCCACATTTTGGTCTCATTCATCTTCTTTCTCTGAGGTGCCCTTAAATGTTGATTTTCCTTGTGTTGATTGACAAACTTTACTTCTTTATCCAGTTCAAGTTTTTCTTTTTGGTGCTTCTACAGTCCCCACGGTTTGCCAGGATTCTCACTGCCTTTATTTATACCGAGTATATTGTCCTTTAAAACATTTTTCCTACAAACAAAATCTTTTTGGTTTTTTAAAATTTAAATTTTTTTTTGGATTTTTTGAAATATTTTGAAAATTAGAAATAAAAGAAGACTTATTTACAAATTCAGGTGATTCAAGACCCTTAATTGGTTTGATTGATTCAACAGAATGAGTTAGTGACTTACCTGACTCAGCCTCTATTGTTCTTACCACTTTTTGTTCATCCTTTTCTCTTACAGATTTAAACTTGGGTGATGGTTGTGTAGGAGGCATAATTACATTTTTATCCCTGAGATGAGGTGTCTTGTAAATAGGTCTGCTTCGTGCTACATTTTGAACTTCTTCACCATCCTCAATTCTAAACGGATTCCACCTTGTATATGAAGATTGATTTTTTGCATGTACTGGTTCAGTAGGTAAGATATCTGAGAGGTAGACTGGACTCGCGAGTGGTTGAGCGGGATGAGACAAGAGCTCTGAAATATGCACATGCCTAACAGGTGCGGTCTGCTTTGGTAGAAGGTCAGATATATGCACATGCTCTACTGGGAATCGATTGGAATTTAGCATGTTCCTTGGTTGCTCAACTCCATAATAATCTTCCATTAATTCAGACAAAATAATAGGATGATCAGTTGTTGAATTAAATGAATTCACAGTTTTTACCTGATCCGTGAAGAGTTCACTGATGTGGACGAGCCGATTCATCGCAATTTCTTGCTTGTAGATTGAGTCGGCTAAATTGGTTTCATTTTCCGCCAAGAAAAAATTGACCATGGGTTCCCTTTGATGATATTGCAATGGGTTTGTATTCAGCTGCTTTCTCTCCCCATAATTCCTTTGTAGAAGTCCATATCTTCCCTGATTCCAGTTCTGGATCTGCCCCTAGTATGGTCCTGTAGGTGATGCAACTGACACAATCTTCACTTGATTTTCATCCGTAAATGTGTCCCTTATGCAATTATTCCCATTAGAGTCCTCTGGGTTGGCCAACCTTGTCATTCTGCCCGTGTCTAATGCATTTTCAATCTGTGAACCCGCCTTCCATAAAGAGAGTAATGTTGGATGGTAAGACAATATTAGTCGGTTCCAATATTCATGGTTCAAACAATTCATTATAATATCTACCATCTCTTCTTTAGTTAATTTCTCATCGAGCTCTAACGACGTTTTCCTCCAACGTGGAAAGAAATGCCGAGGCAGCTGCTTAGGTTTCTTAATTATGAATTAGGTTTCTTAATTATGAATTAGGTTTCTTAATTATGAAGTAGAAAAACAATTAAGAAATTCTGAGGCAGTTCATAGACATTATTACAGTAACCGAGGATAACTTATATGTGCACCAAATCTATATTCGTGTAAAATAATTTATATGCATAATAACTTATTGTTATTATTTGTAGTTTTATCCGCTTGGGTTATTCTACTCTCAACAATGGATGCAGCCAAACTTAACTCAAAATATTTGCTAGGAAACGCTGAACCTTCAACTTTAGAATATTGTAGAATGGTGATGAAGTGAACGTTGAATCCAGATAAAGTAGACGAAAGTGAGGGAGGATAAATGTTACAGATGAAGCGAAATGAATAAATATCTTTCTTTATCGATCAAAAAAATAAATATTTGTTATTTAACCCATTATTTTCAAGAATATCTTATTTTAAGATACGTTAGTATCAAGCATTTGACTATATGTATAAATGCGTAACTGGGAACTGTAGTACCAGAATATCGCCACAAAAATATTCTGGCGAGATTAACAACATTCTACGAGCGTCACAGGGAATTCTCCAACAACACTTTGCGAGTGTCACAAAATAATGACGGAACAGTTGACGATTGATGAAACACAAAAAGAACATGATTAATTGGCGATGGTTACAAAGATGGCGATAATGAAGACTAATGTTATGGCGATGAGATCGCAGAGTAGATCTGTAATTAGAGGACAGCTTAGTTGTCACCCATTATGTAATTTACTATAAATAGAGATCCAATAGATTGAGAAAGGGATGATGTATTTTTTTAGAGTTGAGAAAATTTTAGGAGAGATAAATATTTTGCAGAGAGATTTTTAGAGAGAGAAAATGTATTTTTCTTTATCAATTTCTTCCCCAAAACTAGATTTAGAACTCCATTAATGGAGATTATCAAATGTAAAATAAAATGTAAATTTTAACAATCATAGTAGAGAATCATGGATGTAGATCAAATTGATCGAACCATGTAAAAATCTGTGTGTCTATTTATAATTTTTAGAATTTTAATCATACTTTTAATATCAAATTAGTTTAGATTAAGAGATTATTATCAAGATATTACAAGGGGTGTGTTGTGGGAAAACCTGCAACTACATTTTGGCGCTAGAAACAAGGAGCGTGCTTATTAGATTGAAGAAGATTCAAAGAAATTGGCTATCATTAGAATTAGATTTCACTGGATCTAAAAGTTTCAAGATCAAATATGGAGATCTACGAGGAAAGATCATGATTATATAGTAAATAGAGAGAAGGAGATATGTTAAGTGGCGGATGAAGAAAATATCAGCAAAATTGTGTCAACAAATCATCGAAAAGGACAAATTTCTTCTCACTTTTCTTATTCTTTATTTCATTTTTCTGATCTGGGAATTTCAAAACAAAATTTGGAAAATAGATTTAAACTTTGTTTTTTATAAAAATTTGATTTATCGTGGAAGTCTTGAATCTAAAAATGTTTTGCTACGAATTTGTAATAACCAAACTTCGTTTTACCAATTTGTTTAATGAATTTCTAAAAAAGTCAAATTTTGAGATTTTCTGTTGATTAGATATTTACATCTCGAAAAAACAAAGTTAAGAAGATTTCATTGGGAGTTTTCATTCTTCGTAGGGAGAATTTACTCATCTTAATGCTCTATAGATTGCTAACCAAATTTAATGATCGTTTGCGATTCCACGCAAAATTTCATCAATATGGATTTTGTAAGAAAAATGTATGATGGAAACCAATCACTTGTGAAGAATATAATTAACAATAACAACGGGATCACTTCAATTGTCAACAATCAACAAGGAATGAATTAATCTGGCAGGAAGATCAACCAATCTCGCAAAAAACGAAACATTGCAGTTTGCAACTACATTTATTCTTCCATAGTCCAGTCATAAGATGAAAGAACCACAACAACGAATAAAATCGCAACAACAACATCAATTCATAAGATGAAAATATAGTCTAGTTACTTCAAAGATGATCTGCTCGCAAAGCATCAGTAAAACAACACATTAAAAAGAAGGCAGAAGAGACAAACCATCGCCAGAATATTACTATTATTTTACGTACTATTAATTTACTATTATTTTCAAAATGAGATAAAATGATTTCTTACTATTAATTTACAAACCCCATGATCAGACGTACTAAGATCATCATACGTACTTATTTGCTATTATTTTAATCAAATTATTATGACAAATGAATATTCTTTGCTTCTTTGCTTTATTTCCCATAATTATGACAAACTGTTTTGCTTCTTTAGTAGTGATTTGCTACGTACTTATCTTCTATCATTTTGATCTAGAAAGGTGAACAGGTGGTGTCACTTTTTCCTGGAAGAAATGACGAGCTTGAAAATGAATATTGTCCTCTTGTTATTATTGCTTTCTTTGATATTATACTTTGATATTTGCTATTATTTTGCTATTATACTTTTTCAAAATAACGTACAGACTTTTTCAAAAGAAGCTAATCCAGAAGAAAAGAAACCTAGCGATGAAAGGAAATAGAAGAAGCTAATCCAGCGAGAGGCAATAACTATCAGCGAAGCTTATAACCCACCAGCGAAGAGAACCAACACTCACAGATGAAGGAATCAAAAACTCCAGCAAAATTTCTCTTTTGCGATTAGATGTATCCACCAGCTTATCAACATACAACGTCAGCGAATAAATGGATTAAATCAACACCAACATTTTAACAGAAAATTTAGATTCCAATGGAGGAGAAAGCACAAAGGAAAAAGACAGCAAAGTAGATAAAGGAAGAAGACTAATGATTTATTCACCACGAATTTCATCCACAATCGCAAAGAAATCAAATGAAGTCACGCCAACAAATAATTCTACATGACAAAATCTCTTCTCTTTTCTAATTTAATATTGATATAATTTTTTTTTGCGAAATACAGATTTATGGATGTTGTTTTAAAAATCCATTTTATGAACTTTTAAACTTAATAGGCTACTCACTAAATTAAATGGATGAATCTCGCAGAAATTCACTTGCGAAAATCAAAAGTCTACTCCAGGAAATAAGAAGGACATAAACAGCTATTGGACATTTTAAGTGCCATTATTGGAGAATAATTATCATCTGCGAAGGGCATTAGCGATTATCGCCACTGTTGTGAAGAGATGGAGTGGAAAATCTTTTGGATTGCCGCGAGCAACAAAGCCAAAGAGTGAAGAAGGACAACTTGTAAAAGAAGCCAGCCAATCTTGAAGCAAAGGAATGATAAAAGTGTTAATATCTTTATTTCTAGTGAAGATTTCGCAGCGAAACTATAAATGATTTCTGCGAAGCACCCATGGGAATAGGAAGAGAAGGAATACTAATCCAGCAAAGGAGGAAACAGTTGACCCACGATGAAGAAGAATGAACACAATTTTGTCCATTAAATGTGACTTGCAATAGTTAATTTCTACAACGCACCACGAGCAAGGCCAAAGTGGATTACGTAAAGAGTTTGGCGATGTTCTCGTCAGCATTGGAATTATATGAGAAGACCAAAGTGGATTACGTAAGACCAAAGTGGATTACGTATTTTAAAATTGCCTCAAAAGATGATTACGTACTAGATGTAGGACCAAAGTGGATTACGTGTTGTCTGGCGATGCTCTTGTCAGCAAAGAAGATTACGTACTCACAAAACATCGCGAAACATCAAAGTTTCAACTAGCAAAATCATTATTATATTTTGCACATTTCTCGTGAAGTATCCGCCTTAGCAGACAAATATTTACAGGGTGATGGTATATTCTTAATACTTAGGAGGTGCTTTATATATTTTGCCGTCCTTTAATTTTTGCGAAGTTAGTGAAGATCGCCAGCCCTGATTAGCAAGAGAAAAAAGTCAGCTTCACACAAAAATTTCTCAAACAGGAGAAGAGAGTTGGTGTTTATTTCGCAAAGTCTCCTCGCAAAGAAAAAAGTTGACGAGAATATCGCAAGTTAATTTCGCAAGAGAGGATGAGAACAGTTGGTATGATGTGACAGTATACAAGAAGCAGGGCAAGAGTTCATTTCTCATTTCTTCTCATTTCACAAGCAAATCAAATACTTCGCGAGAAACGGCAGCAACAGAAAATCGTAAAAAAGCTAAGTACCACTTCCTTGAATATTTTTCTTACAAAAAATGAAATTTTTTGATTATCGCAAGATTTCTAAAATTTTTAAGATTTCAAAATATTTCAAAGATTTTTGATTTAATTTACAAAAAATGACACAATCGCAAGATTTCAAAGAACATTTCTAAGATTTATAATATTTCAAAAAAATTCAAAAACTTTTGATTCAATTTTCCAAAAGCAACATAATCGCAAGATTTCTAAAAAATTTAAGACTTCAAAAGATTTCAAAGATTTTTTGATTTGATTGACAAATAGCGATACAATCGCAAGATTTCAAAATTTTCAAAAAATTTCAAAAAATGAGATCATCGCAAAAATTTCTAAGATTTCAAAAAAAATTGATTTCATTTCCAAAAAGAGATACCCTCGCAAGATTAACAAAGACTTCAAAATTACAAAAAACCGAGAACATTCAATTTATATATTTCTCCAGAAAATTTCTTTTACAGAAGATTTTTGATTTAAAAACGCGATACAATCGCAAGATTTAAAAGAAGATTTAAAAGATTTCAATAGAATATTTCTTTTACAGATTTTTTTTTTTGATTTAACAAATGCGATACAATCGCAAGATCTCAAAAAATATTTCTAAGATTTCAAAAGAGTTTAAAGAATATTTTAAATATTTTTGATGATATGAGAATGAAAGAAGAAATGAAATAATGAAGAAACGCGAGCATCATCGCAAGAATAGCGAATAAAAATTTCGCAGAGTTATAAAGAATGAGACGAACCTTTATGGCGTGCACCCTAGTTCGCGAATACAATTTCGTAAGAGGCATCTTTAAGACCTTAAAGCGCGTCATATGAGGGGGTATCTCTTGACATGATTCATCGATAAGGTTATACCGCGCTGGAACCTGAGTCATGCAGATGTTGGGGTTAAAGAAAACCTATCCGGGAGAGAGATCTTGGATTTCCAACTATATAAGGTTATACCCTGGTTGGGAGACTGAGAATCTCTTCCAAGAAGTGCAAAGTATGACCAAGGCGCCGAAGTACACGGTTGAGCCAAGGGTGCCCGGGACGGACGAACCTACCCTGGCCATCCTTGGTAAGTCTTGGCTATGATGCACTTGTCCTGAAGAAAGCCCCACTTAGGGTGCAGTCTCGTAACTATAAGCCATATAGGCATAAAGGACAAGAGGCTGCGAAAACAACTGGTTGTTGACAGATCCGGATGGGAGGAACTAGTCTTGTATGGCCGATGTGCCCTCCTTGAAGGGGCAACCAGGGGGGATTAAGGGCGGCACCCTCCATTAGGGAGTTGATAAGTTTCTTAAGACTGCAATGTCACGGGGCTTCGTTCTCGCAAGAGAACTTAGGCCTGTCATATTGTCGCGTAACGTAAATTATACAGAGGCAACAAGCCATAAAGAGAATTGTTAAGATGAGATCAATGGGTTTTTTCATGAAAGTGTAAAGATGTCCTGCGATTTCATCGCAAGACGGCAATGTCACGAGGCGTTGTCCTCGCGAGGGAACTTAGGCTTGTCATATTGTTGCAGAAATATTGAAAAAGAAAATGGATAAGGCAAGATCAATGGGTCAATACATGCAAATGTAAAGACGTCCTACGATTTTGTCGCAAAAAGAAAAGTTGGCAAAATAAGACCTTTAACTAGGAAGGCAAAATAAGACCAACAGACTAATATTAAACATTACCTATTTTTGCAGGAAAGATTTGTTCATCGCAAGAAAAATAGCAAATACTATTCAAAAATTGATATGGAATTGTAAATAGGAAATAAACAAAATTAAATTTATTAGAAATACTATTTAGAATTTCTCAGAAGTATTATTCAGTCTCTTAAGAAGATTATCTACAATCTCGCAGAACAACTCATCAGCTCGCAGCACTATTCATCAGCTCGCAGAACTATTCATTAACTCGCATCACTATTTATCGAAGCACTATTCATCACAGCACTATTCTGGACACTATTTCAGAAATTCACAGAAACATTCAGAATTTTTCAAATTCATCCTAAAACTTGACAACTCATTCAGCATCTCGCAGACTATTCCAGAATTTCGCAGGATATGATTATTTCGCAGAATATGATTATTTTATTGAAAGAGGCAGAGGCAATTCGTTCATTTAACATTTTCTCATGGATTCTTCCTTCATAGATAAAGAACAGAGGCAACTGTGGATTAACAAGAAAACATTTTATGTCCTTTATCTTCTCGGCAAGAATCATTTCCAAAATGGACTAGGATTTTCACCAAAAATGAAGTAATAATTTCACGAGAACAGAGGAAATATTTATGACTTTCATTAAAGGACAGATACTTCTTATATTTTGAAGATTGAGTACTTCTTATATTTCTTCAAGGATACTTCATACTTTGCGAGCACTTCAAGAGTTAATACTTCTTATTTACTTAGCAAAGATATGGAACTTCACAAAAGAATAGAGGCAAGTACGTACTTTTCAAGTCTAGTATTCTTTCGCTCGTTCCTTCGTCAACAAAAATCAAAGACTACTACAACAACATATTTTTTCTTAAAGATTACTTTTCAAGCAATATTCAAGAAAAAAGAGGCAAGATGTAGTACCAGAATATCGCCACAACAATATTCTGGCGAGATTAACAACATTTCTACGAGCGTCACAAGGAATTCTCTAACAACACTTTGCGAGTGTCACAAAATAATGACGGAACAATTGACGATTGACGAAACACAAAAAGAACATGATTAATTGGCGATGGTTACAAAGATGACGATAATGAAGACTAATGTTATGGCGATGAGATCGCAGAGTAGATCCGAAATTAGAGGACAGCTTAGTTGTCACCCATTATGTAATTTACTATAAATATAGATCCAATAGATTGAGAAAGGGATGATGTATTTTTTTAGAGTTGAGAAAATTTTAGGAGAGAGAAATATTTTGCAGAGAGATTTTTAGAGAGAGAAAATGTATTTTTCTTTATCAACTTCTTCCCCAAAACTAGATTTAGAACTCCATTAATGGAGATTATCAAATGTAAAATAAAATGTAAATTTTAACAATCATAGTAGAGAATCATGGATGTAGATCAAATTGATCGAACCATGTAAAAATCTGTGTATCTATTTATAATTTTTAGAATTTTAATCATACTTTTAATATCAAATTAGTTTAGATTAAGAGATTATTATCAAGATATTAAAAGGGGTGTGTTATGGGAAAACCTGCAACTACAGGAACTGCTAGGGTTATTCCGATATATGGTAGTCTGATAAGGTTTCCTAGGGATATGTGAAGACTAAGTTATAACCCATATAAGGTAGTTTGATAAGGTTTCCTAAGGATATGTGAAGACTAAGTTGCCTTTTCTTTACACGCTTTATTTGCATTTACGACGGGAGGACAAAGGCCAATAAAAGAAATCTTATCGTACCTCGTTGTGTGTGATCCATGACCAATAGAGGCCAACGATAAGTAAAGCAAAGACCATCAATTCACAACCTCGGTCGAACCTTAGGTATCGTTGTACACATTATTCTTTATTTTATTTTATTTACTTTTCAGAGTTTTCATTGTGAAGTATTTCTCATTCATTGATGCTAACACCTTGGAGATCGGGAAAAAAAAAATCGTGAAGTAACCTAGGAGGTGAAGCCCTTTGAAGCGGATGTGGTGAATAAAGGCCAACGATAAACTACTACCTTGATTTCATAAAAAATGATACTTCAACTTTTTTTGATTTGGTATATTGAAAATATAGTGTGGTTTTACCCTTTTATAAACAATACAATTTTGACTCCCCTTGTCATTAAGAATACTGTATTATTAATAGGACTAGTTTAGCGCCCATGCTACGCACGGGTTTGTTTCTCTCCTTAAAGTGTTGGATCATGTTTTAAAATTAATTTGGTACAAATAATTTTATAAAAATTCTGTAAGTCCATGATCCTGCAAACTGATAAAATATTTGATAACTAATTAAAACAAATGCAATCCAAAACATTATCAAAGATTAAAATATTGATAGAAATTGATTAAAAATTACAACACTTAGGAGGTATACGTGTTGCTTGTCATACTTTTTTTTCTTTCTTAATCGATAAAAATTTAACCTTCTAAGTCAAATAATAGAAAAAAAAGTTCAAACCCCTGAATACCATAAGGTAGAGATGGACACATAGGAGGCATATGTGTAGGCACGAAGTATGGTTTTTCAGACGCGACGTTGAATTTGTCCCTGACTTCCTTCTCGTGGGCTGAAGTTCAAACTTCAAAAGAGGGTTTCTAGTCTGAACATTATAACATACATTAATACCAAACTTAAGTCGAGTGCCATGTTCTTTGGGATTGTTTTAGTAAACATTAGACAAAAAGCAAAACGTGGTATATAAATAGGAATTCTAAAACAACATTTGAAGCACAAATGGAGCAATAGAAAAAGTTCACACCCAGCACCAAATACTTTTTCTTCAAGACAAATACTTTTTCTTGATAGTAGGAATGGATTTGAAGACAAATACTTTTTCTCGATAGTAGGAATGAATTTCAAGATAAATATTTTTTCTTCTTCTTCTTCTTCTAATAAAAACTTCATACCCTGCACCCTACTACAATGTTGATTCTTTTACAAACATCAAGTTAGATGATTTTGTTTTTGATTGGAAAATCTTGTTTAGAGAGTAGTCAGTTGTAAGCTCTCATCTTGGAACTTTTTTTTTAATTCCATCTTACCTTTTTCAAAAAAGAAAAAGTGTTGATTTTTTCACTTCAAACAGTTTACGCATATGGCCGAAGCCAAGTTTTTTCTTATTTTCAAAACCTTTTCACTTTGTACTGAATTCCATCAACATTCTTTAATGAGCATCTTCTTAAGAAATTTCACATGTTTATTGCTCCGCTCATATAAATAATTATCATCCTTGTCGAAATTATGCAAAACTCACTCCTACTATATGATGCAATTAATACCAACGTTGTTGCAATGTCAAATTACGCAAGCACTTGTTTTAAAAAAACGGAAAAAAGGCTACACTTTTTAACGTAGACGTACACTAAGAATTCAATAAGCATGAATCTACACCCAAATAAACATCTCAGAATAACTTACAACACCTATAATTTGTCATAGCTAGGCTTGATTTGTCATAGATATTGCAGTTATAATGAGATTCTTGAATTCTTGTTCCCCTTTACCTAAGTATTGCAATAGCATCCAGCTATTTCTTGCCCGTCTGAAAGTGTACGCTGAGAACATCCAAAGAAACCTTTTTGCTTGATTTAAATAAAGAAATCTAATAAAAATAAAGTTGTCAATACAATTATTACAAATTAGAACTATAAATATCGAGATGGTATTATATGGAAGTAATATTTCAATGGGAAAAAAAGTGAAACAATAGCTTAAGAAACTAATCAGGGAGTACGATCCATAATTTCCTACTAAATAAAAGAACTCAAACATCTTCCAAAAGGACAACAATAACAATAGTCGGACTTGAAGGCCTATAACAATCTGATTCTGCTCCTCTTCACTCCTCATACTGTTTTATGAGACCATAGGTAAAAACAACATAAAAAATAATTCTAATCGAAAAACAAAATCTAAACCGTAAATTGCATCATCCCATTCACTGATAGGAGGATGGAATCACGGAAAAATATAGATAAAAATAAAAATAAAACAAATGGAACCCCCAAAAGGGTAAACAACGAAACTAATCATTCATCACCACATCCATGTATTGCATGATGGTAGATCAGACAGCAATAAAAAGTGAAGTAGGAGAATTCAAATCATAAGAACCTTAAAAATAAGGATAAGAAACAAAGACAACATAAGTGAACCATATTATTCAATTTCATGGTTTCATTCTTCATTGCGGAAATATATCACGAACATCTGCAAATCAAAATCAACAGAAAATATAAAACACTAAAAAAATACAAAACAACAAAACCCTAAAAGGAAAAATAAATTAAATAGTATCTCAATAGAGTTTGTCTGATTATTGTTTTTAATTTTTTTTTTTTTTGAAGCATAGTTTGTCTGATCTGATTGGTCACAATCACACGCATATAAAATTAAAATCATATGAACCATATGGGAAAAAAAAAACTATAGATAAGAAAGAAAAAAGTTCATCACCTATGAACCAAATATTCCATTATTTCATTTAACTGCAAAGACGTCATCACCACCAACTGCCCTTCGCTGCGAGGATATATCACCATTAACTGCATAACAAAACAAAAAATACAAAATCAACAGAGAAATAAAACCGTGCAATCGATGAAAGTTTGGATTTGCTTGAGTGTTTTAAACGGAATTCAACCAAGCTTAGAAATTCCATAAATAAAAGGTAATATTTCGGAAATAATATCAATCGGTATGTTCTTAAATTTACATATTTTTAATAATTTTGGGCAACCAATATATTTTTAATAACCATATTTATCCTTCGGAATATTTATAGGAATAGAAATTTTATTTTTTTTATAAATAAAAGGATATTAAGAAAAAAAAATTCATGCTTTAATACATCCCCCACGAAATTATACTTTCTGCTAGTGATCTAGGTTTCTTGCTCAATTTTTTTTTTGAGTAGTATCGTGATTTAATTCCTCCCTCACGATTTTCTACTAACTACTGTATATCTGCTATTGAACATAATTATTTTTTATGGGAAAAGAGGAGCATGTATTGATCCACATGTAAGTATGAACAATTACATGGATTTTGATTTTGAATTTTAAGCACCGACTGGAAAAAGCATCAATTTCTAAAATATTTTGACATTTGTGTAACAATAATAAGATATCTGGAAATGTGTAACAATAAGAGCTGCAAAACTCCTCTATAATACAATTTTTAAATATTTTCTCAGACCATATTAACTTTTCAAAATTTGAATTAGAAATAAAAATGATTACCGATATGTTCGCTGCGGAGAGAAGCAGCGTCCATTTTCTGCTCATCTTGTGATGATCTGCAAAAACAACACAACGATAGATTAAACAAAAACAATACTCAATTACGTAGACAACAAAACATACCCTGAAAAATAAATAAGAGCTTCAAAACTCGTCTAATACAATATAAAGTTTTTTCACAGACCATATTAACTTTTCTAAATTAAGAATTAGAATTAGAAATAAAAAAGATTACGGAATAAGTACAACAAAACTATGAGATCTTATCTGTAAGGTACATCCCATGAAAATAGGTAAATCTAGCTAAATCACTAATATAATAACCTTAAACTTCAGGGTGCCTAGACATAGCCAAAACTCATTGCACAAATCATTAAGAGATCTCAAAAGAAATTTTTTGTGCATAACATATTTTCCATGGAAACAAACAAAGAAAAAGAAATAAATTAACCTTGCATTGAACAAATTATTAAGAAATTAACTTGGGCATCGAACTCATGTTGTTTAAGAGACCTTCTCTAGCTCTGGTAGACATAGAAAATATTTTGTTCTCCACTGGTTTCAACTGAACGCATCCCATTTGTTGCATTATTTATAGTGCTTGGTATGTATCACCCTATATGCAACTGAAAACGAAATTTGGTGCCCGTTGTATGTGTTTTTGGATTGGATCCAAGTCCTTGACGCCTCTCCATGGCTTATTCAATAACACCTACATAGGATCCCATTATATTCAATATTTTCTGGTTCCCCATTAAATCTTCTTAATGGGCCGGATAGAAATAAAATTTTCCGTTTTCCATTGTTCTAATGCTTTGTATAATTGGACACATACCCATTTAAATTCTGTTAATATCATTCTAATACAATTTTGTTGATAAAATCCCAAAAAACTTAAACTGGTAATATAAGAAGCGAAAATAAGTCCAAACATACTAATGAAATGTGACAAATTGATCATGTTTCTTAATAAATCAAAATTTAATACCAACAAATTGTCCAAATACATAAGGATGATAATATCATTTGAACATAGCGAATTAAAAAATGAATATAATATTGAAACTCACAGACTGTGATGACCTGCAAAATCAATACACCGATGGATCAAACAAAAAAAGAAAAAAGAAAACGTGTCCTAAAAAGATCGTGTTAGAAGAGAAAAGCTGCGCCTAATGGGATTTGGTCTTGGCTGCACGTTTTATATAGAAAGAAGAGTATATTTTATAATGTTGTATTACCAAATTTGGAAATTATACCTAGTTGGAAATTATACCTAATGGGATTTGGTCTTGTATTTTAAATAATGTTGTATTTACCAAATTTGGAAATTATACCTAGTTATTTGGAATTAATGATGTACTTACCAAAAATAAAAAATTCTAAAAGATAAATCGGAAAATGTTTGGAATAGCCACATTTTCGTTTGGTATATTTTTTTGGATGCCGCTCTTTGAAATTACATTCTTTAAAGAGTGAAATTAATCACATCAACATCATCCCTGGAACAATATTACTACGGTAGTTAATCAGATGAATTACATAAAGAGCTTTCATAATATGGAACTAAAATATTAAACAACAACTTCGTCTTTCCTATGTTAAAGTTCTGAGACACGTTTACATAGAGCTATCAATCCAAAGGAAGTTATACCCACAGAATTCATGCATGCAAGAATGGAAATTAAATTTATTTCTCAATTCCAAGTAAAACTTGCTAAACCCCAAAGTGTCTTTCCTGATCTCTCTAAGATATAGTTTTGACCAAAGTGAACAAAACAAAACTAAATTTTAGTTTTTCAACTCCTGATAAAAAAAATTATACCTAAACTTCAAAATGTATGCACGTTATCACCTTTGAAGATTTAGAAGGAAATGTTAATTCTTTTATAAGGAAACATAAAAATGAAATTTGATTCATAAAATTTACCTAAAATTTTAACCTTTAAACGATTGGACCATGATGATATTCCTTCGATTAAATGGAAACCCAAGGTCAGGCTAGCTGCAATTGATTTACAATATATATCATAAAGTGGAGAACCGGCGAACATGAAGAAACAGAGCAACGAAGAATCGCGAAAAAGAACAACAAAGAAGCAAAAATCTAGGGTTAGAGAGAGAAGAACAGTATGGATCAGGAAATTGTGTAGAAGAGAAAGAAACATACTCGGTCATCGTGTTGAACAAAGGTTTAAAAATCAACAAAGATATTAGTTACCAATTTCTTCCATGCCAATGCATACCTGCAAAACAAACAACAAACTTAGATGAGTTTACAAAACCATAACCATAAGAAAAATTAAAAATTAAAACACCACAAAAAAAACTACGATGGGGTGGGATTTTTCTCGAGTGCTTTATATAGAAACACCCACCCCATAAATAAGAAGACTTTATTTTGGAAATGACATTAATAATATATATTCACCTATCGTAGTGTATTTGGAAAATATATATTCACCAATTGTATGAGTGTTTTTTTACCAATCACATTTGCCTCAAACTAATTTATTTAGTGCATTAAATATTCTTGTATAAACCATATTAAGAAAACTGCCAATAAAGTCACAATGTTTTTAAATGAGAGAATACTTTTGCCGTATTTATAAATTTCTTTTTTTATAATTTTTCTTTTTTTAAATCGTCATATTTATTTCTTGCATATCCTAAATATTGAGTAATAAACTCTTTTCTTTTATGGAATGAAAAATATTAAAGAAAAATATATTGGAACTCATTTATTATGTATTTAAAACATAACAAAATTAGGAAATTGGCTTCATTTAATATATATTTTTCTAGATATATTTATTTTCTTAATTATGGTATGAACAAAATTATGAAAAATAATATGAAAATGAGGTTTATTGTGATCGTTTTTGTATTGGCTTGCTTTAGATTTTAATCTTGCTTTAATCTTTTGTTTCAGATTCTAACAATTCTGTAATTTTTTTGTTTTTCGACAGGCATCATCACCAAAAAATATAATCACAAGAAGACACAACGTCGGTTTAAGAGGTCAGTAACCACAATCCATTTTATTCTTAATAATTCTTATCCGAAGTGTAATTTTATTCTTTAATTTTAATTGACACAATGGAGTTGTAGTTAGGAAAAGAATGATTTTGAAAGCTGTAGCTGGACATTGGACAATGAACATTTTTTTTACACTATTTAATTCATTAATTATGTGATTGATTTTGATGCATGATTGATTTAAGTTTTTGATTTTTATGATGAAATTGTGAGTATGTGATTGATCGTTGATTTTAATGTATTTTTGGCAATATCATACTTTTCAAGATAATTCCTTTAGACTTAATTTATTATAGACGGTTTTTTTTTTGGTAGTTTTATAAGATTTTATTAGATTTTGGTAAATATTTTTGTTTCATTACTTGGCGAAAAATATATTATTGGGAAAAAAGATATTTTCGTGGAATATTATTAGCGAAAATATTAAAACATTACCAATATAATAATAAAGGTGGGGCTAGAATGAACCAGAAGCGAGAATGAATCAGAAGCGAGAATTAACGTGGAGCTCCGGTGAATGAGAGCGCTCGAAAAAACTCTGTTATTATATAGAGAATTATATGCAACGCCACTTACAACCCTTACAATTAAACCTAGCACTTTTAGGGGCGACCCCGACATAATTAGGGGCGACACAAAAAGACAAAATAGGTTGAAAATACTTATATGCCCCTTCATAATCGGAAGGTATTTTGTGCCCGATTATTAAAACCTAATCGGAAGCTTTGTAACACCTTTACCTACCGATTAAAAAGGATTTTAGAAAAAATCTCATTCTGGGGAAACCTATAATCGGAAGGTAATGTAACCAGTTAACCTCCCGATTATTATAATCGGAAGGTAATGTAACTAGTTGATCTTCCGATTATAGCTACGTCTCAAACACGAACCAAATGGTTAGGGGTGGCTCTGCACCCAGAGCCAAGTAGAAATTTGGCAAAGGTCCGATGTGGGGCTACTTATAATCGGTAGCCAAATATCCTACCGATTATGGAAGATTTCAAAATTTTGGAGAAAATGGATTTTAGGAAAAAACTCATTTTTGGGGCAACCTATAATCGGAAGGTAATGTAACCAGTTAACCTTTTGATTATGGCTACGTCTCAAACACGAACCAAATGGTTAGGGGTGACTCTGCACCCAGAGCCAAGTAGAAATTTGGCAAAGGTCCGATGTGGGGCTACTTATTGACGGTAGCCAAAAATCCTACCGATTATGGAAGATTCCAAAATTTTGGAGAAAATGGATTTTAGAAAAAAACTCATTTTGGGACAACCTATAATCGGAAGGTAATGTAACTAGTTAAACTACCGATTATGGCTACGTCTCAAACACGAACCAAATGGTTAGGGGTGGATCTGCACCCAGAGCCAAGTAGAAATTTGGCAAAGATCCTGTAGGTGTAAATTATCTGCAGATCCAGGTGGCAACATCCTAGAACCGGTGTACCCAAATACGAAGAGACGCGAAGTATAGAGCGAAGATTATCGGGCGCGAGATTTAAGGAGCCACGTGGGTCGGGCGTAATGATGTCGGACAAGAATTGACCCAGACTTCTGATAAAGCTGACAAGATAAGGCGTATCGGGTCAAACGAGGAACTATGGTCAAACGAATAAGGAAGAACGGGTCACATCGAATAACCATAAAGACGACAGAAAAGATATGCGACATCGTGTTAATAATGTACCTAAAGAGATTGGCCGGAACGGAGGATAGGCGAGGAGTCAGGATACATCGGCCACATGAGACGACGTGAACCGTCCCGATCACAGAACTTCTAAATAGATGTAACGTGACCAACACCTTAATTTCGTTGTATAGAACTTCTCCTATAAATAGAGGGACTTGTATTCAAGAAAAGTAAGTTGTGTTTTTGGGAGAGAAAAGGAGAGAAACTCGAGTAAACACTAAGTAGAAGAAAGGTGAGTAGTAAGTGCATCTTGTAAGGAAATCCCACGGAGAGCAACACCTTTGTAACACTTCAAAGTAATAAGATTCATCCTTTCACCCCCGTGGACGTAGGTAATCATACCGAACCACGCATATCTTGTGTTCATTGTGGAGTGTTTACTTTCATTTGAGATGAGCATTGCGTTTCTATCCTTTGGATGTAGTTTGTAGTAAAATGCATCTACAGGTCCGATGTGGGGCTACTTATAATCGGTAGCCAAATATCCTACCGATTATGGAAGATTTCAAAATTTTGGAGAAAATGAATTTTAGGAAAAAACTCATTTTTGGGGCAACCTATAATCGGAAGGTAATGTAACCAGTTAACCTCCCGATTATTATAATTGGAAGGTAATGTAACCAGTTAACCTCCCGATTATGGTTACGTCTCAAACACGAACCAAATGGTTAGGGGTGGCTCTGCACCCAGAGCCAAGTAGAAATTTGGCAAAGGTCCGATGTGGGGCTACTTATTTACGGTAGCCAAACATCCTACCGATTATGGAAGATTCCAAAATTTTGGAGAAAATGGATTTTAGAAAAAAAACTCATTTTGGGACAACCTATAATCGGAAGGTAATGTAACCAGTTAAACTACCGATTATGGCTACATCTCAAACACGAACCAAATGGTTAGGGGTGGCTCTGCACCCAGAGCCAAGTAGAAATTTGGAAAAGATCCTGTAGGTGTAAATTATCTGCAGATCCAGGTGGCAACATCCTAGAACCGGTGTACCCAAATACGAAGAGACGCAAAGTATAGAGCGAAGATAATCGGGCGCGAGATTTAAGGAGCCACGTGGGTCGTGCGTAATGATGTCCGACAAGACTTGACCTAGACTTCTGATAAAGCTGACAAGATAAGGCGTAGCGGGTCAAACGAGGAACTATGGTCAAATGATTAAGGAAGAACGGGTCACATCGGATAACCATAAAGACGATAGAAAAGATAGGCGATATCGTGTTAATAATGCACCTAAAGAGATTGGCCCGAACGGAGGATAGGCGAGGAGTCAGGATACATCGGCCACATGAGACGACGTGAACCGGCCCGATCACAGAACTTCTAAATAGATGTAACGTGACCAACACCTTAATTTCGTTGTATAGAACTTCTCCTATAAATAGAGGGACTTGTATTCAAGAAAAGTAAGTTGTGTTTTTGGGAGAGAAAAGGAGAGAAACTCGAGTAAACACTAAGAAGAAGAAAAGTGAGTAGTAAGTACATCTTGTAAGGAAATCCCACGGAGAGCAACACCTTTGTAACACTTCAAAGTAATAAGATTCATCCTTTCACCCCCGTGGACGTAGGTAATCATACCGAAACACGTATATCTTGTGTTTATTGTGGAGTGTTTACTTTCATTTGAGATGAGCATTGCGTTTCTATCCTTTGGATGTATTTTGTAGTAAAATGCATCTACATGTCCGATGTGGGGCTACTTATAATCGGTAGCCAAATATCCTACCGATTATGGAAGATTTCAAAATTTTGGAGAAAATGAATTTTAGGAAAAAACTCATTTTTGGGGCAACCTATAATTGGAAGGTAATGTAACCAGTTAACCTCCCGATTATTATAATCGTAAGGTAATGTAACCAGTTAACCTCCCGATTATGGCTACGTCTCAAACACGAACCAAATGGTTAGGGGTGGCTCTGCACCCAGAGCCAAGTAGAAATTTGGCAAAGGTCCGATGTGGGGATACTTATTTACGGTAGCCAAACATCCTACCGATTATGGAAGATTCCAAAATTTTGGAGAAAATGGATTTTAGAAAAAAACTCATTTTGGGACAACCTATAATCGGAAGGTAATGTAACCAGTTAAACTACCGATTATGGCTACCTCTCAAACACGAACCAAATGGTTAGGGGTGGCTCTGCACCCAGATCCAAGTAGAAATTTGGCAAAGATCATGTAGGTGTAAATTATCTGCAGATCCAGGTGGCAACATCCTAGAACCGGTGTACCCAAATACGAAGAGACGCGAAGTATAGAGCGAAGATTATCGGGCGCGAGATTGAAGGAGCCACGTGGGTCGGGCGTAATGATGTCGGACAAGACTTGACCCAGGCTTCAGATAAAGATGACAAGATAAGGCGTAGCGGGTCAAACGAGGAACTATGGTCAAACGATTAAGGAATAACGGGTCACATCGGATAACCATAAAGACGACGGAAAAGATAGGCGACATCGTGTTAATAATGCACCTAAAGAGATTGGCCCGAACGGAGGATAGGCGAGGAGTCAGGATACATCGGCCACATGAGACGACGTGAACCGGCCCGATCACAGAACTTCTAAATAGATGTAACGTGACCAACACCTTAATTTCGTTGTATAGAACTTCTCCTATAAATAGAGGGACTTGTATTCAAGAAAAGTAAGTTGTGTTTTTGGGAGAGAAAAGGAGAGAAACTCGAGTAAACACTAAGAATAAGAAAAGTGATTAGTAAGTGCATCTTGTAAGGAAATCCCACGGAGAGCAACACCTTTGTAACACTTCAAAGTAATAAGATTCATCCTTTCACCCCCGTGGACGTAGGTAATCATACCGAAACACGTATATCTTGTGTTTATTGTGGAGTGTTTACTTTCATTTGAGATGAGCATTGCGTTTCTATCCTTTAGATGTAGTTTGTAGTAAAATGCATCTACATGTCCGATGTGGGGATACTTATAATCGGTAGCCAAATATCCTACCGATTATGGAAGATTTCAAAATTTTGGAGAAAATGAATTTTAGGAAAAAACTCATTTTTGGGGCAACCTATAATCGGAAGGTAATGTAACCAGTTAACCTCCCAATTATTATAATCGGAAGGTAATGTAACCAGTTAACCTCCCGATTATGGCTACGTCTCAAACACGAACCAAATGGTTAGGGGTGGCTCTGCTTTTGAGCCAAGTAGAAATTTGGCAAAGGTCCGATGTGGGGATACTTATTTACGGTAGCCAAACATCCTACCGATTATGGAAGATTCCAAAATTTTGGAGAAAATGGATTTTAGAAAAAAACTCATTTTGGGACAACCTATATTCGGAAGGTAATGTAACCAGTTAAACTACCGATTATGGCTACGTCTCAAACACGAACCAAATGGTTAGGGGTGGCTCTGCACCCAGATCCAAGTAGAAATTTGGCAAAGATCATGTAGGTGTAAATTATCTGCAGATCCAGGTGGCAACATCCTAGAACCGGTGTACCCAAATACGAAGAGACGCAAAGTATAGAGCGAAGATTATCGGGCGCGAGATTGAAGGAGCCACGTGGGTCGGGCGTAATGATGTCGGACAAGACTTGACCCAGGCTTCAGATAAAGATGACAAGATAAGGCGTAGCGGGTCAAACGAGGAACTATGGTCAAACGATTAAGGAATAACGGGTCACATCGGATAACCATAAAGACGACAGAAAAGATAGGCGACATCGTGTTAATAATGCACCTAAAGAGATTGGCCCGAACGGAGGATAGGCGAGGAGTCAGGATACATCGGCCACATGAGACGACGTGAACCGGCCCGATCACAGAACTTCTAAATAGATGTAACGTGACCAACACCTTAATTTCGTTGTATAGAACTTCTCCTATAAATAGAGGGACTTGTATTCAAGAAAAGTAAGTTGTGTTTTTGGGAGAGAAAAGGAGAGAAACTCGAGTAAACACTAAGAATAAGAAAAGTGATTAGTAAGTGCATCTTGTAAGGAAATCCCACGGAGAGCAACACCTTTGTAACACTTCAAAGTAATAAGATTCATCCTTTCACCCCCGTGGACGTAGGTAATCATACCGAAACACGTATATCTTGTGTTTATTGTGGAGTGTTTACTTTCATTTGAGATGAGCATTGCGTTTCTATCCTTTAGATGTAGTTTGTAGTAAAATGCATCTACATGTCCGATGTGGGGATACTTATAATCGGTAGCCAAATATCCTACCGATTATGGAAGATTTCAAAATTTTGGAGAAAATGAATTTTAGGAAAAACTCATTTTTGGGGAAACCTATAATCGGAAGGTAATGTAACCGATTAACCTCCCGATTATTATAATCGGAAGGTAATGTAACCAGTTAACCTCCCGATTATGGCTACGTCTCAAACACGAACCAAATGGTTAGGGGTGGCTCTGCACCCAGAGCAAAGTAGAAATTTGGCAAAGGTCCGATGTGGGGATACTTATTTACGGTAGCCAAACATCCTACCGATTATGGAAGATTCCAAAATTTTGGAGAAAATGGATTTTAGAAAAAAACTCATTTTGGGACAACCTATAATCGGAAGGTAATGTAACCAGTTAAACTACCGATTATGGCTACGTCTCAAACACGAACCAAATGGTTAGGGGTGGCTCTGCACCCAGATCCAAGTAGAAATTTGGCAAAGGTCCTATGTGGGGCTACTTATAATCGGTAGCCAAATATCCTACCGATTATGGAAGATTTCAAAATTTTGGAGAAAATGAATTTTAGGAAAAAACTCATTTTTGGGCAACCTATAATCGGAAGGTAATGTAACCAGTTAACCTCCCGATTATTATAATCGGAAGGTAATGTAACCAGTTAACCTCTCAAACACGAACCAAATGGTTAGGGGTGGCTCTGCACCCAGAGCCAAGTAGAAATTTGGCAAAGGTCCGATATGGGGCTACTTATAATCGGTTGCCAAATATCCTACCGATTATGGAAGATTTCAAAATTTTGGAGAAAATGGATTTTAGGAAAAAACTCATTTTTGGGGCAACCTATAATCGGAAGGTAATGTAACCAATTAACCTACCGATTATTATAATCGGAAGGTAATGTAACCAGTTAACCTCCCGATTATGGCTACGTCTCAAACACGAAATATCCATACATTAATTGGTAGCTAATGATTCAATTTAACCTACCGATTGTGGTTTTGGCTACCGATTATATAAGGGCATAGTTGCCATTTAGAAAAATCGCGGATAAGGGGTAGCTTAGTTTTACGTTTGGGTGACCTTTTTTGTCCTTTAGTGTTGCCCCTAATTGCGTTGGGGTCGCCCCTAAAATTCCCAGGCAATTAAAGTAGCAATCACGAGAATTCGACCCGGGATTTAGTTTCATGGGATGTCTGAGATCCAAGGTAAAGAAATGTTTGGTAATAAACATACTTAGTTTAGTAAAAGGCTTGGAGTTTTTCCTTTCCAATTTTTTTAAATGTCAAAAAAAGTGACAATAAACTGTCATGTTTGATGCCCATAAAATATCAATTTTGTTTCTCAAAATATATGTAGGAACTTTGAGGATTAGAACAGTGTGAATGTTGTTTCCAAAAAATTGGGTTCATAGTGCAGGCTATTTTATTATGGGGTAATTTTCAGATCTCCAGTCAGATTAAGGGCCACAAACTTTTTTTTTTTTTCCTCGGCAAAAGTAAGAATATATTGAAAGGCTTACTGGCTGTAAGCGAAACCAATACCCACAGTCAAACAAAGAAGACTCCACAAAACACAAATCAATTTTCAGCACAGCGAAAGTAGAATGGAAGGAAAACCTCCCTAAAAACTAACCTGACAGAAAAAAGAAAAACCCAATACGGTTCACCCTAGGGCTTTAATTTACAAAAAATTGCCCCCAGTTCGATTTTACATTGTCTAAGGAAATGCTTTTCAAAGCTTCCACATTCTTACACCAATAAGGGCCACAAGCTATCCAATGTTTTTCCAGATGAAGGGACACAAGCTATCCAATGTTTTTCCACTAATTTGATCTCTGCCTCCACATTAAAAGGTAGCGCTCACCCTCATATAAATTGAGTGCTCGATGAACCCTTAGTTATGAGTGGTGGAAATTTTATTTCATATTCGTACACCATATTTACAAATTTTTCTTAAATTGTTGGACCGTTGAATTTTCTGGTTCGCTCAGATAATTCATGTTCATTACGTATAATCAAAAAAAAAAAAAAGGAAAAAGGAAAAATTATATTCTAACAATAAATTATTCCATGTGATTAAAAAAACCATTTTCGCCGACAAAAAACAAAAACAAAACTGCAAAAAAAAAAAAAAATCCTTATATTGGATTATCAAAGATATCAAATTTTCCTGCCCATAATCATATTATTCAAGAATTATCCTTTAAAAAAATTTAGCTCCGCCACGCCAATCAACAATTATCATCATACCCGGTGCGTAGCACGGGTTATATACTGGAACAACTCCACACACCTACTAAGAAAGACCTGGTAAACAAAAGAAAATACGATGACATGTCAACTTTGGTCAAGTTAGATGAACGTGATGGTGGAATGGACCATATTATGGAGAGGGATCCTTGGTCGACATAGACGAGGAATCCAACAAAATATTTACGTATTAATAATGGTTAGATGACATGACTATTTCTGTTTAGCCACACTTTTTTTGGAACATATTATTTATTCTTCAACACTATAGTGTTAAAAAATTTACTTCTAGATGACTAGTTATTACTCGGACCTTTATCATGGATGCAACCCTTATAAATAAAAATGTTACTATGATATCCTCACTTCAGAATCAATACCTATCTTATATTACATATGATATATAATTCAATAAGATACTCAGGTATGAAAATAACAATATCTAATTTAGTTTACGAACCTTAGAGGTCAGCAATAAAAGCATCAGAATCAGGTGATGCCAGACTGGCATGTAAAACCAAACAATTGCTTGGAGCTAATTAATGTCATTGAAAAACACGCACAACCAAACTTTTGAATGCCATAGTAAATCAACTCTTGGAAACACACACAGATATCTATAGAAGGATTAATTGGGGGATACGAATAGTAATGTTACTGTTCATACCGGCATGGATTTTTTTTTCCGTCGTTGAAAAACCATGCCGGTATGAACAGTAACATTACTATTTCATATCCCCCAATTGCATGTCTATACAACCATATCAAGTTATAGGAGGACGTTCTAGTGAGTTTACTCTAAAGTTAATGCTTTCCTAATATAATCTTAATTCTACCGTTGTAATAGGTGATAGCCCTTGCATGCTTTTGATTTAGATTTAGATATAATAAGTGAAGAAATAAAATGATTTTGATTTATATTTAGATTTTATGAGTGAAGAAAGTATTAGAATTTGAGATTCATTGGATAAAAGAAAGATTAATCAAATAATACAGTTCATGAATCATAATGTGCAAAGAGTACCTATTATAGATTATTGATGGCAAAATTCGAATGAAAACCTATTCAATGGTTCATGAATTTAATGAGTGAAGAAAGTATTAGAATTTGAGATTTATATAAAAAGAGGAAGATTACTGAAATAATACAATTCATGAGTCAGAATGAGCAAAGTGTACATGTTATAGATTTTTGATGAGAAAATTCAAATGAAAACCTGTTTAACAATTCATGAATTTAATAAGAAAAATTGAATTTCATAGACGTAAAAAATATTAAGATTTGACATTTAGGGGAAATTTCATCGGATGAGTGAGGTGAGAGATGTAGGATAAAAAATCAAAAGATCGCTTTGGATTATAAAGATTGTTTTTATGATATTAAGAAGAACCTTTATGTGACAAGTTAGGAAAAATTCTAAATGAAACGAAAGAATTGATAGAATGATTTGGGTATTATGTTTACGCCCGACAACTCAAGTATAAATATCTCAATGAGGTGGATTGGAATCGATTTGGTATTTTCTCTTCCAGTTGGATCGACTACTATTGGATGTTACTAAAATAAATAGTACGTATAATAATGAAGACACAAACTGAATAAGAAAGGAAGATAATGTGCAAACCAAATTTGGAGCGCTATAATTTTTTTTAGGTTCTACCGTATATATTGTACAAAGATTGTTGCAATTTTTAGCCTAAACCACAAATATATTCGGCGTGCTCTCAGTGTAGCACCAAATATCCCACAATATATTGATTATCAACCGATATCAAACTTTCCTACTAATTAAAAAATAATTTATCAAACATTTTTAAAGATGTTCCAATGTATATCAAACAACAGTTTACACCAGACCCGGTGCATAGAACGGGTTACACACTAGTGTCTATAAATGGCCTACTTCTTGCATTAAAACTCTTGAGAAATGGATTTGAAATTTTGTGTGGTCTGGTGATATTAACACGACTCATCAAAACCTTGTGGCTTGGGACAAGGTATGTCTACCTAAGGATGAAGGTGGTCTTGGTATTAAATATATGAGAAGTCTTAATGACGCTACTCTTATGAAAATGACATGGAAGACGATGACTGAAAACTCAGTTTTTGGTAACTTTATCAAAGCTCGTTTCAAAGGAGTTGCTTACAAAAAATCTTCTGTGTGGAATGGGTTTAAAGAACAGTGGAGTATCATCAATAGAATTTGATTTGGTTAGTTGGTCATGGCAGCAATATTGATTTATGGAATGATACTTGGTGCGTCAATATGGGTTCTTCCATTACAGATTACTTGGAGCTAGATAATTCAAATCTGCACAACTTTGTTGCAGATTTTATCATTGAAGGAGAGTGGCAGATACCTTCGTATATGCCTGAATTGGAAGGACATGTACAACATTTTATAAGGGACACCCATTTTGCTACACACAAATATGATAAACAAGTTTGGAATGTTAGTAAATCGGGCTGCATCACTATGAAATACGCCTATAGCTATCATAGGCCTAGAGCTTCGAAAAATATGGATTTAAAGGATTTGTGGGATGTAAAGGTCCCTCCTAGATGTGCCTGCATTGCTTGGAAAATTATGCATAACAGAATCACTACTAATGATAATGTGAAAATGCAAGGAGTTAAGGCAATGAACTGTTGTAACTTATGTCCCTCTCCTTGTTGTAGTGAGACTCAATCTCATCTTTTCTTGGACTGTGTATTTGATAACTCTCTATGGAGTTGTATTATGCAGGTGTTCATACATCAGTTGGACTATGCAAGTGTCATCTTGATTTTTACATCCGTTAGAAGCTTTAGGGGATGCTCTCAAACAAAAAAACTCCTCCGGATAGCTGTGGTAAGATGTTTTTGGCTCATTTGGTATTTTCGTAATATACTAAGGTTTGAGCACTGCCTTACTTCCTCTAATCAAGCCGTTTCTTACCTGAAAAACCTAATCGTTGAGTCGAGTAGGCATAGTGGTGGTTTCTCCTTTTATACTTATGCAGATAAGGTCATTCTTGATTTCATGGGAATTAAAAGCTTACCTTCTAAGATGCCAAAAGCCATCATGGTTAAATGGAAGTCTCCTCTTACTGGTTAGATTAAAGATAACATTGATGGATGTTCTATAGGAAATCCAGACCCTTCTGTATGTGGGGTGATATTTCGGGACTCTAGTGGCTTAGTTAAAGGCTGCTTAGCTCAGAACTTGGAATTCAATAATTCTTCTTGTAATGAGCTTTGGGGAGCAATTCATGCCCTTCGGATAGCCTGTACAAAGAGAATTCAACGTCTCTGGCTTGAATGTGATCCTACTTTTTTCTTACAGGCTACAAAAAATCCTGATCTGGTCCCTTGGTCTCTATCTACTCACTAGAATAATTGCTTAAAATTTGCATCTTCTATACAGTTTGTGTGTACTCATATATATCGTGAAGGTAACTCGGTGGAAGACCTGTAGTTGCAGGATTTCCCACACTATACCCTTGTCAAGAATCTATGAAAATTAAGTCATAATCGAGAATGAACAACAACAATTTTATTAATTCACTTTCATGAAGATTTACAAGAAATATCAAAACTCAGAAGTACAACTTTCTTTCTGGAGTTTCTCTCTCCTCAAAATTCTCTCGGATCTCAAAAGTAGATCATCCCCTTCTGGATTTAGTCGAGCCCTTTATATAGGAAAATACATAGTGGAAGACAGCTAAGATTTCCCCTTAATTCGGATCTACTCTGCGATCTCACCGCCATAACTTTAGTCTTCACCATCGCCAACTTTGTAATCATCGTGGAACATACTTATTCGTCTCATATATCTTCAGTCGTCAACCGTTATGTTATTATTTTGTGACACTCGCCAAATGTCATTGATCTATCTTGCGACGTTCTCGTCAAAGTGTTGTTAATAATTATAGAAATGTTTGGTTCCTCGCAGAAGTGTCGTTTCTATCGTGAGAATATCGTTGTGGCGATATTCTGGTCCTATATCTTGCCTCTTCTCATGTCTTTTCTGCGAAGAAGATAAGATATGAGAACTTTCAACTCTACATGATGCTCGCAGCTTCTTTCTTTACAAGCTTTCTTCTCGACAAACCTCCGTTTATTTAGTTTAATCGCCTACACGTGTTTTAGCTCTTCTTAAAACGTGTCCTCTTGATGGGTCATACTGTTCTTGTCTATAAAAGGTAGAGCCAAGTTACGGAAATAATTTTCTCTTTTTACTTCTTCATCTTCTTAATCCGTTTATTTCACTTTCCGTCTGCAACTTCTCTCTCTCTTCATATTCACCGCTGTTTGTTTTAATGGAAGCGTCAAGGTATGTATTTCGATTATATCATCTTATTTGAATTATTTTTTTATTTTTTTACTACTTTTGCTCTTCGATCTTCCTGATTTAATTCATTATAATCTTCGTCATATTTTCCTTTAGTGGAGCTATCCCTACCACCCATTCTGAAACTCCAAACCCTAATTCCCTCAAGAAGCTTGTTGAGAAGAGGAGGAAGAAGGATTATGTGAATGATAAGGTAGTAAGAAACACAATTTATCTTAATAACAATATTGTTGCCTCTGTTTCTTATCTAAATTATTATTTGCAGAATGACGAGAACATCGCTAGACCTCATAAAAAATCACGTCGCAATAAAACTATTGAAGATGATATCATTATTCCTGAGTTATCATCACACCTTTACAATCTAATCCTCCTTCTTCTGTCTGCGAGAACCTCGCTACTAATACCCCCTTTCCTTCAGAAAATTTGACAAATCAAATCCCTACAAATGTTGTGGCTAAAACTCCTTCCAGTCCAATATTACCTTCAACTGTCACTTTCCCAAAAACTCCTCCTTCTCATAATGCATTCATCGCAGATGATTCAAATCATCAACTTTCTATCATTACTACTTCATCCTCTGCATCTCTTCCTCCATCAAATGAAACCTTTGCTGGAGTTGATATTTCTTTTAAAATTTTATCTAATATCTTAGATAACGCTAGAAAGTATTCCATTGATTCTCTTCAATATGAAGCTTGTGAGACTTTACTCAAGTATTTTGGCTCTGATAATTCTGCTTCGCGAGCATCCTTGGAATATTAAGTTGAAGCTTTAAGGAAAAACCTTCAAGTTAAAACTTCTGAGTGTAACACTCTGAATCATATGCTTCGCAATTATTCACTTGAGTGCGAGAATTTTCGCAGAAATAATGACGAGCTGAAAGGTATAGTTTTCCTGCATCTATCTTTTTGTCTCTCCATTCTAATAATTTATCGTCTTCCTTATTTTTTACACTCCATTCCTTTTAAATGTTTGGTTTATTTATTTAGCTTCAAATCGGAATCGATTAATGAAGATATTTGAATTAGAATCAATCGCTGAAGAAGCTCACGCTGAAAAAGAGTCTAGGATGGACCAACATAGTAGATTATATAATCTTTATACTTACTCAATTGATCACATAAATAATCTTACTAATGAGAATAATCAATTGTCACAAAGCCAAAATTTATTGTGTAGCGAAGTTGCTCGCCTTTCATATTTGTTATTTAAGATTGATTTGGCGATGAAATCTTTATCAGATGAGAATAAAACTTTATCCCAAGAAAAACATAATTTTTCAAGTTTGATGGCGGCTTCCTCGCAACAATTAGATAATCTTCAAAGAATTTGCGATAATCAAGGGCAATCTCTTCGCTCCCTTAAAGATGAACTCAAGGAAGTAACTGAATCATCTGCTGCTGAGAAGGATAAACTTATCAAGGGTAGATTAACTCTTAGTTTAAAAGCTAATGAACTTAAAGATCAGTATTCCCAATTAGATAAATCTCATTCTTTACTAGCAAAAGAAAACCTTTATCTTCGCACCAAAGAAGAAAACATGAAATCTCGTCTGAAGGGTATGGTTGACGATAAATTTGACGATGCTATGAATCAGTGGGAGAATTGTTTCTTTGCATTAATCCAAAATTTAACCTCTCAAAAATAAGGTAGTCAGTTGACTGCCTCAATTTTTGATTTTTCTGATAAATTCCTATGTTTTACTTCTCGTGAGATCTTCATTTGAATATTAATTTCCTTGTCATTTTTGTTATTCGCAGAATCTGAAAGAAGCCATCTTGATGCTATTACTTCCCTTACTGAGAAATTAGATAAGGTTCGCAAAGAAAACAAGACTCTCATTTCCGATTGTTTGGACGTTCGCGATGAGGCAGAAAGAAGGCTTGATTATATTGAGTACTTCAAGAATATGGAGATTAGAAACCGTGATAGAGGCTTTCTTCACAAAGTTCATCTTTCTATCGAAGTTCTGTTGAATAAGATTCTGATCTCCCATTCTCTCCCTCCTGAATCTGTTCTTCCTCTAGAAGTTGAGGATGATGAAATTCTCATTCCTATGGATAAAGATTTAGAAAATACACCTACTGAAGGAGAATAAGAAGTTGAAGAAGATAACCCAGAAGAAGATGAAGGCTCTCCTAGAGAAGAAGAAATTCACGAAGAAAAGGATGCTGGCGATACTGAAAAGAATGATGGCGATACTAATAAATCTGCTGGTGAGAATGATAAATCTTCCGCGAGAATAATAAATCAAGCGAGAAGAATCTTGATGAGCTTTGTCATTGAAGTTTGAGTTTCATTTTTGCTTTCTCTTCCTGCTTATTTTTTGTGAGGAATGTAACTTGGATGACTTTATTTTTTATTTTTTATTTTTTATTTTTTTTAACTTTTCCTGTTGTTTGTGTTGAATCTTATCAAGGAAGATATTAAGAATTTATTTGCTCATTCCTCTTCTTGCCCTCTAATATCTTTCTTGAGATGGTGAATTATATGATGTTGAATAGATATTTTCTGAAGTAATCTGCCTCCTGTGATGAATAGATATTTCCTGCATTCTCAAATAAAATAATTAATGTTCAATATTAATCTGTTGGTCTTATTATGCCTTCCTAGTTAAAGGTCTTACTTTGCCAACCTTTAATATTTTTCTGCGACAAGATCGCAGGACGTCTTTACATTTATATGTATTGACCCATTGATCTTGTCTTATCAGTACTTTTCAATATCTCTGCGACAATATGAAAAGTCTAGGTTTTCTCGCGAAAAAAAAGCCTCGTGACATTGCCGTCTTGCGATGAAATCGCAGGACGTCTTTACACTTTCATGCAAAAACCCATTGATCTCATCTTAACATTTTATCTTTAGGCTTTTTGCCTTTGTATAATTTTCATCACGCGACAATATGACAGGCCTATATGATCTTGCGATCATGAAGCCCTATGACATTGCCGTCTTAAGACACTTATCAGCTCCCTAATGGAGGGTGCCGCCCTTATCTCCCCCCTGGTTGCACCTTCAAGGAGGGAACATCGGCCATACAAGACTAGCTTCCCCCATCCGGATTTTCCAACAACCAGTTGTTTTCGCAGACTCTTGTCCTTTATGCCTATATGGCTTATAGTTACAAGACTGCACCCTAAGTGGGGTTTTCTTCAGGCCAAGTGCATTGTAGCCAAGACTTACCAAGGATGGCAAGAGAGTTTCGTACGCTCCGGGCACCCTTGGCTCAACCGTGTACCTCGGCGCCTTGGTCATACTATGCACTTCTTGGAAGAGATTCTCGGTCATCCAACCAGGGTATAACCTTATATAGATGGAAATCCAAGATCTATCTCCCGGATAGGTTTTCTTTAACCCCAACATCTGCATGACTCAGGTTCCAGCAGCGGTATAACCTTATCGCGTCAAGAGATACCCCCTCATATGACGCGCTATTAGGTCTTACATTTGCCTCTTACGAAATTTTATTCGCGAACTAGGTGCACGCCATAAAGGTTCGCCCCATTCTTTTAATCTCTCGAAATTTTATTCGTTGTTCTTGCGATGATGCTCGCATAAATTGTGATAGAGAAAGAAGAATTTTTTAACCTGTTTCATGTTACATTTGTATTTCTTACCTCTTGTAAATTGCTACTCGATAATACCTTTTCAGAAACAATCTATTCCATGGTCTATCAAGTCTTTGCCCAACATCTCTTCCCTCTGGATCCATTAATTTGTACGCTCCATTTCCAATTATCTCTTTAATGATGTATGGTCCATCCCATTTTATCGCTAATTTTCCACCACTTTCTTGCTGATATTTTGGTGTTTCTCGCAAAACTAGATCGCCAGGCTAGAATTGACGTTTCTTGACTCGTTTGTTGTACTCGCGAGCTAATCTTCGATGGTAATTTTCCATGTGTTGTAGAGTTTTTTCTCTCTTTTCTTCTAGTTCATCTAACTCATGTAAAATCATGCCAGCACTTAGATTTTTCTCCCATGCCTGTCTTTTTGTTGTTGGGATAGCAACCTCTGTTGGTAGAACATCTTCAACTTTATATGTTAAACAGAAAGGTGACATTCCAGTTGCCTCTTGTCTAGTTGTATTATATGCCCATATTGCATTATGCACTTGCTCGCACCATGATTTGTTATAACCTTCTAACTTCTTTTTTAAGATGTCTACGATTGTCTTATTAGTTGCCCCAGCCTGACCATTTGCTTGTGGATATAAAGGAGTTGATTTTACATATTTTATCTTAAATGCATTAAGAAGCAATTCGATATTCTTCCCTTCAAATTGCTTTCCATTATCAGACATCAACTGTGCTGGGATCCCAAATCTGAAAATTATATTTTCAAATATGAACGTAAAAATTCCCTTATCGCGGATGTGCTGTACTGCCTTTACTTCTCCCCATTTTGTGAAATAATATATATCAACGATTAAATATCTTCTTTGTACAGAACCAGGCACAAATGGTCCCACAATATCCAATCCCCATTTTCCAAATGGCCATACGCTTGATGAAGATGATAATGGTGCTCCTAGTGCATGTATCTTCTTCCCAAATCGCTGAAAATCTTCACAACGTCTTGAAAGTTGCTTTGCATCCTCATGCATATATGGCCAATAATAACCCTGCATCTTTGTTCTATATGCTAAAGATCTACCCCCGCTGTGATTACCAGCATCACCACTATGAAACATTTTTAACACCTTTTGTCCTTCTTCTCTCGTCAAACATCTTAGCGATGGTCCACTAAAAGATCTGTGATATAATACCCCATGTCTTAGTTCATAATTGGTTGATCTACTTTTCAATTTATGTGCTTCTAATCTATTTCTTGGGATTTCTCCTCTCGCCAAATAAGCATGAAGATCTGCTTGCCAATCTATAGCATCATTCCATATTTCTTCCTCGCCAGTTTATACCATCATTACATCTACTTATTCTTCCTCTTTGTTTATTGCCGGTTGTAAAAGTGTTTGAATTTTTATGCATCTCGCAAGTGGGTTCGTCATCATACTTGATATGAAAGAAAAAGCATATGCAAGCCTATTATCTTTCCTCGATATATATCTCCATTTTATTTTTGGAATTCTCGCAGACAATTCTTCAACAATTTTTTTGTACTTCTTCAAAGATGGTTCATTTGTAGTATACTCTCCCTTTATCTGGCGAATAACCAATTGTGAATCATTTGGTGATTCTAGCATTTTCCAACTTCATTTCTATCGCAAACTTTAATGCATGGATTACAGCTTCATATTCTGTCTCATTATTAGTGGATGCAAATTCTAATCGAAACGAAAAAGATGTTTTTTCTCCTTCTGGTGAAATGAAAACAACTCCAATCCCATTTCCTTCTCCATTTGATGATCCATCCACTAATATTTCCCATCTTTTAGGTTCTGTTAATAGATCTTTTGGGTCTCCATGTTCTTCTTCTATATCCATCATTTCTTCTACAGCTTCGTCATCTTCTAAAGGAAATTTAGCTAAGAAATCTGCGATAACTTGTGATTTTGGAGAGGATAGAATTTCATATTGAATATCAAAGTGTCCTACTTGCGCATTCCATCTCTCAACTCTTCCTGATCTTTTTGAATTTTTCATCACCGATTCAATTGGCACTCTCGTTAACACTTTGACCTTATGCGCTTGGAAGTATATTCGAAGCTTAAAAGTTGCGTGTACCAATGCTAGAATTAGTTTCTCAATCTTTGAATAATTTCTCTCTTTGAATTAAATGTTTTCTTTGATATAATAAATTGACTTATCCACCCCCGCATCTACTCGCAGTAATACGACACTTAGCGCGTATGTGGTTGTCGCAAGATAGATCAATATTTCTTCTCCTGGTTCAGCTTTTTGTAAAATAGATATGTTCATCAGTTGTTCCTTAATTCCTTGAAAAGCCTTTTCACACTCATCTGTCCATTTAAATTTTGTTCCCTTCTTGAGTATATCGAAAAAATGTTTTCACTTGTCTGAAGATCGCGAAATAAATCTTTCCAGCGAGGCTAAGAGTCCATTCAGTTTTTGCACATCTTTAACTGTCGCTAGTGTTGGCATATCGCGAATTGCTTGTACCTTTTCTGGATCAACTTGTATTCCTTCTTTTGATACAATATAACCCAAAAATTTCCCTGAAGCTACTCCAAAAGTACACTTTTCTGGGTTCACTTTGATGTTAAATTGTCGCATTTGATCGAAAATCTCTTTCAAATCCTGTACATGATTTTTAGCTTCTTTGCTTTTAATCAACATATCATCCACGTACACTTCTAATGTTTTATGTATCCACTTTGAGAACACCTTCTCCACCATTCTTTCAATACGTTGCACCAAAGCATTTCGTAAGCCAAAAGGCATCTTTGTATAACAATATAATCCTCTTGGAGCAAAAAATGTTGTATGCTCTTGATCTTCTTCTGCGAGTGGAATTTGATTATATCCTTTATATCCAGTCTAATGAAGATATTCTATCATTTCCCGCTGCTGATTCAACCATTTGTGGAATATATGGTAATGGAAAACTATCTTTAGGACAATATTTGTTTAAATCAGTAAAGTTTATGCAAATTCTTATCCCTTTATTTTTCTTTGGGACCACCACCATATTTGCAATCCAATCTGGATATTTTGCTTGCCTTATAATTCCTGCATCAAGCATTTTCTGTAGTTCTTCTTCTATTTGGGAATGGTATGTTGTTGCAATTTTTTTTATTCTTTGTTTAAATGGTCTCACATCTTTGTTGATCTCTAGTTTATGACATGATACTGAAGGATCTATCCCTGGAATCTCATCCATATTCCACGCGAAGATGTCTTTGTATTCTCGCAAGAGACTTATAGTTTTTTCTTCTTCATCTTCCTCCATTTTGGTCCCAATTTTCAGTATTTTAGGCTCTTCTTCACTTCCAATATTTATTTTCTTTGTTGGCTCTGTTGCGGTGTAACTAGCTTCAGGTTCTCCCATTGGTGTTGGAGTTTTCATTTCTCTCGCGAATTCATCTCCTTCTCGCGAAACTTCACTTGGTATCCCTTTTCCTTCTTTTGCCCTTATCATGTAAATTTTAAATTCCTCTTCTTTCTTTGCTTCTCTGTTCAATTTTCTGCGAGCTTTTCGCAGCTTTGGACGTTCTTCACAATTTCTTACTTCAATTTGGTAGCATAATTTCATGAAATTCACATCTCCTCTAATTTCTCCAATTCCACTAGGAATAGGAAATTTAATACATTGATGTAATGTTGACGCCACAGCCTTCATTTCATGTATCCATGGTCTTCCTAACATCATGTTATATGGTGATTCTACATCTACCACACATAGTGTTACTCGCGTTTCAATCTCTCCTAGCGGAATTCGTACCACTATTTTTCCTTTAGGTTTTGTTAAAGACTTTCCAAGGCCATGAATATGATATGATGAATGAGACATTTCTTCATCCCTGTATCCCATCCTTTTAAAAGTTTGATAAAATATTATATCAACAGAACTTCATGCATCCACCAAAGTTCTATTCACAACCCATTCTTCTTCAGATTTTACTGATTGTTCTCTTCTTATTGGAATAGTGGATACTGTAATCACCAAAGGAGATGTATGACTCAAATTTTCCTCCAACACTTCTGCCGCTGTAAATGTGATTTTTTGCTTTTCCCAATCTTTTAACGGTGATATTTTCTCCACCGTCATAATCTTTCTTCCTTCGAAATCCCGTTTGTGTATCCTTCCCTTGATATTTTCATGAAATCTATCAATCACTTCTTTTGTTATTACATCATCCTTCAATTTCTCATAATTCTCTTTGGTTTTGATCATCTTTTTCTTCAACTATTTTTACCGACTTGCTCAATTTTCTTCCTAATCTTTAATACTTCTCCTCTTTTACTTTATCTTTTCTATGTTTTTCAATGATTCAATCCCTGTTTCGGGCGCCAAAATGTAGTTGCAAGATTTCCCACACTACACCCTTGTCAAGAATCTATGAAAATTAAGTCATAATCGAGAATGAACAACAACAATTTTATTAATTCACTTTCAGGAATATTTACAAGAAATATCAAAACTCAGAAGTACAACTTTATTTCTGGAGTTTCTCTCTCCTCAAAATTCTCTCAGCTCTCAAAAGTAGATCATCCCCTTCTGGATTTAGTCGGGCCCTTTATATAGGAAAATACATAGTGGAAGACATCTAAGATTTCCCCTTAATTCGGATCTACTCTGCGATCTCACCGCCATAACTTTAGTCTTCATCATCGCCAACTTTGTAATCATCGTGGAACAGACTTATTCTTCTCATATATCTTGAGCGTCGTCAACCGTTATGTTATTCTTTTGTGACACTCGCCAAATGTCATTGATCTATCTTGCGACGTTCTCGTCAAAGTGTTGTTAATAATTATAGAAATGTTTGGTTCCTCGCAGAAGTGTCGTTTCTATCGTGAGAATATCGTTGTGGCGATATTATGGTCCTACAAGACCTTTTAGCCAAGCATGGCGCTCTGGTTGAATCTCGTTGGTGGATTGGGCCTCCATATTTCATAAGGTGGAAACTCCTCATTGATAAGTCTATCTTTCCGCTTTACCGTTTTCGCAATATGTAAATTGTTTTTCTTTGTTTTTTTTTTTCGTTTCATCTTTTGCTTGTGGGAGGTAAGGCCTAGTCCCCCTCTTTCTTTCTTTTCTGATTATTAATAAAATTTGCTGCCCAGTGTTTCTTTGACATGGGTAGTTTCTTTAAAAAAAAAGATAAGTTGGATCTATTTTTTTTTCTTCCCCTGTTTTTGATTTGGAATATACGTTGGGTATCTTGGAATTAGGATGATTTTGATTAATCGTTTGTAATCAGATATTAGTTTGATACTATTATTTTGGTTTTGGTATTGTGTATTGTGTATGCACTAATTAATCAGGGATTATTTTGATTGATCTTAATCTAACCCATTTGTATATGTAATAATCATGGATTACTTTGATTAACGCCGTCCATAGTTAGGGATTTGCTTGCGGATCCTGATGGGAATAAAAACAGGTTGTTCATATTTCGGGGAGAAAGAAATGTTGATTTGATTAATGGGGGAAAAAAGTTTGTTTGGGGGAAATGTAAATCTGGCCGCATGAACGACAAAGGAAATATAAAAATCTATTTGATTTTTGTGCAGTAATGCCAAAGGAAATCCAAATCTGGTGAAAGATGGAACATTTTTGGAAATCCCGACCCGGTTAGATCCACCCGACCCGTTTAACTCAGTCCAACCTGCTCTGATCCAACTGACCCGGTGTAGCTTTGTCCTATCCTGTTCAGTTCTCTTGTTTTGGGATGTGCACGACTAAGCCGGTTCTGCCTATATACGGTGGGAACCAGAGTCCTAGGTATGTAACTATACCTATAATGTGTGTTTTTCTTACATTGTGTGCGTGCTAGGCTTATTTATTTGTTTGTGGAACATGCCTAGTTTTGTTTATTTTTGTCTTAAGATAAGTCCATATCATATAAATGGTCAATTTAAATTATGATTGCTTATCTTGATCATTAAGAATTTTGGTCTTAATGTTATTTTGTTGTATTGAATATGATATTGGCTATAGTTGAATGATGTCTTTTGTTAAATTCGTTGTACCAACTCTATTTCTGCATACTTGATACTTTCTCCCCAAATTTGAATTCCGTGGGATGTAATCCACTTGCTCGACTATTAAAGAGTAGGTAGTTTCAAAAGATATAATGTAAATAAAATCATATGTATTCTAATTTTTTGTGGAAGAACTCACAAAAGATAATATGAGTCAGAAAATTTCCATTCCTCTACTTCATCCATGATACTAACGAACCAGTATATGTGAATTATAACAACAAGAGAATTATCTTTAGTAATCTATTCAACCTAATGTAAGTGGTTGACATGTGTAGTGAGATTCTCTTGACCTATTGAGATAAAGAAATTTCTCAAATTAAGCTAAATGTAACAAAATTGAAAATGGAAAGAATCCCGAAGTAATGATGGTTAGACATACCAACTCATATAAAGCATGTGAAAAGGGACATATGTATCATGAGACAAAGATGTGTACTTTTGTATTCGGTAGTAATAACACCAATACACAAGTATCAACCGAGTATGGGATCAACTAAAATGTAATTGTAGCTCCCATCATAAATGAAAGAGTTGGAAATGCACCTGGTCATAGGTGTTGGTATATACAATGTAATGTGTGTATCATATTAGCAACCAATTTTCACATCAACTTTAATGGAAACAAGAACCTTTTCGGGCCAATTGACTATCTTATTGAGTTGAACTAGATCCAATGTCTGCAGTTATGGAATGAAAACAGGAGACATAAATTCTCTAAAGAACTTAAGATATATTGGGTGACACGTAATATATATTCACTCTAAAGTATTTGAGATGAATACCACTTTTATTACGTAATAAGGTCACACCACTTATTAATACTCTCAAGACCCAAGTGTCTAACTCATAGTTGTTTTTCTTCCACTAGCTTAAAGAATTTAAACTAGTTGTTAAACTATTTCTTTATAACGTGACTACGAGGATTGAATCATCGAGCGAAGCACTACTCAAAATTTGTTTTCAATATGGAACAAAGATGTCACAAAATCTCTACATGTACCAAGAGATAATCACACCTTGTTAAATTCCATAGAAATATATGCAAGTGGATATCATGTGGAAACTCACAGTGATGAGAATTTAATTGAATGCATATTTTACAGTCTCTAATGTATTAGAGAAACTAATAATTCAATCTAGTGAAGTGTAAATCACTATAGTATTTGGATTATTTAATCCATATTGACTCCGACGATGAAATGTTGAGAATTGACTCATACAGGCTTTGAGCATAACCATAAAGCCACTTTGTTTGTGACATGATGATCGTTTTGAAAGGACTCATACGAACATCAATTTATTTGAGTGAACAAAAACGGGAGAAAGATTGACAGGAAATGACGGGATATCTCTCAATAAGTGTTTTCTAAAGTACTAGATGCACAACATCCCCCCCCCCCCCCCAATTGCTTTTAAGTAAGAAAGCATATCGCTCATTTCACAAAGTCTCCAGTAAAACAGAATCGAGACCATCCTAAGAAGATGCAAATGGTAAAGAATCCATATTACAAAGAAAACAAGGTGAAATTTAGAAGAAATATTCATGCAGAATGAGGACCATTAAAGTGACTTATGGCTTTGGTGAATGTTTTGACATTTTGGACTAATTATAGTTCCCAAGAAATTTTGCGTTTGGAAAACTACTAACACATATTATACATGTAAGGGCTCACCACCCCTTGTAAATGCTAGCTAGTGTACATCAAAAGGACTCGATAATTATTGCGTATTTAATAAAATCAATGCAGAGCATCCTATACCTTATGGTCTCGCAAAGGTTATCATCAAAAGGTTATAGATGGTTACCAAGGCATGGTTATGCATACAAACCTACCTTTAACTGATTGGGGAATATGCAACATTACACACATCTTCACTTATTCATTTTCGACCCACAATTGGTCAACCATTCTTTGCGTACCAGTTGGTAACTGGATATAAGCCCGAAATTTTGTGTTCTTACGCATTTTTTGTTGCACTATATATATGCCTTTACGAATCCACATCGTACTATAATGGGTCATAAAAATGATTAAGTGACTATGTTGGACAAGAATTTCCAACGACTATCCGCATTTTAAAACCTTTAGCAGGAGATTTCTTACCGCTAGATTTGCGTGTTGTCATTTTAGTGAGATAGTCTTCCCGTCGTTATGGGGAGATAAGACAAAGTAGTTTCTAAGAGAATGATAGGAATTGTCGTGGTGTGTTCCCACTATGTATCACATTAATTCTTGTACTCCACAAATGTAAATGTAAAATGACAAAGAATAATCGATTTCAGAAAGTGCACTGATATCGGCAACATGAGAAGATCACACATACCAGCTGCAAATAATCCTGCAAGGTTATAAACCCTTAGTATGGGGTACACCAGAAACTAAGGTGTTGCAACTACACTTGGTGGAAGTATAGTTAAGGCCGTGGCTCCACAAAGGAATATGGAGATACCACCATCTTCGATAAATAATCACCTATAAATAAAGTAGATGAGTAAGGCATAACCTAATTTGTATCATTAATGAAATCATCTCATTTTATTGACTCTGACTAAGTCCATGAATCAATACTGGAGGACGCTCCGAAGTTTTATATGATTCTAGAGAACAATAAAATCCTGGCGGATTATGAGAATGCACATGAGTCAATGGAAGGATCATGCTTGCACAATGATGATATAATCCATAAATAGTTGCTCCAGAAGTAGAGCGCAATGAGATCGAACCATGCTTTATTTTGATTAATTTTAAATAAATAGCATATTTTGCCTACACAATCCAGGTAAAACTTATTTCTTTGGAATATACACGGGTATTTGGTGTGGTAGTGCTAACCAACCAAGTGTAAAGCCTATGGGAAATACATGATTATTTTTCATAGAGCATAGTGGGAAGAATGGAGTCTCAAAGTATCAAGACTCGCCTTGTGGCGCAAGTTTTCTCACAAAGCCCTGGAATTTTCCTCTTGTAATGAATGTTATAGCATTCCGCTACTTAGTTTGCTTGGTAGTTTCAAAAGGGCTTGAAATACAGCATATGTATGTGGTTATTACAAATCTCTGAAAGAATCAAGAGATAACAGATATTTACAAAAGTACTTGATAGCCATTTTTCCCCAAAATCCAGTGTCTCTAAACCACAGAGTGCGTTTACAGTTAGATAGAACGCTCTCTTATAGATTGAAGCAATCAGGCGGATGTGGTATACCCGTCTAAGTAGAAATTGATTTGGGGGGGGATAGAAAATTAAGGTATTTTTCCTTGCGTATTCATAAGAAAGTTCCTAATTTGGAATTCTAGGTACCTATGTTAATGTTACAAACATGATGGGTACTCTTGACGTAATAAGAGATCCTACAAGCTACTCTAAATCCAAATTTGAGATGAGAAATCTGGGGAAAGCTCGACCCGAAAATTGAGCTTGTGGTATATTATTCCACCAGTTTGCATATGTCTAAAGTTTTCAGGAAATTTAACAAGGACATGCATCCTGCTAGCACTCCCATGGTTAGTCGAGGTTCATATGTAAGTAAATGGATAATTCGCCTGAAGGAAGATGACGAAGATGTGTAGGGAGATAAATTTCCCTTATCTAAGTACAATAGATGCATTATTGTACTTAACATAATGTACTCGACCAAATGTTACATCCTCAGTGAACTTGTTAGCTAGATATATCTCAGCGTAAACGCAACGTCATTGGAATGGTATAATGAACATAATCATATACTTAAAAGTAACCATTAAAATGAGTTTATTTTATCCCTGCAAAGACATAAAAAGGAATGCTAATGAAAGTGCAATCCAAAAGTTGTCGATTATGAAGGAACAATAATATCTTCTCCAATGAAAGTAATCAGGGGGAGATATAGTAGACTATTTTCTAAGTCATTACCGATATTCAGTTTCGAAAAGTACATGACTAAAGGAACTATCTGGAATAACCTTGAAAGTAATCAGGGGGAAGATCCAAGGATATTATGTCGACATATTTTACTTCGAAATTGAAGTTGTGTTGTACTCTTTTCCCCTTCGATCGAGAATAGTTTTTCCCAATGGGTTTTGTTACTCGACAAGGTATTTAGCGATACAACACTAAAAACATCAAGTATGTTGAACGTTGAAGACATAAAGATCGTCGTTAATATTACTGAAAATATCTGAATCAAAGAAATGAAACGCGATAGTCTGTTAAGCAATGTAACTTCTATAATCAACAACATAGTCTTATAAACATTCAAGTCACCAAAGTAAAGTGTAATAAACTCCTTTTAACTGCATTAGACTAATGAAAATTATTTGACATCGGGGGGAGAATTTAATGGTTTGTTGAACTATTTTCCTTCACCGAAGTTGCTTTTTCCCACAGGGTTTTATTACTCGGCAAGGTTTTTAATGAGACAACAACAAACACCGGGAATGTAATTTCCCATCTAAGGCTATTGTGTTTCCCACAAGTATTTTCTGCCTTAAGAGTTATGAAGGAACTAGTCAATTTCAACTGAGCAAAGTGATTATATGCAACAGATCACCTTTACTTGCATCTGTTACGTTGTTTTATTTTTCCTTCATTAAGGTTTTATCCCACTGGGTTTTCCTTGTCAAGGTTTTAATGAGGAAACATATTCGAGTCCAACTATGTTCTAAGATTGCTTAATATTGTACTCTTTTTTTTTAGTTCAGGTTTTGTCCCTGTGGGTTTTCCCTGACGAAGTTTTAACGAGGAAATTAACTTAGAATCGGTCTTTTAAGATCGTATTGCATGTGGTGAACTACATGTAAAGTACGAGAAAACATGTGAAGTATTACATGTGAAGATTTGTACCAATTTTTCCCCATTGGGTTTTTCCTTGTCAAAGTTTTAGTAAGGCAATTGATTTCGGCACAAGTCATCAAGGAAAGAACGACATTTGAAGAACTACGTTCAAAGCACTATATGTGGTACTACATCTGGAGTTCCATTATTAAACCGCACAAGTGGGAGTGTTGAAGGGCCCATGCCCATGGATGTGAGGTCCAAAACGGAATACTTTTGGTTTTCCCTTTCCCATGTATATAGAGGATATAATATCCATGTAACCATATAACTCATATCAATAGAAACTCTTCCTTTCTCTACTTCTTTGCTCTTTCGGATATTATCTACTACAAAACACTTTGTGTTTTGATATCAAATGAAAAAATTGACATGGTCTCTAAGTTTGTCGACAAATCCTTATGGCATTGTTATTCCACCAGGTCATAAGTTTAATAGCTCTAGATAACTCAGCATGACGTAATCAAGTTCTCTTGAATTTTTTTCATTCTAGCATGTAGATCTGTGTTCATCCCAGTAATTCAAATCCTATAACTTTAGTTGTCTCATCTTTGCTTTCCTGAATTTCTTCACCTACCTTCTCAAAGCCATTACAAATTTATGTTGTTACTTTTCAAGTTTCTTAACCAAAGTTTTCAGCAAGATAAACATTACTAGCAGTAGTATTCATTACAAATAAGAAAACTTTCAATTTCACATAATTACTACCTTCATTCATAAAAAACTAGTATCGCATTCTCAACAACAACCAGTGTTAGAGCATAGCTCCGTTGAACTCACCAAACGTTGGTATGTCAAGTTTGGTTGTCATTTTTTGTGACTCAAAATTCATCTAAAGTCGCTTTATTGTGTACTAGAGTCAACTTCATTTAGGTTAGACTAGAAAGTCTAGGAATGTTGAGACATACTATTATTTCTCTGAAGACCTGACGAAAGTGAACAAGAAGCAAACTACAATGACAACATCATCATTCCTCTCAGGGATGGAGCCAGGATTTTTTCACAAGGGGCCGAAGCCAAAAAAATTTACACATACCATTAAATATTTTTTATTAAACCAAAACTATTTAACTTGATAATTATCAAAATATTACACGATGTTCTTTTAAATCTAGAAAATCATCAATAATTGAATCAATGCTAAACTTCTCAGCAATTTTTTTTCTTCAATATGCACAACTAAAGAGTCTTCAAGGAATTCTTCACCCATTTTACTAATCTTCATTGCCGAAAAATCCCGCTCCGCTGTTGCAGTAGAAACTGGTAAGGTAAGCACAAGTTCGATCACTCTATGTATAAGAGAATATGTAATTGATTTTACATTCTTCACCAACAATTCACACAAACTAGATATATTCTTCAATTTTTTGAACTCCTCATAAGAGACAACACTATGCTCATAATGTCGAAGTTGTATCTTCAAGGATAACTTCTCTTGTTCTGTGAAGTCATTTGGATAAAACTTATCAACCAATTTGCAAATATCATCGACTCTATATGATTTTTGCCCTTCACGAGGATCCAAAGCTGAACTAAGGATAATTAATTCCATCACTTCTTCGTTGAACCTGTTATTCAGTTCTAGTAACTGAGCATCTATAGCAGAATTAAATATATCCACATGATAGTGTTCCATAATCATAAAAGTACTCGAATGATGATGAGCTTCTACTCCTCTTACTAATGGAACATAATTATCATTGAATTAAGGAACATCTATATTTCTAGCAGCACAAATTGCACTTACCTGACTGATTAAGTCATTTGGCACATCATCTCTTAAATTGTAAAGTAATGCTTTTGTTGATGAAACAAGTTCCATAGCGTTTACAATGTCCTGAGATTGGTATTGCAAATCCTGGGAGAGCAAGTCAGTGATATCCATGGTTTTCTTCTTGAGATGCAAGATGAAAACAAACTCAAAAGTAGTAATGTTTTCAAAATCCTAGTATGCTAGTGATCGTTTTGAAGCTTTAGTACCATCTTGAATGACGTTAAGAAAAACTTGACAAGTTGAACTGAACATATCAATCAACCTAGAAACTGATCTAAAATGAGAACTCCACCGAGTATTTGCAGGCCTATGTAAATTTCTTATCTGAGTTAAACGGTTTCTTGTCTCAATTCCATCGATAAATATCATATATTCAATATTAACAGCTTGAGCAATCATCAATTCATCTTTGTGCTTACAAGAAGCACCAACAATATTAATAACCATATTTAGTTTGATAAAAAATTGATCAACCGGTATAACTTTTTTTGCTGCAGCTACCAATGCCAATTATAATCAATGTGCTAAACAATAAATATAATAAGCATATGGATAATATTTCATAATCAAATCTTGCAAACCATGCCACTCACCTCGCATATTACTTTCTCCTTCATATCCTTGTCCTCGAATATTTTGAACATATAGACCATGTTCAGTTAAAACTGAATATATCTCTTGTTTTAAGGTCAATGAGGTTGTATCTGAAACATGAACAAGTCCAAAAAATCGCTATTGTATTAACCCGTTCTTGTCAACGAACCTAATCACTATTGCCATCTACTCTTTTTTGGATTTATCACTAGCTTCATCAGTGATAAGACAAAATTTTCTATCACCGATCTCTTCGCGAATTTCTTTTTTCACATTTGTCGCAATGACATGTAGAATTTCTTTTTGAATCTGCTGAGAAGTATAAGAAGCATTTCTCGGAGCTTTATCTAATACAACAGCTTCAACATCTTTATTATAGAAAGATAATATCTCAATCATTTCAAGAAAACCGCCACGTTTTAATGATCCTTGACTTTCATCTCGACCTCTTAATGCATAACCTTGAAATGTAGGCCAGAAAACTGCATCAATTGAGGTTTTGAGTCTCAACCTATTTTCAACAATTTGTTGCGAAGTATATCTCTGAACTACTCTTTCTATATATTGAGAATGATTCTTCAAGTCCTCTAATGCTTTCAATGCATCCCCATGAATTTTGATGCGCATATGTTTTAAGAATGTGCATCTATCTCCATCATTAACTCTCTTCCAGTTTCTGAAACCATTTACAGTAAAAGCATTCTTCGAAGCATTGTTTGATGGTTTAGTAAATAGATAGCAAGGTAGACAAAAAGTTGCATCCTTGCGAGGAGAGTATTATAACCATGATGGAAATAAACTAAACCATGAATGTAAGAAAGGACGTTGGTTACCAATTTCTCCGGATAGCGGGTATGTTGAAAGTTTAGGTTGATATGGATCGACTGAAATATATTCTCGTCTAATTTCTTCTCGTTGGTTAACATTATATTCCCATATTTAAGGACGTAATCCAGGATCACATTGCAAACCGCTGATAGTATTGATAATTGTACTGATAATTCTTCTTGGATAAATTGGCGCTTCGTTGTCAGAAATTGGAATCTCGGTACATGGAACCTCAGTACTTGGAATCTCAGTACTTCTTATCGGAGAGTTTATTGTTTGGTCGTTAGCATTTGGAACCCCGGTACCTCAAGTTGTAAATGATGAGCAAGCAGTTTCGGAATCATAGGTAGATTTCTTCTTGAAAAAATGAAATAGTGTAGTACCCTTTCTCTTTAACTACAAAACACCAAAAGTTCGGTATTACATTAACATATATAGTGGATCAACTGTATTATATAATTGATTGGAATCAATGGATAAATGACAATAACTATTTACATATAAACAAAAATTGAAATTCACACCAAAGCAAAACAAGTTAAAGAACAGGTATAGATTCTTGCCTTTTCAGGTCTACTTTGACCTTTATGCCCATCCATTTGTGTGCAACAACTCAATTTATTTTGTACCTAAATAACTTAGATTAGTTCTTGACTTCTTGTACAGTGCTAAATAACAACATACACTTATATAATTTAAAGAAATTCATAAATATAATTCAGACTTCAAAGACTAATTCAAAGAAATTAAGAAATACAATTCAGACTTCAAAGAGTAATTAACCAATAAAAAATCATTTTAAACAAACATTCTAGACAAACAAACAACCCTAAATTTTGAATGTAACAAAATTAACCAATAAAAAATTGATAAGCACGCAAGTGCAATGCAACATAATTATACCCATGTTAACATTAACTATGACTCATTATTTTGGCTAATAATATTATTTTAGACCATTTTCAGGAATTACAAGAAGATCTATTATTCGAGGAATAAACGGCTAAAATAGAAGCAGAAATGGAGTTTGCGGCAAATACACCTGAAATGTGATGCTGCTCAAAAGAAATTGGACCTTAATTAATTGTGGTGGTAACACAATTTTATTTGGAGTTACGGACAGAAGTCTTGGAATTTGGGCTTTAAGAATCGGTCTAATGGTGTTCATTCAAGATAGTCTGTAGGATACGGTGTCAGTAGAGGAATATGCGGAAATCAATCTCTTTCAATTGGTTTCTTATTTATCATTAATGTGGGGTCCACGGTTTTGCAGCAAAAAGAAGTCAAAGCGTCGCATGGCATTAGCAGAGTATATAATCTAATATGCATGCAATTGTTTTGTCACTACTAGCATAATTAACTTTCCGTCTTTATATGCATTACTAGGGAAAGTGTTGTCATGGGTTTAAAAATGTCAGAAGCATGCGGTATAAAGAATGGAAAGAGTATCATTTCTTCTTGAATGGATGGAGTGCATGGTGGTGTGAAGATTTGAAGTGGTGTAAAGGATGACGTGGTAAATTCTTATTGGGTGGTTTGTTTAAAATGCGACACATGGCATGACTTAGTTGGGTATTGATGTGGCATGAAGTGTAGAAAGAGGGAAGGGTGGTATCTAACGACCTATACAAACTGGGATTGACAACAAGGGAAAGGTCGCCTGGTTTGGATACTGTTTGGGGGTTCGGACACCGGCTACTGGAGCCGCAACAGGGAGAAAAGCCAAAAAAAAAGGGAGTTCTGGTTCTGGGAGGACGGCGGCTGCAGAGCTGTTCTACGGAGCCGTGAAGGAGAGAGCCGAGCAAGAGGAAGACGAATACGGTTTGTTGTTCTAATCGTTTCATTGTCAATTCTTATTGAGATTTATTTATGGCTTTTGAGAAAATCATGTCTTGCTAAGTATTTTGTAATTAGGGTTTTTATGGTTGAAACTATATGGGTATTAGGCTACATTGAATTGTTTATCTAGCAATAGACTATTGTGATTTGATTAGATTAATTTTTGAGTAATTGTTTATCGATTGATTGCAAAACAAGTTGTTGCTTCGCCGGTTTTAAGAACCTTTATGCATAATTGATAGTTTTACAAATATGTTTGGTCTCATTGTTTGATAGTCCATACTTGGGTTAAATTCTTTGATGGGTTATGCTTAAAATAGTCAAATAATATTTGTGAAATAGTATTTAGTTTCGTATAACTTTCTCGCTAACGCAATTTGATGGTGCATGCTTGGGTTTAGTCTTTTGATGTGCCATGCTTAGGGCGTCCCAATGATATTTGCGACTCTAATGCTTATAATAGGTGATGTCGATAAAACGAAAGATAAAAAAATGTTCATAATTATGTTTCATTTCAGTAATTGAATAGATATAGTGGTGAATTCCATAAAACCCTGGTTACCGACTCTCTCATTGCATTTTGTTAATTCTTTTTATTTATTTTTATTGTTTCAAATTCAATTCTAAAATCCCAAAAATCATTTCTGGTTAATTCTTTAAAGATATTGATAACGGTATTTCCACCGCTCTTCGTGGGAACGACCCGTACTTGCCGTTGTCTGCATTGTAGATACCGTGTGATTGCGGTTATTTACATATATGGTTCTTCCCGAATCCCTATCAAAAATCATTTTAAGCAAACATTCTGCACAAACAAACAACCCTAAATTTTAAATGTAACAAAATCTTGCCCACATTAAAATTTACATTCAATTCAATTTACCTTATATCTAAAACCCAAAGCAACCATAGATTTTAAATTGAATTTTACATTTAGATTAATAATTTTAGTTATTTAAAAACCAAATTGATAAAAATAAGTGGAAAAATACCTTCAATAGAAACAAACCAATCAATACAATCACTTTCTTATCAATCCAATAAAGATGAAAAAATTTCAGAGTTAAGAGGTTTTTATTTTAGTTTTCCTGTTCACCTTTTTTCTCATCTCTCGATATTCTTTCTTATATAAATTTATGAAACAAATCAATACGGAATCTCCAAATCTCTATGGACTAAAGACTAAAGCATATAAAGCATAGCTCGGTTGAACCCACCAAGCGTTGGTATGTCAAGTTTGGTTGTCATATTTTAGTGAATCAAAACTCATTTAAAGAATCGCTTGATTATATACTAGAGTCAACTTTGTATAGGTTAGCTTGAAAGTGTTAGGATATGAGACTCACAAGTATTACATGAAGACTTGAAGAATGTGAAGAAGTATGGAGCTACAACGACAACATCATCCTTCCTCTTGAGGTTAGTAATATTTGAATTGAACTGTTTCATTCCCTAACGTATCTTTCAAGTCGTGCATATTGAAAACATAACTGCGAAGCTGTGTATGATACTCTAGTTAGACATAGTATTAAGGAATACAATACGAGGTTTATTTCTTAACCATTCAACTTTGTATATATGACATCGACATGATCATATTAATGTTAATGTGATTATGTATGGGTATGAGTGAAGATTTCATCTTAGGAAACAATGTTTTACATTCGTTTAAAGGAAGTAATTAGTTCATAAACTTGTTTTGTGACTAAAAAGGGAAATTGCTAGGCTTATTGGTATTGTTATTCGTTACAAATATATTTTGAATTACCAATATGTGTATTTAGTATAACCGCTAATATACTTGTTTATGTATCTTGGTAAAACTATTCACAAGGCCCGACTTATGTATTGGTATGACTTTTATTAGTGAAACCAATCTTAAGTAATCATTCAAGATGGTATGATCGATGCCTTGTAAATAGAAACTTTTATCTATTCATTGGGGAACCGATCCTAGTAAGAGGTGCAACAAATATACAAGAGGGAATCGATCCCTATAAGAGGTGCAACACGTTTTTAGTAGATGGGCGAACCGATCCTATGAACATGTGCAACAAGTTTGTAGTTTTGGAGGAACCGATCCTATGGACATGTGCAACCGAATGCAGGTAGTTACAATAATTTGTGGGGAACCGATCCTAGTACCTAGTCAACCAAATTTTGGTAAGTAGCGTGACTATGCACAATACTCACATGAAGGTATAACCAAACTGGTTTTGGTAGAACCGTGAAACCCATGATTGGTGATTTGATAGGATAATCAGTCACATAGTTCTTGGAATTCAGACGAACTAATTCTAAATTTGTTTGGAAGTGTGGCAAATCGTTTCCAAGATTGTAAGTATGAAAAAGTTCTTGCAAAGTAAAGATATCGACATACTTTGAACATGTGCAGTAACTCTTATCATTAATTGTTCAAAAATATTCCTTAATAGCTAAAGGAGAATCTCAAGATCGAAATAAATTGAGAATCTTTTATTTAAGGTTTCTTAGTTTTTATATGCTATTTATTCTCCAGCAAATAAATGTGTATCTTTAGAAAATAATAATTAGTAATGTGCATTTACTGATTATAGATTTTGCTATTGGGATTTCGGTCAATATTTGGACAGTGCATTTTCAGGAATTATGAAAACCGATTTTGTGTTTATTGTATATCTTTGAGAATATTCGGTTTTGGAAATTCCTTGGTGTCCAAACTTCCTTGTTTATAAATATTGAAGTTTGCATTTCGAGCAAACTAATCCTCAGAGCCAGCAAAACTACCAATTTGTGTTGTTACTGGTGGAGCCGCCTATTCTGAGAGGAAAGTAACCTAATTAGGCGAAATCTCTTACAGTCACTCAGTTTAAATACTTCTTTGGGATTGAGAATATCTAATAGTGTCGTTGGTTGGAAACTAGATTATTGCAATTTATTATTATTTTTCGATTAATTTGATTGACTAAAGGTTGTTGAACTTTGATTGCACCTAGTTTGTTTATGCTTGAGAATTTTCTCTTCTGATATAATATTCACTCAAATTAGATCGAAGTTTCGACGGGGATCTTTAGACTGTTTGTATATCTAAACATGTCTTGTGATAATCCAACATTAAGAGACTATGTTATGTGTGTGATTGATCACAAGAGATTCAAGTTGATTATGTACAGGTGCTGATTGAAGATTAAATAAGATTTGAAGACAAGAAGATTTTTTGGGTTCATAATCTTTGGTGTGCACAATACTTGTTTCGGATGGAAAGGGATCCAACTATAATCGGTTTATCTTTGTGATAGATTGGATTGATTAGTTGAGTAGATCGGCATCAATACACTTCTTTGTGATTAATAGTATTGATTGCATAGTCTAACAATTACTTCGGTAGTTGTTGAGAGATTAATCTAAGGACCCGACAAAAGAGTTTATTAGCTAAACTGAAGAGCCTTTGTCAAACTCATATCACGTTGTTTGAAAAGAGTTGTTACCGAACAAATTTGTTGTTCCTTTAATGTTTGGAATACGAACCAAAGGAATTGTTCCAAGTGCGTGACTTATTTACAAGTTGAAGGCACATGAATACTGAGGGAACTATGTGAACTATAGGTTTAGTTGTTTGGTCTCAACTATACGAAGTTGGTTTGATTTTGTATAACGGCTAAATTCTGAGAGTATTTAATTCTGGACTAGGTCCCGGGATTTTCTGCATTTTCAGTTTCCTCGTTAACAAAATCTTGTTGTGGATTTTACTTTTCTATTTCCGCAGTTATAATTGTTTTATTATAATTATAAGTAAAATATACAAACGTTAATTCCAATTTTACTTGATAGACAATCCCTAGTGTTTGGTTAAGTCTGAACCTATTATCAAGTAAACATACTTCATTGTTGTATTGACTCGATCTTGTATCCATAGATGATCACACAAAGTGTGAAACGATTAGTTGTATTGTCTCGACTCAATCCATAGACAATCACTTTCGAAAAAGGACTTATAGGTGGATTTTTTTAGATTGAGGTATATTTGGGTACCCTCGTCTTTTAAATTTGTATCAGAGAAGGCAAACATGAAAAGATCTAATAATCTGTTTTTGGTGTGATCCAACCTATAAGAAATTGAATATATGCCTGATTCAGTTAACGTAAATCAAGATGAAAAATCAGCACTTGAGAATAACATCTTTTGTGAATCTACTGAACATGATGATCCCTATAATGTGGATTCTGGTGAATGGAAAACCTGCGTTAATAAAAAACTTGATAAAATTTCTGAAGATGGTGACTCAGAAATCGATCAAGATGTTGAAGAAGATATGTCAGAATTCTCAACTTTTTTAAGTGATATTTCCGGGAGGAAGCTATCTACCTCAGATGTAATTGAGCTTCTTACTCCTCTTTGTAGAGAAAATAAGAAACTAAGAAAAATCTTCTCAGGTTTCTTTTATGGATATCAAAATTCCAGGTATCTTCTTAAAGATTACAAATAAAGTCTACTCTCAAAAACTCTTGAGTTTGAGAATCTTAACAGGAAACATTACATGTTGAATAAGAAACTTCTCGAGACCGAAGCAATGATCAATTCTCAACAATTAACAAGTAAAGAACAAGATGAGACTGATCTCTTCAAAAAAAAATCTTCTTGAGGAACAACTAGATGAAGCTCTTAAGAAAATCAGCTCCTTAGAAGAAGAAGTTGCAAGGTTAAGAAGACTCAATGATAGCACAATAAACCTGTCTTCCATATTAGATGCATGGAGAAGTCATGGCGATAAACGTGGAATAGGATATGTTGAAATTGATACTTCGATAATCAACAAGGAAGCAAAATTAGTAAAGGCTGTTTGCCCTCCCACTCCAGAAGATCCACCTGAATAAGATTGTGCAACTAAGTTACCAAAGTGCTCAAAAGAGATTCTGAAAGAAAACAAATCCAAAATCAACCAGAGGAAATCTCCAACTAAGGATCATCATATTAACCAAACTTCTTATAAAGGTAAAACTAAAAACTTTACTCCCTTCAATAAGAATTGTTATTATTATAAAGATAAAGGTCATATGCAAAGGGATTGTAAAATTCGAAAGATGCAAAACGCTCTAGCATTTGTTTCTAAAGAATTAAACTGTTTCAAAAACCTCTCAAATCATCATTGACCTGTGAGACAAACAAATTATTACAAGAATTCAAGATCATATCCTAAAAGAAACATTCCTTAAAGGAAAACTTATGGTAAGGGTAACACCTTTATCAATGGGGATATGTGATCTGATGTTTCAAAGTGGAAAGATGCAGTATCGCTAGAGATAAAGAATCTTCATTCAAAAACCGAAAAGGTTTCAAATCTAAAATCATTCTAAGAAAAACAATCTCGTTGTAATCTTAGACAAAGAGACAAACAAATTATTACAAGAATTCAAGCCTCTCCAAAAACATTCAATAAATCTAAGACTTAGCTAAGATAAACATATTGAAAGATAAACCTAAGAAAATCCCTACGCCTTATTTAAGCTAATAACTCGCAAAACAAAAAACTTTACTTTGCGGAATTCTTAAAGGAAAACTTATGGTAAGGGTAACACCACAAAGAACATGAATTATCAATGGGGATATACGATTGATCTGATGATAAACGAAGTTCAAGTTGGTTCGCAGCATCTTCCATAAACTCGCCAAAAATGGCTTAAGAATCGCGTGTCTCTATCTCGAAACAATAGAGGAAGATAAACATCTGGAAAGAATCCATGAGTTCTAGGTAAAACCAGACAAAGTCCATGCAGACTGCATTAGTGGCAACCCCTTTTGAAACTTGACAAATATGGCAACGACGGACAAATCTCTCAACCTCCTTGGTTAATCCCGCTGACAAGAGATAAAGAATCTTCATTCAAAGAACAAAAAACCATCTTGGAGAACACCTACAAGTGGATAGGGATCGGTATCTATCGAGGCCTTTAAGGTTTCAAAACCAATTACACTGTGGGGTGACTGAAATCTGATTTATGTTGCAATACAAAAGTGGTTAGACCATCGAGAATGCCTTGGTCATGAGCCTTCTTGCCCAATGTGTTTTTCAAAGAATTCGAGCTCATAAGTGCTGTAATTTACTTTTGCACCATCCAACTTCTTGAAAAAGACGAGAATGGCTCAATTCCAACCTTTGATGCATCGGTGTGTACTTCAAAAGGGTTTTGTCGGAAACTCTTCTGCCTCATTATCTAAAATAAATTCTAAGAAAAACAATCCTTAAGTGAATCAAGTGAGTCTCAAGATCAGCACTATAGATAAGAATATCATCAAAGTAAACCACCACACATTTGCCGATGATTAATCTTAAAGACGGCAGACCCATGTAATTGAGACAAAGATGACGGACTCATCCAGGTAATGGGGTCGATTTGGCAAGGCCGAACCGGGAGATAAATCAATCCGATGTTGGATGTAGGCGAGATCCATTGGGAACACATCCATAAATTAAAGCAATGGTTTAACCTCATCTCGGAGCATCAAAAGCACCACCTTGTCCATTCCCATTAAGATAAATACAACATCTAACTCCTTCATTTCTTCTTCAAAACTTTGCATAGTCGACAAAGTTGGCATACGATTCTTTGACATCCTTGTTTGGCGGTAATAAAATCCGCTTATCATCAAATACAAACGAATAAATATTCCTCTTGCCGTCATGAGTAACTCCCTATCAAACTGCCATGGCCTCCCCAACAAGAGATGACAGGCATCCATAGGTACTACATCACACCAAGCTTTATCGCGGTAAGTGGGACCAATTGAAAACTGAACGAGGCATTGTTTAGAGACACTTACCTCAGTTCCCTTTTTAAGCCACGAAAGCTTATACGGCTTAGTGTGCGTTTTGGTAGTTAACCGGAGTTTATTCACAACTTCTTCAGAAATAACATTCTCGCAACTCCCACTATCAATAACAAAGCGACAAATTTTACCTTCGATGTACATGTTGAATGGAAGATGTTGTTTCGCAGCCAGCAATCATTGTCATCTTCTTTAGGAGTGAAGAAAGCCTTTTGTACCACCATTATGGAAGATTTATCTTCAACAACAGCCTCATCATACCTCCCAAGAAATAATAGTGGGCCGACATCTCCCGAGAGTTCTTCGGTGTCATATTCTTCCTTATCAAACACCGGTTGTCAGTAAAATCCTTGACGTGCCCGTCTTGATTATCACTTGTCATCCGTGAATAGAGATTTATTTCTGACCAGGAGTAATAGGCTTAGACCACCAATATATCTAGTAACCTTTTCTTAGACGATGAGATTTCGATTCTTTGCCACCATGACGCAGCCGTTCCTAAACCTTGTTGCAACTAATGGTACCCTTCGGTCGGTCAAAAGTACCCTTTTAAACTCCAAAACTTCTTCCCTTGCACAAATCCAATCAATCAACTCACTTTGCGAGCTACCAAAAGGCCAAAACTGATCGTTATAAGATTTGAACATAAGAAAACTCTATGAGTTTCACTTTTCTTCTTATTAATCAACTGCCTCTCCAAAAACATTCAATAAACCCTTAAATATAACCCTCTAAGATAAACATATTGAGTCTACGCCTTATTTATATCCAGCCTGTTCTACCGCTTCATCGAGTGTCTAGTGCTTAGATATCATCAACGTACAAACATCTTTTCATGATCTGCTACACTGAAGAAAAAAAAAAGGGAGTTAACCAGGACTCTATGACTTCCCAAATTAAACTTGCGATGTCCTCTTTGTATGTTTAGGGTAAGCTTTTTTTCTTTCTTTCCGGAAAGCTTTCCTAATTGAGTTGGGAAAGGTATGGATTTTAAATAGGTCTGATTATGCTATTCATATTGCAATATAATTATTGTGTAATATAATGCTTTCTCCATATGAAGAAAGTAATGAAGACTTGGCATAAGAAATTTCGAATATAATTAATTCATGTAGTTCCTTGCCTCATTCGAAGAACCTACATATGATTCCTTTCATTATGAAAGAAAAAGAATGTAATGATGTTGTCTGTAATTTTTGTGTGGAAAATATTGAAAGAACTCTTGAGTCTAGTTCCACATATTATGAGAAAGAAAATATGGACCATGTTCCGAATACTGTTCCTTTCATATCAAGACATCTCTCTCAACCATTCTTGCTCAAAATATGTTAAAGGAAAAAATGGAACTGATTGGAAGAAGAAATTTTCTTGAAGATGATATTGCTGCATCAAAGATGAGTATCTCTGGTTATGAACATTCTATTGCTAATCATAGATGGCCTGAAGATATTGGAGAATTAAAAAGAAATTTAAAATATTGTAAAAGAGATCTAACCGAAACCGAGGTACTTCTAAAGGAATTCTCCAGCAAGGCATGCAGATCAAAAGTAAGATTAAATTCTTATTTGAAAGTAGGCTACTTTATGTAAAGTCTATTATGAATAAAACTATCTTATTATTATGAATAAAGTTATTATTTTATAATATTTCTTGTGCTAGTTTTTGGTTACATATCCTGTGAAAAGGCGAGGATACCCAAATATAACTCAAGATAAAACTTTTCCTTCCTATAAACCCTTTCTCCGAAAGTGATTGTCTATGGACACAGTCGAGACAATACAACTAATAATCTGTTCACACTTTGTGTGATCGTCTATGGATACGAGACGAGATAATACAACAACGGAGTATGTTTAATTGATACAAAGGTTCAGACTTAACCAAACACAATAGGATTCACGTATCAAGTAAATATGAATTAACGTTTGTGCAATTTACTTTAATTATAATAAAACAATTATAATGCGGAAACATAAAGTAAATGACATAGCAAGATTTTGTTAACGAGGAAACCACAAATGCATAAAAACCCGAGACCTTGTCCAGAATTGAATACTCTCAGGATTAAGCCGCTATACAAAATAAACCAACTTCGTATAGTTGAGACCAAGCAACTAAAACTATAGTTCACCTAGTTCTGTCTATATTCCCACGGCTCCAACCTGTAAACAAGTCACGTACTTGGACCAATTCCTTTGGTTCGTATTCCAAATAGTAAAGGAACAACAAATATATTTGGTATCAACTCTCTTTAACCAATTGATATGAGTTACGCAAAGGTTCCCTTTTTTATCTTAACATAAACTCCTTTTCCAGGTTCCAAGATCTATCTTATATTCAATCACCCAAAGGCAATTATTAAGATTAAGCCAATCAATACCTTTAATCACAAGGAAACGTATTGATGCCGATCTTCCTCAGCTATTCTATCAAAATACCCAAAAGGATAAATCAATTATAGTCGGATCCTCTTTTTCCCAAACAAGTATTGTGCACACCAAAGATTATAAAAACCAAGTCAGAAATCTTCAATATCTTCATTGTTTTCAAATCTTCTTAGATCTTCAATAAACACCTGCACACAACTACTTGAATCTCTTGTGATAAATCACACACAAGAAGGAGTCTGTTAACAATGGATTATCACAACATCGTCTTTAGATCTAACAAAAGTCTAAAGATCCTTGTCAAAAACTTGAACTAGTTTGAGTGAATCTTATATCAGAAGAGAAGATTCTCAAGTATAAACAAACTAGGTGCAATCAAAGTTCAACCACCGTTAGTCAATCAAATCAATACAAAAACTAAAGATAAATTGCAATATCTAGTTTCCTACCATCGGGTTGCGCTAGAGCTTCTCAATCCCAAAGAAGACTTTAAATTGAGAGACCGTAAGAGATTTCACCTAATTAGATTACTCTCCTCTCCGATAGGCGGCTTCACCAGTAACAGTACAACAGAGGAAGTTTACTGTCACGAAGGATTAGTTTGCAAGAAATGCAAACTCAAAATATTTATAGACAAGGAAGTTTGGACACCAAGGAATTTCCAAAACCTAAAATATTCTCAAGATATTTTTCCATATTTACCCACATTCGGTTTTCATAATTCCTGTGAATGCACTGTCCAGATATAATGATCGAAATATCCTTGGAAAATCTTTAACTAGCAAATGCACATTACTAATTCTTATTTTACATATATAATTAAAAACCTTAATTAAAAGATTATTAACTTATTTAAATTCGATTTTGGGATTTACTTCCTTCTTATCTGTTAAGGAATATCTTTGAACATTAAAAGAATACACATTAATGCGCGTGTTCAAAGCGTGTCGACATATTTCTCTTGCAAGTCCTTTTTCATACTTACTCACTTGAAACAGATTTACCACACTTCCATACAAGTTTAGAATTGGTTCATCTGACTTTTAAGAACTATGTGATTGATCAAGTACCACTCAATCACAAACCATGGGTGTAACGGTTCTACCAAAACAAGTTTCAGTTCTACCTCCATGTGAGTATTGTGCATAGTTATACTAGCTTACCATAACTTGGCTGACTAGGTACTAGGATCGGTTCCCCACATATATTTGGTATCTAACTTGTATGCACTGCACATGTCCATAGGATCGGTTCCCCCTTGCCTAAAAACGTGTTGCACATGTTCATAGGATCGGTTCCCCTTTATTCTATAAACCTTGTTGCACCTTATATAAGGATCGGTTCCCCCTTGTGATGTACTGTACCTCTTCATAGGATCGGTTCCCCTTTCCCAAATTTGGTCAGAAACTCACAAACCCGATCATACCCCAGGTGATTACTTAAGATCGGTTTCACTAATAAAAGTCATACCAATACATAAGTCAGGCCTGGATAGTTTTACCAAGAACACAAACAAGTCATGAGCGATTATACTAATCACACATATTGGTCGTTCATAAGATTTTCAATGGATAACAACCCCAATAACGCCTGGCGATTTCCTTTTCGGTTCACAACACACATCATGAACTTACTTCCTTAGAACACGTGTAAACATTATTCCCTAGGATGAAAACCTCACCTCATACCCATACATAATCACAATAGCATTCATACGATTATGTCGATGTCTTATATACAAAGTTTAATGGTTAAGCAAGAAACTTCATATTGTTTTCCTTAATACTATGTCTATCTAGAGTGTTCATGCTTCGAAGCTTTATGTTTTCAATATGCACGACTTGAAATATACGTTAGGGAATGAAACAGTTCAAGTCAAATATCACTAACCTCAAGTGGAAGGATGATGTTATGGTTGTAGCTCCGTACATCTTCAGTTCTTCAAGTCTTCGCAATACTTGTAATGTCTCATCATAATACTTTCAAGCTAACCTATACGAAGTTGACTCTAGTACATTTAAATCAAGCGAATCTTAAATGAGTTTTGGTTCACTAAAATATGACAACCAAACTTGACATACCAACGCTTGGTGGGTTCAACCGAGCTATGCTCTAACAGCCTATGCTTGAATGCTTTATTTTATTGCTATGTATGTTTATGAGATATTTGATTTCAGTTTTATTACCTTGATATTCGATCTCATAATGTGTGAACCCTTATGGTTTGGGTGACTTTTTGATTTAGCGGGATTAAGTTCTAGCCCATGTTGGTAGGCTTTATCAAAGGATCATGAGGGGTTCTGGTAGAAACAATATGTGAAAAAGTCACAATATGTTGAATCTTTTGGTTTAGCATAAAACCATATGTGTTTCGAGGTTTCAACTTTTGCATCGCATAGTTAAAACCGGTTTTTAACCTTTCTATGGTAAATGTTGGTCTTTTTTGTTATTCTTTTGTTTTGGCGGGAGGATGACAACTTTCAATGAGAGAGAGTTATAAGTGAACTTGCGCTTAATGACATATCTTAAGAGGAGAAGAGGATGCGGAATTTGAGGTAACAATCTTGTTAGTTAATTATTTTCCTGTTTAAGAAAAGCATGATTTTATTTCATATCTTTATTGCTTTTGCTTAACAAAATTTCGATACAATTGATGTTGATTCCATTATTTGTGTATGGATGTTTGTATGTGTTTCAATTTTTTCCGGTTAAGAAAAACTATTGTTATCTTTGTTATTGTTTGGTATCAATTATTTAGGATTACAAAATTTCGGTGCAATTGCAGTACTATAATATCTATGTTTGTTTTAATAGCTTCCAATTATGATAAATGATTCTGTAAGTTTATTTATTTGGTTTGTATGGATTGTTTATGGCTTAACAAAAGTGTTTCGGGAACATTTGTTTAGTCCAAGTGATTTTCGGATAAGAGAAACTAAGTTTTTCGGATCTTAGTTAGACTTATCAAATGTGAAGGTTTCGGTTATTCAAGTCTAACCGAATGCCTTAACAAGAATTACTAGTTAACTAACCTAGTATTTTTCTTGTTTAAAAGTGAAAGGTCTAAGTTATTTTTGAGAATAATTAGAGCTTGGTGAGAGAAATAAAGTTAATTCTAATTTTTATTTTGGTCTTATCGAACAAGCGATTGTATGTGTACAATCGGTTTAGCAAAAGAACTAAGGTGCTTAGTCGATTTTTGATGTGCTAAACTATTAGGGAAAATTTCTTTGGGAAATTATTTCCTAGATAACATGTTAAAACCAAATTACTTGTAGTTTCTGTTTTGATATTGGTTATCTAAAATGGTGTGTAAAACTCTCGTGCTCAACTCTTATAGGTTTGCAAATTCTCTTTGTGATATTTGTAAGATCCTTTCGGTTTGTCCTTTATTTTTTCGTTTCTTTGTCATTTTTTGACAAAAATGGGGAGAAATATATGGAGTAAACAAGTGATATTGACTTATTGTGAGTTGGTATCACTAAGGGAAAAGATATTTGTGCTAAAACATTTATTCTAACGAAAAGAGTGAAAGCATAGACTAAAGGGGAGTCACATACCATATGATATGTAGTTATGAGGCTACATGGAAATAACAAAGACATGCAGATTGAAAATCTACCTATCTTACCTTTAGGGGGAGTATTATCTTTGTTATTATAATGTCAGCAGTGGCATTAAAGGATTGAATTTAATGCAGGTTTTGTGCTGTTGAACTTGGAATCAAGCGTATGTGTATAATGAATTTTTTTAATTTGTTTATCCATATGATGTAAGAGTTTTGTCACTAAAATTGACAAAGGGGGGGGATTGTTAGAGCATAGCTCGGTTGAACCCACCAAGCGTTGGTATGTCAAGTTTGGTTGTCATATTTTAGTCAATCAAAACTCATTTAAAGAGTCGATTGATTATATACTAGACCCAACTTCGTATAGGTTAGCTTGAAAGTGTTAGGATATGAGACTTACAAGTATTACATGAAGACTTGAAGAATGTGAAGGAGTATGGAGCTACAACGACAACATCATCCTTCCTCTTGAGGTTAGTAATATTTGACTTGAACTGTTTCATTTCATAACGTATCTTTCAAGTCGTGCATATTGAAAACATAACTGCGAAGCTGTGTATTATACTCAAGTTAGACATAGTATTAAGGAATACAATACGAGGTTTATTGCTTAACCATTAAAATTTGTATATAAGACATCGAATGATCATATGAATGCTGTTGTGATTATGTATGGGTATGAGTGAAGATTTCATCATAGGAAACAATATTTTACATTCGTTTAAAGGAAGTAGGTTCATAAACTTGTTTTGTGAATCGAAAGGGAAATCGCTAGGCTTATTGGTATTGTTATTCATTTTAAATCTATTTTGAAATACCAATATGTGTGTTAAGTATAACCGCTCATAAACTTGTTTATGTATCTTGGTAAAAATATTCACAAGGCCTAACTTATGTATTGGTATGACTTTTATTAGTGAAACATATCTTAATTAATCACTCAAGATGGTATGATTGATGCCTTGTAAATATCAACTTTTATCTAGTCATTGGGGAACCGATCCTAGTAAGAGGTGCAACAAATTTACAAGAGGGAATTCATCCCTATAAGAGGTGAAAAACGTTTTTAGTAGATGGGGGAACCGATCCTATGAATATGTGTAACAAGTTTGTAGTTTTAGGGGAACCGATCCTATGGACATATGCAACCGAATACAAGTAGTTACCATAAGTTGTGGGGAACTGATCCTACTACCTAGTCAACTGAATTTTGGTAACTAGAGTGACTATGCACAATACTCACATGAATTTAGAACCGAACTTGTTATGGTAGAACCGTGAAACCCATGATTGGTGATTTGATAGGATAATCAATCACATAGTTCTTGGAATTCAGACGAACCAATTCTAAACTTGTTTGGAAGTATGGAAAATCATTTCCAAGATTGTAAGTATGAAAAAGGACTTGCATGTGCAGTAACTCTTATCATTAATTGTTCAAATATATTCCTTAATAGCTAAAGGAGAATCCCAAGATCAAAATAAATTGAGAATCTTTTATTTAAGGTTTCTTAGTTTTTTTATGCTATTTATTCTCTAGCAAATAAATGCATATCTTTAGAAAATAATAATTAATAATGTGCATTTATTGATTATAGATTTTTCTATTGGGATTTCGGTCAATATTTGGACAGTGCATTTGCAGGAATTATGAAAACTAATTTTGTGTTTATTGCATATTTTTGAGAATATTCGGTTTTGAAAATTCATTGGTGTCCAAACTTCCTTATCTATAAATATTGAAGTTTGCATTTCAAGCAAACTAATCCTCAGATCTAGCAAAATTACCTAGTTATGTCGTTACTGGTGGATCCGCCTATTCAGAGAGGAAAGTAACCTAATTAGGCGAAATATCTTACGTCCGCTCAGTTTGAAGACTTCTTTGGGACTGAGAAGCTCTATTAGTACAGTTGGTAGGAAACTAGATAATTGCGGTTTATTATTAGTTTTCAATTGATATGATTGACTAACGGTTGTTGAACTTTGATTGCACCTAGTTTGTTTATGCTTGAGAATCTTCTCTCCTGATATAATATTCTCTCAAACTAGATCAAAGTTTCTACGGGGATATTTAGACCGTTCTTTTAGAGAATTTCTCGGTTGAACCCACCAAACGTTGGTATGTCAAGTTTGGTTGTCATATTTTGGTGAACCAAAACTCATTTAAGAGTCGCTTGATTTAAATGTACTAGAGTCAACTTCGTATAGGTTAGCTTGAAAGTATTAGGGTGAGACATTACAAGTATTGCAAAGACTTGAATAATTGAAGAAGTGCAGAGCTACAAAGACAAAATCATCCTTCCACTTGAGGTTAGTGATATTTAACTTGAACTATTTCATTCCCGAGCGTATCTTTCAAGTCATTCATATTGAAAACATAAAACTGTGAAGCATGAACACTCTAGATAGACATAGTATTAAGGAATATAATATGAAGTTTCTTGATTAACCATTAAACTTTGTATATAAGACATCGACATAATCGTATGGAATGCTATTGTGATTATGTATGGGTATGAGGTGAGGATTTCATCCTATGAAACAATATTTTTACATGTGTTTTAAGGAAGTAAGTTCATGATATGTGTTGTGAACCGAAAAGGAAATCTCCAGGCGTTATTGGGGTTGTTATTCATTGCATATCTTATGAAAGACCAATATGTGTGATTAATTAGTGTAACTGCTCATGACTTGTTTGTGTTCTTGGTAAAACTATTCACATGAGGCCTGACTTATGTATTGGTATGACTTTTATTAGTGAAACTGATCTTAAGTAATCACCTGGGGTATGATCGGGTTGTGAGTATCTGAACTTATTACTTGGAGAAGGGGAACCGATCCTAGTAAGAGGTGCAGTGCATTACAAGGGGAACCTATTCTTGTAAGAGGTGCAGCAAGGTTTATGGAAGAAAGGGGATCTGATCCTATGAACATGTGCAACACGTTTTTGGAAAGGGGGAACCGATCATATGGACATGTGCAGTGTAAACAAGTTAGATACCAAATATATGTGGGGAAACGATCCTAGTACCTTATCAGCCGTACCTTTGGTAATCTAGTGTAACTATGTACAGTACTCACATGGAGGTAGAACCAAAACTTGTTTTGGTAGAACCGTAAATTCATGAGTTGTGATTGAGTGGTACTTGATCAATCACATAGTTCTTGAAAGTCAGATGAACCAATTCTAAACTTGTTTAGAAGTGTGGTAAATCGGTTTCAAGTGAGAAAGCATGGAAAAAGACTTGCAAGAGTAAGATGTCGACACACTTTGAACACAATGCATTAATGTTTATTCTATATTATTCAAAGATATTCCTTAACGGCTAAGAAGGAAGTAAATCCTAAGATCGAATTTAAATAAGTTAAGAATCTTTTTAATTAAGGGTTTTTAATTATATATGGAAAATAAGAATTAGTAATGTGAATTTACTAGTTAAAGATTTTCCAAGGATATTTCGATCATTATTTTTGGACAATGCATTCACAAGAATTATGAAAACCAAATTCGGTGGAGTAATGAAAAATATCTTGAGAATATTTTCGGTTTTGGAAATTCCTTGGTGTCCAAACTTCCTTGTCTACAAATACTTTGAGTTTGAATTTCCAGCAAACTAATCATGCGTAACATTAGACTTACTCTTTTATCTTTGTTACTAGTGAAGCAGCCTATCAGAGAGAAGAGTAACCTAATTAGGTGAAATCTCTTACGGCCGCTCAATTTAAAGTCTTCTTTGGGATTGAGAAGCTCTAACGCGACCCGTTGGTGGGAAACTAGATATTGCGGTTTATCTTTAGTTTTCGTATTGATTTGATTGACTAACAGTGGTTAAACATTGATTGTACCTAGTTTGTTTATGCTTGAGAATCTTCTCTTCTGATATAAGATTCACTCAAACTAGTTCAAGGTTTCATCAGGGATCTTTAGACTCTTGTCAGATCTAAAGACGATCTTGTGATAATCCATTGTTAAGAGACTCCATTTTGTGTGCGATTGATCACAAGATATTCAAGTAGTTATGTGCAGGTTTTATTAAATATCTAAGAAGATTTGAAGACAAAGAAGATATTGAAGATTTCTGACTTGGTTTTTATAATCTTTGGTGTGTACAGTACTTGTTTGGGAAAAAGAGGATCCGAATATAATTGATTTATCCTTTTGGGTATTTTGATTGAATAACTGAGGAAGATCAGCATCAATACGTTTCCTTGTGATGAAAGGTATTGATTGGCTTAATCTTAACGATTTCCTTTGGGTGATTGAATATAAGATAGATCTTGGAACCTGGCAAAGGAGTTTATGTTAAGATAAACAAGGGAACCTTTGCGCAACTCATATCACTGGTTAAAGAGAGTTGATACCAAACATATTTGTTGTTCCTTTACTGTTTGGAATACGAATCAAAGGAATTGTTCCAAGTACGTGACTTGTTTACAGGTTGGAGGCGTGGGAATACAGACGAAACTAGGTGAACTATAGGTTTAGTTCCTTGGTCTCAACTATACGAAGTTGGTTTATTTTGTATAGCGGCTTAATCCTGGGAGTATTCAATTCTGGACTAGGTCCCGGGGTTTTTCTGCATTTAAGGTTTCCTCGTTAACAAAATCTTGCTGTGTCATTTACTTTATATTTCCGTATTATAATTTTCTTATTATAATTAAAGTAAACTACACAAACGTTAATTCCTATTTACTTGATACGTGAATCCTATTGAGTTTGGTTAAGTCCGAACCTTTGTATCAAGTAAACACACTTTGTTGTTATATTGTCTCGATCTCGTATCCATAGACGATCACACAAAGTGTGAACCGATTTGTTGTATTGTCTTGACTTAGTCCATAGACAATCACTTTCGGGAAAATGACTTACAGGATGGAAAAATAATAGCTTGAGGTATATTTGGGGTATCATCGCCTTTTTAATTAGTATTAGAGCAGGTTTATGCGTGTCGTAACCACAATAAATTAATTAATACTTTACTACCTAATTAAAGAGTAATATAGGGTAGTCAAGGTCGATCCCACGAGGATCAAGAGATTATAGTTGTCTTATATTGTCACAAAAAGGGGGGTATTGGTTCAAGATTTTAAAAACAAAAGAAATAAACAAAGTAATTAAAAGTGTAAGTTGAATTTAATAAGAGAGAATAGATCAAGGAATCCTTCTTCATTTTATGCAAAACAATGATTAAAGTTATGTTCTTTTCCACTTTTTATTAGTCATAGATTATCACCAACCGTAGGATAGTAGGTTCGCTTAGCTAACCCCAAAATTCCTTATTTCACCGAGTAACAAGTCCGCTTAGTTATCAGATTCTATTCAAAAGAACCACCTTGAGGTTCGCTTACAAGATGTAATTCCCCGAATGCATTAAGATTTATGAACTTAGGTTTAGTACTAGTAGTTAGACTCGGTTAGCTTGGTCCACTTTCTAGCGTTGTTTTCACACACAATTGCTCCACGGAATCCCTCCGCAAGGTCTCGTGTTTTCTACTTGTGTAAAGAGTCAAGAAACTATTACGTATTCCCTAACTTTTACTAGCTTTAGATTAAATTAACAAATCAATTTAGCGTGCACTCCAAACAACCTATCAATCAATCATAAACAATAATATTAGTAAAAACAAACGATAATCATATGAAAAACTTCAAAGTAGAATTGAAACAAAACTCAAATCAAATATTAAGAACTAGGAATTCATCCTTAATCAATAAGAAAATTAGCTACTCATAATTTGGAGTTCACACAATAATAATAATAAAGGAAGAAAGAAAAACTTATAGAAAAGATGATGGTTTCTCCTTCCTCCAATCCTTGTGCACTTTAACTCCTTCTCCAAAGTAGATGTGTGTCTAAAAGTTGTAGAGAACTCCTCTATTTATAGGCTTCAATACTCTCCATATCTTTGTAGGAAAAAAATCCTCATTCCAAAAGAACACCACTTTCCCAATTTGAGCCATATTCCAAATTCTAGTCCAATTCTTCAAAACTTCCAAGTTTCCATCCAATTCCCAATTCTAAGTCTTCACACACATGAGACAAGTCCACCCAAAATTCTGTAATTTTGCTCACCGGAAAACTGTGTTTTTGGCCGGAATCCATCACCTCCGGCCACCTGAAAGTTCTTCTCCGGTAATGGAATATTCCGTCAGTCCACCGTTAAGACTAACGGTCAAACAAGTCAAACATCACTCAACTGTTAGTCAGCGGGTCAAGGAGGAGGGTGAGTCAGATTCTTAGTCAGCTTTTGAGTGGTCTGAATTGGCTGATTCGCTTAGTCAGATCGTCTCATCGGGATCGTCATCGCCGGTACCGAGTTGACTCGCCGGAGGGGAGAATCGGCCGAGTTACGGCTGATTACAGGACATTTCCGGCCGTTTTCAGGCCTTTCTCTTCACCTGTAACACACCTAACATACATCTACACATTTCAAACACTTATTCTTGCACATTGCTGTTTCAGACCACCTCTCATTTGCTCCTGCTACTGTGTTATTGAACTGAACTGAAACACCAACACAACACTGCCATTCTTCATCAACAGCTCTCCTCTTTGTTCATCATGTTCAACAACTGCAATAACAAATCCAGGGTAAACCCATTGTTGTAACTCTGAATTGCCGCTTCAATCATCAGCAGAAACCCAAACTCGAATTGCTCTAACACACCAACACACAAACCCATTTTTCCATTTCTGATCCATCAAAATAACACAAAAACCTTAATTTTCAAAGCCTCAGTCCTCATATAAACCCATCAGCAAAACCATCTTCTTATTTCGATCTACTGAGTCTCGACCAAAACATCCATGGCTGTAAATTTACTCCATTATAGACTCTAATTGCTATCTTCATCAGATCCCCTTTATCAACTCTAGTTTCTCAATTCAGTTGATCCACATAAAACCCAATCTCGGCTATTCCCAGTGTACCCAAATCAGTTTCAACATCTTCTCTCGATCTTCCTCAGAATCATCTTCAATTTCTGCTCTCTGAACTGCTTCCACCAACTCTGTCTGCTTAACATCTTCACTTCTGTATCAATTCCTCCGTCAAATCATTATCAACCTCTTGGATTCACAGCTCTGTTGCTATCTCAAGAATTACTTTTCTCGATTTCTCTCTCGATTTCTTGGAACAGAAAGTGCAGCCGCTGTTTTTGATTTCATCCCCAAATGATTTGGGAAATAAACGCCTATTGGTATAACCTGGATGGTACACCCCAGGGGATAAAACCACCCCAGTTTGGGTGCTAATAACACAATAGATCTATGGATAAGGGGTACCCAGTGATACTTATAAGGGATACCCTACATGGTAACCCCTTAACCATGACTGGACTCCAGATAGTGGTTGCCCTGTGAAATGACAATTCTGCCCTTTATGCTTATTTTGGTGATTTCTCCTTCTTTTCGTCTGTGCGACTCCAAAGTACCTAATATCTCAAAAACACACATAAAATACATAATTTACAAGAAAAATAGCAAATAAAGCATAAACTACTAGATAGTAAATTAGGTGTATTCTACACCTATCAAATTCCCCCACACTTAGACTTTGCTAGTTCTCGAGCAAATCAAACTTACAACTTCAAAGCGTTCTAGATTCCCATGCATTCAAAGAGCTATGAGGACATAGAGTTTCTGCATGCTAGTAATAAGAAGTTAGAAATACTAAAGAACATATTCTTATTCTTAAATGTTGAGTGAGAAATAACCACACCATAATGAGAGAACGCGTGTTTGAGAAACGATCAATAAGCATTTAGCCTCGACTTCTGCCTCACCAAAAAGGGTTTTATGATAATTGCACTCAAAAAGATGGCTTTTTTATGGGTCTCACATGTGTGCAGGTAGGAATGAAGAGAGAATTCCTGCAACACGTTGAATGATATGAAGGATAACTTCCGAAATTTTGAAAACCCCACATCTTTTAACATTTTGAAAAACCATTTCTAACGATCTCTATGAAAGGAAATCAACCACTTATATCGAGGATGAGATTACTTACTTACTTTCACATCCGATTGCCAATTATGATAAAACCACTCTCACGGAATCCAAAAGAAACGTCTTCCGCTCCTTGTCTTCATCTTCTTGGTCTTCGGCTTCAACTCTTGGTGATAAACTCTTTAGCTTCATAGATCCTTAACAATTTGTAACCTTTTTCCTCAAAATCCTTGTCGCTTGAAACTTCCTTATAGATTTTCCTTCCCCACGGCTTATTCAAAACAAAACAATAATAGATATTTCTCTTGTCTCATTTTTTTTTTTCAATTCTTTTCTTCTTCTTTTTTTCTTTTTTTTTTCAATTTTTTTTTTCTTTTTTAGAAAAGAAAACACAATACAAATCAAAGTGAAAAATAAAATAAACCATGGCCGTGGAAAAATATTTTACCGCTTGATTCTCTTCACAACTTGTATCGTCTCGAAATTATAAACTTCAATAATTCGCACCCTTTGCTTTTCTTCGCTCTTGTAAATAAGTCTTAATACTTGGATATATAATTATCTCATTGAATTTTAAGTCTTCAACATGTATGTAAAAATCTTCTCATTGTATGTTGCTTTACTTGGATATAAAAATGTGCTCTTTTTCTTGTTCCATTGTTGCTTGCAAACCTTAAACCTTTTCAACTTCCCTTGTAGATTTTGATGTCGCTCCCTTGTTGTTGATGTGGTGTTTCTATGGACCCGTCGGTGAGAGAATGGTGCTAACTGCAAATCGAACTACAAGAAGGAGGCTTTCATCATAGACGTCACCCTCATGATTGACAAAAATTAGCACTCAAGAGATCAAAATAGTGCTAAAATTGGTGTGAAATTGGGTAGCTCACCATTCTACCCGGAATTAACGTACGGTGACACACACTCAAAAGAATCTCTTTAGTAAAGGAAGAATTTTTGGTCGGTGCCTCACATGATATGAAATTGGGTAGTCTCCACTAATGATTGATCTGCAACTCTAATAACGCTATTCTCCCAGCACCAAATTTGCATCACCGGCATGATTAAATCCATTATTTAACACTCTAACAAGCAAGAAATCGAATGTAATTCCCTAACACTTCCAAGTTCAATTATGTCGGTCAGAATTCTCTATGTAATCATACTTAGAAGCATGCTAGTGACTCTAAAATCTCTAAAAGTTGAAAGTTTTATGCAATTTTTTTATGCAAAAATATATGCTTAGCCACTCCCCCACACTTAAACCTTACATTGTCCTCAATGTAATTGAATCCTCCTAGCAAAGTCAAGGTGGGAAATCCTAATATGATATGGAACAAGAAAAATAAACAAACAAAACAAAAAGCAAATAAAAACAAAAGGATAAGAAATACAAAACCGGTGGGTTGCCTCCCACTTAGCGCTTGTTTTAAAGTCGACGGCCCGACATGGCTCTTGTAAGATTCACTCCCCATATACTAACAATCGGAAAATTTGGGGATCCTCCCATAGTACCTGTTTTGCAAACAATAACTCAATACAAATAATAGCACAAGAAAATAATAGTAAAGTTATAGCTCGATAGAAATTTCCCCCACACTTATTCTTGTCCACACTCGGAAGTGTATAAAGAACATAGAATTTGGGAATTTCCATGCATTCTTCTTGGCAAACCTGCATAGTGTTAGCATCAAGTGTTTCCAATGGTGGATACCGAGAAACAAAGTCATTCAAAAATACTTTCGAAGCACATACATTCAAACCAATAAGAGGTAAAGGAGAAGAATTAACATGCAAAGGGTTAGACAAACCTTGCACAATTTCTTGTATTACGGTATCCTCCTCATTCTTAAAAAATTCGAGTGAATTACTTACCTCTTGAATATCATGGTCCTCTATCAAACCTTGCAACCATTATTCGTCATTTTCTACCTTAACTAAAGTCTCGGCATCATCATAATCATCGGAAAGTTCAATTGGGTCTTCCACAAATTCAATCAATTCGGTTTCATTATCGAGCATCACCTCTTCAACATCTTCATCATCGGAATTGGGCCATTCCTCTCTCATAAAATCTTCCTCGGTATAAATTGTAAGATCGTCTTGTGAGGGTGTTACACCGTTTAAAATAATAGGCAAGTCACACCCAAACTCCTCCTTTTGAATAGGTGAAGGATCGTTATTATGATCCGGAGTTGGAATAACTTCCTCATTGTTGCAACGCTCATACACTTCCGCGGACTCATATCTTTCCCTAAGGAATTTTTTCCAAGCACTAAATGCACCTTCTTCAAGCTCTACCTTTTGAATAGGTGATTGATCATTATTAAGATCAAGGCTCGAGTAATCTACACCAGCGTCATCAAAAGTTTCCAAAGGTTGGTCCTTTTCAACACAATCATCTTCATTATCGGAATCACCATAATAAGAATCTTCATCGGTTTCATAGCCTTTATCCAGACGTCTTTTAAGTTCCATATGAATGGTCTTACTAATTTCTGCGACAAGCTCTTCCGAGTCTCCATCATCTTCCAATTTGTATAATTTCTGTGCAAGTTTCCGGACGTTCACATGCTTACCACCGTTTGCTACAATAGGTTCTATTTCCCATGACTCTTCCCTTTGAATGGGTGAATGATCATAACTACGATCCGGAGTCGGGTAAGAAAAAGTGTTGTAGAAATTGGTTTGTGCAACGTTCTTTCTATCACGGTCAAGTGTTTTTCGCATGTCTTGCAATTCATTGATAATCTTCATACAACTTGAATGAATCCAATTAGAAGTATATTTATCATACCTTGGTGATTGACTTACATACCCGCTACAAGGTTGTTGATATGCATGAGAGTATCCATAAGGTTCCGTAGGATATTGATCATAGCCATGTTGTTGAGGTTGAAAACCATATTGATTGTTGTAATATGCTTGCTCTTGTCCACCATATATGGAAAACCGGTACATGAAAAACAATTCTTAAAAACTAAGTTAGATACGATAAAGAATCCAACAAAGCAAGAATAAAGCAAAAAAATAAAACGAAAATAAAAATCATCCGATGCTCCCCGGCAACGGCGCCAAAATTTGTATGCGTGTCGTAACCACAAAAAATTAATTAATACTTTACTACCTAATTAAAGAGTAATATAGGGTAGTCAAGGTCGATCCCACGAGGAGCAAGATATTATAGTTGTCTTATATTGTCACAAAAAGGGGGGTATTGGTTCAAGATTTTAAAAACAAAAGAAATAAACAAAGTAATTAAAAGTGTAAGTTGAATTTAATAAGAGAGAATAGATCAAGGAATCCTTCTTCGCTGCAAAACAATGATTAAAGTTATGTTCTTTTCCACTTTTTATTAGTCATAGATTATCACCAACCGTAGGATAGCAGGTTCGCTTAGCTAACCCCAAAATTCCTTATTTCACCGAGTAACAAGTCCGCTTAGTTATCAGATTCTATTCAAAAGAACCACCTTGAGGTTCGATTACAAGATGTAATTCCCCGAACGCATTAAGATTTATGAACTTAGGTTTAGTACTAGTAGTTAGACTCGGTTCGCTTGGTCCACTTTCTAGCGTTTTTTTCACACACAATTGCTCCACGGAATCCCTCCGCAAGGTCTCGTGTTTTCTACTTGTGTAAAGAGTCAAGAAACTATTACGTATTCCCTAACTTTCACTAGCTTTAGATTAAATTAACAAATCAATTTAGCGTGCACTCCAAACAACCTATCAATCAATCATAAACAATAATATTAGTAAAAACAAACGATAATCATATGAAAAACTTCAAAGTAGAATTGAAACAAAACTCAAATCAAATATTAAGAACTAGGAATTCATCCTTAATCAATAAGAAAATTAGCTACTCATAATTTGGAGTTCACACAATAATAATAATAAAGGAAGAAAGAAAAACTTATTGAAAAGATGATGGTTTCTCCTTCCTCCAATCCTTGTGCACTTTAACTCCTTCTCCAAAGTAGATGTGTGTCTAAAAGTTGTAGAGAACTCCTCTATTTATAGGCTTCAATACTCTCCATATCTTTGTAGGAAAAGAATCCTCATTCCAAAAGAACACCACTTTCCCAATTTGAGCCATATTCCAAATTCTAGTCCAATTCTTCAAAACTTCCAAGTTTCCATCCAATTCCCAATTCTAAGTCTTCACACACATGAGAGAAGTCCACCCAAAATTCTGTAATTTTGTTCGTCGGAAAACTGTGTTTTTGGCCGGAAGTTGGCCGGAATCCGTCACCGCCGGCCACCTGAAAGTTATTCTCCGGTAATGGAATATTCCGTCAGTCCACCGTTAGGACTAACGGTCAAACAAGTCAAACGTCAGTCAACTGTTAGTTAGCGGGTCAAGGAGGAGGGTGAGTCAGATTCTTAGTCAGCTTTTGAGTGGTCTGAATTGGATGATTCGCTTAGTCAGATCGGCTCATCGGGATCGTCATCGCCGGTACCGAGTTGACTCGCCGGAGGGAGAATCGGCCGAGTTACGGCTGATTACAGGACATTTCCGGCCGTTTTCAGGCCTTTATCTTCACCTATAACACACCTAACATACATCTACACATTTCAAACACTTATTCTTGCACATTGCTACTTCAGACCACCTCTCATTTGCTTCTGCTACTTTGTTATTGAAATGAACTGAACTGAACTGAAACACTAACACAACACTGCCATTCTTCATCATCAACTCTCCTCTTTGTTCATCATGTTCAACAACTGCAATAACAAATCCAGGGTAAACCCATTGTTGTAACTCTGAATTGTCGCTTCAATCATCAGCAGAAACCCAAACTCGAATTGCTCTAACACACCAACACACGAACCCATTTTTCCATTTCTTATCTATCAAAATAACACAAAAACCTTAATTTTCACCAGCCTCAGTCCTCATATAAACCCATCAGCAAAACCATCTTCTTATTTCGATCTACTGAGTCTCGACCAAAACATCCATGGCTGTAAATTTACTCCATTATAGACTCTAATTGCTATCTTCATCAGATCACCTTTATCAACTCTAGTTTCTCAATTCAGTTGATCCACAGAAAACCCAATCTTGGCTATTACCATTGTACCCAAATCAGTTTCAACATCTTCTCTCGATCTTCCTCAGAATCATCTTCAATTTCTGCTCTCTGAACTGCTTCCACCAACTCTGTCTGCTTAACAGCTTCACTTCTGTATCAATTCCTCCATCAAATCATGATCGACCTCTTGGATTCACATCTCTGTTGCTCTCTCAAGAATTACTTCTTCTCGATTTCTTGGAACAGAAAGTGCAGCCGCTGTTTTTGATTTCAGCCCCAAATGACTTGGGAAAGAAACGCCTATTCAACTTAGGGTTAGGGTATAACCTGGATGGTACACCCTAGGGGATAAGACCACCCCATTTTGGGTGCTAATAACACAATATCTCTCTGGATAAGGGGTACCCAGTGATACTTATAAGGGATACCCTACATGGTAACCCCTTAACCATGACTGGACTCCAGATAGTGGTCGCCCTGTGAAATGACAATTCTGCCATTATGCTTAATTTTGGTGATTTCTCCTTATTTTCGTCTGTGAGACTCCAGAGTACCTAATAGCTCAAAAACACACATAAAATACATAATTTACAAGAAAAATAGCAAAGAAAGCATAAATTACTAGATAGTAAATTAGGTGTATTCTACACCTATCAGCAGGCTAACACGAAAATATCTAACAATCTGTGTTTGATGCGATCCATCCTATAAGAATTTAATCCATGTCTGATTCAGTTAACATTAAGCAAGAGTATGACTACTCAAAGGTTGAAGATGTTACTACTTCGTTGACTCATGATCCAGGAGTTGCGAAAACATCCGTGTCTTTTTTCTGATGAAAAAGAAGATGCTGATAAAGAGTTGGTGAAACTCCTAAAGCCTATAAAATCTCTGTCTTCTAAATTGATGATTTTAAAGATAGAGTCAAATATTCTTAAACATGATATCATAAATAAAGACAGTCAACTGGATAGTCTGGTTGAAGAGAATATGAATCTCACTGTCAAATTAGAAGCTCTTGTTAATTCTCTTGATAAAGAGACAAGTCCAATGACTCTGACAAATGATGTTGTTGTATTAGTCACATCTGAAACAAATCAAGATGATGGTAGTTTACCGAACTACATCAAGTCAGAAGAGGATGAGAAACAAGCTTCTATATCTACTGATGATCAAATGAAATCTTGTCCAAAGGAAACTTTGAACCGATTCCATGATAATGATATTAAGGAATACACTTTTCAGTCACTTGACAGGAAACTTATACTTCTTCAACATACGGTGGTAAAAATTTTGAAGGAAGCTTCTTGTCTTAAAAAACTGAAAGATCATTCCTCAGTAGAAAGACAGATTATCCCTCAACCCTATAAGATCAACTCAAAATCATAGGAAAGAGTTGACAATTGCTTCTGGAAGAAGATTCCTCCTCATCCATATCGAAAAAATTCTTGTTTTGATGAAGAACGATTCCAGAAGGAAGGGAATGAGAGAATCTCTGCCAAAAGAAACAATGAGGGATACCCGATAATTGTTTCAGATAATCACACTGATATGAATTATAAGGAAATCCTTAGAATGAGAAAATCTTATGAAAATCTCATTGAAAGAATTAAGAGAGATCTATCAGTCTCTGAGAATTCTCACATCGGTACAATTTCTCCACATGATCATATCTCTAGAGTTAGAAAGATCGTCATATTGGGAGAAAATATATTAGGCATAAATTCCCTAAAAGAAACATGAACTATGTTTCTGATATTCAATGTAAGATTGAAAAGATTATTCTGATACAACATAGTTGTATCAAGATTGTGCATTCTCATCCGCTTCTGTGCTCGTTTTTATGGATGGGAATGGCACAATAAATCTGGAGCACATGTAATTTGTGTAATTGATTATCAGAAAAGTTATAACCTGTTGGATAGTTGTATATCCTAAAATTGTTCATGTTTATCATGATTTTTCTATATATGTTTTATTTGGAATTTTTTAATAAAACTAAGATGTTCGGACAAAAGGAAACAAAATATATTCTTTAATATTTTCAGGTTTTACTGATATTTTTCGGTCCGAGAGTTGTCTCTTTTTAAAGTGAAAGTATTTCTTCCAGTTTATTGATATCCTGATCAATCAACTTATATAACCAAGCATGCCTCCAATAACTCGCAGTGTCTCAAAGACTGATAAGCAGAAGGCTCAAAGGGTTAAAGATTGTCAAGGAATCAATACTGAGAAGAATAAAAGAAGCAGATCAATATTCATGTCCGATTATGATTCTGAAGGTTCGATTGGATCACAAGATGAGTCATGTCTTCTAGCCTACAATCTACAAGATCCAACCAAAACCAAGTGGGTTCGTTTTAATAGTATGATTGACTATATCCATGGTTTTGAAGAACTAAGAACCAATCTCATAACAACAATTCGAAATCAAGATTGGCTCAAGGATAAGATTAAGGAAACAAAAGCTGAAATTGCTGACATGAAAATTCAAGTTGAGAAACTTGAGAAATAGGAAGTGGTTGCAGACAAGTCTCTTGAGACATGCTTTAACAGTTTGAACACTGAAGAAACATCGGTGAACAACAAGAGCACCACTAGAGATTAAGTTATATGATGTAATACTTAATCTAGAAAAATAGATAACAATTTTTGATTGCTTTTATTGATTGTATAAGTCTATTGAATAAAACTATTATGAATAAATTTATTTGATTTATAATTTTTCTTGTGTTAGTTTTGATTTACATATCCAGTACTTTAATTCTTTATTTATTTGCTATGTATGTGTATGAGATGTTTGATTTCGGTTTTATTACCTTGATATTCAGTCTCATAATATGTTGTGTACCCTTATGGTTTGGGTGACTTTTTGATTTAGCAGGATTAAGTTCTAGCCCAAGTTTGTAGGCTTTATCAAAGGATCATGAGGGATTCCTATAGAAACAATATGTGAAAAAGTCACAATATGTTGAATCGGTTTTGGTTTAGCATATGTGTTTCGACGGTTTTCAACTTTTCCTTGCAATTGTTAAAACCGATTTTTAACCTTTCTCTGGTAAGGTTGGTTGTTGTTATTCATTTGTTTTTGGCATGAGAATGACAACAAAATGGTAATTCGATATCAATTCTCCCGGAAGAAGAAAGCGATGGAATCATATTTGGAGAAGTTGGATGCGAAATTGAGGTAACAATCTTGTTAGTTAATTATTTTCCTGTTTTAAGAAAAGCCTATTTTTATTTGATATATATATTGCTTTTGCTTAAACAAAATTGTTGGTACAATTGATGTGTTTATTCCATTATGTATGTATGGATGTGTGTGATTCAATTGTTTCCGGTTAAGTAAAACTTTTGTTATCTTACTTTGTTGTGTGATATCATTAGTTTAGGCTTACAAAATTTGGTGCAATTGCGGTACTTTAATGTCTATGTTAATTAAATTGCTTCCAGTTAAGTAAAACAATTGTTATTTTGCTTTATTGTGTAGTATCAATTGTTTAAGCTTACAAAATTTCGATGCAATAGTGAAACTTTGATTTATGTGTGTTGTTTCAATTGCATCTGGTTGAGGTGAATAATTATGCAAGTTGATTTATTGGTTTGTATGAATTATTTATGGCTTAACGAATAAATATGTTGGTGGGACGAGTTGTTTAGTCCAATTCGATTCCCGATAAGATAAACTAAGTTAATTCTGATCTTAGTTAGACTTATCAAAGTGGAGGTTTCGGTTATTCAAGTCTATCCGAAAGCCTAAACAATAAAATGATAGTTAACTAACCTAGTATTTGGATTGTTTGAAATCTAAAGGTCTAAGTTATATGGATAATTAGAACCTGATGACAAAAATGGAGTTTATATTTGTTTTGGTCTTATTGAATGAAGCAGTTGTATTTATACAATCAGTTTAGCAAAGGAACTAAGTTGCTTAGTTGATTTTGGTTTGCTAAACTAGTTGGGAAAATTGCTTCGGGCAATTATTTCCATGATAACATATCAAAACGTGATTACCTTGTAGTTTCGGTTTTGATATTGGTTAGCAAAAATGGTATGTGGAACCCTAGTGCTTGACTCAACAGGTTGCAAGTCTATTTTGAGATTTGTAAGATCCTTTTCTTGTTGTCCTTTATTTGTTTGATTCTTTGTCATTTTTGTGAAAAAAAAGAGGGAGAAACATATGGAGTAAACAAGTGATGCTGGTTTCAATTTATGGTTGATTGGTGTCACTAGGGAAGAGGACAATGGTTCTTGAACATTTATCTAACGAATGAGGAAAAGCATAGACTAAAGGGGAGTAACATATCATATGTGAAAAAGTGGGGGTCTAACAACCTCAACCAATATTTCGATTAGCAATCTGTATGGACAACTCCAAGTTGTTTTCTAGAGAATCAACAAGACTCAATCAATAGAAAATATCTCAAGGAGTATTATCTCAATCTCTCGATTTGATTTACTCAAACAAATATGATTCGCGAGTCTAATTAAAGAGAGATTACTTGGATGGTACCAAAGACCAATATCCAAGTGTCAATCGATTCAAATCAACAACCAATAAGGTTGGATATTCTAATCGATTGAACAACGCACAACCTGTATTATTTCAATTATATAACAAAATATAATGCGGAATAGAAATAACACAGACACCAGAATTTTGTTAACGAGGAAACCGAAAATGTAGAAAAACCCCGGGACCTAGTCCAGATTAAACATACACTGTATTAAGCCGCTAAAGACACTAGCCCACTCCAAATTAACTTCGGTATGGACTGTAGTTGAACCCCAACCAATCTCACACTGATCCAAGGTATAGTTATGCTCCTACGCCTCTTATCCCAGCAGGATACTGCACACTTGATTCCCTTAGCTGATCTCACCCACAACTAAGAGTTTATACGACCCAAAGTCGAAGACTTTAATAAACAAATCTGTCTCACACAGAAAAGTCTACAGGTAATAGATAAATTCGTCTCCCACGAATAATCCTACATGTTTTGTTTCGTCTTTTGATAAATCAAGGTGAACATGAACCAATCCATAAAACCAGACTTATATTCCCGAAGAACAGCTCAGTTTCATCAATCACCTCACAATAAACTTAATCGACGCAACGAAGAAGATTATTGAGGAATCACAAACAATGAGACGAATATGTTTGTGACTACTTTTATCTTGCTTATCGGAGATAGAAATCTCAAGCCAATTTTTACAGTTGTAATCGTACAATAGAAACATCAAGATCAGATCACACAACTGCAAGAAAAGTAGTATCGGTCTGGCTTCACAATCCTAATGAAGTCTTTAAGTCGTTAACCTGGTTTTAGAAGAAGAAAACCAAAGGTTAAAGGTGAATTGACTCTAGCTTTATCAAACTAGTATCACACAGAATGTGTGGGGATTAGGATTCCCAGTTGCTAGAGTTCTCCCTTATATGGTCTTTCAAATCATGGTTTGCAATCAATGTTAGCTTACTAACAAAGCATTCAATATTCACCGCTAGATGAAAACCTAATTAGATACAAGCTAATATCTCTCAACTGTTAGATCTAAAACTTATCTTGCCATACACACATGTACTTGACGTTTTGGGTTTGTGTAACCGTACCCAAACGTGTACAATTGTTGGTTCAATATTAGTCAACCAAATGGTTAGCCAAATGATAACTTTCATATCAACCATATTCTTCTTCACCATAACTAGTCTAAATGACTCAAATGAACTAGTTAGAGATTTGTTCAATTGCTATGAGATCTCAGGTACCACACAAGACACAATTGAATCAAAAATGATGTGATTCACTCGAATCACTTTATGAACTATAAAGCCACGGTTTGCAAAAGTATTCCTTAGTAATTTAAGATAAGTTCATGAACAATGTTTTCAGACATAACCTCTTGAGTTCGCAGACTCAAGCTAACCGGTTGAAGTTAATAAACTCCGGCAGAATTTCTCGGGATGAAACTTACGTTAGTTCGCGGAATGCACCTGAGCTTCAACTTCAGCAGATATTCTCGGGTTCGAGAACTTATGCCAGTTCACGGACTGGGTTCGTGGACTGAGTTCGCAGACTAAGTTGCTGCTCACGTTCCGGTTCCACTTGAACAACAAAGTTCGCAAACTTTGGTTCAAGTGTTAAGGACTTATACATATATGTGTTGCCACAACAATGTTTATATCCCATAATGGTTATATAGTCTAACACTAGTGGAAAAAAGCCATTTTAATATAGTCGAAAAGTGTCGTATTAACGGGTTATAAGACACTTTAGAAATGCCTCTGAAAGTGCCATAGATTCAGTGTCTTTTTCTGGAACGACACTTTCTAATTGACTAAGAATAAATCATATTTACGATACTTTTTAGATGTCTCCACTGTATGACACTTGTAGTATGTCGTATATTTAATTTATAATATTAAAAAAAATATGCGAATCAGATTTGGATGACTGAAAGCAGTCAATCTGATTGGGCTGGAATAATTCTGAATCAAACTCAGATTACACCAAAATTCAATCTCAAATGACAATTGAAATTCAAATAATAGAAACTAGATTCATCTATACATAATAACAATTCCATTACAATAAATTGTATTCAAGAATTTAGTTCAAAATCATACAAAAAAGGATTCAAGTCCTATAAAGTAAGTTCAAGGTTTCTTAAAGAGGTAAGTCCTATAAAGAAAAAAATACTGCAAGGATTAAAGTCCTATAAAGTAAGTTCAAGGTTTCTTAAAGAGGTAAGTCCTATAAAGAAAAAAATACTGCAAGGATTCAATTTCAGTGATTATGCACCAGCTTGCTTGAGAGCATAAATGCACCAGTAATGAAGATGGCACTAATAAGTGCACATGAATGCAAATCAGAATTACTTCCAAGTGGAACAAATTGGTAAATAAGATCTGCAACTTTTACTTGCCTTATTCTTCGCAACTTTCATTTGACTTGCACAGCTTCAAGTTTTCCTGTGAACTAAATGCACTAGTAATGAAGATGGTCTCTTTAGATGTAAGGGTAATTCCACAAGTGAGGTCCGTTGCATACTGACTGCAACCAACTTCTCCGATCTTGAACTCTCTTTGATGGATTTTGTATCCTTTGGAGATTGTCCTTAACAAGTTTTGAATATTTCACATTAATATTGTGCATCAGATGATAACTTCATGCCTGCGACATCAAACAAGTAGCATTTCAAGAAAAAAAGCGTGCACATTAGAAAAATTTCCGGAGTGTTTCAAATTAAGTGGGAGTATCGTTTTAAGATACGTGATCTTTAATATATAATGTTTCAAGGTCAGGGAACTTATTCCGGGTAAGAACCTAAAAACATGAAGTACAAAGGTTAAATTTATGAGCAAGCTCGTGGCATTGACAATTTCTGATACAGCTGGTTATAACATACAAATGAATGCTAGCATCATTTGAATTATTCTTTGGAGTTTCAGTATCATGATCCAGCTGCTTTTTTCAATCTAAAAGAACGGTACCAACAGCATTTCATTTAGTGCCACATACTAATCGATGTCACAACCTGCATGTAGCCTTAAAAGAGAAAAGTCCACATTCTTAATTCAAGTGCATAATGATAAGTTGGACTAGAAATAGCTGAGAGCATCAAATTGAGACTGATACTACACTTTACTATTCAAAAGAAGACCAGAGTAACAGACGGACAAAAGGACCGAAACACCTGAAAACCCCCGTCTTTCGTCTCCTCGATTCTCACTTCCTCCCCCCTCTTTCTCTGTTCACTCTCTATCTAGTTCTCTGTTTTGTTTCAAACGGGCTAGTGAAAATGAGTTTTTTACTGAACTCCAACTTATCATTATGCACTTGATTTACAATTAAGTGAACAAATGTATTATAGCATCACGTGTTACAAAAGTTTACATATTCTCTGTCACATTTGATCACTGATTGTTTTTAAAACTCGTTTTATAATTTTAAGAAAAATGTAAACATATTATGCGTCATCCTTCATTTACAAACTAATGACTAAAATATTTGGTAGTTTCGTACTAATCATCAGTTACACTCAACTTGCAATGACATTCAAGAGTTTCTAAGTTGCATGCTAAATTTGTAGAAGGTGACCACTATTTCTAACAGGCATGTACTGAAAGAACTAATAATCATGTGAACACCAAAGTAAAACTCATGTCCGTGGGAATCTAACCTAATTCATCAACTATCCACCAAGTTCAAACAGTTCCCGCTGATTCTTAGACAGTTATATGTATATGGAACTCACCACTACTTACAAAATTTGAGTATAGGAATTAACCTAATCACTTATATAGTCAGCTCAACAACGCTACCATATGCATTTAAAGATCCAACTAAGAAAACAAATATGCTTAACAAAATTTCCAAGCCCAGAGCTATAAAATGGCATCTGTTGGCGTAAACATAAGACGATAGTTACACTTTTCTCTATTAGAAGGTTTAGGTTCTTTTATGAAGTGGTTCCATATACAACTGACCAATATTTCACACATAACAACTAGGTGCAATGTCATAGCGTTTACTAGGGGTCAAAATCCAAAGAAGCAATCAAGAGACAACAACCAAGTATGCCAAAATTTCAAGTTATTTACCTCGGTTAGTAGGGACAGTTATCGAAGGAGACTTCAATGACGATAGGACTGAGAATTCCCTGCTATAAACTATCTTTAAATAAATGCTTGGAATCGACTTGCAGACAAAGTGCTTAAGTCAGGATCCTCAAAGAGATCTCTAAGTCCCCTGTGCTCATATGCGTCCATTTAAATCAAAGTAGGTAGCATCCAGCATACGCTGCCATAAATTGAAAAGATGGATCAAACTACTTCACAAATTGAAACTTAAAAAGAGAATTAAATAACCAAAAGAACAAACGGCGACACTGTAAGATAATCTATATATCGAACACTTAACCTACTATGACAATTTTATTAAAAACTTAACTTAGTGAGATTAATCCAAAGAGACACAACTATATGTTCAGTTAGGAAATAGATCAAACACTAAACCTACTAGGATCAACAAAACAATTTATTGAAAAATATATGGATATACAAAAAAATTATCACGAGAATCTAAGAAGAATTCTTAACTTTGAAGCATCACCATATTTTCTGGATATAATTTCCCATCAATGATCCTTGTTCCTTCACCAAACATAGAACAACTATTAACCAGAAGCCCATTTTCAGTCAATACATTTCAGCAAATAGAAAATCGAGTAATAGATTAGTGGAGTTAGAGAATTTACCCATGAATCTTATTATCGATGCTACCTTAAAGAGCTTCTTCATGACAAAGCCCATGCTCTATTCATGCATTACACACAACACATCAGAATGAGTCATCAAATAAAGATTTCACCAGAAAAATAAAATTGAACCAAAAACCAATTTCAAATAAAAAATTTATTCTCGTTTCTAAAAAAACCATTCAAACGCACATATAAAACACATCAAATAAAATCCTAAATAATATGAAAATCACGAACCAGATCTTGCTTAAAAGCATTAGGGATAACCATCATCAACCCCAAATCGAGAAACAACATCAGTCTCCTTGGTCTCGTCTGGAATCATACTCGAAATAATAATTAAAAAAAAACAAATATTAAACCAACCTCAAAAAATCAAAATCAAACTTGGTATAAGAAACTTACCCACAATGGTCTTCTACCTTGAGAAACGAAAATATACTTCGTCTTAATGAAGAACAGAGAGATCTGGAGTTTGAAACAAAGAACTTTCCACCACCACCCAAACCGAAACAAAATCATTTAATGAGATCTGGAAACCAGATTTACTTGATAGAACAAGAAGCAAACGAAGCCTCATATTCTTCTATGAATGAATTAAATAAGAAAAAGAAAAAGAAAAAGAAAAGGAAAAAGAAAAAGAAGAAGAAGAAGAAGAAGAAGAAAAAAAAAGTGATGTTGGCTGGTGATGGAAGAGGTTTAATCTGGAGAGGAGAAACTACAAGAGGCAGCTAAAGAGGAAAAGGAGATAAGAAAGAAAAGTTCTGGCGGAGAGAAAAATGAGATAAGATAAAATACTGAGAGAAAGGATATTGTTTCCCATTTCCCTAAAAAAACTAACTAGTGAAAAGATACTACCAGAGTGTCATTTTATAAGTCTACAAAAGTCTTACTACAACGAAAATTTGACTTTAGTCAACGACATTTTCAGTATGACGTCACATCACGATGTCCATTATGTGTCGTTTCGTTATGTCTCATTTAGCTCTTTTTCCACTAGTGTAAACTCTCATTTCAATCATTGAAACATTCTCAGAGGGCGTTATATAGTTGTTATTCACAAACTATTTTTCGTTAGAGAGATTTCCAAAGTGATTGAAACATAACATGACTTTCGTCACTAGGCTAAAGCGAAAGCTTTACCAACACCCATTTCGAGAAATAGATAAGCGAGATATACTTAGCTCGAAATGTCACTATTGACGGTGGATTTTCATTTAAGATTAAAATTGTAAAACCCAAAGATTATGCGCTAACATCTTGTAAAAGATAAGGCCATTAATAAGTGATGGATACTCCTTCACTTTACTAGTTCACCAAGAATGGAGCATGTGGCAACAATACCATTCTGTGAATTAAATACACGAAATTCATCCAGGTTGGAGCATGTAGCAACAATCCCATATACCCTGTGAATTTACAACATTATTAATTAATGTGCAACCGACCTTGTATTTCCTGTACTCATTATCAGTGCGATATGACGAATGAGTGTTGCTCTTAGCAGAGAAACACGAATCTCCAAGCATTATACTGAAACATATACGAAATACCCGTACATGCTGCAACTCTCGGTGTGTTATACTAGCCCGATTGAGCCAATCTCGGTGTGTTATACTAGACCGATTGAGCATCCGGACTGAACGTATCAGTCTGGATATGATCACGACCATCCAACTCCACCGGCATGATTGGATGGTCCAGATCGATTCCATAACCCCCAAGCAGGTATGGAATATCCGATGCCGAACCAGTGCAGGCCACGCATGGTCGGCCTCCGCAAAAGATTGGCCTAGCTTTCCAAAATGTCCAAACCATAGCAGTATGGACGGAAAACCCTAAATTAGGGTTTGCGGCACATTACATGTGTCGCAAAATAGTCTCAACCATCCATCTTCGCAGGTATAGATGGAGGGTGTAGATGTAGATTCAGAGGGCCCAGAGCATGTCAAAACAACCACCGTGGGCCCACCTGCATACCTGAATGATCGGTCAGGACCAACTATAGCTGGTCACCTCAATTCGAACGCCCAAAAACTGGGTGTGACACACGGTCGGAAATACCCTAACTAGGGTTTGTCTCGCGATCACGAACGTCCATCTTCTCCGGAGCGGATGGAGGGTTCCGGAATAGGCTAAGAAGGTCCGGTAAGGTTCAACATGATCACTGTGGGCCCACCTATATCCACACCTAGCCGGCCAAGACCGAACTTGGCTATATGTCTCGATTCGCGCGCCCAAAACAAGTATGGTCGCACCTCCAAAGCTGCAAACTAATCTTGACCACTCGATTTCACCGGAAAAATTGAGTGGCTTAGATCATGTGTCTGTGGGATGTCAGGGTATGGACGTGAACTCCATCCTACCACCTACACGCTGGGTCAATCGGCAAGGACCGACCAAGCCTGGTCGTCTTCGAACGCGCGCATGAAGATGGCATGAGGAGCGGCTTTTGCGGCCCCAGTTTTCTGTCGCAAATTGATCTCAACCACTCAACTTCGCCGGACGAATTGAGTAGCCTAGATCACACTTTCGTGAGACAATGAGGTATGGGCGCCTACACCGTCATGTCGTCTACACGCATGCATGATCGGCCTAGCCAAAATTGTGTCCCAAGCTTGGATTCGACCAAGATGAAAAGTGATGCTTGCGCAGCTTTTCATAAACCCTAATTCCATCAACGGTCGCAGATGAGTGTCTCAAAGATCATCTCGTCTGTCCAACTTCACCGGCTTGGCTGTACGGACCTGGTCAGGAGTTAATTGGTTAGTGCGGAGTCATGGTGATCACCATCCATCACTCTACCACACCATGTGGTCGGTCAAGGGAGGGTTTGTATGCGCAACTTCCAAAACATCACATGAAGTAGGCTGGATATGAGGTTTTGAGACGCTCAAACAGCGATGCTTCATACATGCTGAATATAATCGATACGGTACCTGCATAGTATACACACGATACTTCAAAAGTATCGATTTCCTGAATAACGCAGTTATTCAATCTAGCACTACATGTTATTTTATGTGGGTCCCAGTATCCACACGTTCAAGACATTAATCATGTCAAAAACTGGGGGATACATACTGGGGTACTGGTCTGGCGGTTTACAGTGTGCAGGGCACAACGCGCCATCACAAGAACGTGTCAGGAAGTCATGGACGATTAGTGATGATGGGAAAAGTGGGCAAGCCTGGTCGTGTGACACCAACACACTACTCCATCACTCCACTTCCCACGAGATACGAAGGTTAGGCTAAAAGACTTGTATAAATAGGTTCTCCTTCCTATTTTTTCAAGGGAGAACGGAACAAGACGAGATAATAGAGGCAAGTGTTGATGCAATTGTATTCAAACACCGGAACTGATAGCTTACATCCTGCAAGCCAATTCATCTTTCTAATACAAGTCATACATAACCAACACCTTCACAATCTCAACACCTTCTTCGCTTCCCTCCCTAAGATCAACCCCATCTCCTTTACTTTGTGACTGAAACAAGTCTGGAACGGCCATTTATTGGTTTAGGCCGGACTTGCACAGATTGATCTCTCGAATCTACAAGCACTCACCGCGCAGTGCATTTGTTTAAGGTTTAGATTCATTCCTCATCCACACACCCCAAATTACCAAAACCGGCAGGAATAGTTTTCACCCATAAACAATTGGCGACCACAATGGGAGGTTAATCTCTCGGTTGTAAAGTCAATTTATTCGAAATCCGATTCAATTTTATCAATTTCAAAAAGGGTAGATCTTAGAACCAATTCATTTAAAGATGGTGGAACTCAGGTCTGGATTAGCAATCAATTCTGCGGACCTAGTGTGGACAATACTCCCGGTGTCGATGTACCTGTCAGTGGAGCCACCGTGGTCAATACATCTCGTGGAGCCGTCACTTCTATCACCAACGTTAACGGAGCAGGAGATATTCCAGTAGGTATAACGCCTCCCATCACCAGAGTCAGAGCAGCCGCGAATCCCAGCATCTCCTCAAGTGTAACACCTCCGGTGGTCACTAGAGTAACAACTTTCACTCCTTCATCAGGAAGAGGAGCCGGAGGGACGAGAGGAGGACCACCGCCAATTACCATTGCATACTTGAGGGAGAAGCAGGAAGTTTTGGATAAGAGTCAAACAGATATGGATGCAACTCATAAAGAGGTACTCACTTTTCTTAAGATATTAACTGATCGATTGCCACAAGAACCGCGATATCCCATAGAGCCAACAAGGAATGCACTCAACGCACCCAGAGAAGGTACGGCGCGGACCTACATGGACATGGTCAAAGAAGTGACATCAGATATGAACGATCTTGTCATGGAGATTCCTACACTGGGGACTGATCCTCACAACGATCCTCCTCAAGTCAATAGTCTCACTATGAGCCAGAGGCCGATGGATCGGGAAGAGGTTTCTCTAGTGGAAAGTTTATGCGAACTTTTACACCTCTCGAAGATTCATCGGGCATAGACGTTTTTCTGCAATCAACTAGAAGAAGGTCATAACCGGGCCCTACATGTTACGGCACGCATCAAGGATTCAGAGTTCAAGAGGGCCCTCATCGATACTGTAGCGTCTTCGAATGTGATTACTCTCAAGGCTCTCAGGACGGCCAAGGTTCGCTTAGGCAAGATCGTATGGCATCCTACCACAATGGCATACTTTAAAGGAAATCAGATCAGCACATACGGGATCGCCCCTTCAACGTATCACCAATGCCTGAAGACTATGTTAAATAAAGAAGTCATTTGTATTCCTGCAACATTATCTCCTTACGCACGAATATGCAAAGTGGAACTATTCAAATAGGGGGAAGCTCTGTGGGAAGGATCAGACAAATTCCATTGCACCCCACTCCACACGTGGGCGTCAATCCAGGAGGAAGACCGACTTGCATCATAGAAGGCTAGGAAACATGATGTATCCTTGATGACAATACGTCTCAATTCTTCTCTCCGCCCAACGGAATGCTACAACAACAACGAGCCACAAGAAGAAGTGATAGATGCTCCACGACAGCTGAAAGATGGTACCAACTCCACAACTGATGACCTCGACGATAAGGAATCTCCTAGGCCTATCTCCATCATCTCGACCCTGTGTAAGTATTCATACAATCTCCGATCCAAACCAGTCAAACAATATCCGAGGCAATTCAGGCGCGAGATCAGGTGTTGCATGGATTACAGAGACTTGAAAGAATGCTGCACCAAGGAAGACTTTCCTCTGCCTAACATCGACATGTTAGTAGACGCCACCAGCGGACACGGCATGTTCTCCTTCATGGATGGTTACATCGGCTATAATCAGATAAGGATGTATGAGCATGACGCAAGTAAGACAACCTTTCGAACTCCTCTTGGAAATTTTTACTATACTGTTATGCCTTTTGGTTTAAAGAATTCCGGTTCAACTTATCAACACGCTATGACGACAATCTTCCACGACATGATACATAAGCAAGTCGAAGACTACGTGGATGATATAGTAGTCAAATCCAAGACTCAATCTATCCTCACAATGCCGCTTGAAGGAGCTCCAAAACTTCATGGGAAAGGTGAACTTTTGCTTCATTCACCCGTTGTTAAAGAAAGGAGAAAGTTTCGTCTGGACCGCACTACAATAGGAAGCGTTTCGGAGGATTCAACGAATATTGTCATCTCTGAATCATCACAAAGGACTCTCCTATTATGTCAGCCCAGACAAGAGTGAGCATAGGACATCTTCAGATCTACTGAAGCCGACACCTCAAGGGAGTAGCCTCAAGAAGATAACGATGTCCGCGCGTCATATTTATCAAGATCCGGGAGAATCACTCTATTAGACAATAGTGCATGTCTATCGTACTATGTTGGAGAATATGCGCTTTTGGTCATCCTCTGAACTTCGTGAAGCTGTTGAACGCTCATCTACAACAGCATATGCCCTGCTAGAAAGAACCAGTTTCGCTGAAGCAGCAAGAGGAAAGTCACCGAGATACAACATCTTGCGCGTCCAACATCGCCAACTCAAACTCTGGTACCATATGCACGACTGCCGTAATGGTGAAACAATGTCCAACATATCCAAAATCTCTGGATACTCGTGGGCAGGGGACTGTCTCCCTCTTCTCTATTTCATGAAGAAACGTCAACTATCACGCCCCTCCCTGCTAGTCTCTTATGATCACAACTGCTTCCAAGAACTTTTGTTGCTCTTCGATTGATACCATCCAGAGATTCACCATATAAACAACCATTACGTACAAAAGACCCATCGGGCATACAAGATAGAGCCACGTAGACCACGCTGGGGGACTGAGGCTCAGCATGAAATTCCTTCACCGTCAGTCAAGGACTTCTTCAACACAAGAAAGATGGTCAGTCAAGAAGTATGGTATTACTGATTCAGATATTATAGAATTTATCCACACGATGATTGTGGAATATTTTTCAATCCAATCTGTGTATGCCTGATTTTCAATTCCATTTATTTCATTTCTTGGTGATGTGTATTGAGGTGGAAAGGGATATATACCATTGAGATATCGATGTATCTTGTACCTTTGAATCACCGGATTCACTAAATTCCTCCATGTATAATAGTTATCTTCTTTTAGTTTCAGTGTAATAAAATTGGTAATTTGATTAAGCTGAACTCGAGAAAACAATGTTGCAGTGGGATTTTCTATTGATAAACCAAAAAACAAGAGATTCTTGAATTGAAAAGTAGATCTGAAATTCAAGAACGAGATTTGAAAGAAACTCACAGAATTGTGATATTGATGTAAGAAATCAAGAAATTGTACTGAAATAAAATATTTCGAGTAAGATTAAAGAAGAAAAATGAATCAAAGATAACTGATTTGATGAACAAATGTTTGAAAACAACAAACAAAAAAAGATAAAATCTCTGATTTGAAAAGATCACCAGTAAGAAAGCATATGAGAAGCTTAAAGATCCAGAAAGTGGCAGTGGATTAGAGAGATGAAGCTTCAGGTTGCAAGATCAATGTCGGTTTGAAAAATGACATGGTAAAAATGGTGAATAAAATCAATAAAACAGATTGAATATTTCTCATAGAAATCAATACAGACAAAAGCAGTTATGACTGTATTTTATACAGATAGTTAAAGACAGTAAATGAAAGCTATTAAAGATACACACGTACGAATAACATGTGTGATAGTTAACAGAATAAATCCTTATCCTACACTGCAGTACTCCTTAACCTGCACCACTTCATAACACATTATCCTGCACCACTTCATCACACTGAACTGTATTTACAAATGAGATTTCAAATGACTTCCGGGGAGTTCCCAAATCTATTGTTATTCTATTGAGATTTTTGGAGAGTCTCTCAATGTCTCTTGTTATTGGTTAGAGACTTTTTTTAAGTCATTTTAATTCTCCGAAACTCCATGTTATTGGATTATGATTTCGTAAGAGTCACTCAAACATTCATGTTTTTCGAAAGAGAAGTGAAAGTCATGGATTTGTAATTTTTAGAGATCTTGGGAGATTTTATTTTTGAAAAATAGGCATGGTAAAATTCTCTCCCCAAGAGGTGATATTTTGAGAGACTTGAGAGTTTGGGAATTTTCTAATAAAAAAAGGGGGGGAGGGGGAGATTTGGTAAACATCATAGCCAAGATAACCCTGTTAACAGAATGATGGAGGGTTCGATTTTTTTGTCTTTCGTGTAATCTTGTGATGCCTTTATAACCACCTCTGAACTATATGATTAATAAAAATAAATAAAAACTATTGCATACAAAAGTCATGGATAGCAAATAAAATGTGGGTAGAGTGGAATAAAGAAAATGATAAGATTTATTTAGAAAATAGACATATATTTCATTAGTTTCTTTTTTCTTTTATGTTTTCATTTTCATTAGGTATTCATGGTACTTTAATGAACATTGTAATGTGGATAAATTTTTTTTGGAAGACATATTGAATTTTTCAAGAGATATTATACATTTTTTGTCTCAACACGTCACAAAGACTCCTTACAAATCTCATTTGTTTTGTCTCCACAAGTCACAAAGACTCTCTAAAATACTCTCAAAGAATCACTAAAAGTCTAGATTTTCAGAATCTCCGGGGGTTACTTAAATTAAAAATCCGTGGAAGTCACAGAAATCTCGTTTGACTACCCCTGTAAGAGTCAAAAGATTTCTAGAGAAATCAAGGATACACTGATCATTTGTTTGTGTCGAAGTTAATATTTTTTTTTTCCAGAGCTCATGTTTTTAATATGTCATAACCACAAGGACCAGCCTTGCAATTGGCCAAGGGAAAGCCGCAGCTCTGCCGAAAGCTTATTCATAGGGAAAAAGGGCCTCAGACTCTCCCATAATGCATATATAACTCATTTAAAAGAGGAATCTGCACTTCAAATTTGTACTTAAACTAGGTATCGTAGGCTAGGGCTCAACCTTTTTCTGGTTAGCAGATTTGTAGTCGCACAAATAGGCCCGTATATTGTTTGGCCATTAGCATATAAGGGTTATCCCAGGGTGTTTTTTTTGTTATTTTGATTTTGAAGAAAGACCCGGGTGTTGTTGGTTTCCGATTAATCATATTTATAGTTAGGTCATGGCATATTAGAAGAATTGGATGTGCTTGAGTTTAGGATTCGCCTTGACCGTCTGACCGGTGAGATTGTTGGGCTAACGTTACTTATGTATTTTGGCCAATCCCAAATATAGTGAACAAATCAAAATTTCCTAGACAATTTTCTCTTGTGAACTTTTGAACACCCATCTTTTGCACGGTCAGTGCTTGATTTGCTCGAGCTCCATCACCACCTTTCCGTCAAACCTGAGCTCCAACCCTTCTCCACGCAAACTTAATTTTCTTGAGTTTCATCCTAATGGAAGGCAAGCTAAACTCCATCAACAACTCAAATTCTTAGTTTGACGACTGACTATTTTCCACAAACCCATTAAGAATCTTCTCCATCATCCACCGGAGACCACCATCAATACCTTCCACCAAAGTCGAGAAGCAAACAACCATTCTTCCCTGAACTCTCGTCATAAAACATCCCCACAGACCCATTCAATCCATTTGACCACAGAATCAGCTAATTTCTCGACTTCAAGGACTGTCAGCAACCACTCCCATCACTACTTCATCACATCAACACTCTTCCTTGGAATGCCAGCAACTTATCTTCATCACTAGTAATCATGTATGCATCATAGATGGCATCAATGGCAATATTCTGCATCTCAACCATTTTTCTCACGCGTTTCAGCTGCAATGACCTAACTTGAGTCATCATTCACAACAGATGCCAAATTTAAACTGTCGCCGAATTCCATCACCGATAATGATAGAAGCTATAGGACCCGAATATCTCCACTATATTGTTCTTGCGAGAATTAACGACATTCCTGCGAGTTATTCTGCGAGATTCTCTAACAACATACTGAAAGTGTTGAAGGATGATCTAATAAGTGACGTAATGAATGATGACATCCAAAACACGAGAAGAGTGTGATGATTCTGCGAGGATTAAAGTACTTGCGAGAGTTGATATTATAGCTGTTGTGAATATATCGCGGGCCAGATCCGAAATTAAAGGATATCTTAGCTGTCATCCACTATGTAACTACCCTATATATAGAGGACCAATAGATTTGAGAGGGAGAGATAATTTTTGAGTGATGAGAAAGTCTTGAGGAGAGAGAAAAACTTAGAAAAGGCGGTTGTATTCTTGATTTCTTATATTTCCTGTAATTCTTTCTGGATCAAATTAATAAAAATATTATTCTTTATCTTCAAATGATGTCTTAATCTTTGTGAATTCTTACTAAGGGTGTAGTGTAGGATTTCCTGCAACTACATTTTGGAGCCCGAAACAGGGAGGAATTGATGATTATTTGAAGAAAAAGATAAAAATTGGCATTGTGATTGGAAGGAATTTGGAATAATTAGTGAAAGATCTTACGCAAAATTCAACAGACTACTAAGATTAATGGCTAGAAGAAGAAGAAACACATAAGAACCACCAACAACCGTAAGGAGGAGTAAAAGACTTGCAGGTGGAAAAACAAATGAAATGGGAGAATCTTCAAGGGTAATAACAAGAAGAAATATAACATGGAATGAAGGAGAAAATCAAGTTCAACAACCAAATCAGCAAACACCAATACAAGATAGAATTGTGGATTATGATAGAGTTAGCGTGCATACTTGGCGATCAGATTCGATGGAGGAAGCAGAAGATAGAAAGTTAAGAAATGAGAGAAGAGAAGAAATTTATCAAGGAGTGGTTGAAAGATTAATTCATGGAGAAGGCGAAAATGAAACATCAGATGATTCAAGACAAGGAATACAAGAGGAAAGGAGATTATAAGCAGAAGAACGTGCAAATTTAACAAGATAGAATCATGAGTTAAGAATGGAGAATCTGAGGTTGCAAAGTAGGAGATCAAGAAGGAGAGAAGAACTAAGGCAAAATTCCCCTATAAGAAAGAGAAAGATTAAGAGAAGAAATTGAAGAACAAGGGTTTCAAGAAGCAATACGGAAGAATAATCATGACAATCGAGAAAGAAGACGCACACAAAATCTTCATAACCATAATATCAATGAAGAATTAGATAGAATACAAAGAAGAATAGAAAGACAACGAAGAGAAACGATGAGAAATGAAGAAACTCGCAGAGAAGAAATTGGGAGGCATAATCAGTTGCGAAATCTAGAAGGAGTTGAGGAGGAAAATCACAGAAGAAGGCAGACTGAAGATGCAGAAGAAGGTACACAAAATCTCGCAAGACAAGAAAGACATAAACGTAGAAGAAGAGAAGCTGCACTGAAAAGACCGATGGAGCAAAATTCAGTAGGAAATGAACAAATTTTAAGAGAATTAGCAGAAATGAGGGGAATATTGAATAATAGAAGAGAATGAGGCAGGAGACAACTCGATGAAGCCATTGAAGAAGCTGCGAGAACTCCATTCACTCAAGCAGTATAATTAAGAGGAATCCCTCCAAAATGCAATTTACCAGCATTAACCAGTATCTTCGATGGGACTACCTGTGTTGTTCAACATGTTAAGGCTTATGTTAGGTGTATGCTGCAATGGGAAAACCATGATGTTGTATTATGCAAGTACTTTGCATCTAGTTTAACTGGCGAGGTGTTAAAATGGTTCGAAGGCTTACCTAAAAATACAATAACTTCTTTCGACCATTTGCAAGCAACATTTCTGGGAGCATATATAAGCAACAATTCTTCAAGACCCGGTATTGAAGATGTATTTGGGTTAAAATAGAGTATTGGCGAGAGTCTGAAATACCTAACCATAAGATGGAAGACAATGTGCAATGAAATGGCAGGAAGAGTGGATGAGAGATACCCCATTTTATCTTTCATTAATGCAATGTTCGCAACCAATCTGCTATACATACAAATCTTCAGAATCAAAAATACCATCACAATGACTGAACTACGAGAACTACAAGAAGAATACATTACTTTGGAGGAAAAACAAAATGAGATGGAATCATATCCAGTCGCAAACACCAGTTCAATAGCAGCGAGCGGGAGTTTACTTCCTAAAATAATCAACAATGTGGCGAGTACCTCGCAGCCACAACAAGAAAAGATGGTGACTGATAATCAGCAGAAATTAGTAGCTATGGGAAGTCGAAACCAAGAAGAATTTGAAAGAGAAAGGGGTTATTACAATCGTGGTGGAAATAATAAAATCCAAAGACTTGATCAGCCTGAGGAAACTTATGTAGGACAAAGGCAAAATTATTCTAGAGGGCAAGGAATTCAGAGGATAATATGGGAAGAAATTAAAATGCCACCTCTAAATGCTAGTATTGATAAAATTTGGGAGGCTATTATTTTAATGGAAAATATACCATCACCCGGGAATATGGGAAAAGAGCCACACCCAAATAACCGAAATCAAGAATTTTGCCCTTATCATCATTTCCATGGCCATTCAATAAATGATTGCAGGAATATAAAGAGAATAATTATGAGGATGATTGAGCAGGGAAAGTTAAATCATTTTCTGACAGGACATCCACAACCTCGGCAATTACCACCAGCACCAGAAACTCGCAGAGTAAATATCGCAAAGGGAGCAGAAACATTTGTCATCGAAGTGGGGGCTAAAGCAAAGAATCTATTCTGTAATTCCATTGTACATTCTTATAAAACAATAGAGGATTTCCATGACAATGTTCTAAGAAGAGTCTTTGCGAGAGACATAGATGGAAGAGAGATAATGAACATTGCGAGAGTCTCGCCATTAGAGGAGTGGCAAAAGCAGATTATTTCTTTCACTGCACAAGAAGCACCTGAGCCAGGTAAAACGCATGATAATCCATTAATAGTGAGATTAGAAATAAATCCAAGGTACAAAGAATAATAATAAGAAGAAGAGGATGAAGAAGAAGAAGATAAAGATGATGAAGCAAATGATTCATGGGCTATTGATAGAATTATGATTGACACTGGAAGCTCAGTGGATATTTTTTTTTATCACACTTATCGTACAATGGGAGGAAGAGATGAAGATTTGATCCCGTCAACATATAAAATTTATGATTTTAATGGAACAACAAACAAACCCAAAGGGGAGATTACCATGAAAATTCCATTAAAAGGGATATCTTCTAAAATTCAGTTCTGCGTGGTTGATATAGAATCTCCTTACAATGCTTTGATTGGACGACCTTGGTTACATGGGATACTAGGTGTGGCATCGACCTTTCACCAGTGCATTAAATTTCCCCATCCCCATGGTGTTGGAGTGATACAAAGAGATTGGACTGAAGGGAAGAAATGTTACGAAATGGACGTTGAATCCTGCGAGAAAAGAATCGCGAGAAACTGAAACTGGAGAAACAACGTTAAACAATATCAAAAAAGTGAAAGGTTAATGGTGGATGCGATAGAAAGGCGAGAAGATTAAATGATGTAATATTTGTGTATGCAGAAATGAACTGACTAGAGCGCCTCGCAAATGAAGCAGAGAGTAGTAAGTAGAAAAGGTAAAAATCTCAGTTTGAGAATTTTAGAAAACATATGGATAGTTTGTTGAAGAAAAATTTATTCATTTTCAAGATATGTACTTCTTGTTGAAAAATCATATAAGAATTTAAATACAAAAGCATAAGACATTGCGATATTCGCAAAAGAGACACGAGAATGGGACGATCCTTTATGGCGTACACCCTAGTTCGCGAATACAATTTCGCAAGAGGCAAATGTAAGACCTAAAGTACGTCATATTATGGGGCATCTCTTTGCATGATTCAGCGAAAGGTTATACCGCTGCTCGAACCTGAGTCATGGAGATTGGTGTTATAGAAAACCTATCCAGGAGAGGTAACTTGGATTTCCAACTATATAAGGTTATACCCTGGTTGGACGACCGAGAGTCTCTCCTAAGGAGTGCAGAGTATGACGAAGGCGCCGAGGAACACGGTTGATCCAAGGGTGCCCGGGGAGTATGAAACTACCCTGTCCATTCTTGGCAAGTCTTGGCTATGATGCACTCGGCCTGAAGAAAACCCCACTTAGGGTGCAGTCTCGTAACTATAAGCCATATAGGCATAAAGGATAAGAGGCTGAGAAAACAACTGGTTGTTGCTAGGACTATATGGGAGGAGCTAGTCTTGTATGACAAAAGTACATCTCCTTGAAGGGGCAACCAGGGGGAAGATAAGGGCGGCACCCTCCATTAGGGAGATGATAAGTGTCTTAAGACGGCAATGTCATGGGGCTTTATGATTCGCAAGAACATTTAGGCCTATCATATTGTCGCGTGACAAATATTCTACAGAGGCAACAATCCATGAGGAAAAGTTAAGATGAGATCAATGGGTTTTTACATGAAAGTGTAAAGACATCCTGCGATTTCATCATAAGACGGCAATGTCATGAGACTTTGTTCTCGCAAGGTAACTTAGACTTGTCATATTGTCGCAGAATATTGAAAGAATCAAGTTAAGGCAAGATCAATGGGTTGTTACATGTAAATGTAAGGACGTCCTGCGATTTTGTCGCAAAGATCAAACGTGGCGAGATAAGACCTTTAATTAGGAAGGCAAAATAAGACCACACTAAAGATTATCAGAAAACACAGAATATCCGCGAGATTATGGCAATAATTCTGGATGTTATTCTACTAAATTCATCATATTGCAGATGAATAACAGAGGCAAGTATGGGAATGCATAAAATAATAACATTGGTATTCATCATTATATGATAAATCTGTGTAGATAGTTAAAGATTGATGATTATATTAACCATATTGAAAAAAAGAAATTGTTTTCTAATGTACACAGATAGAAGCAAGGGAAATCTATACACCAAGGAGTATTTAAAACTGGAAAAATTTGCAAGAAAAAAGAGATAAGTTTACAAATTTTATAAAAAAGACCAAAAAGAGGAAAACAAGACTACTTCGATTCATCGTCGTCTTAACCAGATTTTTCTCGTTCTTAATTATCATCTTTACTAAATTCTTCAACTTCACTATCAGAGATAATTAGGTTAGGAGTGTTCGCTGGGAATTCTTCCGTGAAGAAAGGATACAAAGAATAAGAAATATTATGAGCATCGCAGACCTTCTTGACGGAATCATTGCGAACGACAACAAGAGCATTGTTAAAATTCGCAGTAGAAATTTTTAGTTGCTCTTTCAACCTTGAACATTTTTCATTGCGAGAAGCAAGATCTTTCGCGAGCTTTTATTTTTCAGCATCAAGTTCTTCAACTCTGGTAGAATATCTCTTCTCAGATTTTTCGGGTATATAATAACAGATCAGAGATTTGACAGAAATATATAAGAGACAAGAAGATATTAAGAAGGAATAATAAACAACCTTCTCTTTCAGTGATCATATCTTTAATCAAAGATGCTTGTTCAGCACGAAGACTAACATCTACACCTAGATTATTCCTGGCATTATCAAGAACTTTCGCAGCCCCAAGAAAATTCATCATCATCATTAATAAGAAGACGGGAACGGATTTGGTTTTCTCTTTTAACAAGATCATCTCTCTCGCGGATAAGTTTATCTATGTGAATTTGGACTTCAAGAAAGGTTTTATGAAAATCCGCTAAGGTTTGTGCTCCCTGTCTAGATATGCGATCCCTTTCATCTATAAGATCACTTTTTGGGCTCTTAGAATCTTGATTTCTTCTTTAGAATTAAGATATTGACGCTTGGATGTATTGGCCGCTTTCAAGCTAGATCTATGATCAATTGCTAAAAGATGAAATTTGGATCTAAGATCATCTATAGAAAGAGATTTAATCTGTTCATTTGAATAACTAACTAAGGATTCATTAAGGAGATTGAGAAGTGTATCATCATCTATTGGGTTTGGAAAAGAACGAAGGAATACAGCTTCATCAGAAAGACCATAAACATCTGCGAGGAAGAATAATAAGAACAAAATGCTAAGGAATACAAGGGTAAAAAGAAAGAGAAATATTTCTTACCATAAAGATGATCATTCGCAGCTTGGAGGCTTGCGACCTTTTCTCGCGAGAAGGTTAGATCAGTTTCTAACTGCTTGATTTTTTCTTGAAGGTCAGTTGATCCAAATTCCAATTGCCCGCGAAGACTAGCGGACTCAGATTCCAAATCCACATTCTTCTTGCGAAGAACGACATTCTTCATGCGAAAAGATGCACACCTCCTCTCCAAGTCTGAGGCAACGGAAAAAGAAGCTCTACCAGTCTACGAAGAAATGGTTAGGTTTGTCAAAACAAATTTAATCAGAATTTCGGAATAAAAGAAAGAAGTGAAGGAATAAAAATATACCAAAGTACTGAGAGAATTCAGAAGACCGGGAGACATTGATTTGAAAATTCCTTCAAGAGAGTCATTGTCAACTAACAGGGTAGCATCGCAAATCTTTGCGAGAGCTAAGCACGTTTCATTAACAGCTTCATCTCCAAATTCATGAGGAATGCCGCGAGGGTTACCAAATATATGAGATAATTGAGTCATAGAAGATTCATGTTGAAAATTTTCCCTCACGGTGAAAGTACCAGCATCATCATCATTGTCATTATCATCAGTATTCTCGCCGGAACTCTCACTAGATTGAGAATAAGAAGGTGTAGGAATTTGAATTCTTCTCTTTTTTGAAGGGGGAGCAGTAGACTTTTCCTTGTGAGGAACAGTGGGTTTACCCTTATGAGGAACAATAGATTTTTCTCCACGAGGAATAACATACTTTTCTTTGCGAGGACCGTCTTTACTTGTCTTTCCCTTTAGTCTTCGCAAGCTTTATGGGTTCAATTTCTTCAATAACCTTCAAAAAAACACAGATGAAGGTAAGAAATAGAGGCAACAATATATTGTTCAGAATAAGTAAAAAGTATTTCTTACTTCATCCGTGAAGGACTTAAGAGACAAATAAATGTTGGGATTCCCAGTGTTCTGGAAGCTAAGTTTCATTCTTTTAATCTGGAAAAATTGGAATGATCAGCGAGAATACATATCAGGATATGAAAACAATAATAATAATTTGGGAACACACCTCAGAATATTTTTCAGACCAATTAAAGATCCATGGTCGAGACTCTGCGAGATTCACAAGTAAATTATGAGTACCAGAGATGTAAAAACCCTCTAACATCAAGGGGGATTTGCACCATTTATCATCTTTAGAATAGCGAGGGGATGAATTATTTCCTGGATGCCAGTAAATGTCCAGCATAAGAACCTTGTCGTCAGCAATGCCATCTTTCTTTTGTAGACGGACACCCCAATAAGTTCTATCCTTATTCATGGGGATCACTTCATAATTTGTGAAAAAGTTCTCCACATTATAATTTTCAGGAATGATTGGAATGTCTTTAAATTTGGGATTATTTGCGGTCTCAAGATATAGAGATTTTTTACCGGCGCCGCGAGTAGCATACTCAAGTAACATACGGATACAATCTCCACTCAACTGGTATATTGATCGCGGAAATTTCTTATGAGAAAGAATTTCATAAAATAAGGGAAGTTCCGGATTGAAAAGGGGAATGGGAAGACCAGATTCTAACTGAACTAGCGAGACCATAATTTTCTCGTTGGAAGAAGGATGATCAGAAAATAAATTGATAGAAAGTTCAGATCTAGGAGATTGATTGGGGATGGTAGATAATTTAAAACCTATACCTTGAAGTTTCTGCTGATGAAGTTCAAAAGTAGCTTGATTTATACGACTAACATGGGCCATTTTTTAGTATGGGAATGGAAAAAGAGTTGGAAAAGAATCGAAGATCAAAAGAGGAAGAAAAACTACAGTAGCAGATCCGGAATTTATGGAAGAACAGTAAATTTGCAGAGAGAAGAAAAAAGAAGGAAAGAAAAGAATGAAGGAAGTATTTATAGAAGAAGAAGAATCTCGAGAAGATAGATGTATTTAATGCGAAGAGAAGACGTGAACGGCTGAAACACAACGGTTGAAAAAGATGTGTCAGAAATTGAATGGAAGAAAAATACGTGTGATAAATCTAGCGAAGGATGTAGAAACGTGCTAGAGCGAAAATAAAATGGAAAGATGAACAGTTGAGGCATTTTTATTCTCATGACCTTTCCTTCTTCGCAGAAAATACATGAGAAGAGGCAAGATGTAGGACCAGAATATCGCCACTATATATATTGTTCTTGCGAGAATTAACGACATTCCTGCGAGTTATTCTGCGAGATTCTCTAACAACATACTGAAAGTGTTGAAGGATGATCTAATAAGTGACGTAATGAATGATGACAGCCAAAACACGAGAAGAGCGTGATGATTCTGCGAGGATTAAAGTACTTGCAAGAGTTGATATTATAGCTGTTGCGAATATCTCGCGGGCCAGATCCGAAATTAAAGGACAGCTTAGCTGTCATCCACTATGTAACTACCCTATATATAGAGGACCAATAGATTTGGGAGGGAGAGATAATTTTTGAGTGATGAGAAAGTCTTGAGGAGAGAGAAAAACTTAGAAAAGGCGGTTGTATTCTTGATTTCTTATATTTCCTGTAATTCTTCTGGATCAAATTAATAAAAATATTATTCTTTATCTTCAAATGATGTCTTAATCTTTGTGAATTCTTACTAAGGGTGTAGTGTAGGATTTCCTGCAACTACAGAAGCAACTTTATTTATTTCTTATTTCACTTTTCCTAACTCGAGTTCTAACTTCTAAGACCGCAAGCCCATTGTATATAGTATCCAGATATCGATAAGAATGTAAGAACATGAATACCGGTAAGCATTTGTTTATACATAATTAGTTTGGTGCGTACCTCATTATGATGATTAGACCAAAATTATATAAATCAATCGATAGATATATATCTCTTGTTGTCATGAAAATCTGCATTAAGGTTTTACAAATACATCTTCTTAATGTCAGAAGTAGGAAACATAGTCATATTCTATAAATACATCTTTTTAGTGTTAGTATTATTAGTGCAGGTGTCAAAAAGGCCAGACTAGCCTGGGCCTGGTCTGGCCCGTGTCCAAGACAGACCATGCTACGATATTCAGCCTGCCAGCCTGTTATGGCCTGGCCTGCTTTAGCCAGGGCCCGTACATCCTTTATCTTAACCCAAAAATAATCTGATGGTATGGTCCTACCACTGATCTGCGACAGTCAGCTCTGCATTTTGGACGACCACATTTGAATATATTAGTATGTGAATACTTATTACTTAGGTATAGTTAGGAAGTTTATAAAACTTATTTATAGTAGATAAATTTAAAAATGGGATGATTGTGAGAGCTTTTAGCTACAATTCGATTTGCTTAAATTAACCTCTTTATTTCTCTTAATTAAAAATCGTTTGAACTTGATTTAATTAAGACAATAATTATCTCATGGATTTTTATATTTTAGTTTCTATATAAATGTCAATTTATATACATTCATTCCATAAACAACATACGTTCCATAAACAACACAAATCAATTAATTTCCTCCCTTGCCAAGTTTCTTAATATTATCTTCTTCCCATAAATTTTCTCAAATTTCCTAAAAACAAATATATCCCTTACATATGCATTTATTTCCGAAAAATGATAATTAATTATATAAAAATATAACCACAAATTCACATTAGCTCAATTGGTTCCTTGAAGAGCGACAGAGCTTACAATCCCATCTTCGAATCCCACACACCTGTTTTTTTGATTTTTTTAAAAAATACTACCTCCGTTTCAGGAAAATGAAAAAGTGAGCCTGGGCCTAGTCCGGCCAGGCCCAATAAAATCAGTCTAGGCTCAGGCTCAGGATGGGCTTATCAAAGCTGATGGCAGGCCCAGGCTAGGCCGATTAGAGGCAGGCTAGGCCGATTAGAGGCAGGACGGCCAGTTTGACACCTCTAATTATTAGGTAACATAGTTTTATCAAGATTAGGAAACACCGTTATATCAATAAATTTCCGATTCATATGGAACTACAGTCATATTCGCGAAATAAATGTTCAATCGAGGTTTAGTGCTGAGGCAAGATCGACGAATTAATGGTGAGGCAATGGTTAGCTTTGGCATGGGCCGCGACATAATCCTTATAGGTTAGGGTTAGTTTTGGTTGGACCCGGGATAATTTCAACCGTCGAAAACAATAAGATGCATAAAATCAATGGTGACCTTTGACTTTGAGTCAAACATCCAACAATTAATCTCAACCGTCAAAAAGACAGATATCCTTCTTCCTGCCGTAGGATGGTCGAAATCAATGGTCTAAGTTAACCCAAAGACAAACAACCTTATAGGTTAGGGTTAGTTTTGGTTGGACCCGGGATAATTTCAACCGTCGAAAACAATAAGATGCATAAAATCAATGGTGACCTTTGACTTTGAGTCAAACACCCAACAATTAATCTCAATCGTCAAAAAGACAGACATCCTTCTTCCTGCCGTAGGATGCACTACACCAAATTCTGGATTTTGTCACAGGGCATATCTGTTACTAAATTTTTTTGTAATTATTGTTAATTTTTTTGTAACAGTTTTCACTGTGACAAAATTTGGTTAGAGTCACATTTATAAACTGTTACAATAATTAATAGTAACAGTTAGCCTAATTTTAGGATTGCAACACGTGTCATATTTGTCACATTTATATTAACGGTTTTATCTGTTACTCTGCATTTACCATAATTCAACGAATGACACGTGTAGCAAACCGCAACACATACAACTACAGTTATAAGTGTTACTTCTTACTTTGTAACGTCTATTTAGAAGACACGTGTCAGCCTTCTGCTACGAATATTGTCACACTTAACCTGTTACTCTTCATTTGCAACAAATACTGAGATGATGACACGTGTTATATTTTCTTACACTTTTCCTTAGTGTTGTAACAGTTAAACCAGTGAGAATTTTAAAAAAATTAATTAAAAAAAATAGGTATTCCAGGTCAACATCATTAACCTGGATTTCCCAATTTACAGGCCTGCAACATTAAGCCTGATACACCATTGCAATGTGCTCTTTTTCAATCTGTAATTCATACATTACCAATCCACAATTCATACATTTTTCATAGTTTCCACGTACAAGCAGGATAAAGATACACCAACCATGTGTATAACTGATCTTATATGACTAACTTACATGATCTTCAACAAGAACATAAAGTAAAATGAACACAGAAATACCATGTGAAATGGTTGTCTCTGAGGGCCAAGAACGGATTTAGTCTGTAACAATACAAAAAAGAAAAATGTCAGTAATAATCAAGGTGAGAGTAGAGTTGTATCAATACATAGACGTTGTTGTTTCCAATAACATATCTTTGCTCCAACCAATTAACTGAGAAAGAACAAGATTCAAGTTTAAATATAATTCAAACTAACTAGAAAGATAGATTTATTAAAATTAATATGATAAGAGTTGAAGTCATTTTAGTGATATAATAACACACCTCTGAATCACCTGAAGATTGAATTACTAGTCCGGATACTTTAACAATCTATAGCAGCATTTCCACTGAGACATGGTGCATGTTCATTTACAGCACAATTTACAACATAAGACATAATGCATGTCCAAATGTACTCATTGTACAAATACAACATACAAAGAAAAAGAGGTATCTGAAACTGAGGGCATCAATTCTTATTGCTTATGAATTAAAAAAATACCACTAGAATGGAGTTACTTAGCTCCAATAATGATCACTGAACTAATAAACTAACAAACAAAGTCAAGTAAACATGAATTGTTGAAATCTGCCTCAACCTGTTAGATGCATACTTTTGCTGTAATCTACGCTACCATTATAGGTCTATGTTTTATAAATAAAATAAAAATAGAGTAGATAGTTTCAAAGTTATTCTCAACATTTGTTCGCAAATACAATAAGTTGTAAGAGAAAAAAAAATATAAGGAATTAAGAAGACAAAGTGAGTTATCCTGAAAATCCGCAAATACAATAAGCTGTAAGAGAACCAAAGTCTAAGGGATTAACATTTTCTTGACTGTCAAAAACCCATATTAAGACTAAGTGAGTTATCCTGAAAATCCAATCTGCTAAACATAGTATAATTTCAAATTAAACAAATATTATCAGATGTCATAAAAGTTTTTATTAACCAAAAAAATCTTGATTAGAGCAAGATTTGAACTGGAGACCGACTCACCATCAATGAGAAAAACAAGCTTCTCGAAGTTTTCCTATCCTCGGAAACTGCACCCATTCCGACAAAAAATGAACCAACATACATCTGATCATAAAAAAAATATAATGGTCCTTAATTATTCTTTAAAAGACTGAAAAACTTCATCTACACAATGACTTTGATTAATTGTTTGCTTACCAGTATGCCAGTAACGGTGACTGCTGGTACCCCCTCGAGGGAAAATTCATGAGCCTGCAAAAAAAAAAGGATGTTAATACAAGCATAAAGAATTAACAACTGAGGGAAGTATGGAAGACTTACACCATCTTTATTAACTTCATAATGCAGATATGCAAAACAAAAAAGTTCAAAGTATACATGTTCTTTGTTGTAAGTAAACAAGACTGTTTCATATCCTGGTTTTTCTGCTTTAGCTTCATATGGAGCTTTCACCTGCAATACCAGTCAAAAAAAGAATCAAATAAAGGATAGTTAACTTCCAAATGTTGTACTTAGTTTTTTTTACGTCCAGAACTTCATAGTGCGAAGGGGAGAAGGGAATTTAACATTTACACAAAACGAAATGGGCAAGGAATTTAACATTAACCTGTTGTAGGATATGTAGAGTAGAACGAACCACGTATGTTTGCTACACTAAGACCAAAGAGCTGCAAGGGATAAGATTCATAATCAGTTGATTTGTAAAATAATATTAAAATCGAGTTAAGTTTAATTACAATTGAATTCTTTTACAAGTTCATCTCAACCTAAATCCTTTTCCCATTTATCACTAGTTCAAGCTCAATTTATTTACCTGATTACTCTATTGGTGAATGAACTGTTGTAGAGAATGAAGCTAGCAAGGTCATCCTTGCTCCTGAAAAATAATAAAGTACAGAACACAAATCATGGTCAAGTTCTGCACTAATTTTATCAAAAAACAGATTTGTAGTCTGTTAGCACCAATTTTTTGTAGTCTGCAAGGGGTAGATTTGTAGTACAGAACACAAATTATGGTTCAAGAATGAACTTAAAGACTGATGCTAACAGACTATCAAAAGATAGACAAGTCCCGGCCAATAGCTTCATGTGAGCATCAGCATAGTCACAAAATAAGGCTTCCTCATCCTCAATATTGATATGTCATCAAACTTTAGTATGGATTCTTCTAGATTATGGTTTTATAAATCCATTGATCATAATTATTTCTAAGAAAGATGGCGATTGATAATAGTGGTTGACATGATAGAAACCTCTGCATATTTGTCGACATGGGGACAGAAAACGGGATCAGTCAAGAATCTCTTATCAGTTGGTAATTGGATAAAGTAACCCTACAAAATCAAACTGCCATTTATCATGTTTTACATCAGTAAGAGTTTGACATTCAGAAAGAGATATCACCACTTTCACATGTTTCCTATATTAGATAAAATAGTACATTGCTTCATGATAAGCTTGTTACTGATATTTTTCACAATTTATAACTGAATATGGTAAAGATGGAATGATTTCAGTGAAACCCAAAGACACCACAAAAATGAGAAGCTGAACACCGTTACAAATGAAATAACTGACTGATTATGTGAAATAAAAATCGAAAACTTCCCAGTCATTCTTTTATAAATGATCAAGATTTTAAACTCCAACAGACTATCTTTAAACCTGTTTCTATAATCAATAAGATAAAATAGTGTGTATGCATAATCATAAAGACAAAGAAGAAAAATAACAAACATAGTGATTCAGTTTAGCTCAACTATTGTGCTCAAACAATGTGAATAGTTCAATTTAATCTAACCCATTGTGATTCAGCTCAGTTTTTAAGTTTAGATGTACACCAATCATTGAAATTTGGATCTTCAACGATGTTACATAACCCATCTTTCTCATTTAACTCCAGAAAATCTTCTTTCATAATTTACAAAATCAAAACAAAACCCATCATAAGATCTTTAATAAATCAAAGCATTATTTCAGAAAAATCCTGAAGATTTTTTTTTTTAGAAAGTCATAGTTAATTGAATCAAGGGGGTGAGAACCCCTAATATGACAAGAAATCCAGAGCTTCTCATAGCTAAATCCAAATTCTCACCAAGGAAATATACATACATGAAAGAGCCCCTTTAAAATATTCTTAACATTTAAGCCTTCAAATCAAAGTTCATTAAGACATTTTCCCAAACACATTATCGATCATATTTCTCAATGAACAATTCAAACACTTTTTATCGGCACAAAATCAAGTCATTTCATCAAAACTTAATGCTACCATCAACATCAAGTATAAGGATTTGGAAAACCTTTTCAAGACAACATAAATTTGGTATAACTGGATAAACCCATACAGTTAATTAACATAATTAGTAATTAACCATAAAGGAGAAAATAAATCACAAAATCTCATAAGAACTCAAATTCTATTTTCTCACCGATTCAAGTTTTGTGTAAGCCTAAAAATAAAACTCTTCCTTTAGTACTTGATATGCCTAAAAATAAATTCAAAAAATATGAAAAGGGAATTGATAGACTGGATCGAGGAAAATAAGGAGATAAGAGACATGTTGAGATAAAAATTGATTTGATAATCTCTTGAAGTACTAATTTTTGTTGCGGATATAGTAAAAGATGTGGGATTAACTCTAATTCGATCATCTGGATGTATAATTTTCACAAACCATCTGAAAAATCAACATACAGAAAATAAAAATCAGATTCACATGAGTAATTATCAAAACGTAAGAGAATCCAAAATTCAAATGAGTCTACAAAGATACCTCAAAATAGCAAACATTTGCTTCAAAAAAAAGATAAAAAAAATATATATATATATATATAAAAGAAGAACCAATACAAATCTGAGTATTGATTAGTGAGACTGCAAGAGAAATTTAGGGTTTCATACCCATCCACAAAACTCCAAGCCCTGTAGATGCACAAAACTGGATATGAAACGCTACATCTACAAAATCAGCAACTTCTTTGAGACTCAAAACCATCATCAATAACAACTTTAGAGTTTTTGTACAGAGATCTAACTGATCAACTCGTTTTTGCACAAAGAGAGTGAAAGAGAAAGATATTTCTGTAACTTAGGTTTTTCTTCCGAGGGAGGAAGGCGGAGAAGATTAGAAAGAAATGAGAGGAAAGGGAAGCGAAAGTGAAGTGGGAGAATTTTTGTTTTTTTTTAATCTAAAATGCTTTCGATGGTGATAAGATGCACTAAACCAATTTGGACGGTAGAGTATTGATTAAGGATTGTCATACGGATCAACCCCGGTGTGTAAGAAGTTTGTGTTTCTTTGCGAAATTGTGTTTCTTTGCTAAGTTAAATTCGCGCATTCGACATATTAAAAACCTTCATTACGACCGAGTATAGTAATAGATGTTGTTTATATTTTAGTCCACGTCTAGATTTGGATCTCCATTGTAGTATATTTCAAGACATATAGGTGGTGGAGTAGATTTCGATTCACATTAAACGATTCTGAGTTGTTACTTTGATTTTCGCTTTGTCACATAGGTTATGAAGCATCATTTAGTTTACACTGGTAGATTAAGAGTCCGAGTTCAACTAATCCCATAGGTAGTGAAGTAGATTAGGTTTACACTGGTAATTGAAATAGTCGGAGATCATGAAGTATATTATAATTATAATCGAAATAGTCGAAGATTACTAGAGTTAGACCTGTGTTTCTCGTTCGGATGAATTGAAGACGAAGTATATCAGAATTGAACATCACAGATTCAAAGATTACTATAGTTAGACCTGAGTTTCTCGTTCGGATGAACTGAAGACGAAATATATCATAATTGAACATCACATGTTCAAAGATTGCCAGAGTTGGACCTCGTTCGGATGAATTGAAGACGAAATATATAAGAATTGAACATCACAGGTTCAAAGATTACCAGAGTTAGACTTGAGTTTCTCGTTCGGATGAACTGAAGACGAAATATATCAGAAGGGTAGTTTGGTCATTTTCACAGTCTCCATAATATTATTTGACCTTATTTCCAATAAAAGTAATATGGTCATTTTCACAGTATGTAATATTTACTTTATTTATTTTCAATAAGGGTAGTTTGGTCATTTTTACGGTCTCCATAATATTTATTATTGCACTTATTTCTAATAAGGGTAATATATATGGTCATTTTCACAGTCTGTAATATTTACTTTACTTATTTTCGATAAGGGTAGTCTAGTCATTTTCACAGTCTCCATAATATTTATTGCACTTTTTTCCAACAAGGGTAATATGGTCATTTTCACAGTATGTAATATATTTACTCTATTTATTTTCAATAAGGGTAGTTTGGTCATTTTCACAGTCTCCATAATACTTATTTCTAATAAGGGTAATATGGTCATTTTCAAAGTGTGCAATATTTACTTTACTTATTTTCAATAAGGGTAGTTTGGTCATTTCAGTCTCCATAATATTTATTTCACGTATTTCCAAGAAGGATAATATGGTCATTTTCACAGTCTGTAATATTTACTTTACTTATTTTCGATAAGGGTAGCCTGGTTATTTTCACAGTCTCCATAATATTTATTGCACTTTTTTCCAATAAGGGTAATATGGTCATTTCACAGTATGTAATATTTACTTTATTTATTTTCAATAAGGGTAGTTTGGTCATTTTCACAGTCTCCATAATATTTATTGCACTATTTCTAATATGGCTAATATGGTCATTTTCCCAGTCTATAATATTTACTTTACTTATTACACTTAATTGGGTAGTCTGGTCATTTTCACAGTCTCCATAATATTTATTGCACTTATTTCCAGTAAGGGTAATATGGTCTTTTTCAAAGTGTGTAATATTTACTTTTACTTATTTTCGATAAGGGTAGTCTGGTCATTTTCACAGTCTCCATAAAAATTATTGCAGTTATTTCAAATAAGGGTAATATGGTCGATTTCACAATCCGTAATATTTACTTTATTTTTTTAATAAGGGTATTCTGGTCATTTTCAGTGTCTCCATAATATTTATTGCACTTATTTCCAGTAAGGGTAATATGATCATTTTCACGGTCTTCTGAATTTTTATTGCACTTATTCCGATAAGGGTAGTATGGTCATTTCACAGCGTTCGGAAGAACCAGAAATTTTTGTTGTGGTTTTGTCGAGAAAATCGAGAGAAAATGTTGGTATTTGTCCAAGTCAAATGTCCTACAAGGTCATGACTTGTTGACTTGGTCTTGATCCTTTTTTCTAGCTCAGCTGGTCATCCCCGTTCGCCAAAGTTTCATGCGTTCCATGAGGTCCCAGGTTCAAGCCCCCAATGACGTAATATTGCAGAAATTAACATGGAAGGTAGTGTTAGTTTGCCCCCCTTATGACACAATCTCAGCCCCCCATCCGCTTCGGCTCCCTTGGCTAGATTACCCATGAGGCTCGTTGGTAGATTAACACAACAACCTGTTCAATTAATGTAGTAGTATGTTGTTGAAGCTTAGCTTGTTAGGCTTCCAACTAGTTAATGTAATACTCTTTATCCAATAACAAATATTGATATTTAGAAATTAAATAAAATTGTTATTTTGTATAACTGTTACGAAAGTAGTGACAACCAAAATTCTAAGAGTGATTAATTCGGGGTTGTTTTAGATGTTGTGAAATTTTTGGGTGGATCCATAAGTTTAGATTATAATTGTGATTCTATGGATAATTATCAACAAATATAATTGTTACTAGTAAAAAAGTTAAATATTCAGATTCATTATCACGATTACAAAATTTAGCAACAGTTATAATTGTTGAGGACTTATCACAGGTGTATCAGTGACTCAAAAATAAACTGTGACAGGTTAAACTGTGAGAAAATCCTGGTTTTGATGTAGTGATGGTTGAAATCAATGGTCTAAGTTGACCCAAAGACAGACAGCCTTCTTCCTTATAATATAGAAGATATATGAAATTTTCACGATTTTGTCTATTTGAATTTAGTTTCGTTTCTATGGAACAATTTTCTTACGATACTTAACAGAAAGAATAATTGCTGTTATACTGCAACGGGTCCGAGTACCCCATTTAGCTGTACTATCTACTCTAGGCTAATTCACCAAAATAATATTTAGGGCTATCGAGCAAGGTTGAATCAACTGAGGATTGTTGCTGAACCACCAATATCGATCCGTTACAATTAGAGTTAGATGAAGAAAGCATGTCTCCAACCAACCCTAACTCTGGGAACTCACTCCACTCCTCTAGACCTTGAAGAAGATCTGATGAGTTTTGGTCATGGTCTTTACCCAGTATTAAAAGGTCAAACGAGTGTTCGATGGATGTGATCACCTTAACGATCCCTACACTGTCTTTCACTTCCTCTTCTCTGTACACTACATTTTCATGAGCTACACTATACTTCTTAAAGTCATCAATACTATCATTGTCTAACATGTCAGCATTTGAAGATGGATCCGGATTCTCCCTGCGAATATAAAATCTGAATACAGTTAGTTTCACGCTACTGTTTTCTCCCATGCGAGCACCATAAGCTAGTGCCTCTCTATCATCTTCACCACCCAAGAAGATTACTGCAACAAGATATGGAGATTTGCCGTTTTTATTCGATGCTTTCCCTCTTTGGGGTGACCCTCGATCTACTTGGAGACCAACAGAACAAGGGGCGGTTTTAAGAACGTTCTGGTTCACTTTTCTGATTGACGTGGGCAAGTGGGACGTACTACTGAAACTTGGATGATGATGGAAGGGTAATATTATTAGGGATGCTCTTCTCTCGGACGCGACTGAGCAAATATCATCATGCATTGTACTGTAAGGTGAGATTGCAGTGAGCGAATTTACAGAAACTGTCCCCTCGTTTTGTTTCTCGTAGAGTTTGAAGGCATTGATTATGTGAGAAGACGGGTTAAAACTGTTTGAAGAATCTTCCTTTTGGCTGTTCTTGTGAGTAACGAGTAGAGGTGACGCCCGACCTTGAAGTTGTATTAGATGGAGCATGTAAATGCAGATAGGGCCATATGTTGTTGGATGAGAAGCTTCAAGGACATCTAGGATGGTAGGGACATTTTCGTTGTGGTAGATGCAGGCAAGTATCCGAAACTCTACATTCCGTTTGCTGCAGCTCTTGATAGATCTTCTCTTGTAGGCAGTGCATCTTCTTGAAGGGTTGTACAGGAATTTCACTGATGGCGAGATTGTTCCAGTTACAATCACCGTCGACAAAACCAGGCAAGTGTAAATGCGCTCGCTAATAAGCTGCATGTATATAGTAACACTTAGCATTAATTAATCTGATTACGCTACGAGGTAGAATCCGTTGACCTCACTATTCTGCCTTTATTCTGCTGAGAATAACGGCTGGACAGTGGTGTCGATGGATCGTAACTCAAAAAATTTAGTTGTTGTACTATAGATATATTTACCTTAAGACCGACTGCCCATACCCAAAACTCGATATCTAGTACTCCATGGATATTCATGATTACCCCGACCCATAAGGCATCTTGGTAAGGCACTCTGCAATATAGAGCAGGCAGCAGTGACCCTAAGAGCTTCCCTAAGAAGCTAATAAAAACTATGAACTCCAAGATTAGAAACTCTTGCAGCTGTATTTCAAAAACGTTCACCTGGAGTGTGGAGGAGATAATAAAGATCGGCAGGAGTATGGATTTGACGAAACACTCGAGTCTGTCTTCTATAGCAGCTCCTAGTGGCGGTCCAGCAGGAACAGCCAGACCTAAGATTATAGGTCCAAGCAAGAAATGCTGACCTACAATCTCCCCAAATAAGGAACTCAACAAAACCATCACAAGTATGGAAAATATGTAGCCTTCCTTGATGCATTTCTCTTCTGATGTGTTTCTGATTATCCAAAACATTATCGGCCGCAAAACGAAAGCGATGACTAGCACCAGGAAGCAACAACTCAAAATTATCCATATAAACGCATTCGATTTCTTGGCTTGTATGCTCGTCATAGTTGTATAATTAATGAAAAGAGAGCACCAGCTAAAAAGTCCACTTATCATTGACACTGACATTGCTAGACGCCCGATCTCCGAACTGAGGAGCTGCAAATCATCTAAGAAGCAAGCCACAACATGGAACGAGCTTAGCGACATTAGATGTGCTACATTGTCGAAGGATTCAGCCACTTTGTTATCTAACTTTATGTTATGATGTACCATTTTAGAAACCGATAAGTTAAGGCATAAAGGACAGAAGAAGCAAAATAGACCTACAAGCCATCCCTTCTTCCCTGACCTCTGAATCATGGTTAAGTCTGTCTTCACTCCTATAAGGAATAGGAAAAACATGGAACCAAAGTACTGACAGTTATCAAATATGTACATGGAATTCGGAGGGAATATTTTATCTTTGAAGAGTCTGGTGCGGCCAAAACACGAAGGACCTACCATTATCCCACCCTGATCCATGCAAATTCAAAACCGTTCATTAGAAAGGTGCGTGAAATGCATGTCAATGATTATTTTCAAGGAGAGGAGATGTGAAAGAATTAATCAAGAAGCATACAATCATCTGTGAGATAAAAGAAGTCTGACCGATAGGTTCTAACAAGGACTTTACGGCTGATGTAAAAAAGCATGCAACGGCTATCTGCATAATGAAAACAGGAAATATATAATTGAAAGGATCATCTCCTTGCCATATACTTGAAAGTTGATCGCGTACAATATCCAGGCCGCAGAACATCGTCATATTGTCGGATATGAGTACTGCGGTTGCAATCTTCATTTTCCTTGATTTTGTAGGATTTTTTAATCCTGAATTTTGATTGTTGCGGAATTGTGTAAAATTATTAAGCAAAAAAAATTGTGTAAAATTCTTAGTTGAGAGTGCAAAGAGGAAAGGAAATCCTACAGGCAATTAAAATGATATAAAGTATATATCATCTGAATTGTAGGCAATTTGTGGACCATTACCAACCCTGTACTTGTGGAGATATTTTAGGATTGCTGGAACATATTTGGCTATTTTTTCATGGAGAGACTTTGGGTGGAAGTGTGGAAATATGAACAAAAAAGTTGGTTCTAAATCAATGTAAATTCTCATAGCAACAGCCCTTGTTATTGATGCAAGACAATTTTTCCCATGTAACGTTTATCTCATAGTGTTGCTGACTTCTTAAAACTGTTAGGAATTTGCCCCCACCATGGTAATGAAGGGATGACCAAATCTCAAAACCGATGGGCAAATGCTCATTTGTCCGTCGCGACATTGCTTCTGTTGCGCAGCAGCGGCAAAGCTTCAGACACGCATTGTCCCCATTGACACTCAACGACTATATGTACGCACTTTCAACTCTCATCTTAGCGCACCTATTTTTTCTAATAATTTTTTTTTCCTTCCAATCCAACCTGCCTAGTATGGGGCCTAGGGCATTTGTTTAGGGCCTGTTACCAAATAATAAAAAAGGGTCATTAGATATTAATTTTACACAAACCCTTATCCAACTATTATCTTTTTACCTATTTTCTCCCTGATTAATTAGTGTTAATTAATTATTTTAGATGTGAGATCATTTCCCCCTTATCCAACTATTATCTTATCCAACTATTATCATTTTAGGTATTAATTAACCATTAGATGTGAGATCAACTAATGTAAATCGAACTCCAAAACATCAAAGTGAAATTTTTTGATTTTTTTTCTCGAACACAAACCAGAATCGGTTTATGTTCATACACTCGTAAACCGATTTGAAATTCACGAAGGATATCCGGAATCGGATCACATATGCATTATCAAAACCCGATTCTAGCAATCGGGGTTTTTCTAATGACATATAAACCGGTTGTTTCATATAATCGGTTTATGTGGACATCCACATAATCCGATTCTAACAAACAAACAAAAAACATACAGAAAACTGGTATCTCTTCCATACCATAATCGGTTTATGTGGGCATTAACTTATACCGATTCTAGTTAAAAAAAATTCAACCAAGAAAACACATTCGGACAATCGGTTAACGTGCTCATGAACGTCAATCGATTATGTTGAGAATAAAATGGATGATGAAATATCTTTTCAATCGATCGATGTTGTTAGAATCGATTGATGAATTTGAGTTTGAATTTTAATTTATGACAGAAATGATTTGAATAGGTTTTGGTTTTAAAATATAGTTTTAACTTTAAAAGGATATAGATTAGGATTGATTTTTAAAAGTGAGGGTAACTTAGTACCTTTACCTACTTTTGTCACGTAGTGATAGGCCCCAAATAACCCTTATAATCCCCAAACTAAAAGAATTACATCACCATCCCAACCTAAATCATTCTGAACTTTCTCTAAAGTTCGAGAGGCAAAGTATTCTACAAAAGAAGATGAATCTTTTTGTAAGATTTATACATATTTTACAGTGGATGCAATTAGTGGTGTTAAAGTATAGCTTGGTTGAACCCACCAAGCGTTGGTATGTCAAGTTTGGTTGTCATATTTTAGTGAATCAAAACTCATTTAAAGAGTCGCTTGATTATGTACTAGATTCAACTTAGTATAGGTTATCTTGAAAGTATTAGGATATGAGACATTACAAGTATTGCGAAGACTTGAAAAAGTGAAGAAGCAAGGCGCTCCAACGACAACATCATCCTTCCACTTGAGGTTAGTGATATTTGACTTGAACTGTTTCATTCCCTAACGTATCTTTCAAGTCGTGCATATTGAAAACAAAACTGTGAAGCATTAACACTCTAGTTAGACATAGTATTAAGGAATACAATACGAGGTTTATCGCTTAACCATTAAACTTTGTAGATAAGACATCGACATAATCTTTTGAATGCTATTGCGATTATGTATGGGTATGAGGTGAGGATTTCACCCTACAAAATAATGTTTTACATGTGTTTTAAGGAAGTAAATTCATGAACTTGTTTTGTAAATCGAAAAGGAAATCGCTAGGCATTATTGGTATTGTTATTCATTGCATATCTTTTGAACTACCAATATGTGTGATTAGTATAACCGCTCATGACTTGTTTTTGTTCTTGGTAAAACTATTCACAAAGGCCTGACTTTTGTATTGATATGACTTTTATTAGTGAAACCGAGCTTAAATAATCACCTGAGATGGTATGATCGATGTTGTGTTATTGGTATGACCGACTCTTGGTAAAAGGGAACCGATCCTAGTAAGAGGTGCAACCTATCACAAAAGGGAATCGATCCTTGTATGATGTGCAACAAGTTTTTAGCAGAAAGGGGAACCGGTCCTATGGACATGTGCAACACGTTTTTAGGCAAAGGGGAACAGATCCTATGGACATGTGTAACACATACAAGTTAGATACTATATATATGTGGGGAATAGATCCTAGTACCTAGTCAACCGAATTTTTGGAAATCTAGTGTGACTATGCACAATACTCACATGGAGGTAGAACCAAAACTTGTTTTGGTAGATTCGTGAAACCCATGATTTGTGATTGAGTGTTCTTGATCAATCACATAGTTCTTGAAAGTCAGATGAACCAATTCTAAACTAGTTTGGAAGTGTGGAAAATCGGTTTCAAGGCTGTAAGTATGAAAGAGGACTTACAAAATAAGGATGTCGACATACTTTGAACACATGCAGTAACACTTATCTTTAATTGTTCAAAGTTATTCCTTAATAGCTAAAGGAAGAAAATCCCGGATCGAAAAATAAATAAGTTAAGAATCTTCTATTTAAGGTTTCTAATTTTATTTTAGGAAAATGAGAATTAGTAATGTGCATTTACTAGTTGAGATTTTCCAAAGAGATTTTCGGTCAATGTTTTGGACAGAGCATATCCAGGAATTATGGAAACCGAATTTGGAATTTTATTGCATATCTTGAGAATATTTTCGGTTTTGGAAATTCCTTGGTTTCCAAACTTCCTTGTATATAAATACTTGAAGTTTGCATTTCGAGCAAACTAATCCTTCGTGACAGCAAACTTCCTCAGTTGTGTTGTTACGGGTGAAGCCGCCTATTCGGAGAGGAGAGTAACCTAATTAGGCGAAATCTCATACGATCTCCCAGTTTAAAGTATTCTTTGGGATTGAGAAGCTCTATTAGTACCGTTGGTGGGAAACTAGATAATTGTGGTTTATCTTTTGTTTTCGATTGATTTGATTGACTAACGGTGGTTGAACTTTGATTGCACCTAGTTTGTTTATGCTTGAGAATCTTCTCTTCTGATATAAGATTCACTCAAACTAGATCGAAGTTTCGACATGGATCTTTAGAGTGTTTGTAGATCTAAAGACGTCTTTTGATAATCCATTATTAACAGAGACTCCGTTTTGTGCGTGATTGATCACAAGAGATCAAGTTATTGTGTGCAAGTGTTTATTGAAGATTAAAGAACATTTGAAGACAAAGAAGACTTTGAAGATTTCTAATTTGAGTTCATAATCTTTGGTGTGCATAATACTTATTTCGGTAAAAGAGGATCCAACTATAATTGGTTTATCCTTGTGGTAGACTAGATTGTTTAGTTGTGTAGGTCGGCATCAATACAATTCTTTGTGATTAAAAGTATTAATTGCAAAATCTTAACAATTACTTTGGTAATTGATAATAAGATAGATCTAAGAACCTGACGAATGAGTTTATTTGAGATAAACAGAAGAGCCTTTGTCGAACTCACATCACTTGGTTGAAAAGAGTTGATACCGAACAGATTTGTTATTCTTATACTGTTTGGAATACGAACCAAAGGAATTGTTACAAGTACGTGACTTATTCCAGGTCAGAGGCATGGGAATACAGATGGAACTAGGTGAACTAGAGGTTTAGTTTATTGGTCTCAACTATACGAAGTTGGTTTGATTTTGTATATCGGCTTAATCCTGAGAGTATTCAATTCTGGACGAGGTCCCGGGGTTTTTCTGCAGTTTCGGTTTCCTCGTTAACAAAATCTTGTTATGTCATTTACTTTTATATTCCGCAATTATAACTGTTGTTATTATAATTTAAAGTAAATTACACAAATGTTAATTCTAATTTACTTGATAGCAATCATATTGTGTTTGGTTAAGTCTGAAACTCGTATCAAGTAAACATACTTCGTTGTTATATTTTCTCGATCTTGTATCCATAGACGATCACACGAAGTGTGAACCGATTAGTTGTATCGTCTCGACTCAGTCCATAGACAATCACTTTCGAAAAAAGGACTTGTTAGAGCATTGCTCGGTTGAACTCGTATGCGTTGCTATCTCAAGCATGTTTGTCAATGTTAGTGATCAAAACTATAAAGTCTTGATTTCTAGTCTATTATAGCTAAGGTCTCGGACTAGGATAAAAAGTGTAATTGGGCTCAAGAACTCCATGGCAATCATCATATAAGACGAAGGACTACTCAAGGAACCAGTGGACCTTCATCGACTAAAAGGTATGTGGATACTTGAACTTATCTATCACTCAAAAGTTTATCTATTCTATTTCTTATCTTAAGACAAAAGTCATATTACTATATATACTAAGATTATACACATATGATATTTCGAGCTGAGTATATCTCGCTTATCTATTTCTCGAAATATGTGCTGGTAAAGCTTTCTCTTTAGCCAAGTTCATCTTTACCTAGTGACGAAAGTCATGTTATGTTTCAATCATTTTGGAAATCGCTCTGACGAAAAATAGTTTGTGAATAACAACTATATAACGCCCTCTGAGAATGTTTCAAAGATTGAAATGAGAGTTTAGAAAATATAACCATTGGAGTATATAAGCATTGTTGTGGTAACACATATATGTATAAGGCTTATTGCTTGAACCGAAGTTTGTGAACTTTGTTGATCAAGTAAAACAGGAGTAGTGCGTGAGCTCAGTCCGCAAACTCAGCATACAAGCTCAGTCCGCGAACTGGCGTAGTTCTCAAACCCGGGAATTTATGTTGGAGTTTGTGAACTCCGTCCGGGAACTTAAGTCCGCGAACCCAGTCCGCGAACTTGAGTAGGTTATGTCTAAAAACGATGTTTGTGAACTTATCTTAATAAACAAAGGAATGCTATTGAAAAATGTGGCTTTATATTTCATGAATCGATTCGAGTGAATCACATTTTGTTTGCTTCAATTGTGTCTTGTGTAGTACATAAAGATCTAAGCAATTGAACAACTCTCTAACTAGTTCATTTGAGTCATTTGGACTAGTTATGGTGAAGAAGAATATGGTTGATATGAAAGTTATCATTTGGCTAACCATTTGGTTAACTAGTGTCGAACCTACTAATGAATAAGTTTGGATATGGTTACACGAACCTAAAATTGTCTAGCACATGTGTGTATGACAAGCTAAGTTTTTGATCTAACGGTTGATAAATATTATCTTGAATCTAATCAGGTTTTCATCTAATGGTGAATATTGAATGCTTTGTTACTAAGCTAATATTGATTGCAAACCCTGATTTGAAGACTATATAAGAGAGAACTCTAGCAACTGGGAAATCTAATCCCCACACATTCTGTGTGATACTAGTTGTGCTAAGCTAGAGTCGATTATCCTTTAACCTTTGGTTTTCTTCTTCTAAAATCAGGTTAACAACTTAAAGACTTCATTGGGATTGTGAAGCCAGGCCGATACTAGATTTCTTGTAGTTGTCGGATCTAATCTAGGTATTTCCATCATACGAGTACAATTGTAATAATTGGCTTGAGATTTCTATCTCCGATATGCAAGATATAAAAGTAATCACAAATCTCTTTATCTCATCGTTTGTGATTCCACAATATCTTTTTTCGCTACATCGATTAAGACTATTGTGAGGTGATTGATAAAACCGAGCTCTTCTTCTGGAATATAAGTATGGTTTTATTGATTGGTTCCTGTTCACCTTAATTTATCAAAAGACATAACAAAACTCATAAGTTTATTCGTGGGAGACGAATTTATCTATCTTGTAGACTTTTCTTTATGATACAGATTTGTTTATTAAAGTCTTCGACTTTTGGTTGTAGCAAATCTTGGTTGTGAGTCAAATCAACTAATAGAATCAAGTGCGTAGTATCCTGTTGGGATCAGAGGCGTAGGAGCATAACTGTACCTTGGATCAGTGTGAGATTGGTTGGGGTTCAACTATAGTCCATACCGAAGTTAATTTGGAGTAGGCTAGTGTCTGTAGCGGCTTAATACAATGTATGTTTAATCTGGACTAGGTCTCGGGGTTTTTCTACATTTGCGGTCTCCTCGTTAACAAAATTCTGGTGTCTGTGTTATTTCTTTTCCGCATTATATTTTGTTATATAATTGAAATAATACAGGTAGTGCGTTGTTCAATCAATTAGAATATCCGACCTTTTAGTTGTCGATTTAAATTGATTGACACTTCGATATTGGTCTTTGGTACCATCCAAGTTATCTCTCTTTGATAAAGACTCGCAGATTCTATTTGCTTGAGTATAGATCAAATTGAGAGATTGAGATAATAACTCCTTGAGATGCGAAATTTGAGGTAACAATCTTGTTAGTTAATTATTTTCCGGTTTAAGAAAAGCCTGATTTTATTACGTATATTTATTGCTTTTGCTTAACAAAATTTCAGTACAATTGATGTTTTATTCCATTATTTGTGTATGGATGTGTGTGTGATTCAATTGGTTCCGGTTAAGAAAAACTATTGTTATCTTTCTTTATTGTTTGGTATCAATCGTTTAGGCTTACAAAATTTCGGTGCAATTTCGGTCCTTTAATGTTTATTTTGTTTCAATTGCTTCTGGTTGAGGTGAATAATTATGCAAGTTGATTTATTTGGTTTGTATGAATTTTTTATGGCTTAACGAAAGAAAAGGTTTATGGGATGAATTGTTTAGTCCAATTCGGATAACAGAAACTAAGTTAATTTTGATCTTAGTTAGACTTATCAAAGTGGAGGTTTCAGTTATTCAAGTCTAATCGAATGCCTTAACAAGAAATGCTAGTTAACTAACCTAGTATTTATCTTGTTTAAAAGTTAAAGGTCTAAGTTATATGGATAATTAGAACCTGATGACAAAAATAGAGTTATCTTTATTTTGGTCTTATCGAACAAAGTGGTTGTATTTGTACAATCGGTTTAGCAAAGGAACTAAGGTGCTTAGTTGAGTTTTGGTTTTCTAAGCTATTTGGGAAAATTGTTTCGGGCAATTATTTCCTTGATAAAATATCAAAACAAAATTACTTTGTAGTTTCGGTTTTGATATTGGTTATCAAAAATGGTGTGTGGAACCCTCGTGCTTAACTCTATATGTTTCAAGCTTATTGAGATTTGTAAGATCCTTTCGGTTTGTCCTTTATTTTTTCGTTTCTTTGTCATTCAGTGACAAAAAGAGGGAGAAATATATGGAGTAAACAAGTCATACTGGCATTGATTTATATGAATTGGTATCTTTAGTTGCTGGAATTCCTACACTACACCCCACACAAGAATCCACAATTCTCAACACATATTTGTAGATTAAGAACAACACTTTTATTGATTAATTCTCAGAAATGGAAGAAATCAAGAATATAATCGCTCACAAGAATTTTCTCTCTCCTCAAGACTTTCTCAACACTCTAAAAATTATCTCTCTTCTCTCAAGATTACTCATCCCCTATATATAGGGTATTACATAATGGATGACAGCTCATAGACAGCTAAGCTATCCCTTAATTTCGGATTTAACTTGCGATATCTTTGCGAGTGCAATAATGTTAATCTCGCAAACACTCTAATCTTCGCAGGATCTTTAAGTTTTCTTCATGTTTCTACCATCGTTATTTGTTGCGTCATTCTTTTAATCTTTTCTGCGACGCTCGCCAGTGTCTTTAATGAAAACTTCGCAAGAATGTTCTTGCTGCGATATTCTGATCCTACACCTTGCATATTCTCATGTATTTTCTGCGAAGTAGAGAATATCATGAGAAATTACTCTTTAAAATATCGCAACTATTTATCTTTCCATATTCTTCTTCCGACGGGATTCCATGAATCACGCTTAATTATCTACACGTGTTGAATATTCCTTCTTCCACCGACACGTCTAACCAGTCATCTTCTTTTCCCTATTTAAGAGAGATTTGGGAAAGATAATTATCTTCTTTCACTTATTCTTCATCTTTACCTTCTCTATTATGCAAATCTTCATCGTCTGTGATTTTATATTTTATCAAGCTCATCTTCTTGCTGCTGTTCTTCCTTATCTTCATGGAGTCTACAGGTTAATTTTTGCTGTTGTTCTTCCTTATCTTCATGGAGTCCCAAATATGATTAGTTTTTGCTGAAATTGATTTTATTTTCCTGGAATCATCTTATTTGTTTGTTCTTCATATAATTCCCATACTTCTTGTTATTTCAGCAAAAACACTTCTGGTTTGAGAATTACAATCCAAAAACCCTAATAATTCCAAGAATTCACCACCCAAAGAGGGTGCGAGAAGGAGAAAGTCTGCGAATAACAAGGTAGTAAGAAACATACTCTTCAGATAAAAATATTGTTGCCTCTATTTCTTATCTTGATTGTCATTCGCAGGATGGTGGAAATTCCAATAGGTCTCCTAAGAAACTTCGTCAACAAAAGAATCAACCAAAGATTGTTGAAACTTCTATTCCTTTCCCTGCTTTTGGTTTCGTACACTTTTCTTCATCATCTTCGCAGAGTAATCCTCTTCTCTCACAAAATGTACTTCTTCCTTCTAGCTGCGAGAGTATCGCAATAAACTCTACTGTCTTACCTTCTGCTACGAAAGAAATTCCTTCTTCTCCTATAGCCAACTCTCCTCAGATTAATGTCATTCCAATCCCTATTGTTAGTTTGCCTCAAACTTCTCCTCTCGGTGATATCTCTCTTGCGAAGGATGATAATCAACTTTATATTATATCTACTACTTCACCTAAATCTTTTCCTTTTTCGCAAGAAGCTGCGAATGGGATAGATATTGCTTTTAAGGCTCTGGTTGATATCTTGGATGATGTTAAGAGATCTTCTGCTGATCCTATTAAGTCTAGCATCTGCGGGATTTTAAGTGGATATTTTGGTTATGGTAAGATAGATTCACAAGCATCCAGGGAAAAAGAAATTGAAGTTTTGAAAGAAGCTCTCCAAGCCAACACTCTAGAATGTGATACTCTTCTTCTTTAAAACCAAAAGATGGAAAATATCTCACTTGACTGCGAGCTTCTTCGCAGAAAGAATGATAAATTAAAAGGTATAATTTTCTTTATCTTTTTTATTTTCTTATAAATAATTTTGTCAATTCCCTTTTCAATTTTCTTAAAATCTTTTGTTCGCACATTAAGACTTAAACCAGAAACGATTCTTGGAAAGATTTCAATTTGAATCTGCTGCTGAAGAAGCCCGCACTGATAGAGATGCTTGGATGGATTAATATAATCAATTAGACAATCTTCACACGTACTCCATTGATCATATAAATAATCTCATTGCAGAAAATGCTCAATTAGTGCAGGAGCTCAATTTATTAAGTAGTGAAATATCTCAAATCTCTTATTCTCTAACCAAAGCTAACTTGGCGATGGAAACTTTATCAGATGAAAACAAAACCTTATCTCAAGAGAACCTGGATTTGTCAAGTAAAACAACGATATACTCACAGAAATTAATTACCCTTCAAAGAGTGTGCAATAATCAAGAACAATCTCTTCATTCACTGAAAAATGAACTTAAAGAGATAACTTAATCATCCATTGCTGACAAAAATTCACTTGTGCAAGGTAGAATAATTTTAAGTGCAAAAGAAAATCAGCTCCAAGAATAATATATCAAATTAGAAGAATCATATTCCTCTCTCGCGAAAGAAAACTATTTTCTCCATTCTAAATAAAAGAATCTAAGATCTCGCCTGAAGGGTTTAGTTGGAGATAAATTTGATGATGCAATGAACCAATGTGAGAATAACTGCTTTGCCTTAATTTAAAATCTAATTTCACAAAAGGAGGGTAGTCATTTAGACTGCCTCAATCATTCTTCCTCTGCTTAATTTTTCTTGTGATTTTCTTGTTGAGAATTCCTCATTTTATAACCCTTTTTTTTTTTCTTTGACCACGCAGAATCTGAGAGAAAGCTTCAGTCTTCTGTTAATACTCTGTATTCTAAACTTGCTATGCTGCATAAGGAAAATGCTTCTCTCACTATTCATTTTTCCCATTTTCGCGATCGAACAGAAAGAGAATATAATTACCTTGCTTATTTCAAGGATATGGAGATTAGAAACCGGGATAAAGCTTTCCTTCGCCAACTTCATCTACAAGCTCAAGTTCTTGTGAATGATATTCTACTGTCTAACTCTCTTCCCCCAGTGACAGTTAAACCTTTGGAAGTAGATGCTGATAAAATTCCTCGTCCTACTGACAATGACTTTGGCTATGAGACATGCGAAGAAAAAGAAGAGGAAGAAGTGGAAAATCCTCTTAAAGAAGCAGCTACTGGTGAGAAAAAAACTGCTAATGATCAATCAAATGAAAAAGATGCGAGAGTCAACCAGGACAAAGGGAATACTGGTGAAAGCGAGAAAACTTGCGAGGGTGACAGAGCTAGTGAAAATGATAAAGCTGGCAAAGTTAATATTGAAACTTAAGCTTTACTATCACTCTTTTGAACTACATCTTCTCCTCCTCTTTTTGTGAACAATGTATTTTATTCTCCTTGGGATTTAATTATTCTTCTAACTTTTTAAGTATTTACAAGGAAGATAATGATATTTCATTTATTAATTCTCATACTTGCCCCTCATTATCTTTCTTGGAATGAATCCATGTGACGTCTGAAGAAGTATCAAGAAGTATAAGAAGTATGAAGTACGGATTCTTTAAGTATAAAATATTCTGTGATAAGAAGTATAAAGTACCCATCCTTGATCGGACTATATGAAGTATAAGAAGCAATAAATGTCACTCCAACTTCTGCGAATTTCTGAATTACTCTGCGACATTTTGAATAATCTGCGAATAGTATTGCGAATAGTGTTGCGAATAGTATCTTGAGAAATTCTGATTATTATTCTCATTATATTTCTCGCAATGAACAAAATTTACCTGCAAAAATAGTTAATATTTGCAATTATTCTATTGGTCTTATTTTTCCTTCCTAGTTAAAGGTCTTATTTTGCCAATTTTTGTTTTTGCGACAAAATCGCAGGACGTCCTTTCATTCGCATGTAAAGACCCATTGATCTTGCCTTATCCGCGTTTTGTAAATTTGTTGCAACAATATGACAGGCCTAAATATTCTTACGAATAAAAATCCCCATGACATTGTCGTCTTGCGATGAAATCGCAAGACGTCTTTACAGTTTCATGCAATGACCCATTGATCTCATCTTATCTCATCTCTTGGCTTTTTGCCTCTGTATATATTTGCTGCACAAATATGACAAGCCTTAATACTCTTGCGATCAAGAAGTCTCATGACATTTGCGTCTTAATACACTTATCATCTCCCTAATGGAGGGTGCCTCCCTTATCTCCCCCTGGCTTCCCCTACAAGGAGGCGTACATCGTCCATACAAAACTAGCTCCTCCCATCCGGATTTACCAACAACCAGTTGTTTTCGCATCCTCTTATCCTTTTTGCCTATATGGCTTATAGTTACGAGACTTCACCCTAAGTGGGGTTATCTTCAGGTCGAGTGCATCATAGTCAAGACTTTCCAAGAATATCCAGGGTAGGTTCATCCGCCCCATGCACTCTTGGCTCAACCGTGTACCGCGGTACCTTAATCATATTCTGCACTCCTTATAAGAGATCCTCGGTCGTCCAACTAGGGTATAACCTTATATATAGTTGTCAATCCAAAGTACCTCTCCCGGATAGGCTTTCTTGATCCCCACATCTTCATGACTCAAGTTCCAGTAGCGGTATAACCTTATCCTTGAGCCATGCAACCAGATACCCCCTTAAATGACGTAGTTTAGGTCTTACATTTGCCTCTTGCGAAAATATATTCGCGAACTAGGGTGTACGCCATAAAGGTTCGTCTCATTCTGCGAAATTTTATTCGCGTTTCTTGCGATATTTTTGCATATTCTTATTCTGTTTTGATTTTGAATATTCTCGCAGCAATTTATTCAGCAAAGTTTGCTGGCGTTGGCATATCACGAATTGCCTGTACTTTCTCTGGATCAACTTGAATTCCTTTTTTTGATACGATATAACCTAAAAAAATTCCCTGATGCTACTCCAAAAATGCATTTCTCAGGATTCACCTTGATGTTAAAGAGTCGCATTTTATCAAAAATCTCCTTCAAATATTGCACATGGTTCTTAGCTTCTTTACTCTTTATTAACATGTCATCTATGTACACCTATAATGTTTCGTGTATCCACTTTGCGAACACCTTCTCCACCATTCTTTGATACGTTGCACCAGCATTTCGTAACCCAAATGGAATTTTTGTATAACAATATAATCCTCTTGGAGCAAAAAATGCAGTGTGCTCTTGATCTTCTTCAGTGAGTGGGATCTGATTATATTATTTATACCCATCCAATGAAGATATTCTATCATTTCATGTTGCTGATTCGACCATTTGAGGAATATCTGGTAATGGAAAGATATCTTTAGGACAAGCTTTGTTTAAGTCAGTAAAATCTATGCAAATTCTTATCCATTTATTCTTATTTTGAACCACTACCATATTTGCAATCCATTCCGGGTATTTTGCTTGCCTTATAATTCCCGCATCGAGCATCTTCTGTAATTCTTCTTCTATTTTTGAGTGATAAGTTGCCGCGATTTTCCTTATCCTTTACTTGAATGGTCTCACATCTTTGTTAATCTCTAACTTATGACATGCAACTGATGAATCTATTTCAGGCATTTCATCCATACTCCACGCGAAAATATCCTTATATTCTCGCAAGAGATTTATGGTTTGTTCTTCTTCATCTGCACCCATCTTAGTTCCAATTTTCAGCATTTTAGGTTCTTCTTCACTTCCAACATTTTCTTCCTTTGTTGGTTCTACTGCAGTGTAGCTGGCCTCAGGTTCTCCCATTGGCATTGGTGTTTCCATGACTCTCGCGGGCTCATCATCTTCTTGCGAGATCTCGCTGGGTATTCCTTTTCCTTATCTTGCTCTTATCACGTAAACTTTAAATTCTTCTTCCTTCTTTGCCTCTTTTGCCAATTTTCTGCGAGCTTTTCGCAATTTTGGACGCTCTTCATAGTTTCTCATTTCAATTCGATAACACAGTTTTGCGAGATCAGTATCTCCTCTAATTTCTCCAATTCCACTAGGCATAGGAAATTTGATGCATTGATGTAATGTTGATGCTACAGCTTTGATTGTGTGTATCCATGGTCTCCCCAATATCATGTTATATGGTGCCTCCATATCCACCACACATAATGTTACTTGTGTTTCAATCTCTCCTAGCGGAATGCGTACCATTATTTCGCCTTTAGGTTTTGTTATAGATTTTCCAAAACCATGAATGTGATAATTTGAACAAGACATATCTTCATCCTTATATCCCATATTCTTAAATGTATGATAGAATATAATATCTACAGAACTTCCTGTGTCCACCAAAGTTCTATTCACAGCCCATTCTTCTGCAGATCTTGTTGATTTCTTTTTCTTCACTCGCATAGTAGATACCGTGATTACCAATGGAAATGTATGATCCAAATTTTCTTTTGGTATTTTTGCTGCTGTGAATGTGATTTCTTGCTTTTCCCAATCTTTCAGAGGTGATATTTTCTCCACTGTCATAATTGTTTTTCCTTCAAAATCTCGTTTATGAATCTTTCCTCTAATATTTTCATGGAATTGGTTAATCATTGTTTTTGTTATCGTATTACACTCCAACTTCCTATAATCCTCCTTTGCTTCAATTTTTTCTTCAACTGCTTCACCAATTTGTTCAATCATCTTCTTAACTCGAATATTGATCTTTTATCTTGCTTTTTCCTATAATTTTCAACTTTCAATCCCTGTTTCGGGCGCCAAAATGTAGTTCCAGGAAATCCTACACTACACCCTTGATAAGATCTTACAATGATTAACACATATATTGATGATTAAAACGACACTTTATTATTTGATTCTCAGAAATGTTTACAAGTAATGGAAGAAGATCAAGAATACAACCGCTCTCTTTGTTTCTCTCTCCTCAAGAATTTCTCAACACTCAAAAAATACCTCCTCTCTTTCTAAATCTACTGGATCTCTTTTTATAGGGTAATTACATAGTGGATGATAGCTAAGTTGTCCTTTAATTTAGGATTTGGCTCACGATGTTCTCGCGGTAGTTATAATGTCCATTCTCGCAAGCATTTTATCCATCGCGGAACAATCACGTTCTTCTCCTTTTTCTTCATTCGTCAGATATTACGTCATTCTTTGAATTATTCTATGACACTCGTGAAGTGTTGTTGAAGAGCTCACAAAGCTGTCGATGTCAACCTCGCAGGGGTGTTGTTAATACCACAAGAATAATACCATAGCGATATTCTGGTCCTACAATACTGATAATGACGATGATGATGATGATGCTGATATCTTTTCTGCGAAGGAATCATCTCATCCTGAGTCTTCTATGGCTCATCTATCCGGAATTTTTGCTAATACCATGCAAGTAATTGGTGATACCCCTCTGACTGATGCTTGCAAGTCTATAGCTTCCATCTGCGATGCCCCTCTCCTAGAGAATAATAAATCTCTTCGCGGGGTATCAAGATCTATATCTCCAAATTTCTTGCATTCACTTAACATCTTGGTAAATTTCCATACTTACATTTTCCTTCTCTTTATTTTCATTTTGAATTTATAATTAATTCTTAAAGCTAGCTGTATTATTTCGCAGGCTGGGAAAGCTTCTTTTGCTGTTGTCTCAGACTTGAAAAAGAGGCGTGCGGTTCTCGCAAAGAAAAACGCTAATCTTCGCAAAGAGAATGAAGAATTAAAGTCTGAATCTGTCAATCTTCGCGAGCAGTTAGAATCTGGATCTGTTGGCCTTCATGAGAAGATCAAACAATTAGAAACTAAATTCTCTTCTTCGCAAGATAAGGTTACTAGTCTCCTAGTTGCGAATGATCAACTTTATGGTAAGAAAATTTTCTCTTTTTCTTTTATCCCTGTATTCCTTTGTGTTTTCTTATTTAGTTAGTCCTCTTCGCAGATATTTACGGCCTCTCTGATGAAGCTGTATTCCTTCGTTCTTTTCCAAATCTAATAGATGATGATACTCTCCTCAATCGCCTTAATGATTCTTTGAGCAATTTTTTAAATGATGAAATTAAATCTCTTTCCATAGATGAACTTAGATCCAAACTTCACCTCTTAAAAATCAAGCATAGATTCAACTTGGGTTTAACCAATAAATTTAAACGCCTTTATATTGATTCAAAAGAGGAAACTAATAGATTAAGAAGAAAGAATAGTGATCTTATTGAAGAGAAAGACCTTATTGCTAAAAATGGTGCTCAAGCTTTAGCAGATTTCCATAAGACTCTTCTTGATGTTCAAATTGAAAGAGATGGACTTATCTGCGAGAATAGATCTCTTGTTGAAAGGGAAAACCAAGTTCGCTCCCGCCTTCTCATTAGTAATGATGATGAGTTTTCTTGGGCTACGAAAATTCTTGACAATGCCAGAAACAATTTAGGCGTAGATGTTAGTCTTCAAGTTGATCATTCTGCCCTGATTAAGGATATGATCTTGCAAAGAGAAGTTTGTTATTCTTGTTTTTCCACTAATCCATTTTGTAGCTGTATCTTTACTATTTTATTAATATGTTGTCATCTGTTCGCAATATCTGAAGGAAACTTATGCCAAAGAGTTAAAGAGTTGGAAGAAGAAAAGGGAAATCTCGCAAGACTTCTGTATTCTCGCAACGATAAATGTTTCAAATTCAAGAAGCAACTTCATATTTCTCTGGCGAATTTTAGCAATGTTCTTGTTGGTGTTCGCAGTAATTCTATTAAGATAGTCTGCAATGATCATAAAATTCCTCATTCTACTTACCCTTATCTCGCGAATGAAATTCCAAAGAATATTCATGACCTTGTCATCTCCGATAGCGAAGCTGAAGAGTCTGAAGAAGATGAAGATGAAATTGAAGAAGAAGAAAATCTGGTGAAGACAATGATGGATCTAAATAGTTTTGTCTTCCTTTTTAATCCTTTTGTAATATTTGTATACTTATCCCTTTTTCCTTGTAAAATATTGATGCGAATTTCTCCATCTTCTAATGTTCTTTGGTGTATAGATCTGCATACATTAGAAAACAATTTATTTTTGCAATATGGTTAATCAATTTGCTTATTAATTTTTTAATTATCTGCGTAAATCTGTCATATAAAGATGAATAATAATTTTATCATTTTGTTAATTCCCATACTTGCCTCTGTTATTCATCTGCAATATGAAAGATTGAGTTGATTAGTTACGAAGAAGATCTGTTTGTAAGTTTTTCCTCAATATCTGCGTAAATATCGCAAGTCATATCTGATTATTCTCATGATCTCTGCGTAAATATCTCAAGTCATATCTGCTTATTCTCATGATCTCTGCGTAAATATCGCATGTCATATCTGCTTATTCTCATGATCTCTACGTAAGTGTCGCAGGTATTTAATCTTGATCTCATGTGGTCATATTTTTCCTTCCTAGTTAAAGGTCTTATTTAGCCACATTTTGTTTTGGCGACAAAATCACAGGACGTCCTTACATTTGCATGTAAAGACCCATTGATCTTGTATTATCCTTATCTTGTCAATTTGTTGCAATAATATGACATGCCTAAGTTTTCTTGCGAGAACAAAGCCCCATGACATTGCCGTCTTGCGATGAAATCGCAGGACGTCTTTACACTTTCATGTAAAAACCCATTGATCTCATCTTATCTTTTTCTCTTGGATTTTTTCCTCTGTTTGATTATTGCACAAATATGACAAGCCTAAATATTCTTGCGAATATAAAGCCTCATGACATTTGCGTCTTAAGACACTTATCATCTCCATAATGGAGGGTGCCGCCCTTATCTTCCCCATGGTTGCCCTTTCAAGGAGGCATACATTGGTCATACAAGACTAGATCCTCCCATCCGGTCTTGACAACAACCAGTTATTTTCCCAGCCTCTTATCCTTTTTGCCTATATGGCTTATAGTTACGAGACTGCACCCTAGGTGGGGTTTTCTTTGGGCGAGTGCATCATAGCCAACACTTGCCAAGAATTTCCAGGGTAGTTTCATACGCCCAGGGCACCCTTGGCTCAACCGTGTACCTCGGCACCTTGGTTATAATTTTCACTCCTTAGAAAAGACCTTCGGTCGTCCAACTGTTAATATATATATATATATAGTTGGAAATCCAAAGTATCTCTCCTGGATAGGTTTTCTTTAACTCCAACATCTTCATGACTCAGGTTCCAGCGGCGGTATAACCTTATCCCCGAGCCATGCATATAGATACCCCCTTATATGACGTACTTTAGGTCTTACATTTGCCTCTTGCGAAATTTTCATTCGCGAACTAGGGTGTACGCCATAAAGGTTCGTCCCATTCTAATGTCACTGGGAAATTTTATTCGCGTTTCTGCGAAATTTTCGCGTTTCTTCAGTCTTTGATTTTCTCTTTTTGCATTTCATCTCTTGTATAATTTCTCAATTTCGTCTTTTTCATTGAATCGAAACATATTTTTGTAAAATTCTCTTCAACAAATCATTTATACATTTCTCATACTTCACGATCTAAAAATTTTACCTTATCTACTTACTATTTTCTGTTTATGCTTTTTTATTGCACTTTGCTACGTTTTCTCCATCTGCGAGACGCTCGCCATATATTGGTTTCAGCATATGTTGACTTCGCATCATTCCTTCTTCTCGCAGTTCTATTATATCCACCATCAACTTTTCACTTCTTTGCTTTTGTTTGATGTTATGTTTCTAGTTTCTGTTCTTCGCAGCCATTTCCTCGCAAGATTCCATATCAATTTCATAACACTTTTTTCCTTCAACCCAATCTCCCTTGATGATTCCAACACCGCTGGGACGTGGAAATTTAATGCACTAGTGGTAAGACGATGCTATACCTAGAATCCCATGCAGCCAAGGTCGGCCAATCAAAGCATTGTAAGGAGATTCAACATCAACCACACAGAATTGAATCTTAGAAGATATCCCCTTTAATTGAATGCGCATTGTAACTTCCCCTTTGGTCTTGTTGGAAGTACCATTTAAACCATAGATCTTATAAGTCGATGGTATTAGATCCTCATCTCTTCCTCCCATGATTTTGTAAGTATGATAAAATAAGATATCCACTGACCTTCCAGTGTCAATTAGAACTCTATTAATGGCCCAAGAATATTCAGCTTCATCATCCTCATTTTCTTCATCTTCTTCTTCTATCTGTTTTGGGTTTATTTCTAATCTTACCACTAGTGGGTTGTCATTCATCTCTCCAGGCCCTGGTACCTCTTATGTTGTGAAAGAAATAACTTGCTTTTGCCACTCTTCTAATGGAGAAGCTTTCGCAATGTTCATTATCTCTCTTCCATCTGCATCTCTCGCAAAGACTCTGCTTAAAACATTGTCGTGGAAGTCTCTATAGTCTTGTATGAATGTATGATGGAGTTACATGATAGATTCTTCGCTTTTGCTCCTACTTCTATCACAAATATTTCTCCTCCTTTTGTTGTATTCACTCTGCGAATTTCTGGAGCTGGGGGTAGTTGCTGAGACTGTGGGTGATATCTTAGAAAATGGTTTAATTTTCCCTGGTCTATCATCCTCAAAATGATTCTTTTTACATTCCTGCAGTTGTTTGTTGTGTGACCATGAAAATGATGATAAGAACAAAATTTTAGACTTCGATTATTTGGATATGGTTCTTTTCCCATATTCCAGGGTACGGGTATGTCCTCCATCAAAATTATAACCTCCCAAATTTTCTTTATGCTAGCATTAGAGGTGGCATCTTAATTTCTTCCCATATTATCTTCTGACTTCATTTCCCTCTATAATAATTTTGCCTTTGTCCACCATAAGTCTCTCAAACCATAATTTCGCCCCCAAGAAAGTGGTTTGTAGATGATTGAAACAAGTTATAGTGTTCTTGGGTAACCCTTCAAACCATTTCAGAGCTTCGCCAGTTAGGCTGGATGCAAAATATTTGCACAATACAACATCATGATTTTCCCACTGCAGCATACACCTAACATAAGCTTTGACATGTTGAATAGCACAAGTAGTTCCATCAAAGATACTGGTTAACGTTGGCAAATACATTTTGGGGTTATTCCTCCCAATTGTACTTCTTGGGTAAATGGAGTTTTCGTAGCTTCTTCAATGGCCTCATCAAGTTGCATTATGCCTCCCTCTCTTCTGTTATTTAACATTCCCCTCATTTCTGCTAATTCTCTTAAGATCTGCTCATTCCCAGCCGAACTTTGCTCCATTGTCCTTTTCATTGCAGCTTCTCTTCTTCTGCGTTCATGTATTTCTTGCCTTTCGAGATTTTGTGCTTCTTCTTCTGCATATTCATTCTGTCTTCTTCCGCGATTTTCTTCTTCACCTCCTTCTTGAATTCGCAAATGATTATGCCTTTCATTTTCTATTCTGCGATTTTCTTCATTTCTCATCGTTTCTCTTAGTTGTCTTTCTATTCTTCTTTGTATTCTATCATATTCCTCATTGATATTATCATTGTTGCGATTTCTTGTGCGTCTCCTTACTCGATTTTCATGATTGTTCTGACGTATTGCTTCTTAAAACTCTTGTTCTTCCACTTCTGCTCTCAATCTTTCTCTCTCGCAAGCTAGACGTGCTTTTTCAACATAATTCCTCTCAATTTTATCCTCAATTATTCTTCGGTTTCTTTGAATTTCTCGCTCATGTAATGTTCTTCTACCTTCTTCTCGATTTTATCCACCGTCTTGGTTATTTCCACCTCCTTGATTTCTATTATCATGTCTATCATCCATAGTTTCACCACGCGGAATGTAGCGATCATTAATCATCTCTTCTTCTCCACAATGTTGCTCTTCATTTGGATTTTGCATTTCCTCTCGAATGTTTTCACCAGCATTTCTCAGAGGGGAATTTCGCCTTGCTTCTTCCCTAAATGATCTTGAACTTGATCTTGTAGTACTTCTTGATCTCCTACTTTGTAATCTCAAATTCTCCATTCTTAACTCGTGATTTTGTCTTGTTAAATTTGCGCGTTCTTTCGCCTCTAATCTCCTTTCCTCTTGTATTCTTTGTCTTAGAGCCTCTACTGCTTCATTTTCTTCATCTCCATGAATTAATCCTTCAACCACCTATTGATCTCTTCCCTCTCACCTTCCATTTCTTAATTGTCGGTTTTCTGCTTCTTCCATTGAATCTGATCGCCAAGTATGCACGCTTACTCTGTCATAATCCATAGTTCTATCTTGTATCGGTGTTTGCTGATTTGGATGTTGAACTTGATTTTCTCCATTATTCCTTGTTCTATTGCTCCTTAATCTTGAAGATTCTCCTATTTCATTTGTCCCTTCACCTGCAATTCTTCTACTCCTCCTTACGGTTGTAGGTTTTTCTGATGTATTTCTTCTTCTAACCATTACTTCAATTTTGATGTATTACTATAAATAACGTAAAAATCTTCTCCAATTTCTTCAAATTCTTACAAATCACAATTTGAATCTTTCCTTAGAAACGTTCCCCGTTTCTAGCGCCATTATGTAGTTGCAGGAATTCCTACACTACACCCCTCACAAGATTTCACAATTATCAACACATATTTGAAGATTAAGAATAACACTTTATTTAGTAATTCTCAGAAAAGTTACAAGAAATGGAAGAAACCAATAATACAATCGCTCACAAGAACTTTCTCTCTCCTCAGAAATTTCTCCAGACTCCAAAAATGATCCCCCCCTCTCTGGGTCTAATAGTTCTCTTTATATAGGATAGTTACATAGTGGATGACATCTAAGTTATCCCTTATTTTCGGATCTGACTCTTCATACTCTCGCAGTAGTTGTAATGCTTATTCTCGCAGATATTGTAATCTTCGTAGGATCGTCATGCTCTTCCCGTGTTTCCGCCACCGTCATCCGTTACGTCATTCTTTGAGTCAGTCTACGACGCTCGCAGAGTGTCGTTGAAGAACTCGCTGAAACGTTGTTTATAAA